>OX639998.1:51394146-52847261 GCA_951828415.1 Anomoia purmunda | reverse complement strand
ATATTTTATTCGCTTGGGATAAATAACGCGCGTACTCTAGCTGGATGCTCAATTCGTTCTACCTTTTCTCTTCATCACGGAATTTCTATTACGCAGCTACACTCAATTCGCTCAGTGATTCTCTTATATATATGTGCCAACGCTAAACTACGTTACGAAGTAAAGAATCAGCAACCCTATTTTACTACATTTTTTATTTTAGGCGAGTATCATTTTACGGAAGTGGGATTGATTAGCAAGCAGCTAAAGTGGTGACCCTGACGAAAGTTAAGCCAATTCTATAATGGCACAACAAGGAGAAGACCTTAAACTAACACAATCAGCGCTCCCGGCAAACAATCACACTCAAATGCAGAAAACCCAACTTCAAAGCATTTGACCGAGGACAGCAATTGAAACACATCAGCCGGAATTTCACGTAGACGCAGCCATGGCACCGCGCATTAACCCACCTAACATGAGCGAACCCTACATAGAATCGTATTTTTTGTCCCTCGAGTTTTGGTTCGCGGCCACCGGAGTCACAAATAATGGTAGGAGGTACAACCTGGTCATGGCTAAAGTACCGCCGAACAAGCTGACGGAATTGAAAGCAATAGCCGACGCTACGCCGCAGCTAAATCCCTACGAGTACATTAAAACTAAACTCATAGCGCACTTCGCAGACAGCCAACAACGACGCGTACAACGTGTGCTTTCTGACATGCCTTTAGGCGATCTAAAACCTAGCCAGCTGTTCAACGAAATGAGCCGGGTAGCGGGAAGCGCACTCTGCGAAACGGTACTTGTACACTTATGGGCTTCTCGTTTACTACCGCACGCTCAAGCCGCTCTTATCGCATCAAAGTGCGATATAGCAGATTAAACTGCAATACCAGATGCTATATTCGACTCTATGAATTTTTGCCAAATTAGTGTAGCGAGCAATCCACTGCAATCTACCGCTTTTAAACCCCAAACTGACGAGGCAGCCACCTTACGCGAACTACGAAAAGATATCGCCCAGCTGACAAAACGCTTTGAGATTAGGACAAAGCAGCATCCAAGAAGCCGTAGCCGTAGCCGTAACATACAAGGAAGTTATCGTAACACGCAACTTGTGGTCACCAATTTAAGTAACTTGTGTTGGTATCATCACCGGTTCGGCGCAAGCGCGCGTAAATGCAAAACACCTTGCACGTAAAATAACCGGGAGTCTGCCCAATGACTATATGCAACATCGACTGCAGCACATCCTTGCAACCTTCGTTCTGCAGTCACACATCGATGAAAACTATTCGACCATCTGTCGAAATACAATTTTTTGATAGACACTGGTGCAGACGCCTCAGTTATTCCGAAAAGCAATCGGATCAGCACCCCAAAAACCTTCAAATGTCAAACTATATGCCGCTTATGGCACGCCAATTCAAGTCTATGGTGAAGTGCTTCTCAAAGTAGATTTAGGCCTCCGGCGGGAGTTCCATTGGAATTTTCTCAGTGCAGACGTAACAAGCGGCATAATTGGAGCCGACTTCATAAGTCACTTCGGATTATTTGTTGATTTGAAGCAAAAACGTTTGGTCGACAACTTAACATCGCTGACAGCCACGGGAAAACTTGTAAATAGCTATAACTTATCTATCAAAACATTTGATACGTCACGCGTGTACATCGAGACTCGTGGGCCGCCAGTATCGGCTCGCCCCAGGCGTCTTTCATCGAAAAAGCTGGCAGCAGCAAAAGCGGAGTTCGGTGGGTTAATAAAATTGGGCATTTGTCGCAGCAGTTGGGCCAGTCCGCTCCATATGGGGAAGAAGGCAGATTACTCATGGCGCCCATGCGCAGATTTTAGAGCCCTCAATAACGTTACTATCTCAGACAGTTCCATACTTGCAGGACTTTACGAAAATCACATATTTGGGTCATACTGTCTCGGCCAAAGGCATAAAAACCTTTCAGCAACGCGTGAAAGCTATTCAAGACGTCGAAAAGCCAACTATCGTCAGTGGTCTTAAGCGTTTTCTAGGCACAACTAACTTTTATAGACGATTTATTCTACACACTGCCGAGGCGCAGGTACCTATGCTTGCCATGTGCCCGGGCAATTAAAAAAACGACCGCTCCCCACTGAATTGGACGGGCACTACCACAGCAGCATTTGATAAATGCAAGACACAACTAGTGGAGGCTACCCTTTTAGCACATCCTTCGAAAGACGCCGAATTATCCCTCTGGGTCGACGCATCAGACATCGCTGCAGGAGCAGTTCTTCGTCAGGTAATTGACGGTAACTTTGAACCCCTTACTACTCCAAGAAATTTGACAAAACACAGGTGCGCTACAGCACATATGACCGCGAACTTACGGCAATATTCCTGGCGGTCCGTCACTTTAAATGCATGCTGGAAGGGCGAGTATGCCACATTTACATAAACGACCATAAACCACTGATATGCGCCTTTCAGAAAAATCCAGAGAAGGTTTCTAACAGGCAAGCTCGACAACTTGACTTCATATCTCAGATAACGACCGACATTCGCCACCTTGAGGGAAAGAACAATGTCACGTCACACCTATTCACCTCTCAAGCACTACGAGACGGGATATACCCGATTTAATTATATTAACGTCGACTTGGTTGGACCGTTTCCCTTGCATGCTGGCAACCGATACTGCTTCACAATTATCGACCGATTTTCAAGATGGCCCGAGGCGATACAAATCCCTGACATGACCGCTCACACTATTGCTAAAGTACTTATAATTAACTGGATTTCTAGATTCGGAGTGCCAGCCGTAATTACATGGTGCGAGGAGGGTCTGCGTCCATCCCGACCTGTCAACATGCCAAACCGTCTTTGTTCGAAACGATTCGGTGCGTCCGTCATTCTCGAAACCATATGAAGGACCTTATAAGGTCGTGTCGAAATCAGAGAAACACTTTACAGTTGCGTGCAAAGGTAAATCGGTAAATATTTCCGTAGACCGACTCAAGCTTGCATACCTACCGAAGGAGGATTTGTCGCCACAGGAATGTCGTATATCTTCGACCGGATCTGAACCACGCCGAGTAACATTCGTCGCACACAGCCAATAGCATGACGGGTTCAAACAGTCTAGCGGGGGATACTGTGCAACGCTAAACTATGTTACGAAGTAAAGAATCAGCAACCCTATTTTACTACATTTTTTATTTTAGTTGTAAGCAACTCTTGTTCTTTTTTCCCCTTCTCTCATTGGATGTCAAGCAAAAAGGCCACGTTTTCGGCTAGAAAATAAAATCTTCAATTTTTACAAGAAGCAAGGCGAGTATCATTTTATGGAAGTAGGATTGATTAGCAAGCAGCTAAATATATAAACATATATACTTATTCATACATGACTGCTAAATTTACTCATATTTTAACACGATTCCTTAAATATAGTTTTTTTTGTTTAGATATTTATACGCAATATTAAGATTAATTTTACAATTTCTCAAAATTTTTAAAATTTTATTCATCCTAACGTCTTTGTATGGGAGTGCAATGGGGTGTGGTAACTCTTCTGGGTCTGCAGTTACAGATGAGTGGCTACACTCAATCCCTACTCTTGCGTCCTCGTCGTGCACTCTGGGCAACGTGAGCAACCCTTGTGTGAGATATGGTAACCAACCCGTGTGGAGCCTTGGGTCACGGCAGAAAGAGAGGGAGCTTCAGTGGGCCACTCCGACATATTCGGTTTAAGGGCTCACTGAAGTCAGCAGCGTCTGTTCACCAGGAGGTGCGGCTGCAAGCCGGCGTCTGACTTGGAGCAAGCGGCTCGCTATATAAATGTGTCTTCAAAAACAAAACAACCCTCCAGTATTTGGTTGTGCGCTGGGCTTGGGACCCGCCACGTAAAAAAACTATACCCAATGAAAAATTTCAATGTGCCTCGGATGAGATCTCCCTTTTTTGATGACGACCACAAGCAATGTTTTAAGGACTACGATTTAAGGGCATGCACCTGGAATGTCCGAACCCTTAATGGGGAAGGTGCCGCTGCCCGGCTGGCTGATGTCCTCGTAAGAGTAAGGGCTGACATCACCGCCATCCAAGAAATGAAATGGACGGGGCAAGGCAAGAAAACCGTTGGGCCTTGCGACATCTACTACAGCTGCCATGTAAAGGAGCGCAAGTTCGGTGTTGGATTTGTGGTGGGAGAGAGGCTTCGTCGCCAAGTACTGTCGTTCACTCCAGTGGACGAGCGTCTCGCCACGATTCGCATCAAAGCGAGATTTTTCAACATCTCGCTGATTTGTGCCCACGCACCGACAGAAGAGAAGGACGATGTGATCAAGGAACACTTCTACGAGCGCTTAGAACGCACTTACGAGCGCTGCCCCCGTCACGATATCAAAATCGTGCTTGGTGACTTCAATGCCAGGGTGGGAAAGGAAGGGATCTTTGGTCACACTGTCGGAAAATTCAATCTCCACGACGAAACCTCCGCCAACGGACTGAGACTGATCGACTTTGCCGGGGCCCGAAACATGGTGGTCTGTAGCACCAGGTTTCAGCATAAAAAAATACACTTGGCTACGTGGCTGTCTCCAGATCGAAAAACGCGAAACCAAATCGATCATATTGCGATAGACGGAAGGCATGCTTCCAGTACGTACACTCCGAGGACCGAACATCGACTCGGATCATTATTTTGTCGCAGCCAAGATGCGCATACGCCTCTGTGCATCAAAAAACGTGCGTGTAAATACACAGCGAAAGCTTGACATCGGAAAGCTGCAATCGCAACAGACAGCTGCAAACTTCACCACTCGACTCTCACACCTGCTCAATGAGAGCACTTCTCAAGAAACCGGAATTTGCGAGCACTGGGAGCACATTTCTCGATCACTGCGTACCGCCGCTGAAGAAGTCGTTGGCTTTCAGCGAACCCGAAAAAATGACTGGAATGATGAGGAATGCCGTGCCGCTTCGGAAAATAAAGATGCTGCCTACAGGGCCACGCTGCGATCGGGCGCAACGCGAGCTGTATGGGAACGCTACCGGGAGTTGAGAAAGGAAGAGAGACGTATCGTCCGTAGAAAGAAGAGAGAGGCCGAAATACGTGAGTGTGAAGAGCTTGAGATGCTAGCCGACATGAAAAGCGCCCGAAAATTTTACCAAAAGGTGCGGCGACTTACGGAAGATTTTAAGACCGGGGCGAATTCCTGTAAGAACAAGAACAGCGATCTGGTGACTGATGTCCAAAGCGCACTTAGATTGTGGAGGGAACACTTCTCCACTCTGCTAAATGGTGACAGCGAAAGCGTCGCCGGAGAAGATGAAGATCCCGAGCCCCAAATCGCTGATGACGGCATTAACATCCCGTCACCCGACCTCGATGAAGTTCGAATAGCAATTATGCGGCTACGGAACAACAAAGCCGCTGGAGCTGATGGGTTACCAGCTGAGCTATTGAGCCATGGTGGCGAAGAGCTGGTAAGGTGCATGCACCTGCTTATCTGCAGAATATGGTCGGACGAATGCATGCCCGCCGATTGGAATCTAAGTGTACTCTGCCCAATCCACAAGAAGGGTGATCCTGCAATATGCGCCAACTACCGCGGGATCAGCCTTCTTAACATTTCGTATAAGGTTCTATCGAGTGTATTGTGTGAAAGACTAAAGCCAACCGTCAACGAACTGATTGGACCTTATCAGTGTGGCTTTAGACCTGGTAAATCTACCATCGACCAGATATTCACGATACGCCAAATATTGGAAAAGACCCGTGAGAAGAGGATCGACACACACCATCTATTTGTCGACTTTAAATCAGCTTTCGACAGCACGAGAAGAAGTTGCCTATATGCCGCGATGTCTGACTTTGGTATCCCTGCAAAACTAATACGGCTATGTAAAATGACACTGAGCAACACCACCAGCTCAGTCAGAGTTGGGAAGGACCTCTCCGAGCCGTTTGATACCAAACGAGGTTTCAGACAGGGTGACTCCCTATCGTGTGACTTCTTTAACATTATGCTAGAAAAGATAATTCGAGCTGCAGAATTAAACCGGTCAGGTGCCATCTTTTATAAGAGTGTGCAACTGCTGGCGTATGCCGATGACATCGATATCATTGGCCTCAACAACCGCGCCGTTAGTTCTGCCTTTTCAAAGCTGGACAAGGAAGCGAAGCGAATGGGTCTGGAGGTGAACGAGGACAAAACGAAGTACCTCCTGTCATCAAATAAACAGTCAGTCATCACTGTTGACAGTTACAATTTTGACAAAGTAGAGGACTTTGTTTATCTTGGAACCAGCATCAACACCAACAATAATGTCAGCCTTGAAATCCAACGAAGAATCTCTCTTGCCAACAAGTGCTACTTTGGGCTGAGTAGGCAAATGAACAGTAAAGCCCTCTCTCGACGAACGAAAACCACGCTCTATAAGTCCCTCATCATGCCCGTGCTAATGTATGGCGCAGAAGCATGGACCCTATCAACATCGGATGAGATGGCGCTTGGAGTGTTCGAGAGAAAGATTCTCCGAAAGATTTTTGGTCCTTTACGTCTTTGCGATGGCGAATACCGCAGACGATGGAACGATGAGTTGTATGAGCTGTACCGCGACATAGACATAGTTCAGCGAATTAAGATTCAGCGGCTACGCTGGCTAGGTCATGTGGTACGTATGGAAGAAAATGCTCCAGCCCTGAAAGTATTCGACGCGGTACCCGCTGGTGGTAGCAGAGGAAGAGCAAGGCCTCCTCTACGTTGGAAAGACCAGGTGGAGAAGGACTTGACTACACTTGGGATATCTAACTGGCGCCAGGCAGCAAAGCAGAGGAGCGGCTGGCGTGCAATATTGAAATCGGCCAAAATCGCCTAGGCGGTTATAGCGCCAATTAAGAAGAAGAAGAAGAACGTCTTTGCACACATATCCGCTGAATTATTTTCTGAGTCTATTTTAAGTACATCGATTTCTCCGTTTTAATAGTTTTCATTAACAAAATGGTAGTGTGTTTCTATATACTTAGACTTCTTCGTTAAATTTCCAAACTTACTTATACTTATAACACCAGTTTATCATACTGACACATACTGACAGCGCTACATACTCAGCCTCTGTTGAAGATTTCGTTACGATATCTTGCTTTTTCGATTTCCAGAATATAGCATTGCCATATATTCTTATAACATATCCTGTTGTGGATTTTCTATCAATAATATCTCCTACCCAATCGGCATCAACGCAACTATCTAATATATCAGAACTTACATTTTTCTCTTTAACTTTAGCATTTTAGTATAATTGAAATATTTTAATATTCTTAATGCATACTTATAATGACTCTGATAACAACTCTGAAATCTGCTTAAATAATTTGCACAATAACAAATATCTGGTATTGTACTTATATACATGTACAACAGTGCTCCACGTAAATTTCTATACTTAATATTATTAGAAACTGATAAAGGTTCACACTTTAAATTTTGTTCCATCGAAGTCGCATACAATTTAGCATTTTACACTTCATATATTTTGCTAAGGAATACGTTAATCTGGACCATATCCGGGTTGGGGTCAAAATTCTGCTTTTTTGGAAATTATGCATTCATAATTCCGGAAGTCGGGTATCAAAGTTATGGAAGTCAATATTCTTGAATCCAAAATTCTGGATAACGAAATTCTGAATGGCAAAATTCTGTAATTAATGATTAAAAATGCGTGTTGATAACAAAAAAGTGCGCACTCACTCTGTAATCATATGTTTTATTGCCTAGTAAGTAGTTTTTTACAATTGCATGATTGTATTTGTTATTGTTATTGCTTTGCTTGTTGTTGTTCATTTACTTTTTTGTACTACTATGATTGTATTTGTTATTGTTATTGCTTTGTTTGTTGTTGTTCATTTGCGACGCTGTACAAATTGATATATGACTTACAAAGGGAGCTTATATATGCTGAAACACAAGTACAAGAAGTAAAAAACGGCGAAAAAATAAAAATAAACAGAAAATTCATGGAAAAAAACCAACAAATTACAAGAGTAATGAAAAAAGATTAGATTTAAGTCACTTACCGTATTTAAAGCGTATTGCTTCAAACATGACATTAATGTAGTATCTATTTGATCTTTATTTGTTAATAATGTTGTTTTTTGTCTTTCCGATAAACATGTTTGAATTTTGGAATTATTTTGGAGGTTATGTTTTGTTTATGTTATATTATTATGTATGTATAAGCAAATTTATATAAAATACACGATTTTGCTCAAATTTTGGGGAAAAAATTTCCAGAATTAATTCTGGAAAACGTAAATTCCGGAATTATGAAATAGCAGAATTTTGAAATGCAGCCAGAAAAAGCGAAGGTATTGCGGAATTCCGATTTCCAGAATTTTGTCGACCCAGAATTTTGATTCCGGAATTTTGACTTCAGAATTTTAATTTTAGAATTTTGACCGTTTCCCCCATATCCTTCAGTCGATTCTTTCGAATTTCCACGTATTATTCTTATCCAAACATTCTATATCTCTATTCATCGCAATCACCATTTCTCACTATTATTACAATCTATCGCTTCGTTATATGTTTCCGGGGTATAAACGCTCACATAATTTAGGTAAATACAGTTGGTTATTTGACTTCCGTACCTATTAACTGGGCTTCTCCTCCTTTCTGACCTTCTTGGTACCGTTAAGTTCTCACCTCCACTAGTAATTGGTACACTGTTCACTTTCTCATTTTCTTTTAATTAATTTTTATTGGTTTTGTTTTTGAAGTTCTTGATCAATCTCATTATCACTTAAGTCATTTTCATTAATTTCAAATTTGTCTTTAAATCCAACTAAATTTACATTCTATTCTACTATGTATGTCTACATGAGTAGTTATATTTATTTTATTTTTTATCATCACTCCTAAAGTTGCATAACCAACTAACTTGACCTCCGGAACATGAACAAAAACTTTACTTCTATATAGTTTTAAATTTTTAATATCGTGAGTTTCTCCCACAATAATTTTATACGGGGTATTTTCTTGAATTGTATTCTCTAATGTTCGATTTTTGAAATAAACAGCCGGTTTAAATACCTCTGGCCAGAATCTTATATTTAATTTAGTATCTGCTTTCCATTACCAACCTATTTTACCGCTCGGCAGTTCCGTTCGATTCGTGAACGTACGGAGGACACGGGTCCATGTAAATTCCTTTTTCTTTCGCGAAATTATATATTTCCTTATTTAAACTTCTCTACCATTATCGCATCTTAGTTTTGTTTACCCTTTTTCCAGTTAAATTTTCTAATTGTTTAACGTACGTAATAATACAATCATAAACTTCATTTTTCCCTTTCGTCGTATAAACTTTTCTGGCTTTACTGTAATCATCAATTAAAACCAGAAAATATCTCTCACCCTGATAGCCCATTGCCTGATGTGGCTTGTTTACATCTGCGAGAATAATTTCTCCTATGTCTCTAGCTCTGTGTCTGTTATTCTCAAAACTTGTTTTGATCATTTTAATTTATACAAGTTAGCATAGCAGCAAACATCAGCAAATATTGTTCCGTGGTTTGCTATGCTGGGATAATCTGTTAATAAAAGTTAACATATACAGCTGCCATTTAAAGTTTCATTGGGTTGTCTATGTTGGAATGCTGTGCTACAAACATACATACTTATGATCATCATTATCTTCGGCAAGAGCACATAGCAACAGCAGAATATTTAACTGGCGCCCAACTTGAAGGACCAACAAATGCTGAAAGGACATGCGAATCCTGGATGGACAAAGGAATAAAGACTGCCATCATTTTTAATCTAATTAAAATTAAAAACTGTATGTGATCATTTAAAAAATGTTCTAAGTGGATAATATTTCAAAAATTAAAATGTGAAAAATACATGTTATATTTTACCACATTAATTAAAACTGGAAAAGTGAAAACACGGTGTACAAATGCTATTTTGTTTTTCGATTCAAGTAAAATTTCGCAATTTTTTCTAAAACTAAGTATTAACGATTGTTGCTTATATGAGTTCTTTCAAAAGAAACCTGTGAAGAAATATAATTTTCAATTTAAATAACCCACAGTCTTTCCTAATATTGAATTTTCCTTTTTTGAGAAAAAGTTTTCGATATAAAAAGTGTTTATAATCTTAAGAGAAATACCCTTATAAAGAAAACGTGTTTGATATCGTGCTAATTGCATAATTTTAGGTTATTCAGTATATTTTTGTTGAATTAAATAAAGTATTAAAATTGTTTAAATACAATAAAGTTTATTTTCAATAACGACGATTAATTTTGATATGCATATTGGTGAAGTGCGAAGAGTAAAAAATATATAAAAATTAATTTTGTGTTTATTACGATTCTTATCAAGTTTTCTCTACCAAGTCTTTTAGTAAAAATAAATAATAGTCTGACAAAATGTTTCTTAATAGAGAGCAGGTAGTAGAAATCGTTAACGAGGCGAACGGGCAGTTATCCGAACACCTAAATTGGCGATTAATCAATTGCAACCACGTGGCGTTGAACAATATTGTCCTGGTCCGATTAACTCTTTGGTTGAAGAAAATAGTGCCAGTTTCTTTTAATACAGTGCTTAATTTTAAGGCAATCATAGATAGGTTAGATCAAGAATACGCCGATAAAAGGCCGTTATATGTGCTGGAAAATGAGCTAAGTATTCTTAGGCAGGATAATCATTCTATTACTGAGTACTACAATAGGGTAGACAAAAAGCTATCCCTGATAATAAATAAACAAATCATGGCAGATAGAGGAAGTAGAGATATCATCACCACAGCGTTTTTATATTAGGACTTCGTCGCCCAATATGCGATATACTTTTCTCTGCCAGACCCAAAGACCTTCCAACTGCTCTTGCAGATGCTCAAGTACTCCAAACTAATCATAAACGATATGATTTTGCAGAGGCCTTTGTGGTTGGAAATACTTTTAACCCCAATAGTCCAATAATGTCTCAATACAAACAAATAGAGCGCAATAACCTACCGCATACGAGTATACGCTTCAACCTAAATGTTTCCAATAGAACAACTCCAATGGAAATTGATAACAATATGAGTTATTACAGGCAGCGTAATAATATTCCAAACCTACCTACTCCACAGGATCAACATATTAAAAATCCAGGTCAACCGCATACTATACCTAATTATATTCCTAAACCACAACATATAAATCCCAATTTGCCTGTAACATATAAGCGGAGTCGCGAACAATTACAATCCGATCGTTCACATTTTCAAAGGGTAAATTATATGCCGAAAGAATTAGAAACTTTTTCGAGTGAAAATGAAAACCTGAGTCGGAATCAAAAATGTTAGAAGACCAGATTACGACAACGCCGGCAGCGTACACGTCACAGAAATCGTCTGCCAAGAATAATGAAAATAGGAGGGTGATAATTTGACAATAACAAAGCAATTACAAAGAATTCGCGAAATCATTGTACGCAGTAGAGAAATGGTAAATATTGATTTTATTTCATTGTAGATTTATAAAAGTTAAAAATGTATATACAAGGTGGCGCAAAAGTAAACTTCCGATGTTTTTTGGCTGTAATTTAAAAAAAATTAAAAACTTTGATTCTTCTTGTCGATTATTTTTATTTGGTCTTTTAATTTTTTTTACATCAAGTCGAGAATATGATGTCATGTAAATGGCCGCTGCCACAGTTGATTGTCATTTCAGCCCTTTTTATGGCATTTTCCATCACTTTGGATAAAACTTCCGGCGATAGGTCCTCACATTCTTGACGGATATTCTCTTTAAGAGCTGCAAGAGTCTGAGGCTTGTTGACATAAACCCGCGACTTCAAAAAGCCCCACAAAAAGAAGTCTGGAGCGGTCAAATCAGGCGATCTTGCTGGCCAGTGCAAATCGCCAAAACGGGAGATTAGGCGCCCGGGAAATGCATCCTTCAGCATATCGGCTGTGGCACGTGCAGTGTGTACCGTCGCACCGTCCTGTTGGAACCACATGTTTTCCAATCCCAATTCATGAAGTTGCGGCAAAAAGAACTCGTTGATTATTGCTCTGTAGCGCTCACCATTCACAGTAACCGTTTGGCCCGCGACGTCTTCGAAGAAAAAAGGTCCGATGACTCCTCCAGCGAAAACAGCACTTCATACAGTGACTTTTAGCGAGTGTAATGGCTCTTCGTGGGTTACACGCGGATTTTCAGTGCCCCAGAAGCGTAAATTTTGCTTATTTACGTACCCGCTAAGATGGAAATGGGCCGCAACACCAGGCCCGTCGCGAGGACGGCGGGGGGCCCGGGCGAACCTTCCGGGGGCCCCTGTAATTTGAAGAGCAAAAAAAAAAAAAAAAAAAAAAAAGGTCATCTCCGAAATCAAAAAGAACAAGACCCAGACGCGTCTATAAATGTAGTACCACGCATTCCGTCAATCCGACACTGTATTATCGATTTCATCAGCCGTACTTCCTTGCCTTTGCTTCAATTCTATATTGTTTAATACGTCGGATACTTCTCTTTCACATTTCCTTTTTTCGTTCACATCCTTCCTCGCGCAATTATCAAGTTTGAAATTGCCTATCCCATCCAGAAAAAACTCTCGCACGCAGAGCTTAGACACAGTTGCCAAGACCCTCCCAGTCTCGATTACGTCATTACGACATTTTGCGCTGTTCACACGCAAATTTTTAATGACTTTTTTTTTTTTTTTTTTTTTGGGTCGCGGGGGCCCCTCGGTGCCCCGGCTGCCCCACCCTCGCTACGGCCCTGCTCATCACTCATGATTATTTTTGATGAAAAATCATCTTCTTCTTGGTGGTGATTAAGGATGGCTTGAGCGTATGTTAGACGCGATTGGCGGTCAGCAGCTAACAGCTGATGCACCGTCTGGACTTTGTACGGAAACATCTTCAAATCTTGTACCAAAATTCGTCGACTGATACCCATTTGTCTCTTCGAGGCGAGCGGCTAAACGTCGC
The DNA here is from genome assembly GCA_951828415.1 of Anomoia purmunda. Taxonomy (NCBI): domain Eukaryota; kingdom Metazoa; phylum Arthropoda; class Insecta; order Diptera; family Tephritidae; genus Anomoia; species Anomoia purmunda. Next base: position 52,834,315 of record OX639998.1, on the reverse strand, counting down.
AGTGTTTCACCAGTAGGCGTTGGACGGCCAGGAAATCTGCGACGAAATTCACGTTGTGCCAAAGTCACCGACCGATTATTGGTCAAATAAATTGTCAGCAATATTCCGCGTTCTGGAGCAGTGTAGCGTAACATTGTTTATTAACGTGTATTTCGCATGTGTTTACTACACAAATGTCAAAACAGAACTGACATTAGGGGCCAATCGCAAAATTTATAGCATTTTCTGATAGGAGGATTACTTTAGCGCCACCTTGTATATTTTCAGATTGTGATGCAAAGCTGCTGGTACGTGATGATGTGTAGCAAAATTTGGACTGCGAGAAAGGAGCAGGAAGGTATTGATGACATGGTCGGCATTGATGGTTTCGATGGAAATGCTAGAAATGGGTGAAAAGTAAGGCCAATAACAACATTTAAATATTTTTAAATCAGATTTGTGCGCTATTATTACAGATTGCAGACTAAGGTTGTACAACTTTGAAGCCGGCAAAGGACTCAATACCGAAGCTAGTTTTAATATTTCCCAATCAAGAAATATGCCTCCATCATGCTTTTCTAATAATATTATAATTATTAACTTATTTTTTATAGCTTCCTCGCCCTCCGAAAGTCTCGACAAGTGGAAAAACTAAAGCTATGTAAATCCAAAACTAAAGCTGTGTAAATGCGATCACGAGTAAATTGTTAAGAGAAGTGAATTAGGTGTTTTATAAAAATTAAAGAAATAAATGTGTATTGTTAAACAAATTTTCAATTCAGTGCTAGCAATACAATAATCTAATAAAGTGTAAATAAGTAACAATTTATCTACGGTCATGTGCTGAAAATCGAACGATTTGCGAAATATTTTTAAATCTATAAGGTGTTGCGCATTTCATCATATAAAATTGGCATCAGTCATGTAATATAGTTTTAAAAAATTTCGAATTTCCGAACATGTCTGATAGATTTTATGATTTGTGTTATGGGCCTGAAAGGAGCCGTTTGTTAGCATTTGCACAAATGCGATCTCTTTGTTTCTGCGTTCGCGGCCCTGAAAAGGGCCATTAGTTAGCATTTCCACATACGATTTTTTTGACGCGTGATATACTGAGTATATTAGATTTTGTTTTGGTTGTTTTTGTTGTTGTAGAGTTTTTTTGGATTGCTGTTAATTTTTTGTAAGAACACTATCTAATCATTTGTAAATGAAAATTGATTTGAAAATTTTTTTATTTTTTTATACTGAAATAAAGAGTGAATTGTATGGGAAAAAGGTGTACACTTTCTTTTGACGCTGACAGTATATGTGATCTCTTTGTTTCTGTGTTTGCATCTATGCTTCGTACATTTCTGTGCAGCTGTCAGCTCAGTAACGAGCTCAGTTCATTGACAATGTTGTTGATACTATTAAAAAGATAAAGTTGTTTTTAAAAAACATTTTAATTATTAGTTAAAATCTTACCCAGCGTTTGCAAAATACTGTTTATTTAAAAATTATGCCAAATGAACTAGGTCAGTGTTTTTTTGTATTTTCCTTTTTTTTGTGGGCATTTTCAATCAGCTCTTTGTTTAATTTCCTTATTTTAAAAAACATTCTTGACCTGAAAAATAATTTTTTCACTTTAATGTCGCAGTGAACGTTTGAAGCTTGCTCAATATGTGTTTTTACAAAATTATTTGTAATGAGCAGCCCACCTTCGTTCATTGCTTTAAAAACTGACTCTAGTTGTCGCATTTCGTCCATCATAGAGGAGCTGGGTGTAGACAGTCCACCCTCGCTCAAATGATCCGCCCAGGAATATGACTGGTCGTCATTTCCCCTAAACGAGGTGCTCGAAATCTCATCCTGCAGTTTATGGCATAAGTACCCGGCAAACATCAAATACATGTTTTAATCTGTTTTAAAAAAATTAAAAATTAACTTAAATTACTTTTAAGAGCTGGTTGTGTCATTTCAATATCCGGCGTATCATCCTCTACATTGGCAGAGTCGGTTAGGGCTCCCTTATTGTGCCCCAGCAAATAGAGTCTGAGTCGGTATTTAAACTCCTGTTGGTCAGGGTGATCATGCAAACCTCCTTTGGATCGAAAAACGCAAAAAAAAAATTCAAGGACGTCTTGATTGAGGCGATATGTCAAGATATATTTAACATTAAAGCGAGCTTTAAGGTCCTCGAACATCGTTTTCAATGCTTTATCTGTTTGAATGACTCCTGAGGTAAAAAATATGTTAAGGTAAAATCATAATACTTATTTCATATTTTTAAGCATAATTTGTTAGTATACCTTTTTGAAATGGTAGAAGACATTAATGCGGCCATCTCGTCTTAAATAGTATCTTGCTCCTCGATCGCTAGACCGTGCGCATGACACCGCTTCCTCGCGTTGTCGTGAGGCACCCTACGGTTCAAAACGTCGAACCAGTCATTAGTCTAAAATTAAAAAAATATATTGAAATTCCATTTAAATATTATATATATTATAAATATATTAATAATGCCTACAATTTTCAATAATTGGGAGCATTCGCTCCACTTTTGTTCCTGCAGGTGTCCCAAACTTGCTACCCTTGTAATGGCCTGCGCTACAGTATGCGAAAACAATTACGCAGCCGTTTTCACTTTTTGACGGTGAAGTCCAGCTACGCTAAAATGACTTCTTGAAATCTTATAAGCTATTGTCAAATCCGCTGAAGTAATTGACAATAACTCCAAAATGATTTCCTTTTTCACAGGTTTGCCATTTATTAAGAAACCTTGATCAAGGAAACGGAGTATTAAAAAAACTTTACGCTGCTAATATGCGAGTGTCCGCTGACAAGTCAAAATTTTTTCAAGAGAGTGTTGAGTTTCCAGGTTTTACAGCATCCAGAGAAGGCATTAGAACATGCCCCGATAAAGTCAAGGATATTTTGGGCTATGCTACCCCCAAATCATTAAGAGCTTTACGATCGTTCCTAGGGTTAGCTGGCTATTATAGACGGTTTGTAAGGGACTATGCTTCGATTGCAATGCCACTTACAAAATACTTGCGTGGAGAAAACGGAAATGGCGGTGCTAATCAATCTCGGAAAATCGACTACAAACAACCCTTTCACTTGACCACGGACGCCTCTTCACACGCCGTAGGTACCGTTTTATCACAAAACGGAAGACCTATCACCATGATCTCGAGAACCCTGTCTTCAACAAGAAAAATGTATGCAACCATCGAGAGGGAGTTCTTGGCAGGTAGTATGGGCTCTACAAAAACTTCGCAACTATTTATACGGCGTAAAATATCTGAACATCTATACTGATCATCAGTACCGCTTGCCTTTGTTTTGCCCGACAAAAATCCAAACACAAAAATGAAAAGGTGGCGTGCTTTTGTGGAGGAGTATTCACCACAGTTTCACTACAAACCAGGGAAAGAAAACTTCGTAGCCGATGCACTATCCCGGCAGCATATAAATGCATTGAATCACGAAGTGGACTCCGAAAGCATGGCCGCTAACAGTGAGGAATCACTTACTCACACAATGCCCACAGTAAAAAACCCCTTTAATTGCTTCCAAACTCAGATTATTCTCGAAGAAGGCAGCACATTACCAGTTATTTCATTTCATTTCATTTCATTTATTAAAAAAATATATTAGTACAATAAGATCAATAGAAGATCTTTTATAGTACAATAATTAAGTATGAAACAATGAAGGATCAACTTTGGCTTAAAATTAATAAATAAATTATGTCAGATATTGACGTCAATACAAAAACTTAAGGTTGCATTTTAATTAAAGAATTACAAAACATAATAAATAAAAATATTAATTATATTAAATAAAAAACAAAGCAGAAAAAAAAAAAAAAAAAAAAAAACGTACAAGTATGTGGACTAAGTATTACTTATATACATATAAATTTAGATAGCAAATCTCAATGTTCATAATTACACATCAACGAAAATATGAATATAAAACGTTCTTAAAGTTGCTTTTGTTCATACTACTGCGAATAGAAACTGGAATGGAATTCCAAATTCGAATAGCGTTGACGAAAAATAGCCTTGCAGAGGGAAGGAAGTTATAGCTTGGAACAATCAAGTCTTTTACGCGAGCAGATTTTGGAAATATTAGTTTTTCATATAGGTAGCTAGGAGCTTTATCCACGATTAAACGAAAAAGAAACACGCAATTTCTGGCCTTCATGTACTCAGAAATTTCGCAACCCAGCAGCTGCGACCTCCACCCGGAGATATGGTCATATTTGGCTAAGCCAAACACATACCGTGTAACGTGATTAAACACTACATCAATTTTATGAGCAGATTGAGAGTCCAACTTGCTATAAATTAGCGCAGGATAGCAAATAATCGGTAATATAAGCTGGATGGCAAGTTTTTTTCTTATGCCGACTGGAGTGAATATAGCAGACAATCTTAAATTCCTTAAGATATATAACACCTTGCTAATAATAGAGTTGACGTGGTCAACACATGTTAAGCCAGAATTTAAAATATAGCCAAGATTAGTCACTTTTGACACAAATTGAATGGGTTCTACCCCTATATAGAGTGGTGGAATAACTGTGAAACTTACTCGTTTTTTGCAAATAGGCAGCACATAGGATTTGTCACAGTTAAGACAAAGACCGTTCTGCGAGGCCCAGGCCTTGATGGATGACAAGTCTCTATTGAAATCAGAACACAATTCAACTGTCTTCTCTAGAGAGCCTGACATATAAATTTGGATATCGTCCGCATAAGCATGAATATTTGCATGTCTGCAAGCACTAAACACGTCGTTCACAAATAAACTAAATAACAGTGGCCCCAAAATAGAGCCTTGCGGCACACCAACGGTCAGTGGTCTTAGCTCAGATAATTCAGAACCAACTTTTACGCGCTGAGATCTGCCTGCCAGGTAGCTCTTCATTAGTCGTGCTGCAGGTTCACTAAATCCAAAAAAGGTAACCAGTTTAGAGCACAGTAGTTCATGGTTGACAGAATCAAAGGCCTTAGAAAAGTCAAGTAAACATAGCAACGTTAGATAGTTCTTGTCAAATGGTATCCGTATGTCGTCAAGTATTTTGATCATGGCCGTGGAACAACTGTGCTTAGCTCTAAAACCAGACTGAAATGGGGATAATAAGTTGAATTTATTGACATGAAAACCAATTTGCTCTGAAATCAGGGACTCAAAAACTTTAGACAGTGCTGATAGAATGCTAATAGGACGGAAATCACAGGGACTACATGCAGTTTTAATTTTAGCTACGGGAAGCACAGTTGCAACTTTCCACATGATTAATTATATGAGTAAAAGTTGGTAAGATAATCGGCAGGATGATTTTTACAAATTTTATTGGAATACCATCCTCACCAATAGCATTGGATCGTATCTTGTAAACACATCTAGCCACATCTAACTCTGTAACTGCACAAAACTCAAACATGCGACCAACGAAATCAACAGGACAACGAAAAGTGGGCTGAGGGGCGGACAAAAGCAAGGACGAAGCACGGCTGACAAAGACATCATTAAGTATTTCAGGGTTTAGAGAACAGTCTAAACTGTCACTAACATGAACACGGAGGCTTTTCAGGTTGCGCCACAGAACATTATTTGGCAGTGCCGGGTTTAACTTTTTTACAAAAAACTTGCGTTTTTCGCGCCTTATAGTTAAGGTAGCTTGATTTCTAGCAGCCTTAAAAATACACCAGTTTCCTTCCGTACGATTCTTTTTCCAGACAGAATATGATTTGTTTCGCTTTCTAATCACAGCCCTGACAGCGCTGTTGAACCAGGGACACGATGAGGACCTGTTTGTAATTGTGCGAAGCGGGACATAAGTCCTAAAAGCATTTAAAACAATCATATTCAGGAAATTGAGTTTCTCATTAACAGAACTGATACACCAGCAAGCTGTCCAATTGATGTGGGAGAGTTCTTCTAAGAGCCTTTCAACATTTAGCAGCCGATAGTCAAAATAATTAAAAGAACTAGTCACTATGTTACTGTGGTCAAAGTACATGTCAAAGGAACAAAAAATCAAGTCATGGTCGGATATAAACGAAATCTGGTCAAACTTTAAAACAATTTTAAGGTCAGACACAATAAAATAATCAATAAGACTAGGACAACAGTTATTTCCATATCTCGTTGGTACACATACATTAACAAGTGATAAACCAATACTAGAAACATCATCTAATAAACGAGAAGTACATGAATTCTTATGAAGTACATTAATATTAAAGTCACCACAAACAATTAAATTGTCATAATCAACAGCAAAAGAGGACAGAACATTGAAAAAGTCACTTAAATTACAATATTTATTAGGATTATAAATACAGGACAAAAGTACTTTAGACGTAGAGTCAGACAATTCAATTAACAAGTATTCGAAGCTAGCACCAACTGATTGAGCAATCAATCTTGATTTTAAATATTTTTTACAGTATACAGCAACACCACCACCTTTTATATTAATTCTGTCAGTTCGATAAAGTTTATAGTTTGGTATGTCGAAATGTGAGTCGCTGATACCACATTTAAACCATGTCTCTGAAACACAAATTACATCCACAAAGGAAAATTCAAACGTTTTTCTAACAACATCCATTTTTTCGGTGTTTTAGCTGCGCGCATTAAAATGAACAACATTAAATCCCCTCTGACGTGTGCATAAAATATTTAATAAAGCAAGACTACAATCATCAAGGCCATTGGTTCTGTTATTAGCCGCAGTCATAACAAAATATGAAACAGGCAACTTTAAGATAAAAATAACACTCATTCAAATAAAACATTAACAAATTGAGATTTGCATTCTTTACAATATTAACAAAACAACAAGAAGTACATAACAATAAACAATTAAATCTAATGCTAGCGAAACTGCATCAGGTCACCCTCGCACATAATTTTTACTGCAGAGCTGCTTTTGTCTGTTCTTACATGAACACACCCTCTGACCGAATACACCGACAAGAGTTTACCCTCCCTTCTTAATTTTATTGCATCTTGCAATAAGCGCCTATTTTCTTGGGTGAGGCTCTCATAAATTTGGAAGTTTCCCTCTATACCAATAGGGCAAAGGGAGACTGGTGACTTCACTCGCCGACGGTATTCGCAAAAGCATGGAGAGTGCGATTGCGATCAAGTGGCGAGTGGAATTTGACCACAATAGCGCTGCTGTGGTTAGCAGATGAGCTCTTCGTTCGGAATATGTCACGAATTTGAGGAGATAGGAAATCGATAGACATGCATACCTGGTTAAATACACTCTTCAAATTCTCACCCTCAGAGTATGGTACGCCAAACACAACAGCATCAGCAGAAATATCTTGTGGGGCTTTCTGCTGCGCTACAGTCATCAGTTGTTTCTGTAAACCAGCAATTTCATTCTCCACTTTCCTCATATTCGCTTCCAGTGTAACAATAATCTTTAAATCACGAGTAAGGCATCGAATAACCTTTAACAGCCATGATGATTTAATGAAATCGATGAAACAATGTGTTAATCCGAACGTTGTTAACGCATTGCTATGCGAACTTCCCACTTTGGCACGAATTCAAAATGAGCTTATCACAGCTTTCCCATCAGTAAAATTCAGTCACACCTCGAAACAGGTAATCGACGTTTTCAATAGCGAAGATCAACGAGAAATCCTCTAAACCGAACATAATCGAGCTCATAGGTCTCTTCGTGAAAATGAACAACAAGTCCTTGAGAGCTATTACTTTCCCGATTTACGGAAAATCCTAAAAAAGAAATAATTTCGAACTGCAAATTATGTCATGAGCCTAAATATCAGCGACATCCTCCAAATCTCACGTTGATATTTACTCAACAGACAAAACACACTTCCTTACAGCTATAGACAAGTTTTCCAAATTCGCAATAGTTTTCCCAATAAAATCTAGAGCCATAGTGGATATTAAGGAACCAATCTATGAACTTCTCAATTTCTACAGAAATACTAGGGTGTTAGTTTGCGACAATGAAAGGTCATTGAATTCGGAAACTATCAAAGCGATTCTCAAAAACCACTTCGGGGTCACGATCTACACCACACCGCCTGCACATAGTACGACTAAGGGGCAGATGGATAGGTTCCATTGCACCCTTACGGAGATCGCGCGTTGTCAAAAACTTGATACTTGCATTTCCGATACGGTCGAATTAATCCTGCTTGCAACGACTAAATACAACCACACCATCCATTCTGTAACGAATAAGAGGACCATAGATGTCATTCTTGCAATACCGGACGAATGGATTAACGAAATAAAAGGTAGTCTTACACGTACCAAACAAACAGATTTACAGAGACATAACACAAAAAGACAAACACTGCAATACAAACCAGGGGGTACAGTTTTTGTGAAAACTAATAGGAGGATAGGAAACAAATTCACTCAACTTTATACTGAAAAACTAGTCCAAAAAGATCTAGGTACCTTTGTTTTGATCGACAAGCGGAAAGTGCACAAAACCAATTTAAAACACTGAAAATTCTCCTTAGAATTGCTTTACTCTTAATAAGCCATTGAGCTAACGCGAGGATACTTAACTATACCAGCTCCCACTACATCCCGATTACAGCAGGAAAGGTAGCTATCCACGAGCAGTATGGGTTTCTACTCCACAAAACGAACTTGTCAGAACTCGTAACAATAGCTGAGGAGACGGATTGAATACTAGAACAATTTCCACAATCCCACGTCAAGCAACTTACAAAAATAGCTAAGATTTGTAATAATGTAAAGTTGCTGCCCGTTATCCAAAAAGGAAAGATTATTTCTTTAGAGACGAATCTCGTAGCTGAATGCAGTAAGGAATTCATCCCGCTCTACAATTGTAAAGAATCCATAATGGCAAGTTTCTGCCGACCGTTGAAAGAGAGCCCCTGTGTGCGACAACTACTCAACCAACGCTTCGCAGAATGCAAATCAAAATCCGCTGATCATGTTGTTGCTATGGAGGAAGTTGATGATGGCGTGGTTGTAATTAACGACCAACCCGCTTTAATACAAGACAGAAATTTGACAAAGCATAACCTTCAATGGTAATATTACGATAAACACCACTACATACAGCAACTGGAATGAAATAGTTCGATCACATCCTGAAGCTGTACCTGCGCAACATGTTAACTTCACTCAACATATCGATTTGCTATCACAACCGTACCAGCAGAGGATTAATGTAAAGAACCTTAAGCACATAGCACACCTGCGGATTCTCATTGACACCCGCTCTTTACAATCAGGAAGCGCCATACTCCTGATCCTATTAGCCATCACTGCGAGCATTGCACTCTTTTTGAAGCGACGACGAAAAAAGACTTAACACCAGCAAACTCGCATCCGGCCAAACCTCTGTTCCCACCGATATTGCTGACAGCGCATCTAAAGGTTTGCGTGTGACAACAACGTAAACTCCAACAACAACTTTACTCCCACCGATATTACTGACGGCGCGTCTACAGGTCTGCGTATGACAACAACAGTCAACACTAACAAGTGATCGCCGCGGCAGCAGCGAAAGCATTTCACTTGTACAAGGGGAAACGGTCAAAACTCTAAAATTAAAATTCTGAAGTCAAAATTCCGGAATCAAAATTCTGGGTCGACAAAATTCTGGAAATCGGAATTCCGCAATACCTTCGCTTTTTCTGGCTGCATTTCAAAATTCTGGTTTTTCATAATTCCGGAATTTACGTTTTCCAGAATTAATTCTGAAAATTTTTTCCCCAAAATTTTAGCAAAATCGTGTATTTTATATAAATTTGCTTATACATACATAATAATATAACATAAACAAAACATAACCTCCAAAATAATTCCAAAATTCAAACATGTTTATCGGAAAGACAAAAAACAACATTATTAATAAATAAAGATCAAATAGATACTACATTAATGTCATGTTTGAAGCAATACGCTTTAAATACGCTAAGTGACTTAAATCTAATCTTTTTTCATTACTCTTGTAATTTGTTGGTTTTTTTCCATGAATTTTCTGTTTATTTTTATTTTTTCGCCGTTTTTTACTTTTTGTACTTGTGTTTCAGCATAAATAAGCTCCCTTTGTAAGTCATATATCAATTTGTACAGCGTCGCAAATGAACAACAACAAACAAAGCAATAACAATAACAAATACAATCATGGTAGTACAAACAAAGCAATAACAATACTAGGCAATAAAACATATGATTACAGAATGGCAAAATTCTGTAATTAATGATTAAAAATGCGTGTTGATAACAAAAAAAGTGCGCACTTTACAGAATTTTGTCATTCAGAATTTTGCAGTTTAGAATTTCGTTATCCAGAATTTTGGATTCCAGAATATTGACTTCCATAACTTTGATTCCTGGTGTTCCGACTTCCGGAATTATGAATGCAGAATTTCCAAAAAAGCAGAATTTTGACCCCAACCCTTGTACAAGCGGTAAATTGTCGAAGTGCATTTACATGTCATCATATTCTCGACTTGATGTAAAAAAAAATTAAAAGACCAAATAAAAATAATCCACAAGAAGAATCAAAGTTTTTCATTTTTTTTTTAAATTACAGCCAAAAAACATCGGAAGTTTACTTTTGCGCCACCTTGTATATAAGAAGAATTATAAACGTTTGTAGTTTGAAACAAACTAGTCTTCTATTTCACTTTAATGAAATAAAATTTATATTTGGCAGCAGGCATTCGTTTGTTTTTGCGCTATTCCTCTTTGTGCTTTTCGCTTATTTAGACATTTAGTTTGATAGAGGTGCCACTCTTTGACTAAATACAACGAGACAGCTGTGAAGTGTCGTTAAGAATAAGTTAGTGAATTGCACAATCGTTAGTGGAAACGACAAATATTGTCGTCTGAAATTGCGAATGTCGCCCCGTTTAAAGTTAGTGAATTGCACTGCAGATATGTTATAAGAATAAAATATTTAAATTGAATTGAATTACCTGAAGAATAAAAGTGCATTGTACAATTATTTATAAATATTTAGTTTTTTGTAATATTACCTCTTAGCATCGCTATTTGCACATAATTTACAGCTGCCAGTGTTGAGTCCGACGAAATGTCGTAGCAGTATGGTTGCCTTACTTTCGTTTCATCGAAACTCAATACGCACATCTTCTGTGTTTGGTCCATGTGTGTAGCAGCTGCCAACAAACGAAATACTGGGTTTATAATGCCCCTTGATACATCCAATTTCTGGGACCACCTTTGAAGAGTGCGTACTGATGGAAGCGGAAAATTTTGCCTATTCAGTAGTCTACAGGCTTCTAAACTGGCAGCATACAGTGTGATGGACTGTGCAATGTCTTCCTCCGCCCAACTTTGTTTCTTCGACTCATCTTTCAACTTGGCTATTTGCCCTTTGGTAAATATGGAACCAAGTATTTCGTCCATATTTTTAATCTCTGCTGCCATGGAGTTTAATTGAAAGCGATCTCGTTGCGCTGCTTCCCATTTCACTTCAAAGGAGCCGATTTCTCCAGTTCCAAAGTTTTTCTACATTGAAGATGGACGTTGTTATTTTATTCACATTTATAACCTTTTATGTTATTTGTTTACTTATTTTTCTGTCTCCAAAACTTCGACGTCACGCAGGGTACTATCGTTGTAGTGGAAACTACGGTCTGGTGATACGGCAGCATCAGCATAACCGTCCTTGGGCAGGTTTTCTTTGTTCCAATCATCAAACAGAACGCCTGCAATAAATCATTGAAATTTACAGTATAATTTTTAAATATAATATCTTTTTACCTTCGAAATTGGATTCATTTTGGAACTCTTCCACGATAAACACCTCTTCTTGTGGCTGAAACAGTTCTTCGGATTTGTTGTCGAAAATTGTCGGCACCGCTCCAGGCTTGAGCGACAACACAAAAATTTATTATATTACCCATCTGGAACTCCATAAAATTTTCATAATCGTTGACCGTGAAATGATTTTCGCAAATTGCGTTGTAATATAAATTAAATGGTTCCTCTTGCCGACAAAAGTCCACCCAAATTTTGGCCACAGCGTCATCAGCGGGAAATTTGAAAAAACTACACTTTCTATTTTTGTTTTTGCTGTTGCTTGCACAATTCAAAACGCGGCACTTCATTTTATTTATTTTAGTTTTACACAAATATTTGAAAATTAACGTTTATCATAAACAACACGTAGCACAATCTGTATTCATAAACAAACACTCAGAAACTCCTGCTACGCCATTCTGTAAAACGAAGCACGTACGAAGTAACGGAAGTGCTTTTGTCGCCACCTTGTATTCGCTGCATCGTGAGTCGGAATATTGATTTCGAAAATGAATATTATTACGAAAGCCCTAAAAACGGCAATCATAACTACAATGATGATGTTGTAGCGGAGTATGGAGACGAAATAAATTTTTTAAACTAAAATCGCTCCTGCCGTTTATTACGAAAAAGTGCAAAAACGGTCAGGAGCTTCGTATTTTAATTGACACTGGGACGTCAAAAAGTTATATAAAACACTTTTCATTTCTTCAAGGAATTAAGCCTTTAGACAAACCTTTCAATTTGAAGTCAATAAATGGTAGAAATTTGATAAATAAAAAATGCTTAATTAATATGTAAAACAATACCTCAACGTTCTTTCTGCTTTCAAGCTTATGCACGCTTGACGGTATTATAGGTTACGATTTTTTAAGACAAATCGACGCAAAAATTGATACGGTTAGAGGGTATTTATTTTACCGAAACGGTAAAGAAAACTTACAGCATCTTTCATGCGATCAAGTAAATTTAATTACAGTAGAAGAAGGTTCAGTTCCAGCCAAATTACAAGCTCAGTTTCGACCGATAACAAATAAGAATATTAACGCTTTTGCCGACCCACACAGGACCTTGCCTTACAACACGACCGTTAAAGGCAGAATTCGTACAAATACAGACGAACCGATATACAGCAGAAGTTATTCTTACCCCATTTCCGTAGCCCAATTTATCAATAATGAAATAAAAACTATACTTAAAGAAGGAATCATAAGGGAATCTTGTTCGCCTTATAATTCACCTGTTCACGTGGTGTCTAAGAAGGGTTTTGATGAAGATGGAAAGCCAAAATTGCGAATGTTGATCGATTATCGGAAAATTAATGAAAAAACAATTCCGGATCGACATCCCATTCCGGATACATCTGTAATCTTGGCTAACTTAGGAAATTCGAAATTTTTTACAAAGTTAGACCTGAAGTCAGGATTTCAGCAAATCCTTATGTGTGAGAGGGATAGGCAGAAAACGGCGTTTAGTATAAACAACCTTTTGGGTTGAGAAACACGCCCAGTATTTTTCAAAGGGCCATCGGTGATGTTTTACGCGAAGCTATAGGGAATATTGTCATGTTTATGTTGACGAAAAATCATTTACTCTCCACATGGAGAGTCGCATTTAGAACACATCGACCACATACTTCAAAAACTTGAGAATGCCAGAATGAGAGTGTCGCCCGAAAAATCAAAATTTTTTAAAACCCAGGTAGAATTTCTGGGGTTTCTCGTTTCTGAAACAGGCATTAGAACTTGTCCGGAAAAGGTTCATGATATTATTAATTACAGGCCTTCGCGAGCGTTACGTTCATTTCCTATCTGGGTATTACCGGCGCTTTATAAACGATTACGCTGCCATAGTCAAACCTTTGACTGTTTATCTTCGCGGAGAAAACGGACAAGTGGGTACGCGCCATTCAAAAAACATGAAAATCGATCTTAATCAAGAAGCGCTTCAAGCCTTTGAACGAATAAAGCAGATACTCGCTTCAGAGGATGTTTTACTTCAATATCCCGACTATAACCAATCTTTTGAGCTCACAACAGATGCCTCTTCTACAGCTTTAGGCGCGGTTTTGTTGCAAAAAGGTCGTCCAATTACAAAGATTTCGCGAACGCTCTCTGCTAGTGAACATAATTACGCTACTAATGGACGCGAGTTACTCGCGATTGTATGGGCATTGAGAAAGCTTTGCCATTATTTGTACGGAATCAAAGATGTAAAAATTTTTACTGATCACCAGCCACTGATATTTGCAATGTCAGAGAAAACCCTGAACGCTAAAATGAAAAGATGGCGAGCGTTCATAGAAGAGTTTTCGCCCACTTTTCATTTCAAACCTGCACTTTCCACGCAGTTTTCCCACAATTTGAGTGAAGTTGCATCATACAAAACTGTGCATAGCGAAGCATCTTTAAGTAAAGTGGTTAAAACAGTTAATTGCCCTATTAACCAATTCAGAACCCAGTTAATGGCTTCCAAGTCTAATTCATTTAGAAAAAATACTAAAATTCTTTTTAAAAAACTGATTCGTCACACGATCATCTTTGATACTCTCAAGAGTCTTATTCTTATAACGTCATCAACGTAATTTTCTGTGATCTCAAAACATTAGCAGAGATACTAAATGTAATAATATCGGCTTTTCCTGGCTTTAAATTTATTCACACTGAGCTTATCTTAATTGATTTAATCAAAATAAATGATCAAATGGAAGTGATAGGAATGGAGCGCAATCGGGCTCATCGTGGCTTACATGAAAACTTTCGCCAAATAACTCGTGAGTATTACTTTCCAGACATAAAAAAATTATTGAAATCAACAATAACAAGTTGCAAGATATGTTTGGAGAATAAGTATCAACGAAAACCCCCCGATCCTGGAATGAGTTAAACACCAACTCCACACCTTCCAGGACAAATTCTACATATGGATATCTTTATAACTGGCAAGCAATTGTTTTTAACGTGCATAGATAAACTTTACAAGTTTGCTATTGTAAAACCCATTATTTCAAGGTATACGGTTGATATTAAATACGCTTAAATGGCCTTCCACTCAAATGCAGTTAAAGTTTTACTAAGGGATAGTTTTTCAATAGACCAATTTTTTATACCTTCTCTTCACAGCGAAAGCAATGGTCAGGTAGAAAGGTTCCACTCGACTTTGTTGCGCGCTGTATTAAAGATCAACAAAAGATAGACGATACTATTGGTTTGGTTATTTTAGCAACACACAAATATACATAATTGTACCTACCATTCCGTCATCAATGCTAGGCCAACCGATATATTTAACAATTGCCCGGTGGAAGAGTTAGATATTATAAGAAAAAAGTTATTCGAAACTTAGTAAAATACTCTACACAGAAACAATCACGGGCGAGCGGTTAAAACTTATAGCGCAGGAGCAAAAGTTTTTATAAAGCGAAATAAAAGACTTGGAAATAAATGTGATAAGGTGTTTGTTGAGAAGATAATTGAAAAAGACCTGGGCACGACAGTTTTGATTGATGGTAGAAAAATACATAAAAGCAATCTTCGTTAAAAATAAACTGTTCAAATCTTCTGAAAAAAACGAAAGAAAAAAACATAAAAGAAAAACAACAAAGCATAAAAAAGAGCAACAAGGGGTCTTGCAATAGGGACGCTACAAAAGTAGACCGATAGTGACAGCAAACGACGCCATATTTTTTCCCGCTCTTTTGACATTTCTCTTCAGTAAGGTTTGCCATTTCATCATGAAAAGACATACGATCCAACAACGAGTAGAAATTATTAAAATTTACTACCGGAGTCAATGTCCTCAACTTTACGAGCGCTACGTCCAATTAATGGTCGCCGTCATTTCTGGCTGAATGGCTTCGTCAATAAGCAAAATATGCGTTATTGGACAGGCAGCACTCCACACGTACTCCACGAGTCAACATTGCATTCCGAAAAAATTACGGTTTGGTGCGGTTTATGGGCCGGCGGCGTCACTGGGCCGTACTTTTTCCATGATGATCAAGACCGGCGCGTTACTGTGAATGGGAATCGCTACCGCTCAATGATAACCGAATATTTTTGGCCCGAATTGGATGATATGGACGTGATTCCAACAGGACGGCGCCACAAGCCACACAGCGAATGTCACAATCGATTTATTGAAAACCAAGTTTGGTGAACGTGTTATCTCACGAAATTGACTTACCGCCTCGGTCGTGCGATTTGACGTCGTTAGACTATTTCCTGTGGGGCTACGTCAAGTCTATGGTCTATGCCAACAAGCCAGCGACGTTTGATGAACTTCGTACGAATATCGAACGTGAAATTGCAGCAGTATCGGCCGATTTATGCTTGAAAACCGTCGAAAATTGGGTTCAGCATCTGTACTTCTGCAAGCGTGCCCGTTGTGCCCATGTAAAAGAAATCGAGTTCCATACATAATGGCATCGAATGTACTTTCACAGGAATAAAGAATTTAATTCATATCCCAAACCGTTTTTGTTTTATTTAAAAAAACTTGTGTTGCGTTCCTATTGCAAGACCCGGAAGTATTAAAATAACAAAAAATATATATTTAAATAAACCGCTTGTTAATTTTTTGAGTTATCAGGATAGTCTTAAAAAGCTTCACAAATTGAATTATTATTAATTTTTTATATGACTCTGTTTAATTCATTTTGTATAATTCAATATTCATATTACTCCTGTTTCTAATTGTGATCAGTAGTAACTAAGCCAATTTTTTGTAAAACTTAAGCCAAGCAACTACGCGAATATGTTTCCACTGTCAACAAATTTTGAGAATTCAAACATAATATTTTCATCAAAAGAATAATGTGCGATGCAGTGTATCTTCGAATCGGGGACGTTTCGTGATGTAGAAGGGGGATAGTTAGCATAGCAGCTAACATCACCAAATATGGTTCCGTGGTTTGCTATGCTGGGATAATCTGTTAATACAAGTTAACATATGCAGCTGACATTTAAAGCTTACCCCTGGTTGTCTATGCTGGAATGCTGTGCTACAAACATACATACTAATGATCATCATTATCTTCGCACACAGCAACATCAGAATATTTAACTTTCGTAACAACGCTCTAAATATAATTGTTGTTGACATATGCACCCACATAGCTATCAACAAAGCCTTAAACCGAATTGGATGGCACATGCGCAATAGCGACACAGCTCCTACCAACAACAACGCATGGGTATGCAGCTTGGATTATGCTTGGCTTAGTTAACAAAAAGATTATAACTTCACTTGTAAAGTCGACATTAAGCGAGTAAGATCGCCATAGAAAACATTAAATAAATTATAAGTGACGAAAAAAATAAACATATTTATCTTACACATGTAACGCACTTGAAATGCTCGGTCTTTAAATTTCTGGGTAAACCTTCGAGTAAGTTTCTTTGACTCAAAATATTTAAATACTTGAAATTCACATGCCCTAGCATTCTATGATATATTTCTTTTAAATTCATAGCAATATTCACCTATTCGCTTACATAGTTCTGTTTTTTTGTAAAACAGTATTTATTTTATACAAATTATTTACTTCATTTGCAATAGCTAACACATTATTCACACAAGTGTTTTTTACAGATATTTCCCATTGAAACAATTTTTGCTTTATTCGCAATTTTTACAAAACTCATTAAATTCCTATCCATTTCTTTAACAAACAATACATCTTTTAATTCAATTTCCGTTTCATATAAACTTATTACAAATTTAACTTTTATATCTCTAACGCTAGTAGTTTTCTCCCACTTTTACCTTCATCGGATTTACTAATTTATTAAACTTTACAAAATATTTCTCGTCGTTAAAAATATGGTCAGAGGATCCACTGTCTAAGACCCATTCTAATATATTTTCGCACTTATTTACCTCGACATTGTAGGCTACTCTACTGTCGACCTCGGTTGTGAAAGTCATCATGCCTTGGCGTGTGATCTGGCGATCTTACCGCTATTGACCGCCTCGTCCCCGTTGACCTATGCCACGGCTTCTGTAACTTCCACTGTTTCGTTTTGGCTGTCCTTCTTCAATTAATCCTTCTGTTTACGCCGCAGCGTAAATATTTTCTAACCGCCCTAATACGCGTGTATGTACGCATACATATGCAACTGCGAATTACTCCGTATTTCCCGCCGGATAATTCCTTTTGCTAACATTTCCATTTACTTGCTTTCCAATAAAACTGCGGTTGACGGCAACCGTACGTTTTTTCATAATTGCACTCTATCTCAGGATTTCAGGAGCGACGCAGGTCAACTACCGATTCACACCACAGATAAAGCAACATTCTTGTATATCTACATATATACAGTTGAATAAATTTCCATTAAAAATTAAAACTAAACCAAATCTTTTAATTTTCTTCCCAAATTTCCAACTGTGCGTCTGGACATTTGTACATGGTTCATCAACGCCGAGATTTCAAATACAGTCCACTAGATAATATCTTAAAAAGCAGCAAAGCCGGAGAAAAATTACGAAGTTAAAACAAAGCCGCACAAGACAAAAAGCCGCACAAGACACAAAGCCGCACAATCAACCACCCAAACAAGGCAATTGCACATACATATATACAAGCTGCACAACATTACCAGCTGCATACATACATATACCAACAGCAAACACAATCAACTGCCATCACCACAAGTCACTGAGACATTAAGGTACGTGTTACATGTTCCATTTGCATTTAATAACACGTTAATCAATTTTTTCTGAAACATCGCCGTACAAGGCAAGTGATTTTTTTTGTGAAAACGAAATAGTGTTACACTTTAAGAAAAATTAAAACTGTGCTAATTCCGTTTGTCCGCGAGCGACAACAACAAAAACTAACGGTCGTACACACACACGCACAACAGTGAACAGTGGTACTGTATTGCAACAGTTCAATCCATCGAATTTTAATTTAAAGTTTTATTTTGGATTTTCACTCTTATTTACTTTACAGTAAATCGGCATAACTTTCTTTTGTTCAGTACTGCTCATTGGCATAGCATAATTGTTAATTTGCAAGTCACTAGTTCACTGATTCAAGAAACATTATTTCTATTGCACACTATTGCGTTTTCACATAATCACTTTTGAGCCTTTGTTGTAATTTTGTATATATATAACCAACAAGTAAATCAACAATATCACTGGTACATAATTAAGTACCCACTTTATTTGTTAAAACACAATTATATATACGTCGACACATTTGGGTGGCAAGTGTTTTTTTCTTTTGCATCAAGTGCCATTTCACATTTGCGCGGCAGTGTTCTTTTTTGCATCACATTAAAAAAATAACCACTTGACTGAAATTAAAGAAAAATCGTTAAATAAAGAAACAGACATATAAAAATTTACTGGTAATTGTCATTTTGCGGAACTTTTTTTTAGCAATATCAGAGTTAGGTAGACTTCAGTAACTCCCTCTTAGCTTCACTATGGATTCATACATCCGTTTGGCAGAATCTATAGCAGAGTTCGATGCTGACTTCAACAGCACTCCTGCCTCCGAACAAAATAAGCACGGTGTTGCTATCCAGCAAGACGAATTGAAAGTGTTATGGAAAAAACAAAAGGTTTAAGTAAGGAAGGTATCAGGGCGATCAAGAAGAAATATAGAGTATGTTTTTCGACATATGTGAAATGCATGTCTGCTATGGCTACTCAAGCAGAAGCATTATCTAACGTACAAAAGGATGTAGCGGAGCAGTCCGTCCGCGAACACAATATCCACTTTCCACCGGGCGATACAGACGTGTTCAAGGGCGACTACCTTTCATGGCCAACATTCCGTGATATGTTTACGGCCATCTACATCCTCAATAAGCGCCTCACCCCGGTTGAGAAACTTTTTCATCTCAACCATAAGACACAAGGGGAGGCCAAAGAAATCGTAAGAAAGTGCCCACTAACTAATGAAGGTTTTACTACAGCGTGGAAAAACTTGTGTGAACGCTATGAAAACAAGCGTATTTTAGTTTACACACAACTAAAACTATTGTTTAACTCAAAGGCAATAGAGTTTGAGTGTGGTAGCTCAAAAAAAGGTTTGCAGCGGGAGATAAACATTTGCCTATCAGCCTTGAAGAGTCATCTAATTGACATATGGAACTGGGACGCAATTGTCGTTTATCTCTGCTCGACGAAGCTGCCTGACAGTACACTGGCTCTATGGGAACAAACCATAGACCATAAAAACGACATACCCAAGAGGGAAGATATGGACAAGTTCCTCTCCAATCGTTTTCAGACCCTTGAGACATTGCCGCCACAAATCACACGTCATCCTTTCGAAACCCCAACAAAAAGAGTTGGCACCTTCCAAGCAAGCGTGACCACTTTTACTTGTAAAATGGGCCATACAAACGAGCACAAATTGCGCAGCTGTTCCCGATTCCTACAGCTGACACCTACAAACAGACTGAACTTTTTAAAGGAAAATAATTGTTGCCTGAATTGCCTTAGTTCCGGACATACTGTGTCAAGATGCGCAAGTGCTTACAATTGCAATACGTGTCACTCGCGACATCACACGCTCCTGCATCTAAATGCAATTCAGCCAAAGGCAATGACGCGTTGGACGTCTTCGAGGCCTGCCGATGATTCTCCATCGACATCGAGGCAGGCGCAAGCACAACGTGATTCCGATAAAGCAACTGAAAATGCAAACAGAAATTTTAAGTCCTGCTTTGCGAATACAAGTACAGGTGTGATATTAGGAACAGCTCGCGTAAATATACGTCTCAATGGCACAGATTTTGCTGCACGAGCACTGACTGATTCTGGTTCTGAGTGTTCCTTTATAACAGAGAGGCTCAAACGCAGAATCAATCTATCTGCAAAAAAGATGCATGTCCAAGTTTCGGGCATCACAAACTCGGTAAATGCCCAGGTGAAAGAAGCATGTAGCATACAATTGCGGTCCCCCGTCGACCCGTTGTTTAGCTTGACTGCAACCGTCCTGGTTTTACCACAACTAACAGGAAATCTGCCGACAACAAATATAAGCGCGAAGACGAGGCATGAATTTCCGGACCTGGTATTAGCGGATAAAAGGTTTTTCGTAAATGAACAAATAGACCCCATTCTCGGTGGAGACATTTATCCACAAATCATATTAAGTGGGATAAAGAAAAACGTCTTGAGGACACTTCTAGCCCAAGAAACCTTATTCGGTTGGATTATAACCGGTAGTACGGATACTACAAATACACACAGAAATATTGTTTCGTGCTTCAGCGAAGTTGCGCTGGATAAGCAACTTACGGCATTCTGGCAGTTAGAAGATTTCCCCAAAACCAAAAGCCTCAATGAAGATGATAAATATTGCGAAGAGCTTTATAAAAAGACCACTATCAGAACTAATGAGGGAAAATACATAGTCTCGTTACCATTCCGACAGGAATCTCCAGTAACCATACAACTAGGCCCTTCTCTTAAAAAAGTCTGCTCTCAATTCTTCCGGAATGAGACACGGATAGCCAAGGATACCGTCCTACAAAAATAGTATAATAGGGTGTTAGCAAAGTATGAGACACTAGGACACATGACGAGAATAAATTGTAACATTTCAGCGGACTCATGTGAAAATTACTTCCTGCCTCATCACGCCGTTACAAAGGCAGAGAGTACCTCAACTAAAGTTCGCGTGGTTTTCAATGCCTCAAGTGCAACCGCTAATGGAAAAAGCTTAAATGACGTCCTCCTACCAGGTCCAGTACTGCAATCAGATCTTCCGATACTGATTCTACGCTGGAGATTATACCGATATGTTTTCAACAGTGACATTGAGAAAATGTACCGACAAATCTGGATAAACGATAACCAGTCGAAATATCAGCGCATCGTCTTTCGGGCAAACCCGAACGAATCAACGAGCCTATATGAACTAAAGACGGTTACGTTTGGAACAAACTGTGCTCCTTACCTGGCGATAAGAACACTGTTGCAGTTGGCCGATGACATAGAAAGCTCGCATCCAATAGCAGCTAATATTCTGCGAAAATGCATGTACGTAGATGACGTACTTGCAGGAGGACACAGCATCGAATCTACCATAAAGGCAAGGGACGAAATTTCTACGGTAATGCGGTTAGCAGGTTTTTCCTTACGAAAATGGACGGCCAACTGCGAGGATGTAATAGCAGACATTCCAAAAAAGGATCTACTAAGCGAAGATTTTTTGGAATTCGAAGACACCAGCACAGTTAAGGCTCTTGGAATAAGATGGAACGCCCATTCGGATTATTTTTACTTCCTAACAAGACCAATGGAGCATAGTGACACAATCACTAAAAGGTCGACATTGTCTTCCATCGCCAAGCTGTTCAATCCGCTAGGATGGCTTGCGCTCATTGTAATAGTAGCCAAAATATTGATGCAAAACATTTGGCTGGAAGGCACAGAGTGAAATGAACCTGTGTCTTCAACTAAATGTTTTGCATCAATATTTTGGCTACTATTATGAAGACACCAGCACAGTTAAGGCTCTTGGAATAAGATGGAACGCCCATTCGGATTATTTTTACTTCCTAACCAGACCAATGGAGCATAGTGACACAATCACTAAAAGGTCGATATTGTCTTCTATCGCCAAGCTGTTCGATCCGCTAGGATGGCTTGCGCCCATTGTAATAGTAGCCAAAATATTGATGCAAAACATTTGGCTGGAAGGCACAGAGTGGGATGAACCTGTGTCTTCAACTACTTTAGAAAAATGGCAAAATTTTACCAAACACTACCGCGAGATAGAGAGGATTAAGATACCGCGTTGGGTCTATTTTTCTCCCGCCCATGACGTCGAAGTACATGGCTTCTGCGATGCTTCAGAAAAAGCGTATGCAGCTATGGTATACTTACGGGTTAAGCAGGGTAGTGAAGTTCTAGTGAATCTGCTGGTAGCAAAAACAAAAGTTTCTCCAGTTAAAACTATTTCCCTGCCCCGATTAGAACTCTGCGGCGCGGTATTGCTCCCCGAAAGCATTGAGTCGGTACTTGGCAACCTACCACTAGGACAGGTACAAGTACACTTATGGACAGATTCCACAATTGTGCTTGCATGGATACGTAAACCTCCATGTTCGTGGGCGCAACGTCGTTCGTAGCACATCGTATAACCAAAATTGTCGACAAAGTCGGAAATACGGACTGGCTTCATGTGGAGTCGGCATCAAATCCAGCAGATATGTCAAGCAGAGGAGTTCTCGCCTACGAATTAGTCGATAATACTCTGTGGTGGCATGGCCCTTCTTGGTTGCAAGAAGACAAGGAAAATTGGCCAAGAAAAGAGACAAGCTATAACACCAACATCGAAGAAAAAAGGGCCCATTTATGTGCAACCATAACAATAAAAAATTTTGATGAAATTCTCGATAGGTTTTCAGATTTACCGAGAGCTTTAAGAGTCTTATCATATATTATGAGATTCTACCAAAGCACTCATCCGAACAAAAAAGCTTCCTTTCGAGTAGAGTCTTGTTTAATTTAATCCGATGAAATTAAGGCAACGACACAACGCTTAATAATCCTTTACCAGAAGCAATACTATAGTGATGAATATTCGAACCTAAAGTCAAAGAAACCCATCGATGGAAAAAGCGAAGTGCTGCCCCTTAACCCTTTCTTAGATAAAAATGAGATTATGGGGGCTGGAGGCCGTCTTGGCGCATCGCTAGATTTAGCGTACAACGCGCAACGCTATACTGGATTCTCCTAGTCAAAAATATGGTAAAGTCCGTCATCCATAATTGTAAGGTCTGCACAATCCACAGAAAACAAACCCAAACGCAGCTTATGGGAGTGCTCCCTCAGGAACGCACCTCATATTCGAGTGCATTTACAAACACGGGATTTGTAGATTTCGCAGGACCTTTCGATATCAAAAACTTCCGCGGCAGAGGTTGTCGCATCTCAAAGGGTTACGTCTGCCTGTTTGTGTGTTTCGCCACTAAGGCTATACACTTGGAAGCCACCAATGACCTTAGCACTGCATCTTTTTTGGCAGCTTTTGCTAGGTTCATAGCCAGGAGAGGATGCCCAATAAATGTTTACTCCGACAATGGCACCAACTTTGTCGGAGCTTCGCGATCTCTACGATCAGAATTTAAAGCTTTTATAACCGAAGCGCGAAATAATATAATGATTAAATATAGCCACCAGATAATCACATGGCATTTCTTACCGACTTGGAGCCTCTTACCCCCGGTCACTTCCTAGTAGGTGGACACCTATTAGCTCCACCTGAACTAGAAATCAACGAAAGCCGTGCCTCGATCGTAAACCGATGGCAGAAACTTAAAGCCCTACATCAAACATTTTGTAAAATATGGAAGGCTGAATATCTGCTGGAAATGCAGATACGCACAAAGTGGAAACATCCAGAAACTAACATCAAAACAGGAGATCTTGTGGTTATAAAAGAAGATAACCTACCGCCTAATATGTGGAGACTGGGAAGAGTCATCAACCTACACCCAGGCTCGGATAACCGGGTACGCGTCGTCGACATCTATACTACGAAGGGGCAAACCAGCAGACCAATAACGAAATTGGTATTGCTGCCCTCTATAGAAAACACCGCTAGTACTTAAAAAAAAAAAAAAAATCATAATTAGTACGTGAAGTACAAGAAAATAAAGAAATCTGCTCTGCCATTTTTCTGGCAATATAAGTACTTAATTTGAAAATGTTCCGATGTATTACCTACGACGATGGCGTAGAGAAATAAAGAAATCTGCGAAATCATGTTTCTTACATACAACAAGTAGTGGTTATTTGGTACTCGATACCCGTAAAAAACTAACTGACAAACTAACCAATAGTTTGGAATTAATTTTGAAAAGTGGTCATTTGATACCCGAAACTATTTCAAAGTTAACCGACAACTAACCAATAGCTCGAGTTAATTTTCCGGAATTTATGACCGATTTTCAAAAATCAGCCCGGCTCCACCCTAACATTAACAAAAAAAAAATAATATTTTTTAATCAAATATGTGATGTGGTGTGAACTGGTAGTTGGATGATGTTGACGCTCAGGATTTTTGCTTACCGCAAGGGGGCCGGCATGTTTAAGCCGCAGCGTAAATATTTTCTAACCGCCCTAATACGCGTGTATGTACGCATACATATGCAACTGCGAATTACTCATTTACTTGATTTCCAATAAAACTGCGGTTGACGGCAACCGTACGTTTTTTCATTATTGCACTCTATCTCAGAATTTCAGGAGCGACGCAGGTCAACTACCGATTCACACCACAGATAAAGCAACATTCTTGTATATCTACATATATACAGTTGAATAAATTTCCATTACTAATTAAAACTAAACCAAATCTTTTAATTTTCTTTTCAAATTTCCAACTGTGCTTCTGGACATTTGTACACCTTCAACACATTTGAATTTCCACTTATATTTCATGAATCTGCTGTTTCATCTTTTTCGTTTTCTTCATACATTTTAATTTTATTGATTAAATAGTCAAGTGTTTTTTCCTTTTCTGGCAGCACATCAATTAAGTCTCCAATATTTCAAATTTTCTTTTTCTGTCACTGCAGCACCAGCATTTTTCAATTCAATGATTAGTTTTCAAAGTCACTGAAGAATTAACTTATATCTGTGTAATCTTTCAATTTAATTATTTTTAATTTGTTCCTCACACAAAACTGTATCGCGGTTGATTAACGCAAATACAATGTATCTAATTTCTTAATTATTCCATAACTCGTTGTTTCTTCACTTACAAATTCCATGTGTTTATTTGATGACGCACTATAAATATAAGTCATCATTCCACGTGGCTCCATTTTCCTCTGGTTCTTTCTCTCTCAGAATGACATTTTCATATTTTTTCATTCTCAAAAATACAGTAATTCTCTTCTTCCAAGTACTATAGTCATGACCATCAAAAATTGGGCATGCCATTTTGAACTCGTCCGCTATGTCCACACGTCTAAATCTTTGTTCGTTTACTTTAAACTTTTTAATTATTTCATTTAGAACTATAATTTTCTTAACACTTTCCACAAATCGTTTTTCAAATTTCCTTTTAATTTCTATGTTTTCACTAGCATCAGTTAGTCCCTCTTTCATATCAAAATCATCTTTTACTACATTGCCACGTGTTTCCATAACTTTAACGTACGGAGATTTTCTCCACAAGTCACAGTTCTTAGGTCGTGATTGAGGTTTTAAATAAATACTAAGATTTTGTGTTTAATCTAATGTATATTTTATTCTGTTAAAGTTTACTTAGGATAAATAACTCTAGCCGGATGCTCAACTTTTTATACCCTTTCTCTTCATCACGAAATTTCTACTACGCAGCTTCACTTAATTCGCTCAATGATTCTCTAATACATATATGTATAAATGTATATTCCTTATACTCACCTATAGCTTTGATTTTAATAAATCCGTCTAGTGGTGATTTAGGTGAGTATAAGGAACTTTCACACATATTATTATGAAGATAGATAAACTGTCATTATCCTCCTTTGTAGATATTACAACTGCTCTAATACTATTAGTCATTTACCATCTCTGGAGCAATGCCTTGCAGCAGGGTTGCTCCACATACTTCTGATCAGCGCTGGAGTTAAATCCAATTCCGTTCCAGAAACAACTTTTTGCTGCGTACGTCAGAGAAATCTCTATTCAAACTCAACCTCCTTAAAGAGTACAGCGTGCGATGGAGGGATCCAGTTTAAGGTCTGCCCAGGCCAAGTGAGTGGACAGACTCCACAAGCGCTGCCATAATCTCCACTAGGTAGCAAGTTGCTACTAGCAACCTGCCAAGCGGCAAGCGTAACTGAGGCAAGGTGGAAGACCACACCTGTCCCTCACACCCCACATCGCTTCGAGTCATCCATGACAGATAAAGCTCCTACCGACAAATTGCAATGAACTCCAGAACAAGATTGAGGAGAAGACATGGTTTTTGGAGAATTAAGGAAAACCAACCGCCGAAGACAATGCGAGCTCTCACGTATCGATTCACACAAGAGAGTTTTTGAGGACTCAAAAGGTCGAATTGATGGGTCATCCGCCTTACAGCCCTGATTTGGCACCTAATGAGTTCTTTTTATTCTCGAACATCAAAAAAAATACGAGGTCAACGTTTTTCAACGCCTGAAGGAGCTGTAGAAGCCTTCAAACAGCTCGTTTTAGAGGTATCCTCTTCTGAGTGGCAAAAGTGCTTTGAAAATTGGTACATGCGAATGCAGAAGTGTATTGACTTGGATGGAGAATATTTTGAAAAACAATAAAACTATTTTCCTTAATATTTGACGGTGTTTTCATTATTAGGGGCAAAATATAAAAGGCAACCCTTGGCCGAACTTCTCCAGGATTTGAACAAGGGACCCATCAGTGAGTGCTTTATAAGAAATAAATAAGAGTTTAAAAACTAGATTTAATGGCAAATAGAACAAAAAGGCAGAGCATAGTTTTTAATATAAGTGTAAAATCAGTGTTAACATTTACTACTCAATAGCAGCAATAGTAAATTTGAGAGCAGAGAAGGTAGCAAAAACATGTCTACGGACTGGCTTTCGTTGTACTACTATGCATATGACAAGAACACTGAAACGAACAATGTGCTGTCTAGAGTTGTAGCAAATGAAGTTACTCTGTAACAGTTTGGAGCATAAAAAGGCAAAATTTTACCTACTGCGATGCTCAGACTACGGGAGTCGTTGGTATTGCTTTTGGATCTGCTACAAATGCTTGCAGTGCAGAGCTGCTAAGGGAACCATCGCACTTTTCTGAATTCGATACAGCAGTGCATCATCAAAAATGGCAACGGATGGTTGAAGAAGCAGTTTTGTATTGAGTGAATTTGAAGGCTTATGCTTGGTTTTCATTAGGTCATATATTTGATGACAAATTATGACCCGAAATAAAAAAAAATTTACCATTTTAGAATTTTACTTTTGCGTCAAATCGAAATATTCCGAAATTTTGGATTTCTTAATTTAACTTACAATAGGAGTGTTCGTTATGAAAACTCTGTATAAATTACCCAGTAAAGTAATTCAGAGAATAAGACAGAAACACACTGATTTATGCGCGAACTGGAATTAGTAAACAGTTGCCAAGAAGCCCGCATAATTGCATTTGAATTTATGCTTTTGAATCATTTTACTTGTACAGTTGGTTTCTTTTTTCGATTTAAGTCGATAATAAATCACTTTTTCCTTCGTTACTAAATAACTAATATTTATGCTTTTGCAAATTTATAATTTGAAATATAGAATTGTTTTGTTGACTTAAATGCAACCTTGTGCGTTACCAACTTCCTCTCTAAATGAAATGTCAAAGTTGTGCTCCCTCCTCTCAGGTTTTTCAAGTTTCTGGCGTAAACCAAGACGATTTCGTACAATCTTGTACACAAACGGCGAACACAAATATTAGGCGTCAAATTGAACTTAGTGACAAAAACGTTTAAGGAGGCTCTTTTAGAGAAACATATGTATTCGTAAAGAAGAAAAATTTAATTCGACTAAATTTATAAGATAAATGAAGCATCATAATAGTGGTTTGAACTGACAGCGATTTAGGAAAAATTAGTATCGAACAAATTTATAAGAGTGGCTCACTGTTTGAAAATTAAACACAAATAAGGATGTTTATCTTAAGTGAAATTATTTATTTCCTTTTCCATTACATTCAAATGCATAACGTTAAGCCGAATGCCATGCGAGGAAGCCTTGGGTAAAAGCTAGTCTTATGTATAAAAATGAATGTGAGTTCCTCATAGGCGTTCAAAGTACTCAATCGACCTTAATGAAATTTTTACAATGGGGGCAGGTGGTATCCGGGCCCAACAAAGATATATATAAATGTGCGAAAGTGGGCGGTACCACGTCCCCATGGGAGAGAAATTTAGAATTCGTCTATTCAGTGCAGATGAATAACATATTAGTATATGTACATATGTACATATATAATAAAAAATGGATGTTAGACGAAAGTACTATTTACCATATTTCCTAGCTATTTGACGTCGATACATGATATTCGATGTATATATATTTTGTTTAGATGAATCTATAAAGAATATTATAAAGAATATATTCCAAACAATATGTTCTACAAATATATTCCCTAAACTCTGCACCAGCACATTAGACGAGCTATACGGTAGTGACCATTATCCTGTTACCACTATTCTACACATTAACTCAGAAAACACCAAATCCATCTGCCCCAGATTTTTAACAGATAAAGCTGATTGGGAGAGTTTTCAAAAGATAGCAACCAAACTCTCCAATGAGTCACCGATTTCTACAAATATTAATCGAGAAACTGCCATAATCACTAGAATTACTCGTACCGCAGCCCATTACTCCATTCCACAAACTGCCAGGAAAAGCCCTAAAAAAATTGTACCCTATTGGACCAATGAACTCTCTAAGTTAAGAAACGAAAAGAAGACTCTCTGGAAGGAATTTCGAAGAAATAGATCTGATAGTAATTTAGCTAGTTACAAAAAAGCAAATGCATTGTTCAGGAAAAAGTCTAAATTAGCGAAAAGGGATTGTTTAAATAAATTTTCCGAAAAAATCGACCACAAGACAAATCCCAAGAAAGCTTGGTCTGATATTAAAAAGCTCTCAGGCTCTTACAACCAAACAAACATTCCCCTCGTGAATAGCCCTACTGGCCCTATTCTTAACTCAAAAGATATGGCGAACCATTTTTCCGCAATTTGGTCGAATTATTCATCAGACTCAAATTTCACCTCATCCTTTACATCAGCAAAAACCGAAATTTTAAAGAAAAATTACAAACACAACAACGGTGTTGTCGGCCTTGCTGACTACAAAATCGACGCCTTTGAGTTTGAATCAGCACTGGCGACTATGTCTGGTAAAACTCCAGGCGCTGATAGAATATCATACCCTATGCTCCAGCATCTTCCCAGTAGCTTAAAATTTAGAATAATTGGTATTTTCAATAATATTTTAAAGCAAGGAATATATCCACAAGTTTGGAAAAACGCAATCGTTGTTCCCATACCGAAATCCACCAATATCTCCACAGAAGTTCTGGGATATAGACCTATTTCGCTCCTATGCTGTCTGGGAAAATTATTAGAAAAAATTATTGCAAAACGTATCTCCTGGCACGCCTCAAAGCACAACCTGATAAGCCCACAGCAAATTGCGTTTAAGCAAGGACAAGGTACCATCGACGCCTTACTTCTGTTTGACAATTATGTCTCTTGCGCGCTTTCTAACAGAAACCATGTTTCATGCTTAAGCCTCGACTTCGAAAAAGCTTTTGATAGAATTGGTGTACATGTAGTTCTTCGTCAAATTGAAAAATGGAATATCGGTACAGCTCTATTTTACTTTATAAAAAGCTTTCTCCTAAACCGAAAGTTTAAAACAAAAATAAATTCCACTCTGTCCGATATGTACGATTTACACAACGGCTACCGCAAGGCTCTCCGCTGTCAGTAGTTTTGTTTAGTATTGCTTTCAATGAAATAAACAACATAATAATTAAAAATAAAAATATATCCCATATTGGTTACGCAGATGACATCCTGCTCTTTACAAAAGTAAATGATTTAAATGCAGCCAAAAGAGATTTTTATCACATTCTTTCTAGCATCTCAAATTGGTCTAGAAATTCAGGCACCAATATCAATGTAAACAAAAGTAAAACACTCCACATTTGCCGTAAGCACAAATGTAGTAATATAAGTCTGAATTATAATAATGTATCTATTGAGAATTCAAATAGTCTTAAGTTTTTGGGTATTATCTTTGATATGAGATACACCTTTAAAGGGCACTGTTTGTACCTTAGAAAGCAGCTGGCTGCCAGGTTGAATGTCATTAAGTATTTAACTTCAAAACACTGTTTAGTTAACGTTTCCACCTTAGTTAATGTAACAAAATCGTTTATTCTGTCAAAGATAGACTACGGTCTCCCAATATACGGTAACTCTGCAAAGAGCAACATAAAACTTCTATATGCGCCATATCATAGTGCCGTCTGTCGTAGCATCAGAGCGTTTCCAAAGTCGCCGACGAGATTCATTCTTGCTGAAGCTGGATTGCCAACGCTCGAAGAGAGATTGGAGCTGAACACCAAAAAACTAGTATCGAAACTACTTATATGTAATAACATCACACTATACCAAACGATCATCGCTGAAATTAATCGCAGTCGTCCTCTTAAACGAAGTTCAGTTGTATCTAAATGCATTGATTACGCGAGAGAGCTCGAAATCAATACTCCGACTCTAAACCAGGAAGACAAATTTCCACCATGGATGTTGAAAAAGTCATCCTTTATCCTGCACCTCAACAAATATGCGAGAAGCAATACCAATCCAATGGTTTACCAACGGTTATTCGCAGAAGCTTTATCTTCATTTCTTCCAGTTTGGCATACTATTTACACCGACGGTTCCAAGACTGAAAACAGTACCTCATTTGCAGTAGTCAATTCCTCCGGTGGTACTGTAACTGCTGGTCAGTTACCTAACTTTGCATCTGTCTACACAGCTGAAGCGACAGCGATCTTGAAGGCAATTAAATTCGCTGAAAGTTCTTCTCATAAAACAATAATTTGTACAGACAGCATGACAACCATAACATCTATACTAAATCCTTCGAACAGAAACTATACAATATCCTACATTCGTAACAAATTAATTGGAAACACAGATACAATAAAAATAATGTGGTTTCCTGGAGATAGTGGAATAAGAGGTAACGAACTTGCGGATCAGCGCGCTAAGTTAGCCGGAAGAGAGCCACTAATCACCTATCAAGTTCTCGACAAGAGTGATTTACATAAGTTTTTCTCAACACAACAGAGACACAAGCAAATAACTGACTGGAAAACCATTCAACACCACTACACACAATTTAATGTCGACAAAAGCAAGCCAAAGTACCCACCGTCAAGTCGATGCAACGACATCAAAGCTTTCGTTCGACTCCGCTTAGGACATACCATAGCCACACATTCGTACAGACTCACCGGGCACAGTGCACCAAGCTGTCAACACTGTTTAGCAACACCATTAACCTCCACACACTTACTCAGCGAATGTCCTCATTTTTCATCAATAAGGCGCAAAATATTCAACCATACCAACCCTACGGAACTGTTGAAAACTACTTCTTCAGCTAATATTGAGAAAATCGTAAAATACCTTACTTTAACGGACACTAAAAAAATAATATAGTATTGTTAGCTGAACAAATGTAAACTTTAACTAGCTTTTATAATTTTATATTCTTATATTTTTAAATCACATATATAGCGAGCCGAAGGCCCTGGCAGCCAGTGCTCCTTTTCTTAGTGTAATACCAATTGTATTGTTATTCCACATCTAATAAATAAATAAATAAATAAATAAATATTCCAAAATTTTGAATTTGCTACTGAATTTTGTAAAATATTATACATTGTGATTTGCTGTAAATTTCCGTTACATGGGGTAAGCGTGGTTTTCGTCTGATTTCTATAATTTTATTATCACTGTTAATATTAGCAAATTACGGTGTATAGCTAATAAATATCCGATTTTTTAATTTTCGTATTTTACCATGAGAGTTGGGCATGGTTCTTGTACGACTTTTACAATTTTCGAAATTTTGCTTACTGACTTGAAATGCAATTGTGTACCAAAGTTGGTAGAGTTTTGGAGGTATAAGATTTTCTTATAAAGTAGACGGGCCACACCCATTTTGAAAAAAAAATCCACACGTTTTTCAATTTCCACTGAAATATCGCGGTCTTTTGATTTTTATAAAATACCGTTATGTGGGCGTAGTTAATATCCAATTTCGCCCATTACCAATACCAATACCAAAGTACCTTGGGTCCAGGACAATGTGTATAGTAAGTTTCGTGATATCTCAATATTAACTCGAGTTATACGACCCACGGACGACCGACTGGCTGTCATGGCTTAAGCAAATACCCTGGGCACCAGTGAGATAAGCAGTTACATGGTTCCTCTACCATTTCATTAGGT
Source organism: Anomoia purmunda (assembly GCA_951828415.1). NCBI lineage: Eukaryota > Metazoa > Arthropoda > Insecta > Diptera > Tephritidae > Anomoia > Anomoia purmunda. The sequence goes on along the minus strand of OX639998.1, from coordinate 52,801,515 downwards.
CAACACTTGTACCTACTTTAGTCATTGACACACTCAAGTGTTTGATTTCTTCGCTGCGCCACATGCCGATATGTGGAACATTCTTCCACCCTTTTTATTGTAGGTAGATATATGTACATATATATATTACGGTGCGCCGATTAAAAATGTTCAAATCATCACCGCGATTGTGGTACTATGGATCGTAACAGGTATTTTTGCCCAAGGAACTTTAAAATTAATTTCGAGTATAAAAAAATCGATCTATTTAGTCCATTTCAATTGCAAAAAAAAAAATATTAAAAATATGCATACGGGGTTTATTTTAGGTTGGGCATTCTATTTTTACATTAATTTTTTATTTTTGACTGCCACCAGGGGGCGTTTTTGAACATTGAAACGTCGAACAACATTGCTAATAAAATGTTTTTCAGGTGAGCGAAGTACGCGCTTTCTTTTGAAATAATATACACAATGCTTCTTAAATTGGAATCTAAATATTGTGCCCAACGAATGAATTTATTAAACAATACACTACAGTACACGACAGAGTTGTAAAATTTAATTTGCAACATTCTGAACAAGTATTTGAGCCAGTAGTGATTTCAACAGCACCCAAATCAGCCATATTTTCCAATGTGATTGGTTCGAAATCGGTCACGGGCTGAAAATAGCAAAGATTAGATAATTTTATCATTTATTATTGAAACGTAATAGCGGAGATATACATTTCAAATGGGTAATAAGTAAGTAATAACAAATACACACCGGAAGGTTTCCACATGTTTCAATTTGTTTGCTCAACGACCCGGTTGTTGTTCGTGGTTCAGTTGTCGAAGACTTTTCCAAGTTCTGAAACAAATGACGAAATGGAAGTTCTTCGAAGTGGAGAAGACACACAAACCAATGCAGTGATCTATTTAAATGCATTTCGAAGCGTCGCATAATTCCATTCGCCAGTATTGGGTGGCTCACCATCACAGCATATGCCAATCAAAGAATCCAGAGATATTAAAAAAAGTTTATTCAAACTGATGACTTTACTTTCAGGATCTTTATGTTCCAGTTTTGTCTAGCCTAACAAATGTGAATTTGATTGCTTAAAACAACCAGATAAGGCTCTTTTATTATACGTGGATGAACTTTTTGATCGATTTCTTCAATTTTAAGTAAATGCAATTAAACTGGGCGCATCATACTTTCGACGAAGAACTTCTTATCTACTTCGGATTTATACATAATGATAAGATTGCCTTGATCATGTTTTACACCCATATCTTTCATTAGTGATGTCGCCAATGCTGGCACTCTATCAGGCACACTAAATCTGTATAACTTCGATGCAAAATTGAAAGCATTGTATCTGGCATACATACATATGTACATATGGTCTTCGTTTGGTTGGAGAAAGCTCTTGGGCATGTACTGATGGTTCTTCAACCAGATCCATATCACCTTCTGGATCCTATGTTTCATCCTGGTCATCGGTAGCTGCTTGTATTATTGTAGACGTTGGTATTTGGTCAACAACTTCTAACGCATATAGTCATTGAGAACACACTTGTATTTTCTTTGGTTGTTACTTAACAACTGCTGCTTTATTAATTTTCAATTTTACATCCTAGCTAACATACGAATACATAAAATACGGAATACATAAAAGAAAACTTAAAACGACACATGCAAAGTAAGCCGAATTGTATTTAGCAAAATGTATTTATCTAATTCGAATTATTCATAGAGTTGTGAGTGCAGCTGCATCTGCCAGCCAGCGCAGCTCCAGATTTGCTTATAACGGGTTTTTCAATAGAGACGCTACAAAAGTAGACCGATAGTGACAGCAAACGACGCCATATTTTTCCCCCGCTCTTTTGACATTTCTCTTCAGTAAGGTTTGCCATTTCGTCATGGAAAGATATACGATCCAACAAGTGAGGGAATCGCTACCGCTCAATGATAACCGAATATTTTTGGCCCGAATTGGATGAGATGGACGTGATTCCAACAGGACGGCGCCACAGGCCACGCAGCGAATGTCACAATCGATTTATTGAAAACCAAGTTTGGTAAACGTGTTATCTCACGAAATGGCCCAGTCAATTTACCGCCTCGGTCGTGCGATTTGACGCCGTTAGACTATTTCCTGTGGGGCTATGTCAAGTCTATGGTCTATGCCAATAAGCCAGCGACGATTGATGAACTTCGTACGAATATCGAACGTGAAATTGCAGCAGTATCGGCCGATTTATGCTTGAAAACCGTCCAAAATTGGGTTCAGCGTTTGGACTTCTGCAAGCGTGTCCGTGGTGCCCATGCAGAAGAAATCGAGTTCCATACATAATGGCATCGAATGTACTTTCACAGGAATAAAGAATTTAATTCATATCCCAAACCGTTTTTGTTTTATTTAACAAAACTGTTGTATTGTTCATATTGAAAAACCCGTTAAAAGTTGACCGCATGTGACTCCTCCACCCCCAGATTCAACAGTCTCTGTTTAAGCGGGCTGCACTGACAATTCTTTTGCGATTGCAATTATTGTTGTAATTAAAATCAAAGTTATCGTACTTATTCCATAATTTACATTTTTATGAAATTTTAGCTACTTAATTTTGTCAATGTTCCCTTCCTGATTAATTACGATTTCAGAGAAATTTATTTGTTTTTCAAAATTCAATACATTAGTTGTGTTTTCTGGGTAAGGATACTTTTTATTAACAATAGTTCTTGTGTTATAAAATATTTCATCTCCTATTTCGATATTACAGTTATAAAAGTTTATAAAAACGTTGTCTGTAATAATTACGTCCTTATTGTCTCAATTTTGTTTTATTTTTGTACTGAAAGCATTTTTTACAAGTATGGTATCGTCTTCGATTTTCTTTATTGTGGTTCTATTGTTATATCTTAGTTTACATTTATTTGAAGTACAAATTTCACCTTTCTTTCGGTTTTTACAATTTATTTGTTCTCCTGATTCATAAATTTTATTGTTAATATTAATATATATCATCTTATCTTATTCCGTTATTTCAAGAAATTGTTTGTTCGGCATTGGTGTAATTGAGATTAAATCTGCCTTAATATACATATGTTATGGGTAGCTTGATTACAAATACTAATGAATCTCTTTTATATGAAAGAAGCCCAATTTCCGTAAGTTTCTATTTATAAAAATCGACTTTAAAACGTTTAATTGCCTCTCTCGATAGAATACTAGGGTGTAAAATGTTGTGCTTAGCCGATGCTATACTGTATTTCTTCTCTGTTCTCGTTATCCATAAGTCCAAATAACCATTTATGCGCAGTTCCTATAGCATTAATCAAACCTCTTCGTCTCCTATTATTATATGTTGGTATTAAAGTATGAATTTTAGCTTCGATTGTTTTTATTTCCTCGAATAGTATCTCCCTATTGTTTATGTCAAATTCATTCAAATTATTTTCTATGTTACTTCCTATTTTATCAATTATTGATTCTATCTCTGCGGGGTGTACGATGTGTAAGGTCTTTGTGGTCTCATTAACCACATCTACTTCTCCGACTCGTATTTTTGCTTAGCCTAATTCGTTCTCTAGTTGGTTTATTTGGAGTAGTCTGTTGGTGGTCGTTGCCGTCATTAATATCAATATTGCGTAAGTAACCGTCTGTGCCATTAACCTATGTTAAATATCCTGAAATTTAAATTTTCGTTTAACCTGTGTTTTATAAAATTTGTTATTTTGCGATTTTAAATAATTTCCCTCCAATTCGCAATTCTTAAGTTTTTTGTATCTGGGTTGTTATTTTCCTGGTCTATTGCTGTCCACATATTTGTTCATAAAGTCGGTTTTGGTCCGGTTATCGTCCCTATTTCTTTTTTCAATTCTTTTTATTTTTCCTTCGTGCACCCTACTGGACAGTTGTGTGATGTCGTCTTTGCAAACAGTGTTGTTCAATAAGTCTATGGGTTTTATTTGTGCTGTAGAATGCCTTGTATTGTTATATGCCATAACGGCATATAAATATTGTATTCTAATTTTGAGCGCCTCGATTATTGATACCCAGTCCTGTCTCTTAATGGGTGGGCCGTTGCGTATTTTGTGAGTTTATCAACACTGGTCAAGTACATGACGTTTCTTTGTGGATACCAAATGTCAACATGGACTATTTTATTATGTTTTTCTGGGGTGTCTGTAACATTAAATGGGCGTTTGATAGGCATTCCGCCAAACTTTGCTCTATTGTATAATTCACAATTGTTTATGTATTTTTGAATTTCTTTCTGAAGGTTTGGATAGTAATATGTTCTTTTTAATTCCTTAAAAACTTAATTTATTCTCCTAAGATTGTTTTTTAAGTGTTATTTTTCAATGAGTCTTAATAAGTCTTCCCTTTCTGTAATATATTCTAGTAATACGTTCGATTGCATTATTTTAAGGTTCCTGTTGTTACTAAAATATTTTATAAAAAGGTCCTGAAAGTCCATAAATAAATTAAAGATTACCACTAATTCTTTTTTTTTTGGTAGTTTTCCCCTCATTATTTCTAGTAATTTGCTTTTGGGTTCCACACAAATTATATCCCTTGTCTTTTTTTATACAATATTTTCGTCGAACAATGTTGTTAACTGCCGCATTTTAGGACAATCTGTCGCCTAAAAATGTTCAGTGGGTTCTCCGAAATTTTTATAAGCCTATACTTTCCGTTTCAGCACTGTGGACAGTTTCAATGTCTTCGGAAAATAGTTCATTTAAATTTGCATACATGTTTTTTCGTCATTTCCTCATTTTATATTCTACTCAGTCCGTCTGCAATTCCATTTTCTTTTCCTTTTATATAGCTTATTTCGAAATCGAATTCATTCAGTTTTATTTTCCGCCGCTGTAATTTTGCATTTGGTTCCTTATGCCTTGATCACACGTAACGAGTAGAGCGGCGAGACAGTGACTCGGCCGAGTGCTCGTTTCGTTTAAACAGTAAGGCGAGTAATGAACCGAGTCAGTGGGCGAGTATAGTGGCGAGAGAGTCACTAGAATCACATTTTGTTTACTAGGCCGAGTGCTTCTTTTTTCTTCACTCTTTTGCCCCTTCTGAGCTAATCACAGACTCGCTCGTTGCATGTGAACTCGCGTTCGGTCTTCACTCGCCACTCGGTCGATTTTTATGTTGTTTATTTAGTTTCAATTGCATTTTGCATTGTGAAAGAATTGAAATGGCAAATAAGTGGAATTATGATACAACTGTGAAATTTATTCAAAATTATAAATTGCACCAATGCTTGTGGAATTTTTCATCTGCGGATTATAAAAACAAACACAAACGTGAGGCTGCACTTCTTGCCATAGTCCAAGAAATGAATATAACAGACTTTGGAGTGACAGAGGCGAAGAACAAAATAAAAAATTTAAGATCGACCTACAGCCAGGAGAAAAAAAAATTGAAGATTCTAAAAAATCAGGAGCTGGACTCACCAACGTCTACAAATCAAACATAAAGTGGCTACACGAAATGGAAGAGGTGTTCGCAAACGAACTAAAAAGACAAACGTTTGAAAATGTAAGTTTATTAAATATTTCTTTATTAATCTTAACTAATCATCCTGTTTTGCCATGGCACTGCACCCTCATTGGAGAAATATTCCGTATATTTTTCACGCAAATCCCTAGCTGTCTTTCCAGCGTAGTTGGTGTTGTGATCGGTAATACTGGGCAGCCCTTGAACAAGTTCTCTTCGCCAAGCTCCTGGAACTATTACACCAGAGTTGATATCCTCTTCATCAACACAACCACTTGGGAAATATGTAGTTGAGCTTTTAGTTCTGAGCCAATTATGCAGAGCACATGCAGCACGAACTATTTTGTCAGTTGTTTTGACATCCGTTGGAATAGGTGTATGAAAAATTTTGAATCTGCTTGCTAGAATTCCAAACGCATTTTCGACTATTCTTCGTGCTCTAGATAAACGATAGTTGAAAATTTTTTGTGCTGTTGTGAGATTTGGTCCACCGTATGGTTTCAATAAATAACACTTCAATGCAAAAGCGTCATCGCCCACTAAAAATCCACCTTTGGGTAACATATTGTTTTCAAGGGCTTGGCGCAATGCACTTTGATTGAAGATTCCTGCATCCGCATTTCTTCCATTTGCTCCAATATTTAAACAGCGAAAACAATAATCATGGTCCACGACAGCCATTAAGACAACACTATTGGTGCCCTTATAATTAAAATATTCACTTCCACAATTTGGAGGTGCAGAAATAACAATATGTTTGCCATCAATGGCGCCATGGCATCCGGGAAAATTCCACCTGATTTTAAATCCGTTTTCAATTTTTTTCCATTCATCATCGTCCGGTACCTGAAATAATATTTAATAATATAAATTTAATATTTCAATTTACAGATTCCTGCATCGTCTTCAACTATTGAAGTTGAAACTGAGCAATGCCCAGCTTCAACACAACAAAGTAGCTCTAATGTCGCATCAACAAATAAGGCGGTTCCTACTTCTATGCGTGGAAAAAAAAGGTGCCGAGACATCGTACAAGCCATTAATTCTTTAAGCACATTGAATGAATCAATAAACCAACAAGAAGAAGAATGCTCGTTTGATGTGTTTGGCAAAAATGTGGCAGTACAATTGAAAAATCTTTCTTTTGAAAATGCATTAATAGCACAAAAGAAAATACCATGCATTTTAAGTGAAATCGGAATAAAAGATTATAGAGAGAAGTCCAGAAGTACAACATCGTTTTCCAATTACAGCTATGATTCATTCTCCAATCCTCCATCAAACCAACCTAATTTTGATGAAGGTCATGACAATTATTCATTTATAGTGGAAGGCACTGATACTACACCATCGGAAGTGGTGGTTACAAGCGATATAATTCAAGCTGCACTGGAATCAGCTATTAATACAGATAATATTGAACATGTTGCAATTGAAAAACTTTTTCTTATAATTATTTTTTGCATTAAATAAAGGCTACTGAAGGCGAATTTTATTTTTCAATTACAAATTACCTTTAAGAATTCTTGTAAATAAAGTGAAATAGCTTCCATAACTTCTGGTATTACTGCAGATATTGCTGAGCGGGAAATACGGTACATTGCCTGCAAATAGCTATAGCTCATTCCCGTTGCCAAATAAGTTAACGCTACTTGTAGTTTAACTCGTGCAGGAATAGCCTCTCGCATGACAGTATCTGTTCTTTGTATATTTGGAGTGATGTTTTCCAACAGGGTTTCGAAGGTTTCTATATTCATGCGCAAAAGCGCCCTGAATTCTTCAGGATCTTCTGATTCCAATTCTCTAAAGAGGGTATTTGTTGCACCAATAGTGGATCGCCTCAATATCCACGGTCTTGTCCACACTCTATTATTTTCTGCTTCCAATAAATCCCACAACTCTTTTATGAGATGCGGTAGAACTTCATTAAAAACTCTTTTAAAATGTCTTTTTCTACCAAACATTGTAAATAAAACTTTGAAAAACTTCACTGCCTAACTAGATGAACAAAATACGTGTAAACCTCTACTCGCCAACGCAACTCTCTCGACCGAGTATCATACTCGGCCAGAATACTGTCTCGCCACTGTACTCGTTACGTGTAACAAGACCATTAAGGTTGTTAAGCCAGATTAATGGGCTGTGGTGTGTCTTTATGAGAAATTTACGTCCGTACAAATAAGGGCCAACGCAATGGCTAGTAACTCTTTTTCTATCGTACTGTAATTTTTTTCATGTCCATTTAAAGAGCGACTAGCGTAACAAATTGCTTTATTATTTTGCATGAGGACTGCACCTAAAGCAAAGTTACTAACATCCGTGATAAGTGTAAACGTCTTTGTGAAGTCAGGGTGGACTAGTATAGGCTCCGATTTAACTAATTTCTTTAGTTTTTCAAAGGCGTCTGTTTATGAGCTGACAAGCTTTTTTGTCGGCTGGTGCGAAAAATTAAAACGAACTGACCGCAATGACTGAGGCTTCAAGAAGAACAGTTTATTTTTCCTTTCGCAAATTTATAGGTTTACGCTTTACGCATATGTACTTATGTATGTAAGAAAAATGTTAAGCATTCAAAGTGCAGGTATGAAGCTAATAAGTACTTCTAATAACTTCCAAACTTATATTTTTTACAGTTATCGGTTGACGTAATGCGACAAACTAAATATATTTATATGTATATATTTGTATACCTAAATAAGTACACATGATGACTTATGTATGTGCATATGTACATATTGAAGTGCATTTACATATGTAGTGTATGTATGTATCAATTAAAACTACAATAAGTGAGCTAGAGTTGAATGCGGCGAATGATGTGGGAAGATAAATGAGGAAAGGACTGGTCTCAATGTCTGTAACGTTTGGCTCTGGAAAGCTGGTAAATGGTGCTGCGATCAAGAAGTGCGCCGGCGTTAAAACCTCCAAATCTTTAGGACTCTCTGAAATTGCATAAAGGGGTCGAGAGTTGATTATAGCACATACCTGGCATACAAGAGTACGCAGCTGTTCGAATGAAAGCGTAGAGATACCGACAACACGATAGGAGTGAAATTTGGCCGCCTTTACCGCAGCTTCCCATAGAGACCGCCAAAATGGGGAGATCGTGGTGGGATAAAGCGCCAATCAATGCCATCATCCAGACAGTGCGCATGAACCGCTTGGAGATAAGACGTGGACGAGAAAAGATTTTTCAGCTCCGCCAATTCGTTTCTTGCCCCAACAAAGTTTGTGGCATTATCTGACCCTATTGTTTTTGGTCTTCCACGCATCGAAATGAATCGTTTGAGAGCGGCCAAAGCCGAAGCGGTAGACAAATCACATACCAGCTCCAAGTGCACAGCCTTCGTAGCAAAGCAGATAAATATGGAAATATAGCACTTTACTGGACCTTTACTGCGCACCTCGGACTTGTAATAAAATGGGCCACAAAAATCAATTCCTGTTTTAAATGGTTGCACTCTGGTTTGTGGAAGATCACCCATAATGTGCGCCATAACTTTTGGTTTTATACGAAAGCACCTTAAGCACTTGTTGATGACACCAGCTACTGTCTTTCGCCCACCAATCGGCCGAAATTGTAAACGAATTGAGGCTGTCAAGCTTTGTGGCCCAGCATGCGTATATTTTTGTGAAAATGGCGATGGTTATGAGATGTCGTTTTGGTAAGATTATTGCTGTGAATTGGGGAAGCTCCCTGCGAAACGATGTCAGCTGGGTTGAGTGCAGTTGAAATATGATGCCATGGCATTCCCTTCGTTAGCATCTGTATGCGGCTGACTCTGTTTGAAACGAAGATATTGAAGTTTGAAGACTGCTCCCGTAGCCACGATAGCACGACGGTTGAATCCGACCAACAGTGTATGTGGCAATCAAATATTTGTGTATGTCTGACTGATTCTAATAGCTCAGCAAGCATCAATGCTGCGCATAACTCCAATTTTGGTACCGTGAGAGTCTTTAATGGCGCTACTCTCGATTTGGAGCATAATAGGCTGGTTTTGACTTCATGGATGTATTGCGCTCTGACATATACACATGCACCGTATGCAGCTAGGCTAGCATCACAAAATGCGTGAAGTTCTAAATGAGAATTTGGCATTAGTACATATCGAGGGAAATGAAAATTGGATACTAATTCAAGTTCACCGCAGAAATCGGTCCAGCTCTTGCACAAGTTTTGCAATATAGCAGCGGCCCACGGTCACGTTCAGACACTCCAACGAGAGATGCAGAATCGTTTGAACACCATTTTCGAAGTATGAAGTTTCCCCTTTGAAGTTATTGCGTTGTTTGTCGTCTAATATCTAGTACTTGTTGCAGGGTGTCTGCACTGGTGATAAGGTCGTCGACGTAAAAATCTCGGCGAACGGTTTGTGCTCCAAGCGGAAAGTTGGCTTCTTCGTCTATTGCCAGTTGATGCATGGCGCGAATTGCCAAGAATGCAGCGGGCCTCGTGCCATATGTAACCGTGTCGAGGGTGTATAACTTTAACTCAGCTTTGGCATCGTCTCTCCACAGTATGCATTGTAAGTAGTTATCTGGATGCAAAATGCGTACGCAGCGGTACATCTTACATACTATGTCTCCCGTTAAAGCTTACTTGAACATGCGAAAACGCAAAGGTGTGTTGAAAAGTTTAGGCTGGATGGTCGGGCCAACCATGAGAGCATCATTCAACGATTATCTGCTAGTTGATTTTGCGGAGCCATCGAACATGACTCGCAATTTTGTGGTTGAACTGTCAGCCTTATGAACGCAGTGATGCGGCAGAACAAAAGTTTTCATTTGTGGTTCTAACCTTGCAAGTGGCATTTGTTTCAGTTCAGCATACTCCTTCATGAATAACGAATATTGAGTTTTAACACCAGGCTTCTGCTGTAGCTTTCTTTCTAAACTTAAGAACCGTTGCTTGGCTTGTGTGTATGAATCAAACCTGTTAAGTTTTGATTACTAATCGTAGTCATTAGTAATCTGATTACTTTGTATTTGAGAGTGAAATAATTGATTACATTACGATTATCTTGCTCCCAACTATATTACGTAATGATTACGATTACAAATAATCAAAAAATAACCAGGATTACTCTAGATTACTAAAAAGAATCAAAATGAATCAAAAATAATCAAAATAAATAATTGATTCTTTTCACGGATTCTTTTTGATTATTTTCACTTAAAAATACCAAACAACTTTTCTCTTTCTCAATCTCGAAAGTTCACAGGGAACAGTGTTCCCAAAAATTACAAGCAAAGCAAAAACAAATTGGGGAAAATTAGGCTGATTATATTGAATGGATAAATTGTTATAAATAATAGCAATAATATCATCATTTATAATAAAATATATATATGTTATAATTTTATATATACATATACATACATGCATATATTGTAGAAAATTAATAAGTACACTAACATAACTCGCATATACATATGTACATATACATAGGTATGTGCGTTCTGCTTTGCTTTCAAACATACTCTCATTGTATTCTCTTTTCAAAGTATATTTGCTTACTTATGTACTTAGCTTTAATTAGTTAGTTAGTTGATATTAAATCGTTCACCGAGACTGTCTTAAATCGGGAACCCTCAAAATAGCGCGTTTCATTTTAACGATTTTGTAAATGGTGCCGAAACCCGGAACAGTCGAACTTAGCGATCGGTTGAATTGATAAGCGAAAACGAATTTAATACACTTTACTAAAAAGCGACTAATAGTTACTTCACGTTATGGAGGCCGTAATTCGATCGTCGTGCCGAACACAAGTAACGAAATTGTGCAACGCGGCTACTGATTATCTAAAAACTGTTAAAGCTACAAATTTGGCTGAGTCAGGTTGTCCAAACGGAATGGAAGAGGAGCTAAGCATCCTCAGGCAACGATTAAAAAATGCTCACTCCAATCTTAAAAAAGCGGACGACGCTATGCGAAGCACCATCAAACTGGACGATATGCACAAAGAAGTGGAAAGCGTAATTGAATATGACGATAAAGCAGCAACGATGCTTGCAGAGCTGGATTACGCTCTTTGTACGTATTGTAAGCCAAAGAACATCAATCCACCTAACAACGGAAATACCGGTCAAAATTACGAATGTGGTCATATTGGCATTAAGTTAAAGGCGTTCAAATTGAAGAAATTCGACGGAAAGCTGGAAAATTGGTTGCCATTCTGGGATCAGTTCAAGCTAGCGGTTCATGAAAATCAAAAATTATCAACAGCAGCAAAGTTTAATTTCCTAAGCGAATCTTTGATTGGAAAAGCTGCGAATTCAATAGATGGGTTTGCGTCATCCGATCAATGTTATAACGACGCCATAGCTCTGTTGCAAGAGGAGTACGGCAATAGTGACAAACTAATAGACAAATTTTTGCAGAAATTGATAAACGTTAAATTGGTACAGTCGTCGAGCGACGTTCATGGCCTGCGCCAACTGTATAATCAGGTGAGCGCCACTATGAGGTCACTAACGGCACTCCAAGTACCATCGGCACAATATGAAGTTATGGTGAAGTCGATATTGCTGAAAGCTCTACCAGCGTCCCTGCGAATACAATACCATAGAGCAGCGGGCAGGAGTTCTCTCTCTAGCACGCTCTTTAGCTCCAGCCACGATAATTCGCAAAATAGCGGATCAAGTGATGCCCAGTTAAAGACTCTCCTTGAATTTATCAGAGTCGAACTGGAAGCTTTGGAAAAGTCGCTATTGTCAGAGCGTGAATGTAATAGGCATGACGACCGCGATCGCAAAGGGCAGCATGCAAGAGCAGGTACCGCCACTGCTTTGTTTACCAACTCGAATGATAAGCTGCAGCAATGCGTCTTTTGTAAGAAAAATAATCATCTAAAAAAAAAAGGCAAGAGTAATTTGAGCATGGAACAGCGGAAAGCTATTCTTCGCCGTGAGGGAAGATGCTTTCGTTGCACAAACAAAAATCACAACTCTAAGTTCTGTAAGGCACAGTGGCTTAAATGCGACTTGTGCAGCGGTCGACATGTGACGTCAGTGTGTGAGCGGCCGACGAAGGGCGAACAAAGCGCAATTAATGATAGAACTCATGAAGACGACAAAATGTCACCTTCAACAGCGAGTGCTGCTACATTAAGCACGATAGACGACAGCGATGCTGATATTTTTCTGCAAAGAGCGAAGGCGATAATTAGCAACAAAAATAATACGGAGCGTATTCTATCTAGAATTATAATGGATAATGGGAGTCAGCGAACCTATATTAGTGAGGTAGTAGCAAAAGAGCTCAATTTACCCGCTTATGACACTGAGAAATTACGACTCATTGTATTTGGCGATAAAAAGGGGAGCAAGCAATTGAGAGAATTCAAACGCGTGGAACTGACACTGATGAGTCAATATAGCGGTGCACAAAATACAATCATAGCGACAGTTGTGCCTTCTATATGTGAAGATGTTTTGCCAACGCCAAAAATTGAAAATAAGAAATTGAAGCATTTGCAAATTGAATTAGCCGATTACAAGAATTGTAACGAAAGGCTTATCAGCGGTATTAATCTCTTGATTGGCCAAGACTATTATTGGAAATTTAATACATCGGAGAGCGAATTAGTGGCAGACAATTTAGTAGCAGTGAAAACATTTTTCGGTTGGACCATGCAAGGCCGACATAAACACAACAAAGGAGCGGCTTGTGTGTTTCAAGTGCACGAAGGGAAAGGAGAAGATTTTGACGTTTCACAATTTTGGAATTTAGAGTCAATTGGCATAGTCAATATAAAGTCGTCCGGTGAAAATTTAGCGATCAATGACACTGTGGCCAGTATTACCACTTGTGATGGGCGATATGTAGTGCAATTGCCGTGGATAATAAGCCGTACGTCACTAAATAACAATAAACAAGTAGCACTCAGGCGGCTACATGGGCTTACTCAAAAATTATGTAAAGTTTCCAAATACTTGTCTGAATACGATAACGCAGTTCGCGAATTAATACGTGGAAAAATCGCAGAGGAAGTGACTGCAACTGACATTGAGCACCCCGTGTATTACATGCCGCATATGCCGGTTTATCGCGAAGATAAAGCTACTACCAAAATGCGCATTGTATTCGATGCGTCCGCTAGCGAATCGGGATTTACATCTCTCAACGAACACTTAAGTCGAGAAGAAAATTTAGTTGCCGATCTCGTGACAACCATTTTAAGGTTTCGTTCCAATAAAATTGCAATTATTTCCGATATTGAAAAAGCATTCTTACAGATTTCCCTAGCTACTTGCGATCGTGATGTACATCGATTTCTGTGGTACAAGTCCGTGCCAAACTCATATGACCAACTCCCAGAAATAGCTGAATTTCGCATGACGAGAGTTACTTTTGGTGTTACTTCGAGCCCGTTCTTGTTGGCTGCTACTATTCGTAAGCACCTGGATCTTAGCGAGAAGCAGTATGGCCCTATTTGCGAAAAGCTAAAGAAGTCATTTTACGTTGACGACCTGGTACTAAGCGAGCAGAATTTGGAGCTGGCTCTAGCCACATATCATCAAGCCACTAAAATCATGAGCGACGCGAAATTCAACTTGCGAAAATGGAACACTAATGATCCTGAATTACGAAAATGTTTCCATAAAGATGGTTTACAACCCGTTTCCAAACAAAAGGTCCTTGGAATAAATTGGTGTACGATAAGTGATGATATTAGTGTAGATGTAGCAAACAGCATCGACTATTTAACGTCATTGCGAAGTACAAAGCGAAACATTATGAAAGCTATGGCGAAAATGTACGATCCAATTGGAATTATTGGTCCCTTTACACTTACAATAAAATTAATTTTACAAAATATTTGGAAGGAGAATGTAGAGTGGGACCAGACGCTGAGCGGCGAATTGGCCAGTGATTTTCAGTGCTGGCAAGACGATTTACACTTTCTACGCCATTTTACTATAGAGCGATGTTTATCTACGAGTGAGTCAAAATGTGAGTTACATATATTTGCAGATGCTAGCCCCAAAGCATACGGAGCGGTTGCGTACGTTCGCCGAATATCAGCGAGTGGAGATATATCTACAAGTTTCATATGCTCAAAAAACAGAGTGAGCCCAATCGGAAAGGGTTCATCGGACAGCGAACTCACTTTACCAAAATTAGAATTGACAGCGGCATTAATAGCAGCGAGATTAAACGATTTTTTAATAAAATCATTAGATTTCGAAATAGCGTCTCGTAACCTGTGGACTGATTCCACCATAGCGCTCAATTGGATAATCGGTCAAGGTAAGAAGATTAAAAACTATGTTGCAACAAGGGTAAACGAGATAAATGGGTTAACGAATATTTACGATTGGAGACATTGCCACGGTAAAACAAATCCAGCAGACTTATTAACCAGAGGTGTCCGAGCTAAAGTACTAGCAGAGTCAAATTTATGGAAATATGGTTCATCGTGGCTATCAGAAGATTCGTCAAGCTGGCCTTCGAAATTCATTATTGCAAATTCTACTTCTACTCTTTTAATGGCGAATACCAGCGAAAGTATCAGCGCACCGGAAGGGGAGCCAATTTTGCTCATCGATGACTTTAGTCAGCTTAAGAGTATCTTGCGTATTACAGCGTTCATTTTCCGATTTTTGCGAAACTTGAAAATTCTTTTATCACAACGACATTTGAAATCAATCAAAGGAGTAGAAGAGCTGACTCACTATGAACTACAAGCGGCGGAACTATACTGGATAATTACTACGCAAAATAAATGTTATTTCAAGGAAATTCAGTCCCTGTCCAAAGGCTCGACAGTTCCGTATGATTCAAAAATTATCTCTTTAAATCCTAAGTTGGAAGACGGTGTTTTAAGACTTACCAGTCGTTTCCCCGCGAAGGAATTTGGTAAGAATATCTCTATGCCAATAATATTGCCGAAAAATTCTCATTTCAGTCAGCTGCTCGTGCTAGAAGCGCACAAAAATATGCTTCATGCTGGAGTTAATGCGGTGTTAGCACAAATTCGGAAAAAGTACTGGATAGTACAAGGACGACAGCTAATCAAGAGAGTTTTGCGGCATTGCGTTATTTGTAAGCATCTGCATGGTAAAAACGCCTCCGAGCCATGGACGGTATTACCAATTGAAAGAGTATCGGCAAGTCGACCGTTCGAAACCACTGGTATTGACATTGCTGGACCACTTTTCGTGCAGTCAGACAGTGAAAACCAACAAAAGAAAGTATACATCATGCTATTCACATGTGCAGCGATTCGGGCGATACATTTAGAACTAGTAGGCGATATGTCAGTTAAAAGTTGTATCGCTGCATTGCGTAGATTTATAGCGCGTCGTGGAGTACCAGCTACTATAGTTTCAGACAACGCTAAATCGTTCAAGCGCGCAGACCTGGAGCTTACTAAACTAAACGAGCTTATGAAAACCAATGAAATTCAGCAATTAGCGGCACACCAAGCAATCAATTGGAAATACATACCCGAGCGAGCAGCATGGTAGGGTGGATTTTGGGAGCGCCTTGTCAGAAGCGTAAAGACGGCGTTGAAGGCAGCTGTTGGAAAAGCACGTTTAACGTATGATGAACTAGTGACCCTTCTTGCTGAGGTCGAAAGTGTTGTAAATGCGCGACCTCTCACTTATATAACTAACGATCATAACGATATGGAGCCGCTTACACCATCTAATTTTTTAACTGATTGTAAAACTATTTTAATTCAAACAGATTTTCAAAGTGACGGAAGTGCCCTTGCACAATCGTGGCGCTTGCGACAAGCCCTATTGAAGCGATTTTGGAAACATTGGCAAGAGGACTATTTAAATCAACTTCGCTCCATTCATCATAATCAAAGTGGCCCAGCTCGTAGCATAAAAATCGGTGATGTTGTTTTAGTCCACGAAGACAACAAACCACGTTTACTATGGCGTTTGGCAGTTGTACAAACCACGTATCCAGGGCGCGATGGTCGTGTTAGAGCCTGCGATATACGGCTACAAAACCAGCAGATTTTGAAGAGGCCTATCCAGCTTCTATATCCACTTGAAATTACATCATCTATTGCCGGGGCCGAGGATGTAGAAAATTAATAAGTACACTAACATAACTCGCATATACATATGTATGTACATATACATAGGTATGTGCGTTCTGCTTTGCTTTCAAACATACTCTCATTGTATTCTCTTTTCAAAGTATATTTGCTTACTTATGTACTTAGCTTTAATTAGTTAGTTAGTTGATATTAAATCGTTCACCGAGACTGTCTTAAATCGGGAACCCTCAAAATAGCGCGTTTCATTTTAACGATTTTGTAAATATATAGTTACACAAAAAAACAAGTTTTAAAAATTTTCTACAAAAATGTCTTCAAAATTAAAAAAAAATAATTAAAAAGTTGTTTGCTATTTTGGATTGAAAATAATCAAAAATAATCAAAAAGAATCCTGAAAAGAATCAATTATTTATTTTGATTATTTTTGATTCTTTTTTATTCTTTTCAATAATCTAGAGTAATACTGATTATTTTTTGATTATTTGTAATCGTAATCATTACGTAATTCCAATATTTGAAAGGCACAATTAAATAATAATTACAATTCTTTTTAGAAAATAATCTAACCGATTACTAATCGTAATCATAATTTAACAGCATTGGTATGAATCGCCAAGAGTATTAGCGTGTTGATTTATTGGTAGTCGTACAGCATACTCACCAGAATCGAGCCGAGTATAATTTTGTTGAAAATGCAGTTCGCAGAACTCGACTTCCCAGAATTGCTTGATAAGGTCATCGAGACTGGTTTCTTCCTCTCCTGACTGAGAACAAACTGTTACTAAAGCCGATGACTTGTGGAAATGAATTCCTCCACATGAAGCGACCCAACCTAATCTAGTCTTCTGCAGGATTGGAAGATTTTTTGCCAACTTAATTTGGCCAACGCACATTAATGCGAAGAACATCGATGCTCCCAACAAGACATCAATGCGTTGCGATTTATAGAAGAGCGGATCAGCGAGTTTGATATTCCGCGGAATGTTCCATGAATCGATGTTTATGTCGAAATTCGGCTGGCGATCGGTGATGTTGTTGGCGACGACAGCTTCAAATGAGAAAGTGTACTCATCACTGTGTGCCCTTGCGAAAATGTCAACTGCCCTTTCAGCGATGAAATCAGATTCACCAATACCAGATATGGAAGTGTTGGTTTTCCTTGTTTCCAATTTTAATTGATTTATCAGGCGCCATGTAACAGAGTTGACCTGAGAGGCAGAATCGAGCAGAGCGCGACAGGGAACGTAACATCCCGTGCGATTTTTGATATGTATGATAGCTGTTGCCAGCAAAACGAAGTTTCCTGATGATGGAGCTGTGGCTAGATACTTGCTGCACTCTTGTCGAAGACGTTGGTGTCGATCCAGCGACATTGTTATCGGCCGAACAAAGCGATGTAGATTCCTCACCTTTATGCATGTGTAGCAATGAATGATGCCTTGAAGTACATTGCCGACAATGCCCTGACTTGCATTTGTTTAATGTGTGACCTTTACGAAGGCAGTTGAGGCACAACTCTAGGCGCTTGGCTTCCTTGTAACGCGAAGCAGGTGATAAGGATACGAATTGAGTGCAACTATAAATCCAATGACCAATAGAACCACAAAACGAGCATTCATTTGAATATGCCAAGAGTGCCTTTCGAGAGCTGCTGTTGCCGTGAGTTGTCCGCTTGCTTGCTAAGGGGGCGTTGTTTACGGATTGTACTGTAGCCTCTACGTTTTCAAGCATTCGACACTTTTTCTCCAAGAACGTTGCCATTGTTGTCCAAGTTGGAAATGAATTTATAGGTAGATCTTCTTCCCATTTGATTTGAGTTTTTGTATCGAGCTTTTGGGAGATCAGGTATATAGGTTAGGTTGGAGTGGCAGCCGCCTGCAGCGGCTCACTTAGGCCAGTATTAGGCCCATTGTGTTACCACAAAGAAAAGTTTTGTACCATCCCAAAAAGAAAAATTACCCCTTATCAAACCAGTTTGCCTCATTGATAAACTTCAACAGACAATTTACCGCGGTGCTTGAAACCTTACTAAAGTCATCCAGAAACGGTGATCCCAGATGTCGCATTCTGCTTTTACACAGTGCAGGGCACTTACACAGTAGATACAAGATCGTTTCCTCCTCCTCGTCATTCTTGCAGCTCCTACAGCATCTTCGGAAGGGCACTCCCAACCTTTCAGCATGTATACCTATCAGACAGTGCCCTGTTAGAGCCCCGATCACATTCGAAATGTTTTCCTTTCTTAGAGAGAGAACGCTGCGCGACCGTTTCCGATCCCATTTGGGCCACGTCTGCCTTGAGGTTCGACAGGCCGTATTTTGCCTCCATCTATTGTCAGCTTGTTTATATGTAAAATCTCTGAGTAGCAGTTTGCAAGTGGCAAACGGCATACCAATGCGTTCTTTATCCTGAAGAACCCGCTTGGTCGTACCTTGTCTTGCAAGTTCATCTGCCATGCAGTTTCCCTCTATGTCCCGGTGACCAGGGACCCAAATGAGGTACAGTCTGTTCTGCTTAGCCATCTCCTGTAGAGATCGCCGGCAGTCCAGCGCGATATTCTAGTTAAACGTGAGAGAGCTCAGAGCTTTGATTTGCTCCTGGCTGTCACTAAAAATGAAGATGTCTCTTCCTATAATCCCGGTCCCTATCTTCTTCACCGCTTCCATGATAGCTGAGACCTCAGCCTGGAAGACGCTGCAGTGATCTGGTAACCTAAAGGAAATTTGCAGGAGAGGATTTCGTGAGCAAACGCCCCCCGCTACCTGATTATCGAGTTTCGAGCCATCTGTATAGATGACAATGCTATCAGGTGGAGTGTGAAACTCAGGTTTCCACTCTTCCCTGCTTGGAATTCGTGTAGTAAAGTTACTTTCATTTACCGATGTCCAAGCACACCGGTCCGGGCTGCTCGGAATAGAGCAGAACTTGTTCAAAATACTAGAGTGCCCTTGGCATTCAGGGTGCCACTGGGATGTCTCTCTTAGTCTCAAAGCAGTCATCGCTGCCGTCTGTTGTCCGACCAAATCTAAAGGAAGGAGGTCTAAAATGGCGTTCAAAGCCTCATTTGGCGTGGTTCTGAGCGCCCCACTTATGCAGATCATACTAGATCTTTGCACCTTGGTGAGTAGCCTGAGGTTAACCTCTTTGTCTAAAGCAGGCCACCATACGATCACCCCATATAGGAGAATTGATCTGACGACCGCTGTGAAAATCCACCGACAGATCCGGGGATGAAGACCCCATTTCCTGCCTATGGCTCTCTTACATGTGTAGAGGGCTATGGAAGCCTTTTCATGACGTTGAACCAGGTTCTGTTTCCAGTTCAACTTCCTATCTAAAACAACGCCTAGAAATTTGGCACTTGTAGAAATACTTAACCGGGTACCATTTAGTCCCGGGGGGGTCACCGAAGGCACTTTATACCTTCTCGTGAAGAGTAGGAGTTCCACTTTACTTGAGCTGACCCTGAGCCCGCAGTGGGTGGACCACTTGCATACCTCCCGAAGCACTCGTTGCATCAGCTCGCATCGTGTCTGCGGAAACTTTCCCTTGAGTGCGATCGCGACGTCATCAGCGTACGCGACAACTTTTGCGATACCCCATACCGTACCTCGCAGTAGCGTATTAACGGTGAGGTTCCACAGAAATGGGGATAGGGCACCTCCTTGTGGCGTCCCCCTCGACACGTGCCGCGACAATTCGCTCGCACCCAGCTTAGCCCTTACTACTCTGCAACAAAGTAGCTGGCCGATAAACTCAACCAGTGAGCATTCAGCTCCTAGATCCCTAACGGCGCCAGTTATGGCTTCTGGAAGCACGTTATTGAAGGCGCCTTCAATGTCCAGGAAGGCTACTAGACAGAACTCCTTGACACTGAGAGACTTCTTAATATAGCCGACCGAGCTATGTAGTGCAGTCTCAGTAGATTTGCCTTTACGGTAGGCTTGCTGGTCATTAGACAGTAGTCGACTGTCGATGGTATCGGACAGGTGGCAACTAACAATCCTTTCAAATGCCTTAAGAGCAAATGATGATAGACTGATAGGCCTATGATCCTTTGGATTAGTGTATGAGGCCTTACCAGCTTTAGGAATAAAAACAGCCGTGACATTTCTCCATGCCAACGGTATGTGATTTAGTTTGAAACAGGCCCTGAAAATAGTAGAGAGCCATTTTGCAGACACTTCCAGTGTCTTAATTAGCTGAGCAGGTATTATCCCATCCGGCCCTGCAGATTTGTATGGCTTTAAGCTTTGGATAGCCCATTTAACCTTTTCTTCCGAAACCGGCATGTTGACAGGGTTGGAAGAAATAAACGGAGGAGTTCTTTCCTCCGCAGTTGTGTTCCCAGGGAAGTGAGTATCTAGTAGCAGTTCAAGGGTTTCCTTTCCTGTTGAGGTCCAGGAACCGTCTTGCCTCTGCAAGAAACCTATCGGGTTAGAGGATCCTGAGAGAACCTTCCTTAGCCTGGCTGTCTCGGAAACACCCTCGATGCCGCCGCAGAAGTCTCTCCACGAAGATCTCTTTGCCGCCCTTAAAGCTTTTTTATAGGTCTGGAGAGACTTTTTGTACTCGTGCCATACCAGTTCGACATTAAGTCTTTTGGCTTTGTTGAAATTTTTCCTACAAGATTTACGTAGTGAGTCCAACTCACGTGACCGCCAAAGGGGTTTACGTTTGCCCCATTGCTTAGATTCAGGGCAAGCCTGATCTAGGGCATTTGAGCAGGTCATCGTAAAAACGTTCACCATGTTCTCTAGATCCACGATGCAATTAGGTTCAATAAGAGGTTCGCTGGTTATCCTATCCTCAAATAACCTTTTATAAGAGCGACAATCCGTGTTTTTTAGGTTTTTGAGCTCTTTTGGGCTGGTAAAAGAATAGTTCAATACGATTTCAATATAACGATGATCAGAGAAGGAGTGTTCGTCTAGAACCCGCCAACTCTCGATCAGTTCAGATAGACTAACACTACATAGAGTTATATCTAAAACTTCTTTACGATTCCTAGTAATGAAGGTGGGATCCCTACCTTTGTTGCATATAAGTAGGTTAGTAGTTAGAAGGTGGTTGAAAAGTAACTCACCTCGATCATTGATGTCCGTGCTCCCCCAGTTGACATGGTGAGCATTTGCTTCGCTGCCGACTAACATGTGTCCGCTCTCATACTAGGACACCAAGTTCCGAACCATTGAGGGAGGAGGGTATTCGGCTTCGTACGCCATGTAGGCCGATGCCAGCACGATCGACATACCCCCTATCTCCGCGAGAATTGCCGTGACGTCGCCATCACTGTAATTAGGTAAAAGAAAGATATTTAAATCTGCTTTAGCCAGAATACAGGGTCTAATTTTACTTTTACCACGCTCCACGAAGAGCTTAAAATCAGAAGCACTCAACCCACATACCCTTGAGTTGCAAACCCAAGGTTCCTGAATGAGTACCACCGCCTTTGCTTAGGCGACCTAGGAGAGCAGCTGAAGCTGCTTTAGAACGATGGAGGTTTATTTGCAGCACCCTCATGCGAGACAGCCGCTTCCTCCCCTCCAGCTACGACGGTGACGTCAGCTTCACCCTCCCCGTCACTGAGAAGCAACTCCTCCTCCGCCAAAACCCTATGCATTGTTGGTGCAAGGTTCGTCTGGGAGGAGACGCTGCCTTCAGCGTCGGAGGTTTCAGGTTCCGGCTCCGGTTCGGGTGCCTGAATGTCCACGTCCATTGCTTCACCCGACCCAGAGGCACGCTGAGCGTCCCCGCGGTACACTTTGATAATGACCTCATCGAGGCCATACGAAACGCGGCCTTGCCTCTTCTCTAGAAGCCCAATAGACTCCTTATTAAGGGAAAATACCACTTGTATGGAAGGGCCTTCCGCGTCCTCGACCCGGACGACCCTCCAATCACTTGCCGGGAGGGATGGGTTCATCACCTGGAGCATCTTAAGGATGATTTCTGGTGCCGATGGTGTCACCGGAACCCATACCCTCGCCCGTGGTCTGACTGGAATGTCCTTCCAATCCACCACCTCCAACTTAGCCTCTGGGTAGACAGGGCCCACCTTTGCAACGGCGGCCTTATACAGCGCCACCGATCTCTGGTCCTCACAGGCTACCACCTTAATATGGCCCTGGTACCAGCCAGCGTCCTTACAGGCCGGGGGGGTTCCGGGGTTTTCCAGCAGAACGTCAAAGATGACGTTCGCCAGAGCTACCTTCACCCCCTCCACTGGTTCTTTGGTAAGGACCCGAGCTCGTTGCCTCGGTCCAGGACCCCAATAAGGATCCTCTCCTTCGCAACCTCGGCAAAGCTAGGCCTGCCCACCCAGGAGTGCGGCCGGATTCTTTTCGTCGCCGGAGTTTGATCCTCCGCCGATCTCTGTCGTTCAGACGAAGGCACCCGGTTTTCCACTGAAGCCCCAGTGACCCGGAAGTTAGGCAATGGGCACGGTGACGCTTAACACCCTGGCTTAGGGGGAGGATTGACTAGGGAGGAAGGAGAACTGGGAGATATTAGGAGGGATGCGGGGTATGCGGAAATTGAGAGATGTTGGGGCGGTACTCTCCACATAAGAAGCCGTCCAAGTTCGAGTCCTACATTGACTCATATATGGAGCTTCCCTCTTAGTTCGTGGTATCATGGAAATCCGCGAGGAGCAACCAGGCCAACACTTAAGCCTCATCCCCACGCCAAGGAGACCAACGATGATGAGGATCAGGTATATAAGAAATCCATCAGAAATCTGCTCCCCCGTTGCCATTGTTTGTAAAGATCGAAGGTGAGCGTTTATCTTGTCACTAAAAAAGCGTAGACTAGAAGCGCAGCCACTCTCAACGTTTTTGAGCGCGAAATTTTCATTTATATGCGCTTGGAAGTTGAGCAGCGGGTTTCCAAAATGATTATTCAAAAGATCTAGTGCCTTGTTGTAGTTGGCGTCACTTGGCTCTAAAGAACGAATTGCATCCAAGGCAGCACCTCTTAAATTTGCTCGCAAATGTTGAAACTTTTCGATTTTGGTTAACTCAGCACAGTTTTTAATATCTGAGTTAAACATTGCGATGAAGTCTGGCCATTCCGTATATGCGTCACTGAAGTGAGGAATATTCAATTCAGGAAGTCTGTTGCGTTGCGAAATAATAAACGATGGAGATGTGTCATCGATTGCGAATGGACGAGCGGTTGACGAATGGGCAACTTCAGCCCTGCGTTGATTAAATTCACGTGTAAGTTTGCCCTTAACCTCCATATGTAATCTAGCGAACGACCAACTGACTTCACTGGCCAATTCGCTATGATCCTCGGCTTCAAGGCAGGATTGAGCGTCCTCAAAACTTGTGCGAAGGCGCTCAACCAACTCCAGATACATGAAATGTCCACCTCATCCAAATTTCTTAAAGAGTCCTGAGACAATTGCTGGTTAATGTCAACCAGCTGCTTCTTTAAAGAAATTGTCTTCTTTTTATAAAGCGATGCCACCTTAACTGCGTCACCACTAGTAGCACCTTCAAGTTCGGGTAACATCTTGATTTTGCCGTTGATTAGGCGTAGCGAATAGTGCAAACCTTTAAAGTTTTATTTGCGAAATGAAAGACGTATTCCAAATAATGAATACGCGACGATTTGATACGTGACTAAATCACGTCGGGGTCACCAATGTTTGTGAGCTGACAAGCTTTTTTGTCGGCTGGTGCGAAAAATTAAAACGAACTGACCGCAATGACTGACTTCAAGAAGAACAGTTTATTTTTCCTTTCGCAAATTTATAGGTTTACGCTTTATGCATATGTACTTATGTATGTAAGAAAAATGTTAAGCATTCAAAGTGCTGGTATGAAGCTAATACTTCCAATAACTTCCAAACTTATATTTTTTACAGTTATCGGTTGACTTTATACGTCGAACTAAATATATTTATATGTATATATTTGTATGCCTAAATAAGTACGCATGATAACTTATGTATGTACATATGTAAGTTAACATATGTTGTAGAATTTGCTTCCACACACTTGACATCAGCAACAATAGCAGCAGCAGCAAATGTACAAACGTGGGAACGAAGGCATGTACGTGAATAAATGCGAATACCTACAAATGCAGCGTCAACAATATAGCTTTAAGAAATTAGAAAATAAGAAATAGAATGAAGAAATAGCATAAGTACATTAGAATATGAAATTTTGAATAAAGCCAGTCTGGATTGGACCACCAAACTAAACTGGCGCCCAACGTTAAATTCGCATATATCAACAAAATTCTCATAGAGAAGAAGATATAAAATTCTCATAGAGAAGATATAAAATCCTCATAGAGAAGAAGATATAAAATTCTCATAGCGGAAAAAGGACTACACAGGATACTTAGAAACCAGGATATTTTGGAAACAAGCGGTGTAATACTAACTATTCGATGTTTCTCTTTTTAGTGTAAGTCAACATTGTATACAAGTAAACAGTGCTTCTACATTTATAGTATCATTTTAATTTAAGTGAGGTGTATATCTTTTTTGGACTTAAAGTATCCAAAAAGTGACTAATAACTAAAAAATTTTTAAAAAATTACTGAGCAAATCGCAGCAACAGTACAAACGGTTGTAGAAGCGGCATGCACGGCCGTAATGAGTAGGATGGCATCAATGATGCAATCGCACGAACAGGCTAGTAGTGCGTTGAGGGAAAAAGTAGACGAGTTGACGGGACTTGTAAATACAATGCAACTAAAGTGCCCCAAAATCGTTGCCTACCAACCAATCGAAGTGAATAACCCAGATGCAGTGTGGCCCATATCATTAGATATTATCAAATCGCTGCCTGAATTTTCGGGTGAACAGGCGAAATATGTTTCGTGGCGTCAAGCCGCTCACACGGCAATAAGCTTATTTAGACGATACGAAGGGACTGAACGTCATTTTCAGGCTATAGCCATAATGAGAAATAAAATAGTAGGGTAAGCGAATTTGGTGTTGGCATCATTCAATACAGTATTGAACTTCGATGCAATAATAGCACGGCTTGACCAAACCTACGCTGACAAACGACCATTGCATATATTATAAAACCAAATGAGTGTTTCGCGGCAGGGGCGTAAGACTATTTCTGAGTTTTATGATGAACTGGAAAAGAGTCTGTTGCTGATAATAAGCAAAGTCACCATGGAGTATTCGGGAAACGACCCGATAGTGCACGCCTTAGCCGGAAAATACTGCCAGGATGCATTGCGCGTATTTATTTCTGGTTTAAGAAAACCGTGGTGTGATATTCTGTTTTCGGTAGGTTGCGAGGACTTGCTTTCAGCTTTAGGTAAAGCACAGGAGTTAGAGGCGAATCAAGAAAGGTATGAATTCGCTAGAGTTTTTGATGCAGAACAGGAAAAAGCGAGAACGGTCCAAATGCGCACAAATCCTCAATATAGAAAAGAGACGCGTGAAAAGTATGTTCCAAATAGTGGTGAACATAGCAAGCCAACTCCGATGGACATAGATTCAACTAGTTCTAAATACCGTTTCAATTCTGCACCACAAACACAGGCCCAATCTAATAGGATACAGTTAGCGAAGTCTCCTAGTTACATAACAAAGAGGCAGCGGGAATCAGATAGGCAGTCACCCGTAAAGGTACAACGCATAAATGTTGTGCAGCAACAACAACAAAATCCATCTAGCAATACTGAATATGCTGATGAGATAAATTTTTTAGGGTAAATTCGGCATTGCCATATGTCAGGAGGAAGCTTAATAACGGTAAAACGTTAAATATACTTCCTGATACTGGCACTGCCAAAAATTACATTAAAAAACGGTCCGACTTAAAAAACATCAAAAAACCAGATAAGCCATTCTTAGCTAAAACTGTAAATGGGGTTAACAAAATCACAGAAAAATATAAAATACAATTATTTGGTAACATTTCTGATTTTTCCATACTCCCAGCCTTAAAAACTTTTGATGCAGTTATAGAGTATGACTTTCTCGCGCAAATAGAATCAACTATCGATACAAGACAGTCTCTTCTGATATGTAAAGAAGGTACGGAACCTATAGAACTTTATGAATGTAAACAGGTGAATAATATCGATATAAATCTAGAATGCGTCCCTACATGCATCAAGAGTAAGTTTCAGGATATGATTAATGGAGTAATGCAAGTATTTGCACAGCCCGATCAGAAACTTACCTTTAACACAAACATTAAAGCAACTGTACGGACTCTTGATAAAGAGCCGGTATACTCAAAGCCACGGCCATATAATATTTCCGCTGTACCATTTGTCAATGAAGAAATAAAAAAATTATTGAGAGACGGTATAATTCAGCCGTCACGATCTCCATATAATGCTCCAGTATTGGTTGTTTCAAAAAAGAGTGGAACGGAAGATGAGGCTCTGAAATACAGGTTAGTTTTTGATTATCGAAAGTTGAATGAAAAAACGGTGGCTGATCGTTACCCAATACCCGACATTTCGGTGATCTTATCTAACTTGGGGCAAGCCAAATATTATACTACAGTTGACTTGAAAGCAGAATTTCATCAAATATTGTTAGAAGAAAATGACAGGGAAAAGACTGCATTTTCCGTCAATAATGGCAAATATGAGTTTCGAAGATTGCCATTTGGCGTGAAAAATGGCCCAAGTATATTTCAAAGAGCGATAGATGACGTGCTGCGAGAGGAAATAGGAAGGTGTTGTCATGTATACATAGATGACGTACTAATCTTTTCCAAATCAGCAGAAGAGCATACAACAGATGTAAGGAGAATATTGACAGAACTCTTGAAAGCAAATATGCGAGTAGCACCAGAAAAGTCGAAATTTTTTCACATGGAAATAGAATTTTTAGGCTTCAGGGTATCTTGTGACGGAATTAAGACATGTCCTAACAAAATTAAAGATATAATTAATTATGAAATACCAAAATCTCTTCGTAGCATGAGATCATTTCTAGGACTTGCGGGGTATTACAGGGGATTTGCAAAAGGCTATGCGGCAATTGCAAAACCCCTGACAAAATACCTTAGTGGCGAAAACGGGCACGTATCAGTCCGAAAGTCTAAGTATATAAATCTCCAGCTAAGCGCTGAAGCGATAGGCGCATTTAATAGAATTAAATCTATATTAGCATCGGAAGACGTGTTGCTTTTATATCCCGATTTTAGGAAACCTTTTGAGTTAACAACGGATGCATCTGCTGATGCAATTGGTGCCGTTTTATCACAAAATGGAAGGCCAATAACGATGGTTTCACGAACTTTAAGCAAAACCGAACAAAACTATGCAACAAATGAACGAGAAATGTTAGCAATTGTTTGGGCTTTGCAAAGCCTAAGAAATTATTTATATGGGGATCCGAATATTCATATTTATACGGACCACCAGCCGTTAATTTTTTCGATGTCCGAAAAAAACCCAAATACAAAACTTAAAAGATGGAGGAGTTTTATTGAAGAATGTTCTCCGAAATTCTATTACAAGCCAGGTTTAGAAAACAAAGTTGCTGACGCCCTATCACGTCAACATATACACGCAACTACTGTGCATTGCGAACAGTCGTCCACAAATATTATTCCCGCTGTACCAAATCCTATAAACTGCTTTAAGAACCAACTCTTCATTCAACATTCACTTAACACGGATCGTAAACAAATGAAAGCATTATTTGAAAAGCAAATCAGACACAGGTGCAATTTTCATCCATCCCAAATTTGATATGCACTTTGAAAGACGTATTAAACCCGACAATTGTTAATGGTATTCATTGTAGTTTAGAAACTTTAGGAATGATTCAAAACGATCTGGTTAACGCATTTCCAGGAGTAAAAATGAGGTACACCAGCAAACTCGTGCAGGATACTTTCAATAAAAATTACCAGTTAGAAATTATTGCCAACGAGCATAATAGAGCACATAGGGAAAGCAATGAAAATTGTAAACAAATATTGGCCGAATATTATTTCCCAAACATGAAAAAAATGGTTAAAACATTTCTCGAAAATTGCAGAATTTGCAGGGAAAATAAATATAAACGCGGACCGATACTACATCCTATAGGAGAAACGCCTATCCCTAAAGCTCCAGGGGAGATTCTTCATATAGATATATATCATACAGGGGGGAAATATTTTATTACATGCATAGATAAATTTTCAAAATTCGCTGTGGTAAAGAATATTGCGTCGCGCAATACAATGGACGTAAAAAATCCTTTTATTGAAATTATATCGCAATTTTATGGCACTAAACAAATTATCACTGATAATGAAGGAGCTTTCACATCAAATACTATCCAGAGTCTTTTACAAAACCAATTCAATATTTCTATGTTTACTGTTCCAGCACTTCACAGTCGAAGTAATGGCCAAGTGGAACGGTTCCATTCCACTCTAGGGAGATTCTACTGACGTAGTGGAATTAATTTTGTTAACAACTCACAAATACAATAACTCAATTCATTCAGTTACCAAATATAAACCAAAGGAACTATTAAACAATTCAACGGAAGAAGTTAAAAAAGAAATTGAGAATCGTTTAAAAATGAAACAGGAAAAGGACTTAAGTTACCATAATAAAGAAGCAAGTCCAAGAGAATTTAAACCAGGTGAAATAGTCTATGTAAAAAATAATAGGAGAATAGGAAATAAATTTTTAAAACTTTATAATGAAAAGGCTATTCAGGCGGATCTAGGGACTGCAGTAGTATTGGATGGAAGGCAAGTCCACAAAAATAATATAAATGAACATTTACTTGCAGGGTTGTCTTTGTGCCGTTAGTGGCAGCAAGAATCGTGGACTATTCAACAGCCCTATTTATTCCGATACCATCAGGCGAAACCGCAATTTTCCAGAATTTCATTTATTTGAAACACACCATTAACTTTACAGTCATAGAAGAAGGGTTTGTGGACAACATAAATATAATAGCAGCTCTTAAAAATGAAAAAGGAAAAGAAATCCTACAACAGGGCCTGGACGAGATGGTTGACTTAGTGCGCGTGCTCAGAATACCTGGTAGAACGCGCCGTGCCATCGATTTCCTGGGGTCTGCTCTTAAATTTGTGGCGGGAGTCCCTGACCATCAAGACCTTGAAATTTTGACAGCTACCGAAAATGAAATTATAAGGGCTGGAAATAGACAAATAGAAATAAACAAAGAAAATCAGGGAAAAATTGATGAAATAACAGACAGAATTAATAATATCAATAATATCAACGCTAGAAATAACCATAATGCAATTGATTATGAAGTGGTCACTCTACTTATGACACGGAGAAATAGAATAGTTATGGATAATTTAAAAAACGTTTTATACGGTATAGCTTTAGCAGAATATAATATCGTAAACCCACTAATTTTAAATACAGAAGAAATCAGTTTGATAGAGTTTAAGGAAAATACACTTGTTCCCATGTCCGATGTTATCACAATTGCAGATGTAAAAATTTATTATCAAAAGGATGCACTGATTTATCTTGTAAAAATTCCCCAAATAACAAAAATTTGCAAATTATATCAAATAAGCCCTGTGGCTCAAAATAACAAAATATTATATTTAAAGAATAATTTAACAGCCAATTGTAAGGGAAGCCAATATCCATTGGAAAATTGCAGAAAATCTGTAGGATATAACTATTATAGTATTAACATGCAAGATGTATGCCTTTTACAACTGCTGAATAACCATACAGCAAATTGCCCCACTACCGCGGCGGACCACCTAGAAGAGATTGAAGTGATTAGAGACGGATTAATCATCGCACGCAGCAGTAAGCTAGACATCGAAGAAAATGGAGAAATCATTAGGGCTAATGGAACCCTGTTAATTACATTTGAAAAATCTCTTACGATAAATGGGGAAGAATTCAAAGCAAACCATCAGATCGATATTATTGAGCTTCTAGCTCCTAAGAAACCTATTTTAAATGAGACAAGTCAACAAAAACACCTATCATTGCCATTCCTACATAAACTGCATATTCGAAATAACGAGCGAATGGAAGAGATAAAAGTCGTTCTTGAAAACAGTAAATGGATGTAGTATGGCGTAATCGCACTGCTCATAGCAATCATAATAGTAATATTGTATATGAAGTTAAAGCCCAAAGTTATTAAAATAAAAACTGATACTGACCAGCCTCAACATAACTTGTCAGCGATGAACACTGGCAAAAGCAGAGAAGATATTAGAGCCCGCTTGGAAGCAATTGTGTCTGAGGGCAACCACATTGGAAGGGGAGGGTAGTTAACATACTTATGTTGTGGAATTTGCTTCCACACACTTGACATCAGCAACAACAGCAGCAGCAGCAAATGTACAAACGTGGGAACGAAGGCATGTACGTGAATAAATGCGAATACCTACAAATGCAGCGTCAACAATTTAGCTTTAAGAAATTAGAAACTAAGAAATAGAATGAAGAAATAGCATAAGTACATTAGAATATGAAATTTTGAATAAAGCCAGTCTGGATTGGACCACCAAACTAAACTTGTATATATTGAAGTGCATTTACATATGTAGTGTCTGTATGAATGAATTAAAACTAGAATAAGTGAGCTAGAGTTGAATGCGGCGAATGAAGTGGGAAGATAAATGAGGAAAGGATCGACGGCGCAAGACACCTTAACCCTTCCTTGGTTATCAAGGCTTAACCTTTAACAGCGTCGATATAATCTTTATCTTTCGTGTTTATTTTTGCGTTCTTCTTTAAGTGTTTTACTAAGTGGTGGGCAATTTTGGAATAATCTTTTACAAAACATCTGTAGTAACCTATGATTCCTAAAAAGGAGTTAATTTCTTTCTGTGTTCTGGGTAGTTGTATCCTATTTATCGCTTCCACCTTCCTTGGCTTAGTTTTTATTCCGTCTACCGTAATTATATGGCCTAAAAATTCCGTATCCCTGGTTAAAAATGAGCATTTATCTAATTGGACTTTGAGGTTGGCGGTGTTCAAGCATTTTAATATTTTTTGCAGCGATTCTAAATGTTCTTCCAAACTAGTGGAAAAAATCAGAATGTCGTCTAAGTAAACAACACAGATTTTGTTTAAAAATTATTTTAGTACACATTACATACATTAGTCTCTGAAATGTAGCGGGCGAATTTTTTTAGCCCGAATGGCATTCGAAGGAATTCGTAATGTCCACTCGCAGTAGAGAAAGCTGTTTTATGAATGTCGTCCGGATGCATCTCGATTTGGTGGTAGCCCATCAAGTAGTATTGACACCTTCCCAATTTATCAAATATATCATCTACATTTGGTATTGGAAATCGGTCCTCTATTGTTATACTATTCAATTTTCTGTAGTCTATTACAATACGCCACTTCTGTTTATTGGAGGGGTCTATTTTCTTGGGTACTATCCAAATAGGGCTATTACACTGTGGAACAAATTCAGGTTAGCAAAAGTTAGGTCGATTCTGAGAGTGAGGGGTGAAAATAGAGGCTAAATTAGAAGACCCGTATCGCGGCGTTTGTTTATGTTAGTTCGATTTTTTTTTTAATCGACCTTCGAACTTTGCAGTCAAATGCCGATTTTCAGCATATTGTTTATATGGTTTTTTGGCTATAACTCGTCGACTAATTGATATTTTTTCAATCTGTTAAAGCCAAATTATTGCTAGAGACCTGTGCAACAAAACTAAGTCTTTTTTGCTTTCTGTTTGATCTATAATATGCTTCTCAGTTCAATAAATTTCATTTGAAAAGAAAACAATCATAATACAAGACTTGCGTGTTCCAGCTTAATATTAATTTACTTCTCATTTCATATGTACCAATTTTTTCTGTGTTGGTTTTGAAGAAACATTGAAAAAGAAATTATAAAAATATGGGAAAAATATAATCTTGATTGCATTAAATAAATTACATTAATGATTTGGCCAGTTGCCGTTTAGCAGGCGGCTGTGGATCAACATCACTTAAAGGGTATATGGTTTTGTTTAAAATTGTACCCATTGTTTGGGGCAGTGTTTGGCGAATGGGATCTACACGCATTATGGTTGCGCTTGAAATTATCATATATAATAGCTATGTTTGTGTTATTCCTAAAATTCCCACTAAAACTGCTTCCTCTATAACCATTCGAATTGTTGTTATTACGCCCACCGTTGTTGGATGCTTGATTTTGATTGAATCAGTCACTCTGTCTCATATTTCCGTTTATATTGTCCCTAAAATTGTCGCTAAAATTACTTCTCCTGTAGCTGTTTGAAGTGCTATATTTGCTCCCTACTGGACCATACAAAGTATAAGATTGGTGACGTGCTTCCAGAATAATTTTGTACGCATCGTCTAATGAATCTGGGTTTCTCGCAAATATCATCGTTTTCGTTGGTTCAGGTAAGATATCCCTAAATACGTTTAAGGAGATCCTATTTATGTCCGTTACAGAGTATAATCCGTCGTTGTGTGTTGATTATCGGTTTATTAATCTGTTCGCTAATCTATTTATCTTAAAATAATAATTCTCGATTGTTCCGTCAAGTCTCGTGGTTTTAAGTTTGTCCATTAGTTCGTTAGTATTGGATTTTTCTCCAAAATATTTTATTAAAATGGCCTTGAGTTGTGCCGAGTCTTCTATGTAAAGCCTCTCCAGACCGTCCGACGCGTTTATTTTTTACATACATAAGTGAGAAGTATTCTCTGATTGTTTTCATCGAAACCATTAAACGTTAGTAATAGTCCCTCCATTTCATATAGAAAGTCTGTCAAATGGCTCGTGTCCGTCCCACCAAAGTCCCTAAAGTTTTTGATGCAATTTAATGCGACGTTAAGCATATTTATTGTACTTGCATCTATTGTTTTATTATGTAGGATATTTGTGATAAATGTATTCTAGGTAAATATTTAGTACGATATTTACTTAATATTATTATTGATATTAATATGTTTAATGTTATTCTAATCAGTAAAATAAAGTCTTCTGGAGCTCACCGTACCCTTTT
This sequence comes from Anomoia purmunda, assembly GCA_951828415.1. NCBI lineage: Eukaryota > Metazoa > Arthropoda > Insecta > Diptera > Tephritidae > Anomoia > Anomoia purmunda. Next base: position 52,768,075 of record OX639998.1, on the reverse strand, counting down.
CCTTTCGTCTCTTGTCGATTTACTGGTGCTGTTGATGTTGTTGCTGATTTCAGCAACTAGAGTTGCTGCTATTTATTCCACGATTTCACTTGTAGCACTTTTTACCTGTCAGGCACTGATGTCTCATCGGAAAATTACTATATATTTCGACAATTTGCAAGCTCAATTCAGTTCAGCTCACGATTCAGTTTTACTTCATGATCTTCTGGCCTTTTCACAGCTTCGCATATTGTTTGACGTTTCTATAGTTGTGCGTGTTGTTATTATAACAACTGTTTTTGTTTTCGTTTCACGTTATTCCACTGTTCTAACTTGTCTTTGCTATTTACTTTTTCACTTTTGTATTTTTCACTTTCGTTTTTCGCGTTTCTCTACTTTAAAATATTACATTACTTGTGTTTTCTTTGTTTGCTTTATTAATTTTCAATTTTACATTCTAGCTAACATACGAATACATAAAAGAAAACTTAAAACGAAACATGCAAAGTAAGCCAAGTTGTATTTGGCAAAATGTATTTATCTAATTCGAATTATACATAGAGTTATGAGTGCAGCTGCATCTGCCAGCCAGCACATCTGCAGGTTTGCAACCTGAGCCGTTCGTGACAATTGCATCAACAAGCCACGGTTTGTGTGGGAATGCGTGGGAATGCTTATAAAAGTGGACCGCATGTGACTATATTCCGGTATCGCAGTTTTTTGTTTATTATTATATTAATCTAACACTGATGGAAGAAAATTTAAATATTTGAACATAATCACCCTTCATAAAATATGTATTTACTTTTGACAAATGTTAGTAGGACTTGCAGGCAAGTTTACTACACATAAAGTTTCCTTCTTCCGGTTTCGACTATCACAAAGAACGCACGCCGTTTAATTTTACTCGCTGCGCCTTTGCATACTTTAACAGGTTATGGGCCTTTGCTATGCAGAGTTTAATTAAACTATCCTCGAGAAGTTCGGTAAAAAAAATTCTGGCGCATTATTTCAACTCGATAGACATTTCTTCGCGTGTATTTCGTGAGTAAAATGACTTCGAACGTATTTTCTATGTCCGTCGAGCGACTTCGCGGTCGTGAAAATTTTTACGTCTGGAAAAGTCAGGCAAAATCATATTTTGTGATTAAGGGTCACTGGAAAATGGTCCAGAACGGTTTGTTTGCGACTGTAACAGACACTGATCGTAATGCCAATGAGAAAACATTGACTGAAATCACGATGTTGGTGGAGCAAAATAACTTTGGACATTTTGCCGATAAACGATCAGCAAAATATGCGCGGGATGCGCTCACGGAAGCCTATGAAGGCAAAGGTTTGACAAGCAAGGTTAAACTATTAAAACTATTGATACAACTCAAGCTGTCGGACTGCGAATCCATATATATAAATTTAATGATTATGACTTCTTTTAAGGTTAGAAACGCTGGTTTGAAAATCGACGACGAGCTAACCGCATCGCTTATCTACTTTTTCAAGATGCAAAATTTGATGTAAAATAAGGCGTCGAAAATGCATTGCAATAAAGCGAAAAAGTTCTCAAAAGTTCGCTGTCATTCGTGCAGGCAATTAGGACACATAGGCAAAAGCTCTTGTAAGAAAGCAGCTAAGGACGAAAAATCAAAACAAAATGCACAAAGAAGTCAAGTCTTATTTACTACATCGCATTATGCGAACATTCATAATAACGATGACTGGTATGTAGAGTTCGGCTGTTCTCAACATATGGTGTAAAGCAACGAATTTATGATAAATAAGAAAGGCGTGATAAACACGGGAGTAGTTGTCGCGAATAATAACAAAATTGCTGTTGAGTGCGCAGGTGATGTGCAACTCTCTCTAGCAGAGAAAGATCACAATGAGAGTGAATTGATCAAAAATGCTGAGTACGTTCCTGGCCAGTGTGCAAATTTGCTATCGGTGAGCCAGTTCACAGACAACGGGAAAGGGCTACGCTTTAAAGCCAGTTGGTGTAAAATATATGATGAGAATGAACGGTTAACTGCAACTGCACACAAAAGAAATGGTTTGTATCGTCTAAATTGCTTACCACGAGACAACGCAGTAATGGCCGTGACGAGCTAAGACGTTTGGCACAGGAGACTAGGTCATGTCTGCCGTGAGAGTTTCACAGCGATTCAAAATGCTTCCGAAGGTGTAAAACTTTCCCACAACGACAAAGAAAAGCGTGCTACATAGCTGCTAGAACTCATACACAGTGACGTAATGGGTCCACTAAATGTATCAGCATTTTCTGGTGCACAATACTTGTTATCGTTTGTGGATGACCAGAAAAGTGTTTGTGGCCCCAATTAAATAGAAGCCCTTAGTTTTCAGTGAATTTCTTAAACTCAAAACATTATTAGAAAATCAATGCTCGAAAACTATAAAGGCTTTCCTCACGGACAACGGGCGCGAGTATGTAAATGAAACATTCAACAAAGTTCTTACAAAATATGGTATTATCCACCAGAAGACGACACCCTACTCATCCGAACTGAATGGCGTTGCCAAAAGGTTAGGTAAGGTTAGGCTACCGTGGTAGTTCCCGCAAAGGGAACTCACTTAGACATAGTAGGAGACCATTGTGATACCACCTGATTTATGAACAGTAACGTGAATCGGAAAGTCAGGAAAGATTTACCTGAGAAACGTTGCTTGCCACGAATGAAGTCACGCAAGTTACCAATCTCCACCCCAGAAAGCTCCTCTGGAGTCCTAAAGAAGTACGAGTCTAGGTACTTGAACGAGGGTCGAGAGTTGCCGCTTAGTAAGCGACCTCAGCTCCTTTGAGCGCCCACGATCCACTCTCGACCAGAGGGACCTTGCAATTCTGCATGTCGTGGCTATTCCCCAGCGCTCGCTGAGAGGACAGAGAGCCCATCTGTCCAGGAGAAGCCCATAGGTAGCCAAAGGAGTCCCCACCCCCTCCCTACAAGGAGAGATGACTTGCCGAGCGAGCTCATCAGCCATGCAGTTCCCTGCAATGTCGCTATGCCCCTAAATCGGACAACAACTGAAAGAGTTACTGCAGCATATCTATTGAATCGTATATATGCAGAGATAACAACGTGAGGTCGGCAGAATTGTGGTCTGATCAAAGACCGGACTTGAAACATCTCAAAGTTTTTGGCTGTATGGCCCTGTAGCTAAAAACATTTTAGTTAGCTGTGATGTAGTTTTCACTACGTTAATCGTGTTCCTCCAGTGAAGTCAGATATAGTTCATTTATGGCTACCTGAGGCGAACCCGATTGCCCATTCAGGCATGGTACGTGTGGAAGAATTGCCAATAGAGGACGACAGCCACGCAAGTTCAGACGAGAGCCTTGAATCAGTACCAGAGGCTGATAGCGATGACATGTTCGTTCCAGAAGATGAAATTACTGATTTTAATTTTGAAGAAGTCCACCGTTCCAAGCGCAAAGGCAAGAACGTGATTTTTGTCAAGCTGCAATGTACGAAAAATTGAATCGCATAACGTCAATGGTACCTGGGAACTAACTATCAGCACTACCTGTTGGTAAGAAAGCCATCCCATCGTCTTGAGTATTTAAAACAAAGGTAAATATTGATGGTGATCCGGTACGTTATAAATCCAGGCTTGTTGTAAAATAGTTTAACCAAAAGCAATTTGGTGTTTGTCCGTCCTAGCGGTTAAATAAGATCTTACCGTTTATCAAATGTAGCCATTTTTTTGAACGGCGATCTTAAAAAGGATATCTACATGACTCAGCGGACTGGCTTTGATGATGGCTCTGGCCTACAAGTTTCAAAAATTAATATATGGTCTGAAGCAGTCAAGCCGCAATCATAATATAAAGCTGAATTCAACGCTAGGTAATTTCGGCCTGCAGCATAGCAACGCCGATCAACAAACAAATATTGACAACAAAATGATATTTGGTAATGTTTACGAGGATGATATCATCCTTTTCGCAAACGATACTGAGCTTCTGAACTGGAAGAAAATTTAAATATTTGAACATGTGAATCACCCTTCATAAAATATGTATTTACTTTTGACAAATGCTAGTAGGAATCGAAGGGAAGTTTACTATAAATATTGTTTCCTTCTTCCGGTTTCGACTATCACAAAGAACGCACGCCTTTTTAATTTTACTCTCTGTGCCTTTGCATAATTTAACAAACATGAACTCTTTCAAGTTTTCTTGAATCAATCCACATAGAGCTGTTTTCGAGTCCCATTTACATTTTCCAATATAAAATAATTCGTTTGTGCATTGTACGTAGGATTATTGTTGCCTTTTCTTTGCTATTTTTAATTTCGTTTTTTATTTGACAAGCAAACCCTTGAAATTTCTAACAATATTGGTTTTAAGTCTATCCAGTATCCAGTTTATTCCAAAGTTCAACCAATTTGCCCATCATATTGGGAGTAACTGTTTTAAATGCGAACAATTTACATTGGTTTTTAACACAATCGGCCAAGTAAAAATTATATCTAAACACCTGTTTTGTTGGTAGATTAAGATCAGTGAATTCACAAGGCGTTCCAAAATTAACAACATCGTGTGTAAGGAAATGTTTCAAATTACAGTCACTTTCGGCACTTGCTGATGCTGTTGCAGCTTGTAATATAGACGGTATTGGATCCATAGTCGACATTTACTAAATTTTCTGAAATACAAACAACCTCATCAAAATCAAGTAGTCTACATAAATTTGTCGAAAAATCAAAAATTAAATTTTTGCTAGGAATTTTAATAATAGTTTTAATAATTCTCAGCGCTGAACATTTTGAGGTACTTCGAATTATGGCAAGGTCAAAGATTTCTCGATTTGTACAATAATATCTTCAATTTCCCGCAGAAAAGGGGACAACCCCCAGCAAAGTACAAAAATCAGCCATGGTGACAGTAAAATATCAAAATTATATTCCCCGATCCAAAAAAAAACCCCGTATATATATTTTCTATGATTTTTTTGCAATGGAAATACTCTAAATAGAGCGACTTTTAAGTATTTTTGAAAATAGCTGCCGAAAAAATTTCGCGGACTCTAAATTCATTTTAGAGGTATGGTTCCTTGGTCAAAAATTCTTGGTACGATCCATAGTACCAGAATCGCGCTGACGCCTTGAACTTTTTTTCAGCGCCACAAAATTTGGCTCACCCTAATATACATATATAGAAAAAAATCCTCCGGCTGAACCTTCCACGAATGTGCCGACTGGAAATGATCACTACAAGAGATTCTGTGCGATGTCAAAATGGTGACCAGCTAAGGTCAGGTATCAGTGCTATATGCTCAAGCTCCTCAATAGCTTAGCCATATGGAAATGTTGTCTGAATGTGGCCTTGGGATGTAAATCCGAGGCTGGATTAAAATGTCAGGCCAGACTCTGTGTCGAGGATCGGCTAGGCTGGGTGCCCCTAAATAACCCAGTTACGAACGGAGCCCGCAAGGTTGCGTGGATCTCTGCCCGGGTGGACGAACCCCTATCTCTCCTACTCGTGGGGGAAAAAGATGGAGAACAACTTTAAACAACACAAAAAAAAAATCAAGAGGTTGACCTCAAAACGTCGGAAGGGCGTTTGCCTTAAAAGAAAAACACCTAAGCGCTGGATGGTGCCTCTGCCAGCCGCAGCGCGGTAAACAAGAGCGAGAAACCAAACCCATGGGAAACCCGGACCTGGGATCTCACTCAAAAACTATCAAAAATGGCAGTTGGCCACTTCTGGCCCCAGTGGAGCCCAACCTGGCAAGCAGGCCCGCGTAGCTCGCCGTCGGCACCCAGTGCCTTCACTAGGCTAGCTCAGAGGATTGATCCGGCTACTGGTAGCTTCCAAGAGAAAAAGATGGCATACCGAATCCTGAAGTGTAAATACACCTGACCTTAGTGACAAGCCAACCGCTGAGCATGTCGTAGAAATAACTGCAGAAATAGATTGAGCAAGAGCTGTGCTGAACGATTTCCAGGACCGTATGCCTAAAGAGCAACAGGCAACTACAAGCAAGCGCAATGGGTCGACGAGGTTGCACAAATCAACCCGAAGAAATCCGGAGCCCAGGAACCTTCCTTCGTAGAGGAAGAAATCCTCATCGATGTAATGAACTAAAACCATGTCGGAAATGGGTCAAGGCTGAGATGGCGAGTATCGCGGTAAAAGTTCTGCGAGAAACCCCGGATCCCCCGCCAACCTGTAGTGGAGCAGATTGGGGCCAAAGCAACATTCGCGTCATTTCATGCGCACCTCTACAAAAAGGCGGTAGCGAACCTTGGTGAAGTACTCTGGAGCAAAATTGAATAGATTTCAAAGCCCAAGCTAGAGCTTGGCTACCAGTAAAACCCTCTGAGCCCGAGAAATCTTCTAAACCATCCTGCCCTTTAATATTGAACTACCCGCCGATACTGGAAGGCAGTTAAAAATATACCCAGTAACAGGGCAACGATGCAGGTGGTACTGCTCCTAAGCAAGGTGTACACAGTGGCTCTGGAAAAATCAAAGGGTTTGATAATGTACGGTTTTGATTCGGTGAAAAGCAACATATACCCCAATGATGCGAATACGGCACGCAACTTTGAGGTAGAAGCGTACCCGTATAATTCTGCAGGGGATACTGACCAAGTCGAGCCGATGGACGATTCGGTAGATGGGAATGCCTCGTCGGCTTCCTCAATGTGACACTGAGGAGGAGCTGTTCGGGATGTCGGACTACGCGGCCTGCAGTAGGAATCGCCCTCATCCAGGAGCCCTGGGTCGTAGGACACAACATCTGTAGGCTGAAGTCGCCCGAATACACATTGGTAAGTGGTGCCATAACGGGAAAACCAAGGGCTTGCATCTTCAAAAGTTCTAAACTAAAATATTTATTATTAATACTTAAGTCTCATTTTATGAACCTCATACCGTTTTTCGCAATATTTTAATGAACTTGTTGTGACTAGAATTAAGTTTTGAAATAGATGACGACCCTCTACATACATATTTTTGAAATTAAGCTTTCTTAAACCTTTAAGTTGGACACCAAAATTTCAATAAACTTATTAATTTAACTTAATTTATCTAAGAATAGGTGGCAATCTTCAATCAACTTGTTTTAAAAGCGAAGCTCGATCGATACTCAACTTGCAACTTTTGATTTCACTGATTATTTTAAATGAATTTATCAGAATACGCCACGCGAACTATAATATATTGTAATTGAACTGAAAAACGAAGTAAGCGCCTGCAGTGCCACATGTTGATAGTTTTGCGGGTAGAAATTACGCGAAAAAGAAAATATCTAATTTGGTTCAGTCGTTTCCAAGTTTTAAGCATCCGAACAAACCACGAATAATTTTAATATATCATATCTATATATGATATTTATAAATTCATAACATGTGCCTAAGTTTTCAACACACCTGAAGAGCTTATAACATTTTATACAACCCGCGTTATCTGCTGGTATAAAAATCATTCTTTTTTTTAAATATTATTAATGAAAAATATTCTAAAGTTCATTTATTCATGGATAAGGTTTTGTTTGATTCCGAGTTATAACATATTAAGCCAATAAATACTTTTTAAATTTATTTTGATATTCCATTACACATTCCACAATCTAACAAATTGATGTTTTTGCTGTTGTGGCGCACGTTTGTCATTGTCATTGTGACCACACGTTTCTGTATCAATTTAACAAAATATAAATGCAAAACGCGTGCCATAGAATACTCTTTGTGCAGTGTACGTGCTGTAAAAATTTCAGAATGCACTTGCAGCGCACACAGGATGCATGTTGGAATGCGAGCGTTTGAATGCTGCTGTGCGAGTGTATTTACAATTGAAACCTCTGTTCGTTGAGTTGCTGTTGCTTACAATTATTACATATCTTCGAATTCCGACGCACGAATGTCCTTAGAGATAAAACTCCAAAGATTGATAAATTGATGTAAATGTTAAAAATGCAATTCTTGTAAACGGAATTCTAAAAGAGATTGAATATGAAATTCCTAAAGTGAAAAGAATATTGCATCACATATTTTAGATTTTAAATAGTTGAAATCATGTTTTCTATAACGTAGATGAACTAGTTGATACTCGCGACTTCGTCTGTGATTACTCCCTTTCTATATACTAACTGTTGATTTAAAAAAACTAAACATGAAACTTTTATGAATTTAAAAACAATTTCCCAAAGCCACAATAAAGCTTAAGTCAACACTTAAGTTAGTAGCAGTTTTTTGTTGTCACAAACTTGAGTGTTCACTTTATCTCGGCTATGACTAAGGTGCGATGTTTTTAACTGCACAAAGTTTATGAGATTTAAGTTAGGTCGACCCATAACTAATACCAAGTCCACAGCAAAATTTAATTTTTGTAATTCTAACATTCATCGTAATTGTCTTGCCATTCCACTTGATTTGTCAAGATTTTGCCAAACAAAAATGTGAATTTAAAATCTCCTCACCGACAAGAACATGACCTAATCCAGACTTAATCCTCTGTGCAATCTGTTTAGGACCAGGACTATCAAGCTGCAGTGAAACTAAACAAACCAAGGCAATTTCATATAAGGTGGTGCCGACCCATGAGTGTTTGTTCTATCTTCGCCTTGCAGGAATTCAAAATTGGGTATTTTATTTATATTTGCACTTTCTATTTATGTTCTAATTGGGAAATTCATGCTTTCTTTTTTCTGTTTGACTTTCCATCTGTTCATTTATGGCTGTCTTTTTCTGTCATTCACTTCACTCAAAAGCAGAAAAAAGTAAATGAAGTTCGAGTATTTCTAATGATTATCTTTTGGTTTAGCATGGTACAAGGATATTTTGGCAATCTCGGCTAAAGAGCTATCTTATGTATTTTTATACATACTTTCAATATTTTAGAAAAATATAGTAAACGAATTAAAATAGCCTATATCCGTGACACATGTCTAAGGAATTCACTGACCAAATTTGGTTGAAATCCGTTCCTCGACTTTTGCGCCAAGTTATAACAAATAAAACACCTACATTTTTATATACTTAAATATAGATGTATCTTGTGAAAGATAGCCACTCGGATATCAAGAAACGACAGTTGCATTAATTTTAGCTATTCACAATTCATACATCGACACTTAGACATTTGTGCGTAGTGCCAAAATAACGGTTACATTTTTCGAGTTTTTTTTTGTTTTTTTTTTTTAACATTGATAGATTTTAACTAAGTATTTGTTTTCCTTTATTTGATTTAATTTTTTCCATACCAAAAGGCGTTTAAACTCAGGTTTCAAACTTTGTGCGAAAGTTATCAAAAATGTTCATCAAAAGCTCATGAGAATCTATGTATATGAGTATATTTTTTTTGTATTGATGCAGAAACGCATTTGGATGGTGGAGCATATTTGCACAATAGTAAAAGTTAGAAAAAAATTTCGCTTCCGTTTTACACAGAGTTCGCGATCCTACGAATTTAAAAAAAGTGCATTTTCAATTTTAGGCAGAGTTTTATGAAAAGCGGGTAAATTTTTAATACAATGTAATACCTGCACTTATATCCTGTTAGCTTTTTATGAGATTCTAAACTGATCTCCATGGTATCGCTATCTTTACTTTAACGACGAGCTTTCACCTTATACAAAAGCCCAGACTTTCTATGCAAGAAGTTGTTGAGAATATATCCTATATTGGGATAGCACAAACCAGGTAAAAGCGTTATCCAAAAACTTAATACTTGAAATAAGGAAAAAGTAAAAATAATTTTTCATTCGTTATTTAAGAAATTCCGAACGAAGAATAAATAAAACTATTTAAATGATGAATGAAAATCTGCACTTAAAAAATAATTTTTATGGATTGAAGAAAACCCACTATAAAAAGGGATTAAAATGGCGCTTAAAATATATTTACTACTTTTGGAAAAAAGCAGATCTCATTTCATGTAGGATTCTCATTTTGGAGAAACATTTACTCAATTCATCATTTCATTCTAGGGACCAATATGTGAGCTCGGAAAATCTAAAACCTAAGCCTGATTTAATTAAAATTAAATTTGTTGCATAATAAAAATGAAATTTCCAAATCTTTCTTATTGTTACAACGCTGTTAGCTGTAGTTTTTAACAGTTAAATGGACTCAGCTGCTTTGGAACGAAAATTTTAAAATTAAAAAGTGGTTTCCTTTAAAAAAATATTTCGTGGGAAAAATTTTGCAGATGATTAAATGAAAATAATGACTGACTTATAACTCCTCCAACGTTACCCCATTTATGTCAAACGGTGCAGAAACAATTGAGTTATATAAGGGTGTTAGCGACTCTTTTAATTTTTTTAAGCCCATTTCCTCAATTTGAGTCGAATTCATCCCATCTCCAAAATTTTGGAAAATTGAAGAGCATGTTGCAGGAAATTACCACTTGTTATGTTATGAAGTATGGAATGGCTATATAGGGAAATTCTCTAGGTTAATCGAAAGCTTTTACCACTTTTTTTCATAAAATTCACAGCAGGCCACTTCATTTGAAATCCACCATATCTTATTTATTTACTTATTTATTTGTTACAACCTTATGTCTTCATAGATAAATTATTATAAATATGTTACAAAGTATTATAAACTTTTGGACCGTTTCTTTGTAACCTAGTTGCAAAAGAACACTAGGTAGCATAACAAAATGAATGTAAAGCACCAACACTAACTCGGAAAAATATGCGAGTTGAGCCAACTCGATTAAATGATGTCAGACCTGAGATGTAGTGTTGGGAAGTGACAAAACTTCGCTATTGTAAATTATCCCTAAGAAAATTCATTGGCAATTTAGATATAGGACCTATGTAATTCGTTTTATTTGCATAGTATTTGTAAATATACAACTACATGAACCTTAAACTTGCCGACACAACTATTTTCCGTTCCTAAATAACACTAAGAAATCGTAACTTACATGAAAGAGGCTAACTATTGCAAATTTTATCCGAGCTGTAGCGTTTTTTTGCAACTCGGGTGCAAAGAAACGGGCCTAATATACATACATTGACTCTTAAAGTGTTACAATTAATAAGTTTCAAAAGATAAACTTTATGGATATGTGCACTGTGAATCGAGTTATCCGACGTATGCCGAGGCGGTCTGAAAGGACGAGATTCCGATTCGCGAGGCCATTCTGGTTTCGGCTGCGCATGAATGACCCCTTCTGATCCCCATTGCCTAGACGCTTGGAAAGTTTCCAAGTAAGTACGAACTTCCGAGCCACTGCATGTTGAAGGGGTAAGCTCGACCTCTCAAATTGGCTTTGCACACGAGTGCGTTTGCTCTGTGGAATTTTATTGACGGAATAGTCGAAACGTCTGAGATTCAGATCCATTTCTGGCGTAGGGTGGAAAAGCCGAGTCTCCAAGCCTACATCTACAAGGCGGCGGGATCAAGCTTTCAAGCCGCTGACTTTTCGCGAAGTAACCTTTTTTTGTCGTTTGTTCTATGGCGTTTGGCGGAAGGAAGTGGGGGTCAGACTTTTTGAAAATTTCTGAACTTATCTAATAACCACACATGCACTTAACAAATCGAACCATTTCCAGGTAATTTTTTCCATATAACACATTAACAAAAAAATTATTCAGTTGTGAAATATTTTCATTATTCAATTATATACTGTAACATCAATTAATAGCGATATTTCTTAATGTTGAAGTTGCGGATTAAGTATAACTTGTGCAAGGAATAAGCGGTACCGTGTGCGAAATATTAAAAAAAACTTGATTAGACTTTTTCATATCGTATTAACGTACTTTACAGAAAAAGATTTTTAACCACTATTGACACTATTGATCACTATTGTCGGAAATTCTATTGACTATCATTTATTTTAAACAGTAGTCGATAGACAATAGTAGTGAACAGTGATGAATAGTATTTTCGACAATAGTCCCCATAGTAGTCAATAATGTTTTTCCACATGGGGCCATGCTGCGATTTAAAACGCGCTCGTTTCATGTCCCCTCGGCTCTCACACAGTGCATATGAAGGGTCCAGAAAAACTTACCTTGTTCAGAGATTTGACATTCCGAACATCCACGTACGTGAAGTGACAGTAAAGTTTGTTAGCGTTTCGGGCGACTTATTGATTTATTGTTCAATGTTGGCTGTTTTATACCTGTTCTGTGTTCAACACAAACATGGAACGTGGCAAAATAACATCATTTTTCAAGCCAAACATTACAAATTCAGAACAAACCGTGAAAATAGTTGAATCAGCTATAGAAATACCACCAGCGAAGCGGCCAAAGCATGACGAGGTGACCACACAAATCAGAAGGAATGTTTGAGAAGTGTTAAGCTCAAACGTTAGGCGAACAGTGAACAGTTGGTACAAATTTGTGCAAATTTTGTTTTGTCAAATTCTGTCAGGGGAGATGCAGAGTGTTTTTGCCTTCAAAAAAACACATTCAGCCATTTCAATGGTTTCACGCACTGAAAAAAATTTCCAGTACTTTTTACCATCAGTACAGCAAGTGGTACTATTATGAAAAATGCCAAAATTTGTGCCGAACTCTGTCGACTATAAGACAAATTCAATGTATTTTGTAAAATGTCAGATTTTCGTTCGGCCAATTGGTTATTATATTCCTCACCTTCGGCTCGGTATATAAACACACTCGTCAGAATTGACTTCTGCATTGCAGCTACATAATTTTCGGGTACCAAGAACCGGCAGTTTTCAATCCTCGAATGCAGAGCGTAACTCGCGTTTTCGCACCACAATCGTAAAAAACCATGTGTACCTCGGTGATAACGATCGTTTGTGCCTCGTGCGAAGTTTAAGCACCTCGGCTTCGCCTCGGAGCACAACTTACTCGGCGCTCAAACGACCGTTTTCTCTCTCGGTGCACATTATACTAATGTAATCAGGCAAAATTTGAAATAAACGTTAATGAATAATTACTTTACGAATTTATTAAACACTACTATATTTTCAGAGTGGAGCTGTAGTACTATTAAATATAGATATAATTGTCGAACAAAATTTTTCTCACTGCGTTGTGCTAACGTGAAACAGCAAAGTTTAAGTTTTGCAAAGTTTTGAAATGAAGGCTCTTTTATAGAAATTGCAGACATCACAAGTTCGAAGTAATAATGTTCAGCAGTTCTGCGGAAGAAGACTGGAAGATAAGGAAATGTACGAACTTTTAGTGAATTCGTGGACCCCAGATGCATCAATTTTCGTTACAACAATTCACTTGGCTGCCATATCCAGCTGTTGAAGACACAGCGTTGTGTAGAATTTGTATTATATTTTCAAATAAGCAGGTTAGGAAAGGAAACCACGACAATGTAAAGTCGCTCGTGAAAAATGGTTTTAGAGATTGGAAAAAAGCTCTGGAAAAATATAAAGAACTTCAAACAAAAAATATCATACAGATGCTTCTGTAGATGCACAAAATTTCTAACTCATATATGAAAATAAGAAAGCAGCCATCGAAAGTGAGATTGACCAGAGCAGGAAACGTTTGCAATTGGAAAATCGTCAAAAGGTGAGTTCAATAATCCGTGCTGTCTTATTTTGCTGTAGACAAGCACTTGCTCTCTGAGGACATAGAGATGATGGTGCTTTATGTATTGAAATGCCAGGCAAAAACGATGCTAATGCGACATATTTATGTTATAAAACGCAAAATGAGATTATTGAGGCTGGCGATGAAATTATAACGCAAGAGATTGTCAAACGTGTCAATGAATCAAATTGCTTTTCAGTCACTGCTGATGAAACGACTGACGTTAGCGGGATCCAGCAATTCTCAGCTGGAATTCGGTACGTCTAACCCATCACGAGAAAGCACGTTATTCGTGAAGGTAAACTTTGATTCAAATTATAATTTTATAGTCATTCTGATTCACTTATTAGCTTTGGAAACGTAGAACCGCAGCATGAATTCGCTTATTGTGAAAAATTACTACAATTACGATTCCTTCAGAATATGATGGAGCTCGAGCGATGAGGGAGAATTTGAAGGTTGTGCCGCTATTCTGAAAAAGTCAGGTTTGAATGCGCCTTACCTGCATTGGCGAATGAGAATCTAAATCAGGCTATTATTTACCGATCCAAAACAGTAAAGAAGGTCGTAAATTTCTTTCGTCCATATAACAGGGCTGGAAATCTGCTAAAAAAGCACATTTATGCTTAGAAACCTGATGCCAAACAGACCCTATTTCTGAAATTCTGCGAAACCCGTTGGGTAGAACACCTTGCATCACTTCGCTTGTGCCATGGTTGCTTAGAATTTATGGATTCAGCGCTTGAAGAAATAGACGAGCTAAAAGAGAAATCCGGTTGTGTACAACCTACTGACTTGCTCGCTTCCATTCGAACGCCGCAATTCATAATTTCATTGACAGTGCAGCAACCAATCTTCAGCTTGACGAAGAGCCTGAGCGTTTAATTTACAAAAAGAAGATTGTGATCAGAGCCGATGTGTTCAATATGCGAATGATGTTCATGAAGAAATCAAGATCATGCGTACCAGGGCCGATGAATTATTCGGAGAGATCTCTGGACGTCAAAAGAATCGTGATAATTATGATGGAAATCCTGAAGAGTACTATCGACGTTCAATCTTTATACCATTTCTAGATAAATATGCAGAAGAGCTTGAACCGAGATTTTTAGAGCACCGAGAGCTGCTTTCCAGAATATAGAATACAGTTATATTCATTAATCATTAGCTGAGAATTAGAATTGGAAAGTACATTCAAACTTAAGAAATCCTGACCACTTATTAATTTCAGATTCTGTTCGGGCATACCTGCAAAAGAGCGGTCAAAAGCCTTTATTGAGGCTCTGGACATTTGTGATGTGCAATTTTACAGGCAGATCCACAGTTTTCTCAAAATCGGCGCTATACTGCCAGTTACGGTAGCTTCAAGCGAACGTTAATTCCCTATTTTGCGAAGAGTGAAGTCCTATCTAAGTAAATAAACTGTAGAAGAACGATTAAATGGATTGCCACTGTTAACTACACAGTGTGACACTCAAAAATACCTGGGAAGTGATGTCATTTTTCTTGTAGGTCTTATCGAGTAGAACGAGAATTCAATTTTGGAAATTGTCAAACACCCCCAAAATCTCGACTTAACCTTAACAAACCGATTTTTCGTGCTTTTGCGCACTTCTTAGCCCATATCTTAGCTAATTAACAACCGATTTTTATTCTAAGAACGGGTTAAGAAAGAAGAAACTCTAACCTTTTGAAAGATATATAGACGTGAAGAAATTTACTTGTTTTTGCACAACAAACTTAAATTTTGCTACCCTTTTTCTTCTTTTTTTGATTTTGGCGATATTTTCACACACTATTTTATAAAAACACAAAATGAGTTTTGATTAGATTCAAAGAGTACGTTTAATACCGAGTTCAACGAATGTTTTTTTAAAGATATCGGCCAAAAAGTGACTGAGTTATTTTACTTTTTATAAGAACGAAATTTTTGTAAAAATTTACAACGAACTTAATTTACTAATAAATATTATTAAATGAAAATATATAGATCAAAGGTCCTTTTTTACCGTTTTTTCTTTAGGTCAGCATCGTCAGTTTCGCGTTGTACTGACCAGCAATATTCTGCCATCATATTTATTTTGTTTTTTCCTTCGAAACGTTTTTCGATCGTAGCCATTTCTTGGTGGAAGTGTTCGCCTTTTTCATCACTGAACTGGCCCAGATTATATGGGAAGAAGTCCAAATGCGAATGCAAGAAATGAATTTTTAGCGACATGTTGCAACCCATTTCACCATATGCACTTAAAAATTCGTTTACAACAGTGATGTAGTCGTCGCTTCTGTTGTTCCCAAAGAAATTATCACATAGCGCTACAAAACTCTTACATGCACGTTTCTCAACACAGCTTAACTTGTTCATAAAGGTAACGTCGCTCATAATTTTGCGAATTCGAGGCCCAATGAAAATACCTATATACACATATTATAAAAAAAATAAAAAACAAGTAGGTATGAAAACAAATTAATAAATACCGGCTTTTATTTTAGCTTCACCTAATTTTGAGAAGACAGTTTTAAGATGAAGAAAAGCTTTGCTTTTAGCATCCAACTTCTTTACAAATTGTTTCATGTATCCCAGCTTTAAGTGTAGTGGTGGTAAGAAAACATCCTCAGATTTTACCAATGGGAGGCTTAAAACGTTTTTCCTGCCTATCTGAAGTGACTCTCGAGATGGCCATGCTTTGCGATCATAGCGATTGGATGCCCGACTGTCCCATTCACAAAGGTAGCAAGGATATTTTGTGTAGCCACCTTGCATGTCAAATAAAATTGTCAACACTTTTAAGTAAGCGATGACTTTCCATTTATGCGTGGCATAGTCGATCACCCGTAAAATTTTTCCCATCATTTCATACGTTTCTTTCTTGTTAACCCCATACGCGATTGGAACTGATGGTAAGAGAATTTCATTGTGTAATAACGCAGCTTTTAAACCTAAGGGTGACATTACAGACTTCATTAAGGGAACACGAATGTATTTTTTTTTTAGGGTACATACTTTTACACGATCCATCAACGAAAAGCCGCCATTCATCTGCATTCTAATTATAATTTAAGGCCGAAAATAATTTGGGTACATTTACACAATGTACTAGATCACAGTCATTGCCATCAGTTTTAAAACTTTCTCTAATTATCAAAGTGCGGTCGCTTTTTCTACCCGATGTTATTTGAAAATATTTTTCCACTAAATTCCACTGCTTTAGTCGTGAACCGAGGGCTTCATATTCTCGTTGATAAATGCAAATCACGCACGAGATCGGCGAAATCAGAATTTGAAACCAAATGCCTTTCCGTTGATTTTGATTTACAAGGAAGGAATTCTTCCTCTACTAAATATGTTTCACCAGCATCAATGGACTCACTTTTTGTAGGCACTTCGGCATTTAAGTATTTTGGTTTTGTAACCGTAACAACATTCGCACACTTTACATTTTCCGCGATTTAAAATTGTGACCTGAAACGTTTGTTTTGCAAAAATAGCAATCGTCTTGTTTATGATATGCCTGATGATGCCAAGTCATAGGCACAGAAAAGGGCAAAGTAATTGATTGTTGAACTTTAAATTTTTTGAATGTTGTGCAGCAATATTCACAAATAAATTCTGGCTCGTACCAGCGATTCGCACTATAAAACCTTCCGAAAATCTTGTAATATATTTTTACAACACCAATATTATTTTTAAAATCACGCCGATGACTTGTATCCGTAAATAAGCCACAAATGTAGCAAAACTTATTACGCTTGTCGCACATTTTAGTTTTAGGTTGACGACAGAGTACACGCTATAAGCGGAGCGAAGATTGAAGCGATAATATTTCTTGCTATAATCAAAGCTATCACATGTCGGAGTGTATGCTAGTTTGCTTAATATAAATGTCAATTTAATGTAATATAAATGTCATTTAGTTAACTACTTTTCACTTTCCATAAACACATAATAATTTAAGAGCGAAACAGCTGTTAAAATGACAGAAAACAAGAAGAATATCAAAAATTCAAGCAAATTCATGCTATAAAGCAGTTCACAACATACTTTGTAGCTTCACGCTTCATTTATAGCATGAATACGCTTTGCTCTTCGCTTACACTCTGACATGCATCAAGCAAACACATAAGAAAATACATGATGCTATTTATAGCACGATATAGCTTTACTGCTTTGCTCCGCTTATAGCGTGTACTCTGCCGTCAACCTTACTTTACCACGATTTTTATCCAATTTAACAGCAAACACAACAAAAGATAAACAACACGTGCACTTCAGTATAACGGAAATTTATAAAGACTTCAAAATTGAGTAAAAACTCAAAAATTAAATGATAATTTCCTGGGAACAACAGAAGCAAATTTTTGCAAAAATTTCGTTCTTATGAAAAGTAAAATAACTCAGTCACTTTTTGGCCGATTTTTTAAAAGAAACATTCGTTGAACTCGGTATTAAACGTACTCTTTGAATCAAAACTCATTTTGTGTTTTTATAAAATAGTGTGTGAGAATATCGCCAAAGTCAAAAAAAGAAGATAAAAGGTAGCAAAATTTAAGTTTGTTGTGCAAAAACAAGTAAATGTCTTCAGCTTTATTAAGACGGTTGTTAATAAGCTAAGATATGGGCTAAGAAGTGCGCAAAAGCACGAAAAATCGGTTTTTAAGGTTAAGTCGAGATTTTGGGGGTGTTTGACAAATTCCACAATTGGATTCTCGTTCTACTCGATAAGACCTATAAGGAAAATAACATCACTTCCCAGGTATTTCGACTTCATTCCTTTTTGTAGCACTGTGCTATCTATTAACAGCGATATTCAAGTTAGTCATGATCAGATACTGGATGTTCTGGCAAGAAAAAAAATGAGAATAGACATTACTCTGTAGGTGCTGTATGTAAATTTTTTAGGAAGTATCTGACCATCGTTCATAAAAATGTATAATATACGCATTGGTATCTCTGAGGAGCGTATTATCTACTAGAGTAAACGCGGTATGAAGCCGATCCATGTTTTACTCGAATGGCCGACTCTGCTGGGCGATTATGTCGACCGAAAATTGGACCAAGCGCGCGATGCGTCCCGCGAACTGAACCAATATTTTGGTAATGAATTTTCACTATTTGCAAACGTTCTCCGAAGTAAGTTTGTTTATTATGAACCAAACTGAGTGTAAATCAAGTAACAGCCTCATTGAAAACCACACGTATAAAAAAAGACAATTTACATCCATTTTCGTTTGCTATATTATTCAGTCCTTTAGTATATATGTGAATATATTATCGCATAAACTCCAGTCAATATTGAAATCGCCCGTTACAAGATACTCAAATTCAAATTCATTTAATTAGCTCTTTAGTTTCATAAATCCGTAACAAAACGTGATGATGAACTCGGCGATCAATAATAGTTTCGCTTTTGTGCCACACTTTTACATCTATCCACCATACTTCTCCGTTCACTTTATTATCTGCTAGTATTTCAAATTGGTAGCAGTTCCTAATAAAAATGACCACGCCACCAGTATGTTTTGATTTACTAGTACATCTTATTGTGTAAAATTAATCTATATCAATCTCATTTAGTTACTCGTGCTTTAATTACCACACCTATGTCAAATCTATTGTTTTTTTGCCACCATGTTTCAGGTGACATATTATGCTTACTTCATTCGGTTGCTGGATTTTTTTCTTTTGGTCACAGCTTGAATCTTTTTTAAATTCACCGGACATTCTTTACTGCGGCGGTCATGGCTTGTATTTAAGCTTAGATTAAATCTGGCGTTTGCACTTGCGTAATTATTACATTTGACTGCTAGTTTGCACTTTTTGTGATAAACTTTCCATGCGTCCCACCCTACGTTTAGCATCTGTGTGTCATTATGTTCTGATAATGTTCAGCATTTAGATTTATAACTGCTTTATATAGGTTGAATGATTGACCTTTTGCTTTGAAAAAATACACACATTCGCGGATTTCTTTAATGCCATTTTGTGTTTTTATTGTATCTACAATTTTACCTTTTTCCCACATACAACATAGTCCAGTAACAATAACGCATGGATCTTTTACTTTTGGGGTTTTCACTGTGTACTCATAAGCTAATTTATTTTTTACTTCATTTACAATTTTTTCTCTTGTTTTACTATCTTCGCAATAAATTGCTATCGCACCATCCTTACTATTAGATACACCTTGTACTTTCAATGACAGTGAAGATTGATGAAAACAATTTTGAATTACTCTTTTAGCTTCTCTACTATTTTGTGCATGTTAAGGCATAATTATAACTGGAGGCTTAGTTCTAACAGCCATCGCACACATTTGATTTTGCATATAAATTTATCGTTTTCAACTCTTCCTTATTATACGTAATTAGGTTTTTTATTTCTTTAACTTTTCATAAATGTTTTAATGTCTATATCTTTACTTATTTTTATGCTTTCGCCTTCGATACGTGTTTCCAAAAGGAGTTTTAACTCTGCACTTTGTGCGACTCTTGAAAGTCGTCCTTACAGTCCTGAATTGTTTCGCTATTATTCTTGGGATATTCATTCTTTAAAGTACCTCATCAATATTGTGCACACGGTATGGTTCGAATCTTAAGCAACAAAATTCAATATAGTACAGCTGGCCACTTACGTTTACTAATTTATTTTTAATCATTTTTTATAACTCAATGTGTAACATAAGCTATATAAATAAAAGTTTCAAGCATTTTACGAAATTTTCATAGAATTTTCAAACTTTTGCATTAGGATTTTTAATAACTTTTTGGGTATGCAGTTGTGTAGCCCGTTTTATTTTACCATAATAAAAATCAAGTTTCAAGTGGCTAACAATTCTACTTAATTTTTGATAATTTTTTACACGCGGTGTTTTTTCATACAAAAGTAAATTTGATTCATGCGTTATATGGAGGAAAATGCCTAACCATCCCTTATATGTATGGCGCGCACACCTATTGCCCCTTAATACATTCTTGCTGTACTCGCTGTGCTGTACAGTACGTTACTTTGTCTAAGTCTATTCCAAGATAGGTCCCTGTATTATTTATTATTTATTTCTTATTATATTTACTACAGATTTGAATTATTTATTATGGTGAAAGAAAATAACTTATATTAACATACATATTTCGAAGAATTTATAGTTTTGTCAGTTAATGGCAGTAATATGTTTTGACTTCTCGCATTTTCAGTTCTTGACATCTATACTAATTATGTATATAATATTGCTTATATGAAAATATTCGTAACGGCTAATCTAGAAAAGTAATGGCCCAATTTTTATGAAATTTTTTTAAGAAGCAAGTTTTCCCAAAAATAAACCAGGTGGCGTTTTCATTTTTTCCATTTTCAAAACTTAAATCCCCTTATTTCTAGGATAAAATTTATAAAAGCTTCAAACAATGCAAGCATAAGAATTTTCATAGATCAAACTCAAGCTACAGCGGAACAAAAATGTATGTGTGGGTGTGTATGAACTCAACGTAGAGAAAATGTATTTTGACTAAGAGATGCATAAGCCTTCGACAAAAGAGAAGAAATATAAAGAGCATTTTTGGTAATTCCCCAAATTATAATAACAAACACATATATGTATGTATTTTAAGAATGCAATGAGCGCGCTCTTTCCATTTTTTTGCTGCGCAATAACCTCACGTACAATAATGGTACATATGTACATATGGAAGTACGGACGGAAAAATCAAAGTCTCTTTTACCTTATGCCTCTTAATTCCTATTAACTCGCATTCTTTATTGTTTTTGGCAAACAAAATTGCGTTTGGCTTTGATTTTTATGTTGACAAATATTGAAAATCGAAGCGGCGCATTCTGTAGAAAAAAACACACCTAATTACATGCATGCAAACTTCATTGTATTTATGATCGTATTGTACAAAGGTGTGAAATGTTCTGCGTACATATGTAAATTACATTTTCTTAAATTCAAAGGTAAAATTTTAAATTAAGCTCTTACCCAATTAAGTTAATTATAAGTTTATGATTTTGTTAAACAATTTCTTAGACATGCCAAAAGCAAAATCGCAGTTATCTACATATATCTTCTGGAAACAGGCGCCAAATTAGGTTCAGAAGAAACGACACAGTCGCTGAGCATGCAAATCGTTTAGAGAACTCACGGTTGCGTGGAATGCAGAGGAGACATGTGGCGATTCATACGAAATCAACATTTAACTACAGACCGGATTTAAACTATATGGAACATTTTTCCCTTTTCATGGGTCGTATGAGTGAAATTTGCGTTTTTTGTAAAGCTCGAAAGTGGCCGAACGAAACCCCAGGTATGTGTTGTAGTAAGGGCCATGTCAAATTAAATGCGAGCATATGTTGTCCCACCATTTTAAACAAAATATTAGAAAGTACAATGGTTGTTTCGCTATGACGTCGTTTGGTGGTAATGAAATAAGAGAAGGAAATTTCATGCCCACTTTTAAAATACATGGACAAGTGTACCACATTATTGGAAGCCTATTGCCACCGTCTAGCATGGTTCCAAACTTTTTGCAAATTTATTTTTCTTCCGAAGAGGAACAGCTTTCGTTGCGCCAAAATGCTGCATTAACTCTTCAAAGAGATATCTTAAAATTAATTCAAGAAATTCTTCTCGGCAATAATGTGTACGTTCAAAGTTTTATGACTTCTATGGAACGTATGCCTTCTAATTCCAATAACTATAGGGTTATAATCCATGCCGACAAGCACCCTGTTAGCGAGCACCGTGGTCGCTTTAATTCTCCGACTACAGGCGAGATCGCAGTATTGATAGTTGATGAGAATGCTGGTCCCCGCGATATTATCTTACATTCACGCGACAATACTCTCCATCGAGTATCAGATATTCATCGTTCATATGACCCCTTGCAATACCCAATTATATTTTTGAATGGTGAGGATGGCTACAGCATAAATATACCGCAAACTTTTCCAAGCACTGGGGAATCTAATCCACAAAAAACAGTTTCATGTAAGCAATTTTATGCATATAAAATAATGATAATCTATATCTATACTAATTATATAAAATTGCTTATATGCAAATATTCGTAACGGCTAATCTCGAAAAGTAATGGCCCAATTGTTATGAAATTTTTTTAAGAAGCAAGTTTTCCCAAAAATAAACCAGGTGGCGTTTTCATTTTTTCCATTTTCAAAACTTAAAGCCCCTTATTTCTAGGATGAAATTTATAAAAGCTTTTCATAGATCAAACTTAAGATACAGCGGAACAAAAATGTATGTGTGGGTGTGTATGAACTCAACGTAGAGAAAATGTATTTTGACTAAGAGATGCATAAGCCTTCGACAAAAGAGAAGAAATATAAAGAGCATTTTTGGTGATTCCCCAAATTATAATAACAAACACATATATAGTAGCATAAGTTAAGTAAACTAACATTCTGCTTCATAAGCAAATAAACTGTTTAAGTAAACAATCTATAAGCCGTCGAACTGTTGCGCATGTTGCGCTTACCAAGCACTTATTAAGTCGTTAAACTGTTGCGCATGTTGCGCTTACCCAGCACTTACAATCTACATTTTTATTCAGAAATATGAGACGCGCACATAATCGCCGTCTCTTATATACAAAATTCTTATGTACTTTTGACTCTTCGATTTAAGTAAAACTTATGCATTGGCAGTCTGTAACTGATTGAGAAATAAAGCGGACGTTCGGTCCAACGATAACAAGAAAAAAGGTGATTGGCGCAGTCGGTAGGATATTATTTATTGATGCGATAGCTAGACTATTCAATTCTCTAATTTAATATCCGCTAAAGAACTTTCGCAAAATACAGCGGTGATATCGTTTCAAATTTACAAACGTAAATCTCGACAGTGAATCGGTGACCGTGAGTGTGACTGTTCAAAGAAAAAAAAACTTAGTAAAACTAAGAAGACGCCTTAGAATTCGCCAGGGTAATAAATCCATAGAGGTTGCCCTTAACCCGACGAAATAGCTATGTAAGTGTGCATACAAATTAACAATTATAAATAAATAAGTAAACAAAACCCTACGACTAAGTGAACAAAGAAAAACAAAACGAAGAATAAAATTAATTAATTACAAACCTATCAATAAATAAACAAAGAAAAACAAAACGAAAAATAAAATTAATTAATTACAGACCAATTAATAAATAAGTGAACAAAGAAAAACAAAACGAAACATAAAATTAATTCATTACAGACCAATTAATAAATAAGTGAACAAAAACCTTATGACTAATTGAACAAAAAAAAAAAAATATATTATTTCTACACACAAACAAGCAACGTAAGCCGATTTATAAACCCGAACTCAAATCCCAACAAAAATATCCAAATCAAATAATACACAATGGCAGTGGCAGCACCAGAACCAGTAATTCTTCTAACCGAGCCAAATATGACTCAGGTTGAGAGGCAGATATCCGCAGTGGAGAACTTCACAGGTGACCCCAATACCCTGTATACCTTCATAAGCCGCATCGATTTCATATTGGCGTTGTACCAAACCACCGAAGAACGACAGAAGCTCATCATTTTTGGTCATATAGAGCGTAACATCAGTGGCGACGTCATCCGCACCCTCGGAGTGAGCAACCTCACCAGCTGGGCTGAGCTTAGACACCAACTCATCCTCAACTACAAGCCGCAGGTACCCAACCATCAACTACTCGAGGAATTCAGGAATACACCGTACAAAGGCAGCATCCGCCAGTTTCTTGAGGAGGCTGAGAAGAAGCGACAAATGTTAACCAGTAAGTTAGAATTGGAAAATGACTTTGCCGAAACTACCTTGTATAACAGACTAATCCAAACAAGTATCGAAAATTTAACACAAAAACTACCAACTCACATTTATCTTAGAATAGTTAACTGTAATATTCCCAATTTAAAGACACTCATAAACATTTTACAAGAAAAAGGCCTCTATGAAGCGCCAACCCCAAATAAATATAATGCAAAACCAATAAATCAGAATAACCCACAAAATAGCATGTATTTAAAACAACCAAACAACCAAAACAAACCAATTGCTGCTCCTTTCCAACCATTATATAATTCAATTCATCCACCTCATTATCGACCATTTATTCAAACACCACCTCAAATACCCAGAACTAACACTATGCCTTTTCCTCAATATCGACCTTCTTACATTCACCCACAACCTAGTGCACCAATGATGCAACTACCCAGACAGAATCCAACCTTTAGTAGACAGAGTATGTTTGATCGGAACCGTTTCGGATCAAATTACGTCGGCGTACCGACCAATACCCTACCGGGAGTAGGTGTTACAAATAATAATCCTTTTAAAAGACAGAGACCATCAGATAGTGGACACTCAAAGATGAGTGCAGAAGAGTTGAGATATCAAGAAGAAACACCAACTCAATTCGAATACCCATACAACTTAGCATACCCCTACTATCCGTGTTATTCGAATTACCCACAATTCGAACCATATTCTTATCATGTGTCCGACATCCCTAACCCAATTTACGAGACTCCTGGACAGACATACAACAACTTAGACCAGAACGCAGAAGAAAAACCTGAACCAAATGACGAAAAACAATGCGATACAGAACAATCGGAAAATTTTCAGTTGGCGGCCTTGAATCAAGCCAATATATAACAATTAAACATAATAATAATAATTTGAGATGCCTTATTGACACTGGCTCTACAATAAATATGATGACCAAAAACATATTTGAAACACCCATTCAACGAACTAAACGTTCAGTTCATACTAGCAATGGCTCACTTATCATAAAAGAAATTACTACTTTACCACCAAATAATTATTTTCCGGTTGCTCAAGAATTTTTGATTCACCACTTCTCTGATCAGTACGATATGCTGATTGGACACAGACTGTTAGCCAAGGCTAACGCCATAATAAATTACAAAAAAGGAACAGTCAACTTATTCGAAAAGGAATACAGATTGATTAATACAAACAATAGCACAGAGCACAATCATATTCAAGAGTATCCCTTATTCCACGAAGACCCCATATTCTTAGAAAAGTCCACGCTTCAGGAAAATTTATTTCGATTAGACCATTTAAACAAAGAGGAAAAATATAAATTGACTAATTTGTTGAAAAGCTTTCAAAATATTCAGTATCACGAAGGTGATAAACTCACTTTCACCAATCAGGAAAAACACGCCATTAATACCACACACAATTCTCCCATATACTCAAAATTGTACAGTTACCCACAGACTTACGAAAAAGAAGTAGATCGACAGATACAAGACATGTTAGAACAGGGAGTTATACGAGAGAGTAATTCACCATACTGCAGCCCCATTTGGGTTGCACCAAAGAAAGCAGATGCCTCCGGACAAAAGAAGTTTCGTATTGTAATCGACTACAGAAAACTAAACGAAATTACAGTAAGCGATAGATACCCTATACCGAACATGGACGAAATATTAGGTAAACTGGGTCAATGCAATTATTTTACAACAATAGACCTTGCCAAAGGCTTCCATCAAATAGAAATGGATTCAAAATCGATATCCAAGACTGCCTTTTCGACCAAAAATGGTCATTACGAGTATACACGAATGCCATTCGGGCTTAAAAATGCCCCCGCTACATTTCAACGATGTGTGAACAATTTACTTCGGCCCCTCCTGAACAAGAATTGTCTAGTTTATCTGGACGACATCATCGTTTTTTCCACCTCCCTGGAGGAACACTTGCAATCTTTACAGGCAGTTTTTGAGAAACTCTCACAAGCAAATTTAAAATTACAGTTAGATAAGTGCGAATTTTTGAAACAAGAAACAACATTTTTAGGACATGTAATAACGAAAGACGGAATCAAACCAAACCCTGACAAAATAAAGGCTATAATAAAATATCCAGTACCAAGCAAACCTAAAGAAATTAAAGCGTTTTTAGGACTCACGGGTTATTACAGAAAATTCATACCCAACTTTGCTGACATAGCAAAACCCCTGACAAAATGTTTGAAAAAAGGAGCCAGGTTAGACATAAAACAAAAAGATTACATAGAAGCAGTTGAAAAATTGAAATTATTAGTCTCTGAAGACCCAATTTTGAAAATACCAAACTTTGAAAGGAAGTTCGTTTTAACCACAGATGCAAGCAATGTAGCTTTGAGAGCCGTTCTCTCACAAGATGGGCATCCCGTTAGTTACATTAGTAGAACGTTAAATGAGCACGAGGTGAATTACAGTGCCATGGAGAAGGAATTACTGGCCATAGTTTGGGCAACAAAAACATTTCGACATTACTTACTAGGACGACACTTTGAAATAGCATCTGATCACCAACCATTATGTTGGCTACATAAACTAAAAGAGCCTAACTCTAAATTAATAAGATGGAAGATTAGACTTTCCGAGTACGATTTCGATATAAAATACATTAAAGGAAAAGAAAATCACGTAGCCGACGCCCTATCCAGAATAACAATAGAACAGGCATTTTTTGGAGAGACTACACAACATAGCTCAGAAGAAGATAGTAGCAACTTGATGAGTTTATCGGAGAAGCCCATCAATTTCCATAAAAGGCAAATCATATTTGTCAAAGGCCCCAATAACATAAAATGCGAGACTTATTTCAAGAAACAAATCATATACATTTATTATGAAAACATGACCATAGAAACAAAATACAGCAAAATCGTCCGAAGTCTTATTTTACTAAAAAACATACCTACTTATGCAGGATTCAAAGAGTTGATTCTGACTACCCATGAGAAACTATTGCATCCGGGAATTCAAAAAACCACAAAGTTTTTCGGCGAGACGTACCTACTATTTTCCCAATAGCCAGCTTCTCATTCAAAATATAATCAATGAATGTCAGACATGTAACCTAGCCAAGACAGAACATCGTAAAACAGAAATGCCAATGAAGCTCACACCCAAACCCGAACATTGCCGCGATAAGTTTGTAATAGACATTTATTCCTCTGAAGGCAATCATTATTTAAGCTGCATAGACATCTATTCTAAGTTCGCCACCCTCGAACAGATAAAGACAAAAGATTGGATAGAATGCAAGAATGCCCTTATGCGCATATTTAATCAGTTGGGAAAACCCAAGGTTTTGAAGGCAGATAGAGATGGCGCATTCGCCAGTTTAGCCCTCAAACGATGGCTCGAGAGTGAAAACATAGAATTACAACTTAATACAACCAAAACAGGCGTAGCAGACATAGAAAGACTCCACAAAACAATAAATGAAAAGATACGCATTATTAAAAGTTCAGACGACAGTGAAGCAAAACTAAGTAAGATGGAAACAATACTTTTCATCTACAACCACAAAACTAAACACGACACTACTGGACAAACCCCTGGTCACATATTCCTTTACGCCGGACAACCAACACAACAAAGAAAACAAAATTAATGAAATAAATAAAAATAGAGAAGAGTACGAAGTTGACATAAGATATAGAAAAGGACCGTTACAAAAAGGTAAATTGGAAAACCCATACAAATTGACAAAAAACGTTGAACAAACTGACGAAGACCTCTATAAAATCACTAACAGAAATAGAGAAACTCATTATTATAAGACCCAATTTAAGAAGAAAAAGAAAACTAATCAAATTCCCATTCTACAGGCATCTGGTTCGTCATAATATTCTTCCTCATGAACATAGAAACATGCCAAACGCAACAGATTCAGATCAACAACATTGATACCGACCACGGATACCTCCTATTTACTGACAAACCAATAAAAATACCGTCAGAATTTGAACATCATTGTCTCCGCATCAACCTTACCGATATAGAAAACCTAAGTAATTATTTCAATACTAAATTGACTAACTACACTAACATTCCACAAATTAAAATTTTACATAACAAAATGTTGAGAGAACTTAATGGGATAACTCTACACCAGACAAATAGACAGAAGCGAGGGTTAATTAACGCTGTGGGATCCGCATTCAAATACCTATTTGGCACATTAGACGACAATGACCGAATAAAAATTCAAAACCGATTAGAATCAGTAGCAACAAGTTCAATTAGTTTACACGAAATAAATGACGTTATACAATTGATAAACAGTAACACACAACAGATCAAGGAATATGAAGATAAACATAACAATAGAGAGCAACTTGTATACGAGTTGATTCAATTTACCGAATACATAGAAGACATTGCAATGGGAATGCAACTTTCTCGACTGGGACTGTTCAACCCAAAATTGCTTAATTACGACAAGTTAGAAAACGTAGACAGCAGTAACATATTATTAACCAAAACATCAACCTGGATCAACACCAACCAAATCCTCATCATATCACACATCCCCATTAAACAAAAAACCGTTCACATTATTAACATAATACCCTACCCAGACAGCAATGGTTATCAACTTGATCATTTAGGAAAAGATACTTATTTCGAAGAAGAAAACAAAACTTATAATCAAGATTACAAAGAAATTAATGATGAATGTATTAGGAATATTATGAAAAAAACGAAACCAATATGTAATTTTGTCCCCATAACAACTAATCAAATAATTAAATATTTAGAACCAAGTAACATTCTGACTTGGAATATAAAAGACACCATTGTAAGGCAAGATTGCCAAGAACTCAATAAAAACATAACAATTAGTGGCAACAAAATAATAACAATAAAACAATGTAAAATAGAAATTGGAAAGATAGTATTAAGCGAAAATTATTTAAATCCCGAAATTAACGTAACCCCATTATACACACCCTTAGAATTAACAAAAATAAAATCAGTA
Organism: Anomoia purmunda; assembly: GCA_951828415.1. Lineage (NCBI taxonomy): Eukaryota > Metazoa > Arthropoda > Insecta > Diptera > Tephritidae > Anomoia > Anomoia purmunda. Next base: position 52,738,814 of record OX639998.1, on the reverse strand, counting down.
AAACATAAAGACATTGTAAACCTTATATCTAACAACAATATTGTAACCTGTATAATTGCATTAATCATGAGCCTCGTTATTTGCGCTGTTCGCTTATATTTGAAAATTAAAACTAAGACAACTTTAAAAATGCAAAATTTAGACCCAATTGAATTGCCCAAATTGTACCCATCAACTTCAGCAGAAGCATAGGCTTCCTTTTTAAGGGGAGGCAAGTAGCATAAGTTAAGTAAACTAACATTCTGCTTCATAAGCAAATAAACTGTTTAAGTAAACAATCTATAAGCCGTTGAACTGTTGCGCATGTTGCGCTTACCAAGCACTTACAATCTACATTTTTATTCAGAAATATGAGACGCGCACATAATCGCCGTCTATTATATACAAAATTCTTATGTACTTTTGACTCTTCGATTTAAGTAAAACTTATGCATTGGCAGTCTGTAACTGATTGAGAAATAAAGCGGACGTTCGGTCCAACGATAACAAGAAAAAAAGTCAGGGCGGCATTGTGCGAGGCCTACGGCCACGCACGGGCTGTCGTGTTATTTCGAGGTATCGTAACGTTGGACGTTGAATGACGACTATTGTATTGGTCGTCGCTGAGAATAAGTGAGTAGCAAACATTGAGCAACCAGCTGACATGATACATACATACATAGCTATCACTGGCGTTAATGAATGTGGTCACTGAGCGCTCTGTCAGTATGTATGTATGCATTAAAGCAACTAGTGCAAATTGTATTCTCTACAAGCAAGAGAATAGAAAAGTTCGCTCACAAGCACGACCACTATTATATTGGTCGTCGCTGAGAATAAGTGAGTAGCAAACATTGAGCAAACACCTGCCCCAGAAATGCCCCCACCTCACTACACTTCTGTTCCTCACTTTTTTACTTCAGCATACCCGCATCTATCTCTTTACCCTCACTTTTTTTACAAATTTCTCTCTGGTTTCAATTTTGCCTGAAAACCCTACCGTATAGCGTCATTCAACGCTAAAAGGTGATTATATGTACATATGTATTTTAAGAATGCAATGAGCGCGCTCTTTCCATTTTTTTGCTGCGCAATAACCTCACGTACAATAATGGTACATACATATGGAAGTACGGACGGCAAAATCAAAGTCTCTTTTACCTTATGCCTCTTAATTCCTATTAACTCGCATTTTTTATTGTTTTTGGCAAACAAAATTGCGTTTGGCTTTGATTTTTATGTTGACAAATATTGAAAATCGAAGCGGCGCATTCTGTAGAAAAAAACACACCTACTTACATGCATGCAAACTTCATTGTATTTATGATCGTATTGTACAAAGGTGGGAAAAGTTCTGCGTTCATAAATTACATTTTCTTAAATTCAAAGGTAAAATTTTAAATTAAGCTCTTACCCAATTAAGTTAATTATAAGTTTATGATTTTGTTAAACAATTTCTTAGACATGCCAAAAGCAAAATCGCAGTTATCTACATACATACATATATCTTCTGGAAACAGGCGCCAAATTAGGTTCAGGAGAAACGAGACAGTCGCTGAGCATGCAAATCGTTTAGAGAACTCACGGTTGCGTGGAATGCAGAGGAGACATGTGGCGATTCATACGAAATCAGCATTTAACTACAGACCGGATTTAAACTATATGGAACATTCTTCCCTTTTCATGGGTCGTATGAGTGAAATTTGCGTTTTTTGTAAAGCTCGAAAGTGGCCGAACGAAACCCCAGGTATGTGTTGTAGTAAGGGCCATGTCAAATTAAATGATATCGGCGAGCCTCCTCCAACAGTTAAGGCGCTACTTACGGGCGAGCATATGTTGTCCAACCATTTTAAACAAAATATTAGAAAGTACAATGGTTGTTTCGCTATGACGTCGTTTGGTGGTAATGAAATAAGAGAAGGAAATTTCATGCCCAATTTCAAAATACATGGACAAGTGTACCACATTATTGGAAGCCTATTGCTACAGCATAAATATACCGCAAACTTTTCCAAGCACTGGGGAATCTAATCCACAAAAAACAATTTCATGTATGCAATTTTATGCATATAAAATAATGATAATCTATATCTATACTAATTATATAAAATTGCTTATATGAAAATATTCGTAACGGCTAATCTCGAAAAGTAATGGCCCAATTTTTATGAAATTTTTTTAAGAAGCAAGTTTTCCCAAAAATAAACCAGGTGGCGTTTTCATTTTTTCCATTTTCAAAACTTAAAGCCCCTTATTTCTAGGATGAAATTTATAAAAGCTTTTCATAGATCAAACTCAAGCTACAGCGGAACAAAAATGTATGTGTGGGTGTGTATGAACTCAACGTAGAGAAAATGTATTTTGACTAAGAGATGCAGATGCATAAGCCTTCGACAAAAGAGAAGAAATATAAAGAGCATTTTTGGTGATTCGCCAAATTATAATAACAAACACATATATGTACATATGTATTTTAAGAATGCAATGAGCGCGCTCTTTCCATTTATTTGCTGCGCAATAACCTCACGTACAATAATGGTACATACATATGGAAGTACGGACGGCAAAATCAAAGTCTCTTTTACCTTATGCCTCTTAATTCCTATTAACTCGCATTTTTTATTGTTTTTGGCAAACAAAATTGCGTTTGGCTTTGATTTTTATGTTGACAAATATTGAAAATCGAAGGCTCGCATTCTGTAGAAAAAAACACACCTACTTACATGCATGCAAACTTCATTGTATTTATGATCGTATTGTACAAAGGTGTGAAAAGTTCTGCGTACATAAATTACATTTTCTTAAATTCAAAGGTAAAATTTTAAATTAAGCTCTTACCCAATTAAGTTAATTATAAGTTTATGATTTTGTTAAACAATTTTTTAGGCATGCCAAAAGCAAAATCGCAGTTATCTATATCTTCGGGAAACAGGCGCCAAATTAGGTTCAGAAGAAACGAGACAGTCGCTGAGCATGCAAATCGTTTAGAGAACTCACGGTTGCGTGGAATGCAGAGGAGACATGTGGCGATTCATACGAAATCAGCATTTAACTACAGACCGGATTTAAACTATATGGAACATTCTTCCCTTTTCATGGGTCGTATGAGTGAAATTTGCGTTTTTTGTAAAGCTCGAAAGTGGCCGAACGAAACCCCAGGTATGTGTTGTAGTAAGGGCCATGTCAAATTAAATGATATCGGCGAGCCTCCTCCAACAGTTAAGGCGCTACTTACGGGCGAGCATATGTTGTCCAACCATTTTAAACAAAATATTAGAAAGTACAATGGTTGTTTCGCTATGACGTCGTTTGGTGGTAATGAAATAAGAGAAGAAAATTTCATGCCCACTTTTAAAATACATGGACAAGTGTACCACATTATTGGATGGATGGATCGTTCCATATTGTCCCGTTCTATCCAGATGTTTCTCAGCTCACATAAATGTAGAGTACTGCCATTCGGTGAAAGCAATTAAATATATTTGCAAATATGTGAATAAAGGTAGTGACGCAGCGACATTTTCAGTGCAAAATAATATGGACGAAGTGCAAAATTTTTTGAATGGCAGATATTTAAGCACGTCCGAAGGTATTTGGAGATTACTAGGATTTTCGATACATGAGCGATTCCCAGCGGTTGTACATCTGTCTGTTCACTTAGAAAATGGACAAAGGGTTTATTTCACACCGATTAATGTTGAGCAAGTACTGAAGCAGCCACCACAAACCACTCTGACAGCATTTTTTCCCTTTGTTCAGTTCATGATTTTGCAAAGACTTTGCTTTACTCCGAGGTACCCGCCTATTACACTTGGGTTAATAAAAAGTGGCAACGTAGAAAAATGAGAGAATGTCCCTAATCATCCCGGCATTAAGCGAGAAACTGCTTTAGGAAGGGTATATACAATACATCCAAATTACACAGAATGTTTCTATCTCAGACTTTTGCTGCATCATGTTCGAGGACCAACTTCTTTCATTGATTTACGCAAAATAGATCGCCAAATATATCCAACATATCGAGCAGCTTGCCAAGCATGGCATTTGCTGCTGGATGATAGTCATTGGAAGAACACATTGTTTGATGCCACTGTCTCAGAGAGCGGGCAGAAAATGAGAGAGCTTTTTCCGATCATGCTTATATATTGCGAGATTTCTGATCCAGCACATTTATGGAATTTGTTCTGCAAAAACTTATGTGGAGATATATTATATAGTGTGCGCGAGAGTAGTAATGACCCTGAAATGGGCTTTACTGAAAATATATTTAATACGGGGCTTATTCTTCTTGATAGTTTGGTTTTTTCGTATGGTGAGAAACGTATAAAGGATTTCGGTTTACCTGAACCTAACCGCAGTATATCAGACCTACACCCCATTTCAAGCATATCCGAAACAACGCACAATACCCATGACCTCCACCAATTTTTATTAGAAAATGAGCCAAAGCTAACCACAGAGCAACGAGTAATATACGATAAGGTCTGCTCCAGTGTAGAAGACAATGCAGGAAATATTTTTTTCATGGATGCGCCCGGAGGCACAGGTAAAACCTTTGTAACTTCACTTATTTTAGCTAAAGTTCGCAATGAATGCAAACTTGCTGTTGCAGTTGCTTCTTCTGGCATTGCTGCTACTCTTCTGCGTGGGGGAAGAACTGCTCGTTCCACCTTTAAGCTACCACTTAATTTTTCACCAGAACAAAGGAGTGCCTGCTCCATTAAGAAAAATAGTTCCACCGCTGATATTCTTCAGAAAGCATCTCTTATAATATGGGACGAGTGCACAATGTCTCATAAGTATCACATCGATGCTGTAGATTTATCACTTAGAGATTTAAGATCTTCTCAGGCGCCAATGGGTGGAATTACATTTGTATTCACAGGGGACTTTAGACAAACTCTACCAGTGGTTCCAAAGGGAACAAGAGCAGATATTGTCAACGCATGCATTAAGAAATCAGATATGTGGTCAAATGTACAAACGTTGAAATTGTCTGTCAATATGCGAGTGAATCTCTGTGAAACTGGCTCTTCTAATCAGTTTGCAGATTTCATACTTAAAATAGGAAATGGCTGCAAGTCCATAACCTGCGAACAATTGATGAACTCATTGATAAGGTATACTCAGATGTTGCTAATTTGCAAAACAAGCACTCCAAGTGGTTATATGAACGAGCTAACATCACTTCAACAAACTCAGCCGCAGACCAAAATAATAAAGCTGTTTCTGAAAGAATACCAACAGAGTTCACTATCCAGCGGAGTTTCTTAACTCTCTTAACCCCTCCGGCCTACCACCGTTTGAACTACGTCTGAAAATTGGTATGCCAATAATGCTTCTACGAAATCTTAAGCCTCACAATTTATGTAATGGTACTAGACTAAAAATCACGCAATTAATGCCTAATGTCATACAAGCGATAATTTTAACTGGTCCTGCAGCAGGCGAAACAACAATGATTCCGCGGATACCAATGATACCCACCGATCTACCTTTAAGTTTTAAGCGAGTCCAGTTTCCTTTGAGAATATGTTTTGCAATTACAATTAACAAGTCCCAAGGGCAAACATTTAGCTATGTTGGGGTAGACCTTCGCAACGAGGTGTTTTCTCACGGTCAACTATATGTCGCTCTGTCGCGAACTGGTTCACCACAAAACCAGAGTTTTCTTATACCAGGAAATGGCAACAAAACAAAGAATGTTGTGTTCACGGAAGTTTTTAATTAATGAACAAGATGTACCTTATTTTATGAACTAATTTTTGCGTTTCACAATCCATTTTACTAATGTAGGTACCTAACGTTGTTTGAATTATTATAACTTTGAGTTTTTTGTTGTTAATAAATGAATTGTTTATAACGTTGTTTAATTTTAAAGTGTTTGCATTTCATCTAAAGGAGGGTGGTATATTACATTCCTTGCAGAAAACAAGCACAAAATATGAATGTGTAACCCATTTTTACACTCTACTCAAAGCTAAACATCGGTATATTTAATTTTTGCGGCGTAGCGAAGTAAGCCGGGTACTTGCTACTTAAAAGGATATCGTAATGGTTCTTATTTATCATTTTACTCCTAGAATAAAAGTAAATTCAATTGTTTTTATAGTAAGGTTATAAATAATACTATCACTTACATTTTGAATTTGTTTGTTCACCTCTCGAATTTAAGTGAGAAAATCCAGCGAAAGTGCCCACACCTTTCGCCCGAAATTAATGTTGCCGATAAGCGAAAAGTATGTTCGAAAGCGAAAAATTTCCGGGCGAAATTTATAATCGAGGAAAAGGGAAAAATTGCGGGCGAAAATGAAACTCAGGATAAGACTGATTATGTTTCGTAGTTTCCTGTTATCGCCACGTAATAATCACCTGTTTTCATATTTTTCTGTCTGAAATACAGAATGCAAACAGACGAACTTTGTACAATTTTTAAATGCAGAAAACTTGGCAAATTTGGAAGAAGCTGGAATCGAAACCGAACTGAACTTTGGTGGACAAGCATTGCTGAAACCGAAACCGTACCTGAACAATCAGTTGCTGGGCTTCGTTTTCATTTTATACTTATAAGAAATGTCAAATTTAATGGTCTTGTGTGTATTGGTGTAGGGGATCCAATGCAAGACCTCAAATCTGAGCAATCAGTTGCATTGCTGCTATCGGTTCTTGTGCTTTAACTTGTCTTTTTTAAAATAAAACTCACCTTCTAAGTTTTATTTATCGTTCCAAAATAATAGCTATTTTAAAAGTTCTACTTAAAGATCACTGTAATAATTCTTAAGTTTGATGAAAAAGATAAAAGTTATTAAATTTCTAATCTATTATAAAGTTTGTATGAGAAAGCCAACCTGTGAGTAACGAGTTTTAGGAAATAGCCTTTCAAGTGATCGCTTGTACTGTGAAATGTCGACGTGACCACTTGGCGGCCAATAACTTAATAAAATGCTAGTAGAAATTAATATTATCGTAAATATGGCAGCACTGCTATGTGAGTAACGAGGTTCCAGTTCGCCAATCAGACGATCGCTTCTATTATGAAAAGTCGATGCGGCCACCTGGCGGCTTGGTTCGTAATGAGATCCTCACAGATCTCAATACGACAAACAGTTTTGACACTTCTTTACCAAAGTTTGTTTTCATATTACCTAAACAAAAACTCTCAAGAACACCATCCAATATGCAATTTTAAATTTATATTCAAAGCGGTCACTGAAATATTTGTTCTTCCAATGTAGCTCTTATTTCAATTCGTACGTAAATTTGAAGAGCCAATTTTGTCAAGAGTGAGCGAGAATACTGTTTTCTGAGCAAACCGTTAATAATTGAATCATGAACAAGAACTGTAGATAGAGCAGGCGAATGTTCGCCAGGGTAGTATATACATAAGTGACTATCGAAGCATTCGGAAGTGCGATACACGACCGGAAATAAAAATATCTGAAAATGTAGGGGTTTTGCATAAATCAATAGATCTCTAAAATACGATCAATATAAAACATCCCGCCCAATTGCGAACGAAGCGTGAACATAACCCCAACACACTTATAACCTTCTTGCAATTTACTGACACAGTCGACCAAAATTTTGAAATGAGCGAAGAATCAGCCTGATTTATTTATTCTACATTCCATATTACGCCTGCTTCGTTCAATGGCTTTTAATATAAAATGAAAAAAGAGACAAAATGATTTCCAGGATGTCACTGGCAATTGCAAAAACTGCAGAGGTAATCGTATATCATGACAGTCAACATTGTAATATTTTTTATGTTATATACACCAACTCTATATTCCGTATTTGTATACCATATTTAATAGCATCACTATATTTTATCTAACAACTAATGAAGAAAGTATGGAGTTCAAAACCAATATGATATTCCTTCCTCGGTGATACAACTCGCACAGAGCTAAGTGGAATTTGTTTCTGCTAGATTTTTGATGTCGGGATAGATTATATCTATAGGTTAGGTTAGGTTACTGTGGTAGTTCCCGCAAAGGAAACTCACTTAGACATAGTAGGAGTCCATTGTGATACCAGATTTATGAACGGTAACGTGAATCGGAAAGTCCACCCCAGAAAGCTCCTCTGGAGGCCTAAAGAAGTACGAGCCTAGGTACTTGAACCTCAGTCTCGCAAATGCAGGGCAGAAAATGACAAGATGAATCCACCTCATCCTTCTCCATACAGCTGCGGCAGAAAGGGTCAGAGACTATTTTCAGCCTAACCGCATGAATACCCAACGGACAATGCCCAGTCAAAACACCAACGAGGGTCGAGAGTTGCCGCTTAGTAAGCGACCTCAGCTCCTTTGATTATATCTATAAGAATTTCCAGACTGATATGTTTTTAACCATTACTTTGCTTAATTGGCAACATATGTTAACAGTGTGTTAAAATGTACATTAACATAAGTATTTGTACTTTATACATACTCTGTTATACTCTATACTAATGGTATATACCAATTACTAATAATGTTAAACCTCATTAACATTTAAGCTTTTACTTATGTATGTTTAGTTTAATAAAGTCAGTTGCATATAAAACGTGGTTTGACTCGGACACTTCACTTGGGGACAAGGAAAAATAAAAAGAAACCTTGTATTCGCAATTTTCAATTACTAATTAATTATGCCGGACGAAAAAGCAACCGCAAACACTTCCAATGTGTTTTTTAAGCAACTTCTGGAGCAGCAGCAGGAGTTCACCCAAAAAATTCTTGATGGTCAAAAAGCGTGGATGGAGTCTTTACTACGAGACAAAGCTGGTGGACCAGTGGAAGGTTCCATGGTGCCATCATTCCACTCCTTCAACAAAGAGCTCCAAAGTTGGGACTCCTATTTGGAACAGTTAAACCAACATTTTCTTGCATACGCTGTCAGTGCACCAGAGAAGAAAAAGTCGTTTTTCTTGTCGTGGCTGGGAAGCGACACTTTCGAGCTGTTGAAAAAAGTTCTCGGCAGTCAAGATTTGCAAAGTCAAAGTTATGTCGATCTAACAGTAAAATTGTCAGACCACTTTAAGACAAAAGTACATGTAATTTCTGCGCGTTATAGTTTTAACAAATGTATCATGAAGCCGAACCAAAGCTACAAAGAGTGGGTAGCGGAGTTGCGAGGGCTAGCTCGTCAATGCAATTTTGTTTGTAGTGCCGATAATTGCACTTATGAGCACATTGATGAGATGATATGATAATCGTAAATACCCCGCACGACTCCGTCCGCACCTCAGCATTACAAAAACTACAACCAACGTTAGCAGAAGTTCTACTCATACTAGCTGAGTCATTTGAGAGCACAACGAAAGCAGTCCAGTGTCTGAAGGAACCTTCAGGTGAAGCAACTCCATTGGTAAACGCAGTTCAAAGCTCAAAAGCTTCTCATACATATCGTGCTACTAACAACAACAAGCAGAGTCTGTACAAATCATGCTCAGGCTGTGGTACCTCACATACCCGCGAGCAGTGTAAATTTAAAGACGCTGTGTGCCGTAAGTGCGGAAGAGTAGGGCATATAGCACCCGTATGTATGTCAAAAGGTGCGCACAAGTACGTGAAGAAGTACAACACTGAACAACAAAGCACACAGAAAACTTTCAAACGAAACAACAAACATAAGTGCAATGAAATTGACACAATCGAAACGATTTACGCCGTGACCGGAGTCGTTAAGCAGCAAAAAAATAAAAATTTCATCGACTTAAAAGTAATGAATAAACTAATTAAATTCCAGATGGACTCCGGTGCGTCTCTATCTATAATAACGTTAGAAACTTACAAAGAACTAAATAATCCACCACTAACCCCGTGTAATAGGTCGATATTCGGATTCGGAAACAATAAAATATATACTCTCGGTGAACTCAAAGTAAATGCAATATGTGGTTCAAGGCAAAAGCAAGTAAATTTTGTGGTCGCGCGCGTACACAGTGGTAATAATCTCTTCGGTGCAGATCTTTTCGAAGCCTTCGGGTACAAAATACAACAAGTGCTCACTATTATTGACTCAATACCAGAAGTAAATGCGCTCATAGAAAAATACAGTCTAGTATTTGAACCAGCCTTAGGAACCGTTAACAATTTTAAAGCAAGTATTAGACTAAAACCCGATGCTCTCCCAAAATTGTTTAAGAGCAGGCCTATCCCGTTCGCCAAAATTTACAGAAGAGGCAAATAGGCTTGTTAATGCGGGAATTTGGAAACCGCTGCATTTTAGTCAGTGGGCATCACCTATAGTTCTCGCGTCAAAGCCCGACGGTTCAATTCGTATATGTGGAGACTTTAAGGTGTCGGTAAACAAACAAATTGATGTCGAGCGCTATCCGTTGTCAACGCGCGAAACCTTACTCCATGTAGTGCGGTACGGCAAGCAATTTTGTAAAATCGATCTGAAAGACGCGTATTTGCAGTTAGAGTTAGACGAAGAAGCAAAGCAGGTGTTAGTAGTGAGCACGCCTATGGGATTATTCCAGTATCAACGAATGCCATATGGCATCGCAAGTGCCCCAGCAATTTTTCAAAAAATTTTGGAGCAGCTGCTCCATGGTATTAAGGGTTGCGCAAATTATCTAGACGACATAATCGTAACCGCACCAACAGTCAAAGAACACCTAGAGCGACTAAATGAAATTTTCAGACGTCTCCACAGCAGTGGTATAAAATGCAAAAGGGCAAAGTGCATTTTTCTTCAAGACGAAATCGAATATTTGGGCAGACGAATCAGTGCCAAAGGTATTTCTCCAGACGAAGCAGGCGTGGAGGCTGTTAAAAAACTACGCAGTCCGCAAAATCTTAAGGATCTTGAGGCCTTCTTAGGTAAAGTTAATTATTACCATAATTTTATTCCGAATTTTTCACAACTGGCAGCTCCTCTCAATCAACTGCGACGGAAGAACATTCATTTCAGTTGGGGAAATGCGCAAAAGCACGCCTTTACATCTTTAAAAAACGCGATAGTGAAAGCAACGCAGTTAGCTCACTACCAAGAGCACCTACCTCTTCTTCTTGCTACCGATGCGTCGTCGCACGGTATAGGCGCTGTAATCTCACATACATCTCCGGATGGCACAGAGACGCCAATCGCATTTGCATCTAAACGCTTGACCAACATCAGATAAAATACAGCCAGATTGAAAAAGAGGCTTTATCCATCGTATTTGGCGTAAAACGATTTCATCAGTACCTGTATGGCCGTAAATTTACGTTGATTACAGACCATAAACCACTGGTAAGCGTGTTTAGTCCAGACAAGCATTTGCCTACGATGACAACACATCGACTCCAACGATGGGCAATAACCTTGATGGCGTATCAATACGACATTCGGTATAAACCAACCGCGCAGCATGGCAATGCCGATGCGCTCTCGCGATTACCCATAGCAACTGATCCACAGTTCGACAAAACCGAAGCATGTTTCAATGTGGATCATCTCGAAACACCCGTAAACCCCAACTTGATACGAAAACATCTCGAAACAGATGACATTCTTAAGAAAACTGGCAGCTTTATACGTAATGGGTGGCCGAAGCACCTAACCGCAAGCGATTCGCATATTTTACCATTTTTTAACAAGAAGCTTTCTTTAACTGTTAATAATAGCATTATTTACTTGCAGGGCCAAGCAAACAGAGTTGTTATTCCAATTTCATTACGGAAACGCATTTTGCAGCTCTTACATGACGGACACTGGGGCGTTGTGAAGATGAAACAACTTGCGCGCAGCTACTGCTGGTGGCCTGGTATTGACAAAAATATCGAAAACGTCGCTAATGAGTGCGGAATTTGTGAAATTAACTCATCTAGCCCAGCTTGTGAGTACAGTAAGTGGCCAGTAGCTACGCGACCATGGGAGCGTGTGCATATTGACTTCGCGGGGCCTATATTTAATTATATGTGGCTTGTGTGTGTGGACGCGTACTCCCAATATCCCTATGTAACACAAATGAAATCAACGACGACAGCTGACACCATTATGGCTCTCTCCGGTATATTCGCTATTGAAGGGCTCCCTGAAACGCTAGTCAGCGACAATGGGCCGCAATTAACGGCCGATCTATTCAACCAATTTTGCGCTAGCAATGGCATAAAGCATATCACATCAGCTCTGTTTCACCCAGCGTCAAATGGCCTAGCTGAACGTTTTGTGCGCACCTTTAAAATGGCAATGCTAAAAAATATAGGAGATGATTTACCGATTTCCGCTGCTTTGATCAAGTATCTTGCGACTTATCGCTCAGTGCCCAATGCTGCAGGTAAGACGCCTGTTCAACTATTGCATGGTCGTACCGTGCGTACCTTGCTGTCGCAAACGCTGCCAATCAAGCATAAACAAAGGAAGTCAAAACAAAACAGCAACCCAAAGTTTAAACCTTCACAACCGGTATACTTACGAAATTACTCTCGCGGTTCAAAATGGATGAAGGGACACATCGATAGGGTGCTGGGAAAAATGATGTACGTCGTGAAAACTCCGATTGGTTATCAAAATCGGCATCAAAATCAACTTAAAGTAAGACACGAAGAGCTTCTTCCAACACAATCATATCTGGACGTTACTTCACAGAACCGGTTGCCTGGAGCTGAGCGCGTCGTTGAGCACAGCTTTAACGCTGCCGCTGGTCCGAGCGCATCGCTTGGAGAATTGCCCATAGCCGAACCACTTCGTAGAAGTGAACGCAACCGAAAACCAGTTGATCGTTTTGTGGTCGAAGATTTTCGAAAATAGGGGGTGTATAAATTATATGTTTTTAACCATTACTTTGCTTAATTGGCAACATATGTTAACAGTGTGTTAAAATGTACATTAACATAAGTATTTGTACTTTATACATACTCTGTTATACTCTATACTAATGGTATATACCAATTACTAATAATGTTAAACCTCATTAACATTTAAGCTTTTACTTATGTATGTTTAGTTTAATAAAGTCAGTTGCATATAAAACGTGGTTTGACTCGGACACTTCACAGACTGTAAACTGTTTGAGCCAATTCATTATTTAACAATACTTGAGAGCTATTAACAATTGGAGATGGCAATTTTCCGTCTCCAAAATTAAGTATATTTTGTGATGATTTGAGGCACGCCTTATTATTGCTGGCACGTGTACATTTGTTATAAATGATAGCGTTTGGCGAAAGTCTCCAGCCGAAACAAATGTAACGCCACCCGCCACGGCACGTGTACCTTTTGTTATAACTGGTAGCGAGTTTCTAATGCCTTTTAATATACGGTCTACTGCCTCTACATAAGCTATATAGCTCGTAGTGCACTCATCCCAAATAATTAGCGACCTTTTCTGTAGGAGCTTTTCCAATAGGCTAGTGCGGATTGAGCATACAGACAACTGTTCTAAGGACACAGTAATTTAAATGTATAGTGAACCGTTTTCATATCTTTCAGTAGGGTTGCAGCAATTCCAGATTACTCCACCGCTAGTGCTTTTCTTCCCGACTGTCGCACTGTTGCCAATACTAAATTGAGGAGGAAAGTCTTACCAGTCCCACCGGAAGCGTACAGAAAAAAATAAAAGACCAAGAGCGGTATTTCTACAAACTCCACCCCTTTTCCAATATTTCGGTTTTCATCAAAGGAAAGTGTCAGCTCAGGATTTTGATACATTAACCTGCTGCGTCGTCAATCCGTTCTGCTTGCGCAAAGGCAGCATTGCTAGTGGAAGTTCATTGTAGCAGCGGTTAATGCACTGAGTTGCTCTGTTTGTATTGCATGGTTAGCAAGAAGGGAATTAGTCAGTACACTACAACTTTACCCCCAAAGGAAAAAGTATATCTTTTGAAAATTGAAATAATTTTTTTTTTGTAGGTGGTGGTATGTGTTGCTGGTATAAATATTCGATTATTCCTAAGTACCTTTTAAAAGATTATTATGTTGTTCCTTCTACTCCTTCTGGGTTTACAATTTTATATGGGCCAAGATATGGAATTTGTTTTTTCTTTTTATTTTTTGCTCTTAAATAAACTAAATCTAAAATTTCAAAATTACTTTTGTCTATGTTATTATGATGTTTTGATTTTCTTTTACTTTTTACAATACTTATTATATTTCTGGCATTTTTTATTGAGGTTTGAAGTCTTATTTTTAAATCATTAGCATAATTTTCAACGTCATAAATTTTATTCGGTTTGTTTATAGGTATGTATTTTATTATCACTGTGACGTGTACGCTGCCGGCGTTGTCGTAATCTGGTTTTCTATCATTCTTGATATCCATTTATCCCATTCATAGTCGTCGGCAAATTAAAGTAGATATTCGTTACGTGTTCTATGGGTTTACTCAAGGGGGCCTATTGTATGATGGAGATATGGTGTAACATACGTTGTTCATAAGTTCGTTTGAAAATTCTGTTCGTCTGTTTTAATGAATTATATCTTTGTTTAAGTTTTCCAATAGTTTTTTGAATACCTAAATAACCAGCAATGTTTGAACAGTGAAATTCTTCAATTAATTTGTGTTTAAGTATCATGCTTTCTATTTTTCTTGGAGCTTTTTATATTATTATTTTTTTTGGCGGGGGTTTATAAATGACATAACTCATTATATTTCTTCTTAAGTACATTCATATCAATATTTCTGAATATATAATCTTTATCACAAAAGGCTAGCTCCTTTATATGTGAATTTCTTAGTAAACTGTGTAGTTTCCCAACATTGGATCTTGATTCAAAGTGTCATCGCTACAAGTTATGTGCACTTCGTTATCAATTATTTTCAATATAGTACTACATTCTTTTTCAATATTAAATTTCAATCTCTTCATTTTCTTCACGTCATTAAAGGATGTATATCCCCAAATGTGAAGTTGATCAGACTTCTTACGAGATATATTTTCTTTGTTAATGCGTGTACCGGTATTCATGTTTTCTTCAATATTCTTTAATTTTGCGGCCTTGCTCTCTGTTATGATGTTAATACTTTTCTTATCTTCGTGCTCATTTTTATTTGTTAGAATCATTGATTTAAGTACGTCACTGTCAATTTTAATGCGTAATAATGCATCTGCGTTCGTATTGATTTTGCCTTGTTTGTTTACAATTTCAAAGTCATATTCTGAAAAATCTACTCTAATTCTTGTCATTTTTGATGATGGACTTCTGTGTGAAGACAGAGATACTAGTGGTCTGTGATCAGTTACTAAAACGAATTTTCTGCCATAGAGATATGTTCTAAAATAATTAAATCCCCAATGAATAGCTTATAATTCTTTTATAATAATTGGTTTGTTTATGTCATGTTTTTCTTACGATTTACTTGCGTATGATATTGGTAACTATGACCTACTAAAGCAAAGTCAGATGCGCCTGTTGTGAGTTTTGGTGGATTAACTAACTTGTTTTAACTTATAAAATGCTCTTTCGCATTCCTGTGACAAAATAAAAGGTTATCCTTTTTTAATAGTGAATTTAAACATTTAACAACTAGAGCCAAATCTGGTATGCGAACTTTACCAAGTTGGGTATACACCATGGATTTCTACTTGGTAATCATTTTTTCGAAATTTATTAAATTCGGACCTAAAAAGTTAAAAATTTAGATATTTCAGTAATTATAGAAGCTAATTGGCTCAAATATACAGAATTTGGTTGGAGGGACACATATGAGGGCTTAAAAAAAGGCCATGGAAGGGCCGTTTTATGACGGAAATATGTACACGTATCTACGAATACCCTGACTATTTAAGATAACTCCGCAAGTAGATAATAACATATATGTATATATATATATGTTTGTACATATTTAAATAAACCATTCACTAACAAATTCACTGTTGCATGGTATTTATTTTTCAAATACAGAGTTATTGCATTCAAACGCAATCGTACTTTTAAATGCACTATAACCTGAAAAATCTAGCAACTGTTATCAAGTAATCATTAGAAAATTCAAGGCCATTTAACCACGGGAAATAGAAGTGCCTATTGGGAAAAAGATTTTTGCTTTAAATTTTGTTTCTTTTACGATATTGCCGTCGAACATTCTTCTAGTTATATTCTCTGAAGTATAACAGATCTGTTATACACAACAACAAGTGTGAAACACTTACGTTACTATTTTACAGCTAGGTTAGGTTAAATAACTGTGGTAGTTCCCGCAGTGGGAACTCACTTAGACATAGTAAAGCAGTCCATTGTGATACCACTTATTTTCTGAACGGTAACGGGAATCGGAAAAATCACGAAGGATTAACCTTAGAAACGATGCGTACCCCGAATGAAGTCACGCAAATTACCAATCCCCACCCCAGAAAGCCCCTCTGGAGTCTTAAAGAAGTAGGAGTCTAGGTACTTGAACCTCAGTCTCGCAAAGGCCGGGCAACTGAGCAGAAAATGAAGAGATGCATCCACCTCATCCTCCTCCATACAGCTGCGGCAGAAAGGGTCAGAGACTATCTTCAGCCTAACCGCATGAATACCCAACGGTCAGTGCCCAGTCAAAACACCTACGTGGGTCGAGATTTGCCGCTTAGTAAGCGACCTCAGCTCCTTTGAGCGCCCACGATCCACTCTCGGTCAGAGGGTCTTTGCAATTCTGAATATCGTGACAGTTTCCCAGCGCTCGCTAAGACGACAGAGAGGCCATCTGTCCAAGAGAAGTCTGTAGGCAGCCAAAGGAGCTCCCACCCTCTCCCTGCATGGAGAAATGACTTCCATTAGCCATGCAGTTCCCTGCAATGTCACTATGGCCCGGTACCCAAATTAGTCTGACGTCGAGATAATCTGAGGCGGCTGCGAAAGAAGTCAGGCACTCCCTGACAAGTTTCGATCTCACCATTAGCGATCCTAAGGCCTTAATAGCGGCCTGACTATCCGAATAAATGTTAGCCCGTCTAGTGGGTATTACATTGGTTAGTAGCCAATCGGCTGCCACCTTGATTGCGGCCACCTCTGCCTGAAACAGACTGCAATAGTCCGGAAGCCTAAATTTACAGCTGAGGGAGATATCCTCTCAGAAGACACCCCCCCTCAACCTTTCCGTCCAGCTTCGAGCCATCCGTGAAAAAGTTCACCGCCCTACCGCCCCACAATCTACCCTCCTTCCACTCCTCCCTACGCGGGATGTGAATGGAGAACAGGCAGACAGCAATCTGTTTACGGAGTAACAAAGTTGAAGCTGGCAAGAATCTTAGAATGCCCAAGGGCCGAGCTGAATCTGTATTCATTGTATCCTAGCCGGGCTGCGGCACGGGCTGCTGCAACCTTGCCTGCAATGCCCACAGGTAACACGTTAAGCATAACATTGAGCGCGAGAGTGGGTGTGGCTCTAAGCGCCCCACTGATCCCAATGAGCGCGGACCGCTGCACCCGCTCTAGCTGCTTAACCTTCGATACCTTGTCTAGCGAGTT
The DNA here is from genome assembly GCA_951828415.1 of Anomoia purmunda. Taxonomy (NCBI): domain Eukaryota; kingdom Metazoa; phylum Arthropoda; class Insecta; order Diptera; family Tephritidae; genus Anomoia; species Anomoia purmunda. The sequence goes on along the minus strand of OX639998.1, from coordinate 52,721,466 downwards.
ACACCAGACTACAACGCCATAAAATATTATACGCCTAACTATAGTTTCATAAAGCCAGTAGTTTACCTTGGGAGAGAGGTCCCATCTATTGCCAATAGCACCCCGGCAACAGAACATTGCCTCTACTCACCCTTCTTTGAATGGTGGCGCTGCCCCGCTCCGTCACGACAGTCCTGTCACAGAGAAGGTGGTTGACGAGCCTTGCAAGACCCGGTTCAATCCTCCAGGGATCCGACTATTGCCTGTGGCTGAATGTTATTAAAGCACCTTCTATATCCAGAAAGGCACCAACTGCAAAATCCTTGTGCTCAAGAGACTCTTCAATGACGTTAACAACTGTGTGCAGGGCTGTTTCCACAGACCTGCCCTTCAAGTATGCGTTCTGAGCACGCGACAACCGCTCCCGCGGCATCTCCTCCCTTATATACATATGTACAAATCAAAAAAATATTTGGCTTGGTTTAACTGTTATCATCTGACCGAAAAATAAAAGTCTATATTTAACAATTAATATTGGACTTTTTTGTAAAAAGTTATAAAAATAAAAATTATTTTTGATCCTTGCACAGGACATCATAAGAATGAGAAGGACATCAACTATTTTCTTCGACGAACATTTTTATCCTTTGACTTTTTAGTTTTTGAAATACATCATAACAGTTATTTTTGGTCCCTGATTGTATGGGTATACTTGCGCTGGGACTTAAACAAATATTTAGCGCAGAGTTTTGGATATAATCATCAGGTACCGTGATCATGGAAAGAATGTTGTACCGAAAAAATATCAGGCAGCCTAAATGCTCCCATTATATTTTTTATGCCGCTTAACACATGCAAGCTTCAGGTATATGTAAAAGAGACCTATCCTAAGATGAAAATTTTACGAGGTGCTGGAGCGCTCAGATTTCATTCGTGGGTTGAGAGTAAAGTGTACAAGTACAGGGTGGCCCAAATAAAACCAGCTGATGTGAAACACAAATAACTTTTTTATTTTTTAACATAATTTGTTTTTTCTTTTTGCAGATTATAACTGAACTCTTGGATATTTAAAATGAATACGTACAGTCCACAACAACGCATTAAAATTATCAGTTTTTATTACTCTTTCAACGATAAATTGTTCTGACGCAGCAAAATTATCGCCGTTTTTTCAACGTAAGATTAGCGCCCACATCTTCCATGATTACAAGTTTGGTTCGCCTTTTTGAGAAACTGGGTTCAGTTGGCGACCGTCCAGGAAGAGGTGCTCATCAAAATATTCGTACTGAAGACAACGAGGAAGCTGTGCAGCAGAGTGTTGCAAATGATCCATATGTCTCAACTCGTCGCGGTGCCGGCCAATTGGGTATACCCAGAACAACATTACAGAGAATTTTAAAGTTGAATCTTAAGATGTATCCATACAAAGTTCAAATTGTGCAACAGCTTCTACCGCAAGACCCCAACAACGACTACAATACGCTATTCGCCTTACACAATTAGCCACACAAAATGATTTTTTAAATAATCTTTTGATGACGGATGAAGCGCATTTCCATTTAAGTCGTTATGTGAATAAACAAAACTGTAGGTTGTGGGGCTCCGAAAATCCAAGGGCAATTCATCAGCATCAGTCGCACCCAATCAGATGCACTGTTTGGTACGGTGTTATGGCCGCAAAAATCATCGGCCCATATTTCTTTGAGAATGAGGATGAAACGCCAGAAACGGTCTCCGGGGCTTCTTACAGAACAATGATCGACAACTTTTTGCGGCCAATGGTGGAGCAACATCCTAATTTGTGGTTTCAACAAGTTGGAGCCACTGCGCATACTGCTAGGCAAACTAGGCAAACTGCTGCGTGAAATTTTTGGTGAACGCATAATTTCAAGAAATTCAGATTTCCCTTTGTCTCCTCGTTCACCAGATTTAACTGCGCCCGATTTTTTTTATGGGGATATTTAAAGACAAAGTGTATGTTAACTAACCACAGACACTTGGACAGCTCAAGCAGAATGTTCGAGACGAAATACGGCGCCTGCAACCAGAAACATTACGCCGTGTAATGCAAAATGCGCTAAAAAGAGCCAATGCCTGTATCGAACAAAATGGTGGTAATTTGTCTGATGTCATATTTCACACATAGTGACGCTAAATTTCCATAAAATGTATTTAACACATAAAAATAAATCATTTAAACAAAACCGTTATTACAAGAGTTACACTTATTTAACATCACTAGGTCTCATTTGGGCCACTCTGTAGAAAAACATTACAATAAATTAAAACCTTGCGTTTTTTTCAAGAAAAGTGAATTGATTTCAAAGTGAAAGTCCCTAAAAAAATATTTTATTAAAATAAAAACCAACCAACAAATATAATGTGTTAAAAACACTAACTAAGAGGAATGATTATATATGAAATGATCATGTTAAATCTCCCAAATAGACTATCTAGAAGCAGACAAGGAACATCAAAACTATTTGGAAACTACCAAGGTAACGTCAGGACTATTTGAAAGAAGCCACAAACTATATATTATATTTCTTATAAGTATACGTAAGTGTACGTAAAACATATTATAAATTACATACATTGCTCTTATTTAGAAGACCTACCTTTTTAATTCGTAGATCAGTTGAACAGACCCAAAACGCGCAAATCCGTTTAAGAAGCTGGTTAGATCCACAAATTCGATCTTCTGAGCACAGTTTTAACACTGGTCAACATATAGTTCGCCGCGAAAAATCCGTGCTTCGTTCTATTGACCAAAATAGGAATACCATAGAACAGAGCTACCGACATGAAAATTCAGAAATTCAATCTGCTGACCAAAGTAGAAATTGTGTTTACAATAGAGTCCGTCGCAAGAATTCCTTAGTTCGGATTTATGATCAAAATTGGAATACTCGCCAACGCAGATCTCACCCTGAAATTTCACAAGTTCATACTGCTGAGCAAAATGTAAATACCTGTGAGTATAGAAATCTTCGAAATAGGTATAGTTTTAGAAATTTAGAGGGGTTACGTGATTGTTCACAAAGACAAAATCCTCCAGAAGATGTTGTACGAAGAGGAAATCAACGTGTTAGAGAAGCAGAATATCTCCAGATCATTAGAAGAGAACCACGTTTCATGGTTTAAACCAACTGTAACTGAAGAAAACATTCTTGCTTTCGTTGAGAAAAATGCACACATTGACCGCAACCTGACTGTTTGCGTTAAGCTAGTAAAAAAAGATGTGGATTCATCTTCATTGCATTGGGTAAACTTCAAGTTGGGTATTCCCACATCCTTACTCGATAAAGTTTTGGACCCAGCTCTTTGGCCTGCAAACGTTAATGTGCGGCCTTTTAAATGTTCTCAACGGGTCAATCCTTCCATCAACCAAAACTTGTCACAGTTAAACATAATACATCTCACACAAATGATATAAATAATTTTTTTCATTATACTACCAAAATGAAAGCGTCATGCGTTCGAAATCTGTTCAACTTTATCGTGGAACAGCAGTGCTCGAATATGATACATTGGCAACTACTGAAACGTGGATTAATAATAAGCATTTATCATCCGAGTACTTTTATGACCATTATTTGGTTCTTTGGTATATGGCAAGGTCGCTGTGCTTCTACTACAGGTGAAGTAATAGGAGGTGGAGGTTTGCTTGCAGTAAGACTTTATCTTAACAGTCCTCTAATTAACTTAAACTTATATGATAGCCGCATAGAACAGATATGTGGTCAAATTAAATTCTCACATTTTTAGTCAATATTTTTCTTATTATATATTATATTATATTTTTAGGAAGTTTCAATTTAGGTAACAATTCAGGGAAATCGATATTTTAGTTTGTAGTTCCTTATTTTCCATTGACCTTAGCCAATTCAATAACAGTTTAAATGGAAATGGTCGTACGCTAAACATATCTTGTTCTGAATGCCTATCGTCTTTATTAAAAGTATACATTGTAGGCCTATTACTATAAGATTAAAGTTTTACAACTTTACTTCTAATAATTTAGCTCAGATTAAAGTTTATGACTTTACAAAGGCTGATATTCCTGCTATCAATGAAGTGTTCAATGATGTTCACTTGACCATTTTGAACTCTTTCAATGACCCATGTTATTTGTATGGACTCAACCGCAATAATATAAGTTATTGTATTTCGAACTTTATACCTCTAAAAGTTCACTTGTAAGAAACAAGCCTCCGTGGTTCTATTCAATGTTATGCCATTTGAAAAATCTTAAAAAAAGCTCATAAAAAGTTTAAGGAAACCAATAGCCTGCTTGACAAGATATGTCTAATTAAATTGAAGAAAAATTACGTCTGTCTTCATAGCTTTTTATATAACCAGTGGATTTCAGGGTAGAACGCAATCTCAAAGGCAGTCCAAAGAAATTTTGGGTGCATATCAATAATAAACGCGAGGAGATATTTTCTAAACATTTTTTGGAAATTTTCGACTTGTTTGTTTAAGAGGATTGTTACGTAACATCCGATACTTGCTATGCATTTCTTTGTTCAATAGTGAACTCGGTTATAAACAGACTTCGAAATTTCTTCTGATGTCGGTGCCCGGGTAATCACGAATTTAAAATCTGGTTCTTATCCAGATCTGCAAGGGCTTGCTCCGGTATTTTTAAAGATTTTTTGCAATGCTTTTTTCTATCATTTGTCCATGTTATTTAACATTTGCTTTAATCATAGAGTTTTCCTCGATTGCTGGAAGTTTTGTTCAATTACGCCAATATTTAAGTCAGGTGACATAACAATATTACAAACTATAGACCAATTGTTCCGATATACATTCGCTAAGAGATTCGAAAATATTAAGCTTTTTCAACATTGTATAAATTTACATGGATTTGTTCCTGATAGATATACATGTACTAATCTCTGATTTATTACGAGTCAAATTGTTAAGACTTTCGAACAAAAATATCAGCTCAATGTCGTATCTTGGTGAAAATAGGCCCAACAAAATCCGACATCCTGATCCAGCACTTTAAATTTGCTAAATGAGTAATGTTCGATGATGATGTTGAAGCCCAAGAATGATAGAAAACAAGATTACGACAACTCCGGCAGCGTACACGTCACAGAAATCGTCTGCCAAGAATAATGAAAAAAGGAGGGTGATAATTTGACAATAACAAAGCAATTTCAAAGAATTCCACAGCGTCATCAGCGGTAAATTTGAAAAAAACTGCACTTTCTATCTTTGTTTTTGCTGTTGCTTGCACAATTCAAAACGCGGCACTTCATTTTCTTTATTTTTAAGATAGTTTTATACAAACATTTGAAAAATTAAGGTTTAGCATAAACAAAACGCAGCACAATCTATATTTTCCAGTCTGTATTCGTAAACAAACACTCAGAACATCTTGCTACGCCATTTTGTCAAGTACGAAGTAACGGAAGTGCTTTTGTCGCCGCCTTGTTTTCTCTGTGCCGTGGTTGAAACCTATATGCCTAAACGAAATTTCACTGACTGCCTAAATCTGCAATCTGACCTTGTGGTGTTTCTGCAGTAGTGTTCTGTTAATAATTAGTTTCTTAACATAAACAAATGCAATGGGTTTAATAGACCAGAACTTGTAGTCTTACTATGTGTGACTATCCCTTAAGTAATATTATTTCGCATTGATGAAGTGAAGGATACCCTGCACATTTAAGTCTCTTTATAACACTTCAATAGTTCAAAAAACTTATACTAGGATGGCTTTTTGTTTAAACAAAATTGGCCTAGCGGCTTGCCATTCCATGATGGTAGGCGGAAACTTTTTGGCTTACAGTCTTTACAAGATCGGAGAACTTAGTTCGAGCTTATAATTGTTTACAACTTAATAAATCAGAAAATAAATTGTGATGAATTATATAATATTTTCAATTTCAATACCCGTAATTCAAGGCATACTCGTTTGCGGGTAGAAACATCTCATAAAACAAATTAAGGCTATAATAGGCCCGTTTCTTTGTAACCTAGTTGCAAAAGAACACTAGGTAGGATAACGAATTGCAGGTAATGCAACAACACTAACTCGGAAAAATATGCGAGTTGAGCCAACTCGGTTAAATGATATCCGCCCTGAGATATAGTGTTGGGAAGTGAAAAAACTGCGCTATTGTGAATTAGCCTTAAGAAAATACATGGGAAATTTATATTTAAGACCTAATTCGTTTTGATTTGCATAGTATTTGTAAATATACAACTGCATAAACCCAAAAATTGTCGGCAGAACTATTTGCCGTTCCTAAATAGCACTAATCAAATCGCAACTTACATGAAAGAGGCTAACAGGGATGCTTTTACAACTAAAGGAAATTTTATCCGAGTTGGATTAAAACGGTTACATTAAAACGGGCCCAATGAACCAACTGATCTAAATTAAAATTTAATGTATTTACTGTGTTAAATGAGAGATTGTCTGTAAGGATAGTAAATAAAAATTAGCGGCAGGTTGGTTGAATTCGATCAACTCGAGAAAATGATGAGGATTCAGTAACTTTAAGGAATAATGTTGGCCCACAGATTTTAGAGGCACTTACCTTGGAAATATTAAAAAGGGTCAACAGTAATTTGCATTTGCTGTGGTGGTTTTTGGTTTTCGCACAAAGTATGAACGCAATGTTGTATCCGCCTTCCGCCTAGCAAATTTTCTCCTAAAAATGGGAATTTTAGTTTTTTAGCTATTTGCAAAAGTGCAATTTCGAGTAACGAACTTCCAAATTATGTTTAGCAAATGGAATCGGAGATTAATTTAATTATGCCCAGATTACTATTTATGACGATTCGCCCATTATGGTACCAGTGTCAGAGTTCACTAAAAGGTGCAGTTATCAACTAGACATCTGCATGAATGCAGTCATTAGCAGTTTTAACACATTCGCTTGTATCACAAACAGTCGACGCACTCAACGCTCAGCCAGCGATATGAATGAATGAGTGTGCAGATAGCTGTGAGTACGTAGCTCAGTTGCTACAAAATTTAAGAGAAACACATTGTGCGAAGAGACGTAAATAAGTTGTGCAACTACATATGAGCATTCGAATGTGTGGCTGAGCACAATGAATATTCGCATGTGTGCTAATATTGCAAGGCAAAATTTCAGAGTTTTGCTAAATGGATCAAAGTATTTAATTAGAAAAAAATGCGACATATTTTTTTAAATATATTTTATTGAAAATGATAAAAAATAGCAAGATTTTTCAATGACTGAAAAATTAATTCATTCCATACGCATATATATTTAATTAAAAAAAAAAGTATTTCATGCTTACATATGTAGGTGTATACATATATTCTAAAACTATTTTATTAATTCCATAAATTTAAATACATAGTTGTGTTCTTAAGGACATTATTTTCTTCAAGGATTGGTTTCTTGGCCTAACTCTTTCATAATCTCAATTCGATTCACATTACAATTTAAAAACATTAGTTGATTTACATTGATTGCGTTGGAACCGATTAAGCTTCGTTTCTCTGATATAAGATGCCGCGCCTTTGAAAAAATCCTTTCAGAAGCGGCACTACTAGCTGGCACCGCTAAAATTTTACAGCTTGTTTTATAGAGTAGTGGGAATTGCGTTTTATTCAAGTGCCACCATTGAAGGATATCAAAATCGTCATGAAATGTTACATTTGTGTCTTCATATATGCGTAACTCATTGCTGATTTTTTCTTCTAAATTAAATGATTGTTGAGGTTGGAAAAAGTCCATAAAAATTTGCGAATTATAAGCTGACACGGAAGCAGACAATTCAGGTTGACTTTCTTCGTTACTTAGATCATTCATATAACTTCTCATTATGTTACTACATTCAGTTCTTATACGAATGTTTTCATTTTCATTAAATATAACTAGCTTATTGGCAGGAGGGAACAAGAAAATTGCAACTTTGTGGTAAATTGACATGTTTGGCAATACAATAGTATCTATCAGATTACTCAGGATTTCTTTTAAATTTTTGACAATATCTGCATCTTCATTATTTAGCATACACGATTTCTTCAAACGATGTATATGTACTATTGCTAAATGAAGAGTTACATCCTTTTCAGCTTCCAATTTCCTAGAGGACTCTTCGAAGGGTTTTAATACTTGTAGTACACTTCTAATACAATTCAAACTAATATTATCCATCTTGTTGAGTTCATTTTTTTCCTGTAATATATTAACGATTTCAACCCAACTTTTCTCTATTGAAGAACTCATATAATAAATGGTGTTCCAGCGTGTGCATGAAAAGCTTTTTAAAGATGTCCTTAATGAGGAATTTATGCCCGACTTTTTAAAAAATTTGACTAGTTTTGAAGAATATTTGCAAAGTTTCGCCACCTCAGAAACTTCCTTCATTGATTTTTCCAGTATGTTGTGCATTAAATGGTTTAAGCAGTTTATGCGGTTGAAGGTGCGGAATGCTGCCACCATGTTTGAACCTCTGTCTGTGACAATAATGACCTTATCGTTGAGTGTGCAATCAAATTCGATCAGGAGTTTCTGTACCTTTTTTGTAATATTTCCACCTAAAACAAATAAAATAATAAATAAAAAAAGCAATCAATTTTAGCAAACTATAATCACAAAGCGTGTAAAATTACTTAAAGCTTTATAAGAAAAATAAATTTGAATGTTATTACCTGTACATCTTTCGCCTTCCATTGACTTCATTCCCAAAAGACGAGTGATCAGTTGTCCATTTTTGATCAAGAGAGTCGTCACAGATAAATACGATACTCGTAAATAATCATCTGTCCATATGTCGGAAGTGAGGGCAAATCCCACGTTTTTTATTGAGCAAATTTCTTCGCATATTTTTGGAAAATACGCGTTATATATTTTACCAACATTCCGTACAATTGTTGTTGGATCGGGTAGTAATTTGCTTACATCTACATGTTGCCCATATTTTGCGCCAGTTTCTATTAAAAATTCTGAAAATTTTATCAGCCCGGAGTCTTCCACAATTTTAAATGATCGGCAGCTCTCTATTATCCACAAAGTAAGAATTAATATTCCGCTTTTTTTTGTCTCAACGTCGACGTCTATTTTTTCGGCCAAGGCACTATCGTTACATCTCGATACCAAATAGCACTTATGTTTCACTAAATTTGAAGTGCTATTTCTGGAAAACTTGTACACATTCATGCATTTTTTACATGCTACAACATTTTCAATTTCTTCTCCAGTATTGTTCTCCACTTTGCCAAAAATTTCCCAAACTTTACTTTTTCCTGCTTTATCGCTGATTTTAAATTCGTTCTGAATAATTTTGGCTTTTATGTCTGAATTACTGGGTCCAGGTGTGGTTGTGGTCAAGTCGTTGGGAGCTGAGGAATCCATTACTAAATTCTATAAATATATAAAAATATTTATTTGTTACACTTTTAACTTAAAGAAAATTATACTTTAAATTAATTAGGCAATCCGGTGTACTTACATCTTCTGCGTCCATTGCAACGTTTTTACTTTTTTTCACTTTGCGGGATATTATACAGACGGTTACGAATTATGTTGTCACTTGTTGAAGCGTTAAGCACTAGTCACACATTAATGGTTTAATTTACTGGTAAGCCTCTATTTTATAATTTTTAGCACAAGTGATTAACACAGGTACTTGCGATTTTTTTGCCTTCGCAGTATCTGCACAATTCCATACATGCATATGTACACATTTAAATGTACGTATTTTCCCAAACTAAAAAATCCTTATAAACACAAAACAATGAGTACTAATCACATCACTGACGATCCTTAACCCCACCCAGAAAATATAAACACTTGTATGTACATACATATGTATGTATATTTGTTAAAGTATTTCAAGGTTGCCTGTGTAGGTATGTACATATGTATGTAAGCTAGGGTTTTTACCGCGACCATTTTTAATTCATACATACGTATGTATGTACTATATAGTATACAGACATATTATGCGCTTTGTAATCGATATAACGCAGAGTGCAATCCGTTTTTGCCAGTTTTCTGCATATTCATATAACAGCAAATTAACAATCTCTTTTAAATATTTATGTATGTATGTACGTTAGAATAATTCATGATTTGTTGAAAATGCAAAATTAAAAGAATAAAATATCTTCATGCAGTTTTAATGTTTTTCACTCAAAAATGCCAAATTTATAATATTTGCAATGAATACAGAAAACCCTGATTTTCAATATATGTATTAGTATGTATGTAGGTACATATGTACATACATATGTTAGTATTTTTTGATGTATACCTAAGTTATTTTTCTAGTTAAAAGCATCTACTGGCATCGCTGGTGGTGAATGTCTGCAAAACATTCGCGACATTCGACACATTTTCTAGTTTGCGCGTTCACTCTGCCTGACCATTGAGTATAAGGGAGTGTGGCGAAGAGAAGACTTATGCATTCATTGTAGAGAGAGGCAAGAGAGTATTCATATTCTTCTCTTATTTCGCTGTGAATACCCACCACTATGAACTCATGCTTTCATGAATCGAATGAGCAGCACATTCACATTCGACTAATTCGCATAAATGGAAGAAATGAATGTGCGCATGCAGCCTTCTATTATACACCAGACATTTTTATTAGTGGCATAGTTATAGCTTGTTTTATATTCAATAGAGTCCTGTACATATATTAACACACCACCCGTTTGTCTACTGTGAGAATTGCATCGTATAAGTTTGTATGTGTTAATCTGTAACTCTTGATTTGTTATGTCTTCAGTCGAACAGCTCTCTGAGCAAAGAACCAAGTGTGGTTTCTTTATTTCTATTAGACGCTCTAGTTCACACTTGTTAGCGACGATACTATTTATGTTTAGGTAAATACAGTTTAGATCGATTACACTGGTCAACAACATTTTTGTACATGGGTCGTGCGTATATTTTTTTATTGCTTTTGCACCCAGAAATAAGAATATGAACATAAAAAAATGTTTGATTTGGTTTTGTTCGAAAAAAATGAGAAAAACGAAAAACATGAAAATTCATCAAAATTTTACATAGATTTGATTTATTCTAGTATAGTAAAAATCAATTTAAGATTTATTCTTATAAATTTAGTTTTAGAATACAGTTTAAATGTTTAAAAATGCTTTTTCCTGCTTTTCCTGCCATATTCGGTAACATTTTCTCTTATTAACGTCCAAATATAGTCCCCCATCATGCTTTCCGTATACTGGCCTTGGTAGCGTTTCTCAAACTCCATTATATCTTGATGGAATCGCTCTCCGTGTTCTTCTGAATAAGCTCCCATATTATCTTTGAATTTATCCAGATGTGAATGTAACATGTGCATCTTTAGCGACATTCTACATCCGATGGCGGAAAAATTCATAATCATGCCAGTTATCAGCTCATCATAATTTTCGTCCCTATGATTTCCAAGAAAGCCATTAACTACTGCCTTAAAACTGTTCCACGCTAGTTTCTCCTCATTGCTAAGTAGGTCCGGGAAAATATCGCAGTTCATAATTTTTTTTATTTGAGGGCCAACAAAGACTCCAGCTTTAATTTTCGTCTCTGACAGCTTTGGAAAAAAAGTCTGCAAATATTTGAAAGCTTTAGACTCAATATTAAGAGCCTTCACAAATTGTTTAATAAGGCCCAATTTAATATGCAATGGCGGCATCAATATGTTTTTAGGATCGACAATTGCTTCATGTTTAATATTAAATCTTCCCACTCCATACTCAGTACGTTCAGGCCAATGTTTTTGGCGATAGTGGGCGGCATCATTTCTGCTATCCCATAGGCAAAGATAACAGGAGTGTTTGGTATATCCACCTTGCATTCCAGTAAAAAAACAAACCATCTTGAAGTCTCCAATAACTTCCCACTTGTATTCCGTATATTTGATTGCAGTTAATAGCATTTTAATACTGTCATAATTTTCTTTGAGATGTATGGAATGTGGCAGTGGAATATATGGAAATTTGTTCCCATTGTGTAGTAGAACTGCTTTTAGACTTTTTGTTGAGCTGTCGATAAAGAGGCGCCATTCATTTGTATTACAAGGAATACCAATTGCTTCAAATAAACCTTTCACGTCATAGCAAAAACAGAGTCCATCTTCCTTACTGTAGAAACAAGAGAATTCTTCATGACGCTTTCTTTGCCGAGATATTCGAACATCAGAAGTAAGTAAATTTCGTTGTTTAAGCCGCGATGCTAATAACTCTGCTTTTCTTATTAAGTCATTGAGATCTTCCGAGTTGATGAGATGTGGTATTCCTGGTTCAATTTGAGGAACAAATTCGGAATGTACGGGTGCAGATGAACTCGGTGTTTCAAACCTGCCTTGAGGGAATAGTTGCTTTTCCAACACAGGTGGATCAGGTACAGGATTTTGTTCCGAATGTGGTACTGGAGCGGATGTCGATGGTAGTTCCGGATATATTGTTTTCCTTAAACGTTTCCCTTTCAGTGGTTTCACTACACAAAAATAGCAATCAGTGTCATGATTTACGGTTCCCTCCAAATCCTCGGCACTGCGAACTTCATGGCTCTTTTCTCACCCTGGTACCAAACTATATAACTTCTACAAAACCAAATATTTTTGATTCGTAATTACATTTTTTTTTTATAGAATTGAACATAGAATCCGAATATATAGGGCAAACCCCATGTGCGAAAAAAGAATTTTTTTTTGTTGATCTGTGTTATTGTTCGTTGCTAGATTCGTATTTTACTTTTAGACTGTGCGTGCTTTTTATATGCCGGACAATCTCTACTAAAAGCATAATGATTAATATCCACATCAATAACTTTTTTCCTAACAAGTTCGCTACGATTTACGCACTTAACTATGTTTGATGTACATTCTTTACTGTCGTGGTTTCCGGCACATTTGCTGCATGCTATCTTATCCCTTTGCCGGGCAAGACCGTCTGCAGACGGTCTTTACATTATCTGAATTTAAACTCAAACAGCATAGTTGTCGTGTGATATCGGTCTCTAGTTCTTTAGTTTTTAACTGAATACACACAAATATTAATCAGAAAACGATTTCAACGGTATAGTTTGAAAATTTTGTGAATTCCAGTGACACCGAAAGTGTCAACAAAAAAAAAACAAAAACCCTGTTATTTTTGTGTTTTGCCCGGCAAAGGGTTATTAGTGCATTCGCTTGCTTTGTGCTTATAACCCAGACATTTGAAGCATCGCAAAACATTTAAATGTTCGTAAACGACACAAGTGTCCCACTCAATACAACCCCTTTTTTGTTGCAACAAATTTTCATAAGTCACTGCATCAGTTTCTACTAATTCTATGTAACATTCCTCTCTACGATTAGCATTATCATACATCTTTAGTACTTTAAATTCTTTTCCAGGGCATACTTCGTTTTGCTTTGTTAAGCATTCTATCAAACGCTCATTATTTATTTTTTCAGTTATGCCAACTATTTTCAGTACCCTTTTTATCTCATTTTTTTCTTTTGTTTTATTGGCTTCGTATTCATTTCCAAAAGCCTCTCTTACTTTTTGTTGGACTCGCTCGCAAGCGTCTTTATTTTTGCATTCCACAATTATTCCCCCACTATTTATTTCTTTGACGTTTTTCACCAGCCCTGCGGTAGGTTCCACTACTTTTTTTAGCGCTTCTTTAGTTTCTTTCGATTTTTTGCTTTTATTTTTTGGTTTAATTACAATTTTGTTTTCAGTTGTCTTGGCGGCTTGAGCATATGACATTTTGGTACTTACGTTCTCATTGGCTACGCGCAAGTTGCTTATCAACTCGTTATTTTTTTGAAATTCATTTGATAAATCTCTTATAATTTCGGTTTTCATTGCATTTCATTTTACTTCAATATTATGCTCCAGAAGGGAGTTGAAGTCAGTTATTATGCTGCTTTTTATTTGAGAGCATTTGCTGCTAAATATTTGATCAACTATTTCTTTTACATCTGATGCTTTCATTTAATAGACGGATGAAAAAAAAAAATTGAAAACACTGACTTTTTTACTCTCTCCTTTCCTAATGCGAAAATAATAAATTGTACCAGCACATCTACAAAGGTTTTTGTTACTCAAAACTACCTTGTCAGCATTCGAAGCAATAACCGAGGAGACGAACACACTACTTAACTACTTCCCACAATCTCACGTTAAACGACTACTAGAGAATGACTTTACTGAAATACTGGCTCGGCTAAAAATATCGCAGTTTTAATGGAACTCGAAACCATTATAACGTCAGTCACTTTAGGAAAACTAAATATTATCAACAGAATTCTGCTAAATAGTATGAAAATTAATACTCTCATTGGTGCTGAACACTTTGCAAATGTTAGCATAACTGATTTATTGTCAACTCTTTTATTTTAAAATAAAGTATCCAGAGATAGTTAGATTTTGAAATGATTTAAAGTTGCTGCCCGTTGTCCGTGTTGGGAACATTAGGGGGATTCTCTATAGGGGGATTCTCTATATGTAGCACGGTTGCAAGATTGCAAGAAGTAAAAATTTCCTATACCCAAATATGCAATACCACGAGAACGCCTCCTATTGTTTAATTGTAGGAAATGTACAAAAAGGAAATGTCACTATTGTGAATACTTTCAGCTGCAAGAAGAAGCATTTGTTTACATTCTATTAAATTTTGCAAAAATGCCACGGACTAGCGAAAATCAAAAAATTGTTAACTATTTAATCAAAAGTGCTGCTGATAACATTATTCAAGGTAATATAGTTATTCAGAAAACAACAAGCAATTAAAAACTTTAAATTTTCAGATTATTCAAACTTTTGGCCCATAATGGATGAACTAAATGAAGATCTTCTGGTGACTCTTTGCTGTTATCGCGGCAGTTACCAGAACGTCCCCAAATCTTTGGAATGGAGATCGACTGTTCTTCAAGAGTTCGATGAAAGTCGTTTTCGACAAATGCTGCGAGTGAACCGAAACCAGTTCGGATTGTTATTGTCTTGTATCAGTGACAGTAAAGAATTTAATAATTGGCATTCCATCAGACAATACCAGGTTGATCTTCAGCTAGCCATAGTTTTATATCGTCTGGGCTCATCCGGTGAAAATGCGGCAATTCGAAAAGTGGCTACAATATTTGGAGTTGGTGATGGAGAAACCATTTACAAAATCACCAAAAGAGTATTTCGTTCTTCTTTGGAACTACAATCCAAATATATAACGTGGCCTGATTCATCTGAAAGACAGGAGATAGTTGGAAATACATATCACGAGCTACCGCATTGTATAGGTAATATCGATGGCACTGAATTAAAACTAGCCGAAGCGCCTGTACTTAATCATTCAGTATTTTTTTCAAAAAGTCGTATATATTCAGTAAAGGCGCAAGTCGTATGTGACTACCGAATGCGAATACGCCACGATGTAGTAGGTCACTATGGAAGCGTTCATGATGCGCGTATGTTTCGTACCAGTGCGCTATTTACTCAAAAATCGAATTTTTTTTCTGGAGATGAATGGCTTGCAGGAGATTCTGCATATCCATTGCTAACTAATCTCATTACTCCATTTAGAACAAATTCCCAACAACTTACATCTACTAAACGTGAAGCTTTTAATTTACGGCATAGTAAATTCCGTGTGAGGATTGAAAATGGTTTTGGCTTCCTCAAGGAGCGGTTTGGTAGCCTTAAAGAATTACGGACTTCTATTTACAATAACGCTAGCCATAACTTTTGTTCAAAGTGGTTTCTTGTGTGTTGTGTAATGCACAACATACTACAAACGACCTCTGAAAATTTTGAATATGTTAGCGATTTGCTTTATGACGGAGAAGAAGTAGATGAAATTACCCACCATGAAAATAATGAAAGAATAAGGGAGGCGGAGTTAAAACGCCTAGCATTGTATGACCTGATGTTTGACTAATGCTGAAAAACAAAAAAACATTATATTTATATACATACATACCGATGTAAACAATTTTCCTAAATAAAATAATAAAATCATATTTTAAATATATGTACATACTACATAAAAAGGATTATATTTATTTATGTTTATTTATTTCTTTACATTTTTAATTATTTTTATTTTATTTATATTTTTTGTCAATTTCATACTTTGCTATTCTTTCCTTCATCTCCAACTCTAATCTTTTTAAATCTAATTCTTCTCTTTTCCTCTTTTCCTCATTTTCATACTTAAGTATTTCGAATTCAAATTTTCTTTCCTCCAGCTTCACTTTCCTTTCTTCAATCTCTATTCGTTCCCGCTGCAAAATTGTTAGCTGCCCGATGGCTGACTTTTGCGGTGCCACCCGAATACTTCTTGGAGTACTTGATGAAGTAGGTACCTCGGGAGGTAGCGTTGCCGAAATCGTGGGATTTACTTCAATTTCCAGCAGTACTTCATCTTGTGATGCAGGGGATGGAGAGCAAGGCGAAATATCCGGCACCAAATCTGTGCATATTACCACAGGCTCAATGGTTGCACCTGCCCGTTTGCCAAAAATTTCCCGCCACCGGTTGTAATGCGGGCAGAGCTTTAGTACTTTCGCTGAAATAATTTAATTAGGTTATATTATTATTATCAATATATAAGTTTATAATTCCTCTTACCATCGATACTTCCGCCGGGCAGTTGGAGCCTAAATAAATAAAATTAATTTAACGGGAACACCTACACATTTAAACAAATAAAACAAACCTCAAAGCTAGCCTCCTGCTGGAGGAAATCAAGTATTGACTCCACCTCCACGTCCGTCCACTTTTTATTTGGCTGCTGCCGCTTTTTCTTTGCTGGTGGAACACCGTCGCAGTTCATTTTAGTCTAAAATAAATAAATATAGCTATAGTTATGAAATAATATTAATTCAATTGATAAAACTTACCGTTTGCCGCAAAAATCAAATTACAATTAATGTCAAACAGGTGACTCAAGGTTGCATTTATCATGCAATGAATTGTGATATTTGAATATACACGGGTTTCACGGTTGCACGAATAGGAAATACTTTTGCTTATATTTTGTTTTTGTGCCATTGCACGGATTGGAAAACTTTGCAATCCGTGCAATCCGTGCACCATGCAAGGGTTTTGCAAGACTTAGAGAATCCCCCTATTATTTTACTTGAAACGGATGTTATAGCTGAGTGTAGTGGAAAATATATCCCACTCTACAACTGCAAAGAAGCAATATCAGCAAACTGTTGTCATCCTATGCATGAGAGTGTTATGTATGTGTGCTTAAACTGCTGAGCCCACACACTACAAAAAGCAAATCGCAATCAGCAGATAATGTTGCTGCCATTGAAAGTATTGACGACGGAATAGTTATAATTAATGACAGACATACATCCATACAAATTTCAAATATATCAAAATTGACAAAAACGACCTTCCTAATAAAATAGTTCGATCACATCCTGAAGCTTGACTTACTATCGCTTCCATATTTCCAGAGAGTACATATGAGGAATCGCGACCACAACTGCACAGTCTGGTTAAAAACCGTTCGCTACAAACAGAAAGAACACTTCTCTTGATCCTATTTGTAAGTGATACATTGCAGCAATTTCCCTGGAAAGACGACAAAGCAACATGGCGATATTGAACACAGTTATAAAAGAAGCCGAGGAAGTCTCCATTTCAAGAGAGAGAGTAGTTAACAGTAGTAAACGAGTGCCAGTAAGTTTGCGCGTGTAACGAGCAAGGTATCAGCTCCCACCAAAACTGCTGACAGTGCGCCGGCAGGTTTGCGCGGGTGACAAAAACATTTTATTTTATTTATTTATATGAATAATTAGTGTATCAACTAAATTAATATCTAATTAGGAGTGTAACAGCAATAGCAGCAAATTCAGCTGCTTAGATAATGGAGGAACTTTGTATGTATGGAACGGGGCTAAATTAGATAATAGAGTTTTGAGTATTTTAAGAATTTTAAGATTTGATAAATCTCAGTCGGAGTAGGGTTGGAGAGGAGATAGTGTAGGAGGAGGTTGTTTGTATTAGAGAGTAGGCAGTTACATAAGGGGTTGATTGTGATTCCCATTAGATGACCGTGTGATACTTTAGAGTGACCTAATCTTAGTCTAAGTAATTTAACCTTATCTAGTCTTGTTTCTGGGGTAGCTATTAGAAAATCGTTGATGGAAGAGTGGTTGGGGTTAATTTGTCTATACCAGCTGTAAGTTAGATTCCAATTTTGCTTATTAGTATAAGTGAGATGGGATTTCAAAAAAGATTTTATGTCGGTAAGATTGTAGTTGCGTGTGGATGTCACCGGGGCGAAGCTTGCATATTTGGCGGCTCTGTCTGCAGTTTCATTGCCTTTTATGTTCACGAGGGCTGGAATCCAAATAAGGGTAATTTTTGGGAATTGTTTGGTCAAAATATTTCTAATCTGGATGGCGTAGGCATTATCATTGTGTATATTTGCTACCGCACGCAGAGAAGCAAGGGAATCGGTACATATGACAAAATTACCGCGTTTGTTTTTTGCGAGTTTAGCTGCTTCGTGGATGGCAATTATTTCAGCTGAAAATACTGTGCTATATTCGGCGAATATTGCTAGTTTAATGGTTTAATTTTCGTAAGTGACGCTGTAACTGGCATTTCCTTGAGTCTTTGAACCGTCTGTGTAGATGAAATGATGGTTAAGGAACTGGTTTCTTATTTGAAGGAATAGGGATTGAAATTTTTCCGGCGATGTGTAAGATTTTAGGTATGTATGTAGCGAAGTGTTGATTGATGCTGATTGGAGATACCAGGGTGTTAGTTGTTGTGTGAAGGGGATTGGGTTATTGGGGATGTTGAGTTGTGAGCAACTTCTTAGTGTTCGTAATAATGTGGAAGGTAGTTTTGGTGTTTTTTTTGATTTCTGTAGCTTTTTTCTTATGCCAAATAGGGGCGAATGTCGACTAAGGAGAATGGATTTACTTATTTTATCTATTAATAGTTGTCTGGAATATTCAATAGGTAGCACTTTGGCCTCGAAGTAGATATTGTGTATAGGTGTAGATCGGAATTCGCCAAGAGCTTGTCGGAGAGCTGCGTTAAGTGTACTTTTTAGTTTGTTCAGAAGCGGTTTGCTGCAGAATCCATAGATTGGTAGTCCGTAATTGATGTTGGAGACGACAAGGGATTTGACAAGTTGGATCAGGGAGTAGGTAGAGCAGTTGAGTTTTGGGCTCGATAAGCACTTGATAACGTTTACTTGTTTTGTTAACGAGGCCTTGATATGTTCGATGTGACTGTTCCATCTATACCTTTTGTTAATAAATAGCCCGAGGATCCTTAGGTTTTCTACTTCAGGGATTTGTACGTTGTTAGCGACGACGGTGCATTTGCAGTTCTGTTTGCGGCATACGTGTATGTATTTGCATTTAGTTGTGGAAAGTACAGCGCCTGAGTATTCGCACCCACTGGAGAGGTTTTAAAATAGGTTTCTAAGGTTTATAGCAGGGTGTTGGTTTTTGTTTGATGGGACGACGATATTGAAATCGTCAACATAAGCGCAAAAACTACTTTCTTTCTGGCGAGATAATATATGGCATAGTTTGTTATACGCTATTAGGAAGAGAATAACTGAGAGTGGTGATCCGTGGGGAATGCCATTATGGAGAGGGAACGTGTTGGATGTGTATAGTACCACTCGTACTACTACTTTTCCATTTGTCATAAAGCACTTTATGTAATTGATTACTTTTGGGCCTATCTTCCATTCGCAGAGTTGGTCTATGACCGAGTGTATACCTACCTTCAAATGCTTTCTCGAAGTCTAAGGAAATTATTGTCACGTGTTTCTTATTTGAGAGGCAAATCGCAATCAGGTAGTCTGCATACAGCAGAGTATCAGTTGTCGATTTGCCTTTCATGAATCCCATTTGAGGACTATGTCGGAGTTTGTTCGTCGTGACAAACCACCATAGTCGGTTGGCTATGATTTTGTCTAAGACCTTAGATAAGCACGAGTTGAGGGATATAGGTCGATATGATTTTGTAAGCGTTTTGTTAGAAGCTGGCTTGAGTATAGGCACAACGAGGCTAAGCTTAAATCACTGGGGAATGAAATTTTCAAAGATGTTGTTGTAGAAACTAAGGAGCCGTTTCTTGACTGTAGGCGGTGCTTTTCAAATCATGTCATAGGAGATTCTGTCTATGCCGGGTGTATTACCTTTTAGATTGTTAAGGGCTGATAATAGTTCTATGTGGGTTATTGTTTGTTCAATTGTTAGAGCAGATGTGCATACTTGAGGGTATTCCAAATGGTAAATAGTATCGTTTTTTTTTTGTTGATATAATGTAGGGTAGTTGGAGTCGCATGATTTGTTGGACCAGTCTACAGCAAAGATATTACAGATGTCTAGTTTATTGGTGGTGTGTTTAGAAGGGGTGGTAGGATCGGAAATGCAGTGAATTCCGTGTGTGGCTTTGTAACCAGAGAATCGTGTTACGTTAGCCCATATTTTACCTATTGGAGTGGAGGGGTTAATGGTGGCGGTGTAGTTGTTAATTGAATCCCGTTTAGCTATTTTAATTTCACGCTTCAGTTTGGCTCTACTCTTCTTATAATTTATCATGCTGGCGATGGTCATGCTTCTTTTGAATAAGTTCCAGCAACTATTTATTTCTTTTTTGAGTTGCTCTAGATGTGGGTTCCACCATGGTACGCAATGGGGTTTCCTGTTATGTGGTGATTGTGGTATTGCTATGTTGGCTGATTGGAGAATAATTTTTTTTATGTTGGCAACTTCTTTGGTCGCTGCCGGAAAGGTCGTCGGTCACGTTCCATTCTGACCTGAGTTCAACGCAAGGAGAGCAAAATGTTATGTCTATGTGTGAAAGGGAATGGTGTGTGTTGAAGTGTGTTGGAGAACCGTTGTTTAGGACTATGAAGTTAGACTGGAGTATACATTTTGATAGTAATGTGTCCTTTTTGTTGTTTGTTGGGGATCCCCAAGTACGATGCCAGCTGTTAAAGTCGCCTGTGATTATGGAAGGGTTCTTAAGGTTTCTGAAGACATTCTGCAGATTGGCTTGACTGAAGTTCGTACGTGGATGGATGCAGAAAGAGGCTATGTTGAATTTTAGACTTGAAGAAACTACAACTTTTTTTTCGTTTAATTCATAAAGTAACAAACTTAAAAGAACTTTCATTCAAAATTTCATCGTAAACATAAATCTTATAAAAAAAAGAACAATAAATACTAGTTATAGTAAAAAAATTAAAGACACGTTCTGAAAAAAAAATATGAGATTGTCGACGCTTTAAATGTATGCTCATTTATATTACATATGTATCACAAAAAGTTTATATTCGACTTCATTACTACCAACTTTTCAAAAGAAAAGTCGGACAATGAATTCCGTCTTGGGTTATTGACTATTCCAGCAAATGAAAACAGCCTTTCGACTGATTGAAAAAGAAACAAAACCAAACACAATTTGCATTTTCACCAAACAAGTTGACAGTCAATATTTTTTGGCTTACTTCACCACTGCAATGGCGGCTGGGGAAATCCGAGAGTCGGAAGTTAACAGAGCTGAGCGAAGACAAAATTTGTTTAACAGTATATGATTTCTGATAAATGTTAATTGTTTTGGCTCGAATTTTAGATTTTGCTAAGATATTAACGAATTGATATAAACATCTAAATATCTAATTTGATAAGAGTGAGCTAATTTTGGTTTTATGCATGCATTATATACATACATATGTCAATATAATATATCTATGTACTTATATTATAAGCGTAACAATCGTTATCATACTAAGTATACATATGTAAATATGTATATGGATAATATGTAGTACATACATACATATGTATATAAATATCCAAATATATGTACGTATGTATGTATGTATGTATATACATTTACATCTTCATGCACATGTATGTACGCACATATGTACCAAAAAATGTCTACAAGTGCACATGCATTCATATGCATTATATCTATCATCATCATATATTTATTTATTGTTATGTAGATACATATATACAGCATTTGCTTCATCCTTCCGCCAGCGTGTTTGTTTTCAACCGCAGCGTAACTGCAGTACAGCAACAAAAAATTCATTCATAAACGCACGCGCTTATTATTGAAACCAAATTTCCGTTCATTCATAAATGGGAAAATTTCATCTCACCGCAAAGACATGCGCCCCTCATCCATCACATTTTTCGCGACGAAGACAAAAATCTAAAAATCATAAATTGAAGATTTTTGTAATTTTGGTCCAAATGCTCACAACTTCAAATGGGAATATAGATATTATTTTGGCCCGCTTGTGCCCATAAAATATTTCATGAAGAAATTCATCTTTTATCTTTGTAGCATAAAATATTTCTTGAAGAAATTCATCTTTTATCTTTGCTTAGGGGTCGTGCACATATTACGTAACGCGCTAGGGGGGCGGCGGGGGTTTGCGATTTGTGACGAAGTGTGACATGTGATTTCCCTTTGCCTAATATATAACATACATTTTATTTTACGATTAATAAAAACAATTTTTCTGAAAGTGTGACATGGTGGGGGGTCTGAAATGATCAAAAATTGCTACGTAATATATGCACGACCCCTTATCATTATAAACGTGTTTTGCACGAAATCCTGTTATATATGTCATTTAAAGCCCTAATTATTCCAAATCGGCGCAACCAAACGCCTTACCGCTACGCCTACTTGCATACATATGTACATTACACAATTGTATGTCAATATGTAGTCTAAATTTTGGTCGCATTTGTTTCACAGCTTTCGTCTTATCACAAATGTAGCACAAGTAGCAGAATAATATATTTAGGATTTGAAAATCTACTACCTTTTAACATATTTTTCAACAATTGTCTAATTAAACGCAAACATTGCTATAATTAATTGTATTTTGTGAGACCTTTAATTAATTATACTACTTTTGCTTCTTCCTGAACCAACAATCTGGGTCAATGACCTATACAAAAGACTCAACCCGAAATTGCAAATAAACCGTACCATTTTTATTCTGAGAGGGTATAAAGTAACAGAATTTTAATTTAGAAATTTAATTCTGTGGCAAATAACTTAACATCTTATGTATGTATCTATATGTAAGTATTTTATTTCAGATATTCCTCTATTCGATCTAGTATATCAATATTTGTATTATACTCCACTTTTTTCTTCTACCTTCCTCAAATACAAATTAATTCAACTAAACCCTGATTAATGATGGCGGCTTTGCGACGCAGCTTTTTCGTGTGAATTGCGGGCAGAAGCAACTATTTCTGTGGAGTTTTGACAAAACAGCTTATTTGGCTTTCGAATTTTTATTTTCAAATCAATAAATTTCTATCTTTGACGTACAAATTTAATATTTAAATTAAACTTTTAACACAATGGCCTGTGGAACTATAGCTTTGTTTAACTATTTGTATAAATATTTCATTAGAACATTGTTATTTTTGACATGGTAAAAATTGAAGTCCAACTGGAGATAAGATATTTTGTCAAACTTTGCGCGCAGGCTTAGAGTTCGGTTGAATGTGCGCGCATGTGAACAAACATATGTACATACATACATAATTATTTCTATTCTATTTACATATCTACACATATGCTTGTACGAGCCCTTTTGCATGGAAGTAATTCGATTGAATATGCATTTTTAAATAAATGCATGCATGTGCATACATATGATAAACAATAAATGCAATTTCTTTAGTGTTTTTGGAAGATTTTGTTTAACCACTTAAAATATTTATTGAAAGTTATGTATGGAAAATATTAGTAGAATAAAATAAAACACTAAAATTGAAATTATAGAAGAATACATATTTTTATTATTTTTTTTTAAATGTTGGAAATAGAATTGCGAAAATTCCTTATCAAAACAAAAGGAAAATTTTCGCCAAAAAACATCTGCAACCACACAATGTAGCTGATAACAGAGAACGTACATTACTTGTCTCTAAAATTGTTGTTTTCGCTCAACCGATGTTAAATTTTGCCCCTTGTAGGTAGGTGAAAAATATCGGATGGTGGGATAAGCCAAAAAATACAGTTCCCCTCAAATCCGCGGTACGAGACAAGGAATGAAGCGAGATGCTACTTCTCTGTCTAATATAAGCTCTCTGCGTGTTAGTTGGCAAAATATTGATTTTGGTTTTGGTTCTTAGATTATTGTTGCTTGTACTGCATGGAGGGTCAGCCTCGTCGCTGACTTCGATGTAGCTGTATGTAGGTAGTGGGCGAATGTTGTTGGTAGGTTGAATGCTGGATGTGGGAATGTCTGTTAGTGTTTTAGCTGAAATAGTGCAGCTCTGCTGTGCGTTGTTGGACCTGTTCTCGCTGTGTTTTAGAGTGCAAGAGTATGTTGTGGAATTTAAATGACGCTCATTGTAGATTTTAGTTGCTGTTTTTGCGACTGTTTTCTGCAGTGCAATTATTGCCTGTATTTCTTTTCTCTTTAGGAACACGGGGCATGCTCTTGAAAATACGAAGTGGTTGGTATTGGCGAGATCACTCTCCTTGCAGTTAATGTATAGTGTTGGGTTCTTGCAAAATTCACCTTCGGTTATATGCTCTTTGTTGGCGCAGTTCATGCATTGTTTTTCAGTTTTCCACACATTGGTAGAGTGGCCGAGTCTGAAGCAATTGCGGCATCGGAGGGGGAGTGGAATGTATGGTCTGATACGCACCTTTTCATACCCAATGCTGATTTCGGACGGTAGAGTTGGTATGGCGAAAGTCAAGATGATCAGTCCGGTTTCTATTGTGTTGTCGTCGTTTTTCTTCATGATCTTTTTACTTCTCTTACGTTTTGGTTAAAGAGTTCTACTATTATTTCACATTCTGGGATACCTCTTAGATCGTTAGAGTAGATTACTCCCTTTGAAAAGTTAAGGGAGGAATGCTCGGTTACTTCAATTTTTATCGTAGGTGTAAGAGAAGTTAAT
Source organism: Anomoia purmunda (assembly GCA_951828415.1). Classification (NCBI taxonomy): domain Eukaryota; kingdom Metazoa; phylum Arthropoda; class Insecta; order Diptera; family Tephritidae; genus Anomoia; species Anomoia purmunda. The sequence goes on along the minus strand of OX639998.1, from coordinate 52,696,602 downwards.
TTGATCAATTTTATGGCTTGAGACACACTTTTTGTTTTGATTAAAATATTGCCACTGCGGAGCTTCTTGCAGCTTTCGACTTCACCTCCACTGGACGTTGTCGATTACTTTTTTAATTAGAAACGGAGAGACGCAGTTGAGAGTCTCTTTGCTTTCTACTCTTGGCATTACTAGGTATTTTGGGCCATCGACCACGTTTTTTAAAAATTTGCTATTGTCAATGCTAAAGAAAAGCTGCGACGGGACGGCTTGGTTTCCGCGGTCTGGTGGATCTGCCATCGTGGCCACTGGTATCACGATTTTATTTCATTGTTTTTAACTATTCTTGATTTAGTTTTGTTTATCGGTAAAGGAGTTTAGCACAAATTAATTGCTTATGTATAATTGGTTGAAGTTTGTGAACGTTTTCAGCACGATAAAGTCGCTTTTGATATCACTGCTTGTCACGATCAGGTGTTCGCTGATTGGGAAAAAGCACGAGACTAAAGCAAGTGTCGCTACAGCAGAAGCGCAGCAGCAGCGTATCTCCAAAGCATTAGCGGAAGCGATAAACTGACGAACTGCATTCTGGCAGTCCAGCGGATTTTCATGTGCAGTAACTGGTAGGGTTGTTGTAGGTGTAGTTCAGAGATTCAGGCATAGTCGCCACAATAGTTCATTAGTGAGATTCAGTTGTATTCGTAAGGAAAATAAAAGAGCTAACGTTCATATGTGTTGCCACTTTGACATCGGAAAACGGAGAGTGAAAGAACTAAGGCATAACAGAAGCATGATTCAATTTAACAGAAAAAGTATATGAATGTGGCGTTTTTGCTTATGAAATATTATTAACCCTTCGATGAGTGAAAAGGTCTCTGGAACCTTTTTCATTTTTCAACTTAGGTTACTCCTATTACTACTATATTGCTTGGCACTTATACATGCAAACGCTCAACTGCGTGTACCATGGTTCAAACCCTGGTAAAGTTTAGAAAGACTTCTACCACTTTGAAAAATTGTTGCTTTCTCATATTATTCCCTTATAAAAACCTGGCCTCGAGCTCAATAAATTACAGTCGTTTCTAACAAATAAGACCAAAAAATTAAAGTAAAAACGCTGGCCACTTGACATGTTTTATAATACGGTTTCCATTAGCTGCATTTATTATTTACAACGAAATGAAGTCGATAAGAAGAAGGGTGGTCATTCATGCTATTACTTACGAAGCAATGGGCAATATCCCACATAGAGAATCGTGTGCTGAACAACCGCGGTTATGGAATCATTGAAGTGAAGGTAAGAAAAAAACATTTCCAATTACGAAAGAACAATATTGGTTTATTTTATTTTGGTTCTTTTTAGATAATATCAAGACTGACAGAGGTAGATGCACCATCGTTTCGCCTAGGTACGGACGGCAGCGGAAAACACGGGCCCATTGTAATTCCAGCAACTATGCATTTTTTGGAGACCATTTTACGCTCCTACATCGAAGCTACACCAGCACACAAAGTGTGGTAGACACGGAACACCCTCCACGCAATACGCAACAAAATCTCATGTTTAAGTAATAAACAATAATAAAACAAAAAAAGTTAAAAAAAAACTTTTTCATACAAACCTTACAAATATAAATAGCCGTATTCGGAGGGTTAACTATTGCATCATTAAATGTAAATAACAAAGCGTCACAAACACGAGTTGCTTTGTTTCTCCAAAGCCTATCCAAGCATCCTCAAAAATACAACATAAAATTAATAATTAATCATTTGTAGATTTCATATTCCAGTTACGCCGTGTATTTTTTGAGGGTACAAAATTGATCCAACATTTGTTGTGATATTTAGGAAAACCCTGTAAAACCTAATGATACCAATAAATCAATACTATACATTTAAAATTAAAATTTGTGAATAAAGAAGCTTATATACGAAACAATTTGACATTTGATTACATTTCATTAAGTGATCTCGATTCAGTTAGTAGTGAGTAAAACAAAATTTGTACAGAAATATGGGGAAAACGCTGACCTTGAATAATCTGTACAAAGAATTTTGTCCTTTTTCTTCATTCCGGAGATATTCAACTTTTTGTGACGCGTTGTGCTCTCTGGTCGCACCGGCGCGGCGCGGCGCGGCGCGCTCGACAACTGACTGCCGCACCACTATATTTTGGCACTTAATGATAAAACATATTCATCATTTATATATTCAACATTTATAAGTTTCAAGTAGTCAATATTTATATATTTTCACACATATCACAACGTGACAGCAACATACTTATTACAAATAATTGAATTGAAATTATTCCAGACGAAATATCTACGTTTTCTAAATGTTCACTGGATGATTGTATTTTTGAACAAAGTCGCATCTTTCGAAAAATATTTACTGCCGATCTGCTTTTTAATCGCAGAAAATGATGGAATTGGCGAGTCTTTTTTATTGGTATCACTTAACTTGCGCGATTTTGAAATTCCTTTTCGTGGGAATCATGATTATATTAGATTAAATATCAAAATCTGTTGTTTTTCACAATTCTCGGTCCAAATTTCTTTTTTAAATACTGTACAAGTCTCGTATTAAATAAGTGAACAGAATTGGCGTCGTGGGTTAATTTTTCAGAGATTAAGACGAAGCTCAAGTGATTGACTTCTCCATTTGCACGACAATAAATAACATATGGATGTAGAGTTGCTTGAGTATTAGACCAATGATGGGACTGGATCGCACCTTGAATTTGGAATATATAATTTTCTGCGAAATCCAAACTTATCACAAATTCTCCATCACAAACGGTATTTTTCTTCTCGATAAAATAACCCGCTTGAGTTTTCGATAAAAAATCGTGCTTCAGAACTGAAGATAAATCGAGAACAAGTGTTTCCAAAAAACTTTCTGTGTTCTTCCGTCACTTGTACTATATCGCATCTATAAAAAATAAATTTGATCATCAAGACAGTATAATAGTTTATACACCTGTGTAGTGAAAAAGTTCCATATATGTCATACATAAGATATACACACTATATATGAAAGCCATATTTGCTGGTAAATGTCATATATGGTTACCACATCTGATGATCTGTATGTATATGACTACGTTTTCTTATATATGATATATGATATATGTATATCTCTAGTAAAAGAGTGGTATATATGGCCCATATATAGTACCGTATATAGCCTATACATGTCTCATATGTGGGCCATAATGGACTATATATGACACTTCATTGGACCATGCATGGCTTAAATATGGTGGTTATTTGCCATATATGGGCCTATATATGGCAAAAGTGTCATGAATGGGCCATATACGGCACCTTCTTAGTAGGGATATATGAATATGCTCTCATGTACGCAATATATATTATACATAGGTTATACATAATCCATAAATAGGCCTTTTTCACTAGGGCACCCATTTCAAGTACATTTCAAAGTTTAGTAATTACCGATCGGTATTCATGCATTGGCTGAACGTACCTAACTTGTTTAACCTTATTTTCGGTTAATATTTGTTCTATTCTCTCCATGACAGCTGCTACTCCAGGACAGTTTTGGCAATCGTACAGTTTTGGTCGGACCATATTTATTACAATATTGTAATATTCGAATGTTTTTCTCTGTCAAATATACCGTACAACTCAGATCGAACTGAAAAGCAAACTGCCGAAACCCTACTCGGCTCCTGTTAGCGATGGTGCGGCAGTCAGTTGTTTTATTGGTATCACTTAACTTGCGCGATTTTGAAATTCCTTTTCGTGGGAATCATGATTATATTAGATTAAATATCAAAATCTGTTGTTTTTCACAATTCTCGGTCCAAATTTCTTTTTTAAATACTGTACAAGTCTCGTATTAAATAAGTGAACAGAATTGGCGTCGTGGGTTAATTTTTCAGAGATTAAGACGAAGCTCAAGTGATTGACTTCTCCATTTGCACGACAATAAATAACATATGGATGTAGAGTTGCTTGAGTATTAGACCAATGATGGGACTGGATCGCACCTTGAATTTGGAATATATAATTTTCTGCGAAATCCAAACTTATCACAAATTCTCCATCACAAACGGTATTTTTCTTCTCGATAAAATAACCCGCTTGAGTTTTCGATAAAAAATCGTGCTTCAGAACTGAAGATAAATCGAGAACAAGTGTTTCCAAAAAACTTTCTGTGTTCTTCCGTCACTTGTACTATATCGCATCTATAAAAAATAAATTTGATCATCAAGACAGTATAATAGTTTATACACCTGTGTAGTGAAAAAGTTCCATATATGTCATACATAAGATATACACACTATATATGAAAGCCATATTTGCTGGTAAATGTCATATATGGTTACCACATCTGATGATCTGTATGTATATGACTACGTTTTCTTATATATGATATATGTATATCTCTAGTAAAAGAGTGGTATATATGGCCCATATATAGTACCGTATATAGCCTATACATGTCTCATATGTGGGCCATAATGGACTATATATGACACTTCATTGGACCATGCATGGCTTAAATATGGTGGTTATTTGCCATATATGGGCCTATATATGGCAAAAGTGTCATGAATGGGCCATATACGGCACCTTCTTAGTAGGGATATATGAATATGCTCTCATGTACGCAATATATATTATACATAGGTTATACATAATCCATAAATAGGCCTTTTTCACTAGGGCACCCATTTCAAGTACATTTCAAAGTTTAGTAATTACCGATCGGTATTCATGCATTGGCAGAACGTACCTAACTTGTTTAACCTTATTTTCGGTTAATATTTGTTCTATTCTCTCCATGACAGCTGCTACTCCAGGACAGTTTTGGCAATCGTACAGTTTTGGTCGGACCATATTTATTACAATATTGTAATATTCGAATGTTTTTCTCTGTCAAATATACCGTACAACTCAGATCGAACTGAAAAGCAAACTGCCGAAACCCTACTCGGCTCCTGTTAGCGATGGTGCGGCAGTCAGTTGTCGAGCGAGTTAACGACGTTGATGTATACACTACTACTAATTACATACATCATTGATCTTCACAAACATTATCTTTGAGTTTAAGCGATAACATAGTAACAAAGGAATATGATAGTGTACATGACCAAGCATATTTTTATGTTCCTAGTTAACGACGTTGATGTATACACTACTACTACTTACATACATCATTGATCTTCACAAACAAGTAATAACATGATTTTTGAGTTTAAGCGATAACATAGTAACAAAGGAATAGCATATTCTTTTGTTCCTCTGACAAAGCGATTATGATAATATTAGAAATAATGTAAAATGATAAATACTAAATAACAACTTTATCACCAAATAAATATTGTTTAGAAGTAGTATAAATAGATGTAAGAAATAACATGTAAAGCAGTTCTGAAATTGTCTGAAATAAACTAAGTCGGAAAAAGAGCATTCGCTCCAAAAATAATTTTTTATTTTGATTCCGATGACAGAACCAAAACTAGCGCGCCGCGTCGCACCGGTGCGGCCGGAATGTAGAAAAAGGACAAAATTCTATTTACAGATTATTCAAGGTCAGCGTTTCCCCCCATATTTCTGTACAAATTTGGATATTTTAGAGCGTGAAGAAAGCATCAAAGAATGCATTTGTTTAAAAAAATATAGTAAAACTAATAGTTAATAACATGTTCACCTCAGTTTTCACGTATTAGATATTTCAAGGTCTACTTAATAAGTGTTAAAAACTCCGTGCCGTTATCTATTGTAGTTTCGGAGAAAATAATTTTTCGATTTATTCGTGTTTTTAATATTTTTGTTAATAACATGAACAAATATTCGAGTTTTCGCGAAATAATTTTATGATGGCATATGTTTCATATATACTTTACAATGGAATAGTTTTTTCAAACACCCGTGATTTACTCTATTTACTCTATTCGTATCAATAAAACAATTTTTTAATTATTCTCAATTCAATCAGTGTAGTTATTAATCGAATAATTCAATAAGATTAAATCAATTAGTGTACTTATTAAACAATATTTTAATAAGTAAGATCAAATAAATTAATGAATTTATCAAACAAATACTTCATTGAGTCAGATAAAATCAATTATTGTACTTGTCATACAAACACTTCTTTGAGTGAGATCAAATCAATTTATGTGCTTATTAAACAATATTTTATTAAGTAAGATCAGCACCAGTCGAATAAAGAAGTCAAACCCATCTGGCGTGTTATAAAGCGTGGAGCTAGAAGTGGTTTAGTAATCTGTTTATCTGAGGTTTTATATTAAATATTGATAAAATAGCTTACTTTCAATCCGTTCTCTAACTGAATTACATTTTATGTCTATATCTCAGCAAAAAACACGATTACCTCATAAATGTAAGTAGAATTGTACGAAAATTGGAAAGCTTTTCGTCTTTCGCTTCTAGAAGGAATTTGCATTTCCCGTAATAGGTTAAAGAAGCGATTCGACGTTTTCCAGACAATAAGTATTATTTGCAATACTTAAACAACCGTAATTATCTTTATAAAACTTAACTGGTAGTTTTAATTAAATTTCTAAACTATCCAATAATGGTTTTAGTCCCAGTGCTTCTCTAACTGCTTCAAACAAATCAATAAACTGCACTTCAGTTGATGAAACTGCCACTATATTTGGTTTTCTTGTATTGCACAAAATAAAATTAATTTCAAACATTTTAAGCAAATATCCAGTAATTATTTTTCTATCACTCATGCTTCCTCCCCAATCCGAGTCTACATAACTAGTTACGAGATCGTTATATTTTAAATTTTTCTTAAAAAACAATTTTAGGTAAATAGCTCCCTTTAGGTACTTTAAACCCCTTTTTTAGAATTGCTATAGTTTTTGATTATTTTTCTGACTATACCGACTTAAAAAAGTGACAGACGTACTCAGATCTGGTCTTGTACATAACATAATGTGCATTAAACACCCAATTAAAGTACGGCATGGTGCCTAATGTTTCGTGATATAGCTTACTAGGAAGTGGCGAGTTCACACGGTTACGTCCAGCCATACCAAAATTATTTAAAACATTTTTTATATAAGCTGACTTAGACTTAATAAAATTTGAAATTAATCATCGTATGAATATTTTCTGATGATATAACTAAGACATCGACATTCATACATTATTCTTTAAAATTTCACCTTTATTCAACGTTCTACAGATAAATTTACACAACCAATTTTTTTAATGCTTGCTCAAACATATCAACCCAACCTCTAGCCGCTTGCGTGAGACCATAAATTGTTTTATTCAATTTACAAACTTGATTTCTACCACATATTATTCCTTGAGAAACTCTCATATATACATATTTCCTCCTTTAATACACCATTCAAAGATGCAGTTTTTAAATCCTGAAACCATATTGGGCTGAACAAGACATTGATTAAGCATCAACCTAGAAATTTTAGCTACTGGTGCAAATGTTTTACATTGTGAATTAAATACCAGGCCCAACAAGTCTTGCTTTATATTTAATTGGTTTGCCAACCTCATTATGTTTGATTGTAAATATGTAAATACCCATTTACAATCTATTACATTTTTATCTGCCGGCACATCAACAACTGACCAAGATTCATTAAGTGAATCTGAATCAAACTCACCTCTAACTGCTTCTTCCTAATGTACTTTACCACTCCTATATTTTATCTCATCAAATGAAACAGGAGGGATATCTATGGAAGACTGAGCGCATTCATGATACAATTTTCTAGAATATATCTGTAAGGAATTCTTAGCTTCTCCCTTAGTCTATCACTTTTTTAACGTCTGTCAGTGACTTTCAGTTATTTTGTTCACTAATGTCACCACACATATCATCACAAGCTAAACCAGGACCAGCATTCACTTTCCCTGTTATCACACTTTTAGGCTGTTTATAAAGTACATATTTTTCTATAATTTCGTTATAGAGAATTCAACATTATTCTCATCAACCGCAGCCCTAGAACTCTAAATGGTTTGGTTTCGTCTATAAAAACATCTCTGGCAACTGCAAATTTCCCAGTTGCCGCATCCCATACTTTATAACTATTCGGTTCATACCCAACGTGTATACATTTCCATTATTTTTCATCAAACTTTTGGCTTTTTATTATGCCATACTTCACATGGCGATTTCTTGCTTTCTCTCAATGTATTGCTTGGGCTACTATTAATTAGAACTGTGACTATTAATACAGCTTCGCCGCAGAACTACTTCTGTAACTTTCCTCCTATAACCAATCCCGACCATTTTCTGTTAGTCCGAGAGGATGATGACACATCAGTTAATTGTGGGGTATACTGAACAGTTAAGTGATAAAATATATCATTTTGAAAACAAAATTCTCGCACTTCATTTGATAGTGATTTTTTTAAATTTTTCTTTTCACGCAAGTTTCCTCCAACTCGAACCAGGAGTCTGCAAAAATTTCGAGAATCATACGTACCGCTTCTCACTTTTCCATCCCTCAAACGACTCCCAACAAAAGTAGAAAAAACATTCCTTGGTGGAACGCTGACTTGTCCAGACTACGGCTCACCAAGCAGAGTTTATGGTATGTATACAAGCGAACACGCTCAGCTGAAAACCTGCTCCTGTATAAAAAGGCAAATGCGTTATTCCGACGTTCTGCCAAACAATATAAAAAGAAAAAGTTTGAAGAACTCACTGAGACCATAAACCCCCGCTCTAGCCCAAAGAAAATATGGGATGATATCAAAATGCTAAGCGGATCTCCTAAACAGCCTCTATTTTCCTACATTCAAACACAAAGCGGTCCACTAACAGCTCCCGTAGATATTGCCAACCATTTTGCTTCTTTCCTGTCACTCTCTTCTTCCGGTGCAAGCTTCTCAGACACGTTCCGCAACCTAAAATCTCAACGAATAAGTATTGAGCCACCTATTTTGTACCGTTTATCGCCTCCCGCTATGCAACTGGAGTCGGAAATTTTACTAACCGAACTCGAATTCGCCCTTTCGTCCGTTAAAGGCAAAACTCCTGGTCTTGACAAAATTAGCTATCCAATCATTCAAAACTTGCCTATCCAGGCTAAGCATCGTTTACTCAACCTCTATAATAATATATTTGAAAGCGGATGCTATCCTCATGCCTGGAAAACTTCGTGTATAGTGCCTATCCTGAAGCCCAATAAGTCAGCGCTTGATGTCAACAACTATAGGCCGATATCGCTCTTACCCTGTTTGGGAAAACTTGTTGAAAAAGTTATAGTTAACCGGCTGATGTGGTATGGGAACAAAAGAAAACTCATAAGCCCCAACCAAACCGCATACAGAAAGAATTATGGCACCATCGATGCTCTTTTGCACCTAGATCACTTTATATCAAGCACTCTTTCCTCTAAAAACCATGTCTCAATTTTAGCAATTGATTTTCAGAAAGCATTCGACCGTATTGGTGCCCATATCGTTCTGAGACAATTAGATAAGTGGAAACTAGGCCCTAAAATCAAGAAATTTGTCAAGAATTTCCTTTGTCACAGGCAATGCAAAGTAAAAATAAATGGTTTCCTATCCTCCATAGCTTCACTTGACAACGGAACCCCGCAAGGGTCTCCATTATCCGCCTTCCTTTTTATAATAACTTTCAAAGAGATTACTCAACACACATACAACCATCGCGGCATCGAGTGCCAGCTTTATGCTGACGATGTCATTTTCTACACAAAGAATGCAAACCTCACCAATACAGCCGAACTGTTTGAGAATATCTTATCCGAAATTTCGACATGGTCTTTATCTTCAGGAACTACTATCTCTTACGAAAAATCAAAAACATTACACATTTGTAAAAAACGAAATTGCCCAGGTTTACTAACCTATTCTAACAATATTAATATTAGTATAGTAAATGAAATTAAAATCAAGGCTCTAATGATGTCCAAGATCGACTACGCTCTACCTATCTTCGGCAACTGCCCGGTTTCTACAACGAAAATACTCTCCACCCCTTACCATGTGGCCATGCGCAGAAGCATTAGAGCATTTCCAACGACACCATTAAAGAATCTCTTCGCTGAAACTGGCCTGCCAACTATAATAAATAGAACTATCGACTGCACCAGACGTTTGCTACCAAAGCTTCTGTTCACGACCAACACTATTCTCGCCAAAGACGTCCACAATGCTCTCTCGAGGAAACGGAAACCTAAGTGCTTGTCAGCCATCGCGCGATGCGTCAACTTCGCCAGGCAAATTGAGTTACCTTCCAATAAATGTTTTCTTGGACCAGAAACTCGTCCACAATGGATGATAAAAAATTCATCCTTTGCTATTAAGACCCTGCAACTGCCGAAAGATAAGACCTCAAGCCAAAAATACAGGCAACTCTTCGCTTCGGAGAAGTCAAAATACTCCAGTTACGGTTGGAACTTCATGTACACTGACGGCTCAAAAACAGCAAACAGTTCAACGGTCGCAGTCACAAAAGAAAATGGTGACTTGATTCGACACGGCACTCTCCACACAATGTCTTCATCATTTACGGCCGAAGTCGCCGCTTTATTAGAAGCAGTTACCTATGTAAAATACACCAGAGGAAAGCATATCGTATGCACCGATAGCAAATCTTGCATCGAAGCCATAGAATCGCCGGAAAATACACAAAATGAAATAGTCGCCATACGCAACAATTTTTTTAAATATCCAAACAAACTGAAACTGATGTGGATCCCGGGGCACACAGGGATATCTGGTAATGAAAAAGCAGACGCAGCTGCGAAAAATGCAGCAAATACACCAACCATAACTTTCGGTTATTTTACAAAACAAGACATTATAACTGAGATTACACGCCTAAGGAAAAAATCAGCAAAAGATAATTGGAGTGGATATATTCATCACTATTCTAAAATCAACCCGTTCAGAATTAAGCCGACCTACACTGCCGACATCACCTTACGCGCCATCAGACACTTTACCCGCTTACGTCTGGGGCACACCATAATAACACACGCTTATTTATTGCAACGTGCCCCTAATGGAAACTGTCCATTCTGCGACGAATACGCAACGTTAGAACACATATTAACCGCTTGCCCTATAACTGAAACAATTAGACAAGAGATTTTTAACTCGGCCGATCCATTCCAGCTTCTGAATGAGCCCACCGCAAAAAATGTGAATATGATTTATAATTTTCTTAAGGAGACAGATCTACTTCGACGAATATAAATATATATAGCTACCCTAGTTAACTCACTAACCCTACTTCCTAAGTACTAATCTATCAATTCACTTCTGTTTAATATTACATTAAACATACATATGTATGTAGTATAACAGACAGCCGTAGGCCTCTGCTGCCAGTGCTGCTAGATATTTATTTGTAGAATATTAAATTTTGTACAAATAAGTTATAAAATAAAAAAAATAAAAAATAACAATAGGAGCATTATTGAAAAAGTTACCATCCATAATAATTTCTTCAGTTGAATTTACAATCACGCCTCCTGGATGAAAAATAACAGTCAGCTCAACATTCTGCATCCTTTTTACGAAAATGAAGTTATAGGGAACATCAGGACTAAAAAACACATCTTTGAGATTACTTTTGGCTAGAAAACAAGTACACAGCTTCACTGTGCCTTTCTTTGTAGTACATACATATGTATGCCAAATTTAGTCACAGCAATTTTAATGGGTGGCTTAGTGTGAGGTGCTTTTTATATTTGTTTTTTATATTTTTTATTTGTAAAACTCTGAATTTTATTTTCTTTCGTTTCAGCTTGCAAAACTTTCAGACTGGTATTTCTACTAACTTTTTTTTATATTTATCTCCTGGTCCGCTAGTCTATTTTTAAAAAATGCCAATGTCAATTTGTCTTCGTACAATGTTTCAATCGATGGTATTACCCTATCATATGGCAAAGGCAAAGTTGGTAGCAAATGTAACACTTTATCGATTTCTTGCTCCCTAATTCCAGATGCTAGCAACTTAGTGACTACATCGTCAAATATATTAAAATAGCTTAACAATGGAGTCTCGCCCTTAAGCTTCAAATATAGTAACTGATTGCGTACAGACAATTGTGAAGCCAAGCTGTTTTTTCGTATATAGCTTAACTTTTGATTTTTAAGATTTTGCTATAACTTTTAGCAAAACCGAGAAGATAATCACTTAATTATTCTATTATAGTACTTTTTGCACTTCGATATAATTTCATCCTTTCATCGGTTTTTTCTGTAAGCTCTTCATAAATTACTGTTAAGGCGTAATTTTCATTTAGAAGGGCCCATATGGAGTACTTTTTTCCATCGAAGGATTAAATGTTTCTTTTACTTTTCTCCATATTTATTTTCTATTATACTCAGCTGCAGTAATCAGTAGTGCGATTCACTAACTTTAAACGGTGCGACAATTGTTATTTTTGACGGCAATATTTGCCGTTTGCACTAACGATTGTGCGATTCACTAACTTATTCTTAACGACACTTAACAGCTGTTTCGTTGTGTTTATTCAAAGTGATAAAGAGTGGCCCCTCTGTCAAACAAAATGTCAAAATAAGCGAAAATCACAAAGAGGAATAGAGAAAAAACAAATGAATGCCTGCTGCCAAATATAAATTTGAACGTTTTTATTATATTTCATTAAAGTGAAATAGGTATTAGTTTGTTTCAAACTACAAACACTTAAAATTCTTTATATATATTGCAATGTCCCATTGTAGCAGATTTCCGGACTCTCCTCTGAGTGTTTTGTTAAAATAGTAATCAACTCGACTCCAAGGAATATGCGGAATCACCTGCAAATATGCAGTGATTCTCGTTTTCAAACTTCGCGTTGTGCTGCAGCGTATTTAGGATTTACATACATATATTTAATTTTTTTTAATTTTAATAAGTTATCTACATATGTATTAAAACTAAACTATATTTCTGTTTTTATACATGGATCCTTGTAAAAGTTTGCTTTTACCATTAACATATTAATTGAATGGTAGATGTGGTGGTTGGCATAAGCCTCCTCATGATTCCTTGGTGATAAAATTGATATATGCGTGGAATCCCATGAAGGGAGACGGCGCCGAAGAACACATTCCTTTGGCAGATTGGCGTTTCACTTGGGTCATAGGAAACCTCACTTTCTGGTGAAACAACGAATCATTGATTGCATCCGTTACCCGATGAATGCCGGCTTACGGATAACTAGCTCATGGGCATTCCCTTTTGCTCGCCTACGGGTCATTGATAGCATTGATACCAATTGCGAAGAATCTCAAAGCCACTAGAACCTACCAATATAAAAGTAAACTTTAAAATTGCCTACAGGGTTAAAGATTACACAAGCTGCCTGTTTCTCAGTCGATTTTTCTGTTATTATGGAGCCTCTTGTTTGGTTGTTAAGCTGAGAAATTGGGTATTCAGCCAAGTTTGGAGTTAACCGATACAGCTTCTGAAATTCTGTTGAAAGGGATTATCCACATCCCCGAGTAAACGTCGATCTTTCGTCACCTCGTGATAAATCATATGTCGAATATTCAAACGACATTATTTAATGCCCCTTTTTTAATTACAAGAAAACAAATTACCAAATTTTAAATTTGTCTTTTATTTAAGTTGAAATCACTAATTTCACTTTTCTCGATTGAGTTAACAACATCAAATTTGTTGTCGTTTAGTTTTCGGTCATCGACTAGCTAACATCAACAGCTGATTCGGCGAAAAATCGTTAAAAAATGGTTGCTGAATAGCAGGGTCGTTAAAATTTTGGTTAAATTGAGTTAACCAATCGAATATCTTTAAAATAAGTTAGTGAATCGCACTACAGGTGTGGATTGGGCCTATAACCTACTGAATATTATATTTAGCCCTACCAAGGTAAGCACGGGAGCAGCAAACCCAATCCTGCACATCAACAGCTACTGTAGCAACCAACAACACCTATCCTCAACCAGACAACATCAATTTCTTCCACTTTCGTTCACATTTCAAATAAAAAACTGTTTTTTTTTTACAAAATTTAATTTTTGTTTAATTTTTCTTATTTAGATTTTGTATATTTTGTTCGCCACGTCTTGTCACTTTGGCCGAAGATAATAAGATATTAAACTCTCTTGGCTGACAAATCAGAGTGTCCCACAATCTTGCGGTTTAGGCTGGCCACAAAACCGAATCATGACAAGCGAAAGGCCGGGCTACCAGATTTAAATACGCTAAACAACTGCCAGAATCAGTGGGGTTTCCAATTTCATGGAATCATTGAAGTGAATGTAAGAAAAAAACATTTCCAATTACGAAAGAACAATATTGGTTTATTTTATTTTGGTTCGTTTTAGATAATATCAAGACTGACAGAAGTAGATGCACCATCGTTTTCGCCTAGGTACGGACGGCAGCGGAAAACACGGGCCCATTGTAATTCCAGCAACTATGCAGTTTTTGGAGACCATTTTACGGTCCTACATCGAAGCTACACCAGCACACAAAGTATGGTAGACACGGAACACCCTCCACAATTATAATTTTTGAGCTTTATTTAATTTAAAAATAATTAATAATTAATTCTAATACGCAACAAAATCTCATGAAATTCAATATATATGTTTAAGTAATAAACAATAATAAAACAAAAAAAGTTAAAATAAAAACTTTTTCATACAAAAACCTTACAAATATAAATAGGCGTATTCGAAGGGTTAACTATTGCATCATTAAATGTAAATAACATAGCGTCACAAACACGAGTTGCTTTGTTTCTCCCAAGCCTATCCAACAAGCATCCTCAAAAATACAACAAAAAATTAATAATTAATCATTTGTAGATTTCATATTCCAGTTACGCCGTGTATTTTTTGAGGGTACAAAATTGATCCAACATTTGTTGTGATATTTAGGAAAACCCTGTAAAACCTAATGATACCAATAAATCAATACTATACATTTAAAATTAAAATTTGTGAATAAAGAAGCTTATTTATATACGAAACAATTTGACATTTGATTACATTTCATTAAGTGATCTCGATTCAGTTAGTAGTGAGTAAAACAAAATTTATACAGAAATATGGGGAAAACGCTGACCTTGAATAATCTGTACAAAGAATTTTGTCCTTTTTCTTCATTCCGGAGATATTCAACTTTTTGTGACGCGTTGCGCTCTCTGGTCGCACCGGCGCGGCGCGGCGCGCTCGACAACTGACTGCCGCACCACTATATTTTGGCACTTATTGATAAAACATATTCATCATTTATATATTCAACATTTATAAGTTTCAAGTAGTCAATATTTATATATTTTCACACATATAACAACGTGACAGCAACATACTTATTACAATTAATCTCATAGAATGCCTTCATATTGGTTTACTTGCTAATGTATCGAAATTATTCATATCCATATACAAGAACGAGTCAGTCTAAGAAGAATTGAAATTATTCCAGACGAAATATCTACGTTTTCTAAGTGTTCACTGGATGATTGTATTTTTGAACAAAGTCGCATCTTTCGAAAAAAATTTACTGCCGATCTGCTTTTTAATCGCAGAAAATGATGGAATTGGCGAGTCTTTTTTATTGGTATCACTTAACTTGCGCGATTTTGAAATTCCTTTTCGTGGGAATCATGATTATATTCGATTAAATATCAAAATCTGTTGTTTTTCACAATTCTCGGTCCAAATTTCTTTTTTAAATACTGTACAAGTCTCATATTAAATAAGTGAACAGAATTGGCGTCGTGGGTTAATTTTTCAGAGATTAAGACGAAGCTCAAGTGATTGACTTCTCCATTTGCACGACAATAAATAACATATGGATGTAGAGTTGCTTGAGTATTAGACCAATGACGGGACTGGATCGCATCTTGTATTTGGAATATATAATTTTCTGCGAAATCCAAACTTATCACAAATTCTCCATCACAAACGGTATTTTTCTTCTCGATAAAATAACCCGCTTGAGTTTTCGATAAAAAATCGTGCTTCAGAACTGAAGATAAATCGAGAACAAGTGTTTCCAAAAAACTTTCTGTGTTCTTCCGTCACTTGTACTATATCGCATCTATAAAAAATATATTTGATCATCAAGACAG
Source organism: Anomoia purmunda (assembly GCA_951828415.1). Taxonomy (NCBI): domain Eukaryota; kingdom Metazoa; phylum Arthropoda; class Insecta; order Diptera; family Tephritidae; genus Anomoia; species Anomoia purmunda. The sequence continues at coordinate 52,680,545 of OX639998.1, read as the reverse complement.
TATAATAGTTTATACATCTGTGTAGTGAAAAAGTTCCATATATGTCCCATACATAAGATATATGTACATACTATATATGAAAGCCATATTTCCTGGTAAATGTCATATATGGTTACCACATCTGATGATCTGTATGTATATGACTACGTTTTCTTATATATGATATATATCTCTAGTAAAAGAGTGGTATATATAGCCCATATATAGTACCGTATATAGCCTATACATGTCTCATATGTGGGCCATAATGGACTATATATGACACTTCATTGGACCATGCATGGCTTAAATATGGTGGTTATTTGCCATATATGGGCCTATATATGGCAAAAGTGTCATGAATGGGCCATATATGGCACCTTTTTAGTAGGGATATATGACTATGCTCTCATGTACGCAATATATATTATATATAAGTTATACATAATCCATAAATAGGCCTTTTTCACTAGGGCACCCATTTCAAGTACATTTCAAAGTTTGTAATTACCGATCGGTATTCATGCATTGACTGAACGTAACTTGTTTAACCTTATTTTCGGTTAATATTTGTTCTATTCTCTCCATGACAGCTGCTACTCCAGGACAGCTTTGGCAATCGTACGGTTTTGGTCGGACCATATTTATTACAATATTGTAATATTCGAATGTTTTTCTCTGTCAAATATACCGTACAACTCAGATCGAACTGAAGAGCAAACTGCCGAAATCCGACTCGGCTCCTGTTAGCGATGGTGCGGCAGTCAGTTGTCGAGCGCGCCGCGTCGCCCCAGTGCGGCCGGAATGAAGAAAAAGGACAAAATTCTATTTACAGATTATTCAAGGTCAGCGTTTCCCCCCATATTTCTGTACAAATTTGGATATTTTAGAGCGTGAAGAAAGCATCAAAGAATGCATTTGTTTAAAAAAATATAGTAAAACTAATAGTTAATAACATGTTCACCTCAGTTTTCACGTATTAGATATTTCAAGGTCTACTTAATAAGTGTTAAAAACTCCGTGCCGTTATCTATTGTAGTTTCGGAGAAAATAATTTTTCGATTTATTCGTGTTTTTAATATTTTTGTTAATAACATGAACAAATATTCGAGTTTTCGCGAAATAATTTTATGATGGCATATGTTTCATATATACTTTACAATGGAATAGTTTTTTCAAACACCCGTGATTTACTCTATTTACTCTATTCGTATCAATAAAACAATTTTTTAATTATTCTCAATTCAATCAGTGTAGTTATTAATCGAATAATTCAATAAGATTAAATCAATTAGTGTACTTATTAAACAATATTTTAATAAGTAAGATCAAATAAATTAATGAATTTATCAAACAAATACTTCATTGAGTCAGATAAAATCAATTATTGTACTTGTCATACAAACACTTCTTTGAGTGAGATCAAATCAATTTATGTGCTTATTAAACAATATTTTATTAAGTAAGATCAGCACCAGTCGAATAAAGAAGTCAAACCCATCTGGCGTGTTATAAAGCGTGGAGCTAGAAGTGGTTTAGTAATCTGTTTATCTGAGGTTTTATATTAAATATTGATAAAATAGCTTACTTTCAATCCGTTCTCTAACTGAATTACATTTTATGTCTATATCTCAGCAAAAAACACGATTACCTCATAAATGTAAGTAGAATTGTACGAAAATTGGAAAGCTTTTCGTCTTTCGCTTCTAGAAGGAATTTGCATTTCCCGTAATAGGTTAAAGAAGCGATTCGACGTTTTCCAGACAATAAGTATTATTTGCAATACTTAAACAACCGTAATTATCTTTATAAAACTTAACTGGTAGTTTTAATTAAATTTCTAAACTATCCAATAATGGTTTTAGTCCCAGTGCTTCTCTAACTGCTTCAAACAAATCAATAAACTGCACTTCAGTTGATGAACTGCCACTATATTTGGTTTTCTTGTATTGCACAAAATAAAATTAATTTCAAACATTTTAAGCAAATATCCAGTAATTATTTTTCTATCACTCATGCTTCCTCCCCAATCCGAGTCTACATAACTAGTTACGAGATCGTTATATTTTAAATTTTTCTTAAAAAACAATTTTAGGTAAATAGCTCCCTTTAGGTACTTTAAACCCCTTTTTTAGAATTGCTATAGTTTTTGATTATTTTTCTGACTATACCGACTTAAAAAAGTGACAGACGTACTCAGATCTGGTCTTGTACATAACATAATGTGCATTAAACACCCAATTAAAGTACGGCATGGTGCCTAATGTTTCGTGATATAGCTTACTAGGAAGTGGCGAGTTCACACGGTTACGTCCAGCCATACCAAAATTATTTAAAACATTTTTTATATAAGCTGACTTAGACTTAATAAGATTTGAAATTAATCATCGTATGAATATTTTCTGATGATATAACTAAGACATCGACATACATTATTCTTTAAAATTTCACCTTTATTCAACGTTCTACATTTACACAACCAATTTTTTTAATGCTTGCTGAAACATATCAACCCAACCTCTAGCCGCTTGCGTGAGACCATAAATTGTTTTATTCAATTTACAAACTACACATATTATTATTATTATTCCTTGAGAAACTCTCATATATACATATTTCCTCCTTCAGTACACCATTCAAAGATGCAGTTTTTATATCCTCAAACCATATTGGGCTGAACAAGACATTGATTAAGCATCAACCTAGAAATTTTAGCTACTGGTGCAAATGTTTCACATTGTGAATTAAATACCACGCCCAACAAGTCTTGCTTTATATTTAATTGGTTTGCCAACCTCATTATGTTTCTATTACATTTTTATCTGCCGGCACATCAACAACTGACCAAGATTCATTAAGTGAATCTGAATCAAACTCACCTCTAACTGCTTCTTCCTAATGTACTTTACCACTCCTATATTTTATCTCATCAAATGAAACAGGAGGGCTATCTATGGAAGACTGAGCGCATTCATGATACAATTTTCTAAAATATATCTGTAAGGAATTCCTAGCTTCTCCTTTAGTCTATCACTTTTTTAACGTCTGTCAGCGACTTTCAGTTATTTTGTTCACTAATGTCACCACACATATCATCACAAGCTAAACCAGGACCAGCATTCACTTTCCCTGTTATCACACTTTTAGGCTGTTTATAAAGTACATATTTTTCTATAATTTCGTTATAGAGAATTCAACATTATTCTCATCAACCGCAGCCCTAGAACTCTAAATGGTTTGGTTTCGTCTATAAAAACATCTCTGGACACTGCAAATTTCCCAGTTGCCGCATCCCATACTTTATAACTATTCGGTTCATACCCAACGTGTATACATTTCCATTATTTTTCATCAAACTTTTGGCTTTTTATTTGCCATACTTCACATGGCGATTTCTTGCTTTCTCTCAATGCATTGCTTGGGCTACTATTAATTAGAACTGTGAGTATTAATACAGCTTCGCCGCACTACTTCTGCAACTTTCCTCCTATAACCAAAGCCCGACCATTTTCTGTTAGTCCGAGAGGATGATGACACATCAGTTAATTGTGGGGTATACTGAACAGTTAAGTGATAACTTATGTCATTTTGAAAACAAAATTCTCGCACTTCATTTGATAGTGATTTTTTTAAATTTTTCTTTGTTATAGGTAGCTTTTATATCTAAAAATTTACCATTACTTTTTATGCCCTCACCTCTTATGCCACAGACAATAATTCGTGCTTTTATTTTTATTTACTGCATATACTCAATTGGTTAAACTAAAACTAACAATAGGAGCATTATTGAAAAAGTTACCATCCATAATAATTTCTTCAGTTGTATTTACAATCACGCCTCCTGGATGAAAAATAACAGTCAGCTCAACATCCTGCATCCTTTTTACGATAATGAAGTTATAGGGAACATCAGGACTAAAAAACACATCTTTGAGATTACTTTTGGCTAGAAAACAAGTACACAGCTCCACTGTGCCTTTCTTTGTAGTACATACATATGTATGCCAAATTTAGTCACAGCAATTTTAATGGGTGGCTTAGTGTGAGGTGCTTTTTATATTTGTTTTTTATATTTTTTATTTGCAAAACTCTGAATTTTATTTCTTTCGTTTCAGCTTGCAAAACTTTCAGACTGGTATTTCTACTAACTTTTTTTTATATTTATCTCCTGGTCCGCTAGTCTATTTTTAAAAAATGCCAATGTCAATTTGTCTTCGGACAATGTTTCAATCGATGGTATTACCCTATCATATGGCAAAGGCAAAGTTGGTAGCAAATGTAACACTTTATCGATTTCTTGCTCCCTAATTCCAGATGCTAGCAACTTAGTGACTACATCGTCAAATATATTAAAATAGCTTAACAATGGAGTCTCGCCCTTAAGCTTCAAATATAGTAACTGATTGCGTACAGACAATTGTGAAGCCAAGCTGTTTTTTCGTATATAGCTTAACTTTTGATTTTTAAGATTTTGCTATAACTTTTAGCAAAACCGAGAAGATAATCACTTAATTATTCTACTATAGTACTTTTTGCACTTCGATATAATTTCATCCTTTCATCGGTTTTTTCTGTAAGCTCTTCATAAATTACTGTTAAGGCGTAATTTTCATTAAGAAGGGCCCATATGGAGTACTTTTTCCCATCGAATGATTAAATGTTTCTTTTACTTTTCTCCATATTTATTTTCTATTATACTCAGCTGCAGTAATCAGGTATGGATTGGGCCTATAACCTACTGAATATTATATTTAGCCCTACCAAGATAAGCACGGGAGCAGCAAGCCCAATCCTGCACAGCAACAGCTACTGCAGCAACCAACAATACCTATCCTCAACCAGACAACATCAATTTTATCCACTTTCGTTCACATTTCAAATAAAAAACTGTTTTTGTACAAAATTTAAATAAACTTTTGTTTAATTTTTCTTATTCAGATTTTATATATTTTGTTCCCCACGTCTTGTCACTTTGTCCAAAGATAATAAGATATTAAACTCTCTTGGCTGACCAATCAGAGTGTCCCATAATCTTGCGGTTTAGGCTGGCCACAAAACCGAATCATGGCAAGCGAAAGGCCGGGCTACCAGACTCAAATACGCTAAACAACTGCCAGAATCAGTCGGGTTTCCAATTTAATGGAAAAAGATGGTTAATGTTTTTTTTTTGTTAAAAAATCGTGAGATTCGTATTGAAATATACAAAACAGGTCTATTAAATTTTGCAGTATAATAACACAGCTCCACAACAAAAAAAAAAATTGCAAAAAATTTGCAAAAAACATTGCAAAAAAAATCACAAAATAGACTCGTTTTTTTTTTAGGTTATGTCCAAACTTGACGTGATGGCGCAAAACTGACCTCGGATTTAGATTCAGCGACCCCGAAAACATATAATAGACATGGTCTGCTCGAATGAAGCAATTTTCTTCTTTTTTTTTGTGGAGCTGTGTAATGAATATAGTGCCCTATTTCAAATGCAGTTACAAAATACAATATGTTAAAAATGCCATGAACAATGCCAATTAAGTTTTGGTTTTTTATACAACTGCATATAAATTGATTTTTAAATGCTTCTAAAATGTATACCTATAACATATATAACACATATATATATATATGGCGTCGTTTACTGTCGATAGTGATATACTAGCGAGACCCAAAAATTTTAAAATTATACTATTTCTGTTACAAAAAGATTATATTAAAGCTTTTACTACTAATGATTCAATATTTCACATAATGTTAATGTTGCGTCAGTTCAGCTTGTGAAATGCTGAAAAATGAACATATTTGGTTTAGCAAATTATAAGACACAGTAAAGTGAAACCAAGTGTTGTTTTTTATATGAAATCTTAAAACATAGTTGTATTTCGAACTTTATGATTTCTTACCACCGAACTCAATCCAATACATTTTGATAAACAATATTTTTTTGGGATGCTTTAGGAGCTTTTCGGTCGGTAATATATTACAAGCAAACAAAAAGTTTCTTTTTTTCTCCTACGCGTTTCCGCGTCTTCCGCGCCTTCATCAGGGAGTCTGCATTTTATTGTACATAAAACATAAAAACAAGTGTTAACAAAATAACACTATTTTTGCTTACAACAATAATTGCACTTACATTTTTTATTACATTGAAAACAGTAACAACATCAAAACAAATAAAAATATAAAAACGAAAATCAAAATAAAACTCCACATATTGAATTGTACACTACGTTTTTGTCTCTCTGTTTATCCATCACTCGTTATTGCTGTTCTGTATGCGCAGTTTATATTGTCTACGTCCTCCTTAAAATTCATAGTGTGTCGTATTTGTTGTTTTATTCTCAGCCCTTCTAATGTTAATCTTGTCCTCTCTTTTTTCTCCACGTCTAATATTTTTGTATTTTCGAAATCGGCTGAGTGTCCGCTATTCGTTGAATGTTGTGCCAATGCTGTTGTTGTCTTTTTGTTCTTCGCGCCTGTTTTATGTTCGCTAATTCGAATTCCGAGTGATCGCTTTGTAGTGCCTATGTATACTTTATCGCAATTTTCACCCAATTTACCGTTGCACCTGATTTCATATACTACGTTGTGTTGTTGTTCCTTGTTAATTCTGTCTTTTGTTTTGGTAAACACCGAGTTTAGCATGCACGGAATTTAGAACACGGGAAAAAGTTAGCCTTCCTAGACATGGAAATACAGCGAATTGACAATAAAATCACAACAAACTGGTATACAAAATCGATAGCATCGTCAAGGATGATTAATTATCATTCTAACCACCCGTGGACGCAACAAAGAAACAAAGCTATCAATTTAATAAATAAAATATACGATTTAAGTGACCAAGAATTCAAAAATGAGAACACCAAGAAAATTAAAAATATATTGTACAAAAATGGATACCCTAATGTAGCAATAGAGAGTCTGTTAGCAACTGCAAACAACAAAAGGGCATTGGCGCACACAAATATTGTAACCACAAACAAAAACGAAAACAAAAAATACACAGGTATCACATACATACCAGGACTAACGGACAAAAAAACAATAAGCAGAAGTATACAGACAGACAAAGTATGCTTTGCACATAAAACCCATCGCACGCTAAACTCGGTGTTTACCAAAACAAAAGACAGATTTAACAAGGAACAACAACACAACGTAGTATATGAAATCAGGTGCAACGGTAAATTGGGTGAAAATTGCGATAAAGTATACATAGGCACTACAAAGCGATCACTCGGAATTCGAATTAGCGAACATAAAACGGACGCGAAGAACAAAAAGACAACAACAGCATTGGCACAACATTCAACGAATAGCGGAAACTCAGTTGATTTCGAAAATACAAAAATATTAGACGTGGAGAGAAAAGAGAGGACAAGATTAACATTAGAAGGGCTGAGAATACAACAACAAATACGACACACTATGAATTTTAAGGAGGACGTAGACAATATAAACTGCGCATACAGAACAGCAATAACGAGTGATGGATAAACAGAGAGACAAAAACGTAGTGTGCAATTCAATATGTGGAGTTTTATTTTTATTTTCGTTTTTATATTTTTATTTGTTTTGATGTTGTTACTGTTTTCAATGTAATTAAAAATGTAAGTGCAATTATTGTTGTAAGCAAAAATATTGTTATTTTGTTAACACTTGTTTTTATGTTTTATGTACAATAAAATGCAGACTCCCTGATGAAGGCGCGGAAGACGCCGAAACGCGTAGGAGAAAAAAAGAAACTTTTTGTTTGCTTTTAATATATTACCGACCGAAAAGCTCCTCATGCATCCCAATTGGAAATTCAACTTTGGTCCCAACAAAAATACAATATTTTTTTATTTTTCCATGCGGTGCGTAAATGAATAAACTTCTTGGATTGCCAACTCTTGAACAAGCAACGTATAATTGACCGTGCGAGATGCACGGCTGTTCCAAACTCAATCCGCATACTTGAAGCGTTTGTCCTTGGGCCTTATTTATGCACATGGCAAATGACAGACGCACCGGAAATTGTAAACGCTTGAATTGGAATGGCATATTTGTTGGTACAATGCGGTGGCATACCAGGTGGTTCTAATGAATTTAAAAATTCAATTGGATAATGTATTGCATCATCGTTATTCATTGCGCTATCAATAGATTTATATGATGTCACTGTACCTGGTAATTTTTCTTGGATCAGAAAATTAATTGCATTGACATGTAAATTTGTTGATGCCAAAATTGCGCGTTCTCTCAACCAATTGTAATTTTTGTAATTTTGTACAATATTTGGAAAAACGCTTTCAATCAGTTCTTCTTTTGATTGGAGCATTGTACAGAAATTATCTGGCAAAGTAATCAAACCATTTGTATTATCGATTTGAACTTTTCCATTGCCGATTTCTAACAATTGTTTCGAGAAACGATCTGCAGGTTGATCATTGTGCAACTGAACACGCATGTTTATGTGCAATGTCATATTTTGCACATATCGCTACAGAAAGGAAGACTTCAAGCATGCATTAATTTCATACGCTGGTGTGGATCGCTCAATCACGGGCAATGTTTGTCGAAAATCACCAGACAAAAATATCAATGCACCACCGAAAAGTTGTTGATTCCCACGTAAATCTTTCATTGTACGATCTACTGCTTCCAGTGATTTTTTGTGGGTCATTGTACATTCATCTAATAGAACAATTGCTACTTGTTGCAATACTTTTGCCATTGCAGAAGTTTTTGAAATATTGCATGTGGCATGTTCAATCACCTGTAAATTCAAAAATAATTTCATGTAAATTTATTCAAATTAATTTTCAAAAATACATTAATGAAACAAACCTGAACATGTAACGGCAATTTTAATGCAGAGTGTGGGGTTCTTCCGCCGCCCAACAATGTAGCAGCAATCTCAGACGAAGCAAGTGCCAGTGCAATTTTCCCTTGCGATCGAATAGTTGCCAAAATCAGTGATATGATGAATGTCTTGCCTGTTCCACCAGGTGCATCCAAAAAATACAATCCACCAACCTCATTTTGTACAGCTTGCATGATGGTATCATAAGCGTGTTTTTGCTGATCATTCATTTTGGAAATATTCAAATTGACAAATGTTTGCAATTCGTTTCGATCATAGCTTTGTTCATGCTGCAACTCTCGATCAAATAAAGCATGCATTGTACGATTAGGTGGATTTATACCTAATTGTACTAATGCTTTATTTGCAATCGAAATTCACAGGTCTTCAATAGCTATTAATGAAACTAACTAGGATATATTCTTCTGATCGCAATTTGGTTTGATTGAATCGAATGAAATTGAGCCGCTCTGATTCAATTTTTGCATACATGTCAACGGTGTATTGATGGAAGAGTTTGCCACATCTCAAAATAAAATTGTCTTCTTGTGAGCGAATCATAAATCTATATGAATAATAATTCATCCCACTAACTTTTTTTGAGATATCACGACCTATGATGAATTATCGGATAATTAAAATTTTAATATTATTTTGAAAGATGAATGTATCTCGAATATATATGTATTTTATTTCACCAGTTTGTGGGTCTATCATTGGTATATTGATATGATAGCAGTCGTCACCTTTCCAGTGCAATATCGGATATTGTAGTGCATCATAGCTGCGGTGAAGTGTTATAGTAGCATTATTTTGGTCATACATATATACACATGCTGTGTTAACTTATTTATTCGCTGCAAAGAATATAAAATTCCAAAGAATTTTAATAACTTTATTGATTGTATTTTCAAGTGCATTTCCGCTAACGAAAATGCAACAGTTAACAAAATGTACCATTAATTCCAAATAATCTTATTCGTATTTATTAAATTGTCCAAGTAAATTAATTCCAAAGAATTTTAATAACTTTATTGCTTGTATTTCCAAGTGCACTTTCGCTAACGAAAATGCAATGTTAATAACCTTATTACATATTTATTAATTGACATACAATTAATTCCAAAGAATTTTAATAACTTTATTGCTTGTATTTCCAAGTGCATTTCCGCTAACGAAAATGCAATGTTAGTAACCTTATTACATATTTATTAATTGACATACTTTATTCAAGTGCTAAATGCACCAGACAAATTTCTTAAGAATTGTTATTTTAAATTTGTATTCCCAAAATGCAACAGTAAGGAAAATAATAGTATTTAAGAAAGTAGGAAATAAAGAAGAATGATTATTATTGATTAAATCTTAAACCGAGTTGTTTTATTTATCTTTTCGTTGTTCCTCATTTCGGTGAAAAAAGTGGCGCAGTCGGTAGGATACCCGGGTATCCTTGCGTGTAAATCATTTTAATTAATAAAATTAAAAAGGATATCGGATATCTCAATATCCGTAACGGGTATAAAAAAACAAAAAGAACAACGAATCCTTTAAAAGATTAAAGGACATACAAATTTTTGTGGGAAAATTTTTTAGTGAAAGTGACATTCGAATCCTTTAAACATACAAAATTTTTTCCTTTGGATCCTTTAAAAGATTAAAGGACATACAAAATTTTTGTGAAAAAGAATAAAACTCTAGTGAAAGTGATACTTGAACTAGATTGAAACAATCGAAAGTAGGTGAAGACAAGGATAAAAAGATTTACCCTTATCAATAATATATCCATACAAAAGCCGAAAATCAACATAGCGCATCCTAATCAACTTTAAATTCAACATAGCGCATCCTAATCAACTTTAAACTTAGCGCATCCTAATCAACTTTAAATTCAACATAGCGCATCCTAATCAACTTTAAATTCAACATAGCGCATTCTAATCAACTTTAAATTCAACATAGCGCATTCTAATCAACTTTAAACTTAGCGCATCCTAATCAACTTTAAATTCAACATAGCGCATTCTAATCAACTTTAAACTTAGCGCATCCCAATCAACTCTAAATTCAACATAGCGCATTCTAATCAACTTTAAACTTAGCATATCCTAATCAACTTTAAAGTTAGCGCATCCTAATCAACTTTAAATACAACTTACCGCATCCTTATCAACTTTAAATTCAGCCTAGCACACTAATCAACTTTAAAAACACAAAGCCAAGCAGACAGCAATATAACAACAGCATCAGAAAGTAAGAATCTTAGTAACTATATTATATTTATTTATTATTAAATTTATGTAACCGAAAAAATAAGCATAGAGTCAGAAATTAGAATTACTGTATACGTCTGGAGAACAAAAAACCAAAGCAAAGAAAATTTATTTAAAACATAAAAATAAAAGAGAAAAACGCTTTCGTGTATAAAAGAGAATTTCCTTTTTTCACTTTCCCGAATCTATTAAAACAAAAAAAAAACGGAAAATGGCAGTACAAGTTGAAAACTCAGTAAACAGATTAACTATAAACCCTTTGAAATACCTAAACAACTTACCTGAATTCTGCGGTGACTCAAGAGACCTACAGACGTTCACCACACTTATTGACCGAATACATCCACACCTACAAACATATGACGAACTGTCCCAACTACTTTTTTCGAACACAATAAAATCAAAACTTAAAGGAAGGGCAAGACAGGCAATAGAAATAAACTGCCACGCTACCTCATGGACAGAGATTAAAAATATACTTCAAAATAATTTTGGAGATAGACGTTCATGCGAAGAACTCTTTGACGAATTGCGAAGCGTGACCTTTAGAACAAACACCTTAGATTTCTACAACGACATGAAAAACAGGTTACACAGATTAAATAACAAATTAGTAGTTATTTTAGGAGAAACCGAAGCAGCTAGACAGAGTGCAATGAACAACAAGCGCACTGCCCTCAACATCTTTAAAAACAAGATCCCTGAACCAATGAAATCCATCCTATTCTGTAGGAACCCAGAAGACTTGGAACAGGCAATGGACATACTGTTCCAAGCCGGATACGCGCACATAGGGAACAATAACGGGAACGCCCCAGAATTTAAAACTCATTCAAGTAATAGGAATAATAACTATAGAAACAATACACAATACGATAAAAAAGATAGTAGGAATAGGACACGATTCGGGAACCCCCAACAAACATTCAACAGAAGGAATTTCCAACCAATGCCCCAAAATAACGAAGAGATTACCAACAACACCAACCATACCAACAACTATTCCAACAACACCGACCACACCAACAACCATTCCAACAATACCGTCCATACCAACAATCAAACCCACAAAACGCCAGTCCTCAAAATCCGTCATCCCAGAGACCAAATTTTAGAAACCAACCAGAACCTATGGACATAGGAAAACTAGAAGTGGCTGAAAATTTTCAGGAATCAGCCTCACGAACAAACTACCATTTATAACTATAAAAACTAAGTTAGGTTCTATAAAACTTATAATAGATACAGGCGCAACAAACTCACTTTTAAACCCCGGCATTTGTGATCCAAAGAGAATTCATTTAACAAACCCACTCCTAATAAAAACCCTTCAACACCAAATTCACGTTAATAAAAAAGCCATAGTACCCATTTTCGAAGAATTTAGTGGCATGAAAACTAATGAAGTACTTGAGTTTTACGTAATAAAATTTCACAATTTTTACGATGGTCTAATAGGTAATGATATATTGAGACCACTAAATGCATGCATAGATTATAAGAGGAAAGAAATAACCATAGGTAACAAAAAGTTACCAATGCATTTTGAAAATAGAGAGATAGAAATAAATTCATTATCTGAAAATTGTCGTTTGACTACGCAGAAGGTAGATCACGAAAATTTCAGCACAATTGATAATAAAAAACCTTTAGAAAAACAAATTCGAACAGAGCATCTTAACACCGAAGAAAATACCGAACTACTTAAATTAATGAAAAAATATTCAGATATATTTTACCAAGAAGACACAAAATTAACCTTTACTTCGGTTATAAAACATGAAATTAGGACCACAAATAACATCCCCATACACACTACGTCATACCGTTATCCTTATATATACAAAAAAGAAGTACAATCACAAATCCAAGAGATGCTTAACAATTATATAATTAGACATAGTAACTCTCCTTACTCTGCACCAATTTGGATCGTAGCGAAGAAAGCCGATGCAAGTGGGAAACCTAAATGGAGGCTTGTCATCGATTATCGGAGACTTAACGAGGTAACCATAGATGGCAGGTACCCAATTCCCAATATTGATGAAATCCTCGACAAACTGGGAAGATGCCAGTATTTTACTACACTAGACTTAGCCAAAGGATTTCACCAGATAGAGATTAGAGAAGAAGACATCCATAAGACCGCCTTCACCGTAGAAGGGGGACATTATGAATTCCTACGAATGCCGTTTGGACTAAAGACAGCCCCAGCGACATTCCAAAGGTTAATGAATCACGTGCTCAGGGACTATGTCAATAAAATCTGCTTAGTCTACCTAGACGATGTGATCATATTCTCCACTTCACTGCAGGAACACATAAATTCTATAAAACTTGTGTTTAACAGATTAAAAGAAGCTAACCTAAAAATTCAGCTAGACAAATCCGAATTCCTGAAAAAGGAAACAAGGGGTCACATTGTGACATTAGAGGGAATAAAACCTAATCCCAAAAAAATAGAATGCGTAGTAAACTTTCCTATCCCAAAATCACCTAAACAAATCAAACAATTTCTAGGTTTAACCGGTTACTACCGTAAATTCATCAAAGACTATTCACTAATAGCAAAACCCATGACCAAGTATCTTAAGAAAGATGCAAAAATAAACATCTCAAACCCAGAATATCAAGAAAGCTTCAATACACTAAAAACCCTATTGACTCATGACCCAATCTTGGCTTACCCCGACTTCAAAAAAAATTCACCCTAACAACAGACGCTAGTAATTTCGCACTTGGAGCGGTACTTTCGCAAGAAAACCATCCAATTTGCTATGCCAACCGCACTTTAAATGAACACGAAATCAATTATAGTACGATAGAAAAGGAACTCTTAGCGATTATTTGGGCCACAAAGTACTTTCGCCCGTACCTTTTCGGACGCAAATTTTTGATCGAAACCGATCATAAACCGTTAACTTGGCTTTTCTCAATTAAGGAACCGAATTCAAAATTAGTTAGATGGAGACTAAAATTGTCAGAATTTGATTACGAGATTAAATACAAAAAGGGAACAAAGAATAGTAATGCAGAAGCACTATCCAGAATTGAAAAGGAATCTGCCAATATTAATTCACTGGAGGCCATCCATCAAAACCCAACAGAGAGTTCTTCACCTATAAATTTGTTTAAAAACCAAGTCATTATAAAAAAAATCTCTTCGGGATCAGCGCGGATAAAAACTGAAAGCATTTTCAAAAATATTAGAAAAACAATAGCAATTAAAGAATTAGATAAAGAATACGCAATTATGATTTTAAAAAACCACTGTCACCCAACTCAAGTAAATGCCGTCCTAATAGAAAATTAATTTTACGACACTTTCCGAGATAGCTATAAAGAGTTCTTTTCAAGTAATGACGGATTCAAATTAGTTAGGTGTTTTAAAAAACTTAACGACGTAGAAGACGAACTTGAACTTGCAAAAATAATTGAAAAAGAACATTTAAGCAAAAACCACAGAGGTATTCAACCAGTGTTCGAAGAACTAAAAACGAAAATTTATAGTCCCAGACTCAAAATAAGAATAACCCAGTTTGTCAACAACTGCGAAGTATGTACTCTAGAAAAGTATGACGGAAGACCACCTAGATTACCGTACAAACTAACAGAAACACCCACAAGACCCAGAGAAATATTACACTTAGACGTATTCTATACATTAGAGAAACAGCTATATCTAACCATGATCGATAAGTTTACAAAGCATGCCATAGCATACAAAATTAATGGAAGATCGTGGGTAGACTTTAAAACGAAATTGATTCAAAATATTAGCACATTTGGCAAAATAGAGAAAATTGTCGTTGACAACGAGTTAGGATTCAAAGCCATTCCGATACAGGAATACCTAAAGAAAGAGAATATTAATATACATTTTACTTCAAATAGTAACCATACATCAAATGCGGATGTCGAACGACTCCATAATACACTAAACGAACACCTAAGACTACTACGACACGACGAACAGTCTAAAAACGAGACGACGGAGGAGAAAATATCTCGTATTATAGGATTTTATAACAACACTATTAATAGTACTACACAAATTAAGCCAATAGATTTTGTCAACGGTAAGGTAAACGAAGGAAAATATGCCGAGATACATGATTTAATTTTAAGCTTAACAAAGATAGGATTGATATGAAAATAGATGAAGGTATTAACTATATAAGAGAAATTCGAGGGGACAAAAACCATAGGAAGTATAGACAGATAGACTCTAAGAAAATTGATGAGGATCATATAGAAAATACAAAAACTAGACATAAATATTACAAAACGCACTTTCGACCTACTAAGAAATACCAAGACAAAAATAACCCCGAAATCAGAGCAACAATTCAATAGTAACATAGTGCATAATTGTAATAAAGCTAAATTAAAAATTTCAGGAAATTACTTAATCAAATTCGAAAATTGCGAAATAAACGCATTGAATAAAACTTTTACAAATGTTAAAATAAAAATCAAAGACAAGTTTATCCTACCTAATCTCATAACAAAAATTAAAGACAATAGTAATACAACACTTGCAGACATAAAAATCGAATCTTTATATCTAAAACAAATAGAATACGAAGAAACACTGAAACAGGTACTATATACAGACAAAAACTCAAAAATACTTAGTTTCAGTATAGATATCTCAATTATTATATCAATATGTATCTTAATTATTTTTATATATTTCTGTAAAAATGCAAAAACATACATTCCAAACGTACAATTAAAAAACGAAACTACTATAAACAACCCGACAAAGATAATATAATTTCGTCGGAGCCTCAAACTAACGGTGGGGGTGTTATAGTATCATTATTTTGGTCATACATATACATATATATACACATGCTGTGTTAACTTATTTATTCGCTGCAAAGAATATAAAATTCCAAAGAATTTTAATAACTTTATTGATTGTATTTTCAAGTGCATTTCCGCTAACGAAAATGCAACAGTTAACAAAATGTACCATTAATTCCAAATAATCTTATTCGTATTTATTAAATTGTCCAAGTAAATTAATTCCAAAGAATTTTAATAACTTTATTGCTTGTATTTCCAAGTGCATTTCCGCTAACGAAAATGCAATGTTAATAACCTTATTACATATTTATTAATTGACATACAATTAATTCCAAAGAATTGTAATAACTTTATTGCTTGTATTTCCAAGTGCATTTCCGCTAACGAAAATGCAATGTTAGTAACCTTATTGCATATTTATTAATTGACATACTTTTTCAAGTGTTAAATGCACCAGACAAATTTCTTAAGAATTGTTATTTTAAATTTGTATTCCCAAACTGCAACAGTAAGCAAAATAATAGTATTTAAGAAAGTAGAAAATAAAGACGAATGATTATTATTGATTAAACCTTAAACCGAGTTGTTTTATTTATCTTTTCGTTGTTCCTCATTTCGGTGAAAAAAGTGTGAAGCTCAGAGACACGCTGTAATTGTTCATTTCTTCGATGTAGCACAATATCACGTGATTGGAACTGTTCTCCACCAATTACAATGGCCACTTAATCAATCGTTGGAGCATTAAATCCTCTTGTATGTTCTCCAAATGGTGTTTTGTCAGCTCTTATGACAATTTTGTGATCATCAGACGGCATAATATCAAGAGCTGTTTTAAACAAACGAATTAGTTCGTTGTGCTGGTGAAAAAATGCTTGAAGATTAGCAATAATTTGTCGCTTTGCACTTGAAGCAATTGCACAACGCCGATCCAATTCACGATTGTTATCGCCAATGAAATATATTTGCAAAAATTGATGTTCAGCATCTTGAAATGGCAATAATGAACCGGTTCGATGATAAATCTGACCTTGAATCAGTAATATGTTGGAAATGCAGTAAGATGTTGGATCGGAATTCCGAAAAATATCAAAAAAACTGTATATCTTATTGCAATTTTCATATGATATTCCGTTTGAACTAATCACCTTAAACGCCGGCATAAAATTGTCTCTTACAATTTTGGTAGCACCAAAAGAAGTCATTTGAAATGCGGCATTGTACTCTTGAATATGAGGCAAAAAATGCTTGGACGCAGGGATTGTTCCAAAAATCAACGAACGTACTGGATCCGGTGGAGTTTCAAATGATGGCAATTTCACTTTACCATTTCCACAACACATTCCAGCCGTTTCACCATTGAATTTAGCTGCATCACAATGCGGACCTATCACCGTCATTCCACCAATATTGCCATATGCACTGTAGTCAATGTCGCTATTAAAAGCGAAAGCAGCATTCTCCATCTCTTGCACAGCACGTCTAATCCGTGTCAACCGTCTAGATGCTGGATTGATTTGAATGTCATTTGTATTTCTATCGGCTGATCTATTTCGGCGTGTATTTTGTAATGAATTTTGTTGTGAAAGCTGCTCTACACTTTGAGATCTTCTAAAATTGCGCATATTAAAACATAACAAAAAACGACTCTGTTGTTGTGTGAGTACACTTTCATTCAATTGTTTATTTAAAAATATATATATTTGTTTATTCAATTAAAAAAAATGCGAATATTTCTTTTGTTCATCCCAAAAAAATTATCGGACGATGGTAAACACCGGCATATTTATTTCGTCATCCATGTTTTACATATTTAAAAAGCACTCTTGCTCTCTCACAACACTCTTCGACAATAGCACTACTCACAACAACAACAACAAATATAAATGGAAAAAAAATTAAATCAATATTTTCCATTGCACATTGCTGTTTTGAATCGTGTGACGAAAACACGATAAACGCACAACACAATGCACTTGTCAAAATGAGTTGAAATTCTATAGAACTGAAAATAAATCAAAACACTCTTTTAATGTGCACACTCTAAAATCAATTTAAAAACAATAATATCACTTTTTTAATTGGTAAATACTAACCAATAAATAATAAAATTATCCAAAAGAATTCACTTCGGAAAAATGTATGTCTGTTTACGTCGGAATCCAAATGAAAAAGGAAGCACGTTATAAAGTGTCTTCTGACATGTGTCATCTTGACAAATTCAAAAGTGGCAAATCTCAAGTGTCCAGTGTGAAAATGAAATTGAATATCTATAATCGTGTATTTTATATAGGCAAAGGGACATTCAGGAAAAATGCCATAACTCGGGAACGGGTTGACGGATTTCAGATTTTTTTTATAACGAGAGCGCACTTCGAGGCTGAACTTGTTAGCTAGCGGCGAAGCGCGCATAAAGACAAAAAAATTCATAACTCCCGAAGTTTTCATTTCTACATCGCAAATTTTTCACAGGTTATATAGTAATCACAGGCAATCATATTAAAATAAAAAAAGTAAAAATAATTAGTCCCAAATTTGGAAAAAGTTTAATTCTTTTGAAAAAAACACTAATTTTTTATAAAAAAACTCACAGAACGTCTTCTTAGCTGTGTTGCGAAGATAAGGGAATAACGTTAATTTTCAGTACAGGAACAATTTTTTATGACCAAAACTTTTTTTAGTGTGGAATACTGAAAAAACGTCTTTTTTCAAGATTTCAAAAATTCGAAAGTTCATTTCTCGAAAATTTTAAGTATCATATTAAAATAAAGAAATACGGGTCGATTATTTTTCAATATAGAACGCGAAAAAAATATGTTTTTCCAAAAAAAATTTTGAGTGTAAATTTCGCATGGAATGACCCATATATTAATATATTCTGTTATATAAATATATGTAAAACTTTATATTGGCTTTATTAGTTATTGAAAACACATACATTTTTTTGATATTTCAAATTTGTCATGCAACCTTATTTATACTTCTTAATCGCTTTAATTTTTATTCTTTAAATTTCAACGGCAGTGCGAAAGCTGCAAACCCCATAGTGGCCACGATGCAGAGAAAAGATCGTGACGATAAAAGCATTTCCGTTACTTCGTACTTGCCTCGTTTGAAGGATTGACGTCACAATTGGCTCTTAAAAAGTTGATTTTTCTTAGTTTTGGCTGATTTTTACAAAAAGTTAAACAGAGTATAAGAAGTGTGAAGTGCCGAGCTTTGTTTTGTAGTAGATGCAGCGAAAATAAAAGCCCACGTGCAGTTATCACCTTCCTTTTCTACTCGGTATTCAGTTATCACCTTCCGCTTCTTCTCGCTATTCCTGTGGTATGAACATCTGTGGGGTGTACACTGTCGGCATTGTCGTAACCTGGTTTTCTATCATTCTTGCATAGTGGCGCCATTGCTATAAAAAATGTGGATTTTGACAGCACTCTCACGAAGAAAAGAGTTTCGTATCTATGTCTTTATCTATGACTTTGACTTCGCAAAGCGAAGAGAGAAAGAACTAAAGCAAAGCAGAAGCATGATTCAATTTAACCGAAAAAGCTTATGAAATATTCTTAATCGTACTTGGTCATACTTACAAAATAATTTTTCGTTAACTCCTGTCAAAGTAAATAGTGAAACAGTAAGTTATGTAACTGATAGTCTTTTAAGTAATGGGTTATCCCAAATTAATCATTTTTCTCACAATAATAATCGTATTCTAGATCTAGTTTTTATAAGTAGCAATTTGTACTTTGAGTTGGATGAATATCACTCTCCAAGTTCAGCAATTACTGTACATCACATACCACTCGTTTTAAGCATTGAATTTTATGATTTTCCTACTGTGCCTCTCGTGCAGTGGACGGCTCAAACTAAATTATGATTTATGTAATTTTATATATTTTAATTCATCGGTGCGTAGTTACGATTGGCGACAATTGTTTATGCACCTTAATACGGCAAAATCATTCGAGGCTTTCAGATATACATATGACTTATGAATTGTGTCTCAAATTGATTCCAACGTTTCCAAGGCGCTCCTTTAAGTTACCCTGGTACAAACGATTAAAAAGTGTGTCCGAAGTTAAGGACTTAGGTATTTACTTTGATACGAAATTGAGTTTCTCTTCGCATATTAATTATATTGTGCCAAAATCTTATGCTATGCTAGCTTGTGTCCCACGTAATAGCATAGCTTTTTCTGATCCATATACACTAAAACTACTGTTTACAACTTTTGTGAAGTCTAGGCTAGATTACGCTTCTTTTATCTGGTGGCCGCATCAAGTCTCGCATATCAATCGTATAGAACGCATCCAAAAAGTTTTTATTAAATTCGCTCTTCGCCCGTTAAAGTTTAGTGACCCTTTGCCAGCTTATGAATCTCGCTGTCTTTTCTTGTATTTAATGACTTTAATTAAGAGAAGTGCCTTTCTCGCCTGCTCTTTCGTTGCAAACATCTTAACCGGATCAATAAACTGTTCTGATCTCTTGGCAAGGTTAACTTTTAATATCCCTTTACGCAGTTTGAGGCAGTCCTCTATGATTTATATTGGATTTTCTAGTACTAATTATGCTCCTCTGATGCGAACTTTTTCGGAAATGAATCTTATAATTGACCTTGATCCATCTCTTCCAAGGTGCACAGTTTGTAGTGTATTATATAATTACTTTAAATCGTATTTAGCAGTTTTGTTAATAGTCAGTAAGGATTGTGTTCTTTTGACAGAATTTAAATAAATAAATAAATAAATAAATAATTATTATTATCAAATCTAAATAATATAGCGTCACAAACTGAAGTTGCCTTGTTTCTGCAAAGCCTTTAACTTACAGGTCTGGGTTGCCAACACATATCCAATAAATCATATCCGCGGAGAGGGCAAACAATTGATACTGCTTTTCAGAATTTTAACATTATATATTTTTCCAATTTGCAGTATACATACATATGTATGTATGTATTCACAAATGTGGAGCCTCTGGAAAGAAAATGTTTGCTTTCTTTATTATTGCAGTCTCCTGGTGGGCCGCAGAAATTTGGGAGCTCAGGAAGCAATGCTTGAGGTCAAGACGTAACTACTAGCAATCGAGAGGTAACGGCGACTTCGAAGAATGCAGGAGAGCACACAAAAATGCGCGTAACACACGTAAAACAACAAGCGTAAATGCTTTTAGAAATTGGTGACGCAGATCAAAATCCCTGGCGCTCTGCTAATCAAATCGTCTCCAATAAACAAAAACAATAGCATAGAGCTGAAGAGCGCAGTGCTTCTTAAAAATATAGTAGAGACGATATTTCTACCACAAAAACCTCTGGTCTCCAACACAGCACATGAACCGTGGCGTACATTTCAACGAGTATCAGCAGAGGCCGTTGTAATCGCATTCATAAGGCTTAAGGAGAAGAAAGCACCGAGTCCAGGCAGTATACCAAATAAAGCTCTGAACCTGCTCTAAACTACATGGCACCTAAGTTCGCAAAACTATTCAAGGCATGTTTCGCGGAAGGCATCTTTCCACATGTACGGAAGCTACAAAAATTGGTCTTACTACCAAAACTGAGAAAATCTCTAGGGGATACGGCCAGTCTGAGACCAATGTTCTTACTCAACTCAGCAGGCAAAATCCTAGAGCATATAATTGCAAAGCCGTTGGGTGTGGAAGTACACGAGAAAGGCTCCATCTCAGATACCCAATTTGGCAGGTCGACAGTTTGGGCGATTTCAACCGTGGCCAAACTGGCACATGAAGCCATTTTCGTAGACTAATACGAAATTATTTCCATGATTGCACATATGAAACGGCAGGCGTTTCACAACGCTACGCACTTGCTCCGATTCTGTGGAATATTGTGTACGATGGGGTACTTAAAGTTCAGCTACCGGAGGGCTGTAGCATAATAAGTTTTGCAAATGCCATCGCAGTGATGGCATGGCTAAACAGAGCTGGACTGCGACTCGCAGTTAATAAAACAGAAGCAGTACTTAATCTGGAAGGTCAAATTCTTTCTACAAAGGCCTCAATAGGCGTGATGCTGGACAAAAGACTAAGCTTCAAAGCCCAGCAGCAACAACCACAGCGTTATCTAGGATAATGGTCAATGTGCGAGGAAAATTTGGGAAAACACAGCTGATCATGCATCACTCTTCTGTGGTATATGTAAATTCAGCCTACCGTATTTGTGCGCTTCGGGTATGCAGCGCTTTAATTTCGAACGACACCGCTTATGCAATCTGGAATGACACTACCTGTCCTATTGTAAAAGAAGCAGCGCATCTGCCGGGTAGTACAAACGCTGAAATCGGTTTTGACCACGAGAAGAGAAAATTTAGTGATGGAGTGGGAAAATAAATATAATACCTCCAACAAAGTGAACTCATCGCTGTTTACCAGAGCCAAAGCATCGGCTGAACCGAAAGCATTGGTCAGTGGACTGCCATCTCAGCCAATTGCTCAGTGGACATGACTGCTTTAAGGTATACTTGTTTAAAGTAAAGCACGACGATAAATTGAGAAGAAGCTCACCAAATTCGGTAAATTGACTCATGCTAAATAGTGCTGATATCTTTTTTAATTCACATATGTATGCATGTTTGTAGTCAACTAGCGATATTTCCTCGATTCTAAAGAGCCTGAGAATTTTTGATGCAGCGGCGTAGGAGCCGCGAATAATCAAAAAATGTAAATGAATCAGAATCTCTCAAATGGGCCACTCGCAATCATTCAAAATACATTCGCAATTGATAACTACTTTTCTGGATTGTATTTCCGAATAAAAAATGTACTTTGAGGGATTTTTACCAAATTTTTACCAATAATAATAACAATAATATCGACAATTATTGTTTTTTGTCATTTTATTTTCAAAATTTTATTACCCCTAATGTAATTGACCGATTCAAACAATTCCACCGGAAATGGAAACGTCATTAAACACTCATTGACAGAGATCGAAAAAGTTATGAATAAATGAATTTTTCATTAGTCTGTTTATGGCAAATTAAAACACAATCGTCTCCTACGCCATGTATCGAATTGGAAAAAAATCTCACTGATGCTTCTTCTTTTTCCGAAGCATTTCCAGTAGAAAAAAATGGCCCGCTCTTAAAATCAAAGTTGTTTTAACTAGAACGTGTAAGGTTTCGACGATAAGGTTTTTTAATCGCCGATCAGCTCGGAAAGTGGAAGAGCATACTACAGTAAGTAATGCATACGCTTTATTTAAATTTAACTGCTATTTTCTTTAGGCGGATATGTAATATATAATTTGAAACTCTTTTAGAAATAAACGGAACTAGAGCTTCCACATCTGCTTTGTTCTCCTTTAATGAAAATAAATAAATGTCGCTCGCATCGTTTTTAATTGCATTTCTCTAAGCTGCAAACATATGTGGAAAGTGAAAAATTAAAACAAAGGCAGGTGTTTGCGCTTGTATGTGTACTATGTGTCAGGTGCACTCAAACACTTTTTAACAGTTGGCCTAGAACATGGAGGTCAATTAAAGCTATTTTAATACGAAACTTTATGAAAATCCCCTCAGCCGTTCTCAGGGATAGGCGTTACAAAAAAAACACTTCAAAATATATAACAAGTATAGATAAATTCGAGAGGGAAAAATAAAACAACTTCACCTGCTTGCCTTCTCTTTATTCGAATCTTGTCTTAAGACTAAACTTACAATTTTGTCAACCATTACCACATCCCGAAATTGCAACAGGCACGAATGAGGTAATACATATTGATTCGAAAAATGGATTCGATGTTGGCCGCCGTAGCCGAGTGGCTACTTGTGCGCGCTTCATTCGGTGGGTCACGGTGACTTTGACTTCGCAAAGCGAAGAGAGAAAGAACTAAAGCAAAGCAGAAGCATGATTCAATTTAACCGAAAAAGCTTATGAAATATTCTTAATCGTACTTGGTCATACTTACAAAATAATTTTTCGTTAACTCCTGTCAAAGTAAATAGTGAAACAGTAAGTTATGTAACTGATAGTCTTTTAAGTAATGGGTTATCCCAAATTAATCATTTTTCTCACAATAATAATCGTATTCTAAATCTAGTTTTTATAAGTAGCAATTTGTACTTTGAGTTGGATGAATATCACTCTCCAAGTTCAGCAATTACTGTACATCACATACCAGTCGTTTTAAGCATTGAATTTTATGATTTTCCTACTGTGCCTCTCGTGCAGTGGACGGCTCAAACTAAATTATGATTTATGTAATTTTATATATTTTAATTCATCGGTGCGTAGTTACGATTGGCGACAATTGTTTATGCACCTTAAACGGCAAAATCATTCGAGGCTTTCAGATATACATATGACTTATGAATTGTGTCTCAAATTGATTCCAACGTTTCCAAGGCGCTCCTTTAAGTTACCCTGGTACAAACGATTAAAAAGTGTGTCCGAAGTTAAGGACTTAGGTATTTACTTTGATACGAAATTGAGTTTCTCTTCGCATATTAATTATATTGTGCCAAAATCTTATGCTATGCTTGCTTGTGTCCCACGTAATAGCATAGCTTTTTCTGATCCATATACACTAAAACTACTGTTTACAACTTTTGTGAAGTCTAGGCTAGATTACGCTTCTTTTATCTGGTGGCCACATCAAGTCTCGCATATCAATCGTATAGAACGCATCCAAAAAGTTTTTATTAAATTCGCTCTTCGCCCGTTAAAGTTTAGTGACCTTTTGCCAGCTTATGAATCTCGCTGTCTTTTCTTGTATTTAATGACTTTAATTAAGAGAAGTGCCTTTCTCGCCTGCTCTTTCGTTGCAAACATCTTAACCGGATCAATAAACTGTTCTGATCTCTTGGCAAGGTTAACTTTTAATACCCCTTTACGCAGTTTGAGGCAGTCCTCTATGATTTATATTGGATTTTCTAGTACTAATTATGCTCCTCTGATGCGAACTTTTTCGGAAATGAATCTTATAATTGACCTTGATCCATCTCTTCCAAGGTGCACAGTTTGTAGTGTATTATATAATTACTTTAAATCGTATTTAGCAGTTTTGTTAAAAGTCAGTAAGGATTGTGTTCTTTTGACAGAATTTAAATAAATAAATAAATAAATAAATAATTATTATTATCAAATCTAAATAATATAGCGTCACAAACTGAAGTTGCCTTGTTTCTGCAAAGCCTTTAACTTACAGGTCTGGGTTGCCAACACATATCCAATAAATCATATCCGCGGAGAGGGCAAACAATTGATACTGCTTTTCAGAATTTTAACATTATATATTTTTCCAATTTGCAGTATACATACATATGTATGTATGTATTCACAAATGTGGAGCCTCTGGAAAGAAAATGTTTGCTTTCTTTATTATTGCAGTCTCCTGGTGGGCCGCAGAAATTGGGGAGCTCAGGAAGCAATGCTTGAGGTCAAGACGTAACTACTAGCAATCGAGAGGTGACGGCGACTTCGAAGAATGCAGGAGAGCACACAAAAATGCGCGTAACACACGTAAAACAACAAGCGTAAATGCATTTAGAAATTGGTGACGCAGATCAAAATCCCTGGCGCTCTGCTAATCAAATCGTCTCCAATAAACAAAAACAATAGCATAGAGCTGAAGAGCGCAGTGCTTCTTAAAAATATAGTAGAGACGATATTTCTACCACAAAGACCTCTGGTCTCCAACACAGCACATGAACCGTGGCGTACATTTCAACGAGTATCAGCAGAGGCCGTTGTAATCGCATTCATAAGGCTTAAGGAGAAGAAAGCACCGAGTCCAGGCAGTATACCAAATAAAGCTCTGAACCTGCTCTAAACTACATGGCACCTAAGTTCGCAAAACTATTCAAGGCATGTTTCGCGGAAGGCATCTTTCCACATGTACGGAAGCTACAAAAATTGGTCTTACTACCAAAACTGAGAAAATCTCTAGGGGATACGGCCAGTCTGAGACCAATGTTCTTACTCAACTCAGCAGGCAAAATCCTAGAGCATATAATTGCAAAGCCGTTGGGTGTGGAAGTACACGAGAAAGGCTCCATCTCAGATACCCAATTTGGCAGGTCGACAGTTTGGGCGATTTCAACCGTGGCCAAACTGGCACATGAAGCCATTTTCGTAGACTAATACGAAATTATTTCCATGATTGCACATATGAAACGGCAGGCGTTTCACAACGCTACGCACTTGCTCCGATTCTGTGGAATATTGTGTACGATGGGGTACTTAAAGTTCAGCTACCGGAGGGCTGTAGCATAATAAGTTTTGCAAATGCCATCGCAGTGATGGCATGGCTAAACAGAGCTGGACTGCGACTCGCTGTTAATAAAACAGAAGCAGTACTTAATCTGGAAGGTCAAATTCTTTCTACAAATGTCTCAATAGGCGTGATGCTGGACAAAAGACTAAGCTTCAAAGCCCAGCAGCAACAACCACAGCGTTATCTAGGATAATGGTCAATGTGCGAGGAAAATTTGGGAAAACACAGCTGATCATGCATCACTCTTCTGTGGTATATGTAAATTCAGCCTACCGTATTTGTGCGCTTCGGGTATGCAGCGCTTTAATTTCGAACGACACCGCTTATGCAAAAGAAGCAGCGCATCTGCCGGGTAGTACAAACGCTGAAATCGGTTTTGACCACGAGAAGAGAAAATTTAGTGATGGAGTGGGAAAATAAATAGAATACCTCCAACAAAGTGAACTCATCGCTGTTTACCAGAGCCAAAGCATCGGCTGAACCGAAAGCATTGGTCAGTGGACTGCCATCTCAGCCAATTGCTCAGTGGACATGACTGCTTTAAGGTATACTTGTTTAAAGTCAAGCACGACGATAAATTGAGAAGAAGCTCACCAAATTCGGTAAATTGACTCATGCTAAATAGTGCTGATACCTTTTTTAATTCACATATGTATGCATGTTTGTAGTCAACTAGCGATATTTCCTCGATTCTAAAGAGCCTGAGAATTTTTGATGCAGCGGCGTAGGAGCCGCGAATAATCAAAAAATGTAAATGAATCAGAATCTCTCAAATGGGCCACTCGCAATCATTCAAAATACATTCGCAATTGATAACTACTTTTCTGGATTGTATTTCCGAATAAAAAATGTACTTTGAGGGATTTTTACCAAATTTTTACCAATAATAATAACAATAATATCGACAATTATTGTTTTTTGTCATTTTATTTTCAAAATTTTATTACCCCTAATGTAATTGACCGATTCAAACAATTCCACCGGAAATGGAAACGTCATTAAACACTCATTGACAGAGATCGAAAAAGTTATGAATAAATGAATTTTTCATTAGTCTGTTTATGGCAAATTAAAACACAATCGTCTCCTACGCCATGTATCGAATTGGAAAAAAATCTCACTGATGCTTCTTTTTCCGAAGCATTTCCAGTAGAAAAAAATGGCCCGCTCTTAAAATCAAAGTTGTTTTAACTAGAACGTGTAAGGTTTCGACGATAAGGTTTTTTAATCGCCGATAAGGTTTTTTAATCGCCGATCAGCTCGGAAAGTGGAAGAGCATACTACAGTAAGTAATGCATACGCTTTATTTAAATTTAACTGCTATTTTCTTTAGGCGGATATGTAATATATAATTTGAAACTCTTTTAGAAATAAACGGAACTAGAGCTTCCACATCTGCTTTGTTCTCCTTTAATGAAAATAAATAAATGTCGCTCGCATCGTTTTTAATTGCATTTCTCTAAGCTGCAAACATATGTGGAAAGTGAAAAATTAAAACAAAGGCAGGTGTTTGCGCTTGTATGTGTACTATGTGTCAGGTGCACTCAAACACTTTTTAACTGTGGGCCTAGAACATGGAGGTCAATTAAAGCTATTTTAATACGAAACTTTATGAAAATCCCCTCAGCCGTTCTCAAGGATAGGCGTTCCAAAAAAAACACTTCAAAATATATAACAAGTATAGATAAATTCGAGAGGGAAAAATAAAACAACTTCACCTGCTTGCCTTCTCTTTATTCGAATCTTGTCTTAAGACTAAACTTACAATTTTGTCAACCATTACCACATCCCGAAATTGCAACAGGCACGAATGAGGTAATACATATTGATTCGAAAAATGGATTCGATGTTGGCCGCCGTAGCCGAGTGGCTACTTGTGCGCGCTTCATTCGGTGGGTCACGGGTTCGAATCCTGGGGGTAAATTCTCGTTCTGTGAAACTGTGAAATGTAAACTAAGTTTTCATTTTCATTTTCGCACCTACTTTTCACTTTATCATATTTTGCGATTCTTATATGTTTCATGATAACTACTTTTCACTGTGAAAAGGTTGTGAAAAAATTTGTTCCATTCTCATTTGTACCTAGCAAATTTATCAACTTTGTTATTTTGAAATATTTGTGGAAAAGCTGAATGCACACAAAACAACAATCATGTCAATTTATTGTTTTGCAATTTTGGGAGCACAAGATGACGAAGAAAGGTAAGGAATTAGTTTTAAAAACTTTTTGATTTTATTTGTTTGTATTTTGTTTTGGAAATCATTTAAGATGTCTAAGGCGCACATTATGCGATACTCAAAATCCTTTCGATATGACAACCGAAACCCATTTCATTGATTTATACAGATTTCCAAAATCTTTATGCATAGAATTAATAAATAAGTTGCTGCCTAAAATGGAAACCACTAAAAGAGTTCTCTACGTTCTTTTGCGACTGGCAGCTTTCAGCGGTGCGTTGGACAAGACAATTTGGCTTCACTATCCCAAACATCCGTCAGCCGAAGTCTGAATGAAGTAGTAAAAGCCTTAAATAAAATTGGTCATAAATATATTAAATTTCCTTTATTTGATTTATTTTACACACTTTAATTAAACACTTTATTTTTTCATAAATTTATAATTATTTATTTAGCATCATGTTGACGCATCGCGTGCTGTCATATATCTCCCTCACTAATTACTATTCTGCCCGCTTAAATACCCTTTGTCACGCGCAAACATTGTAAAAGCCTTGAGAAGCCTTTGCGCAAGGTGTTGTTGTTCTTAGACTGCGTGGTTAATTGCTAAGCATCGCCATTATCACGCTGCCTGGAAAACACAGCAGCAAGATGTTGCTGTTACTAGGCTGCGTAGTGATCTTACGCGCTAGGCTAGCCTGTTGCTAGCCTGGCTCCGAAACATATGTACAGGCTATTACTGTTGTTGGTTCGCATGTGGATGACCTTATGCGTTAGGCAGCCGTTGCTGGGCTGTTTGGATCCCATGCGCGATTTATGATGTTGCTAAGCTGCCATGCTCAAAGTGTTGCAATTAATAGCATGCATAGTGATCACACACGGTGGCTGTGATGTTGCTATGCCACTATATTACAAATACGGGTACCATTTGGTAACTTACATTTCTTCTGAAATTTTCTTTTCTTCGATTTGGAGAAAGTCGTCGGGTTGGGAGCGCGCGCGTTTTTTCGCCTTGAAGATTCTGCTAGTAGTTATTCATACATACTATATAAGTACATATGAATATACATATATTCATCCAGTAAAAATATTTACTCGTCGTTAGCTATGTCCAAGTTCTCTTCAAGCCAATTTATTAGATACTCTTTTTGGTTTTCGCTGGCGCGCTTTCCTCGGATCTCCTTCTCCAAGAATGATAGAATACAAGATTGCGTGGTTTGCGGCGGTAAACGGTTGTGAAAACGATAAAAAATTTTACATTTCACAGTTTCACAGAACGCGAATTGACCCCCTGGTCTAGCCAAGAAACATCCCATTTCTAATAAAATTGTTTCTCTTTCCATTTAATTTTTTGATAAAATATATGTACATCATGTTGAAGCTCCATCAAAATCCCTTCAGGTGTATCGGCTGTTAGTGAGTTCGAACGGACATACAAATATTGGCCCTAGTGTATTAATTTACATTCCCTACATTACCTTCGGTCAATCTTTTAACCCTAGAATGTTAAACACCCCCTGTGAGGCGAAGAATTTTTTTTGTTGGTATATTTCCTGATCGTTCACTCGTATTCAAGCGTGCGCTCGTGCCAACTCAGTTGAGTGTTGTACGAGCTTGGGCACAGACGTGTTTTGTTTTGTTGCGTTGCGATGCTTAGATACGTGTGTCGCCTCTGAGGCGAAGTTTACCAATAAAGGTACTTTTTTTGTACATATTCTTTTACGCATTTGTTTTGTTTATTTGCTAAAATTTTGAGTTTTTGTATAATTTTTATAGTTTTTAGAGATGGCTCCTCCTGATGTGCAGTTACTCAAATGGCTGGAGGAGATATCGCTTGATGGAAGTGAACTTGATGACGATTTGGGAGTAGATATCGATTCAGATGATAGTGTGGCTGATCCCACTTACGTCGATGATTTCGACGATGACATGCAGAATATTGATGTATCTAATGAAAATGATGTCAATATACAATCCTAACCGACTCATGTTCAGGAAGCTGTAGGCACGTCCCAAAATGGCGATCAATCGGCTTGTGAGAACTGGATAATTACGCCATCGGCATCGGTTGTAAGGGGTAAGAACAAATATATATGGTCTTCCGAACCGTCTTCGACAACAAAAGATCCCTTGAAGTGTTTTGAACTGATTTTTACTACAGAATTGAGGGATGAAGTACTCTTACGCGCTAATGAATATATTGACCAAGCAGCTACCAAGTATAAAATTCAGAATACCAATACATCACAGGTAACAATAGAAGAGCTTCGTGCTCTTATCGGTATATTTATCATGAGTGGTGCGTTAAAAAATAATCACTTGTCAACTGTTGAACTGTTTGATCCTACTATTTGTGGATCCCAAAATTTAGCTGCAATGAGCTGTAAACGATTTGAGTTCCTTGTCAAGCGTCTACATTTCGATGATCGTAGCACTCGAGACGACAGAAAAAAACAGATAAGTTTGCGCCTATCCGATATATTTGGGAAATTTATATCAAGCAGTGTAGAGATCTATATAAGCCAGGATCGTACGTGACAATAGATGAACAACTTTTGGCGTTCAGGGGACGTTGTCCATTCCGTATGTATATTCCAAATAAACCAGCAAAATACGGAATAAAGATTATTTTTGTATGTGATGTAAGATCGAAATATATGATTGATGCGTCACCATATTTGGGAAAAAACGTAGGCACAATTATAAATGAACCATTGGGCTCTTACTATTGTAACCTTTTGACAAAGACTATACATGGAACAAATCGTAATTTAATTGCCGATAACTGGGTTACTTCTTTTCCGCTAGCTGATCAGTTGCTTCAACCACAATACAACCTTACTTTTATTGGAACAATTCGGAATAATAAGCAAGAAACTCGTGCTGAGTTCAAACATAATTCATCACGTAAAGTTGGGGCATCTCTTTTTGGATACCACGAAAAGCTCACTCTTGTCAGCTACAAGCCAAAGCCTCAAAAAACTGTTCTTTTGCTCTCTGCGATTCACGACAAGCCTTCCGTTGACTCCGCTTCGGGTAAGCCAGTAATAATTCAATCTTATAATGAAACAAAAGGTGCTGTGGATACGTTTGATCAAATGTGTGGTCACTCAAGCTGTAGCCGTAAAACCAAGCGTTGACAACTTTGTATGTTCTATGGTATGTTGAATATGACTTTACTCAACAGCTATGTAATTTATATATCCAATTGTGAATTTTTAAAAATAAAGCCAATGTCAAGAAGAGAATTCTTCAAGAAACTAAGCAAGGACCTTTGTAGTGACTGGTGCGCCATTCGTTTAAGAGAAAGGCCACGTATGCAGAAAAGGGTTTTTGCAGCAATAAATGACGCGATTGGTGATAATACTGATGATGATACAGACGAACCAAGTATAAAAAGGGGCAAAAGATCAATGTGCGATTTCTGTCCTCCAAAATTGAAGCGCATAAGCGTATATTTCTGCGCAAAATGCAAGAAAACGTATTGCTTAGAGCACAGATCACCAAATTATTGGCAATGTGATGTAAAAAAGTAGGTGGAAAAACCACAAACTTTATTTTGTCTTGCACAATTTTTTTTAAGTTTTAAGATTTATATTATTTTTTAATATGTTAATTAGATATAAGGTCTACAAGATACTGAAGTTCATTTTTTGATCTCAAAGGGATTTTTAGTTTTATATATTTTTTTTGTAAAAGATCTATTCACACTACTGATAAAATATGTGATCTATAAATGTTGCCAATAATATATTTAAGATGTTTAGAAAATGAATTGTTTTTTGTTTATTTTTATTACCAAGCATGTAATAAATACGTTTTTGTTTCTGTTTTAATAAATTTTTGTTTTTTAAGGGTAAAATGTGGGTTTTTTTTTATAAAAGTCGCCTCACAGGCAAAGATTACCATTAAAGAGCAAAAAAATATGTTAACCATTCTAGGGTTAAAGAAATTATCAATGCACAGATATGACTTTAAATATAGATAGATAGGAGATAGCTAAACGTATAGAGTGTAAACGGAAGCAATAGGTTTTCGTAATGACTGAACGGTACGACACAAATTATCATGGAGAATAATTTTACCCTCTTCTGTGGGACTTCGATGTCACCACGAACTAACAGGGAGGCTTCGCATAGGAGTGTGTATAGGACTCGTTCTTACACGGCTTCCTATGTGAAAACTAAAGACGATGTTGCGGTGACACTCATACTTGAACCATGGGTCTGTGGTTTGAGTGCCACGGATTTTCAGCTTTTTGTGGGTCAGCTTAAGTAAGGTGCAACTCGTTCTCTTTATGAGGCGGTCTAAAATGCCTTCGCTTACTCTACCGAAACTGAACGGCGCCCGATTAAGCCTTGCTATAACTACGAAATTTTTATTTTTATACCTGTAAGAGAGCCATAGGCAAGAAATGGGGTCTTAATCCCCGGACTTGTCAGTGGCTTTTTACAGCAGTTGTTAGACCAATTGTCCTATATGCGGTGGTCGTATCGTGGTCTGGATTAGAAAAATATGTTCACCTCAGACTACTCATCAGGGTGCAAAGATCTTCTACGATCTGCATAAACGAGGCGCTCAGAACCACGCCAAATGACTCCTTGAACGCGATTTTAGATCTCCTTCCTTCAGATTTGGCAGGATAACAGACGAAAACGGTGACTGCTGGGAGACTAAGAGAGACATCCCAGGGGCATCCCGAAACCCAGGGGCGCTCTTGTGTTTTAAAAAAATGTATCTTTATTCAGAGCAGTATTGATCGATGTGCTTCGGCAGTGGTTTCTGAAAGTAATTTTATTACAAGAACTCTAAGTAGATAGGAAAGCGTTTAACACTCCACCTGAAGTATTGTCTTCTGTACAGATGGCTCGAAACTCGATAGTAAGGTGGGAGGCGGCGTTTTCTCACGAAACCCTCTCTTACAAATTTCCTTTAGGTTACTAGATCACTGCAGCGTTCTCCAGGCAGAGGTCGAAGCAGTAAAGAGGCTTGCTACCGGAGTTCAAGGAAGAGACATCTTCATTTTTAGTGACAGCCAGGCTGCAACCAAAACGCTCAGTTCTTTCACGTTTAACTCAAACAACGCGCTGGACTGCCATCAATTCCTACAGGAGATGGCCAAGCAGAACAAACTGTGTCTCATTTGGCTCCCTTTTTAAGGTGGGAAAATATTTCTAACGTGGTTGGGTATCTAACCGGGCACTATCTGATAGGAAAACATGCTGAAAGACTGGGCGTACCTTACCGAAGATGCTGCAGGAGCTGCAAGAATGACGAAGAGGAGGAAAAGGTCTTGCATCTACTGTGTAGTGAGGTTTCAAACACCGAGATTAATTGCCTGTTGAGATCCATCAGCGAGGAAAAATGGTTTGGTGAGGGGAAATATTTCTTTGGATGGTATTAAATTCTTGTGGTA
Organism: Anomoia purmunda; assembly: GCA_951828415.1. NCBI lineage: Eukaryota > Metazoa > Arthropoda > Insecta > Diptera > Tephritidae > Anomoia > Anomoia purmunda. The sequence goes on along the minus strand of OX639998.1, from coordinate 52,646,820 downwards.
ACATTAAATAAATTTTTTTTTTTTTTGTTGGCCGATTTTTTCCATCATGTATAGATTTGTTTTATGTTTTTTTTTCGAAAAAAGTTGAAGTTAATGATCGTTTGAATTTTTTTTTGAGTATGTTTTGAGTTTGTTTTGAGTATGTTTAATTGTGTATAAATACTCATACATATGTACAAACAAAATGGATTGCAGCGAGTAGTTAACGAAAGAATGAATATTGTGTATTTGTTGTTAAATTGTATGCCTATTGTAAACAAAACTTTCAATAATAAATTTGAATTTTAACTTATATTTTTAGAAATAAAAGATTTGTGATGTATTCACAATCATCCGGCTTTATTTTTACATAAATAATTTTATTGTTTAACGATGAACAACGCGTTCAGAAATTTATTTATATTTTACTTTCAACAAAGAACCAAAACGAAAATTGGCACACGTGTGTGCAGGACGATCAAAGAGTAAGGCTTTATTTAGGCAAAAATTTAAAACTATAATTAAGAAGTGTTAAATGGCGAGCAACATCGTATACCGTTAACCAGAAAGGAGAAACTTCCGAATAAGGATTGTGTTCGTGGGCCGAGGGTCGCAGTTAGAGGGGTCGGACTTTACAATTTTTTTTAGCTCACACACAATCAGAATAGCGGAGCGCGAGCACGTCACGTGTTGGCGAGCCGACGCGCCACTGTCGTTAAAGAGAATATTACATTTTGTGTTGGCTTTATTTCTCGTATGTAGAATTTTCGGTTATGCAGTTATTTTTTATGACCTTATAACACGGCATCTCTACTGACATGCTGTTATTTTCTTTTGCACCTTAAGTACTTATCTCCGTTTGTGCAATTATTTACAAATTTTTATTCTACTAAAAAAATCAGTGATATTGTTTGTTTTACCTTTCATATCTTCGAGGGGAAAATTATGTTTTGCCAGACGCACTTACTCGTACCACCTTTGCAGTCTCGGACTGTATATCTTTTCCTGAGTACTTTGTTATTAGCCATTTCAAATCCATATTTTCGGAAATATTTAATTTATTTATTTCCTTTAACAAGTACCGAAAAAAATTAAGTGTTTGCACTAAACATTAACATATTAATTTACAACTTTAAGCATAACTAAACCTTACAAATAGAACTATTAACTAAAATACATACATATTTCAAGTAATTAGAAAATAGTGTATGACTGATAACAGGGTGTTGGGAGCAGAGGTAGGGAAGTAGGTGGGTTATTGTACGAGTATAAACAGATTTGTGATCGCCCTTTGGAAGCATCCTTCAGACCCCATATTTGTTTCTGGTTTTATTGATTTTACTGGTAGCGAGTTTCGTGGGCACGTTGAAGGGAATTTTGGGGGTTCATGTAAGGGTATAAACTGTAAGTACTTTATCGGTCAATGTTACGACGGTGCAAGTGCAATGAACGGAGGGTTTCACGGAGCACAAGCTTAGGTTCAGGAATACAGACTTGTTATGTGTTCACATCGTGCACCTCATATTTTCTATTTGGTGGTTAGATAGATAGATATATATTAGAGGTTTGCACTTCGACCTTAAAGATCTATTGTGCCCTCAAACATTTGGTGATTAGTGCTGCATGCAAAATTGTTCCGGTCATAAACTATCTAGGCACAATCCAAAGCATGTACAATTTTTTTGAATTATTCTACACTTTTGCGATTTGTAAGAACGAAACCCCTTAAGATCAGTCAAAATTTACAAACAGTTATCAACGCCTTCGAATACCTGGCTAGAGTCAAAAACAACTGTTGGAGCGCTTCAGCTTCTAAGAGCGATCAAAACCTTAGATTTTCAGGTTTCGTTGAAAGTGCTCGCTTCAATTTATTATCTAGCATTATGATAAAGTCGACTTCTGCAAATTGAGAATCAAGATCTTGACGAAAATTGGCAGCGGCTAGTAGTAGAAAACCAACTTAGTAAATGAATAATTCTTTCACATATTTATAAATTAAATGCATTTTTTTCACATCCATAGAACAATCGTTTTTTTTGACGAATTTCTTCTATCTTATAAAATAAATTTGACACCCCCCAAAAGAGCAAATGCTGCGCACGGGCCAAAGCTCAGCTGCCACCGAGCTTTAAATACCCAGCGCAAGTTTTTATTTCAAGCAAACTTTAATTGTTGCGTGCAACCAAAAAAGCTACATTACAAGTCAGGAGGAGTCTACGTTCGGGTGCAGCCGAACTTTGAATACCCAGCGCAAGTTTTTAATTCAAATATGGAATAATCTTCGTTTTGAAAACTTTAACGACTTTTATTTATTTAAAAAAACAAAAAGAAATTGGTATGCTTTCAACTTATATGTTTGCGGTACAATTATATTCTTAAGAAAGTCGAAGAAAGCGAGAGGTCCCCACACCACTAAAAACTTAATTGATTATAACCTGGAATTTCAAACTTTTCAGATGCAAACTTTCAGTCTCCACAAGGCAGAGATCATCAGATAATCGTTTCTAACATCATAAACAAGAGCGTGAAGGCTCTGAACGTTATAAAATAAAATTTGAAGTTTTGATATGCGAGAAAGCATGAAGATAAACGTTGTTGATAGGTTAGAATCAATGTACATAAGTAGATAAGTTGCACCATTTTTAAGTTGAGCTAAATGACAGACCGTGTGTCTCAGAATTTTTAAAAAGTCTAACTCCCTTTAAAATATTTGAATTTTGCGCCCCTACACCTATTCCCTTCACTACATCTTTGGCGGTTGGCATAATGGTTGGAGTTGTAATTTTGCTAAGATGTAGTGCATTAAAATTATTAGGCTCTTCGTTGGACCAGAATAAATTTTTGTTCCCCAAATTCTTATATTTACAATCTGACTCTACTCAGGACAATATGCAAATGTTCTAAATATACATACATAACTTAATACTTTTGGGCTCCAGTGGGCGTTAAAGTAATACTTTATTTTATACTTAGCTCAAGCTATAGATGACACAGAGACTTAGTGACTATTTATTTCCTGTACGGGAAGTCTAGAACATGAAACCGTATCAGTCGAAACGTTTCATCTGTTTTTTTTTATCCAATAACCCAATAGCTAAAGGGTTGCAATGATTGCTCAGCTTTTCAAATAGGCTGAATTTGGTCCCTGACACTTGGTATATTTAAATCCATTTTTATTAAGAGTTTTATTCTGATACCGCTGTAAGATTTCGACGTTTGAGTTGCTGCAAGGGTCCCAAAGCTGGATTCCATACGTCCAAACAGGCTTTAGTATGGCTTTATACAACAAAATTTTGTTTTCAAAGCTTAATTCAGATTTGGGTCCCAGAAGCCAGTACATTTTAGTACTCTTTATTTTAAGCTCTTTTCGTTTTGCTTTAACGTGGTTTTTCCACGTTAATCTCCTATCGAGATGGAGGCTCAAATACTTAACTGTATCGGTGCTTGGAAGCTCTGCATTGTTCATAATAATACTTGGACAGGAGTCTTTTTTCATGGAAAACGTGATATGTAAAGATTTTTTAAACCATTCCCCACTAATTTTCGACGCTTCAATCTTAGAATTGCTTGACGCAAGCATTGCAGTGTCATCTGCATAGGTGGCGACTAAGACGTTTTCAAGGAAAGGCATATCTGAGGTGTAGAATGTATAGAGGATCGGACCAAGTACGCTTCCCTGTGGAATTCCAGCACTAATGGGATATATTTTCGAGAATTCGTCTTTGGCTCTTACGTAAAATTATCTAGCTAAAATGTAGTTTTTCAGAACGAGGAAAAAAGGAGCAGGGAGCAGTTTTTTAAGTTTATAAACCAACCCAGTGTGCCAGACTCGAAAGCTTGCTGAATATCTAAAAATACTGCGGAACAATATTCTTTACATTCCAGCGTATTGCTTATAAAACGAACAATATGATGGCATTGTTCAGGTGTACCGTGTTTGTGACGAAATCCGAATTGATGTTGCAGAATGATGAGGGTTTTATCTAAAACTGGTAACAGACGTCGCAAAAATATTTTCTCAAATAATTTGGAGAAAGTTATCAATAAGCTTATCAGTCTGTACGACTTCAGCATGCTTTGAGGTTTGCCTGGCTTGCTGATCATAATAATTTCCGCGCACTTCCATTGAGAGGGAAAGTGGTGAAGACGTAGTATTGCATTGAATAAAAGTGTTAAAAGGTTCTGTGTTTTTTGTGTAAGCAATTCAAATCTAGTAAGTCAGGTGTTTTACAAGAATCAGAAGGCCAATAGGTCGGTTTTCCTGTTGGCAGCGTAGAAAATTTCTTATTGCTGATACACTTGTATAATTCTTTGCCTTTTGGGTTGGTTAGCCTGGAGCCCCACCATGGATGCTTAGCGTTAAAGTCACCACCTACTTGGAATCTTGGTCCTATTGATTCAAAGAAGGTGTAAAATTCATGAGACCTGATGTTATAACGAAGGGGTAGACAAATTGAGGATACTTTTAGGCATGCCGCCTGAATATAGTCTTTTGTGATGGGCTGCTCAACAGTATACTTTAAATTTGTCTTAACCAGAATTGATGGGCTCTGTCATTCGGGTGGTTTGCGCTTATCAGATCATAACCTCTTATTCCATATAGCTATTTTTAAATTTATGGGCATAGTTTTGTTAATATTAATCTCATGACTTGCATCAAAGTGTTCATTAGTTAGCTTTGTTTGTTAATCATTTGTTCTATCTTGTTTATTAGAGCATTGTCTATGGCTAAATTATTACTAATATTATCACTTACGCTATTTCTATTATTGTCATTATTAACGAACTGGGACCGGGTAACATCTGCATACGACAAATTTGTGTTGTTGATCTGTACTTGAGTTTGACGTTCCCTATTATTTTTAACATTATTTCTTTTAATTAATTGCTGGTATACCAGGCATCCTCTAAATCGGCGGTGTGTATATGTTCCCAATTCATACATTTCGATGGGGCCTCTTTCTGTTTTGAGCATTCTGATATAGAAGAGAGCATTTAACACATAGAGAGAGCATTTAACACATTGGTATGCCTTTCTGCAGTAATTTTGGGTATGGCCATACTCTTGGCATCTATAGCACTGAACCAAGTCGTCTGTCTTCCTTACCGGCTCAATCGTGACAATAGCCTTGCACAAATGTTCAATTCGATATATGTCCTTGTTATTAATGTCGGGGTCCAAGTCTACCAAAAACATATTCAAAGATCTCTTGTCAAATCTGCTTGTAGAGTTTCTAACACTTCTGACGCTATGGCCTAGAGTTATAAACTCTGCTTTTATTGATGAAGGGTCAGAGGAGTGATGTAGCCCTTTAATTAGCCCCCTCAACGAGCGCTCTTCCTTCAGTTGGTATGTATAATAGCTTACTTTAGACTCATTCAGTTGTTTAATTAATTTGCGGTAGCTTTCAACATTCTTTACTATAAGCCGAACTTCATTATTTTTAACAGGATAGGGATGAGGGAGAAAGCAAACGACTTTTCCACAGTTAGCGTGTTTGAGTGGTTGCGTGCTCACCTAGCAACTCTGTGTAGCATGATACAAAGCCTAGTAAAATCTAGAAAGAAATAAGTCTGATGAGGAGATGTGGTGATCTCCGAAATAGCAGCTATCACTTCTACCACTTTGAAAAATCGTGTTTGAAAAGTGTTGCAATTAATAGCATGCATAGTGATCACACACGGTGGCTGTGATGTTGCTATGCCACTATATTACAAATACGGGTACCATTTGGTAACTTACATTTCTTCTGAAATTTTGTAAAGAAGAAACATTCATTAAATATAAAAAAAAGTCATTAATTATAAATAAAATTGAAATATAACACAAAATTTAGAAAACATAACTCAATTTTTTTTATTTTTTCTCCTGCATTAGATGTAAAATATTTTGCAGCACCTGCAGGATGCCTTCGTTGACCTCTGCACTCTTTCTAATGGCTTCGGTCTGCCAATTTATGGCTGCTATTTCTTCCTTTTCCAGATTGTTCGCCAATTTTTGCTCCTTTAATTTCTTTTCTTCGATTTGGAGAAAGTCGTCGGGTTGGGAGCGCGCGCGTTTTTTCGCCTTGAAGATTCTGCTAGTAGTTATTCATACATACTATATAACTACATATGAATATACATATATTCATCCAGTAAAAATATTTACTCGTCGTTAGCTATGTCCAAGTTCTCTTCAAGCCAATTTATTAGATACTCTTTTTGGTTTTCGCTGGCGCGCTTTCCTCGGATCTCCTTCTCCAAGAATGATAGAATACAAGATTGCGTGGTTTGCGGCGGTAAACGGTTGTGAAAACGATAAAAAATTTTACATTTCACAGTTTCACAGAACGCGAATTGACCCCCTGGTCTAGCCAAGAAACATCCTATTTCTAATAAAATTGTTTCTCTTTCCATTTAATTTTTTGATAAAATATACATCATGTTGAAGCTCCATCAAAATCCCTTCAGGTGTATCGGCTGTTAGTGAGTTCGAACGGACATACAAATATTGGCCCTAGTGTATTAATTTACATTCCCTACATTACCTTCGGTCAATCTTTTAACCCTAGAATGTAAAACACCCCCTGTGAGGCGAAGAATTTTTTTTGTTGGAATATTTCCTGATCGTTCACTCGTATTAAAGCGTGCGCTCGTGCCAACTCAGTTGAGTGTTGCACGAGCTTGGGCACAGACGTGTTTTGTTTTGTTGCGTTGCGATGCTTAGATACGTGTGTCGCCTCTGAGGCGAAGTTTACCAATAAAGGTACTTTTTTTGTACATATTCTTTTACGCATTTGTTTTGTTTATTTGCTAAAATTTTGAGTTTTTGTATAATTTTTATAGTTTTTAGAGATGGCTCCTCCTGATGTGCAGTTACTCAAATGGCTGGAGGAGATATCGCTTGATGGAAGTGAACTTGATGACGATTTGGGAGTAGATATCGATTCGGATGATAGTGTGGCTGATCCCACTTACGTCGATGATTTCGACGATGATATGCAGAATATTGATGTATCTAATGAAAATGATGTCAATATACAATCCTAACCGACTCATGTTCAGGAAGCTGTAGGCACGTCCCAAAATGGCGATCAATCGGCTTGTGAGAACTGGATAATTACGCCATCGGCATCGGTTATAAGGGGTAAGAACAAATATATATGGTCTTCCGAACCGTCTTCGACAACAAAAGTATCGAACAGAACTCCTTCAAGAAACATAGTTCATATTATGCCAGGGCCAAAAGAAGGAGCCAAGGGTATAGTAGATCCCTTGAAGTGTTTTGAACTGATTTTTACTACAGAATTGAGGGATGAAGTACTCTTACGCGCTAATGAATATATTGACCAAGCAGCTACCAAGTATAAAATTCAGAATACCAATACATCACAGGTAACAATAGAAGAGCTTCGTGCTCTTATCGGTATATTTATCATGAGTGGTGCGTTAAAAAATAATCACTTGTCAACTGTTGAACTGTTTGATCCTACTATTTGTGGATCCCAAAATTTAGCTGCAATGAGCTGTAAACGATTTGAGTTCCTTGTCAAGCGTCTACATTTCGATGATCGTAGCACTCGAGACGACAGAAAAAAACAGATAAGTTTGCGCCTATCCGATATATTTGGGAAATTTATATCAAGCAGTGTAGAGATCTATATAAGCCAGGATCGTACGTGACAATAGATGAACAACTTTTGGCGTTCAGGGGACGTTGTCCATTCCGTATGTATATTCCAAATAAACCAGCAAAATACGGAATAAAGATTATTTTTGTATGTGATGTAAGATCGAAATATATGATTGATGCGTCACCATATTTGGGAAAAAACGTAGGCACAATTATAAATGAACCATTGGGCTCTTACTATTGTAACCTTTTGACAAAGACTATACATGGAACAAATCGTAATTTAATTGCCGATAACTGGGTTACTTCTTTTCCGCTAGCTGATCAGTTGCTTCAACCACAATACAACCTTACTTTTATTGGAACAATTCGGAATAATAAGCAAGAAACTCGTGCTGAGTTCAAACATAATTCATCACGTAAAGTTGGGGCATCTCTTTTTGGATACCACGAAAAGCTCACTCTTGTCAGCTACAAGCCAAAGCCTCAAAAAACTGTTCTTTTGCTCTCTGCGATTCACGACAAGCCTTCCGTTGACTCCGCTTCGGGTAAGCCAGTAATAATTCAATCTTATAATGAAACAAAAGGTGCTGTGGATACGTTTGATCAAATGTGTGGTCACTCAAGCTGTAGCCGTAAAACCAAGCGTTGACAACTTTGTATGTTCTATGGTATGTTGAATATGACTTTACTCAACAGCTATGTAATTTATATATCCAATTGTGAATTTTTAAAAATAAAGCCAATGTCAAGAAGAGAATTCTTCAAGAAACTAAGCAAGGACCTTTGTAGTGACTGGTGCGCCATTCGTTTAAGAGAAAGGCCACGTATGCAGAAAAGGGTTTTTGCAGCAATAAATGACGCGATTGGTGATAATACTGATGATGATACAGACGAACCAAGTATAAAAAGGGGCAAAAGATCAATGTGCGATTTCTGTCCTCCAAAATTGAAGCGCATAAGCGTATATTTCTGCGCAAAATGCAAGAAAACGTATTGCTTAGAGCACAGATCACCAAATTATTGGCAATGTGATGTAAAAAAGTAGGTGGAAAAACCACAAACTTTATTTTGTCTTGCACAATTTTTTTTAAGTTTTAAGATTTATATTATTTTTTAATATGTTAATTAGATATAAGGTCTACAAGATACTGAAGTTCATTTTTTGATCTCAAAGGGATTTTTAGTTTTATATATTTTTTTTGTAAAAGATCTATTCACACTACTGATAAAATATGTGATCTATAAATGTTGCCAATAATATATTTAAGATGTTTAGAAAATGAATTGTTTTTTGTTTATTTTTATTACCAAGCATGTAATAAATACGTTTTTGTTTCTGTTTTAATAAATTTTTGTTTTTTAAGGGTAAAATGTGGGTTTTTTTTTATAAAAGTCGCCTCACAGGCAAAGATTACCATTAAAGAGCAAAAAAATATGTTAACCATTCTAGGGTTAAAGAAATTATCAATGCACAGATATGACTTTAAATATAGATAGATAGGAGATAGCTAAACGTATAGAGTGTAAACGGAAGCAATAGGTTTTCGTAATGACTGAACGGTACGACACAAATTATCATGGAGAATAATTTTACCCTCTTCTGTGGGACTTCGATGTCACCACGAACTAACAGGGAGGCTTCGCATAGGAGTGTGTATAGGACTCGTTCTTACACGGCTTCCTATGTGAAAACTAAAGACGATGTTGCGGTGACACTCATACTTGAACCATGGGTCTGTGGTTTGAGTGCCACGGATTTTCAGCTTTTTGTGGGTCAGCTTAAGTAAGGTGCAACTCGTTCTCTTTATGAGGCGGTCTAAAATGCCTTCGCTTACTCTACCGAAACTGAACGGCGCCCGATTAAGCCTTGCTATAACTACGAAATTTTTATTTTTATACCTGTAAGAGAGCCATAGGCAAGAAATGGGGTCTTAATCCCCGGACTTGTCAGTGGCTTTTTACAGCAGTTGTTAGACCAATTGTCCTATATGCGGTGGTCGTATCGTGGTCTGGATTAGAAAAATATGTTCACCTCAGACTACTCATCAGGGTGCAAAGATCTTCTACGATCTGCATAAACGAGGCGCTCAGAACCACGCCAAATGACTCCTTGAACGCGATTTTAGATCTCCTTCCTTCAGATTTGGCAGGATAACAGACGAAAACGGTGACTGCTGGGAGACTAAGAGAGACATCCCAGGGGCATCCCGAAACCCAGGGGCGCTCTTGTGTTTTAAAAAAATGTATCTTTATTCAGAGCAGTATTGATCGATGTGCTTCGGCAGTGGTTTCTGAAAGTAATTTTATTACAAGAACTCTAAGTAGATAGGAAAGCGTTTAACACTCCACCTGAAGTATTGTCTTCTGTACAGATGGCTCGAAACTCGATAGTAAGGTGGGAGGAGGCGTTTTCTCACGAAACCCTCTCTTACAAATTTCCTTTAGGTTACTAGATCACTGCAGCGTTCTCCAGGCAGAGGTCGAAGCAGTAAAGAGGCTTGCTACCGGAGTTAAGGAAGAGACATCTTCATTTTTAGTGACAGCCAGGCTGCAACCAAAACGCTCAGTTCTTTCACGTTTAACTCAAACAACGCGATGGACTGCCATCAATTCCTACAGGAGATGGCCAAGCAGAACAAACTGTGTCTCATTTGGCTCCCTTTTTAAGGTGGGAAAATATTTCTAACGTGGTTGGGTATCTAACCGGGCACTATCTGATAGGAAAACATGCTGAAAGACTGGGCGTACCTTACCGAAGATGCTGCAGGAGCTGCAAGAATGACGAAGAGGAGGAAAAGGTCTTGCATCTACTGTGTAGTGAGGTTTCAAACACCGAGATTAATTGCCTGTTGAGATCCATCAGCGAGGAAAAATGGTTTGGTGAGGGGAAATATTTCTTTGGATGGTATTAAATTCTTGTGGTAACATTAAATAAATTTATTTTTTTTTTTGTTGACCGATTTTTTCCATCATGTATAGATTTGTTTTATGTTTTTTTTTCGAAAAAAGTTGAAGTTAATGATCGTTTGAATTTTTTTTTGAGTATGTTTTGAGTTTGTTTTGAGTATGTTTAATTGTGTATAAATACTCATATGTACAAACAAAATGGATTGCAGCGAGTAGTTAACGAAAGAATGAATATTGTGTATTTGTTGTTAAATTGTATGCCTATTTTAAACAAAACTTTCAATAATAAATTTGAATTTTAACTTATATTTTTAGAAATAAAAGATTTGTGATGTATTCACAATCATCCGGCTTTATTTTTACATAAATAATTTTATTGTTTAACGATGAACAACGCGTTCAGAAATTTATTTATATTTTACTTTCAACAAAGAACCAAAACGAAAATTGGCACACGTGTGTGCAGGACGATCAAAGAGTAAGGCTTTATTTAGGCAAAAATTTAAAACTATAATTAAGAAGTGTTAAATGGCGAGCAACATCGTATACCGTTAACCAGAAAGGAGAAACTTCCGAATAAGGATTGTGTTCGTGGGCCGAGGGTCGCAGTTAGAGGGGCCGGACTTTACAATTTTTTTTAGCTCACACACAATCAGAATAGCGGAGCGCGAGCACGTCACGTGTTGGCGAGCCGACGCGCCACTGTCGTTAAAGAGAATATTACATTTTGTGTTGGCTTTATTTCTCGTATGTAGAATTTTCGGTTATGCAGTTATTTTTTATGACCTTATAACACGGCATCTCTACTGACATGCTGTTATTTTCTTTTGCACCTTAAGTACTTATCTCCGTTTGTGCAATTATTTACAAATTTTGATTCTACTAAAAAAATCAGTGATATTGTTTGTTTTACCTTTCATATCTTCGAGGGGAAAATTATGTTTTGCCAGACGCACTTACTCGTACCACCTTTGCAGTCTCGGACTGTATATCTTTTCCTGAGTACTTTGTTATTAGCCATTTCAAATCCATATTTTCGGAAATATTTAATTTATTTATTTCCTTTAACAAGTACCGAAAAAAATTAAGTGTTTGCACTAAACATTAACATATTAATTTACAGCTTTAAGCATAACTAAACCTTACAAATAGAACTATTAACTAAAATACATACATATTTCAAGTAATTAGAAAATAGTGTATGACTGATAACAGGGTGTTGGGAGCAGAGGTAGGGAAGTAGGTGGGTTATTGTACGAGTATAAACAGATTTGTGATCGCCCTTTGGAAGCATCCTTCAGACCCCATATTTGTTTCTGGTTTTATTGATTTTACTGGTAGCGAGTTTCGTGGGCACGTTGAAGGGAATTTTGGGGGTTCATGTAAGGGTATAAACTGTAAGTACTTTATCGGTCAATGTTACGACGGTGCAAGTGCAATGAACGGAGGGTTTCACGGAGCACAAGCTTAGGTTCAGGAATACAGACTTGTTATGTGTTCACATCGTGCACCTCATATTTTCTATTTGGTGGTTAGATAGATAGATATATATTAGAGGTTTGCACTTCGGCCTTAAAGATCTATTGTGCCCTCAAACATTTGGTGATTAGTGCTGCATGCAAAATTGTTCCGGTCATAAACTATCTAGGCACAATCCAAAGCATGTACAATTTTTTTGAATTATTCTACACTTTTGCGATTTGTAAGAACGAACCCCCTTAAGATCAGTCAAAATTTACAAACAGTTATCAACGCCTTCGAATACCTGGCTAGAGTCAAAAACAACTGTTGGAGCGCTTCAGCTTCTAAGAGCGATCAAACCCTTAGATTTTCAGGTTTCGTTGGAAGTGCTCGCTTCAATTTATTATCTAGCATTATGATAAAGTCGACTTCTGCAAATTGAGAATCAAGATCTTGACGAAAATTGGCAGCGGCTAGTAGTAGAAAACCAACTTAGTAAATGAATAATTCTTTCACATATTTATAAATTAAATGCATTTTTTTCACATCCATAGAACAATCGTTTTTTTTGACGAATTTCTTCTATCTTATAAAATAAATTTGACACCCCCCAAAAGAGCAAATGCTGTGCACGGGCCAAAGCTCAGCTGCCACCGAGCTTTAAATACCCAGCGCAAGTTTTTATTTCAAGCAAACTTTAATTGTTGCGTGCAACCAAAAAAGCTACATTACAAGTCAGGAGGAGTCTACGTTCGGGTGCAGCCGAACTTTGAATACCCAGCGCAAGTTTTTAATTCAAATATGGAATAATCTTCGTTTTGAAAACTTTAACGACTTTTATTTATTTAAAAAAACAAAAAGAAATTGGTATGCTTTCAACTTATATGTTTGCGGTACAATTATATTCTTAAGAAAGTCGAAGAAAGCGAGAGGTCCCCACACCACTAAAAACTTAATTGATTATAACCTGGAATTTCAAACTTTTCAGATGCAAACTTTCAGTCTCCACAAGGCAGAGATCATCAGATAATCGTTTCTAACATCATAAACAAGAGCGTGAAGGCTCTGAACGTTATAAAATAAAATTTGAAGTTTTGATATGCGAGAAAGCATGAAGATAAACGTTGTTGATAGGTTAGAATCAATGTACATAAGTAGATAAGTTGCACCATTTTTAAGTTGAGCTAAATGACAGACCGTGTGTCTCAGAATTTTTAAAAAGTCTAACTCCCTTTAAAATATTTGAATTTTGCGCCCCTACACCTATTCCCTTCACTACATCTTTGGCGGTTGGCATAATGGTTGGAGTTGTAATTTTGCTAAGATGTAGTGCATTAAAATTATTAGGCTCTTCGTTGGACCAGAATAAATTTTTGTTCCCCAAATTCTTATATTTACAATCTGACTCTACTCAGGACAATATGCAAATGTTCTAAATATACATACATAACTTAATACTTTTGGGCTCCAGTGGGCGTTAAAGTAATACTTTATTTTATACTTAGCTCAAGCTATAGATGACACAGAGACTTAGTGACTATTTATTTCCTGTACGGGAAGTCTAGAACATGAAACCGTATCAGTCGAAACGTTTCATCTGTTTTTTTTTATCCAATAACCCAATAGCTAAAGGGTTGCAATGATTGCTCAGCTTTTCAAATAGGCTGAATTTGGTCCCTGACACTTGGTATATTTAAATCCATTTTTATTAAGAGTTTTATTCTGATACCGCTGTAAGATTTCGACGTTTGAGTTGCTGCAAGGGTCCCAAAGCTGGATTCCATACGTCCAAACAGGCTTTAGTATGGCTTTATACAACAAAATTTTGTTTTCAAAGCTTAATTCAGATTTGGGTCCCAGAAGCCAGTACATTTTAGTACTCTTTACTTTAAGCTCTTTTCGTTTTGCTTTAACGTGGTTTTTCCACGTTAATCTCCTATCGAGATGGAGGCTCAAATACTTAACTGTATCGGTGCTTGGAAGCTCTGCATTGTTCATAATAATACTTGGACAGGAGTCTTTTTTCATGGAAAACGTGATATGTAAAGATTTTTTAAACCATTCCCCACTAATTTTCGACGCTTCAATCTTAGAATTGCTTGACGCAAGCATTGCAGTGTCATCTGCATAGGTGGCGACTAAGACGTTTTCAAGGAAAGGCATATCTGAGGTGTAGAATGTATAGAGGATCGGACCAAGTACGCTTCCCTGTGGAATTCCAGCACTAATGGGATATATTTTCGAGAATTCGTCTTTGGCTCTTACGTAAAATTATCTAGCTAACATGTAGTTTTTCAGAACGAGGAAAAAAGGAGCAGGGAGCAGTTTTTTAAGTTTATAAACCAACCCAGTGTGCCAGACTCGAAAGCTTGCTGAATATCTAAAAATACTGCGGAACAATATTCTTTACCAGTCATCGACTGATACTCTTCGCGTACGGTTGTGCCTAAAGTGATTTCAGTGTTTCTCAGTGTTTTCGAGTTATTTACTCTTCTTTTCTGATAGCAAAGACAATTATCAATTTACTTCTATTGGTAAGCCACGTGTGCTTCTACTGATTGTGTTTCGTTGAAAAGTAATTATGTCCCTTGAGGGCCCCCCTCTCGGGCATAACAGGTTCGCCCTGTTATCAAGCCCAAAAGCTAAAAGAAAAAAACCTCAATCTATAACTAAAGACTTGTTTCCCACTTTACCACTAACTAAGAAAGATAACCCAAAATTCTTAGTGGCTAATTCAACAAATTCAACAAAACCTTTAAACAAGTACTCTTGCTTTGCTGTGCACAAGGCCTTAAAAGCGATTAGTTCTGAAATCATTAATATTTCCGAACTTAGAGACGGAAATTTATTAATTTTTGTTAAAAATGATAATATTGCAAACAAGTTCCTTAAAACAACAACTTTAAATGGAATATGTAATGTAAAAATTGAGCTACACAACAACCTAAATTACTCAAAAGGCACAATTTACGCACCATGTCTTAATGACATTTCAGAAAATGAAATCATAGAAAATCTGAAAGCACAGGGTGTTGTATCAGTTTACAAATTTCCAAAATATGTTGAGAATAAACAAGTACCTAGCGGAGTAGTTTTACTTACCTTTGATATATATCAATTGCCTGAGAAAGTGGAAGTATCATGGTATACTACTAAAGTGCGCCCATACTACCCAAATCCAATGAGGTGTAAAAATTGCCAATTGTTTGGACACACACTAAAGAGATGCAACAAAACATCTACCTGTGACATATGCGCACTCCCTCCTCACACTCCAGAAGTATGCTCTCGCACTTTGTGCGCAAACTGCTCTGGCAGCCACCCAGCTTCCAGCAAATCTTGCCCAAAATTCATCCAAATGAAGCAAGTAATAAAGATAAAAACAGATAGTAAGTGCTCTATGCGCGAAGCGATTAAAATGCAAAAAATGCAAATACCTCCAACTCTTAACGAGTCCTCTCTTTCCTTTTCCAATGTAATAAAAAATTCCAAAAATTCACAACAAAACAATAACAATAACGCTACCCAAGCTGAACAAACATGTTCGAGCAACAACAACACCAATATAATTAATACGAACAACGAAACAAAAGAAAACAACGCTAGTCTCACAAACAAATTAAATACCAGTCAAACCACTTTTTCAGTCGATGACTCAACAACAACAACAATACTTTCAAATTTTCTCAACCACCTTACCTCTCCTGATATTCCATCTTCCCTTTTTCCCTCCCTACCCACTCTCCCCACACTCCCCACAGAAATTCAAACACAAATGATAAATGATTAAAATACTGCAATGGAATATAAACGGACTATTTAATAATTATCCCGATTTAAATATTTTAATTAATGAATTTTCACCGGAATTCGTTGCTTTGCAAGAAACCCATCTTCCCGCTAATAAGATAGCGTATTCTCCCAATAACTATACAAGTTACTTTTATAATAGCAGTCAAAATACTTCTTGCAAGCAAGGCATTGCATTTTTCATCAAAAATTCCATCAATCATATACAAATTCCAGTCACTTCTAGCATTGCCTGCTTAGCATTTGAAATTGATATTGGCTTTAAAATAACGATTGTCAATTGCTACATCCCGCCTCATCAGAATTTTACTTATAGAGATCTTAGTAATATCATCAACACTGTTCCTTCCCCAATGGTTTTGCTAGGCGACTTTAATGCATGGAGCCCACTTTGGGGTTCACCCGCTAGTAATAAAAGGGGAGAAACCATTGAGGATATAATTCTTTCCCACAACCTAGTCGTCCTAAACGATGGATCTCCTACCCACTTCTCCACCCATAAAACTTTCACCCATCCCGACATCATCCTTGCCTCCACTCCAATTGCACCCAAACTTTTCTCTAAAACAATTGACGATCTCCATAATAGCGACCATTTTCCTATCATCACCTCCATTTCCATCCCTAATTGGTATAAAGTAAAGCCCATATCAAAGTTCTTAACAGAGAAAGCAGATTGGACAAACTTTCAGCGACTTTCTGTTTTACTTTCATCCAACAAATTTCCGTCTAAAAACATAAATGCTGAAGCATCCGCTATAAAAACAATCATCCGATCAGCAGCCCATCGCACAATACCCCAATCCAGTACAAAGCGCTTCTTTGCTAAATTGCCATACTGGTCAAATCTCCTAACAATTTTGAGGAACAATAAACAAACAATGTGGTCCAAATACAAACAATCAAGAACCGACCATAATTTCATAAGCTACAAAAAAGCGAACGCGGCGTTTAGAAAGGAACTAAAATCTGCCAAACGAAATGCTATAGAAAAGCTCACGGCCAATATTAATCCATCTTCGAGCACAAAAAAAATCTGGTCAGACATTAAAATTCTTACAGGTTCTTCACAACGGTCCAGCATACCCTTTATACACTCAGTTCAAGGCCCTATTTATAACCCTCATATCATCGCTCAGAAATTTGCGGAAACATGGTCAGATTACTCCACTAGTCAAAATTTTCACCATGAGTTCAACACCTTAAAAAATCAAACAATCGCTGAAAACTACAATAATCCATTCCCCTCTTTCAAAGCTGTCCAAGCGGATGGTTCCATCACATTGAAAGAATTCGATGTGACAATAGCATCGATGACTGGTAAAACTCCAGGATTGGACAAAATTTCCTACCCCATCCTAAAAAACCTCCCCCAATCCCTTAAAAAAAGACTAATTGCACTTTACAATAATATCCTTAACGAGGGAATCTATCCTCAGGAGTGGAAGATAGCATCCATCCTGCCCATTCCCAAGCCAAATAAACCTTCCTCTGAAATAGAAAACTTTAGACCCATATCCTTACTTCCTTGCATGTCCAAGATCTTAGAGAAAATTATTTCTGTAAGAGTGATGTGGTACGCCAAAGCAAACGGTCTCATAAACTCCCAACAGTTTGGCTTCCAAAAAGGTTTAGGAGTCACCGATGCACTTCTATTCTTTGAACACTACGCTTCTACAGCTTTGTCAAACCGAAACCACGTATCTGTGCTAAGCTTAGACTTCGAAAAGGCCTTTGACAGGATCGGACCTCACATTGTACTCAGAGAACTTAAAAAATGGAAAGTTGGCGAAAAATTATACAAAGTAGTCAAATCGTTCTTAACCAATCGAAAGTTTATTGTTATTGCCAATAAGCATAAATCTGGCCTTCATGATCTCCACAACGGTATTCCACAGGGGTCACCTCTTTCCGTTGCGTTATTCACCATCGCGTTCAATGAAATAAGTACCATAATAAGTTCTAGTGGACCTGTGGAACACTGCATCTATGCCGATGATGTTTTAATTTTTTCTAAAACTCGAGATCTAAGCCAAGTAAATCACATCTTTTTGAGTATACTGAAAAAAATACGTGATTGGTCAAAAACTTCAGGTGCTAATTTATCGCCTAGAAAATGCGCAACTTTCCATATATGCCGAAAACATAAGTGTTCCTTTCCTAATATATCCTTTTCTAACGTTGCTATCCCACACACTAATAAATTAAGAATTTTAGGACTTATATTTGACAATAAACTAACGTTTAAAGAGCATTGTAAATATGTTAGAATAAGCCTTTTCTCCAGACTAAATGTAATTAAATTTTTGTCATCGAAATACTGTTTAGTTCACACAAATACTCTTGTCAATATAACAAAAGCATTAATATTATCAAAAATTGACTTCGGACTTTGTATATACGGACATTGCGCTAACACATACATTAAGCTCTTGAACGCACCCTACCACGCAGCAGCCAGAAGAAGTATTCGCGCCTTTCCAACGTCGCCAATTAAGGCGATTCTATCTGAAGCTGGATTGCCAAATATAAACCACCGAACCATGCGCAACACCATGATGCTTATACCAAAACTACTTCACTGCAGAAACAAATTAATATTTTCTCAAATCAATTCTTCTTTACGAAATTTCAAGACTACTCGTAAACCGTCAACTATTATACGCTGCATAACCCTAGCCAAACAGCTGAGCATAGTAACCACACCATTACTAATTGAAACATCAGAGTATCATCCAAGTGCGCTTCCAGACTCATCACTTATCAACAACTTACTGAAGTACCCAAAACATTCCACCAGCAGTAATGAGTACAAACAAATGTATAATGCAGTATTAGAGCCTTTTAATATCGATTGGAACTTTTATTTTACGGATGGATCAAAGACTGATACCAGCACGACGTTTGCTGTGACAAACCAGCTAGGTGTTACTATCATGGTCGGTTCCTTGCCAGCTTACTGCTCGGTATTTACTGCCGAAGCAGCCGCAATACTTGAGGCAGTACAATTTGCTTCCCAAATAGGAAATAAATGCGTTATATGTAGCGATAGTAGATCTGCAATTGAAGCGATATTCAATACCAATAATACACCTTTAATATGCAATATTCGTAACATCCTATTAAAATGCAATAGTTGGATAAAAATTATGTGGGTGCCTAGCCATACCGGAATTCCGGGCAACGAAATCGCTGATAAAAAAGCGAAAGAAGCTTCCAAACAACCACTACACTTGTTCGACTACTTCACCGATAAAGATATACGTAGACTTGTTGAATCATACGTGTATGACGTCCAAGCAAGAGAATGGAGTTGTTATGATCATCATTACAAAAAATTTAATCCTGCGGGAATAAGGCCTTTGTTTCCAGCAATATCTACATCTAAAAACATAAGAACATTTGTAAGACTGCGAATAGGACACACAACTGCTACACATGCTCATATTTTAACTGGCAAAAATAAACCAAATTGCGAGTGCTGTGGATCAAATGATCTCACGGTTACACACCTCCTCGATACTTGCCCGGGACTTCAACAAATCAGAGCTAACGTTTTTTCCAACAATAGACCATCTTTATATCTAGAACGAACTGATGACAGTAATATAACAATTATTTCTAAATATATTGCACTCAGCAAATTAACTATTTAGTTTAAATACATTTATATGCATCCAATAACTTTTGTATTGAAATTCACTTTTTATATTGTATTTTACCTTTTGTAAACTTCGATATCAGATATGAATATACTAGACTAAGATTTTATTACATAAGCCGAAGGCCCTGGCAGCCAGTGCTTTATATCTATAAGTGGAATTATTATTTATAATTATTTCTCTTCAAATAAATAAATAAATAAATAAAATAAATATTCTTTACATTCCAGCGTATTGCTTATAAAACGAACAATATGATGGCATTGTTCAGGTGTACCGTGTTTGTGACGAAATCCGAATTGATGTTGCAGAATGATGAGGGTTTTATCTAAAACTGGTAACAGACGTCGCAAAAATATTTTCTCAAATAATTTGGAGAAAGTTATCAATAAGCTTATCAGTCTGTACGACTTCAGCATGCTTTGAGGTTTGCCTGGCTTGCTGATCATAATAATTTCCGCGCACTTCCATTGAGAGGGAAAGTGGTGAAGACGTAGTATTGCATTGAATAAAAGTGTTAAAAGGTTCTGTGTTTTTTGTGTAAGCAATTCAAATCTAGTAAGTCAGGTGTTTTACAAGAATCAGAAGGCCAATAGGTCGGTTTTCCTGTTGGCAGCGTAGAAAATTTCTTATTGCTGATACACTTGTATAATTCTTTGCCTTTTGGGTTGGTTAGCCTGGAGCCCCACCATGGATGCTTAGCGTTAAAGTCACCACCTACTTGGAATCTTGGTCCTATTGATTCAAAGAAGGTGTCAAATTCATGAGACCTGATGTTATAACGAAGGGGTAGATAAATTGAGGATACAAGCTCCTCGCAAGAATCACGTTTAATTTTTAGGCATGCTGCCTGAATATAGTCTTTTGTGATGGGCTCCTCAACAGTATACTTTAAATTTGTCTTAACCAGAATTGATGGGCTCTGTCATTCGGGTGGTTTGCGCTTATCAGATCATAACCTCTTATTCCATATAGCTATTTTTAAATTTATGGGCATAGTTTTGTTAATATTAATCTCATGACTTGCATCAAAGTGTTCATTAGTTAGCTTTGTTTGTTAATCATTTGTTCTATCTTGTTTATTAGAGCATTGTCTATGGCTAAATTATTACTAATATTATCACTTACGCTATTTCTATTATTGTCATTATTAACGAAATGGGACCGGGTAACATCTGCATACGACAAATTTGTGTTGTTGATCTGTACTTGAGTTTGACGTTCCCTATTATTTTTAACATTATTTCTTTTAATTAATTGCTGGTATACCAGGCATCCTCTAAATCGGCGGTGTGTATATGTTCCCAATTCATACATTTCGATGGGGCCTCTTTCTGTTTTGAGCATTCTGATGTAGAAGAGAGCATTTAACACATAGAGAGAGCATTTAACACATTGGTATGCCTTTCTGCAGTAATTTTGGGTATGGCCATACTCTTGGCATCTATAGCACTGATCCAAGTCGTCTGTCTTCCTTACCGGCTCAATCGTGACAATAGCCTTGCACAAATGTTCAATTCGATATATGTCCTTGTTATTAATGTCGGGGTCCAAGTCTACCAAAAACATATTCAAAGATCTCTTGACAAATCTGCTTGTAGAGTTTCTAACACTTCTGACGCTATAGCCTAGAGTTATAAACTCTGCTTTTATTGATGAAGGGTCAGAAGAGTGATGTAGCCCTTTAATTAGCCCCCTCAACGAGCGCTCTTCCTTCAGTTGGTATGTATAATAGCTTACTTTAGACTCATTCAGTTGTTTAATTAATTTGCGGTAGCTTTCAACATTCTTTACTATAAGCCGAACTTCATTATTTTTAACAGGATAGGGATGAGGGAGAAAGCAAACGACTTTTCCACAGTTAGCGTGTTTGAGTGGTTGCGTGCTCACCTAGCAACTCTGTGTAGCATGATACAAAGCCTAGTAAAATCTAGAAAGAAATAAGTCTGATGAGGAGATGTGGTGATCTCCGAAATAGCAGCTATCACTTCTACCACTTTGAAAAATCGTTGTTTTCTCATATTATTCCCTAACAAAAACCTGGTCTCAAGCTCAATAAATTACAATCGATATTTTTAAAGATTTGTTTAAGTCTAGCACCGAGCTCCTACCATTGATAAATCATCAATGGTTATCAATTTTAAATCAATGAATTAGAATATATCGAGTTTACAAGATCGTTGCTAAGCAGTCGAACGCTCGGGTTGACTGATTAACAGGAAGGGAGTAGGTCTGCAATTAGTCATAAGGTAAAGTTGTCACAATGAGATATCGTAAGCTAATCACTGCAGGACTCGTTACTTGTTCTACTTTTGCACGAGTCCTGTTAGTTCAGCCCGTTGCCATATGTGGAGCTATAAATGCGACTGGCGACTAACAGCGACGTTTTCGTTGACATTTATTACGCATGTTTGTATAGATGTACAGGTTCTAAAGCAATAAATGGCAAATTGCATTTAGAGTTTTCATTTTAACAGTGGGTTCAACCACAAGCGAGAAATAAAAAGTAATTATTGTCTCAAAGGATCGGCTCCCGTTTTAAGACCCCCGTTTCCAGAATTCACGCGGAATTCAATTCAAATTGAGAAAGTCTCTGATTGTGATTCACCAGGGAGTCACCAGGACGATTCTTCTGCATGCGAGTGATTTTACCCTAGTGTCCTCTGGGGCACGGTGGACCAGTTGACCGATGAAAATACCAGTTGCCAATTTAAGTGCTGAATATAAACCGATAATAATATAAATATAAAAAAAGATGAAAGATAAAGTTAAAAAGAGAAGACGGAAGAGTATTGTGCCTACCGAGAAACAGGATCAACTAAAGGAAGAGGCCTAATCCACCAGGTGACCAACGCAAGACAACAGCGCGAAGACGCTAACCTGCTGTGCACACCAGCCACACCAGTACTCAGAACTTCACCCAACACGAGGCGAAATCGCTGAGGGAAAACCAATCAAAATAAAAACAAAATTGCTATTATTCAAAGCTTTCATTTGTTCATTAATTTCAAATGAATGGAAGAAAAATTTTTAAACAATGGCTCACGCAAACGAAAGAATCTTTTGACAGCCACTCCCGGGATTTGTCTGGAGAAGAGTCAAGTAACGCGACTATGAGTTTAGCAAAATGTAGGTATCAGGATTTTTATACAGCATACCTGACGAGCGCTGCGTTGATGGGTGAAACTATCCACAATCTGACCTTTGTTCAGTAAAGCTCTTCGACGGCCATTCCCGTAAACCGCGACCCTAAGCCAAATCTGGGCTCATGCGTTAAATTGTCTCCGTTTTATGAGGGTTATATGGCCTGGCCCTCTTTTCAAGACTTATTTATAGCAATTTATATCAACAATTCTCGTTTAAGTCTGGTGGAAAAATTATACCATCTTAATCAGAAGAATCCTGGGAAAAGAATACTGGCCAAGGAAATCGTAAAGAAATGCCTTTGACCCATGATGGTTTTGCTATTGCATGGCAAAATCTGCAGCTTCACATGAATGGAAATGGTTGTGCCCAGACCTTTTTCATTCGCTCTGCGAGTGGAAATCAGCGTACACCTGCAAGAGACGAAGAGCCTCGAAAGCCTCACCCCCAGCTCCCTCCGGCAATGTGAATGCTTTGTTCGCTACAAGTGCCAAAACCGTTGTGATGGGTACGGCCTTGATACACACTAGTTAGGAGAGCCAGACCCCTTCTTGATACAGGTACGGCTGCAGAGATAATTTTCGGTGGATCAACCACATCTCCAATCAAATTAGCCGACGTTAATTTCCACAGAACCAAGCTGGTCGATGTTATCATTGGTGCAGATTTGTACCCAGACATTATAAAAGGAAATATAAAACTAAATATGTTGGCCCATCTCCAGGCACAGGAGGCAGTCTTTGGTTGTACCTTGATAGGCTCAGCCCTTTAGACTCAAGAGTCCGAACTCACGTGTTTCTCTACTTGCAGAAATTTCAAGCTCTCAGCTATCTCGGTTAGTTAGAGCAAGTTCCGAATAAGAAGCAGCTCAGTCCGGAGCAAGCAATATTATGCGGAGACAACTATGATAAATGACCAAAGGCGATATGTTTTGGCAATACCATTTTGGCACGAATTTTCCGAGAACATAAGTGTTGGGTATTGCGATGATAAGCCCGAAGCTGTAGGCAGAATATCATCGAGTACTGCGAGAGTACATCGCACTCGGTCATATAAAGCCAGTGAGTGGCGCCGCTAGTAAGTTACAGTCAGACACATGCTACCTGCCCATGCCGTCATTGAACGGGGCAGCACCTCCACAGAGGTTCGAGCGGTAGTTAACTCATCAGGTCCATTTCAAATGGAATTAGTTTGAATTATGCACTTTATCCTGGGACGGTCCTTCAAGCTGAGCTTATTGTATTACTTTTAAAATAGCTGTTTTCCAAATACGTTTTTTACGCAGACATTGAGAAGATGTATATGCAGATCCTTCTGCACCCCGCTGAGAGACACCCAGTCGCACCCGCGACGAACTCATTGAAGAACTAAAGGGGGCCGGGTTCCCCTCCGGAAATGGACGTCAAACGGCAGGGATTTCCTGGCAGACTTGCCAAAAGATCTTTTGCCAAAAGATACTGCCATACTCGACCAAAATATACCAAACGAGAGGTTTTATCGTGTGTTGCCAAGCTAATCGACTCAGGCGGGTGGTTGGGCCCCTTCGTCGTGAATGAAAAAATTCTAATGCAGGGCATTACATAAGGTAATTGCTGACAGGTGTAAGCATATACGAGCAGTGAAAGACACACGACCGTTCGGTTAGACAATATTTCTTCGTTCTGCCTCTGCCCACAGCCATGAGCAACTAAACGCACCTTTCGCTAACGCCTTTCTCCAACGTTTCATCGGCATTATATTTTGTTGTAAAAATCCGATTATGTTCTTGGTGAGTACCGTTTTTGGTGAGAACATCAAATTCTGCTCTCATCGCCGCTCGCCACTGTCCCGCATCTTCCGACTTTAGCACTTCACTAACAGTTACGGGATTTTCACAAATGCTGCTCAACATTTCAGTTGGATCTTCTCTTATGAACATCTTGCTCGGTCTTCCAGGCTTTCCCTTTAGAACTAATCTAGGTCTTTCCTCTTTCTCTTTCCAGCAACCACTTCCACCGCTTCGTGAGGTGAATATTCCGACTCTTCGCCTTCGCTTTGATTCGCCTCACACCTTTTGTTGCCATCAGTTGCGTCTTGACCTTAATTTGTGCTACTGCCCACACATACGCCGCCCATCTCACTCGTTTCGTGCTCTTCACTGCTATCGCTTGTTTTATTTGTGTTGTTGTTGCTTGCGTACTTGTTGGGGCTTTCGTAAGTATAGAATCTGCATGTACTATTCTCAAATGAAGGCTCTTCATCAGGTAGATCGGTGATTGAATTTTCAAAAACACGACGTCACGAGCTACGCCAATTGTTTTTGTTGTTTTATTGTACAACCTATAGCCTTTAACGTTGTCCGCGTAGCCAACAAAAATTAGCTCAGTCCCTTTAGTATCGAAGTTCGATCGATTCCTCTGTTTGTTTTAGGCGACTGCTTTACAACCAAACGATTTCAAGTGACCAACTAAAGGTTTTCTCCCGAACCAGCATTCGAATGGTGTTTTTTTTCATTTAGTGCTCTGGTAGACGAGCGATTACGAATGTACGTTGCTGTGCTTATTGCTTCCTCCCATAAATATTGTGGTAAATGTGCGGTTTCCAACATGCATCGGGCCATTTCTACTAGCGTCCGATTGGCTCTCTCCGCTATACTATTCTGCTGTGGAGTATGGCTTACAGTTTTTTGATGTGATATTCCATTACGCTGGATGAATTGTACAAATTGAGAATTTATATACTCCAGCCCGTTGTGTCCTGAGGCATTTCAACATCTTTCCAGTTTGCTTTTCTGCGCGCGTTATAAAATTTACAAATGCTGAAAATCCCAGTGACTTCTGGCGTAAAAACTGCGTTTCCATATATCTCGAATAGTCATCGATAAAGGTAATAAAATAAATTGAACCGCCTTCCGAACCAACACGCATTGGACCACAAATGTCACTATGCACTACTTCAAGTATTGCTTTTGTATGAACATGCCCATAGTTATTGAAGGGTTTATTGCTAATTTTGCAAACCGCACAAGTTATGCAGTCGAAGTTGTTTGGCTTTTGTATATTTAAATCAGGCACCATACTTTTATTCGCCAGCCTACACAAATCTGTGATGTTTAAGTGGCCATACCTACGCGGCCATAAATCGATTTCCCTTTTATTAGTAAGTGTTGCGTTCAAAAATTCGCTTTCTGCATTTTTAAAAAAATTTGCGTAAAAAATGTCTTCAAATATTTTAGCTTTGATAATCGGTTTATTGTCTGGCGTTCTTACTTGTGCTTCGTTTTGACGAAATTGTACCGTATGCCCATTGCTAATTATTTTACTCATAGATAAAAAATTAGAATGCAAGTCCGGCACGTATAAAACGTCACGCAATGTAATGTTACCGTTATGTGATTTTACAATTACATTACCCACTCCCACGGCGCTGACACCTTCGCCCGAAGCAAGCACCACCCTTTGCGTATGAGTTTTAATCGAAGAGAATAACGCTTTGTTCCGACACATATATGATGATGCACCGCTATCTAGTATCCACATGTCACGGTTGGGGACTCGCTCATTCATTAGGGCCAACAAAGCTGATGAGGCGTTTCCTCTTGATCTACATTCCGCCCGAATCTGGCCCCTCTTAACGCATGCGTAACACTTAATATTTCTCTTAGTTGACAAATCTCTTTTCTTGTTTTCATCCGACCTGCTTTTGACTCCAAATTTGACCTTTTTGCCCTTTACTGCAAACACGCTCTCTGCACTGATATCTTTTCGCTCACTGCGACGTGATTATTTTGACCTTTAATTGTTCTACTTTAGGAAGTGTATCACGGCTTTCCATGGCGACAACGAAGCTATCCATTTCGTCTGGTAAGCTGCATAGAAGAAGAATACTGAGCAAATCTTCCGCATCTCTTCTCCCATGTCCTTGAGGTCGTCCGTTAGAGTACCAAACTCATTTATTTGTTCCGCGCACTTTTCACCGGCTTTAAATCGAAACCGCATTAATCTTTTGAAAAGATCTACTTTCCGCGACCCACTTGCCTTGTACAGGTCTTTTAATTTAAGCCACGCATCCATCGCAGTAGAACATTTTTTGATATGGAGCAATTCTGATGACTTAACACACAAAGTTATCATCGCAATCGCTTTTTGATCAGCCTTCACACACGCAGCCCGAGTTTCTGCAGAAGATGAAATTGGGCATGGGTTCATTACAACGTCCCACTGGTCCTGCGTTATTAGGAGGCTCTTCATCGTAACAGACCACGACGCGTAATTTTCATTATTTAATTTTTCAATATGTGCGAACGAATTACTCATTTTAAAGACTTTTAATCGACCGACGATTCAAACAAGACTTGAACAAACTTATTACCAAAACACGTGCTAACTAATTGCTCTGGGCCCATAACCCTTGTAAGCATATACGAACAATGAAAGACACACGACCGTTCGGTTAGACGATATTTATTACAGTAACTCTTGAATTGCTAATACATGAAAGAATATGTACAAAAAGAACGAAAAGTTAAGCAGTTGGGTTGCCAGATTACATTGAAAGAATGTGAAATATCTACAACAGTACTCGTTACTTGCTCTGCGTTTGCAGGAGTTGCTAGATGTAAGGTTATAAATGCGACTGGCGACTAGCAAAAGGTCTTACTTTTCTAACAGCAACGTCTCAGGTGGGTTCTATTATGGGGGGCCTTCTTCATTTAGATCCAACAAATTGAAATCAGAATTTATTTCGGGAAGCTCTGAACTCCTGAATTCATTGTCTTAGTTATCACGGGCAACGCAGTCAGAAAATATTGCGCGTGGCCTGAGTCAGCAAGTTGGACGTAACAACTAAAGCAGAAAAAGCAAAGCGAACAAACAACTCTAAAGTTACATCGAAGGGTTGTGCGTGGGCTGAGTCAGCAAGTACCTGCGTTCTCACGATCCGCTACTGCAAAGCACCGGAACTGCTAGCGCTGCGTCGGCAGCGTTCTCAACAGCGGATATCTTGAGGGTAGTATAAGTAGGGCTTATTTTGTATTTAGCTAAATCAGTTACGTACAGGTACTCAAGACGATAGCCAAATGCTCTTAAAGTAAATAAAAATCCTAAAACGGGCAAAAAGTCTTTGAATTGGTGCCCAACGTGGGGCTATGTTTTAGATAATTATTTGTCGCCCGCGTTAAAATTAAATTAGTAAATAAAATCTTAACGCTATTTCCGTTAAATGTAAAGCAAGATATTTTTGTCGTGTTTCGCTCTTGATAATCTTCATTAAGCTCGCGCATCATCATCAATCCCGTCGTCATCGCTGGAGAATCGCATCGTTGGATACCACCGTTGGAAATTTTAGCAACACCATTTGTTCAAAACAGATTGCCAAAGGTCGGAAACAAGGAAAGGTCAACTGATCAAGTGCAAGTGTAGGTGCAACTATTGTTAAATCTTAATTCACAAAAACAGAGATTAGACATATGATATGGAATTACTGTAAGTGAGCGACTCGATTTTGGGTTTTTTGAATAAAAGATATTTTCAACATTTTAAAATTTAAAATTTAAAGTTAAAATTCTATTAAAGGGTTTTGAAGAAAATGTAAATATTGTAGCTACATTTCCTAATCGGTTGCCCGGTATATGAATCACACTAACGAACCACCAACAGATCTTTCTGACTTAACTTCTATTTTTGATAACATCAACCTATCAGAGCGGACAGAGATGAACGAGGCACAATTCTCACAGGTAGTAAACGCGGCCGTCTCTGCCGCTTTAGGAATGCAGAGACGGGAGTTTGAGGATAGCCTTAGGGTCATGCAGGACCAAATTTTAAATTTATCGCAAAAACCTGTAGTTGCGAAGTATGAAAGAATTAGGATTGTAACGGGCAGAACCTGTGACGAATCACTGGACGTTGTGAAGTCTTTGCCAGAATTTTCAGGACAACCTGTGTGTTATGTGTCCTGGCGTGAGGCGGCACATAACGCATATGAAATTTTTAAAGACTACGGGGGTAGCTCATGGCACTATCAAGCCGTTACCATTAAGAAATAAAATCCGTGGAGCTGCCGATGCGCTTTTATCATCCTTTAGTACGGTCCTAAATTTTGAGGCTATTATAGCCCGCCTTGATTTTACATATGCCGACAAGCGGCCAACCTACTTAGTGGAGCAGGAACTTTCTACGCTTAGACTGGGCTCTTCTAGTGTACTAGAATTTTATGATGAGGTAGAGAAAAAATTATCCTTGCTCGCTAACAAAACAAAAATGTCTTACGAAACGAATATTGCAGATGCTATTAATGACAAATAGCGCGAAAATGCTCTTAGAGTGTTAATTTCTGGGCTCAGAAAACCGCTATGTGATGTCCTTTTCGCATCGAAAACCAGTGACTTGCCAACCGCGGTGGCAGTAGCTCAAGGGGTCGATGCGAATGATGAGCGTTATATACGTGCAACAAACTTCGCGATCAACCGACGTGGCAAAAAGAACTGAAATCAGCCAAAGAAGTAATCAAACGCGTACAATAGGGCAAACACTGATAGCCAAAGAAATCCTCATTTTATCAGGCAGTATAGGAGTGCCAATTCCACCAACGATACGGAAATAGAAATTATCACCAACCAAATTTTAATCAGAATTGGCAGGGCGGAAACCGGGACCCGCTACCTCGGCATCGTCATCTCGCCTACGGCAAAATGCAATTTTCACAGGAAATAGGAATGAGCAATTTCAAAAGCGCCAGACATCCTCCGATCGGCGTACAGCACCAAAATTCCAAAGAGTAAATAATTTGAACCAAAAATATGGCAAAGAACCAAGCTCAGAATCATATGAAGAATTATCGGAGCCAGTTCTTGAGGATGTGGAGGTAGGTGGGCAGGAGGTAAGACTTCTTGTTGACACAGGTGCCTCAAAAAGTTATATTTTACAGTGTCAGATTTTTTTAAATTACCAGACTTAGAAATGTTTGATGGAATCGTAGGCCTCGATTTATTGAATAGGATCCATGCCAATATCAACCTTAAAAAAGGTGTTATTGAGCATAAATTTGGGAAATAAACTATAAATTTCCTCAAAAGCGAAAATGTTAGCCATCTTCAACTTCAGACCGAGTCAATCCTGGCAAGCGTTAAGGAAATATTTTTTAATATGATTAAACGCGTATCTGGAGTCCTTGCAGATCCGAATGAGAAGCTGCCCTACAACACAAATGTAGTGGCTACTATCCGCACTAGAGATAGTGATAGTGCAAATTTCTATCCATACCCTTTAGGTGTTGCGAATTTCGTAAAATCTGAAATTGCATACTAAAAAAATGATATAATACGACCTTCGAGGTTGCCCTACAACAACCACATATGGGTTGTCGACAAAACAGGCTTCGACGAAAACGGAGTGAAAAGGAAAAGAATGGTAATAGATTTCAGAAAACTTAATGAAAAACTATTGATGATTCATATCCTATCCCCAACGTAGGGGTTATTTTATCAAATCTTGTGAAAGCCCAGCTATTAACAACCCTGGACCTTAAGTCCGGGTTGAACTCGTCGAGCGAGATCGGGAGAAAGCCGCGTTCTCGGTATGTAATGGTAAATACGAATTTTGCCGTCTTCCCTTTGGCCTAAAGAATGCACCTGGCATTTTTCAAAGGGCAATCGATGAAGTCCTTAGGGAGAATATTGGCAAATATTGCTTTGTTTATATAGATGGCGTCATAATTTTTTCTCAAGATAAAGCAGACCATTTGGCACATGTAGAGGCTATCTTGAAAAGCTTGCTTGATACTAATATGAGGGCTTCTGTGGAAAAATCGCAATTTTTTAAGACAGAGCTCGAGTACCTTGGATTTCATATATTGAAAGGGTGAATAAAGACCTGCCCGCAGAAAATTGAGGCAATACAAAACTTCCCACCACCAACAACATTAAGAGGTGTTCGGTCTTTTTTGGGAATGGCTGGCTACTACAGATGTTTTGTTCGCGATTATGCAAAAATTGCAAAACCTATAACCGATATCCTTAGAGGCGGGTTTGGTAAGGTGTCGGCCTCCCAATCAAAGAAAATCAGAATTTCTTTCGATGAAGACCAAACTAATGCATTTAACAAACTAAAGACTATACTGGCGTCGGAAGACGTCATGTTGGCCTATCCAGACTTCAGGAAGGCTTTTGACTTAACCACTGATGCTTCCTCACACGCCCTTGGCGCGGTACTCTCCCAGGAGGGTAGGCCGATTACAATGATTTCGAGGACACTCGAAAAAAAAGAAGAGCATTTTGCCACAAATGAGTGCGAGCTATTGGCCATTGTTTGGGCTCTTAAAAGTCTTACACATAATTTATACGGCGTTTGGGAGTGAAACTTTTACACAGATCATCAACCCCTATCCTTTGCGGTGTCCGACCGTAGCCCAAACTCAAAAATAAAAAGATTTAAAGCTTTTATTGAAGGATATAATGCCAAACTCCATTACAAGCCAGGGAAAGATAATTTAGTAGCCGATGCTTTATCACGGCAATTTATAAACTCCTTACAGCCAGAAGTTACATCAGATGCCGCCACTATTCACAGCGAGCACTCGCTTACCTATACGGTGGAAACAGTTTCAAAACCGGTAAATGTCTATAGAAATCAGCTAATTTTAGAAACGGGCCAACACCCTTCCTTACTTTTCCTGACAAAGAGACTTTGTTCAAAATGCTATTGGAAGCAGTCAAATCTGACGTAGTGAATGGCATTCATTGTGAGCTACCTTTGTTAGCGCAGATTCAAAACTGGCTGGTGAATACGTTTCCAAACACCACATTCCGGCACACAACTAAATTTGTTACAGACGTTTTCGATCCTAACGGGCAAATGGAAATCATCGCACAAGAGCACAATAGAGCTCACCGTGCATCACCAGAAAGTGTAAAGCAAATACTGGATGATTTTTTTTTTCAAGAATGGAGAAAAAAGCAAGGGAAGTGGCATCAAACTGTAAAATTTGCGTAAAAGCAAAGTATGTTAGGCACCTAGTAAAGCACCCGATAGGAAAAACACCCGTTCCTACCTTTCCCGGTGAGATCCTTCACGTCGACATCTATTCTACCAACGCGACATACTTTCTTACCTGCGTGGTCAAGCTATCAAAATTTGCCGTAGTACAACCCATTCCCTCGCGAACCATAATCGATGTTAAACCGCGTCTATTGCAATTGATCAACCTATTCACAGGAACCAGAACTATATTCTGCGATAATGAAAAATCGCTAAATTCAAATACAATAAGAGCTTGTCTCAGAGACTTTTTCCACACTGAAATCGTAAACGCTCCGCCCCTGCATAGTACTTCTAATGGGCAGGTGGAAAGATTTCATAGCACCATAGGCGAAATTGCTAGATGCTTAAAACTGCAAAAGGGAGTTGAGGGCACTATGGATCTAATATTACTTGCAACAATCGAGTATAACAAAACCATTCACTCCGTAACAGGCGAAAAACCTTTGGATATTTTTCACTCACGCGTAGGAAATATCGGATAAGCCAAAATGAAAATTAAAAGGGCCCAGGAAGCAGCGCTAAAAATCCACAATAAAAATAGAACAGAAAGAACATTTGCGGTAGGAGAAACAGTGCGCATTAAGTCGAATAAACGTCTAGGTAACAAACTCACTAACTTGTATGTAGAGGGCGTGGTTCAGGAAGACCTAGGCTCATCGATCATGTTAAATGGTAGCGTAGTTCATAAGGATAATATTCGTTAGGTAAATTTAAGGTCAGTAACCTATACCCTTTCTTTTATCTTCCTCTTTCTCATCTTCTAGACCTCTGATCCTTACCCTGCTTATGGCCTCAACTCCGACAAATAGTAAAGTTGTGGATTACTCACACGCAGACTACATACCCATTACAGACGGCGACGTAGTTCTATGGGACGCTTACGGCTACATCAGACATACAACTAATTTTACAGCCTATGCGGAACTAATGCGCAGCACCCGTTCCACATCAAAATTATACCCACGCAGTCACATGACGAAGCTGATGACGGCTGACCTGGAACGAATCGATAAGCTTCTTCGAACAGTAACTGGACCAACGAGACACACGCGTAGCCTAAATATCTTGGGAACTGCTTTCAAGGTTGTAGCGGGAACGCCGGACTTCGACGACTTCCAAAGGGTTACGATGGAACTGGATAAACTTACGGACAATAACAATCGGCAAACCACAGTAAATTTGCAATTACAAAAACAGGTTTTCGACTTAGACAATATTATAACGTCGAAATCGATCAAATTCTGAAGAACGAGTCCCTCAGCAATCTAACTGTAACCGATTTGTTGTTAGTTTCTAAGTTCAAAGTTTTTCATGTTAGCAATCTCTTTCACTTCCTAGTTAAGTATCCTAGTCCTAAGCTTATTTGTAACAAAAAGACTATACTACCCATAGCACACAACAACAAAATGCTATCCCTTCGCGATAACGCTGTAGCGGTATGTGGAAACGACATCTACTCCCTAGACGGCTGCACAGGTGCAACTATGAAATTTTGCAGAAAATCAAATATCTCGACTTGCGCTCAGCAGCTGGTAACTAGTACTACAGCGAGATGCAGAACAGCATTTGGTCAACTAGACCAAACTAACTTACCTGCTGACATTTTCCGGTCAGCCTAGCGTGAATGGAACGATATTCTTCAATCGAAATGCCCTCCAAATAAGAACGGCGACGATATTATGAGCATACCTTATTTGCGACATCGTGCAATAGAAAATCGCCAGCTGATGGACCACCTAAACAATGGTTATAAGACAGAATTGACTACAACATCACTGATTCTAATAGCACTAGCCATCGTCGTCGTGTTACTGCTCTGCGTAACTTTTTTTAGAAATCAGAGCAGGCAGGCTGCAATAGTAAGAGTAGTCGAAACCACTACCGTTCCACAGTGTAATGGCATTTCAGTGTCTAAGAAAGGATCACCCACTCTTTCTTCTTCGTTATCATCATTCTTTTCGAACTCTCTCTCCATCACGAGATGTATTTACAAACATTTCTGCATTGCTTGCTTGCGAGAGATGACGCTCATTACTGCAACAAACTGTTCCTTAGCCAGATATTTATATAATTAATTATATAAAAACAGCCAGCATATGTATCCAACAGAAATTGAATATCTATATTGGCTTTATGAAGTTCTAGGACTATTGGGTTTTAGTCGTTTATTAGTCGGTCTTTCTTCAGTAAAACTTTCGGATTTGCTCAGTAAGATATAGTATATTCTAGGGTCTGCAATAAATCTTTCGAAATCATTTAAATTAGAAATTTCGGAAGAGATCAAATTCGAATTTTCGCATTTCCATGTTTTGGGTGCATTCCACAAGTAGATATTAACAAAAGTTATGTGGAAGGCATGGGTGGGTACGGGATACCAAAACGACAAACTTGCTGCCCTCGTATTTCTCTTGTGCAAGATCGACTATGATTATGTTTTTGATATCTCAAATAATCTTCTAAATGGCTAACTGACCATGTAATTCCCTATAAATTCGATAACACCTGCAGTGCGATTCACTAACTTTAAACCATCCGACAATCGCAATTTTTGATGACAATCTTTGTCGTTTGCACTAACGATTGATTCACTAACTTATTCTTAACGATACTTAACAGCTGTCTCGTTGTATTGATTCAAAGTGATAAAGAGTGGCATCTCTGTCGAACTAAGTGTCAAAATAAGCGAAAAGCACAAAGAGGAATAGAGAAAAATTAAACGAATGCGTGCTGCCAAATATAAATTTGAGCGTTTTTATTATATTTCATTAAAGTGAAATAAGATACTCGTTTATTCCAAACTACAAATATTTATGATTCTTTTTATATACTGCAATTTCGGACTCTCCTCTGAGTGATTTTGTAGAACAGTCATCAACTCGACTCCAAGGAATATCCGGAAGCATCCAACGGTTTTCGATTTCAAAATTCGCGTTGTGCTCCAGCGTATTTAGGATTTACAAACATATTTTTATTTTTTTTTTTTTAGTTTAGTTTAGTTTAGTTTATTTAGCTCCTGCTATTTCAAATTCACACTAGTATTATTTTCCATAATTACATCGTGCTTTGCTTAACATTAAATGTGAGTTTAATTTCATACAATATTTTTCTTAATATAATCGATTAATAATCTTCTATATACAATGATATTTCTCTCTTTTTTAATACTATTTGGCAATTCGTTAAATAATTTTAATCCTTTATAAAGTAAAACGTTCTGTGATTTACTAGTTCTGTACAGATTAATCCTAAAGTCTTCGTTGTTCCTTAAGTTATATGGTTGTACATCTCCCACATACACTAACTGGCTTGATAAATATTTAGGTAACAAATTATGTTTCATTTTAAATATAAATAATAAGACATTCATAACAGTTCTTTGGTTAATATTTAGCCATTTTAAGGAATCGAGCATGCACGTTATTGGGGTCAGTATATTGCACAGTAAAATACAGCGCATACCCTTATTTTGTAGTGTTTGTAGTCTTTTTCTCATTTCCACCGAACCTAGGAACAATATGGTAGAGCAGTACTCAAAATGAGGCTTGATCATCACATTATATAATCTTAAGGCACTATCAATATTCAGTCGCTTTCTAATTCTCCGAAAAAAACCTATTTTCTTTGCAATTTTCCTACAAACATAGTTCAAATGACTATCAAAATTCAAGTTTTTATCTATAACTATTCCTAAGTATTTAATTTCGTCAACTTTTTCAATCACTTCATTATCTATTATTATATCTCCATTTGAATTTCCGTTTATTATGATAGCCTTAGTTTTGTTAACATTAAGCTTTAACTTATTCATTTTTAAATACTCCTCTATGTTTTTTAAGTTAGTGTTCATTCTGTCAATGCATTCGCTCGTTGAAATACCAGTCGTATACAGCAGGGTGTCATCAGCAAACTGGCAGATCTTGACTCCATGTAGTATTTTTTGCATGTCGTTAATATATATGAGGAATAAAAGTGTTCATAGCACTGCTCCTTGTGGTACCCCTAACGATATAATTTTCTTGTCGGACACCCACTCAGCTATCCGTGTGCATTGCATTCTGCGACATAAGTAGCTTTCGAACCATTTTCGTTCCACTCCTTGTATTCCATACTTTGTCATTTTTTGTATTAGTATGCCTCTGTCGATTGTTTCAAACGCTCTCTTAAAATCAAGGAAGACTGCCACCACACATTTTCGTACCGATATTTCAGATTTCCAGCACGAGATTACAAAGTTTAACGCTGACTCACAGTTATGACGTTGCCTAAATCCTGATTGGTTTTCGGAAAGCAATCCGTTATTCTCCATGTGGGCTTCTAGTTGTTTATGTACGATCTTCTCAAGAATCTTACTTTCGGTCATCAGCATATTAATTGGACGAAATTCCTCAGGTTTATCTGTGCTTTTTACTTTTTCTACAGGCACAACTTGTGATACTTTCCACATATCTGGAAACTCTCCGGTTTTCAACGAACGATTTAGGATATTCAAGAGGATTGGGCCAATTATGTCAAATGCACATAAAATCATTTTAGTAGATATCAGGTTGAAGTCTTTTTTGTTGTTCATACTTTTAATCACACTTTTTAAATAGTCAATGTTTAATGATGCGAGCTGGAAGTTAACATTGCTTTGATGTATCTCATCCCTATATCTGACTAATGGAATTTTGCTGTTAATTTCTTCGACACTTTTTATAAAAAATACATTCAATTTGTTTGCTATTTCCCGTTTATTTGTTAATACTTCACCATTTATATTCACTTTCGTAATTTCAGTCCGTTCATCGTTCAGGACTAAATATTTTATTGTTCTCCACATTGCCTTTTGATCCCGCGCTGCTTGAATTTGCTTTTGTACATAATTATTCCGAGCAAGTTGTAATTCATAGACATACCGATTTCGGTATTGTTTGTACTTTTGCCAATCACTTTGTTTTTTGCTCCACTTTGCCATCTCATACAGTTGAATTTTTTCATGTTTCATACCACTCAGATAGTTGTTAAACCATCCGTCAACATTCCTACAACCCGCGATTACCTTAGTTTTGGTCATAGTTTTTATTGAATTTTTTAGAAGATCACCCAAATTTATAGCCATTTCATTGAGGCTGTATTGCGCATCGAGGTCACTTGAATTATTTTTTAGTATTTCTCTAACGAATACTTCTTGGTTGAAAACAAATGACTTTATAGTTTTTTTGGCTTGATCTTTGTTTAATTTTCTGCCTTTCAAGTCCATCTCAATGACAATGGACTCATGATCACTCACTTTATACTTAGAATTAGTCTTAGCTTCAATATTAGACATATTTGTTAGTGCGTAGTTAGAATCATTTATCTATATATATATCTATATATATATATATATCACTAAACTATATTTCTGATTTTATACTTGGATCCTTGACAACAGTTTGCTTTTACTATTTGCACATTATTTGAATTGTAGATATGGTGGTTGGCACAGGCCTCCTCATGATTCTTTGGTGGTAAAACAGATACATATATATGTGCGGAATCGACGGCTCCAATAGTGCCTCCCACAAAAGGTGACGACGCTGAAGCAAACATTTCTTCTGCAGCTTGGCGATCAAGTTGGGGCAAAGGAAACCTCATTTTCTGGTGAAACAATGAAACATTGATTGCATTCGTTACCCGATGAACGCCGGCTTACGGATAACTGACTCATGGATATTCCCCATTGCTCACCTACGGATCGTTGATAGTAACCAGTTGTCAAGCTGAGAAATTAGGTCTTCAGCCAAGTCTGGAGATAACCGATACAGCTTCTAAAATTCTGTTGCAATCAAATGAAAGGGATTGCCCACATCCCGGAGTAAACGTCGCCCCACTGTTGGAGCGCATACTTCTTCGTCACCTCGTTATAAATCATATGCCAATATTCAAAAGACATTATTCAGTGTTCCTTTTTTAATTACAAGAAAACAAATCACCGAGTTTTAAATTTATCATTTATTTAATCTGAAATCACGAATTTTTCTATTCTCGATTGAGTTAACAACATCATACTTGTTTAGTTTTGGGTAATCGACTAGCTAACGACAACAGCTGATTCGACGAATGCGAAAATCATTAAAAAATGGCAACATCGGCAAAGTTTTCGGTAAGATGAATTAACCATGCGAATATCGTTGAAAGAAGTTAGTGAATCGCACTACTGGAAAGGTTAGAGGATCCTGAAGATCTATCTTAGGGGCATTATTAAGCCAAAACACTCCATGCACGTGCGGAGGACTTCATTGTTGGAATTCAACTCTCCAATAGAAGTTTTTGATAAAATGTTCATCGAAGATGCCCCCATTTTCGTTGAAAGTCTTTAGCATTTGCAGTTAACGATAACTTAAATTATTGATTTAAAGTATTTCGAGCAGGGAGTCGTTATAACCGTAGCAATGAATAATTCTTCTGAATCATTGTATAAAATCATATCAAGCGGCGGATGAATAGTTCAAGTATTATTATGAGAAATAACTTGTTCTTCATTTATGTTTGCAATTAGTAGTGTATTTTCAACTGATGAAATAAAAATAACTTCTACTTGGTTGTTAACACTAGTAATACAGTTTTTAATTACATGAATATTACGCTCACGGTACAAAGGAGATTTAATTAAAGAGTGTAATGCTTCCATAATCCTTGCTGGCCGTATTGTATCTGTCATATAATCATGCTTTTATTCAACACGTCTTTTTAAGTGAACTTGAATGGCATGTGTTTGATCTAACAATCGGGGAATTGGCTTTACAATGTCATTCACAGGTGTAGGTATGTTGATAATAGAAGGCTGCATGCGCACATTCATTTCTTCCATTTATGCGAATTAGTCGAATGTGAATGTGCTGCTCATTCGATTCATGAAAGCATGAGTTCATAGTGGTGGGTATTCACAGCGAAATAATGGAAGAATATGAATACTCTCTTGCCTCTCTCTACAATGAATGCATAAGTCTTCTCTTCGCCACACTCCCTTATACTCAATGGTCAGGCAGAGTGAACGCGCAAACTAGAAAATGTGTCGAATGTCGCGAATGTTTTGCAGACATTCACCACCAGCGATCCCTGTAGATGCTTTTAACTAGAAAAATAACTTAGGTATACATCAAAAAATACTAACATATGTATGTACATATGTACCTACATACATACTAATACATATATTGAAAATCAGGGTTTTCTGTATTCATTGCAAATATTATAAATTTGGCATTTTTGAGTGAAAAACATTAAAACTACATGAAGATATTTTATTCTTTTAATTTTGCATTTTCAACAAATCATGAATTATTCTAACGTACATACATAAATATTTAAAAGAGATTGTTAATTTGCTGTTATATGAATATGCAGAAAACTGGCAAAAACGGATTGCACTCTGCGTTATATCGATTACAAAGCGCATAATATGTCTGTATACTATATAGTACATATGTATGTATGAATTAAAAATGGTCGCGGTAAAAACCCTAGCTTACATACCTACACAGGCAACCTTGAAATACTTTAACAAATATACATACATATGTATGTACATACAAGTGTTTATATTTTCTGGGTGGTTAAGGATCGTCAGTGATGTGATTAGTACTCATTGTTTTGTGTTTATAAGGATTTTTTAGTTTGGGAAAATACGTACATTTAAATGTGTACATATGCATGTATGGAATTGTGCAGATACTGCGAAGGCAAAAAAATCGCAAGTACCTGTGTTAATCACTTGTGCTAAAAATTATAAAATAGAGGCTTACCAGTAAATTAAACCATTAATGTGTGACTAGTGCTTAACGCTTCAACAAGTGACAACATAATTCGTAACCGTCTGTATAATATCCCGCAAAGTGAAAAAAAGTAAAAACGTTGCAATGGACGCAGAAGATGTAAGTACACCGGATTGCCTAATTAATTTAAAGTATAATTTTCTTTAAGTTAAAAGTGTAACAAATAAATATTTTTATAAATTTATAGAATTTAGTAATGGATTCCTCAGCTCCCAACGACTTGACCACAACCACACCTGGACCCAGTAATTCAGACATAAAAGCCAAAATTATTCAGAACGAATTTAAAATCAGCGATAAAGCAGGAAAAAGTAAAGTTTGGGAAATTTTTGGCAAAGTGGAGAAGAATACTGGAGAAGAAATTGAAAATGTTGTAGCATGTAAAAAATGCATGAATGTGTACAAGTTTTCCAGAAATAGCACTTCAAATTTAGTGAAACATAAGTGCTATTTGGTATCGAGATGTAACGATAGTGCCTTGGTCGAAAAAATAGACGTCAACGTTGAGACAAAAAAAAGCGGAATATTAATTCTTACTTTGTGGATAATAGAGAGCTGCCGATCATTTAAAATTGTGGAAGACTCCGGGCTGATAAAATTTTCAGAATTTTTAATAGAAACTGGCGCAAAATATGGGCAACATGTAGATGTAAGCAAATTACTACCCCATCCAACAACAATTGTACGGAATGTTGGTAAAATATATAACGCGTATTTCCCAAAAATATGCGAAGAAATTTGCTCAATAAAAAACGTGTGTTTTGCCCTCACTTCCGACATATGGACAGATGATTATTTACGAGTATCGTATTTATCTGTGACGATTCACTTGATCAAAAATGGACAACTGATCACTCGTCTTTTGGGGATGAAGTCAATGGAAGGCGAAAGATGTACAGGTAATAACATTCAAATTTATTTTTCTTATATAGCTTTAAGTAATTTTACACGCTTTGTGATTATAGTTTGCTAAAATTGATTGCTTTTTTATTTATTATTTTATTTTTTTTAGGTGGAAATATTACAAAAAAGGTACAGAAACTCCTGATCGAATTTGATTGCACACTCAACGATAAGGTCATTATTGTCACAGACAGAGGTTCAAACATGGTGGCAGCATTCCGCACCTTCAACCGCATAAACTGCTTAAACCATTTAATGCACAACATACTGGAAAAATCAATGAAGGAAGTTTCTGAGGTGGCGAAACTTTGCAAATATTCTTCAAAACTAGTCAAATTTTTTAAAAAGTCGGGCATAAATTCCTCATTAAGGACATCTTTAAAAAGCTTTTCATGCACACGCTGGAACACCATTTATTATATGAGTTCTTCAATAGAGAAAAGTTGGGTTGAAATCGTTAATATATTACAGGAAAAAAATGAACTCAACAAGATGGATAATATTAGTTTGAATTGTATTAGAAGTGTACTACAAGTATTAAAACCCTTCGAAGAGTCCTCTAGGAAATTGGAAGCTGAAAAGGATGTAACTCTTCATTTAGCAATAGTACATATACATCGTTTGAAGAAATCGTGTATGCCAAATAATGAAGATGCAGATATTGTCAAAAATTTAAAGGAAAGCCTGAGTAATCTGATAGATACTATTGTATTGCCAAACATGTCAATTTACCACAAAGTTGCAATTTTCTTGTTCCCTCCTGCCAATAAGCTAGTTATATTTAATGAAAATGAAAAAATTCGTATAAGAACTGAATGTAGTAACATAATGAGAAGTTATATGAATGATCTAAGTAACGAAGAAAGTCAACCTGAATTGTCTGCTTCCGTGTCAGCTTATAATTCGCAAATTTTTATGGACTTTTTCCAACCTCAACAATCATTTAATTTAGAAGAAAAAATCAGCAATGAGTTACGCATATATGAAGACACAAATGTAACATATCATGACGATTTTGATATCCTTCAATGGTGGCACTTGAATAAAACGCAATTCCCACTACTCTATAAAACAAGCTGTAAAATTTTAGCGGTGCCAGCTAGTAGTGCCGCTTCTGAAAGGATTTTTTCAAAGGCGCGGCATCTTATATCAGAGAAACGAAGCTTAATCGGTTCCAACGCAATCAATGTAAATCAACTAATGTTTTTAAATTGTAATGTGAATCGAATTGAGATTATGAAAGAGTTAGGCCAAGAAACCAATCCTTGAAGAAAATAATGTCCTTAAGAACACAACTATGCATTTAAATTTATGGAATTAATAAATTAGTTTTAGAATATATGTATACACCTACATATGTAAGCATGAAATACTTTTTTTTTTAATTAAATATATATGCGTATGGAATGAATTAATTTTTCAGTCATTGAAAAATCTTGCTATTTTTTATCATTTTCAATAAAATATATTTAAAAAAATATGTCGCATTTTTTTCTAATTAAATACTTTGATCCATTTAGCAAAACTCTGAAATTTTGCCTTGCAATATTAGCACACATGCGAATATTCATTGTGCTCAGCCACACATTCGAATGCTCATATGTATGTAGTTGCACAACTTATTTACGTCTCTTCGCACAATGTGTTTCTGTTAAATTTTGTAGCAACTGAGCTACGTACTCACAGCTATCTGCACACTCATTCATTCATATCGCTGGCTGAGCGTTGAGTGCGTCGACTGTTTGTGATACAAGCGAATGTGTTAAAACTGCTAATGACTGCATTCATGCAGATGTCTAGTGTATAATAATAAAAATGAAAAACATATTTCCGCAATACCAGATTGGTCTGATCTATCATTCGCCTAGTTCGAGTGATGCCGATTTTATTTCATATTTACACGAAATTTTAAATAATAATTGTATAACCAACGATAATGTAGTCTTCATTGGAGATTTCAATATAAATTTATATAGGAATACGACATACAGTAAGCAGTTAGTTGATGTGTTTCGATCTTTCGCAATGAATCAAAAAATTGATTTTTATACACGAAAAGGGGATAATACAGAAACAATGATTGATCTCTTATTTACAAACAGTGAAGCCATTTCTTGTGAAAGATTGAATGACCATCGCATTTCGGAGCATGAAACTATTTTGTTTAAAATTAAGTTGAAAAAAATATTTCAAATGAGAGCAAGAAAAATTATAACCTCTTGGGAACACTACACAAGTGATAATCTTATTAACTTATTAAGACAATTTATCTTTTGCGATTTTCAAAACCTTTATATCGAAAATAAAGTGGCATTCTTGTATAATACCATATCGTAGATATAAACGATTAATTAAGGTTAAAAAAGCCAAATACATGGAGCATAAAATTACCTGTAATATTGGGAACAACAAGGCTATGTGGAAACACCTTAAAAATTGTATATCTATGTCTAACGAAACTAATATCATTGATAAAATAATGATGAACGACCAAATATTCATAAAAGATACGTAAATAGCGCAGTCGTTAAATAACTATTTTATTGAGAGTGTCATGGAAATTAGCACAAATATTAAAGCTCCTTATAGGGACATTGCGGTAATTGGAAATAGTACATTTTCCTTTAAATTTCAAAAAATCT
Source organism: Anomoia purmunda (assembly GCA_951828415.1). Taxonomy (NCBI): domain Eukaryota; kingdom Metazoa; phylum Arthropoda; class Insecta; order Diptera; family Tephritidae; genus Anomoia; species Anomoia purmunda. The sequence goes on along the minus strand of OX639998.1, from coordinate 52,603,881 downwards.
CTACTGAGGACATACTTAATATAGTTAGAGTTTTTAAAAATAAAATTGGTGGTAAAAAACTCCTATCCGAAGGTGTCATCAAAGATTCCATAACCAATACCGGATACTTTTATGCTCAAATTGTAAATGAAAGCTTAGAGAAAGGCGTTGTCCCCAATCTATGGAAAACTTCCCTTGTAGTTCCATTAGAGAAAATAAAAAATACCATCAGGGCTGATGAGATAAGGCCTATTAATACGTTACCGTGTGATGAAAAGATACTCGAAACAGTGGTAAAAAACCAGCTTGTACAATATCTAGAAGATAACAAAATTATTATACCACAGCAATCTGGGTTTCGTAAAAGACATTCTTGTGAAAGTGCTTTAAACTTAGTCATTGCAAACTGGAAAGAAGACTTAAGTAGAAATAAACATATAGTAGCTGTTTTCTTATATTTGAAACGCGCTTTTGAGACAATTGACCAAAAGCTGCTCCTAAAAAGTTATTCAATACAGGCGTCACTGGTATTGAACTAAAATGGTTTGAAAACTTTATAACGAATCGGAATCAAAAAACAGCAATTGGATCAGCACTATCCGATAAAAGAGATGTTTCAGTTGGGCTTCCACAAGGATCGGTATTAGCTCCGATTTTGTTCAATATTTATATCAATGATATAAACAATTGCATTAAATATTGCGATATCAAATTATTCGCTGATGAAACGTTGCTCATGCTAAGTGGAGATAAAATCAGTGATATATCAACTAAACTGCAAGACTACCTAAATAAAGTCTACGATTGGCTATGCTTGAACAGACTTAAACTGAACGTCAATAAAACAAAATACATGGTCATATCAAGGCGAAATTTTGACGAAAGCGAACTGCAAAATCTAAATATAAACAACGAAATTATTGAAAAAGTTAGTACCTTGAAATATCTAGGAATAAAAATTGATGATAAACTGATCTTTAATGATCACATTGATTATACGGTGGGGAAGATAGCTAAAAAATTATACTTCACACAACGAACGTGTAAATACTTAAGTAGAAGATACAAGACTATGGTGTACAGATCTATAATTGAACCTCATTTTATTTACTGTCCCACAATATTCTTCATAATGAGAGATAGTCAAATCTATAAGTTACAAAAGCAACAGAACCGAGCAATGAGATTCATTCTTAGTAAACGCTTTGACACACCTATCAGAGATATGCTGGCCACCCTAAATTGGTTGAGCGTTAAACAACAGCCTTTTACTATACAATGAAGTTTATTAGGAATATTATAGAGGGAAACTTGCCCGATTACTTGAAGAGTAACATAAAACATGTCAATAATGTACACTCAAAAAATACTCGGAACAAAAATGATTTTAATCTCCCGTCCTATAAAACAGAAGCAGATAAATGTAGCTTATATTACAAAGGATTAAAATGTTTTAATGAATTGCCAAATGATTTTAAATGTAACAATATGAATGAGTTCAAAAGAAAATTGTTCAATTATTGAAGGACCCTTCCAATTTAGTGTAACATGGGCGGTCTTTCGAACTATCAACCACAATGCATTCGTACATAGCATACTTCAGGGTCTTGCCAGAATCCTGTATCGGTCCCACATGCCACCATTAAGTAGCCGAAGCTCATCCCGAAACGCATCACTAGATCAAATCAGTGCATCGCCGTATGGATGCTTGCTTTGCACTTTATTTGCACAAATGGCCGATATACGGCAACCGAGTGATGCCTACAATCATTGTTTTAATATGCTTTGGAAGTCTGCTAGTTTGTTATTCACTGATACTTGGTGGTCCTTATAAGTAGCTTTGACTTTATTTTTTAGTATAGGCTATAAATTGTAGATTTTAAGAACTATGTATAAGCTAGGCTTAATAAAGCTGTAAGAAATAAATAAATAAATAAATAAAACAAAATTACCTAAATCTTTTTGGACTAATGTTTCCATATGAAGATTAGAAAATTTGTTTCCTATTCTTTTATTACTTTTTCGAAAAACTTTATCACCTGGTATGTATTGCAAAGTATGTGCTTTAACTTGATGTCTCGGCAAGTCTTTTTATTGGGTACTTGTGAGTCTATCTTTTATTTGGTTTACCAATTAGGCCGGTATGGTATGAATATATCTATGCGCCTTTTATCTGTTACAGAGTGAATGGTGCATCTGTAATTAGTAGTGGCCAGTAGTACTTAATCGATCGAGTCGGAAAGGCTATTCGTACTGTGTACAGGTGGTGTGGTGCAAATCGTGACTCTGTAGTCATTTTTGAGAATTGCTTTGATAGTTTCAGAATGCAATGGCCTTTCGTTGTCGCAGACTATTTCTTTAGTATTTTTGTAGAAATTTAGAAGTTCATAGATTGTTCTTTTACATCTACTATGGATCTTGGTTTTATTTGAAATACTGTTTAGAATTTTGAAAACGTATCTTTTGATGTCAAAACATATGTTTTGAGTATATATCAACGTGAAGGATTTATTTATTTATTTGTTACAGTCTTGCGACTTAAAAAAGGTATAACTTGTATAAATATATAAACATATGTATAATAGATTATCTTACAAAGTATATGTATTTAATTGTTATAAACTCATTAAACATAGATGTAAGTATTTCTAAATTATATAGTTATATATTAATGTATTTATTTAATTTAATATTATTATTATTTACTTTTTTTTACGTACGTACGTATTTATCGAATAGGCAATGATTTACAGTGATCAAATAGCAGTCTCTTGAACATGACAATGTTATCACAGTTTTTTATTTGTGATGTTAACTCATTGAAGCATTTTAGACCTTTATAGGATATATTTTTCTTATCTACTTCTGTTCTATAGAACGGGAGTCTAAACCTATTGTTCTCTCGAAGTATGTATGTATGAGTCTCGTTAATATATCGGAGATATCACTCAGATAATCAGGGAGTCTACCTTTTTTAATGCTAAACACGAATTTCATAGCATGATAAAACACTTGCTGTTCATATTCATTATCATCTCAAGCTCATTGTTTTTTACACCAATAAGCTCTAGTTTTTTCAACATGATATCCCTATCAATAGTCTCGAAGGCTCTTTTAAGATCAATAAACACGGCCACCACATTCATCTTTGAGTTAAGATCTTCCTTCCACTGGGATAGTACTAAGTTTACTGCCGTCTCGCATGAATGCTTAGCTCTGAAGCCTGATTGATCTCTTATAAAAATTTTATTACTTTCAATGTGGTGTAGTAACTGATTTTTGACCACAGTTTCCAAGATTTTTTCCATGCAAGGCAGTGTATTTATTGGTCTTTGCTCCTCTGCTTTTATAGTGTTTTTTACTTTTTTTATCGGGACAATAGTAGCGGTTTCCCACTCTATCGGAACTCAAGACTGTTATTGATTAGGGACGCATAAAAAAATCCCATGTATTCTACTGAATCCTTTATAACACCCTCTGATAGTAATTTTTTCCCACCAATTTTTGTCTTAAATTTCCTAACAATTTGTGTAATATCTTCAGTATCGACCAACTCAAATTTAAATGGAGATAATGGGTGCGCCTGCTGGTTAAAGTCAAATACAATGTTGTCTATGTTTCTATTTATTTCTACAATGCTGTCCACAAAGAAATCGTTAAGATTCTCGGCAATTTCCTCGCTGTGTGTGAAAATTTTGCCGCTAATTAGAACTTCTGTAACTTCTTCTTTGCGATTTGTATTGTTGACCTTTTTTCAAATATTTCCACATTAATCGACTATCTCCTCTATTTAGTTCAACTTTCTTTTCTAGATATTGTATTTTTTAATTTTAATAATTTTTTTGTACTCCTTTCTTAATAAGTTGTATTCTGCCCATTCTCCTGTAAGGATGGCCTTTCTGTATAACCTTAATTTCTCTTTGTTTGTTTCCTCTAATTGCCGATCATACCATTTATTTCTAATCCTAATGTGGGTTTGTTTCTTGAAAGTTAATTGATTCATAACCGACAATAAGCATTGGTTAATATGATCCAATAACTCATCCATATCAAAGCTATCCAAGTTCACGAAGTTACATTGTCTCAGGAGCATTAGCAAGTTATCAGGGCAATACCTATCCCAAGATGTTACTTCCGCCAGTTTTTTTAACGGATACAGATTATTTATATTATCTCGGAACATTATAATTTCATGGTCTGATATTCTCAGATCCTCCCTTTTTCACACACAACTTCCTCGCTATTAGAGTACAATAAGTCAATTAGTGTCTTAGAATATTCCGTAACCCGCGTATCAAAGTCAACCAGTTGTTTCAAAGCCTGGTGTGCGAAAATCTCATTGAGTTTCTTGCTATATGTTGATACTACTTTTAAGTTTATATTAAAATCCCCAATTACAATAGTATTAACCAGATTATTGCATATTTCAGATAGAACGGTATCCATATAGTTCAGAAACTCTGCGTCACTAGTGATTGGTGAGTGGTAAACCACACAGAATTGCCACTTAGTTTCGCAATTCTTCAGCTGTGTGCACCACATATTTTTGTTAACAGATTTATTTAATTCGATTTTAAACTCGATTGTGTTTCGTATTATTATGATCACCGATAAGCTGGAAAGTTAATTTCTGAGTCATTTATTTCATCTGTTACACATGTTTCAGAGCACAGAACTATATCTGGATTAACAGTCTCAACAAGTCTTTCGAGTTCAGCTTTGTTGGCCAATAAACTGTTAATATTGAGATATACACATTATAACGAGTTGTGACGCTTTTTATTCGAATTTGATTGCTAACATCCTACTCTTTGTTTAACTAATTTTAATTTTCTAATATAAACGTGACAATCACGGCTAAAAATGCTATGTTCCACATTTAAGTTTAACCCTAATCCTTATTGGCATCGCAGCAGTTCCCGCATACTAGCTTTGGATTACTCTCGGTGCATTCATCCGATTTGTGTTCACCCATACATTTACTACACCTTAATTTTTTTAATGCATTGGTTAGCACTATGGTTGAAACCTAAACATTTATAGCACCTTTTCACTGACTGTCCATCATAAACTGGACAGCGATCCCATCCAATAATTATTCTCTTTGCGTCTAATATCTGCAAAAAAATATATGTATGCTCTGCTTCTATTAAAGCATTAAATGATGCGGATTCACCCTTGCCTCTTTTCGAGTTATATATTTTGATGCATTTTAGATTAGCGTCGTTCAAAAAGCTATTCTGGGCTTTTATTTTATTGATTACCTCTGTTTCCGTGTACTCAGTATTCATATGTGTCACCAGATTTTTGGATTATTCACTTTTGGCTCAGTGACATCATATAACTCTTTATTCAGATTATTAGTTAAGGCCGCTTTTATTTTGCTTTTGTCTGTTACACTATTGGCGCTAATTACTACAGTTCCATTTTGCTTATTGGGCACTCTATCAATTTTCATACATGATGCATCCACTTTATTTAGGTTCACCCTAGTTTTCTCAACTGCTTGTTTGCTTTTTGGTATAACAATGAGAGGAGGAACACCCTTCAATGCGTTAGCGTACGATACACCCACACCGCTTTGTATTTTCTCTTTTGTTTGTACGGCTACTTTTTTAACTTCACTAATTATTTCATTCTTTTGCTTGCAAAGCTCGCTAGTAGAGGTGTCGACTCTTGCCATTTGCTCTTTGTTGGTTTTGCATAAACCCTCTTCTCTCTTTATCAATTCTAACTTTTCAAGGTTCGTTTTCTTAATGTTATCCATTAACATTCAAATCTCCCTATCATGTTCTTGTAACATCTTCTCTATATCACATTTTTGCTATTTTATATTGATTTTGTTGGACTCAGCTATACTCATCATTTGTTTGAGCGCATCATCAACATTAGAAATATATGTCATGCAGTCATCGCACATGAACCGCAAAAACCGACAAGTAGCCAAACCTTGCAGACAGTAGTATGCCTGCGCATGCAATATTTTTGTGGTACATTCTCCCACACACACCCTCACATCTCACACCCGGCTCTCCTCTGATACCTTTTCGGCATCTCCCGCACTCCGACATTCTCTCACTTGCCGATCAACCGCTACGTTTGATTTAAACAAACAGCAATCAGTTAATTTGAAGAATTATATTGTTTATGTTGTTTTCTTTTTCTTTTTTAATTTCAGCTTCGCACCAGTTAAAATGTTTACATACAAATTCAGTTCACCATTCTAGACATTTTCCAAATGTGAACAAATACATATATGTACTTTTGCACGACAATATATTATTATGAATACTTTACGCTGAGCGATTTAAAACACGTCCGTCTGCTATGAGATGATAATTTTAATGAGGATTTCGACCGGGATATGAAGGTGGAGTTAATCCTATTTCGGATTCATGACTCTAAATTATTTCTTTTAGAATTTTACGTAAATCGGGAAAATTAACGCTCTCAAGGATTTGCTGCGCATTTTCGTGAAGAGACCTATGGACCCGATTATGTTCGGTTTGGAGTATTTCGCACTGGCCTTCCGAGTTATCTGCTTTGAGGTGCGACGGAATTTTCCTGCAGGGAAAGTTTTGAAAATCATCATTTTGGATTCGTGCTCGAATGGACAAATCACATAGCAATCCGTTAACAACATTTAGATTAACACATTGTTTCATGGATTTCATTAGATCACACAGGCTAGGTTATTCGATGACTCGTGATCTGAAGATTATTATCGTGTTGACTGTAAGGCAGCACATTGCCTTTTTCGAGAATAATCTGGGTTTGGAAGCAATTAGTAGGGGGTTTTACTGTTGGTATTGTTTGAGTTAGTGACTCCTCACTATTAGCGGCCATGCATTCTGAGTCCACTCCATAATCCAGTGCATTTATTTGTGGCCGGGAGAGTGCTTTGACGACAAAACTGTCTTTGCCTGGTTTATAGTGAAACTGTGGTGAATACTCCTCTACAAAAAAGGGCCAGCCTTTCATCCTTGAGTTTGGCATTTTTTTTTTGTCGGGCATTGCGAAGGTAGTTTGCTGATGGTCAGTATATGTAGATATTCAGGAGTTTTACGCAGCTTTTTCATGCTATTTTCAGGAGCTCACTTTAGTTTGTTGCATAAATTTCTACTGTTGCTTGTATTCAGGATTAAGGAGCAGTACATCTTCGGGGGCAAGAATCCCCTAAATTATATTAAATGCCTTAAGTGCTTCCTCGTCTAACGTGATCTCTATTTTCCTAGATTGGTTAGCACCGACCTTGAACAATGGAGGAATATTTACCTCCCTTGCACTGTTTGCATGTTCCTTTCTTTTAACGTATTATTACTAGGCAATTATAATACAAATGCTTTTCTTGTTCACCATCGTAACTTAATAATCCAGTTTTTAAGTCTGTTTCACCATTTACCTCCTTTAATCACCATTTACCTCCTTATATAATTCACGGGCTTAATTCTGCTTAGGTCCTTGAGCTCTTTGCAGCACGTGTATCAATCAGGAACCTTAAACGTCTTCCCCCGACTGTCGTCTCGACGAAAGAGATTTTTACCTAAAAAATTAACGTCATCCTAGATTTATCCAGAGAGCCCTCTGCGCGTATCTCCTCCGCTCTGGTAGTAATCGTCACATTTTGCGTCATTCCAGTATTCTGCAGGTATGTCCTGTTTTTTGGAGAAGATTATTTATTCGTTGTATTTTTTTCGTAGCCTGGGACCTTTTCTGTGACCTTTCGGATACCTGTTGCTCCGAGGTCTGAATAGCGTTTCGGTGGAGCATACCACATATGTTACCTGTGTTTGTATGGAATACTTTCGGGAAGGCTCTTTGCTGGCTTTGCCTGTCATCCTTACCATTTAATTGTTGAGGTCTATTTTTGTCTGAGTCTAGAAACGGACGGGTTTACATCCATTGGCACTTGAGTATGGGTACTGGTTAGGACTTTAAAAGCTGGTTCATTAAGGGAATGGGAAAACATAGACATGGTTTGGTTTGCTGCAAGCTGCTGTGATAAGGCCAATGCGGAAGGAAGATCGCTAGACCTTGAGGAAAGGATGTCACACAAGGTGCGATTCGGTACCATAAGTCATTATGGTTCTATTTACTATAAGGGTGAGTATTTCCTGCTCAATTAAATGGATTGGTTTTTTATCGGCGTATGCGAAATCTAGCTGTAAAATAATTGCGTGAAAGCTTAGGATTGTGTTGAAGGATGATAAGACACTATTCGCTGCACCTACCACTTTATTACGTATGATGCCTACCGCCTGATAATGTTCCTTTATAGGCAGTGTGCGCCGCTGACCTTCAGGAGACATAGCGGGCAGGGTCTTTACGAGGTATAATGATTCCTGACAAGTTACATTAGGCTGGATTGTAAAAGGCTCTATTCAATGACCTGAGTTGGCGTCTTAATTCTTATTAGCCTATTTGTCCATTCGTCTATTCGGGTTTGGAATTTCTGTCTTGAATTGCGGTACGGATTGCAGTATTGAGAACTACTTGGAGAGTTTGTTCGCCCATGGTCACTGTCTGGTATGGTAATTCTTTTTTTTTTTAATTTCACTTGCTGTTGGTTTTTAATATCTTCGACTATTACTCACAGCGAGCGGTTGTATATTTCTGTGTGCTTCTGAGTTTTGTGCTCTCACTACTTCTCGTGGAAACCACGTGCTTTGCCACCTTCTTTTCAACCTCCTTTATTTAAAAAATCTTAATCTAGCGTGAACTACTATTACTACAACAGTTCAGTGTTTTAGTGCAAAATGGCCCCCGGGCCCAATTCCCTTGGGAGTAATCGGTTTGCCCTGCTTGCCGATAACTCCAGAGTAAAGAAAAAAAAGGAAAAGAAATCCAAACAAAAACTCGACATTACTGATCTCTTTGTATTCCCTAATTTACCGACAGTTAAAAAAAGTAGTAATGATCCTAAGTACATAACTATTGAATCAGCTGAAGAAAATAAGACCCTAATGCAATACTCCTGCTTTGCTGTACACAAAGCCATCTGTGCTGTGAGTAGTGAAATCAACTCAGTAAGTGAGCTCCGCGATGGCAAAATCTTGTTGTTAGTTAACAATAAAAAAATAGCTGATCGTTTCATTGCACTGAAATACCTCCCTGGCATCTGTAGCATAAAAGCCAAATATCACGACAATTTAAATCATACTAAAGCCACAGTATTTGCCCCCTTTTTGAACAATGTAAGTGAAGCAGAAATTGTAAGTGAATTAAGTCCGCAAGGTGTAGTCGCTGCATACAAATTCCAGAAAAAACAGGAAAACAACCAATTGACACCAAACGGTGTCGTACTACTAACCTTCGACCTCTTTAGCCTTCCGGAGCAAATCGATATAGCCTGGCGAAAGGTTAATGTAAGGCAGTATGTACCCAACCCCATGCGGTGCAAAAATTGCCAGTTACTTGGACACACCGTGAAACATTGCAAGGGAAAAGCAGCGTGCAACAACTGTAGCCTGCCTCCCCATAACCCTCTAAAATGTATACGTACCTTTTGCGCTAATTGTCATGCAGATCATCCAGCCTCTTCAAACAGCTGTCCAAAATTCATGCAAGCGAAACAAATACAAAAAATCAAAACTACAAAAAAATGCACCACACGAGAAGCCACAAAAATATACAACTCAACTGTTTCTCTCCCCGAAAATGCACCTTCATTCTCATCTACTGTCTCAAGTAGCACAAATAATCAACAAATTAACTCATCAGCAAACGTTAGACCTGTCAATTCAGAATTATCTTCTCCTCAAATATCTGATGACCAATTATCTGAAAACACTCCGCAAACTCTCAATAACCTGTTCACCAAACTAATAAACGAATCAACCTCTCACTTTAAAGATCAGCACTCACTCAACCTTATTACACCCACACACACAGACATACCAGATCAGAGCCACTTCACTCTCACACAGCAACAGCATGATCACTATACCATGAACAACAATACAAACTTTGAATCAAACTCAAACTCTACTTTAAATCTCCCAATAAATTACGTATATAATCAACTTTAACCTATTTTTCATTGTTATCTTCACTTAATTCTATTTTCAATTTCCAATGTTCTCAGTATTACAATGGAATATGAACGGATTTTATAATAATTACCATGAGCTCCAGCTCTTGGTAAAGTCTCTTTCCCCATCATTAATTCTACTCAACGAAACCCATTTAGCCCACAACGTTAACGCTTTCTGTCCCAAGCAATATATTGGCATATTCTATAACTCTTCGAATATAACGTCTAGTAAGCAAGGCGTTGCAATTTTGATAAAAAAGAGCCTGCCTTATAAAAGAATTGCTATCCATTCTGCAATATCGGCAATCGCCGTCGAAGTTGATATAAACTTCAAGCTTAATATAATTTGCGCGTACATTCCACCTACACAAAGCTTCACAAATACCGACATCTTGCACCTATTGCAACAAGTTTCAGCTCCCGCCATTCTTGCGGGTGACTTCAATGCTTGGAGCCCAATATGGGGATCTCCAACATCAAACTGTAGAGGAAAACTGATTGAAGATGCTCTGTTGGCTTCCGACCTTATATGCCTTAACAATGGTAACGCAACCCATTTTTCTACCCACGGCACCTTCTCACACCTTGACCTCACATTGTGCTCAGCAGCTCTTGTTCCAAATCTCACCTGGTGAGTATCAAGTGATCTACACGGTAGTGACCACTACCCTATTTCTTTTGAAATAAATAATCGGCAATTTCGCCATGCGTATAATCCAAAACCAATATTCAAAACAGACTTTGCTGACTGGTGTACATTTTCAGGACTATGTGACATAGGCAGTAACAGTACCCCGTTTTCTTGCAATATAAATAGAGAAGCTGCCACAATACAAAAAATTATCCGCGCGGCAGCAAATCGCTCTATCCCGCAAACAAATAGAAATAAAACCTCGTACAATGTACCATGGTGGAACATTCAGCTTACACTTCTCCGTTCAAAAAAGTAATCGGCCTCGCATGAATATAAACGTTGTCAAACTCTCGAAAATTTAGTTAACTATAAAAAAGCGAATGCTTTGTTTCGTCGTAAAGCAAAGGAAGCTAAACGACAAAGTTTTCAGCAGTTCACTGCTAACATAAATCCCGCTTGCTCTCTTAAAAAGATATGGAGAGACATAAATATATTATCTGGTGGACCCAAAAACACATCAGTTACACGTTTACATACTCCTGCCGAACATTTGTTTATGCCTGATCAAATTGCGAACTTCTTTGCAAACCATTACTCAAGTGAAAGCGCAGATGAAAATTTTAGCACCAACTTCCGAATTAGCAAAGAATCAATCCTAGATAGCATAGGTCAAATAGAATATACACTTTCCTCATCTGCAAAAGCAATAGAGTCAGAAATAACGATGTCCGAGTTTGAGTATGCCCTCTCGTCAGTTAAAGGAAAAACGCCTGGATTGGACAGGATATCCTATCCGTTAATCAAAAACCTGCCGAAGTCGATGAAAGTACGATTAGTTAAGCTGTATAACAACATTTTTGGCACCGGGGTTTATCCTCAATACTGGAAAACTTCCAATATAATCCCAATACTGAAGCCCGGAAAATCACCCACTGAAGTCAATAGCTATCGTCCTATCTCCCTTCTAAGCTGTCTTGGGAAAGTAATAGAAAAAATTGTAGGCAATAGGCTGTCATGGTACGCAAAAAAAAATAAAGTAATAAGCTTTCAACAGGTCGGCTATAAAAGAGGGCACGGTACAGTTGATGCCTTGCTCAGTTTTGATCATTTTGTGGCAAAGGCTCTGTCCAGTAGAAATCATGTATCTGTTTTGTCTTTAGATTTCCAAAAAGCATTTGATCGTATTGGAATTCACGTAGTCTTAAGACAACTACAAAAATGGAGAGTGGGCACCAGAACTCTAAACTTTGTAAAATCTTTCCTGACAAATAGGAGACTTTCAGTCACTGTTAATGGATTTCACTCAATAACCCACAAGCTCTCAAATGGTACTCCACAGGGCTCACCTCTTTCAGCTTTACTCTTTATTATCGCCTTCGATGAGCTAAGCCAACTTCTTTCTAATTATAAAAACATTGAACATCAAATTTACGCAGATGATGTACTGGTGTACTCAAAGGTAAACGACACGGCTGCTGTCCAAAACACCTTCATTGACATTCTCTCCAATATTTCATCTTGGTCGTCAAATTCTGGCGTACACATTTCTTTAGAAAAAACAAATCTTCTCCATATCTGTCGCAAAAAGATATCATGCAACATTTCATTAAATGTTGACAACTGCATCATTATGCCAAAAGAAAAGTTGAGGATCCTAGGATTAATCGTAGATTCTAAGTATCTATTTAAGGATCATTGCAGTTATATAAGAAATTCGCCTGTACATAGACTAAATATTATTAAGTATCTCACTTGTAAACATAGCTATATACACCCTACTATTCTCATCAATGTTGTCAGAGCACTAATGCTATCCAAAATTGATTACGCCTTACCTACATATCTACGGACGCTGTGCAGCATCCCTAATGCGTAAAATCTCTGTGCCTTATCATACAGCAATCCGTCGGAGCCTCAGAGCATTTCCTACTTCACCAACGAAGTTTTTACTTGCTGAATCTGGCTTACCGAGCATCTTCAGTAGAGTGGCTGATGCAACATATCGCATTCTTGCGAAAAAACTAGACGGCACAAATATGGCATTAACAAAGACCTTCATTAGCACAAATTCACGGAAGAAACCACTAAGAATACCTTCGGCAGTATCCAGATCTCTTGAATATGCCAGGGACAATTTCATATCTTTTTACGGCGGCAAAAAGAGCGTTGATACATTTCCTCCTTGGTTCATTAGTCCAGCATCTTTTGAGAATGCCTTACTAAACTTGCCTAAACAAAGTACACCTAACGCAGTCTACCAAGCAAAGTTTGCTTGTATTCGCGACCACTATAGTGCATCGGAATGGCGTTTTATTTTTACGGATGGATCTAAGACATCAGACCACAGCTCGTTGGCCGTTGTCAATAAAGATAGAAACGTAATTTGCCAATGGCTACTTGACCCGATGTGTTCAATATTCACGGCCGAAGCCTTGGCTATCGAACTAGCTGTTGAGCATGCCAAAAAAAATAGAGGAAAATATTTGATTTGTAGTGACAGCAAATCATGCATTGCGGCAATTCAATCACCTGCAAATACCCATAAGATAATCTCATCAATCAGAAACTCCCTCATTGCGGCTCGAAATAAAATTAAGCTTATGTGGATCCCAGGGCATGTGGGGATCTCAGGAAATGAACGCGCTGATACTGTCGCAAAAGAAGTTAAAAGATTCCCTACTCTAATGATTGACTTCATAAGTAAGAGCGATTTGTACAGATATATTAAAATAAAAAGAAAAAATCTGGAACTCATAGACTGGATATCGGAAAACCATCATTATATTGGAATTAACCCAAGGAGAATGACTCCAACCTATCCCGCAAACCTGGCAAGCAACATCCTGAAGCCGTACATACGTCTAAGACTCGGCCACACTATATTTAGCCACTCTCACCTTCTAACTAGGAGCGCCCCACCTTGCTGCCCTTTATGCAACGGCCCAAACACAGTTAAACACCTAATTTCTCAACATCCGAACACAATGCACTCTGAAAGCTCCGGCAGCAATTCCCCAATGGAGGCACTATCGACACCCAGCCACGACAACATTATGTATATTTACAATTTCCTTAAAAATAACAATATCCTTAATCTAATTTAGCGTAGTTTAAGATATCGTGGTTTAAATATTAAAATTATTCTCCTGTACCATTAAATTTAACGAACAAATGCTTCTTTGGATAGACATACAACAAAACTTTATATAAAAACGATGACTGAAAGCCTAGCAGCTAGTGTCATTTTTAAGTTTATGCTGTAATTTATTACTGTGTAAATTGTTGTAAATAAATAAAATAAATAAATAAATAATATCTTCAACTTTATTTCAACAGGCACTTCAAACGGGTCCTATTATCATATAATTTGTATTTGGTATAATTCTCAACTCACTTAATTCCTTGACAAGTGAATTTAAACTTGAAATTGTTTCTATACAAATTTTATTTTATTATCAACTCCCTAAAATTCATCACAAAATCGTTAAACAAAAACTTAGTACCACTATTTAGTCCAATTGCTTTAGAATTTATAGTTCTGCATTGCAGCCACTTTTTAGTTTAGTTCTTTCTGGATTCCCACTTCATTAATTTTAAGTGCTCAGTAGTGCTATTCACTAACTTTAAACCGGGCGACAACCGCAATTTCTGACGACAATATTTGTCGTTTCCACTAACGATTGTGCGGTTCACTAACTTATTCTTAACGACACTTAACAGCTGTCTCGTTGTATTTAGTCAAACAGTGGCACCTCTATCAAACTAAATGTCTAAATAAGCGAAAAGCACAAAGAGGAATAGCGAAAAAACAAACGAATGCCTGCTGCAAAATATAAATTTTAGCGTTTTTATTATATTTCATTAAAGTGAAATAGGAGACTAGTTTGTTTCAAACTACAAACACTTATAATTCTTTTTATATATTGCAATGTTGCATTGTAGGAGGATTCCGGACTCTCGTCTGAGTGGTTTGGTGGAAAGGCATCAACTCGACTCCAAGGAATATCCGGAATCATCTGCAAATATGCCATGGTTTCCGTTTTCAAAATTCGCGTTGTGCCCCAACGTATTGAGGATTTATATTGTATATTTACATTTTTTAATGAGAATCATTTATCTTTTATATTGATAGGTTCTAGCGGCTTTAAGATTCTTCGTAACTGGCTGCTATCAACGACTCGTAAGTGACCAATGGGGAATATCCATGAGCCAGTCAGTCATCCGTAAGCCGGCATTCATCGGGTAACGGATGTAATCTATTATTCATTGTTTCACCACGCCTCCTTGGAGCGCTTACTTCTTCGTCACCTCGTAGTAAATTACAGCCAAATATTCAAAAGACATTATTTAATGTTCCTCTTTTAATTACAAAGAAACAAATCACCGAATTTTAAATTTATCTTTTATTTAAGCTGAAATCACGAATTTTTTTTCTCGATTGAGTTAACAACATCAAATTTGTTGTCGTTTGGTTTTCGGTAATCGACTAGCTTACGACAACAGCTGATTCGGCGAATGCGAAAATCGTTAAAAAATGGCTGCTGAATAGCAACATCGTTAAAGTTTTCGTTAAGATGAGTTAACCATGCGAATATCGTTAAAGAAAGTTAGTGATGGCCACTACAGGTTTTTACTACATTTATTTCACAATCTTTGGGTCTAACATTTGTTTTAGAGTTCCATTTTAATAAGTTCATTTCCAATGTATAATTGGTTAAAAGGACATTTTTTGTTGATTGCTCAGTGGGTGCAACCACTTTTTGGGCTTAGTCTATTTTAAATTCTCAATTCATCAGTTTTAAGTTCTCAGGTTTTGGCGTAGAATACGTCTTACCTTACGGTATGGGCACCAATGTCAGGTTTTTATTGTTGTAATCTCTATTTCTTTAATTATAAGGAAACGGCTCGATTAATTTTTTTTTTTTTTTTTTTGTTGTCAAATGAAGATGTTAGCTTTCGTTTGACATACATTTCATGTTGGTTGATATCTTCCTAATATTTAAATTTCTCAAATGAAAATTGTATAAACACATGCACACAAATATGTGTGTGGTGTTTGGTTGAGTGTTTGCTGTTGGGCGATTTAAATGTACTCGTGCAGCACTTTCTTTGTATTGCATAATTTTAGGCGGGCAAGTTAAAGTAGAGTAAAAGAAGAGAAAATGCTGCCAAGCTTATGTATATCATCCAAAGTAACTATCAAATAAAGAAATTCATTTGCTTGTATTATTTATCATTTATTGTTACATATGTTTTCTGTCTTATCGGATGGCGTATTCTACGTTAAACTTAATGGCCGTGTCTCTGACACAGCCTGCTTCTTTTTTTATTATGTTTCTTTAACATTTTTCACAATTATTTTTTTAAGTTACTTTTCTAGTAAGCTCGTTTCCTAATTGTAATTAGTTTAGAGTAACTTTTTGTTAACTGCTCAGTGGATTCGAACCACGGCCACATGCGAGCTACGTCGACGTCGATGCCAATCAATATTTGTATTACCGATGCGAATGAAACTACTATTCTTAAGAACCCCAACAGCGAAACATCGCTGTCGACGTCAACGTTAACAACCTACCTACCCTAAGCAATTAGAAGTCAATTCGTTAGAATAAACAAAATTAAAATAAAGAGTATTTCGTCTTTTTGTTATCGCAACAGTGTTACGACCACACAATATATTCAAAGAAAAAATCAATTAACGTAACACTAAATTACGAAAAAACCACACGTAAAAACTTAAAGAATATCATTGGAGTAATACTATAAGTAGGCCACTTGACAAACATTACCGCAAAAAATCATAGAGTTATTTGATGGATTTGAAAGCATTAAGTTTGTTAAAAATTTGTACCGCGCAAAAGATGTTAATACCGAGGAAAAAGCCTACATGCATGTTCAAAATTATCACAAATTTGAAACAGGTCACACAAAGGTATCGGAGAACTACGAGGGAATTGTACCATACATCAGTTTCCCGAACCTGAAAAAACTGGTACACAAATTTGTGAACAACTGCTTTATGTGAAACAAAGTAAAATACGATAGGTGACCTATAAGAGCAAAATTTAATTCAACAGAAACACGGAAAGGCTGCAAAGAAACATGGAATGCTACACTAACTCAGAAGCGATTTTCTTAACATTTATAGACAGGATTTCTAAATTCGCCGCAGCATTCTTCCTCGAAGATAGGACTAGGCAAACAATAATAGAGAAAGTAAACCAATATCAATCACAAAAAGCACACTTCAAGAAGCTTATTGCCGAAAACGAATTTAAAATTTTAATAACCATTCCTCCCTAAGCTCTTGCCCGCCTTGGGAATAAACGTAACCCTCACATTCCTCAATAGCCTAGGAATATAGCCCCTACTTACGCAGCTCGCGTAAATAGGCGCCAACCACTGGCAATACACCCGCTCAGACATTTGCCACTAAACGCGAAAGATGCCGGCAGGAACCGGAGACTTGAACGCCTTGAATGAGCGTATCGCCCAGAGCAGGCGACGCTCCTCCAACAGGTCACAAGGAGGGACATAAATGGCACCTGGTTCCACGCCTGTGGCTCCACATGGCTCAGAGTTGCCGGTAAAGTGGAAATCGAGGAGAAGCCTGAGCGACTCGATTGAGTTAACAACATCAACTCGCGTGTTTTTTTTTGAAAGTCTGCTGTAGCAACGTTTGTTTGTTATTGAAGTCTTGTTGCTGCTTTAGTCACACGAGTTACGTTTTCGTCACCAACTCCCTTCTTCATAAACTTTAGCAACTAAATATGGTTGTGCAACTCTTGCTCTGGCTTTCGTTACTCCTGGTATTTTTTTTCCTTGCTTGTTAATTCGCTACTTGAGTAGGTTAACTTAAAATCAGTAATACATATTTAAAACGCTTTTCGCCATGGGCAAAGTGTGATATTTGAACATTCTGAAACATTTGGATAAACGTTTGCAGATGCTCGCGTATAGAATAGTTGGTAGAAAGACTGTCTGTTTTCCTTTTCAGATCTATGCATTCAAAATGCTAAATTCGCGAATTCGACAAGTCACCATTTATTTTGAACTTTTGTTTTTCAATTCTACTGTAAGAACGAAGCACAAAAAGAGGAAGCGTGACGAGTGTCAGGCGCTTGCCAACTGAAAGTAAGTTCTAAGTTTTAATTTAAGAGTAAGCTCGAATTTAACGGACATGATATAAGGTTCTGTGTTGAAGTTCTAAAATAAATAAAGACTAGTAACTAATGTTTTGTTTGACTCTCTAATTTCAAACGTTCGGCGAAATGTTAAATTAAGTGCCAAAATAATAAAAAATAAGGCAAATGCGAACACAAAACCAATAAGCCATACGAGGTGAATTAAGCAGAGTTGAGAACCCAAAGTAATAGTTACCATTCGAACCGAATGCAACGCATAATCAAAAAATAAAGGAGTACAGGGGAACAAAATATTAAATATTTATCAAATTATGTATACTTAAGTCTAAAACTAAAGCCACATACATAGAAGTAAGCCATGGCTGCTGAGGCCTTCAGCTTAATCAGTTATTTTAAGTACTAATTAGTGAAATAAGCTTAGATTTACAAAAGTGACAGACATGCATACAAATAATTTGTAAAGTTTTTTTGTAAGATTCCGGTAAGTAGTTATTAAATATGTTATTATAGTAATTAATTATACAATATTTTAAGTTTAACGAAGTATTTTTTATCATTGGGTAATTAATTTTGTCTTGACCAGGGGTGACACCTTTGAGGCTATTTAAAGAATTGCTAAATTCAATAAAACTTATATCATTTTCTAATACTAAAGCTTTGGCATTGGAAGTATAGTTTGTTCAAATTTTTAGTGCTTGGTCTTTGGCTACACGAAACGATTGAGTGAAGTTAGAGTCGTTTGATTCATCCGACCAAGTTTTTGCAAATAATTCAACTATTCCAGTTTTATCAGTAATATTTGTGGAATAATCTTTGATATTTATACAGTGAATATCATTTATAGGGTTAAGGCCGCAATACCATTTTATTTGAAACCATAATTTATTCAGTGGAGTAGTAGGTTCGATTTCAGAAGTAAATTCAAATGTTTTTTTACGTTTAGCTATCTTAATCTCACGACGGAATATCGCATTGGCCCTCTTGAAATTGAATTTAAATTTCGAATGAATTTCGGCACCGATGGCCGCGAAATCTTGGTTTAGTCGCAGTGGTTTAAACTGAATTGAATTATGTATCAGTAAAGTAACACCTTTAGAAGAACTACTGAAACTAGTGGAAAGCTGTTGATAATTGTTGGGTATAGGGAAATTGGAGTTGTGTAATAGATGAGTCTCTTGTAATGCAATAATCTTAGGTTTATATTTATTTATTAGCAAAGAAAGTGAAATATAGTTATTAAAATAGCCATTTATGTTCCACTGAATAATATTCAAATTCATAGAAGAAAGTTAAATGTTTGAAAAACTAAATGATTCATCGTCCATATACATTAAATTAACAATTTCTTCATTTGCATCTTTTTGATTAGCCTTAGGTTTCCTTGTCCTAAGTTTTTCTGAAAATTTTAGTTAGTAGTTGTGTTTATTATTGCACAACAAGGTTTTCAAAATCATGGACTTGTTCATTTTTGGGGATAATTCAGGTGGACTAGAGCTATCTTGTTCATATTTAGTATTAAGTCTGTCTACTAAATATTTTAAATTATCTTAAAACTTACTTGCGCTTCTATTTCTAGTATTAATAGCATTCAAATATGGTTGATGATATGTCCCTCTGATTCTAAGGTTTTTCATAAGATGTTCCTTAATAACATTCAACGATGTAGTCCACGATTACTACTCGCGCTGTTCAGACGTGTGAGCAAATTTCCCGTGATCTGCCGGATTTTGTTTTTGTTTAAGTCACTTGTTGACTACGACTACAAAAACAACAAATATTTGTCTGCGAAAACAAAAACAAAGTGCTCATATTTACTTGTTGGTTAACATTTGCACAAAAACTTATTAAACGTATTTGTATCAAAAGTACCGCAAGTTTTTCCAGTGACCTCTAATTTAGCAAATTCTTATTGGTTTAATAAGTAAACCTTAATAAATTCTTCACCTTGTTTTGTTTGACAGATACACTTTTTCACCATGGCTAAGCCTCCCGACATTTGGAGTTGTAAAAACGATCAATCTAAGTTTCTTGTTATATCTAGAAATGATAATCAAAAATTTACCCATGTGTCTCCGTTCATAATAAAGAAGTCAATAGATTATGCCCCTCATCTTGCTAGTGTAGTGTATAGTACGAATGTGCAGAATAATAGAGAAGCTTATCATATGCTAGAGGAAACTCGGTTAATAAAACGAGAATGCCGAAAAAAATACGAAACTAATTTTGATCAAAGAAATGCAGAAAATAAGAGTGAAACCCATGAGGAAAGTTCATAAAACAATAACATCCAACGCATAGATGACCGACAAAAAAAAATCGGAGCAATTTCGGTATAATAACTCAACACAATATCGACAAAGTAACTCCGGACAATGCAGGCAGAATACCTCAGGGCAAACGGGACAAAATATTTGCGAGCCAATGGAAATTGACCACATCCAAGAAGAGGAAGAATCGGAGGAAGAGGCTATTTTTCAATCAGCCACCTCCAAGGAAATTTACCGCTAGTAGAGTAGTCAATGGGTAGAAGTAAATAAAAGAGTTTTATTGATACTGGAACCACACTAATAAGTAGCGATGTACTTGAGCATTACAAAAAGACAAAGTTGCCAAATCCAATAAATTGTATACGTTGAATGGTCAAACAGAAATTAAATATGAAATAGAAAGAGAAGTACCAACAAAGGTCAATCATCAACACCTAATAGCTTGGAAAGTAGAAGAATTAAAATAGATAAAGCGTTTGAGGGACTGATAGGTCAAAATATTTTGAACAAACTAAAAGCCAAAGTGGATTCAGAAGGCCAGTACATTGAGGTTAATAATGTGAAAACGAAATTTTGAAACTTATGTCCATTTAATTACGAGGAAATTTATTTATGAGGAAGTAGAGCAAACCAACGAATTTTCCACGAGACTCTCCTCTTCTCTCTAATAGGACATTAACGAAGAAGAGTAGATAGAAGTAAGAAACAGCGATCTATTCTTTTTAGAAGAGCAGACATATCCATCATCCAGTCATATCCATCAAATTCAACAGGAAAGGCCGATAATTCAGGAGATCGAAATTAACAAACAAATCAAAGAAATGTTGGACCAACAGATTATAAAAGAAAGTACGCCCCCTAAATTTCTCCACTTTGTGTTGTCCCTAAAAGAGTAGACAATTCAGGCAAGAAAAAGTTGCGCATTGAAGTTCCTTACTCCAAACTCAATGAAATTACCATAGATGATAAATTTCCAATCCCAAATATTGAGTAAATACTAGAGGAAGTAGAAAAAGCTTAGTATTTTACCACAATTGACCTGGCGAAGGAATTTCATCAGGTTTTAGTTAGGGAAGAAGATATGAAATACAGGTTTTTCAAATCCGTTGACTCATTTTGAATTTCTAAGAATGCCTTTTGGGCTAGAGAATGTCCCATCAACATTTCCAAAGCTCATTAATTCAGTTATACGATGATTTATGAATAAGGTATGTGTAGTCTATTTAGACGACGTATTAATATTAAGTACAAGGTTAAGAGAACATGTGATTAATATCTAAAAAGTTTTCGGGAGGTTAAAGGAGTAAAATATTAGGATGCTAGTCCTTTTGTAAAGAAACAGAGTTTTTAGGGCATATACTTACGACTTAAATCGTAAAACCCAATCTCAAAAAAAATAAAACCAATTCAGAACAGAAATTACCCGAAACCGAACATCAAAAAACCCTTTCTGGGAATAACGGGACACTTTAGAAAACTCATAAAGGACAATGCCAAAGTAGCGTTAAACACGACTAAATATTTAAAGAATGAAGTCAGAGTTAATACAAAGGATCCATCACACATTGAATCCTTTCAAAACCTTAAAAGGCTACCAATACACCCATGTTAAACTACCCTGAGTACTCAAAACAGGTCAAATCGGTGACAGATGCAAGTGGCCACGCATTAGGAGCTATTTTATTATAAGAAGATTACCCAATCAGCTATGCTAGTAGAACTCTTAACGAACATGAGAAGCACTATGCTACAGTAGAAAACAAATTCTGGGCAATTGTCTGGGCGGTAACATATTATCGGCCATATATACCTATATGGGAGACAGTTTGAGCTGTTTACAGACTATCAACCGCTAGTTTGATTCTTCCATAAAGATAAAGGAAAAGATATATACCTTAAAGAGTATAATATATACGTCAACTACATAAAAGGAAAGGACAACAAAATAGCAGATTACCTAAATAGAATCAACTCTAAATCAGGAGAGCTATTAAACATTGACAGTGACGGAAATGATCACGATTACAATATGAGCACAAATGCAACAATTCATTCCCAACCAGAAGAACAGAATGACCACTTTCCCATATTGGAAACAGTTGTGCATAGATTTCAAACTCAAATAATAATCTCCGATGCTAAACTTTAGAAACGGAATCCGCGTACAATATAAAAAATATCTACTTAAATAGTAGTGATATTACTTCAGATTTCATGACAGATATTTTTAGACGACACATACAGCACGGTAAATTGGGAATATACTGCGAACTCTCAGATTTGGAATCTAAACCAAGCTTCTCAAATGCAGCTATCATATGAGGGATGAACGTGAGACATATAAAAAAATTTCAGAATACCACCGACTCGAAACGAGTCACGGAGGAATCAACCAAAATTAGGAAGGGCTTAAAAAAATAATATAATATAGCAACCACAGAAACGCCAAATAGACCACACTTCATCATTCATGTAGACATCTATTCAAGAAAGAAACATAGTTTTATTACCTTTGTGACAATGAACTTAATTCCGTAAATGTAAAAGAGTTTTAAGAAAAGAAGCAATTGATGTACACATATAACCACACTGGCAATGCTGATGTGAAAAGACCTATCTGGACCATGAAAGTCCGCAGGTGCACACGTAGGCTGACAAAGCCCGTTGTAATACCGCTAGCGGGAGCCATTACGTTTGGTTCTTCCGTCCCTTCGAAGGTTAACCACCGAGCGCGCCTTACGTAGCACAGAAGATCGGGAATGCTTGCCGACCTCAGGTCGGCCAAACAGTTTAGAAAACACCCATTTAGGAACTAGTTCCGAGTCTTAGACAGGGCGGGACTTTGACAGAGATAGTGTCTGATGCTCTCCAATTCCGCTTCGTCCCTTCAGGTTCGGCAGAAATCGTTAGTTACGAGTAAGCATACCATTCTCTTCCCGCGTGTGCCCATAAGGCAGTGCCCGGTTATTACCCCAACCATTAGTCTGAGAGAAGGTCGATCAAGGCGAATCAGCGCTTTAGATCACTTTACGTCAATCTTTGGTCAAACTTGTCAGGTAATCCTGGATTCCATGGCCCACCTGATATTCACTTCCTCGATGAGTTTTTTCTTTCAACTATGTTTGCAGGAGGTAAGGGGCATGCCCGCTTCTAGAGCAGCATTTTTCATAGGCAACTCCATTCCTTTCTTGCCAACTCGTCTGCGGTGAAATTTCTGGGAATGTCACTGTGCCTACGAGCCCATGTCGCAGTTACGGGATGCTTAGACGTGAGCAGATTGAGGGAATTTCTGCATTTCATGGCAACTTTGGACGTGGATTTGTCAAAATTAAGAGGTGGAGGTCTGTCTATCAGACACCGAGCAGCCTCAATTATGGTATTTATTTCTGCCTGAAAAACGCTACAGTGGTCCGGTAACCGAAAGCGTTAATTCGTGGAGTGAATCCCGCTGCCCACTCTATCGTTGAGTTTGGAACCATCTGTAAAGACAGCCGTCGACTCTGGGCGTAGGTCTATGACATCTTTCCATTCATCCCCTCTGGGATTCTTATGGAGAATTTATTGTCCATACAGAGTGGAGGAGTAGTGTAATCTATCTTCCTTAGTGCATTCGGAAGAGCTTTCAGGACCTTTGCATGCCCGTACTTTAGCTCTTTCCACGGCTGGCTCGCGTTAAGCCTGGCGGTATTACAACCAGCCAGAATTTACCATATAGATCCACGTGTGGAAGATCTATAACAAATCAATTCATTCAACAACGAAGGAGAAACCGTTGGATATAGTAGAGAAAAAAGTTGAAAACTCGTTAGTTAAAAATCATTTAGAATAAGAAAGTAGAACCATGAACACAATTAACCAGAGTTGAGAAAAATATAAGCATGAACAATCTGAAAGCTATGCAAAAAACTATAAGGCACTCAGGCATAAATATGAACTCAGATACAAAAAACTTAAACTTGATAAGATTCATTCAGGCCAACTAATTAACATTGATGATGGTACTAACACTTACACAAATGGAACTAGGATGACTACAGGTAACACAAATAGCTGAGAACGTAGGTTTCACTCGAATCCGGCTAGCAGTAGTTACTGTAGTTCACAGAACAAATACTGTTTTACATGTTTACATCCAGCAGAGCTAATTAATATTATAAACACCCTTCAACAAAATAAAAATGATATAAGTCTACTAAATAAAAACATAATTTCTTTAATGCCCACTGAGGTAAAACGAAACAGAAGAGGATTAGTGAATGCTATAGGCACTACTCAAAAATGGTTATATGGTGCTATGGATAGGCTTGCCATACGTCAGGCATTTGGCCTGATTGTCAGGCATTTCATAATTTGTCAGGCAATCAGGCGCCTAACGAATTTTGTCAGGCATTTTGAAAAGTTTTTTTGTGTACATTGATATTTTGTATAAATTTTATTCCGTTTTATTCGAAGCAACATTATGTAATATTGCCGAGTGTAAACACAGCGTAATAAGTCTTGTGCGATTATCGATAACTTCTTTCTATCTCTTATTGCGTGTCATAAGTATCAGCTGATCGTAACCAATTTCCATAAAGTTTCTTAAAATTGCGGATTGGTAAGCTTTTGCTAATTTTAGAATTATGTCAAGGAAAAAGTGCTCATTTACGGAAAAATTGAAAACTGAGTACGCCTTTCTTAAAAGCAAAAATAACTCAAAAGTGCAATGTACTATTTGCAAAGCGATTTTTTCCATTGAGTTTAAAGGAAAAGCTGACATCGAGAGGCATTTGCAATCGAAGAAACACAAGGATGCGGTGAAAGGTATGCAAGTATCTTCAGTTTCGGAATATTTCAAAAAGCAAGACGCAACGAATGATGAACTTCAGTGTATAGCTAAAGAAATTACATTTGCATATCACTGCGTTAAACATCATTTAAGTTTTAGTGCATCCGATTGCTCCTCCAAATTAATAAAGAAGTTGTATGACAAAAAATTTGCTGCTGGCAAAACTAAGTTAGAAGCATTAGCGGTCGGTGTTATTGGACCCTTTTTATTTTCAGAAGTTCTAAGTGAACTCAAGATGGCCAATTTCATAACAATTTTGATAGACACTTCGAATAGGAAAGATGTTAAGCTCTTACCAATCCTTGTACGGTACTTCAACTTTAAATCCGGTGTACAAATTAAGCTTATTCATTTGAGTGATATACCGGGCGAAACATCAGACATTTTAACAAATCATGTATCAGCCGCTCTTCAGAAATATAACCTTAGTGAAAAGGTGGTGGCTTTATCAGCTGATAATACCAATACAAATTTCGGTGGTGTAGCTAGGCAGGGACAAAAAAATGTTTACAGGAAATTGGAAACCAACCTAGGTCGGTCCATAGTTGGTATTGGATGCTCAGCTCACATCATACACAATACTGTTCAAGTTGCAGCTGACAGCCTACCCATGGATCTGGAATTGATATGTGTAAAAATCTACAAATTTTTGTATATCTACACTGTCAGAAATACTGCTTTGAAAAATATCTGTGAAGACGCTGAAATTGAATATAAGAAGATACTGTCTCATGGGAACACCCGTTTCCTAAGTTTACAACCGGCAATAGGACGAATTTTGCAAATGTATGATGCTCTAAAAATTTACTTTGACGAAATAAATAATTGCCCGCATGTAATTAAATCATATTTTAGTAACCCTATTAACGAAATATATACGCTATTCTTACATGGAAGTCTATCCCTATTTCAGAATGCAGTTTTAGTTGTAGAAGCTGATGAAATAAGTGCTTCTGAAATTTCGTATGTTTACACAGACTTGTTAAAGAAACTTCAAAATCGAAGAAAAGAAATGTATATTCCCTTTGCAGCAAAGCAAGCATGGTTGAAGTATCGACGTGAGTTTCCTAATTCCGATGAAGATACCTTTAAAAATATTGTATTGGAATTCTATGACAAAGCAACAAGTTATTTAACCACTTGGCAAACAAATTTTGAAGAAGTTACAAAATTTATGTGGGTTAAAATTGATCAAAATATTAAATGGGAAGACGTTGAGATTAGTATTGATGTAGTTACTAAGCATAGCTCTGTCCAAGACTTAAACAGCGACGAAGTTTTTGATGAAATTACACTAGTAAATGATATTATAAATTCTGAAAAAGAAACAGAAAAATGGAAATCACTAACCTGTGTAGAAAGACGGTTACGAATATCTGAGGTAACAGAGCTAACTCACATTCAAATAATAAATGTAAAGAAAATAGTGGAGTTTGCTTTGTGTATTCCAGGAACATCTTCCGCAGTGGAGCGTACGTTTTCTTTTGCGAAGCAGCAATGGTCCGACGAACGTGGTCGGTTGCGTATTTCGGTTCTAGCAGAGCTTTTGAATATACAAATAAACAGTGTCGAGGACTGTTCAGCGTTCTACGATAAAATAAAGACTAACACTCAGCTACTAAAAAGAGCAGCTTCATCAGAAAAGTATGAGTGGGATACTAAAGGTCAAGAAAAAGGATTTCCCTGATACTTTCTATGTATTATTTTGTCGTCGTTTTGAAACTAAGCAACGGTACCTTTATTTAATTTAATTAATTTGTTTTTTTATCCATAAGTGAATTGTTTTTTAAATGTGATAAATTTACATATGTATATGTAACTTGCAAGTTTTAGACTGCTAAATATACCTGAATGAATTTTAGGCTGTTTTCATTTCGCTTTAGTCAGGCATTGGGGTGAAAAAATTATGGCAAGCCTATAGGCTATGGATGACGATGATAGGAAAGAAATATTGGCACATATAAGTATCCTGGAAGAAGATTTTCACAATGCAATTACAAACCTCAATAATCAAATTTCCATTATCAACAAATTCGATGAATCCATAAAAATGATCAAAGAAACCATTGACGAAGACAGGATTGAAATCAAGCAAACACTGAAGAATTTCGAACTCAGACATAGTGAGAGTACAAAAAATTTACTCTGCATGGATCAATTGTTAAAACTCAAATTTTTGGAAACAAATATAAGATAATATAGCATCAACAACAAATACTAATTTACATCCAGCTATATTTACTAGGAGGAAATTTTTACGTAAAATATAGATTTTTATGAACTTAAACTGATTAAACTTGCTTACTTGATTGGCGCTAGGACCGCTTAAGCGATTTTGGCCGAACTTCCCTTACAATTTGTGGTGTGCGTCTTGATGTTGTAACACATATTGAGGGACTTACAGTTTTACCCCGACTCCGAGCGGCGAATTTTTTTTTGTGAGAATTTTTTTTTCAAGGCAGAAATACACTCGGAAGATTGCCATTGCCTGCCGAGGGGTGACTGGTATTAGAAAACACTTTTCTATAATTTTTGATGTTACTTGCCCAGGTCTGGATTTGAACCCGGGATCCACCGAATGAAGCGCGAGTTACGTTAGAAACTCCACCAATTCCAACAATACAATCCACTGTAAATTATTTTAAGTATTAAATCTAGTTTAGTGGCTCATTAGGTTTCTTTATGCAATTATAAAATGATTATTAAGCAATATATTGTAAAGTGGTCACTGTAGTTGGCATTCTTTTGTTTGTATTTATTTTGTCGCAACTTTGTTGTTGCCAATATTGAAATTGATACTATTTTGAGCTTTTCTTTGTTACAACAATGTTACAAATCAATTTGTGTTGTAACATTGTTGCTACTATTGAATTACCGTCTACAAATAAAATTTGAAGTGGTTGAACCCGGAAATTATTTTGATGTTTACATATGTTTTTACGAATGAGTGAGTTAAGAAATTTTTGTGTATAAAAACCATGCATTTCGTTTTCGCATTGTTATTCAATAAAGTAATAACCAAGAAACTTCAACTTTGAGTTTCTATTACTGGCGCAGTCGGTCGCGAAATAATTCTTATGAATTATTCAAAGGAATCTCTGTTATAATACCTTCAAAAAGTGACAGTGAAGTTAAAATTTCAATATATTAAACTATAAAAGTTTATAACCACTTCAAAAAGTAATAGTAATCTGTGACAGACACCTCAAGAAGTGATAAGCGATCTAACTAATTATAATAAACAATCATGGCGTTTCAACCAACTATTCCGAATCTTCTGAAGGATGCTCATAGGATAAACGAATTCAGAGGAGATGGTACAATATCTTTATCATCATTTATCAGGGAGGTGGAAACATTTCTACCTATAATAAACGACCAACATGCAAGGAATCATATTTTCGTGAGAGTGATAGTGAAAACTGTATATTCACACAATCAGGCAAATTAAAATATAATAATGAAACATCAATAGAAATATTAGAGGATGAGGCATTTATTGTGAAAAATGCCGTAAATTTAAAAGTTATGCAAAATTGTGCATTAATCTCAAGTTTTATTTTTATTCAAATAAATCATCCTTTACAAATTTGTCTATTAACAGGATTAATAGCTAAGAGATTCTGATTTTCTTATATTTTATTTTTAATTTTTCTAGGAGGAATATTAGTATTATTTATTTATGTAATTTCACTAGCATCTAACGAAATATTCTCATTATCAATAAAATTAACAATTATATGCATAATAATTTTTTTTCTTCTTATTTTAATAAATTTATTTATTTTTTTTTAGAAAATAATGAAATACAATCAATTAATAATATAAATATATTTATTAAAGAGAATAGATTAAGTCTTAATAAATTATATAATTATCCAACAAATAAAGTTGCTATCCTACTAATAAATTCTTTATTAGTTACACTAATTGCTGTAGTAAA
The DNA here is from genome assembly GCA_951828415.1 of Anomoia purmunda. NCBI lineage: Eukaryota > Metazoa > Arthropoda > Insecta > Diptera > Tephritidae > Anomoia > Anomoia purmunda. The sequence goes on along the minus strand of OX639998.1, from coordinate 52,575,052 downwards.
AAATACTAAATTATTTTATGGTCCTTTACGATTAATAATTTAACTAATGAATAAACCTTTACGAACCCAACATCCTTTATTTAAAATTGCAAATAATGCATTATTAGATCTTCCAGCTCCAATTAACATTTCAGCTTGATGAAATTTCGGTTCACTACTTGGATTATGTTTAATCATTCAAATTTTAACAGGATTATTTTTAGCTATACACTATACTGCAGATATTAATTTAGCTTTTAATAGAGTTAATCATATTTGTCGAAATGTAAATTATGGATGATTACTACGAACTTTACATGCCAACGGTGCATCTTTTTTCTTTATTTGTATTTATTCCCACGTAGGTCGAGGAATCTATTACGGTTCATATATGTTTACTCCTACATGATTAGTAGGAGTATTAATTTTATTTTTAGTGATAGCAACAGCTTTTGTAGAATATGTACTTCCATGAGGACAATTATCTTTTTGAGGAGCAACAGTAATTACTAATCTATTATCAGCAATCCCTTACTTAGGGACAGATTTAGTACAATGAATTTGAGGTGGATTTGCTGTCGATAATGCCACATTAACACGATTTTTCACTTTCCATTTTATTTTACCCTTTATTGTTCTAGCTATAACTTTAATTCACTTATTATTTTTACACCAAACAGGGTCAAATAATCCTATTGGATTAAATTCTAATATTGATAAAATTCCTTTTCACCCATATTTTTCTTATAAAGATATTGTAGGATTTATTGTAATAATTATATTATTACTATTATTAACATTGATTAATCCTTATCTTCTAGGAGACCCAGATAATTTCATTCCCGCAAATCCTTTAGTGACACCAGTTCATATCCAGCCAGAATAATATTTTTTATTTGCTTATGCAATTTTACGTTCAATTCCTAATAAATTAGGAGGGGTAATTGCTCTAGTTTTATCAATTGCAATTTTAGCTATTCTCCCATTCTATAATTTAAGAAAATTTCGAGGAATTCAATTTTACCCAATTAATAAAATCTTATTTTGAATTATAGTAGTAACAGTTCTACTATTAACATGAATTGGAGCCCGACCAGTAGAAGATCCTTATGTAATAGTAGGACAAATTTTAACAATTGTATATTTTTTATATTATATTATTAAGCCATTAATTAATAAATGATGAGATAATTTAATTAATTAGTTAATGAGCTTGAATAAGCATATGATTTGAAAACATAAGATAGAAAATAAAATTTCTATTAACTTTACTAAAATAAGTTAATAATATAAAATAAATTATTAATAACTTAAATCCAATAAAAAATAATAAATAATTTTATGAAAAAGGCAAAAAACTCTTTCAAGCCAAATACATTAATTTATCATAACGAAATCGTGGTAAAGTTCCACGAGCTCAAATAAATATAAATGAAATAAAAGTTAATTTAATATAAAATATTAGATTAAATAAATCACAACCTAAAAAATAATACAAAATAATATACTCATAAATAAAATACTGGCATATTCAGATATACAAATTAAAGCAAACCCCCCACTTTTATATTCTACATTAAATCCAGATACTAATTTAGATTCACCTTCAGCAAAATCAAAGGGAGTACGATTAGTTTCAGCTAAACAAATACAAAATCAAACAAGTCCAATAGGAAATAAAATAATTAAAAATCAAATATAATTTTGATATACAAAAAAATCCAAAAAATTATAACCACCAATTAAAAAAACGAAAGATAATAAAATTAAAGCTATTCTAACTTCATAAGAAATTGTCTGAGCAACAGCCCGCAACCCACCTAATAAAGCATAGTTAGAATTAGAAGACCAACCAGCAATTATTACTGTATAAACTCCTAAACTAGTACAACACAAAAAATATAATATTCCTAAATTAAAAGAAAATAATTTAATAAATAAAGGTATACAAAATCAAACCAATAAAGAAATAAATAAAAAACTGGAGAAAAATATTAAGAAATATAATTTGATAAAAGGGGATAAGTCTGTTCTTTAGTAAATAATTTAATTGCATCACAAAAAGGCTGAGGAATACCTATTAACCCCACTTTATTAGAGCCCTTACGAATTTGAATATAACCTAATACCTTACGTTTTAAAAGAGTTAAAAAAGCGACTCTAACTAAAACACACACTACCAAAATTAATCTACTGACAAAAAATAAAATAAAGTCTATAAAAAACAAGTACTATTTGGAATTAAATTACATAAATAAATTCTAAATTTATTGCACTAATCTGCCAAAATAGTTATAAATTATTAAAATTCAATAAATGAAATATAATTATTTAAATATTTGGTCCTTTCGTACTAAAATATTTTAATATATTAAAGATAGAAACCAACCTGGCTTACGCCGGTCTGAACTCAGATCATGTAAGAAATTAAAAGTCGAACAGACTTAATATTTAAGCGGCTACACTTAAATATTATCTTAATCCAACATCGAGGTCGCAAACTTTTTTATCGATATGAACTCTCCAAAAAAATTACGCTGTTATCCCTAAAGTAACTTAATCTTATAATCGTTATTAACGGATCAAAAAATCATAAATTAATGATTTGAAATAATTAAAAGTTATTCAAATTTTAATATCACTCCAACAAAATAATTTATAAAATAAAAATAAAATATATCCAAAAAAATTATATAATATAAAATATAAAGATTTATAGGGTCTTCTCGTCTTTTAATCAAATTTTAGCTTTTTAACTAAAATATAAAATTATATTATAAATTTAAATGAAACAGATTATACTTCGTCCAACCATTCATTCCAGCCTTCAATTAAAAGACTAATGATTATGCTACCTTTGCACAGTTAGGATACTGCGGCCATTTTAAATTATTCAGTGAGCAGGTCAGACTTTTTATAAACTTCAAAAAGACATTTTTTTGTTAAACAGGCGAGTATATAAATTTGTCGAATTCTTTATATAAACTTATCATATTAAATTATATAAACAATAAAATATACTAGTTTTACCATTATTTATTTTCTTGTTCTATTAAAAAAATTTTTTTATAAAAAATTAAAATATAATAAATAATATAAACAATAAAATAATTTATAATAAACTTGTAAATGATTGATAATTCTACACATACATTTATATTCAACTATTATTAATTTTTAATAATTTATTTTAAAGCTTATCCCTTAATATATTCAAATTAATAATTTTTTTATTTAAATAAATAAACAAAAAATTAAAAATATGTAAATTAAATTTATTTCTAAAAAAACTAGATACCTTTATAAACGAATATCATTTCATTTCTAATAATTTATTTAAAATAGTTTTGACACAATAAATTTAATAAATTATTAACTCTTATAAATTCGAGATAATCAAATATTTAATAATTATTTAATAAACCCTGATACACAAGGTACGATAAATAAAATTTTCTTTTAAAATTAAAATTTTTCAAAATATTTCAATATTATTTCACAATACATAATAAACTATTATAAAAATTATTTTTTCAATAAAAATTACTAAAACATTAAATTATATAATTATTTTTAATAAATTATAATAAATAAAATAAAAATTAATAAATAAATTTTAAATATAATCAATTTATATCGATTTGCACAAAAATCCTTTCAATGTAAATGAAATACTTTACTAAATAAGCTTTAAATTGTCATTCTAGATACACCTTCCGGTACATCTACTATGTTACGACTTATCTTACCTTAATAATAAGAGCGACGGGCGATATGTACATATTTTAGAGCTAAAATCAAATTTTTTATCTTTAAAATTTTACTATCAAATCCAATTTCATTAAATATTTCAAATTTAAATTCAATAAAATAATTTTATTGTAACCCATCTCTAACTTAAATATAAGCTACACCTTGATCTGATATAAATTTTAATAAAAATTTAAGAAAATTATTATTCTAATAAAATATTCTTATAACGACGGTATATAAACTGAAAACGAATTCAAGTGAGGTACATCGTGGATTATCAATTACAGGACAGGTTCCTCTGAATAGACTAAAATACCGCCAAAATTTTTAAGTTTCAAGAACATAACTAATACTACCTTAGTGGATTTAATTTACATTTTAAATAATAGGGTATCTAATCCTAGTTTATTAATAAAATTTAAAAGCTTCAATATTATTTAAATAAAAATTTATAAATTTAAAATTTCACTTAATAAATTTAAATATATTTTACAATTACAAAATTTAACTCACACTGAACAAATTTTATTCTATTATTTGTGTAACCGCGGCTGCTGGCACAAATTTAGCCAATACTTAATGAAATTGCTACTTCCAAGTTTCCTTGATTTATAAAATTAATTACTGCGATTATAATAAAATTTGTTTATTATTTAAATAAATAAAATTTCACACAAAAATTTACATATAAGATAAATCAATAACAAAATTTTAAGCTAAAATAAAACTTTACTATATTTAAGTTAAAATTTAAAAAAATATAAATTATTTATTATATACTATATTATCAAATTTTTATAGTATTAATAAAAAATATGTAATTATAAATAAAATAATTTTATAAAAGTAAATTCCTCCCCATAAAAAATTTTTCAATTTTCTTAAAGAAAATTTTTAAAATATTGATTAATAATTATTTTATATTATTACACTTTTATCACTATAAAAAATTTTTTATAAATTTTTAGATGTACTAAATAAAATGTAAATATTTAAATTTTATAAATAATTTTATTTTTATATATAAAATAAAAATAAAATATGATTTTTATATTAATTAAATATAAATTAATAAATATTTTAAATACAAATAACTTTAAAAAATAAATTTCATTTTTATATATTAAACAAAAAAGATGGAATATTATTTTGATATAAATTAAATATTAATTAATAAATATTTTAAATAACAATAAATTCCAAAAATAAATTTCATTTTTATATATTAAATAAAAAATGGAATATTATTTCTATATTAATTAAATATTAATTAATAAATATTTTAAATAACAATAAATTCCAAAAATAATATTTCATTTTTATATATGTATTAAATAAAAAAAAATGGAATATTATTTCTATATTTATTAAATATTAATTAATAAATATTTTAAATAACAATAAATTCAAAAATGAATTTTATAATATATTATAAACTCAGTTATAATATATTATAATTGAAGCAATCACATAATTTTAAGATTTAACTTTACTTTATTTGCTAAATGTTGTTAAGTTTTAATCAAGTAAATGCAACCATGCATATTGTAATAGAATAATCAATGTAATGCAACCCTGCTGGGTTTTGTGAATATCTGTAACCAAACTCCTTTTGAAGTTCGAAGCAACCCATACAGCAACTCCCGTTGCTAATTTGGTACATAATTATTGTTGCTGATCCTCAAAGATCAATTGGCTTTTAGCTTGCGAAGGCATCGGACGTGTGCGCACAATACTACTTTGGGCAACACGCCGAGCACTAGCAACCATTAAAGTTCAATAAAGTATTTTCTCAAATTATATTTACTACAAGAGCGCTGTTTTATTTAAACGGCCAACATAAATCAACTAACGGGAGGAACCCTCTACTCGATCGAGTTAACCAAGGAGGTGCGCGCACAATATTGCTTTGGGCAGCACTCCTTTTCATCGTGTCTGGCCACATGAGCTACGACCTTCGCCCGTCGAGTAGAAGGACCACCATTTCATTGGCGCCCAACATAGCGGCCACGAATCGCGACAAAGCCGAAGCAATGGCGACGTTTTCAAACGAACAATTTACGCAAATTTTGGCAGCAATATCCGGCGATAGGAAAGGAGGCTCGTTTACTGGGTGCACTGCGCGTTTCCGTGGACAAAGAAGCCCAGAGGCTGTAGAGGAGTTCCTTGCATCTATCACCGTTTACAAAGATATTGAACGAGTTTCAAACGCAGATGCATTGCGCGGAATGCCACTTATTTTCGAAGATTATGCAGCAACATGGTGGATTGGGGTGAAAGACTAAATATCAAAATTTTCCGATGCGGTCGATTTAATCCGCACGAGTTTTTCACCACCAACTCCTGATTGGAAAATATTTTTATCAATTTTTGAATACAAGCAACAATCAAGAGAGCCTACCGATAGTTTTGTTTGCAAGAAACGGTTATTGTTTTCGCAACTTAAAGACAGTGTTAACGAGACTGTACAAGTCAGCATGATTTACGGTTTATTATCCGTTAAAATAAGAGAGCGCGTTCGTCGCGAAATGGTTTCAACTTTTGACGAACTATTGTCGCATTGCCGTGAAGCGGAGATGTTTTTGCACGAAGCTACACGTAGCGCACATACAGTTACTGAGCAGACATATGCAGACGAGCCAAAACGGTGCTCTTTTTGCCGAATTCGCGGCCATACCGTCGACGTTTGTCTGAAACGGAAAAAACAGCAGCAAACGCTACAACAACAACCACAAGCGAGCACCTCAAATGCAAGCGAAGCAGCGTCGCACACTCTTGTAACCAAACGTGTGGCCGCTTTTGCATGCTACGGTTGCGGTGCACCAGGTGTGTACCGTTCTAATTGCGTTAAATGTAGTGGACGAAATAAAGAAAGCCCACAATATCTTTCGTTCAACAACGTTTCAACGACTATTGTTGGTAGACCGATTCCGTCCGTTCCTATCGACATATTTGGCCTAAAAGGAGAAGCTATTTTTGATACTGGTGCGAAGACAAGCATTGCTAGCGCAAACTTGAAAAAGATTTTGACTCGAAATGAGTGTGTGTTCCAAGACGTCAAAGCCGATGTTACCTTGGCAGACGGCAGCACCACCACGCAAAAAGTTTTGTCTACCATTTGCGATGTCACAATTGGTAATCGACAGAGGAAAATTCGCCTTGTTTCTCTACCCAATGCTACCAAAAACCGTACACTCATTGGGGCTGATTTTATGAAACAGGCAGGCATTGTGCTGAATATGGCACAAGGATTTTGGCATTTCGAAGACGAACCAAAAGTGAAGTACGATTTTAACGAACCTAGTGAACCCAGTCAACTCTTCCCAATCGATATTGCGGGAGAATATGTTAACGCGTGCAAAATTTCTGGTGTTTGTCAAGAAGACATGACCAAAAAATCAAAATTTATCGACTTTGTGGAGAAGGGGTACCGTATGAGCCAAGCGCCACGTATTCCAGAAAGTGGTTCATTAGTTAAAGCATCCAACAAAACCAATCGAAACAACGAGTATTCACCACACTCAGTACAACAGATTTTTAGAGGTTCAATTCCTATTGGAGAACGCACTCCCGAAAATAATTCGCGGCTGTTCGCGCCACCCATGAAAGTGAAAAAGGTTAGTCCGGACGATGACTATTGCTTGAATCTCCATTCCATAGAGCTCACAATGCTACAAGAAACTGATGCAATAGAGTTGTCGGATTGTGAGAAGAGTGAATTAGATTCCTTGCTGTTGAAGCATGCAGATCTATTTGCTGAGCCAGACGCAGCAACGCCTTTCGCTACGCATAAAATCGATACTGGAAATAATTCTCCAATCGCGTTACCACCATACCGCCTTTCGCCAACGCGCAAAAATGACCTAAAATGCGAAATTCAGAAAATGTTGGAAAGTGGAGTAATTGTTGAATGCGACTCACCATGGGCCGCTCCAGTTGTCATGGTGCCCAAGAAAACAGGTGGTGTAAGAGTATGCATCGACTATCGGAAACTTAACGCTATAACTAAGCCAGACCGATATCCACTTCCACGCATCGATGATCTACTGCACGAAGCTAAAACAACAAGATTTATGTCTACAATCGATTTGCAATCTGGTTACTGGCAGATAAGCGTAGAAAGAGAAGACCAAGACAAAACCGCGTTTATCACACCATTCGGAATGTACAGGTTCACCCGTATGCCGTTCGGCTTGCGAAATGCTCCAGCGACGTTTCAACGTTTGATTGACCGTGTAAAGGTATCGTTACCTGGTCTAACGCTCTTCGCATATCTGGATGACATTATTTCCTGTTCACAAAGTTTCGAAGACCATCTGAAGGACTTACAGAAAATTTTTAATCGCCTGCGGCATTTTGGACTTAAGATCAATAAAGATAAATGCCGATTTGCATGCAACGAGGTCAAATATCTGGGCCACGTTTTAACGCCTAGTGGTATTACGGTAGATCCAGCCAAAGTTGAAGCGATTGCGAAACGCAGATCACCACAGAACGTAAAGGAACTTCTTTCGTTTTTACAAGCGTGCTCCTGGTACAGACGTTTCGTACCAAACTTTGCTGAAGTGTCCAAACCATTGTCACAACTTTTAAAGAAAAATGCAGCTTGGTTGTGGACCGAAGCACAGCAAAACGCTTACGAAAGTTTGAACAAATTGTTGGTCACTGCACCAATACTGAAGCAAGCAGACCAAGATTCGCCATATATCTTGAAGACTGACGCCAGCGGTTACGCACTCGGAGCAGTTTTGCTCCAGGGGGAGGGTCCTCACGAGCACCCAATAGAATATGCCAGCAGATTGTTATCTCCCGCTGAGCAAAACTATTCAACAATTGAGCGAGAGGCACTGGCCATAGTGTGGGCTGTGCAGAAGTACCGAGGCTACATCGAGGGTTCTGAAGTATTGCTTATAACCGACCATCAACCCCTAAAATGGTTAATGACTTTGAAGTCACCAACTGGCCGTTTAGCACGATGGGCGTTAATGTTACAGCCATTCAACATACGAATCGACTATCAACCAGGGAAGACCAATGTTATGGCTGATATGCTGTCGAGGCCAACCTGTGAAATGCATCATGACCCGAAGACAACTTGCGTAATATGCTCTTTCGATGTTGAGTTTCCACGAAAAGGAGCAAAAGAAATACGCGACAGTCAACTTAATGACTCCGAGCTGAAGCACATCATCGAATGCTTTGAAGAGAATTCCGATGATGAGGTGCATTGGTCCAGGAGAGGATATGTCATGAACGACGGAGTCCTCTATTGTTATCACGATGAAGAAACCGAAGATGCGCAATTAGTTATTCCCAAAGATGAACGACTTGCAATACTCGAGTATTATCATAACAAGGACACGGCAGGCCACTATGGAATCGATAGAACCACTGCAAAAATAATCTCACGCTATTATTGGCCTGGCATTCGGAAAGATATTAAGACGCACGTTAAAAATTGCATTGATTGCCAACGCTATAAGGCAACAAACTTAAAACCAATGGGCTTATATCAAACCGTAAGCAGCAAGCAACGATTTGAAATAATCGCAATCGACCTTTTTGGACCTTTGCCTCCTGACGAAAACGAGTATCAATGGGTGCTTATCGTTGAAGATATTGCTAGCCGTTGGGTAGAACTCTTCGCTTTGATTGAAGCGACAGCTGAAAATTGTGCAAAGACTTTAATCAACGAAGTTTTTTTTCGTTACGGCATGCCTAGAAAAATCATTAGCGACAATGGTACACAGTTTGTTTCTGCAATCATGCAAAAGGTTGCATATTGTTTCGACATCGATCACGTCTTTACTCCCGTGTACCATCCACAAGCTAATCCTGTCGAGAGGAAAAATCGCGACTTAAAAGCGCAATTGGCTATCTTAGTCGGTAGACAACACCGCATTTGGTCAAAGAAATTAGCAGCTATACGTTTCGCCATGAACACCACTCGTTGCCAAAGTACTGGATACACATCCGCCTTCCTTACTTTTGGCCGGGAATTGCGAACCATTGACGACGTTCAACATGATCTTAGAGCAGTGATCCAATCAGAAAACTTCATTCACGAGATCACTCCTTATCTGACTACTATCACTGACGCATTCAAAGCAGCCAAAGAACGCGAACAAAAGCAGCAAGATACCAACAAAGAAATCACAAATTCGAAAGTACGTGAGCACCATGTTTTCGAAGTTGGGGCAAAGGTGCTAGTTACCACTCATGTCTTGAGTAATGCAGCAAAAGGCATAACATCAAAGTTCGCTCCTAAACGTGACGGGCCCTACGTCATCATTGAACGAAAAGGTACAACTAGTTATGTTATTGCTCATGAAGATAACTTGCAACAACCACTTGGTATGTATCACGCATCCGCGCTCACTCCCTACCAAAGCGCAAACAATGTACCTGAGGCTCCAGTCAATGTAATTCGACGTCGAGGAAGACCACGGAAGACCATCAGATAGGCTGCCTCATCGGGACGATTTCGACATCCTAGGGGGAGACTGAAGCAATCACATAATTTTAAGATTTAACTTTACTTTATTTGCTAAATGTTGTTAAGTTTTAATCAAGTAAATGCAACCATGCATATTGTAATAGAATAATCAATGTAATGCAACCCTGCTGGGTTTTGTGAATATCTGTAACCAAACTCCTTTTGAAGTTCGAAGCAACCCATACAGCAACTCCCGTTGCTAATTTGGTACATAATTATTGTTGCTGATCCTCAAAGATCAATTGGCTTTTAGCTTGCGAAGGCATCGGACGTGTGCGCACAATACTACTTTGGGCAACACGCCGAGCACTAGCAACCATTAAAGTTCAATAAAGTATTTTCTCAAATTATATTTACTACAAGAGCGCTGTTTTATTTAAACGGCCAACATAAATCAACTAACGGGAGGAACCCCCTACTCGATCGAGTTAACCAAGGAGGTGCGCGCACAATATTGCTTTGGGCAGCACTCCTTTTCATCGTGTCTGGCCACATGAGCTACGACCTTCGCCCGTCGAGTAGAAGGACCACCATTTCATAATTAATTTTACCTTTAATTATTTCAGAATTTTTTTTTTTTATACATATATATAATTAATATATATATATATATATATATGTATATAAATATTTAATTAATTAATAAATTTATATAGTTTCATAAAAAAACCCTAAGCTTCATAAATCCATAACAGTTTATTAGATTTATATGTACATATATAATATAATATGACGTTCGAAATTGGTATAAATATATGTTAAAAATAACTTTCTTTTATTCATCTATATATCTGTATTAAAGTTGTGATTTTAACTCTCGGAAATATTTATATAGGAATTTTTAATTATTTATATTATAAAATTTCCTAATTTTAAACTTACTATTTTAAGTTACCTATTTAAATATTTTAACTAATTTAATATATTTTTCTTCACAAAAATAAAATATTAAATATAAAAAAAAAAAAAAATTCTAGCAAGGGATAATACCCAATTTAATTTGAAAAAGATAAAAATTCTTCCCATAAATGTGCATGAAAAAGTGCCAAAAAAAATGAATTGCCTGATAAAAAGGGTTACCTTTATAGGGTAAATTATATAATAAATTTATATTCATTAATACAATTAATTAATTTTCCTGTAAAATTAATTTTATATTTAATAGAATTAAACTATTCCTAAAAGCATCAAAAACTTTTGTGCATCATACACTAAAATATAAAAAGATAAGTTAACTAAGCTACTGGGTTCATACCCCATTTATAAAGGTTATAATCCTTTTCTTTTTAATTATAAACAATTCTGCTAAAATTATATTCTTCTTTATTTTAATTACAGGTACACTAATTACAGTATCAGCTAATTCTTGATTAAGAGCTTGAATAGGTCTAGAAATTAATTTATTGTCTTTTATCCCCCTAAAAAGAGATAATAATTTAATATCAACAGAAGCATCTATTAAATATTTTTTTAACTCAAGCCTTAGCTTCCTCTGTATTATTATTTGCTATTATTACAATATATTTAAATAATTTTCCAATAATAGCTGGTGAAACAACATATATTAATTTAATTATTTCTTCTTCATTATTATTAAAAAGTGGGGCTGCCCCATTCCATTTTTGATTTCCAAATGTTATAGAAGGATTATCCTGAATAAATGCTTTATTATTAATAACATGACAAAAAATTGCGCCTCTTATAATAATTTCATATATCTCACAAAATATTTTAATTATTATAGTAATTATTTTGTCAACAATTATTGGAGCATTAGGAGGATAAAACCAAACTTCTTTGCGAAAACTAATAGCATTTTCATTAATCAACCATCTAGGATGAATATTAATTGCTATACAAAATAGTGAATCAATATGAATTATTTATTTTTCTTATTATAGATTTTTATCTTTCAGTTTAATTATTATATTCAATAACCTCAAAATTTTTCATATAAATCAATTATTTAATTCGTTTTTTCTTTCAAAGATTTTGAAATTTATTTTATTCATTAACTTACTATCTTTAGGAGGTCTACCCCCATTCGATGGATTTTTACCAAAATGACTTGTTATTCAAGTGTTAATTGTTAACAATCAGTTTATACTTATAACTGTAATAATAATAATAACATTAATTACCATATTTTTTTAATTACGCTTATATTTTGCTGCTTTGGTACTAAATTATCATGAAAATAATTGAATAGATAATATACCTGTAAACAATTTATCATTTAAATGTATATTATTTTCATCTTTTATTTCAACATTTAGTTTAATTTTAGTATCAATAGTTTATGTATTATTATAATTCATCTTGTAGGGAAAGGGATTGGTTTCCCTAAGGTGGGCTCAATATTATTTGCCGACAGAGCCACGGATGTCTACTGTCGTCAAAATAATAATGAGTGTTCGATCCTTTTAGCAAAATAAAACGAAGTTGGAATGGACAGTCGCTCAATATTAGCTGCCAACAGATCCACGAGTGTCTACTGTTGTCAAGTCTATGTTGAGGATTCGGTCCCTTTATTTTGTAAGTAAAACGAAGAGATTTTAAATAGCCGATGTGCTTTATTTGCTGATCGCTGATCGAATGACCTGATTTTCTTACAATACGATGCTTATATAGGCGACGAAATCAAGTACATAGACGAAATCAAGTACATACATAGATGAAATAGCAAAATAGGTTACAGTTATGTTTTAATAGTTTAAACATTGGTGGCGAAAATTATTAGAACTGTTATAAAGTTGTCATAAAGCAAAGTCGCGGCAATAATAAAATGGATGTTTTAAAATAAGATACAAAATGAACATAAAGAAAAAACACAAGCAACATAAATAATATAAACAACATAAAGTTGATATTCACAATAATGTATAATGTATAATGTATATATGTATATATGTATGTATATATGTAAATAATCAGCGCCGTTACAGTCTCCCCCTCTGACGCGGAAATCGTCCCGATGAGGCAGTCAGCAATCAAGGTCGCTTCCTTGGGCGTAATATTCTACCGGATGCAGTGTTGTTACTGTGTTGTGTTTCATTTTCGTTATTTGTCGGAGCTATATTCCGTGGTATGACTACAGGATTTTCTCTTGGTCGTCCTCGTTTCCGATGTGGGTAATTTGGTTCTGCATCGTTGCCTTTGTATGGTGTTAAGTCTGTTGCGTGATGTGTTGCTATTGGATTGTCAGCATTATTAAGCGACGCGATGACATAACATGATGCCCCTTTCGTTGCTACAATGCGATATGGACCATCCCGGCGTGTGGCAAATTTTGAGGTTACCCCTTCACTAGCATTACTTAACACATGTGTAGTTACTAGTACTTTGTCTCCAATATTAAAAGTTGGTTGTGGTCTTCTTTTTCTATCAACGTAGGTTTTATTTTTATCCTGCTGCTTTTCCTGCATTTCCATTGCCAATTTCAGGGTGTTAGCAAGTTTAAGCAAATGAGGCGTTATTTGTGGTACGAAGTTTTCTACTTCGACGATAGCTTTCAAGTCATGGTGGACTTCCATCGGGCTTCTTAGTTCTCGGCCAAACGTTAGGTATGCTGGCGAATGACCAGTGCTTTCGCACTTTGCTGTATTCATAGCAAACCTTATTGACGGCAAATAAGCATCCCATGCTGCATGATTTTTGTTCACATATATCGATAATTGGGTTTTTAAGTCTCTATTCTTTCTTTCTACTGGATTTGCTTCTGGGTGATAAACAGGCGTAAATGACTGGTCAATGCCTAGGCAAAATGTTAGCTTTTGCATCACCGCTGATACGAATTGGCTTCCATTGTCGGCGTGTATACGTCTAGGAACGCCATACCTCAATATCACTTCGTTCAAAATAGTTTTCGCACATGTTTCTGCTGTGGCATCTCTCAACGCGAACAGCTCCACCCATCTGCTGCAAATATCTTCAACGACAAGGATCCATCTATTACTACTGTTTGTGTGTGGCAGCGGACCAAACAAATCAATGCCAACGATTTCAAACCTCTTATTGCTACAAACGGTTTGAAGCAGACCAGCAGGTTTTAAGTTTGTCGGTTTATATTTCTTGCATTCTATGCAAGATTTAACATAATTGGCAATCTCTGTGCGTATACCTTTCCAATAATAATGTGGCGTGATACGACTAGTGGTGCGATCGATACCGTAATGTCCGGCGGTAGGGTCCTTGTGAAATTTATTCAAAATCGTAGCTCTCATAGATTTTGGTAACACCAACTGACCGTTCTCCGAATCTTCTTCCGAGCAAAAACGGTATAAGACGCCGTTCGTCATTATATATCCGCGGCTTGTATGCCTGGCGACATTTTCGTCGTCTTTTTCAAATGAGTCGATAATCTCTTAAATATCTTCGTCTTGCATCTGCGCGTTTCTAAACTCGGCAGCCCCTTTCCTCGGAAAATCAATTTCTATCGCGTGACATTCGCAGGTTAATTCCAAGTGGCTAACAAAAGAACATGGAGGGCGAGATAGCATATCTGCAACTACATTTTGCTTTCCTGCGGTATAATCAAACTTTAAGTTGAACGTTTGGAGCTGTAAAGCCCATCTAGCAAGGCGTCCAGTAGGTGTTTTTAAGCTGAACAGCCACTTTAATGGTTGGTGGTCAGTAAGCACTGTAACTTCTGCACCTTCGATATACCCACGAAACTTTTGCGTTGCCCAAACTACAGCCAGTGCCTCGCGCTCTGTGGTGGAGTAATTCCTCTCCGCTGGAAGTAGTAGACGACTGGCGTATTCAATAGGATGCTCCTCTTGCTTCTCCCCCTGCAGTAGCACAGCTCCGAGAGCATAGTTACTCGCATCTGTTTTTAGAATAAATGGCTTTGTTTCATTGACTTGTTGTAAGACTGGTGGAGACGATAAAAGTCTTTTAAGCTCATCAAAAGCTTGTTGTTGTTTTTTTGACCATTCCCAAGAAGAATTTTTCTTTGTTAACTTAGACAATGGCTTCGATACTTCAGCAAAGTTGGGTATAAAGTGTCTATACCATGAACAAGTTTGCAAAAAGGATACCAATTGCTTTAAGTTTTTTGGATTCGCTCGTTTTATAATTACGTCCGTTTTTTCGCTATCGACCTTCAGGCCGTTTATTGTTAAAATATGACCCAGGTATTTAACCTCTGAGCGGCAAAATACACATTTCCTTCTATTTAATTGAAAACCAAAATCGTGAAGTCTTCTGAACGTTAGTTGCAAATCTGTCACGTGTGACTCAAAATCCTTCGAGCATATAATTATATCGTCGAGATATGCCAGTATCAGAATTTGGGGTAAACCGGAGCGAAATTTATCTATCAGCCGCTGAAACGTGGCAGGGCCATTTTTCAACCCGAACGGCATGCGATTGAAGACAAATATGCCGAATGGCGTCGTAAAAGCAGTTTTTGGCTTATCTTTTTCGGACATCTTGATTTGCCAATATCCAGCTTTCAAGTCAATAGTGGACATAAATGGCGTGGCCTTCGCTGCGTGAAGTAAATCGTCCATTCTCGGTAAAGGGTATGTATCCGTTTCCGTAATGGCATTTAAACGGCGATAATCTACGCAAAATCTTAACCCTTCATCCTTTTTGGGAATTAAAACGACGGGAAATGACCACGGTGACTCGCTTTCGACAATTATACCATTTTCCAACATGTCATTCAATTCATTCTTCAGCTTAGTTTTCATAACGGGCGAAATACGATAGGGCGGACATGAAATCGGTGCATGGGCGCCAGTTTTAATGCAATGCTCAACATGCGCTATCGGTTTCGCGGAGTTTTCAAAAATACCTTTTTGTTCCCCCAGTAACTTTTCTAAAATAGTCTTTTGATCTTCATTGAGATGCTCTGCTTCATCACTACGTAGTTTAATTTCACAAGAATACAATTCCGTTGCGTAGCCTACTTTTCCGTCTGTTCTTTTGCTCTTTTTCATAGGAGGAAACAGATCGTTATTCACTGGGGTTTGATAACCCATTGGTAAACTATCTTTAAAAATTTCATTGACAACGTTAGGCGAGTAACATTCACTCTTCGAAGTTTCGCTATTAGTTCTCTCAAACCAGGACATAAAAGTAAAAATATCATTATATTTGGCATCATGATTTCGCACATTTGTTGCTGTTAGTGTCAGACAATCTTCAGCTTTTGTTGGTTGCATTTTAAACTCGAAAATCGAGTCGGGCCTGTCCTTAAAATGCCATGTTCGTTGAGCTTAGTCCATAACGATGCCAGCCTGCTCGAGAAAATCAATGCCTAGTAACGTTCGGTTATTTTGAGCAGTTGATAAGCATATCAAACGAATGCGCTTATAACGCTTTCCAATCAAAATATCAACTATTGCCGAATAAACCTTGTCCCTGCGGGCAATGCCATCAGCTAACACAATTTCAGCAAATACTTCTTGAAACTCTACGCCTTTTTGCTTAAGCTTTTCAAAAAGCAAACTACTTGCAACACTCGTGCGCGCAGCAGTGTCTAAATATGCTTCGCCGTTTAATCCATTTATATTTATGTCTATGGTGGGTACATCCCTACCAATCAGAGTGGTTTGTATGGAGTTAAAATCGAGCGCTTTTGGGCTGTTTATCGGATTTTTCTTATTGCAATTTGGGCAATTTGATCGATAATAACCTGCAGCACCACACCCATAACAATTGAGGGTGACTTCTTTTACCTTTGCCGCGTTTCTCTTTTCAGCTTCTATCTTTTTGTAACAATTTTCAGCCGTATGGTTTTTCTTCCTACAATAACTACAGCGGGCCGCGGACTTTTCAGGAGCTTCCGCGGGTTTAAAGTATTCGTCTTTATTCTCTACGATCAACATTTCAGCTTCTCTTGCTTTGTCCAGAAGCTCATGAAATGAATTTACGCTTTCGCGAGGGACTCGCTCGCGAATTTTAAGCAAAAGTTGAGAATAAATTATATTTAGCATTGTTGCCTCACTTAGTTCTTCCCTCAGTTGTGCAAACAACTGCCTTTTCTTGCATATGAAAGCATCTACGGATTCAGTAAACCTTTGCTTTTCTTGATTAATTTCGGCAAATATACGCCAGTCCGGCCTAGGGGGAGAAAATGCTTTTCGAAGAAGTTCAATAGCATCATTAAACGATGTCGCCTCACTTTTAACACCCTGCCACCAGCTCGCTGCGTAACCATCGAGGAGCAATGGCAAACTGATCAAAGCTCGGTCATCAGTAACACTTTCCGCATCTTTGTAAACCAGTATGGTAGCAATAAAATCTTCGACTTGGCTAATGCTTTTTCCACCACTAAAACGCGCGCTACATTTGCTAAATGTTGATTTAGGTTCTTGGTTAACATGCAAATTTCCTAACAGCATACGAAATTGATTTTCAGTGAGTGTAACGTTTGAAGAAACATTCACATTAGAATTCGGCATATGACTTGCAGAAGTGTTAGCATTAGCATTTGAATTCGAATTTTGCACAGCCCTGGCTGCATTATTTGTGCTAACATTTTGCCTTTCTTCCATATTTATGCCTTCGTTAAGCCTTGGACTTCTTCGCATCATATATCACAAGCCAACTAACAACAAAGGGGAATAAGTTCCGAATAACAACAACCACGATCAAGGGCAGCACAGCTAGCGCAAATCACCAAAGTGAACGACAACAACACAGTAACCGCTGACAGTGGAACACCTGAACTCGCTGTTCACAAATTCACCAACTGGTTGGACGACAAATGCGGGATTTTGTGTTTCGATGAAATTTCGTTGGGCGCCAATGTAGGGAAAGGGATTGGTTTCCCTAAGGTGGGCTCAATATTATTTGCCGACAGAGCCACGGATGTCTACTGTCGTCAAAATAATAATGAGTGTTCGATCCTTTTAGCAAAATAAAACGAAGTTGGAATGGACAGTCGCTCAATATTAGCTGCCAACAGATCCACGAGTGTCTACTGTTGTCAAGTCTATGTTGAGGATTCGGTCCCTTTATTTTGTAAGTAAAACGAAGAGATTTTAAATAGCCGATGTCCTTTATTTGCTACAGTTACAGTTATGTTTTAATAGTTTAAACATTGGTGGCGAAAATGATTAGAACTGTTATAAAGTTGTCATAAAACAAAGTCGCGGCAATAATAAAATGGATGTTTTAAAATAAGATACAAAATGAACATAAAGAAAAAACACAAGCAACATAAATAATATAAACAACATAAAGTTGATATTCACAATAATGTATAATGTATAATGTATATACATATGTATATATGTATGTATATATGTAAATAATCAGCGCCGTTACAATCTTAATATTTATAAGGCTTTAAGTTAAATAAACTAATAGTCTTCAAAATTATAAATATAAGTTAAATCTTTTAAGCCTTAGTAATTTTATACTCCTTTAGAATTGCAGTCTAATATCATTATTGACTATAAAGCCTATCAAATCAAATAATCACTGTCAGCCTTGATTAAAAAGAATGGATTCTTATAAATAGATTTACAGTGCCTAAATTTCAGCCATTTAATCTAATCGCGACAGTGATTATTTTCAACAAATCATAAAGATATTGGAACCTTATATTTTATTTTTGGAGCTTGAGCAGGTATAGTAGGGACTTCTTTAAGTATTCTAATCCGAGCAGAATTAGGTCATCCTGGTGCTTTAATTGGTGATGATCAGATTTATAATGTAATTGTTACAGCTCATGCTTTTGTAATAATTTTTTTTCATAATTATAGCTATTATAATTGGAGGGTTTGGAAATTGATTAGTTCCTTTAATACTTGGTGCTCCAGACATAGCTTTTCCTCGAATAAATAATATAAGTTTTTGACTATTACCTCCTTCATTAACATTATTATTAGTAAGAAGCATAGTAGAAAACGGGGCCGGAACTGGATGAACTGTTTACCCTCCTTTATCATCTGTTATTGCACATGGAGGGGCATCTGTTGATCTAGCAATTTTCTCTCTTCACTTAGCAGGAATTTCATCAATCTTAGGAGCAGTAAATTTATTACTACAGTTATTAATATACGATCAACTGGAATTACATTTGATCGAATACCTTTATTTGTGTGAGCAGTTGTTTTAACAACTTTATTGTTATTATTATCATTACCTGTATTAGCCGATGCTATTACTATATTATTAACAGACCGAAATCTAAACACTTCCTTTTTTGACCCTGCTGGTGGTGGATACCCAATTTTATACCAACATTTATTTTGATTTTTTGGTCACCCAGAAGTTTATATTTTAATTTTACTTGGATTTGGAATGACTTCTTATACTATTAGTCAAGAATCAGGTAAAAAGGAGACATTCGGTTCACTAGGGATAATTTATGCTATAATAGCAATTGGTTTACTAGGATTTATTGTATGAGCACATCATATATTTACTGTAGGAATAGATGTAGATACACGAGCTTACTTTACCTCAGCTACTATACCCATTGCCGTCCCAACTGGTATTAAATTTTTTAGTTGATTAGCAACTTTACATGGAACACAATTAAATTATTCACCAGCCTTATTATGAGCATTAGGATTTGTATTCTTATTTACAGTTGGTGGATTAACTGGAGTTGTACTAGCTAATTCATCAGTTGATATTATTCTACATGATACTTATTATGTTGTAGCACATTTTCATTATGTATTATCTATAGGAGCAGTATTTGCAATTATAGCAGGGTTTATCCATTGATACCCTTTATTTACAGGACTAAATTTAAATCCTAACTGATTAAAAAGCCAATTTATTATTATATTTATTGGAGTAAATTCAACTTTCTTCCTTCAACATTTTTTAGGATTAGCAGGTATACCACGACGATACTCATTCTACCCAGATGCTTATACAACATGAAATGTAGTCTCAACCATTGGTTCATCTATTTCATTATTAGGTATTTTATTTTTCTTATTTATTATTTGAGAAAGTTTAATTTCACAACGTCAAGTTCTTTACCCTATACAACTTAATTCATCTATTGAATGATTACAAAATACTCCTCCGTCTGAACATAGTTAAATAATTACCTTAACAGCTTCAGTGTCATACTCTTTTCTTAAGATATTTGAAAAAAATAGTAAAAAAAAAACTAAATAAAAAAATAATTCACAACACAAATAATATTAAATAAATTTTCAAATTATTATTGTGTATTAAAAAAATTACTTGAGAATATTTTTTTAGTTCATTATATAAATTTTGCCCTCCAGCATATTCAGACCAACCCTGCTCAAATGATTTAAAAACTTATCCACCTAATATTAAAGGATACTTAATAATTCCATAAGTAGCAATATAAGGTATAAATCACATTGAGCCAAAAAAAATAACTTCTGAAATAATTATTTAAAGATTTATTAAAATAAAATAAAGAAACATTTGAAATAATATACCCAATTAATCCTCCTAAAATACAAACAAATAATGTTAAAATTTTTTCATATGTCTATGATTTTTCGGCCTGTTTTTATTAAACGATAATATTAATTTGTGAGCTCAAGGCCAGTGTATAAGGAAAAGTATATTGGAAAAAAGACAACAACAGTCAGGAGTGGTAGAAATTATTGCTATTTCGGAGATCACCACATCTCCTCATCAGATTTCTTTCATGACTCCACCGGCATTCGAACCAACAACCTACGACTTGCTGCAGCAGCTTACATGCCGGCTTTGGTCCATTGGCTACGCACTTGTCCAATATACTTTTCCTTATACACTGGCCTTGAGCTCACAAATTAATATTATCGTTAAAAATTTTATATAATAAGGTAAACAAATTATATCAGGGGTTGGAAAAATTACCCAACTAAGTATACTACCACCAACAATTCTTATAAATAATAACCTTTTATACCCCGTAATATAACCCAGCCTTCATCTCTTAATATATTTAAAGAACCACAATTTAATTCACCTCTTATTGTATAATAAACTAATCGTAAAGAATAACAAACAGTTAACCCAGTAGAAAAAAAATATAAGAAAAAAGAAAAAAA
Source organism: Anomoia purmunda (assembly GCA_951828415.1). Taxonomy (NCBI): domain Eukaryota; kingdom Metazoa; phylum Arthropoda; class Insecta; order Diptera; family Tephritidae; genus Anomoia; species Anomoia purmunda. Next base: position 52,553,827 of record OX639998.1, on the reverse strand, counting down.
GCTTATGTAATCTTAACAAACCAATTCTAAAATTAAATCCTTAGAATAAAATCCTGCTGAAAAAGGAATTCCACATAAAGCCAAATTTGCAACATTAAAACAACCTCTTGTTAAAGGTATATAAATACCTAATCCTCCTATTAAAAGAATATCTTGAGAATTATTTATATTATGAATAATAGCTCCAGCACATATAAACAATAAAGCCTTAAACAAAGCATGAGTTAATAAATGAAAAAAAGCCAATTTATAAAATCCTATAGATAAAGTTCTTATTATTAAACCCAACTGAATCAAAGTAGAAAGTGCAATAATTTTCTTTAAATCAAATTCAAAATTTGCACCTAATCCAGCTATAAATATTGTTAATCCAGATAATAATAATAAAAACTGACCTAATCAACTTTCATATAACAAAAAATTAAACCGAATTAATAAATAAACCCCTGCAGTTATAAGAGTTGAAGAATGAACCAAAGCAGAAACAGGAGTAGGAGCAGCTATAGCAGCAGGTAATCAAGATGAAAAAGGAATTTGAGCTCTTTTAGTTATAGCTGCTAAAACAGTTAGTGAACCAATAATTTTCATTTCAATTGTATTTTTTATTAATTCTAAATAAAAAATATAATTTCGTCTCCCATAATTTAATATCCAAGAAATAGCTAATAAAAAAGCAACATCACCAATTCGATTAGATAACGCAGTTACATTTTGAAAATAAATAACTAAACAATAAGAAACTAACCCTAACCCATCTCAATCTAATAAAATTCGAATTAAATTAGGACTAATAATTAATAATATTATTGACAAAACAAATATAATAACTAACATAATAAAACGGTTAATATTTACATCTCCTCTTATATACTCCTTTCTGTAATAAATTACTAAAGAAGAAATTAATAAAACAAAAGATAAAAATAATAATCTTATTCAATCAATAAAAAAAGTTATAACAATTCTAGTTGAATTTAATCTAATAACCTCTCATTCCAAAAAATAACATAAATCATCATCAGAAATATAACAATGAATAAAAACTATTTAATTAATTGTAATAAGTATGAAATAAAAATGTCAAAAGTTTGTCTTTATAACGAAAAACACACATTTGTTGGTAAATATTTCTTTCCGAGTATATAACTCATATCTCTCTTATAGGAATCATAATTGCAATATTTTTTTATATTAAAAAAAAACGAAGTCCCAAAAAAAAATAAATGCTGTACAAGAGAAAATTCTGGAGAATCCTCTTACAGAAGGAGGAGGAGTTACGTCTTCGTCACGAACTCCCTTCCCCATAAACTTTAACAAGTAGTAAATATGGTTGTGCAAATCTTGCTCTGGCTTTCGTCTTGTTAATTTTATTTCTCCTTTTTTAATAAATTCGCTACTTGGGGGGCTTCACTCAAATCAGTAAGACATATTCAAAACGCTTTTTGTCAAGGGCAAAGTGTGATATTTGCACATTCAGAAATATATGGATAAACGTGACACAACTGTAAACAATTTGCAGGTGTTCGCGTACAGAATAGCTGGTAGAAAGAACGTCTGTATACTTTTTCAGATCTATTCATTCAAAATTCTAAAATCGCCGAAATCGACTTTCGACAAGCCACCATTTATCGTGAGAGATAATTGTTATTTTGAATTTTCATTTTTAAATTCTACTGTAAGAACGAAACACAAGAAGAGGAAGAGTGACAAGTGTCAGGCGCTTGCAAACTGAAAATAAGTTTTTAGTTTTATTTTAAGAATATGCTCGAATTTTAACGCAAATGAAATAAGGTTTTGTGTTGAAGTTCTAATATAAATAAAGATTATTTTGCAAAACTAAAGTTTTGTTTTACTCTTTAATTTTTTATTTTCCAATGAAAATATCAATTTAAGTGACGCAGTGCGGTATACTTTCAAACGTTCGGCGAAATTTTAAACTAAATGCCAAAATATAAGGGAAATGCGAATACAAAGCCTATTATTATAATTACTTTTATTATACCTATTATTAAAACATTTATTTGCATAATAAATTATACAATAAACTTAAAACAATTAGGCACTGACTACTAAGGTTCCCAGCCTACAGTTACAACAATATTAGTATTAATTAATGTCAAGTCGATAGTTAAAGTTTTGAATTAAGCAAATATCACAATAAACTTGAGAGGTTTTAAGTATTTTTATGAATATCTGGGTATTTTCTTCGGATATATTCGTTAATAGTTCTATCAAAGTTTTGTTTTTGTGTAAGAAACACATATATACGGGGGTTGCCCTTTTTTTTTGCGCCTTCGCAACACTACATGTGATTAGCTGTAATTAGATATTTTTATCGTAAAGTTGGGTATTTTTTGGCATAAACTTGCATATAATGTTTTCACTTACGAGTTTTATTTGTGTTTATTTATAGTGAGTTGAAAAATTCATATTGCCTAAAAATGGAATTAACCCGTGAACATTTTCGTGCGATGATTTACTACGCTTTTCGACGTGGATTATCGAGACAGGAGTGCATCAATCAACTTACTTCTACTTTTGGTGTTGAATCACCACACTTAGCCACTGTGAAACGATGGTACAACGAGTCCCTACGTGGCCGCCAATCTTTGCCGGACGAATTTCGTGAAGGTCGTCCAAAAACGGTGGTTGTGCCAGAAACAGTCGATGCTGTGCGTCAATTGATAATACAAGATCGTCATGTGACATATCGCGAGATACAGGCAGCCTTGGCCATTAGTGGGACCAGCATACATTCAATATTGCATGAACATTTGGTCGTAAAGAAGATTTGTTCTCGTTGGATACCGCATAATTGGACAATTGCCCAAAAAAGGACTCGTGTCGATTGGTGTAAAGAAATGTTGAAGAAATTTAGCCGCGGTGGATCAAAGCACGTCTATGACATCATAACAGGTGACGAATCTTGGATCTATGCATATGAGCCGGAAACAAAGCAGCAATCGACTGTATGGGTGTTCCAAGACGAGCCTAATCCAACAAAAGTTGTTCGCGCAAGAAACACCTCAAAGCAAATAGTCGCCTGTTTTTTCGGAAAATCTGGTCATGTCGCAACTGTTCCACTAGATAAACTTAAAACGGTCAATTCTGAGTGGTATACAACCATTTCTTTGGCAAAAGTTTTTGGAGAATTAAGGAAAACCAACCGCCGAAGACAATGCGAGCTCTCACGTATCGATTCATACAAAAGAGTTTTTGAGGACTCAAAAGGTCGAATTGATGGGTCATACGCCTTACATCCCTGATTTGGCACCTAATGATTTCTTTTTATTCCCGAACATCAAAAAAAAAAAGCGAGGTTAACGTTTTTCAACGCCTGAAGGAGCTGTAGAAGCCTTCAAATAGCTCGTGAGTGGTAAAAGTGCTTTGAGAATTGGTTCAAGCGAATGCAGAAGTCTATTGACTTGGATGGAGAATATTTTGAAAAACAATAAAACTATTTTCCTTAATATTTGACTGTGTTTTCATTATTAGGCGCAAAATATAAAAGGCAACCCTCGTATGTATAGGTAATTCGGTTACAGTCGAATATGTGGTGCTGTACAGAAAGATTGGCTTGACCACAATAGTTGCAAGACGGTGGGGATGATCGGTTGAATATATGGGAATGTGTAAGACGTGTATGTCCCATGTGAAAGCTAGTGTATCGTTGTAAGTCCGTTTTGGGAATGTTGGTCAGAAAAATGGCTGCTTTTGTCGAGGGGTTTATAGTACTGTAGTGATGACGGCAATTGTTCCAAACGTCTCGCTTGCTTGTCGAGTGTAAGGCGTTTATGGTTCGTATAATTTCCGATTTATGCTGTGTAGATTTTTGTATTATTGACACTGAAGTGCTAAATTTCGCAGCATTATCTGCTGCAATGTTGTCTTGAAATTCAGCTTGACCAGGGATCCTCATAATCTTAATTTTACCGGGATATCGAATGAGAATATCTCTCATTACTCATATAGAGTCATTTTGATGTGTAGTGCTCACATGTTATTTACTCCGACCCTCTGTAAATAACATGTTTACCTTTTTTCTTTTTGAACCATTTCACTGCGTCGAGTAAAGCCCCCGTTTGCGAAATCTTGGTTGAGTTGCATTAGTTTCATGGTGTCATACTTATGATCGGCAATGGCGTACCCTGTCGTTGTTGCTGTTTTAGACCAATCTGTATAGTGGGAAAGCCAGCCAACTGCTTTGTAGTCTTCAGTTGTGTTATAGAAGATAGTGGTGTAGGCACTGTTGCATGTAGATTTCTTTGGAAGGTGCATGAGGGATGTGATGACGCTAATGTTTTGAAGGAACCTTGGGGAGCGGTATGGCATGGTTTGGCTAGGTTTGATCGGCTTCCAGGTAGGAGGCTATTTTTGTACGGAAGCAGTTTTTTTTGATGTCTTGTTCTATAATTGTTAGTTTAGATTTTTCTCTATGTCCGCAGATAGCTACCCCATATTCGATTTTTGAGACTATTATTGCCTTAATAATATTTATTACAGTACTAGTGTGTGCATTTCTGGGATAGCTGGTAATACATTTGATCGCATTCAGTCTCTTTATAAATGCTTCCATTAAACAATTTATATGTGTTATAAAATTGGATTTGTTGTTAAGAGTAATTCATAAAACTTTTAGATCAGCCAGATATTCGATTTAATTTGAGTTAATGAAAATATCGACAGAAGTACAATAACGTTTTTTTTTTACAAATACGAAGGAGCTTTGTTTTAGATAGAGAGAGCTTAGCCCCAGTAATACTGCACCAGTCGGTGATTTCGGCAAATAAAGTATTAACGTTGTTTTTATTACCTTTTGGTTTTTATGGTTAACTATAATATAAACATCGTCGATGTAGACACAATGGTTAAATAATGGGTGTCTTACGATAGTCCTGTGGGATCGCATTTATCAATGGCATTGTATTTGAATAATAACTATTGACTTTTACTTTAAATTTTATGTTACTTAAAAATTATATTATGAAACTAATTATATTTGGACCCGATTTCCATTCTATTAGTTGGTTAACAGTAGCATGAATACCAATGCGGTCAAAAGCCTTTTCAAAATAGGATATGGGTCGGGTTTATTTGGCTTATAAATCGGAATTGAAGATGTGAATTGGTAAAAAGATTTTTGTTTGTCCTTCATCAATTCTCTTTTAAATATCGCATTAGCTCTTTTGTAGGCAGGCGGTGCTGAATATATGCAAAAGTTTTTGATTTTTATCTCTTAGCTCGTTCAAATTATGGTTCCACCAATATATTTGTTTTTGGGTAGAGAAACGTGAAGATTTTTTCATAGATTTATTAGCGGCAGAGATAATACACTTTTTGAGTACCGCACCATCTTTATTAACACTGTTTATAAGTAAATAGATTTTTGAATATTGCATTCCACTGCTTTGGAAAATGGAAAATGTTGCCCAATCTGCCGAGTCCGTCTTATATTTAAAAGAACAAAATGTGCCCATTGGCTGGTTGTGATATCTGTTTAAAGAGATATAGATTGGGAAATGATCGCTACCGTGCAGAGTTGCGCCAAAATGCCAAGAGAGTAAAAATGGGTGGGTGACATGTCATTGCAGAGTTTGTAGAATTGATGAAATTGTTCTATTTTTTTCCATGCTTTTCTGTCTTACTGAAACCCCAGATTGTGCTTTGCATTGCGTAGGGTTCCGTCTCACCTCACAGTTAAGAGATTCAATTTTTATTTCTAAAGGATGAACGATATTATATGAAGCGACGTATTGGCTTGGGTCCTTCTATAAATTTTTAAATTTTTTGAACACCAGTTACGGCTTGATTTCGTAAGCCTTCGATAATTTCCTCGGCGGTAAGATGTTTTAGTGGGGGTTCAGAAATCAAAGTAGGATGAAACATAGTTGTGACCGGACAAACATTACAAAGATTTGTAGCTTTAGGAATGGAGTTGTTTGGGCAGAGGTTTTGGGAGGATTAGTAAGTCCGGCGACTTGTGAATGAAATTCTATTAGGATTTTCGCTGTTTATATTTTCGATTTGCTACTGAAATTAAGAAAATGCTGAAACTTTGAATTGGTTTATTTTTAGTTTTGCTTTTAATAAGTTAATATTTTGGACATGGGTTTTTATTTTTTTGAATCGTGTAACCTATATTAGGAAAGTCGTATTTATTGCACAATTCGTTTCTGGAGCTTTTCTTCCTTTTTGCTGCGCCCGGATCAGTATCCGGATCAAGTGATGCGAAGTAGTTCCCTCCCCCCCCGAGTTGCAGGTTATGGTTTGTAAAGATTTTGGAAAGAACGAAAAGAAAAATGTAGTTGTTAAACACTGAACACTCGTGTAAGAATAGTAAATGATACGAATAGAGAGAATAGGCAAACACGACCGCTTTCGATGAATGCAAAGTGTCAACTGAAAAATACCTAATAAGCCATACGAAAGGAATTAAGAACACTTCAGAACACAAGTTAATAGTCAACCACAATCTTTCGAAGCGAATGCAACACATAATCAAACACAAATGAACTCACTAAACTATGTAATAATGGAGTCAATTTCGATAACAGAATTGAAGAAAGAAGCAACAAAAATAAAGGAGTGCAGGGGAACAACAGACTACGATTTATCATCGTTTATAAGTGAAGTCGAAATTATCCTGCCGATATTTGAGGATATCCCAGTCAAGGAGTACATATTCCATAGACGTGTACTGAATAAAATACAAGTGCGGCATTGAGCGTAGTGCGATCCATCGGAAGCAATCCATCGTTGTTATTAAGGACCATCTCATGAAAAAGTTTAGAATCGGAGGAACATATCATCAACTATATTTTACAGTTATTAGTAATAGAAATAGAAACGTAACTCAATACTAAGATAATTTAAAATATTTAGTGGACAGACTTAATACTAAATATGAACAAGTTAGCTCTAAACCATCTGAATTTTCCCCAAAAATTAACAAGTCCATGATTTTGAAAACCATTTTGAGCAATATTTCCCCACATCTTGCTATAATAGTGAATAGTAGGGATGTGCAGAATAATAGAGAAGCTTATCATATGCTAGAGGAAACTGGGTTAATAAAACGAGAATGTCGAAAAAAATACGAAACGAATTTTTATCAAAGAAATGCAGGAAATAAGAGTGAAACCCATGAGGAAAATTCACAAAACAATAACATCCAACGCATAGAAAGCCTACAAAAGAAATCGGAGCGATTTCGGCAGAATAACTCAACACAACATCGACAAAGTAACTCCGGACAATGCAGGTAGAATACCTCAAGGCAAACGGGACAAAATACTTGCGAGCCAATCGAAATTGACCACATCCGGAAAGAGGAAGAATCGGAGGAAGGGGTAAATTTTCAATCAGCCACCCCAAGGGAATTTACCGATAGTAGAGTTGTTAATAGGTAAAAGTAAAATAAAGTGCTTTATTGATACTGGTTCAACAACCACACTAATAAGTAGCGATGTAATTAAGCATTACAAAAAGACAAGGTTGAAAACCCAATAAAATTGTATACGTTGAATGCTCAAACAGAAATTAAATATGAAATAGTATCAGAAATACCAACCGAGTTCAATGACCAATTATTGATGGCTTCGAAAGTAGCAGAATTAAAAAAATAAAGCGTTTGAGGGTCTGATATTACAAAATATTTTTTTTTATTATTTGTTTATTTGATTAAAATGAATGAATCAGTAACATTTTATTTACTAATGATATTGTTTATATCTTAACTTCGTAGATATATAAATAGTATATACTTGTATGTTGTTTGCAAGGAAATAAGGGGGAAAAACGATGCATAGATGATTTCAAAATATAAAATAGTTAAAAGAGGAACAAGTAATGAGACCATACGTGTCATGGAGTGAACTAGATTTCATTAACATTTATTAGCCACCAGCAATTCTTTTTGGTCAAAGTGGTTTCAGTTTTGTCTCTAACCGAGATGTACATATGTATGTGTCGAATCGTTTGTTTTCAGTAGTGAGTATTTTCGAAGTGATTACTTTATTGTTTGCTCTTCTAAATACTATATGATAGATTACACTACTCGACAAAAAAAATCTCCAAGAATAAAATAGGCCTTTCCTAAAGTGAAATTTTCTCCTGATTCCGAATATGACTTTCATTTTCGTGTGGCAGATCTAGTTTCCGAGATATCGGCGAAAATATGAAAATTCCCATTTTTGCAGAACACTACTTCATATAGGTACGGCAAAAATTTGTATTTTTCATTTTTTCGTTTTAAACTGTCGAATTATGCATTATACTAATTCCCATAAAAATGTCTTGCCTTCACCTCCCTCAAGTATCTTCAGTAGTTTGGCCACTATGCCAAAAAACGTTCAAAAAATGTTGAAAAAAAAACGAAATTTTTTACACAATTTCAGATTTAACCACTTTAAAATCGGAAAAATTCTATTGACGAAAAAAAGTTAGCCCTCCTATGTTGTAGGTAATTTAACTACGAAAATTTTAAGCATACCAGCACAACAATCGGACGTGCCATTGAAACTATAGCCCCGTTAACTTGCAAGCGTCTATCCTACAATTTTTTTATAGAGAAAATTTTTATTCAAACTAGGTTTTTATTTTTTTATAACGTTTTATTATAGACATATGTTTGCACGTTAAACTGTATTCAATTGAGTAATATGAGTATAAATCAGCAATTCAGTAAAAAACAACAACGACAACAACATTAAATACATACATATCTACATCTAAAAAAGTCAAATTGAGCGATTTTACCGTGGTGGTCAATAGTGAGGGACGTGGGTACTTCTAACTACCCGTTTATAATTTTCTGGGTTTGTCTCCCGTATTATTGTCCAGCAATAATCTCCCATCATTTCTTCATTCCAAAAACCTTGGTAACGCTTTTCAAAAATCATGAGGTCTTGGTGAAACCTTTCACCCTGTTCATCACTTTCAGCACCTAGGTTTGCGGGAAAATTATCCAAATGTGAATGCAAAAAATGCATTTTGAGGGACATGTTGCATTTCATAGCACTGTAGTTTTTCAACAAGGCTTTGACCATCTCTCTATAGTTGGGATCTTTGTTGTTGCCAAGAAACCCACTAACGACTTGCTTAAAGCTGTCCCAAGCCGCTGCTTCTACTGATGATAAATGATTCGCAAAATTTTCGTCTTTCAGCAACTTTCTAATTTGCGGACCAACAAATATACCTTCTTTTAATTTGGCTTGAGTTATTTTAGGGAAAAATTTCGTTAGGTACTGGAAGGATGGCGCGTCCTTATTTAAAGCCTTTACAAAATTTTTCATTAATCCTAATTTGATGTGAAGTGCTGGCAAAATAACTCGTTCGGGATTTACTAAAGGCGGGTTTGCGATATTGAAGGCACCTGGTTCGTACTCAGCTCTTGGTGGCCAGTTTTCCTGAATATAATGGGTTTCTCTAGCACGGCTGTCCCAAAGACAGAGAAAACAGCAATATTTAGTGAAACCTCCTTGAAGTCCGAGAACTATAGCTACAACCTAGGATGTATTTCATATACTATTTATTTTAAACTGTACCACCGAAACTGCTTACCTTTAAGTCCGCACAAATTTTCCAATTAAATTGTTTATATTGAATGAGCTCAAGTAAATTTGATATGCTTAAATAAGTTTCTTTAGTATTCTCAGAATGTGCCACTGGTATTGACGGTAACGAATTTCCTTTATGGAGTAATGCTGCTTTTAAACTATGCTTTGAACTGTCTATAAACAAGCGCCAATCATCCACTTTATTTTCTAATTTTAGTGCTTCAAATAAACCTTGAACATCATTGCAGTAGCAAATATTTTCACTTTTAGTAAAAAAAGAAGAGAAAGTCTTGTGTCTATTTCGAAATTTGGAAGTACTTGTCGAAGGGCCCAGGCTGCCCCATTGCTGCAAACGAGATCCTAGAACTTCGCTATCAAATTTCGATAATTTCAAATCTCTGACCAAGTCATTAAGTTCGGCTTGTGAGACTCGATGTGGGATATCTCCTTCTTGTCCACTTTCTGAATTATCTGCTTCAGAGTCACTTTCGCTTGAGGCTTCAAAACTTATAGGCGGTCTAGGTATGGGTAAGGTATGGTCATGTAGTTTTGGTTTTTTAGCTGATGCCACATTTGGATAACTTATTAATTTCCTCTTTTTTCTCGTTTTACCTTTAAGGTCTATCACGCAAAAATAGCACTGGTCGTGGTTAAAGGGTTCAGTCCACATCATTGGAACACCAAACTTCATGTTATGACCTTTACCCGATACCCATCTCATTAAAATTAATCTACAGGAGGCGCAAATAAAATTAGGTGTCCAAGATTTATCGAGATTTTTTACACGGAAACCGAAATAATGAAAGTATGCATCTCTGACAGAATTAGTTATTTTCCGAGCTGAGTTTCCGAAAATATAATGTCCGCAAATAAAGCAAAAATCATCCGGATTATTTTTACATTTAAAATCTCTTTTGCAACAAGCCATTTCGTAAACACATCTACCGATATAGTATGTATAAATTTGCACTACAATTTACAAAACAAAATTTACAACAAACAGTAGTGACAATTAAATACTTGATGTCTTTTTAAATTTATTAGACCCTAAGGTAAAGTGACCAAATGAAATGTCTCGCCAATTTTATCAGAGTAATACTAAAATTGTAGGATAGACGCTTGCAAGTTAACGGGGCTATAGTTTCAATGGCACGTCCGATTGTTGTACTGGTATGCTTAAAATTTTCGTAGTTAAATTACCTACAACATAGGAGGGCTAACTTTTTTTCGTCAATAGAATTTTTCCGATTTTAAAGTGGTTTAATCTGAAATTGTGTAAAAAATTTCGTTTTTTTTTTCAACATTTTTTGAACGTTTTTTGGCATAGTGGCCAAACTACTGAAGATACTTGAGGGCGAAGAAGGCAAGAAATTTTTATGGGAATTAGTATAATGCATAATTCAACAGTTAAAAACGAAAAAATGAAAAATGCAAATTTTTGCCGTACCTATATGAAGTAGTGTTCTGCAAAAATGGGAATTTTCATATTTTCGCCGATATCTCGGAAACTAGATCTGCCACAAGAAAATGGAAGTCATATTCGGAATCAGGAGAAAATTTCACTTTAGGAAAGGACTTTTTTTTATTCTTGGAGACTAAAGTTGATCAAAATTTGTCGAGTAGTGTTATTGGTATGTAATCTTCATTTTGGATGAAACCATTTTTGTCCAAGTAGAGGAAGGATTCAGGTGGTGCAAATCCGTTTGCAATAGCTTATGCAAAGTAGTCATCACTTTCGTAAAAAGGAGCTCTTATTAAAGGGTTATCGACATGGTATAGGCAGCGTCTGGTGTGTTTCCGAATTTGGTTTATGATGTGAAAGTCAATTCTGGGAGCTTTAGCGGTATCGTATAGTTTGGAGTTAGATATAAATTTAGTAAAATTACTGTTCGGCGATCTATGTAGCGATGTGCATGATCGTAGTATTCTTCTTTCTGAGTCTTTCCATATTAAGCCTAATTGGGCATCCATATGACAGTATTGGTCTCACAAGCGATTGATACATGATAATTTTTAGCTTGTCATATAGAAGATTTGAAGAAAAAATCCTTTTATAAGTATAAAAGGCTCTATTTGTTTTCAAGATTTGTGGGTTGATATGGTCATTAAACAATACAAAAACTTATCGAGATGAATACCAAAATGTTTGACTGCCTCCTTGCGCTGGATTTGGATATTTGCTTAATTGTATTTTATATAAAACTCCTTCCATTTTTTTTAACGTTTGAGTTACATTTATTAACGGGAGGGCGGAAAAGGATACTTGCGCATTTGATAATAATTATTTTGAGGTGTCAGTTTACTATATAATCCTCAATAGTATTGTATTTGCGTTGCAGTTTCCTATTAACGCTGTCGATAGTTCTGTCGGGGTGGTATATGACAATGTCGTCGGCGTAGGCTACAATGTTGTCCATTTTTTGTACTAAGTCGAGGATGAAAAGATTAAAGAGAGTTGGATCATTTACTGTCCCTTGTTGCAAGCCGTTTACTACGTGAAATTTGCGACTGCTTTTTGTATTATTTATATATACTGAGAATTTTTTGCCGGATATCATGTTACAAATTAGTATAATCAGGTGAAGAGGGAATTTATAGCCGATGAGCTTACATACTAACCCTTCGTTCAATACTTGATCGAATGCTTTCTCAAGATCGAGGAGGCATGCACCTGTGACATTTCTTATTCTAGTTCCACCTTATTTCGGAGACGAGAAGATTAATGGCGCGTATAGTCGAGTGCCTGTATTTGGACCCGAATTGCTTAGGGCTTATTAAGTTGTTGGTTTTAGTAACTTTATTTATATTTATATTTATCAAAACTTCAAAAACTTTGCTAATGTTTGGTAGCAGACTAATTGGTCGAAGGTTTTCCAAGGTATTTTTGTCTTTATGTTTCTTTGGTGTCACAATTAATTTGGCTGTTTTCCTGCTGGGTGGGAAGAAGGCATTGTTTAACATATTATTGAATATCGTGCAATATTTTAATATTAGTTCGGAGGCGAAGTTTTTTAGAATGATATTGGGTATTTGATCTAAGCCGGATGAAAGCTTACCTTTTAGTTTAGAGAATATGTCTGTAAGGTCATTGGGACGAACAAAAAAGTTCTCCGTTTGGTCATCGTTTAAATTGTTGGCTATTTTGCCGGTATTAAAGTTTGTTTTGGTTGCTCGGGTGCTATCGAATAAAGTTTTCGTTTCCAAAAACTTTTTGGAGCATTCTCGTACCTGCAAGTGGACTGGATTGTTGGGTTTACTTTCTTTTGAAGCATGAACTGCTTCGAAATAAGTCCCGACTATTTCATTTATAAATTTGCTGTTATTAATAACGTAGTTGTTTTTAACCAAGTGTTTTTGTAGCAGGTTGCGGTCCAAGCCAGCTTATGTGGGATGTGTTTAAGGGGGTATTTATGTGACTGATTGTATTATTGTTATCTTTTACGAAAGTTTTATTAATAACGGAAAATTTGGAAGGATCGTTAGTCTTAAGGGTAGCAAGTTTTTGTTCGAGCTGGTTGTTAAAATGTTTCTTAATATTGTCATCTATTAGTTTTTTTATTAGTTTCAGTTTTGCTATTTCTAATTGAAGTGTCGTAGGAGGTAGGTATATTTGAAGTCTTTTGAGTTTTTTGATGGCTGAAAGGATTTTACTTTTTTCTGCTAGTAGTTTTTTTATGATAGGCAAGTTTACAAGAGTTTGAGTAGGGATATTGATTTTTGCTCTTGGTACACTATTTGCTATGGAGGTATATGTATTTTTGTTACACAAGATTCTAAATAGGTTAAAGCATCGATTTGGTGGTGGAAGACTTTCGTGTATCGAATATTTTCACGAATTAGAATTGCGGTTCCTCCCCCTCTCGGACCTAACAATCTATCTTTTCTGATTAAATTATATCCTATAAATTTTAGTTTATGTCTTGTTTTAATCTTGTTATTTATTAAGAATTTACTTAGCTCTATTCTCCTGCTTATATTAATAAGCGAGTTGACATCAAGGGAAATTATGTTTAACTGGGGTTGGGTAATAGTAATAGGGTGGTCTAAATTCATGCTGAGTCTATTATACTCGTATTGTAAATGGCATCAACTCTTGCCATTTGTATTTCCAGCTGCTTCTGCAGAACGGTTAATAGTTTGCTTAGGGATAACATTGTATTTTTTAGTTTTTAGTCGTCTAGTATAGCGTAATAATTTTTTTTTTGTTATTTTTTGACATTGTGTGTTCAAACACGTTGTCGCTTTTTCTTTTTCCATTTAAGTTTATGGTTGCGATGTTTTTAATATTGTTTGTAGAATTAAGCGCATTGCGCTCACTCATTATAAAGAAAAATCACTTTACACTAACTATAAACCACGCTTGGGAACTTTGAGAAAAATTAAATGATTTTTATGATTGATATGGATTTGTTATGGCTTTACACTCCGCAGTACGTGCTTACACTACGGCGACCCTTTAACGACTCCTAGGTCAAAATATTTTTAACAAACTTAAAGCCAAAATGGATTCAGAAGGCCAGTACATTGAGGTTAATAATGTGAAAAGGAAATTTTTAAACTCACGTTCATTTAATTATGAGGAAATTTATTTATAAGGAAGTAGAGCAAACCAACGAATTTTCCACGAGAGCCTCTTCTTCTCTCTAATAGGACATGGACAAAGAAGAGTACATAGAATAAAGAAAATTAATAGACTACAACAACGATATATTGTCCCTAAAAGAGTAGACAATTCAGGCAAGAAAAATTGGACATTGTAGTTGATTACCGCAAACGCAATGAAATTACCATAGAAGATACATTTCCAATCCCCAATATAGAGTAAATACTAGAAAAATTGGGAAAAGCTAAGTATTTTACCACAATAGAGGGCGAAGGAATTTCATCAGGTTTTAGTTAGGGAAGAAGATATGAAATACAGGTTTTTCAAACCCGTTGACTCATTTTGAATTTCTAAGAATGCCTTTTGGGCTAGAGAATGATTCTTCAATATTTCAAAGGCTCATCAATTCAGTTATACGATAATTTATGAATAAGGTATGTGTAGTCTATTTAGACGACGTATTAATATTAAGAGAACATGTGATTAGGGGGTAACATATTATCGGCCATATATACATATATGGGAGACAGTTTGTGCTGTATACAGACTATCAACCACTAGTTTGGTTTTTTCATAAACATAAACGAAAAGATATAACCCCAAGACGTCAACTACATAAAAGGAAAGGACAACGAAATAGCAGATTACCTATGTAGAATCAACTGTAAATCAGGAGAACTATTAAACATTGACAGTGTCGGAAATGATCACGATGACAATATGAGCACAAATGCAACAATTCATTCCCAACCAGAAGAACAGAATGACCACTTTCCAATATTGGAAACAGTTGTGCATAGATTTCATACTCAAATAATAATCTGCGATGCTAAACTTTAGAAACGGAATCCGTTTACAATAAAAAAAAAATATCTACCTAAATAGTAGTGATATTGCTTCAGATTTCATGACAGATATTTTTAGACGACACATACAGCACGGTAAATTGGGAATATACTGCGAACTCTCAGATTTGGAATCTAAATAAAGCTTCTCAAATGTAGCTGTCATGCAAGAGATATGAGGGATGAACGCGAGACATATATTTCAAACTCAAATAATAATCTCTGACGCTTAAACTGTAAAAACGGAATCCGTGTACACCAAAAAAATATCTACATAAATAGTAGTGATATTACTTCAGATTTCATGACATATTTTTAGACGACACATACAGCACGGTAAAGTGGGAATATACTGCGAACTCTCATATTTGGAATCTAACTCAAGGTACTCAAATATAGCTATCTGGCAAGAGATATGAGAGATGAACGCGAGACATATAAACAAATTTCAAAATACTACAGACTAGAAACCAGTCATGGAGGAATCAACCAATATTATGAAGGGCTTAAAAAAATAATATAATATAACAATCTGAAAGAACTAATTCAAAAATTTATTAACAATTGTGATACTTGTAATAGGTCAAAATATGATCGAAACCCCATTAAAGCTAAACTTTTTATCACAGAAACGCCAAATAGATCACACTTCATCATTCTTTTAGACAACTATTCCAGAAAGTAGCATAGTTTTATTACCTCTATGACAATGAATTTAATTCCGTAAATGTAAAAGACTTTTAAGAAAAGAAGCAATTGATGTACACATATAACCACACTGGCAATGCTGATGTGAAAAGACCTATCTGGACCATGAAAGTCCGCGGATGCACACGTAGGCTGACAAAGCCCGTTGTGATACCGCTGGCAGGAGCCATTACGTTTGGTTCTTCCGTCCCTTCGAAGGTTAACCACCGAGTGCGCCTTACGTAGCACAGAAGATCGGGAATGCTTGCCGACCTCAGGTCGGCCAAACAGTTTAGAAAACACCCATTTAGGAACTAGTTCCGAGTCTTGGACAGAGTGGGACTATGGCAGAGATAGTGTTTGATGCTCTCCCCTTCCGCTTCGTCCCTGCAGGTTCAGCAGAAATCGTTAGTTACAAGTAAGCATACCATTCTCTTCCAGCGTGTGCCCATAAGGCAGTGCCCGGTTATTACCCCAACCATTAGTCTGAGAGAAGGTCGATCAAGGCGAATCAGCGTTTTAGATCACTTTACGTCAATCTTTGGTCAAACTTGTCAGGTAATCCTGGATTCCATGGCCCACCTGATATTCACTTCCTCGATGAGTTTTGTCTTTCAACTATGTTTGCAGGAGGTTAGGGGCATGTCCGCTTCTAGAGCACCATTTTTCATAGGCAACTCCATTCCTTTCTTGCCAACTCGTCTGCGGTGAAATTTCATGTCACAGTCACGGGATGCTTAGGCGTGAGCAGATTGAGGGAATTTCATGGCAACTTTGGACGTTGTTTTGTGAAAATTAAGAGGTGGAGGTCTGTCTATCAGACACCGAGCAGCCTCAATTATGGTATTTATTTCTGCCTGAAAAACGCTACAGTGATCCGGTAAGCGAAAGCGTTAATTCGTGGAGTGAGTCCCGCTGCCCACTCTATCGTTGAGTTTGGAACCATCTGTAAAGACAGCCGTCGACTCTGGGCGTAGGTCTATGACATCTTTCCATTCATCCCCTCTGGGATTCTTATGGAGAATTTATTGTCCATACAGAGTGGAGGAGTAGTGTAATCTATCTTCCTTAGTGCATTCGGAAGAGCTTCCAGGACCTTTGCATGCCCATACTTTAGCTCGTTCCACGGCTGGCTCGCGTTAAGCCTGGCGGTACTACAACCAGCCAGAATTTACCATATAGATCCACGTGTGGAAGATCTATAATAAATCAATTCATTCAACAACGAAGGAGAAACCGTTGGATATAGTAGAGAAAAAAATTGAAAACTCGTTAGTAAAAAATCAGTTAGAATAAGAAAGTAGAACCATGAACACAATTAACCAGAGTTGAGAAAAATATAAAAATGAACGATCTGAAGGCTATCCAAGAAACAATAAGGCACTCAGACATACTACAGTCTGTCTAGTAGAAGCGTGATCGGCAAAATTTGCACATAGAGTGCCGTTATCAAAATAATTGAATGCACCTTGAAAGCGACATCATTTTTGTAGTGCGCATTGCAAAAACTGTCAGTTTCGTGAAACTATTACAAAGTGCACGTTGTTTTAAAAAATGAGTTCCGCGTACGAGAAGCGATTTGAAGCTGTATTTCTTTGTCTACACCCTAGAGGGCCGAAAATGTCACGTTTAGCTGCAGCAAAATATATGAAGAAGTCGAAGCCATTCGTAGCGAAGTGGACGAATCGGTATTTAGAAGTAAAAAATTTCGACGATTTGCCTGGGCGGGGCCCTGAAAAAAAGACCTCACCAAAGCAGGACAAGAAGATCCTTGATTTGTTTGCGACGAAGCCGGGCTTATCGTTGCGTAAAGCTAAAGAAGTTGTAGAGAAAAGTGTTGTTCAAATATCGGTAGAGACGATTCGAAAACGTTTAGGCGCTAACCACGTCAAATACCGCAGCTCTCTTAAAAAACCGTTGCTCTCATCATCACACGTTGAAAAAAGACTCGCCTGGGCCTGCGCCAATTCAGAACGGAATTGGAATAATGTAATATTCACGGATGAATCTTCATTTTGGGCAAATAGTAACATAAATCGATCTTGGTGTACCGCTAACAATCCATTGCTCCAACGAACTGTTAAACACCCAGTGAAGGTCCATGTTTGGGGATGTTTCTCAGAAAAAAGATTTGGACGCCTTTTCGTGTTTACCAGCAACTTGAATGCGGTTTTGATGAACAAAATTTATCAAACAGCTTTATTACCATCAGCTGCGAAGATGTTCGGGAGAAGAGGACACTCTTGGATTTTGCAAGAAGACTATGACCCCAAACATCGCAGTCGAATGTGTGCAGAGTGGAAACAGCAAAATGGTGTTGAGGTGTTAGATTGGCCTTCACAGTCGCCTGATGCCAATCCGATAGAAAATGTGTGGGCAATAGTAAAGCAGAAACTCAGAGGAAAAACGATATGGACAGCAAAACAGTTGTCAAGACAAATTCGGCTGATTTGGAAACGATTGCCTCGGCAACTTGCTCAGAACTTAGTGCAAAGTATGAGTCAGAGGTGTGAGGCCATAATAGCGAATGGCGGTGACTATACATGTTATTAAAAGTATTGCGTACAATAAATATTATAAACGTGTAAAATGTTGTTTATTTGAAACGAATCGGACAAATAGTTTCCAAGTTATGGCGATCACGCTTCTACTAGACAGACTGTAAATATGAACCCAGATACAAAAAATTTTAACTTTATAAGATTAATTCAAGTAATATTAAACGATATTTAAATTTGCAGGCCAACTGATTAACATTGATGATGGTACTAATACTTACACAAATGGAACTAGGACGAATACAGGTAACGCAAATAGCTGTGAACGTAGGTTACACTCGAATCCGACTAGGAGTAGTTAATGTAGTTCACAGAACAAATACCGTTTTACATGTTTACATCCAGCAGAGCTAATTAATATTATAAACACCCTTCAACAAAATAAAAATGATATAAGTCTACTAAATAAAAACATAATTTCTTTAATGTCCACTGAGGTAAAACGATTAGTGAATGCTATAGGCACTACTCAAAAATGGTTATATGGTGCTATGGATGACGATGATAGGAAAGAAATTTTGGCACATATAAGTATCCTGGAAGAAGATTTTCACAATGCAATTACAAACCTCAATAATCAAATTTCCATTATCAACAAATTCGATGAATCCATAAAAATGATCAAAGAAACCATTGACGAAGACAGGATTGAAATCAAGCAAACACTGAAGAATTTCGGACTGAGACATAGTGAGAGAACAAAAAAATTTTATTACATGGACCAATTGTTAAAACTCAAATTTTTAGAAAAGGGAAATATAGGATAATATAGTATAGGAATCATAATTGTAATATTTTTTTATATTAAAAACAAACAAATTAGCAAAATAAGAATAAATGTTGCACAATAGAGAATTCAGGAAACCTTCATACAGAAGGGGGAGGAGTTACGTCTGCGTCACCAACACCCTTCGCCATAAACTTTAACAAGTAAATATTGTTGTGCAACTCTTGCTCTGGTTTTCGTCTTGTTATTTTTATTTCGCCTTCCTTATTATTCGCTACTTGAGTGGCTTAACTAAAAATCAGTAAGACATATTCAAAACGCTTTTTGCCATGGGCAAAGTGTGATATTTGCACATTCAGAAATATATGGATAAACGTGACATAACTGTGAACAATTTGCAGGTGTTCGCGTACAGAATAGCTGGTAGAAAGAACGTCTGTATATTTTTTCAGATCTATTCATTCAAAATGCTAAAATCGCCGAAATCGACTGCTTTGCCTTCTTTTCAGGAAAATTGCTGCCATTATAGCAAGCCGGGAGCGGATGGAGATAGCGACTCTAGATAGCGGTGGGCAGGCAGCAGCGTCGGAGAAACTGGTAAGCACCGGTATGTGCACTAGCAGCGTGGCAAGTGGCTCTCATCAGCGGCGTCGGTAAATTAAGTGGACAACTGTATATGCACAAGCAGCACGGAAAGTGGCTACCATCAGCAGCGGAGCGTTTGGCGGTCACCAAAAGGTCCAGGTGACTGTCCTTAGCAGCGGAGCGGTTAGCAGTCAGCAGTCAGCAGTCAGCAGGTCCACCAGTAGCTCGTCAGGTAACCCTCCTCAGCAGCGGAGGGATTGACGGTCATCGGTGGGTACACTTGTGTTGTTGTCGCTGTAGTGCTAGTTACACCCTGCTAGATCAGTTCACCCATGGTCGGTATCTTCGGACTCACCTAAGGGGAGGCCCAGGGAAAGGATGGGTTAGATTAGTAGGCTTTTTGGGGCATGTGAATAGGCGTATCGTTGGTCTGGGTAAGTAGGAGTTGAGCTTACTACAATATCCAGATCTTAATTGAGCCTGAGTGACTCGAGACTCTTCGTCTACTATGGGTGGTGGTTTGACTCCAATGACAGCAATCACAAAGTAAGAGTTCACAAAGGTGGTAATTGACTATCGGTGAATTCTGTTAAGAGCCTTTCTGTACTCCATCGAGTCTAGTGGTTGACTGGTGATCGACTGGATCTCGTCCTGGGGTTCCTGTTTAGGTGTCCGGTTCGGTGGCATTTAATCAGGAATCGCTTGCTAAGCAGGATATTATGCTTCTTTACAGGGAGATTACACATCTTCTGATGGAGGTGTGCCTCCGACGACATCAAAAGACATTCCGTTACATTCCCGCTCGGGCGGGCGAAAGCTGCAGCATTCTGGAACTTTAACTTTGATCCCTGGGATTTTCACTGACAGAGTCTAGCTATGTAGTACTATGTATGGTGGATCAACCGATGTGTGTGTATGTGTACCTCTTTTATTCTTTTCTCAAAATTTCATTAAAATATATTATTTTATTTATACTTATGTATATCTTCCCATATTAAATTTTTTCGATGTAGCTATTTATGTTGAATTGTAGTGTCCTTACCACGGTATTGATGACTTTAATATGTTGTGTAATTGGCTCTGGATGTAAAGCGGGTTCTCGTCGGTGGGTCAGCTAACCATTGCCAGTGATCATTCGCACGATCTGGCATCTGGTGGCTTGAGACGTAATTCGCGGAAAAAATTTATCCGCTGGATCCGCGGTTTGTTCGATGCCATAACACTGCCCTGAACCGTGACATTAACGTTAAAGCATCCGTCGGTATTTCTTGTGCCTTGTAAGAATGGGGTAGGTTAAGTAGCGGGTGGCGTCATTGTGGTTGGACCAGTTTTAGCATTGCTGTGGCATAAACAGTTCCTGAGAGATACCGTCTCTCCCGCACCTGAGGAAAAACATCCGCACCGCGCCGCGGCATCGAAAGCGATGGTGCTTGCGCTTCTTACATAGCCAGCACGTGTTTCCTCCATCGTACTTTTCGTTGATGGTGGGAAAATGTGTACTGCGTTTGTGTCTGCTTAGTTTCTTCACTTTGGAGTGACTAGTACTCGTTGGTGAACTCCATCATTTCTTCGATGGACTGGAACTCCGTTCGCTTTACAAAAAGCCAGCATTCTACGCGCAAGCCATCGTAGATATGCTCCAGATGACTTCGTTGCACATGGTTGGGTGTTGACGCATCAGTGTCTGTATGGAAAGGATATAATCTTTGGCCTTTTCCCTGTTGAACTTATCCATGTGTGCATGTGTTGTCTGATGATGCGGAGCCATTGGAGGGCCTGGGGTGATGCAATAGCATTCCGCGAGCTCTGCAAGTCTTTCCAGGAAGTCATGTTTACCATCGCCGCCAGAATAATGTACGTCCCAGCGGTGACCAGCTCTCATTACCTCGGCGTTGTTCATGTCATCGCGGTTTGAATCTGCTCATCTGGCTTCTCCTTACAAGACGGATTTTCCTACTTTGATGGAGGACATCGGGCCAAGCGCCCGCTTCGCAAGGCTGCCTGTTTCAGCGGCAACCACCATCTCCAAATCATGAAAAAAATTTCGTTTTACTTGCGGTTTCTTTTCAGCTTAGTATATCTGCTTAACGCTACAGCGCAACGCTCTATTAGTCTCTCTATTTTCAAAAGGTATATTCATATATAGGGTTGACGTTTTCAGCGTTGTGGTGTTTTTTTGGCTAGCACGTGTGCCGATCGTTAGTTAAGGTGTTCGGCGAACCCGCTACCGCAATGTTGGTGCTTTCTGTTATTTTTTCACATGCACCTGCGGAGTCCCTGCTCGGGCGCCATTTGCGGTGGGAGTTTTGTCAAAGGATGAAGTAACATTCTTTTAAGCCAAGGTTCCTGAGAGATACCGTCTCTCCCGCACCTGGGGAAAAACATACGCACCGCGCAGCGGCATCGAAAGCGCAAAAAACAAAAAGTAACACCCTTTTAAGCCAAGGTCGGGTAAAGGTGATCCACTACTTAAATAAAAACACTATACTTCGATTTATTAAAGGCGAACACCCGCACACCCGGCTTGGTGTACTCGTAGACCAGCAGCTTTTCGTGCCTTAGGAGAATATCTTCAGGGTAGGGAGAGAGTGAGTAACGCCGTGGAGATACCATCGATCGTCGTGATCGTTTCTGCTGGATGAAGAGTGGGAGCGGATGGAGGCAGCGGCTCTGGGCAGCTGTTAGCGGCCAGCTGCGTCGGTAACGGTATGTGCACTAGCAGCACGACAGGTCGCTCTTATTGGCAGCGTCGGAGAGACTGTGGGGACCGGCCTTGGCTCCCTTCACTTGGCTAATCGAAGGGCTCTAGTATGCCTACAAGGCATTGGCACCCTTCGGCTTATCTAAGCCGACTGAATTGACTGCGACCATCTGCGATGTTTTTATTTGAATTGGTCCTGCGTTGGGTGAGAATTCGTGGTGCGTATTTTGTGAAGCCATGCTAGCGAGGAACTGGAGGGAATTGTGTAAATGCGCTGCAGTGTTTGTATGTAGGTGTTGTTAAGTGTTGGGGAACACTGTACCGCAACCAGTGCCACGAACATTGCATAGGAGCAAATGTCATGAACATTGAACAACTGTTTTATTCCAGTTGAGGTACTTAGTGGTGTTTATTGTGATTTTCCTATCAAATGCAACTAGGAAGGTCCATTTGTCAATTTTATTAAATTTCAAGTTTGTATAGATGCAGGTCTGTCTTTAATTATAACTATTCCGTCGCAGTCTCAGACTATCTTGTGCATTGTTTAAGACGTTTCTAGTTCGCAGTCCGAGTGTTGTTGCTTTTCATTTCTGCTGATTTTTGCTCTTCTAAATTTGTATATGTTTTCTCATCGATAAATTTAAAAGGTTAAAAAAAGAAGATATTTAAAAGTCTTCCTTCTTAAACGGCCCCGGGAGCACCAAATATCAAGCCGAACCCCTGCGTCTTACTTAATCCCGATCACCGAAAAGGAAACACAAGAACAGCAAAAGTGCATTTAGTGATTTCCCTGAACTGCCAGAAATAAAAATCGACGATCCAAAATTCATAGTAATTGAAGCCATTCATATTTCTAAGCCTCTTTCCTCTTGTTTCGCCATTTATCACGCTATTAAGCAAATAAGCAGTGACATGCATTCCATCTCCACTCTGCGAGATGGGAATATACTTTGGCTTGTAAAAAAATGCAATTGCAAAGAAATTCATCAAAACAAATGAACTCGGAACCATATGTACCATATCGTCTACTCTACACGAAACGCCTAACCCCGTGAAGGGCACAATCTTTGCCCTTTCCTTTAACAATGTTTCCGAGAAGGAGATCGTAAATAAACTTAGTTCAGAAGGAGTTGTCGAAACGTATAAATTCAATAAAAATATTAAAGGTAAATCTCAACCTTCAGAGGTTTTTCTTTTCCCAATTTCTACGAAACTAAGTATTAAGAATTAAAACAGAAACCAAATGTTGCATGAGCGAAGCAACCAAGATTTACAAGCAGCGATCAACTCCATGAGGTTAACAGTTTTATGAATAATTACCACGAACTTTTATTGCTTATAAAAGAGGCAAAACCATATGTAATTTGCATTCAAGAATATCATATTTCCTCAACTACCAACAACAACTGCGATAACTATCCCAAGCAATACTGTGGGTATTTTCCAACCTACAGAATATTCAAATCAATAAACATGCTTAAACATCAAGCTAAATTTTAGCTCAGAAATATTTACATGCATACCTTCGCATCAAAGTTTTAATGAAAGTGATTTAAACGACATATTTTCTCAAATAACTTCTCTGTTTTGTGGGCAGGTGATGTAAATGCGTGAAGCCATCTTTGGGGGTCTCTTAAACCTAATATAAGAAGCTTAATAATTGAAAATTTCATATTAAACAAAAATCTGATCCTACTCAATACCGGTGCCCCGACCCACCATTCTCCCCACGCCCCCTTCACAAACGTTGATCTTTCCATCTCCTCTTCACAACTTTTCCCTAGAATTAAATGGGAAGTGTCTTCTATCACCAGAGGAAGTGAGCACTTCCCTACATCAATTGCTCTTCAAAAAAACTTTCCATTTTAAAACCACAATCATCGCTCTACATGCATAACCTCCCGCTCTAACTGGGACTTGTTTCAAAGGGAAATTTTAAATGGTATTAGTATTTACAGTTCTTCAATCCCCAATATGAATAAAGAAACCTCTGCTTTAACAAAAATTATCCGTTCTCCAGCAAAAAAATCGTTCCCTCAAACCCATCGTAAGGTTTCAAACAACAGTCCGATTTGGTGAAACAAAGACGTTCAACTGGTTAACTTTCAAAGATCAATGACTGAGGGTAATCTAGTAAGTTACAAAAAATGTAACGCCCATTTTTAAAGAGCTGTTAAGGAAGCAACACGAAATGTTTGTAGCCCTGTTAAAGTCTTCCAAACACAACACAATTTGCTAACCAGCTCGTTAGAAATCGCTGAGGCATTCTCCAAATATTGGGCAAGATATTCAGAAGATAGTAGCTTCTCCACAGCCTGCATCACGGAACAAATGCTCTGGAGTTCCCAGACCTACTCCCCGACAAATCTCACTCCATCAGCAAAAAATTTAGAAACGATAATCACTTTCTGCGAACTAGAACCTACTCTACATCAGGGCAAAGCCAAAATCTTCTGACATTGACAGGATATCGTACCCGATGATTGTCAACTTACCCACATCTGCCAAACAAAGACTACTTTCCCTTTAAAATACCATTTTTAATGAAAGAACATACCTAAACCTACAAATTTCCCCTCTTCCTACAGACCCATTTACTTACTATCCTGTCGAATTAAACTCTTTGAAAATAGTTGCAATTTCATAAAACACAGCCAAACGGCCTTCAAACATCACCACAGTACCATGTATTCACAGACCTACCCCAACACTATGCGACTGACGCTCTTTCTTTCGAAAATCACGCCACTATTTTTGCCGCTGACTTGGAGAAAGCCTTTGATCTCGTGGGAATCCATGCCGTGTTAAGCCAATTATTTTATCAATATTTTATCTAGTTTGCATCCACTCGAAAATGGTAAATTTCAGGGTTCCCCTTTATCAGTGGTGTTGTTTATTATAGCTTTTGATAAACTTTCTGAACTATGCCCTAATATTAAAGGTGTTGAACTAACAATGTACGCAGCGATGCTATCATATATACAAACATAAAAGATCCGCAAACTGTAAACAATACTTACTTACAGAATTTAAGAATTGGGGTCTAAAGTATGGATCAACAATTTCAATTTCAAAATGCAAACTACTGCATATTTACAAAAAGACCAATTGTAATTATTCTCAGTTCATTTTATATGATATAAACATTTTAGAAATCTTACAATCTGCAAACAGTTTACATGTAGTTAAATATTAAAAGATCTCTTAATCGCCCAAATACCCTCATTAACGCTACCAGGGCCTTAATAAGCACTAAGTTGACTACTGCCTACCAATTTTTTGATGATACTCAAATGTAAATCTAAAGTTATCAGAAACTCCCCATTATGCAAGGAGTCGACGCAGTATCAACATTTTTCCTGCTGCAATTTTTAAACGTATCCTTGCAGAATGCGGCTTACCATCGATAAATGAAAGAGTTTACGAAACTACCATGTAACTAATCCCAAAACTGCTATATTCGCCCAACGCCCTCTTGCATACAACTTTGGTGTATGCCTCCCGGCAAAAAAAGGAAATTCAGGTTCAAATCCACATTACGTCATTGCATTGAGTATGAAAAAGTCTTGCACATCCATCCGCCTCTCAAGTGTAAACAAATAAATAAACTGCCAGTCTGGCTAATAAGGAAATATTACAAAAGCATTTCTTAGAAATAATGAAGTTCCATGAAGATAGAAACTGGACTGCTATTTATACGGATGGATGCAAAGTGACAAATACAGCTTTCGCTGTTACTACCTCAGATGGGAAAATTAAACCAGGGGGTATTGTTCCACCTTGCTCTTCGGTCTTCACCGCGGAGACATTCGCTATCTTTAGAATAAAATAAAATAAATAAAAAAAGACGCGTGCATTAAATACATTAATAATATATCACTATTATGGGTACCAGGTATCGTGCGTATCGCAGAAAACGAGCACGCAGATGATGCGGCAAGGTGTTTTGAGTCAGCTCCAACTTTTCAGTACGATCCGCACGACAAATGACATGAATCAGTTCCGACTACCAGCACAAAACTTTCAACACAACACGGACTAAAGTTATATACGCAAGCAACAGAACTTGACCGCAATATTCCATTTTCACACGTCTAAGGATTAGTCACACACAAATAACACATCAGCATCCTCTCAGTGGTAATCAGATAACATCTGCACCAACCCAATATAACTGAACAACATCTTTAAGGAATGCTCAGGTTAAGCGGCAAAAACATAATATTGCTTCAACATACGAAGAATTATTAAAAATCCCTACGCAAATATTTCATGAAAATATAATTTTCTAACAGAACGTAACATACACCCCAAAATATAATACCTGTGTAGATCTAAAATTATTAGTGTCGATGAGACTAGTCGTCAATCCATTTAATGGCAGCAACATTATCAGCAGATTTCTATTTGGATTTTGCAGTATGTTAGATCAGCAGTTGTAGCGCACAAGGGATCTCATACATAGGTTGGCAAAAAGTTGCTGTTATTGCTTCTTAGCAGTTGTAGTTATCACATGTGAGTAACATTCAATAAAAATTGCATCAGTTGCGGTTCTCACGGTAGTCGACAAAAGCGGCAACAACAACAATAATGACTTTATTTAACTTTATTTGTTGCTCAACAGCATACGAGTATTAGATCACTCAACGTTTAAACAGCAAATTCAACCCGATATCACCAACATACTGCAGACGCTGATTCAGCACATCAATTCAAGCGGCTGTCCGCATGCTATAACTGTAGGTCAGGTATGTTAGGTATTCAGGTGCAGTCACCGCAACAGTTAGTCGTAGAAACTCATTTGTCAAATTTGGCTGTCTTTGCTCCGGCAAAGGAAATAAAAGTTAATAATAAAAACCCAACCTGGTTAAATTAATTGGCGCCCAACGTGGGGCCGCGTTAAGTGATTGCTTGTGTAAGGACCCGCCGTGAAAAGAAAAGATAAAGATTGTTATTATAAAGGACAGTCTGTGATAACGCGATCAAATAAGATAAAAATGAAGAACATTTTAAGGCGAATGCATATAAGCAAACCCGATTAAATAAGATAAAAATAAAAAACAATTTTTAACAAAAACACAACAATTTGAGTCGGCAAAACGACCAAATAAGATAAAAATAAAGAACAATTTGTAACAACAACGCAACAATTTGTGTCAGCAAAACGATCACAGAAAATAAAAAATTAAGTGGAAAATCCAGAGGCATCTTCCGGAATCATTGAGCGAGGTTCCTGCAACATCTCGACACCAAGGGAGGTTCCAGCCCTGCTGGTTTTGCTGCTTTTAGTTTAAACGGAAATAATTGTGTAAGTAGAGTGTGCAGGTAAAGTTAAGTACTTGCAAATTTTGTAAATTTTTAATGAATAAAGCAAAACGGAATTATTGAAATTAATAATTAAAAGTCTAGTAAGAGTTTATCAAAATCGACAGAACTTCGATACAGGCACTTCTAAATGCTGCAGTACGGGCTGCAACCGATCAGACGAGACGGGAATTTCAGACTAAGATCGATGAATTGACTAACAGACTAGGACAAATAGAAACTACCGCTCAAGTGGAGGAGTTTCAGGCTGTCACGATACAACCTGGAATTGCTTGTGACGAGTCATTAGACCTGGTGAAAACCATGTCCGAGTTTAACGGAGACCAAGCGCGGTACGTATCCTGGAGACAGGCAGCGCACACGGCGTACAAGGTATTTGAAGGATATGCGGGAAGCTCAAAACACTATCAAGCCGTGGGTATAATCCGCAATAAAATAGTGGGGTCTGCGGATATGGTGTTGCCGTCCTTCAACACTGTCTTGAATTTCCATGCCATAATTTTCACGTACGCTGACGAAAACCCAATTGATTTGATAGAGCATGAGCTCTCAATGCTAAGTCAAGGAGCTCTGTCAGTAGTGAAGTTCTACGATGAGATAGAGCGGAAACTCACGCTTATAATAAATAAAACCACAATGACTCATGGCGAAAATAGGACACTTATAAAGTCACTCAGTAAGAAATATCGTGAAGATGCTCTTCGTGTCTTCATTTCTGGACTAAATCGTCCACTGTGTGACATTCTTTTCTCACCCCGTCCTGCGGATCTGCCCTCTGCACTATCATTAGCACAGGAGTTAGAAGCCAACCAGGCGAGGATGACTAAGATGACCCTAATGAGGTCCATTGGAAACCCGAATAGCCGCTTCCAAGGCCCAAGCGCCTACCAGTACTCTCCACATTACCGTAAGGTTCCAACTGAGCAGTCACGATAGCGACCGATACCGATGGATGTGGATTCTCTATTTCAATCTTCAGGCAAACCTGACCACAACCATCGCAGTTTAATAATAGCAGGACAATAGGTCAGAATTCTTATCAGCGCCAGATTGATCCATCAAATACTAGGAGCTTCGATAACGCCTTCAGACGCTCAGCTACGCAAGCTAAAGTGCAACCGACGTCCACCACCGATGGTAAGGAACGGACCGCCCAGAAACGGCAACACGGAAGTGACAGACACCCAGCCCAGAAAATACAGCGGGTGAACCACTTAGCACATGGGAACGACGGTCGAGACAGTGACCAATATGCGGATACCAATTACGACGAATATGACAATTACTATTACGACCAATAGTGCGGGAGCAACGAGAGGTATTGGCTGAACCTAGTGACTACATCAATTTTTAGGACTAGGTCCCTCCTCCCTTTATTAGCAGGACACTCGGGGGAAGAGGCTTAACATTTCTCATTGATACTGGCGCCGCCAAAGGCTCAGTATCCTTAAGGGAATAAAAAACCTAGAAAAACCCATTGCAGCCAAATCGGTTCATAGCACTGAGAGAATCGAGCAATTTTGTAGAATAAACATTTTCAATAGGAACTCAACTTTCTTCATTCTTCCTAGCCTAGATACCTTTGATATTATCATAGGATTTGACCTTATAAAAGCAGTTGATGGTAACATTGACACGAAATAGGGAATACTGAGATACGATGGAGGTCAGGAAAAGCTATCGTATCACTGTAGCCCAGATGTTAATAAATTAACCGAGTTGGAAGTGAGTCCAGTAGAATTAGAATACACTGCATCTATCTCAAAGCCACATTCTATAGTCTTTGCCGATCCAGACGAGGCTCGACCATACAACACGAATATCGTTGCAACAATCAGAACCACGGACGACCTTCCGGTATATTCGAAAAGCTATCCATACCCCATGGCAGTGACCGAATTCGTCAACAGGGAAATTTCAAACTTACTACGTGACGGAATTGTAAGACCTTACAATAACCCAATTTGGGTGGTGAATAAGAAAGGTTATGACAGGATGGTAAGAGAAAGTCACGCCTTGTAATAGATTTTAGGAAGCTCAATAGCAAAACCATCTGCGATAAGTATCCAATCCCTGATACTTCTGTAATCCTGTCGAATATGGGAAGCTCTACCTTTTTCTCAACAATTGACTTGAAATCGGGCCTCCCCCAGCTTGAATTAGCTGAAAAAGACCGTGAAAAATCAGCATTTTCGGTGAACAATGGGAAATACGAATTTTGCAGGCTTCCTTTCCGTCTAAAAAACGCACCCAGCATTTTTCAAAGGGCTATTGATGACATTTTGAGGGAGGAAATCGGTAGAACTTGTCGTGTCTATATCGATGATGTCATTATATTCTCTAGGACAGTGGAATATCTCAGCAGGGATATTGACCGAATTTTACCGAAACAGTTTAATGCTAACATGAGGGTGTCTGCCGAAAAATCCAAATTTTTTCAACAAAATGTCGAATTTCTTGGGTTTACGGTATCTTAAGACGGAATCAAAACGTGCCCTGACAAGGTTAAAGACATATTAGATTTTGGGACTCCAAAAACATTGCGAGCTCTTCGCTCATTCCTAGGGCTTGCAAGTTATTACCGGCGGTTTGTATGAGATTTTGGCACAATTGCCAATCGCTAACAAAATATTTGCGCGGCGAAAATGGCAACATTAAGGCTAACCAGTCAAAGAAAATTGAAATAAACCTGGATGAGGAAGCGCCTAACGCGTTCAATAGAGTAAAGCAAATACTCGCATCTGAAGATGTACTGGTTCTTTATCCCGACTATGACAAGCCATTCGAACTGACTACCCATGCCTCATCTTATGGTCTAGGTGCCGTCCTGTCACAAAGCGGATGGCCTATCACAATGATATCGAGGACCCTTTCCCCTACTGAAGAAAACTATGCCACCAACGAAAGAGAGTTGTTAGCAATAGTTTGGGCTCTACAGAAACTCCGTAATTATTTATATGGTGTGAGGAGCCTAAAAATCTTCACTGACCACAAACTCCTTTTATTTGCCATACTTAAAAATCACTTCGGGGTAGAAATTTACACAACGCCTCCTGCTCACAGCTATACCAACGACCAAGTGGAGAGACTCCACAGCACCCTCACAGAAATTGCTCATTGCCAAAAGCTCGAGGAGGGCGTTTCCGATACAACTGAGTTAATCCTTCTTGCAGACACAAAGACACAAAACGCACAAAAGATTTTTTAAATAAAACCAGAACGGTTTGGGATATGAATTAAATTCTTTATTTCTGTGAAAGTACATTTATTTATTTATTTATTTATTTATTTATTTGTTTATGAAATCAATGAATACAAAATTCTTACAGACTACACATATTAGAAAGTATTACATATTAATTTTTTTTATTTATTTAGTCTACAGAAAGATACATATTTCTACAGACAACTTATTGATTAATTTGTAAATACATATATGTTTGGAGTTAAAAAAGGTATAATCTTTATAATGGCTGACATCGAATATAAGTGTGCAACCAGTGGAGACACCAGTAGGGACGTCGGTGGTATACTTTTAGATAAGCATGTATGTATGCCAGAAGGGACGCCAACAGAACGCCAGAAAGGACGCCAGTTTGGGTGTATATTCTTCTACATTATTTATAAAATTCATTTAAAAGCATTTTAAAGTTATATTTAGAAGAACCAAAATCAATGGCCAGAGTAG
Source organism: Anomoia purmunda (assembly GCA_951828415.1). NCBI lineage: Eukaryota > Metazoa > Arthropoda > Insecta > Diptera > Tephritidae > Anomoia > Anomoia purmunda. Next base: position 52,522,551 of record OX639998.1, on the reverse strand, counting down.
TTGAAAGCAAATTGAACTCTTTTAATGTACGAAGTAAAGGAGCGTGAGAGGCATAAATAGTTCGGACTCTTTCTAAGGAGAAAGGGTCATGATTTCAAAGACTTCTTTGCGGAATGTGAAAATAAATTCGTTCGAGAAGGAACGGAGAATCAATCTCACCACTTAAGATGTCAAACACGAAGGAGAGTGAGAGAATATTCCTCCTAATATGTAAGGATTTGAGATTAATTAACAAACATCTAGTATTGTACGGAGGTATTGGTTCTACAAAGTTAAGAGATCGGACAGCAAATTTTACAAAAATTTTCTGAATACGTTCAAGTCTTTTAATGTAACAGTCGTGATACGGTCTCCATATGAATATAGCATATCCCAGCTTGGAGCGGACAAGCGAAGTATATAACAACGTTAGAGTGTAAGGATCTGTGAAATCTGTACAAAATCGGCGAAGGAAGGCAAGCATTGAGTAAGCCTTAGCGATAGTGCAGTTTATGTGACTATGGAATAAGAATTTGGTATCAAATACCACCCCAAGGTCGGAAATTTCATCAAGAGTGGTGAGCCGAGAGTCATTAATGAAATATGTAGTAGGAATGAGGGAACGAGACTTAGAGAAAGAAAGATGAAAACATTTACCAATGTTTAATGGCAATTGATTTTTTCTGCACCACGTTATTACATTATTTAGGTCTGATTGAACCTTTAAGGAGTCTGAGGGCCTCGAAATTGTAGTAAAAATTTTCAAGTCATCCGCATAAAGAAGAAAGTTAGAGTTAACGAAGCAATCAGATATATCATTTATAAACAATACAAAGAACAAAGGGCCCAAGATACTACCTTGGGGAACCCCAGACGAGGCAATAAAAGGATAGGAGGGAACGTTATCAACAACAACTACACAATAAAGAAGGGAAAGGTAAGACTCCACCCAAGACAGGAACACAGAATGAAAGCCAAGACTAGCTAATTTGGAAATTAAAATTGAGTGGTTGACCTTATCAAATGCTTTGGAAAAGTCAGTATATACCACATCAACCTGGAGGCGATCATTAAAGGCGGACATACAACATTCTGTGAATACAGCTAGGTTTGTTACCGTCGACCTACCGACCACAAAGCCATGCTGGTTGTCAGATATTAAACGTTTAACTGAAAAATACAACTTCTGCTTAACTATGTATTCAAATAGTTTAGAAACTGTCGACAGTTTGGAAATAGGCTGATAATTTGCAACGTTATTCTTATTACCATGTTTAAAAATAGGTGTAATAGAGGTTATCTTCCAAGCTTCAATGAATTCTCCGCATAACAGGGACTTATTGAAGATTAACAACAGTGGATAAGCAAAAGCTTCACACTTTTTTAGAAGAATAGGGGATAATCCATCTATATCAGTTTGCGAATTAGACTTGATATGCAAAATTCCATCCATAACGTCATCAAGGGATAAAGACAAAGAACCAAAGTTGATCGGGGAACTAACATTTGGGATAATATTACTGGCGGGGTCAGACTCCGGTTCAAAATTAGACTGGAAGAAATCAGCAAAGAGATTAGCAGCATTTTCAGGGGTTGACGCATGGGAATCATCATAGAAAATGTCGGATGGAATACTAGAGCAAGACCGTTTGGTCTTAACAAAATTCCAGAAAGACTTGGGGTTGGATTTTATGTCACATTCATATTTACGAATAAAGTCCCTATGAAGATTTTTACTCATAACTTTAAATTCACTAGCATATCGCAGGTATTTGTCCTTATGCACTAACGATTTAGATGACTTGAATTTCTTATAGTATCTATTTCTCAGATTCTTTAACCTCTTCAGATCCTTAGTATGCCAAGGAATTTTATAATTATTCCTTTTTAATAGCGGAATATTATTGAGACAAATTTCCCTGGTTTTGTTTTTAAAAACATCAAAGCATTCCGCGACACTGGCCCTTTCAAATAATATGTCCCAGTCTAATGCTGAAATCTCACTGTTGAAAATTTGAAAATTGCAACGATTAAAGCAAAAACTTGTGGGTTGACTAATATTTCTGCTTTTAAAATCGTAAAATTCAAGATTAAGAACGAGCGGGACATGATGCATACCGACAGCAGATAATGGGTCTAGACATTCATGTAAAGAAAAATGCATGTCATCATTAATAAAAATTAGGTCAAGAAATCTGGCAAGCTTGTTAGCAAAACTGTTTACCTGAAAGAGACTAGTACTTAGGAAATAATCTATTAAGTAAGATTCGGAAAAGGTGGTAATATTTTTTGGGCATAGCGCCACGTTATTATCTATATGCGACCATACTACATTGCAAAGATTAAAATCTCCAAGAATGCAGAACTTACTACTATCATGCTTAGATACCATATCGACTACATTATCCACGTGCGCTTTGTATAGAAAATCCGCACTGGAAGGGGGTATATAGGACGTACAAATAAAGATATCCGAAATTCCGTGAATTAATACACAAAGTTGGTCTAGAAGAGGGTCATTATTATCTAGTGGCACTAGCGAAGATCGAAATCGTCGCCGAACGGCAATGAGCACACCACCACCTCTTGAGAGTCCAGTCTTCACAACATCCCGGTCTTTTCTGTAAACATTGTACAACTTACAGTCAAAAAATTCGTTCTCACAAAAATCCGCGTTCAACCATGTCTCCACTAGCACAAACACGTCATAGTCCATATGAGCGGTCATATTAAAGAGGAGTTTAGATTTAGTCCTAATACCAGATACATTTTGATAATATATCCTCAGGGACGTAGAGTGAGATTTAACCTGAGTAGCGCCAATTATTGAATTTGCGGTTGAGCGTCGCTTTTTTGAAAAAAACGGAAAGGACGAATCTTTACATTAATGGGCCAGATATTCGCGTTTAATAACTTATCATAAAAACATTCAGATACACCTAATTTAAAATTAATCTTTTTAAAATCTTCCACTTGGGCATCTTTTTTTATAAGCATATAACAGTTAAGATAAATAATAGCGATATCTTTGTCACTTAGTTTGGAATTAAGAGAAAGAATTGTATCATGTAGATTGTCCGATTTTAAAGCCAATCGCTTATTGTCTTCGTGCAGAGTACTTAGCACTGAGAGCACACGCACATTCTCGGTTCTAAGAGCTGAGATTTCTTTGGCTAAAGTTTGCAATGTTATTTGTTGCTTGATGACTTGTACATTAGAAGACTTGTCATTTACACTTTTAGATGTAGTAGCACTCTTAGCAGTGGCCGTCCCCTCCGCAGCAGCGGTTACAAGGGTTATTTGTTGTTTATGGATTTGCATATTTGATGATTTGTCATTTACGCATTTTGAAATATTAGCACTTTTATCAGCAGTTGACTCTTCCGAAGCAGCGGGCGAAAGAGGCACACAAATAGAACCGCGACGCACAGCCATACACTCTTTACAGAAAAAAGGGTTATTCGAACTCTGTAGAAAATCGAGATCTGCTTGTATCATACCAACACAAACCAAGTGAGAGAACTCATTGCACTTGGCGCACTGAACTTTGGCTTGAGCACGATCGACTTTCAGTCCGCAAACGCAAGGCATAATGCAAAATAATATTGATTATATTAACTTTTATTTGTGGTAGGCGAATTAGATAGTAAGAGTCACTGTCTCAAGGTTTTGGCAACCATAATAGAAAATTTTCACAATTTAAAAGGCGGCGGAATTTAATAAATATTTACGATTTGCTAGAGCGAGTGGAAAACACGTCTGCACTGTCGGCCGAATTCGATGCCATTATGAATGGAACTCGATTTCTTTTGCATGGACACCACGGACACGCTTGTCCAGGCGCTGAACCCAATTTTCGACGGTTTTCAAGCATAAGTCGGCCGATACTGCGTCCATTTCACGTTCGATATTCGTACGAAGTTCATCAATCGGCGTCCAATCGTACGACCGAGGCGACCAATTGACTGAGCCATTTCGTGAGATAACACGTTCACCAAACTTGGTTTTCAATAAATCCATTGTGACATTCGCTGTGTGGTTTGTGGCGCCATCCTGTTGGAACCACATATTATCCAAGTCCGTATCATCCAATTCGGGCCAAAAATATTCGGTTATCATTGAGCAGTAGCGATTTCCATTCACAGCATCGTGTCGGTCTTGATCATCATGGAAGAAGTACGGCCCAATGACGCCGCCAGCCCATAAACCGCACCAAACCGTAATTTTTTCGGGATGCAATGTTGGCTCGTGGAGTACGTGTGGATTGCTGCCTATCTAATGATGCTTATTTTGCTTATTGACGAAGCTATTCAGCCAGAAAGTTGAAGCCATTGACTCCGAACTTCGGTAGTAAATTTCAATAATTTCGACTCGTTGTTGGATCGTATATCTTTCCATGATGAAATGGCAAACCTTACTGAAGAGAAATGTCAAAAGAGCGGGAAAAAATATGGCGTCTTTTACTGTCACTATCGGTCTACTTTTGTAGCGTCCCTATTGAAAAACTCTGTATATAACATGTACACCGGATTTTGATGACTTCCAGGAAATTAAGACCAAAACAGGAGCCTTGATAGAATCTCATGGACAACAAATATCAATTAATTCCAAATTGCAGAAAAGAATAAATGAGTTGACCAAAACTGGTAACGACCTTTTGGAAAATGCTAAACAGACTCTTATAGATACCGGCATTTTATTTTCTTTAGCTTCCGTTTTCTTCTGCTAGGGCAGGCACCTTAACGTGGTGCAGGGGCTTAATCGAAGCTCAAAACGGATCCTGCCATTGAGAGGGGGCACCGACGGACAGGTGATGCCTCAACTGGATGGTAGATACCGCTTGAGCACGATGACCAAGAACTGCCACCTCCTAATCCAGGGTGTTAAGCGACACCATGCCGGTTTGCAGCCAGGAGGACAACCGGCTGTAATATAACGGCGCCTCATCGACACAGGGCCGAATCGAGGAGTACCGGTGGCCTTACCGCGACAAGGGGCGATGGCGCGGCGGACGATCAGAGTTCCCCAAATTTAGATATAGACAGTCAGTATTGCCTCGGCGAGAAAGCGGTCGTAAGAACAAGATGAATAACAAACAAACAAAAACAACAAAAACAACAACAACAACAACAAAACCAACACAAACAATAGCAACAACAAAAAAGGGAGACGGGAAAATCTCCTCCCTGCAGACCTTTCCCTGCAGAGGCAGCCCTCTTCGCCGAGCACGCTCGGGACGATAGTGACGGGCCCTCAACAAGTAGGGATGTAGCGAGGCACCGGGAGAAGGTACCCAGCGGGAATATGACCACGGGCAAAGCTGGGCACGAGCCAACAAGCGAGGCATCTGCCTCCAGTAAGCGCTACACGTCCCCAGCATCATCAAAGAGGCACCGCTCCCCCAGTCCAAACCCCAGCGAGCCTTTTAGGGTGGTCAGAAGGCGCAGGCCTAGAGGGGGCAAACCACCACCTCTGCCCTTCCGAGAATAGAGAACGAACCCGCACCCGCAGATGAGCGGAGAAGCGGGAAACCACCAACCTCAAAAGAACAACCTGCACCCGCTATTAAGCGGAGAAGCGGGCAAATAACACCATAGGCACCTAACTCCAAAAGGCAGCGGGCTCACCCACATCCTCCACAATCGAACTCGGCAGGTCAGGAAGGAACTCAAGATTTGGTGTTGCCGGCGGCTGGGACTGGACAGCCCACCAGCTACTCGGATGCCCTCAAAGGTATCCGGCTGGCGGAGTTGCCCGAGAACTATCCGGCGGTAGCGCTAAGTTCAAAGGACCTGACAAATCTGCAGGAGGCCATAATGGACGAGGTTTTCAAGGGGTGGACCCACCCATCGGCTTGGCGTATAGTGATCAGTAACGTAGAGGACACCGGTATACGATTAGTCGTTGGTGTAGACGAGGAGTCCTTCAACAGAATGAGAAGGGATATTTATCGGCTGGGCTATAGGTTCAGCTTTGTTACTATAAGGCCCTGGCGACCACAGATCGCGGGAGAATCCGAGGCAGCTTTTAAGCTGGTGCTGGGTGACGAGGACTCTACTTTAAAACCTCAAACCTCTGCGCCGTCTTCATCGACCATCCCTCCTCCCAGTAATATTGCTCAGGGTAGCACAGAGGTTCCCTCCACACAAGAGTTGATCGAGGGGCTCGACTTGAGCAAACTCGAGCTCGACAGGAGGAGCGAGAGCGAGTTACGGCTCTCGGAGGTAGACGAGTCCCAACTGTAATGACCCCGCTCATGACAGTAGCCCAGGTCAACCTCCACCCCGCTAGAGCGGCCTCGGCCGTTATAGCGAGGAGGCTTGCCTCGGAAGATCTGGGCATAGTACTGGTGCAGGAGCCGTGGGTCTATAAAGGCCAGGTAAAGGGCCTGAAGGAAACCAATAATAAGGTAATATTGGATCTCTCATCTGAGAGACCTAGAGCTTGTATAGTGCTTAAGAACAATATTGAATACTTTTGCATTACAGAATATTTAACGCAGGACCTGGTAGCGGCGCAGACAAGATTGGAGGTAGACAAAAGCTCCCTAAATGGCCGCCTACTTTGCTGGGTAACACATAATACCCACAGAAGAAGTCCAGGAATTAATAAGGTACTGTGAGAAGGCAAAGCTGCCGATAATTATTGGTTGTGATGCCAACGCACACAATGCGGAGCGATACCAACGGACGCGGTGAGTCCTTATTAGAATATATTGTAAGAAGTGATCTAAGTATACATAATGTTAGGCACAGACCAACATTCATTACCAGAGTTAGAGAGGAAGTACCCGACATAACACTCAGCAGCAAACTGGCTGACGATCTGATCTCGCAGTGGGAAGTTTCCTCAGAACCCTCTCTGTCGGATCACAGAATCATCCAATTTGAGCTGAGCGCTATGACAACGAACGGTAATCCAAACAGGAACCCCAGGAGAACGAACTGGGAGATTTTCAGTAACACATTAAGCCTCAATTTTCCTAGTATAGGGCACGTCCAAAGGAAGACAGACTGTATAGAATTAGAAAACAGGGTGCGACGATTCAATGACGTTGTCATTGATGCCTTCCACTGTAGCTGCCCTGAAACCAAACCGAAGGAGAAGTCCAAGACTCCATGGTGGTCTCAGCTCCTCTCATCCTTACGCAAAACCGTGCGAAGGATTTTTAACAAAGCTAAGCGCAATGGATGCTGGGAAGAGTATGCAGCTAGTCTAACAGCATACAGTAAGGAAATCAGAAAAGCTAAAAGGGAAAGTTTTAGGAGCTTCTGTGAAGACATCACTTCCACGCCAGCAGCGGCAAGGCTTCACAGAGCGCTAGCCAAAGATAAGGTAGAAGCTAGACTAGCTATTCAGCTACCTAATGGTACGTATACCGCTAGTGAAGAGGAAAGAGCGCTGGCTCTGTTGTCGACTCACTTCCCTGATGCATCTGCGCCTGAATCTGAGTCCTATATAGGGAAAATGAGACCATCGCAATCTGATTGGGAACTAGTTGAAAACTTATTTACGCAACACTCAGTGAGATGGGCCATGAACTCGTTTGAACGATATAGGTCTCCGGGGGTGAATGGTATCTTGCCAGTGTTATTGCAACAGGGCGGCGATCAGATTATCCCACACTTGGTAAAGATAATGAGGGACTCCCTTGCATTGTCATACATTCCAACTGTGTGGAGGGGAGCCAAGGTAATATTTATACCAAAGGTTGGGAAAAGGGACTACTCCTTGGCGAAGTCCTTCAGACCAATTAGCCTAGCCTCCTTTGTACTGAAAACAATGGAGAAGATCATAGACAATGAGATCAGGTCAAACACTCTATACTCAGCATGCGTATAGAGTGGGAAGGCCCACTGACACTGCCCTGTACCAGCTAACGACGGAGAGACAGAGCGCATTTGACTGTGGGGAGACCGTAATATGTTCATTTCTGGACATAGAAGGAGCCTTCGATAACGCCTCACATACGGGGGTATACAAGCGCCCATCTGTCAATTGGTAGAAGCTCTGCTTAAGACTAGAACGGCGGAAACTAGTGTAGGGGACAAGGTAATACAGCTGAAAACCAGTACAGGTTGCCCACAAGGGGGAGTTTTATCTCCTCTATTGTAGATGAACTCCTACAAAAACTAAACGATAATGGAATTCGCTGCCAAGGACACGCACACGACATTGTCGTTTTAGCTAGAGGCAATTCCGAAAGCACATTATGTGATATTGTGCAAAGAGCACTAAACCTGACAAAGGCATGGTGCGCTGGAGTGGGGCTTAATATTAATCCACTGAAAACAGCCATTATACCTTTCTCTAGAAAAAGGAAGCTACCAGCAATGAGAACAATCTCATTGGACGGTACTGAAGTTCCTGCGGTAAGCAAGGTGAAATACCTGGGTCTAACCATGGACTCTAAGCTGCTCTGGAGAGAACATGTGGATGCAACAGCATCCAAAGCATCTAAGGCAATAATGGTGTGCAGACGTCTAGCGGGTAAATCCTAGATGGATGTACACCATGATAGTCAGGCCGATAGTAACGTATGGTGAAGTGGCATGGGTCTCAAGGGCATCGCTGTCAACAGTGAGGAAATCGCTTACCAAGCTCCAACGGCTGGTATGTGTATGCATAACGGGAGCAATGCGTTCATGTCCAACGGGGGCGCTGGAAGTGATAGTGGACCTTACACCACTGCACATTAACATAGAACAGTCTGCCAATAGAGCCCTACTTAACATAATTAGGGAAGGTCATGGGAAGGGTAAGATTATATCATCCAAAAACATGGAGAAGCTGAGCATTCAGCTTCCTCTTGCTCAGCTTCCTAGGGATGAGATCATCAAAGTAACTAAATTTGAGAAAAGATTCAAAATTGAATTAGGAAACAAAGCTTCATGAAGTACGCCCTCGCTGGAGGAACACCTCCGGGCAAGCACCCTGCACTGGTATACGGATATCTCAATGACTCCGGAGGGTATAGGGGCCGGGGTTTTCGGTCCCAGAACACACCTGTCTGTGCCAATGGGTAAGATGCCAAGCAGCTTCCAGGCGGAGGTGTACGCCATCCTCCTGTGTGCAGAGGTAAACTTAAAAAGGAACTATCGCAATGAGCGGATAGTCATTGCAAGTGACAGCCAAGCAGTACTCAAGGCACTATCCTCGTATGAGATCAGATCCTCATTGGTGCTTGAGTGTGTAGAAAAACTCAACTCTCTAGCAACCCACAATCACATCCAGCTCCTCTGGGTTCCTGGTCACAAAGGCATTGAGGGAAACGAGGAGGCCGATCGATTGGCTAGAGGTGCGGCGGAAAAAACACCCATATGGCCCGAGCCCTTCCTGCCGGTAGGTCGACATACCATAAGGGATGTGCTCAGGGCAGAGGAAAATACCTTAAAGGAAAGACACTGGCACCAGATGGCAGGGTTACGCCAGGCGAAATGTCTATTGGGAGGGTATAACAGTAAACGATCTAAACAGTTTATTAACACCTCAAACCCCCACTTGAGGATACTTACAGGTTTTCTTACAGGTCATTGCAGACTGCGTAGCCATCTATACAGGCTCGGAATATGGTCGAATGAGTTTTCTCGCTTCTGTGACTCGGCCCCGGAGACCTCGATGCACCTGCTCTTTGACTGTGAAGCCGTTTCAAGAAAACGGAAGAGATATCTGGGCTCATATATCCTCGATCAGGAACTTGTACGCTCGCTACCACCAACCATCATCTTAGACTTCCTAAGAGCGTTGGGACGAGGTACTATAAAGAACGGAGGGCACAATGGATCGAAAGGTCGAAGTGCAAACCTCAACAATAATATCTCTCTATCTATCTAGCTTCCGTTAGAAATAGGGCAATAATAATGCAGTTAGAGACCATTTCAACATCCACGTTAGGAAAATAAATGTGATTAACCCATTAGCGATCTATTGCAAATCTCTAAAATTAAAATACTTCAAGACATGCAATGTATTTATTTCATTATAAAATTTCCAGAATAGCTAGTGTTTGTAACTGTGTAAAGTTATTGCCTGTGGTACACGACGGTAAGATACTTTCTTTGGAGACTGATGCTGCAGCCGAATGTAATGGGAAATATCTTAGAGTCTACAATTGCAAAGAAACCATAATGCAAGTTTTTGCCAACCTTTGGAGGAAAGCCCCTGCGCAATGCAGCTTCTAAACAAAAATTCCGCAAACTGCAAATCAACACCAGCTGATCACGTTGCCATCGCAAAGGAAATTGATAATGGTATTGTGGTAATAAATAATCAACCCGCATCAATATTCGACGGAAACTTCACAGAATTAACTTAAGGGACCTTCCTAGTAACCTTCGAGGTCGAGGTGACTATTAATGGCACCATTTATAGCAACTGGAATAAAATAGCTCGTTCACGCCCAGAAGCTGCACCCGCTCAGAATATAAATTTTACTGATTACATATCCCTACTATCACTTCCTTATCTGCAGAGGATGAACATAAGGAACCTGAATCACATATCTAATTTACAGGGACTGATCAACACATAAAAGTAATAATAACAAACCAACCGGCTTAAATAAATTTATATTTCAAGTGAAATAATCTTCCCATCACGGACCATGGGCAAACATTTTTCGTAGTAACAAAATCTAGCTATCTCTGGACCCTTTATTACAAAATTGATTAATTGCATACTTTGATATATCCCAGTTTTAGAAATTGGCAATAGTGTTCAAATTGCAGAGTGTTCGGCAGCAATCAGAGTATTATTCTCCATACTATTTAGTAGAATAGTGTTGATAATATTTAGTTTCCCTAAAGACGTTATAATGTTTTCGAGTTCCATTAATATTATAATATATACTTTTAGCCACGGCAGTATTTCTGTGGCTACATTCCCTAGTAGTCGCTTAACGTAAGATTGTGGGAAGTAGTTAAGTAGTGTTTTAGTCTCCTCGGTTGTTGTTTCGAATGCTGACAAATTAGTTTGGTGTAGCAGAAATCCATACTGTTTCCAGAAGTCATTGGGAAAGCTTTCCAGATGTAATCGAAACGATCCAAAAGCTTAAGGAAAAAGCAAAAAACCAGTTTTTTAATTGGTCTTGAAAAGCTATCGTCTGTCAATTAAAATAAAAGTAATTAAAACTTTTTGGACAAATTTTCCAGTACAAAGTTTAGTAAATTTGTTTCTTAGTCTTTTATCAGATTTTATAAAAATTTTATAACTTGGTCGGTATTGCAAGGTCCATCTTTTTTACATTATGCCGCGCCAAGTCTTTTTGTTGGGTACGTGTAAGTCTAATTTTTATTTCGTTTAGCAATTTTCCGGTATGGCATGAATGATATCTATGGGCTTTTTGTCTGTTGCAAAATAAATGGCGCACTACCATATACAACTGGTAGTGGCCAGCAGTACTAAATCGATCGTGTCGGAAATGCAAGCTTCGAGCTTTAGACAGCACGCGATCTCTAAAAGAGTGGTGTGAAACCTCTTCACCTGTCCGTTATTCGTATTGTGTACAGGTAGTGTGGTGTAAATCGTGACCCCGAAGTAATTTTTGAGAATTGCTTTGATAGTTTTTGAGTTCAATGACCTTTCATTGTCGCAGTCTAACACTTTAGTATTTTTGTAGAAATTTAGAAGTTCATGGATTGGTTCTTTTACACTTAATATGACTCTGAATTTTGATTTGAAATACTGTTGAGAATTTCGAAAATGTATATGTTACTGTCAAAAATTGTGTTCGTCTGTTGAGTAAATATCAAAGCGACGGATTTCTCCTGGATATGAAGGTATAGGAGCTGACCCTATTTCGGGATTTGAGGGATGCCGCTGATATTTGGCTTCATGACGTGTTTTACATTTTCAAACCACTTCTTTTAGAATTTTACGTAAATGGGGATAATTAAGCGCTCTCGTTTTTGCGAAGAGACCTATGGGCCCGATTATGTTCGGTTTGGAGAATTTCGTGTTGGTCTTCCGAGTTAAATACGTCGATTATCTGTTTTGAGGTGTGACGGAATTTTACAGCTGGGAAAGCTTTGATAAAATCATTTTGGATTCGTGCTAGAGTGGGCAGATAACATACCAGTCCGTTTCATGATCTGAAAATTATTGTCGTGTTGACTGGTAAAAGCAATTAATAGGGGGTTTTACTGTAGGTATTGTTTGAGTTAGTGACTCCTCACTATTAGCGGCATTCCATTCAGAGTCCACTCTGTGATCCAGTGCATTTATGTGTTGCCGGGATAGAGCTTCGGCGACAACATTGTTGATAGAGAAACTGTGATGAATATTGCTCTACAAAAGCGTGTCAGCCTCTCATCTTTAAATTTGAATTATTGTCGGACATAGCGAAAGTATATGGCTGATGGTCAGTATAGATGTACGCAATTTTGTAAAGCCCATAGTATTGCCAGGAGCTCCCTCTCGTTGGCTGCATAACTTTCTTCTTTTAGAGAAAGGGTCCTTGAAATCCCAATGATCGGTTTTTCATTTTGGGATATATCAGCACCTATTGAATGTGAAGAGGCATCTGTGGTCAAGCCAAATGGGTGCCTGAAGTCAGGATGAAGGAACAGTGCGTCTTCTGATGCAGTTTTATTAAATGCGTTAAGTGCTTGCTCGTCTAAAATAACTTCTATTTTCCTAGATTGATAAGCACCGACATTCCCGTTTTCTTTCGTAAAACTTATCCGCGGACAATCGCATATTAGCAGCGTAAATTTTTTTAAGCACTTAGTCATTAGTCCTTTAGTTGTTGTTCAGCGTTTTGTGAAAAAGTGATGGCATCGTCTATATAGACGCGTCATATTTTACCTATTTCCTCTCCTAGCACATCAACAAAGGCCCTTTGAAAAATGCCAGGAGCATTTTGTAAAAGGAATTCGGCAATCATACTTTGCCACTCTTAATTAAAAGTGCAGTTTTTCCTCGACCCTTTCCGCTAGCTTAATTTGATAAAAGCCAGTACATGAGGTCTGTCGTAGAAAAAAGACTGGTATTTCTCATGTTTGCCAAATCGGATGTTTATCATTTACTGTTCTACTTTTTAATTTTGTTGCTGTTCTCATCTACGCCCTTCTTACTTATAACCCAAATCAGATTATTATCAGGAGAACGGGATGACTTTAATATACCGTCCCACAGTAATTCGGCATTTCTTGATTGACTAAATCAGCTGAGGCAATGAAATGCGGGCAACCCTTTGAGCAAACTGAAAGATCGTCAGTGGTCCTTACGGTTCCTATAATATCAGTAATTTAAGACATCGTTTTGTTAGAATCAGAGAAGACTTTAGAATATCGCTGCAAGAATGCAGGAATATCTACCTCGCTCTTCACTGTTTGTGTGTTCTTTTCTATTAACTTATTAACGTCTGGGCAATAATAATACAAAAGATTTTCCTGTCCACCGTCATAATTCAATCGTCCAGTCTTTAAGTCTATTCCGCCATTTACTTCCTTTGATGCATCGAAACCTATTATAAGCTGGTCACCTTTAGATTCGTCGCGGGAGACCTCTACGCCTATCTTCTGGTGCTCTCCGCTCTGTTAGTAATCGTTCTATGGAGCGTCATTCTATTATTCTTTACGTTCGTTCTGTTCTTGGATAAGTTGATTTATGAGTTGTATTTTGTCGTAGCCTGTGACCTTTTCTCTGAACTTTCTGATACCTGGTGCTCCGAGGTCTGATTAGCGTTTCGGTGGAAAGTACCACGTAGACCTGGTTTGGTTTGCTTCAAGCTAATATGCTAAGGCCAACGCCACGGAAAATCGCTAGGCCTGGAGCAAAAAAGGATGTACACACGGGATGGTTGAGTCCTGAAATAAAAATTCGAAGAGCGTGCCCATGGTAACTCTATTAGGGTGGCATTGCTGCCATAGATCATTTTGGTTTTATTTACTTAGAGGGTTAACTTTCTTTCGACTTCATCGAAAAAACCGATTACTGATAGTTTAGCCTGTTTTAGGGCGGGCATTTTTTGCAGTGTTCGTCGCTTGCCTCCAGGAGACGTTGCGGGCAGGATCCCCTTTGAATTCTGCCATGGTCTTTACGCGATCTAAGGATTCCTCACAAGTTATATTTGGATTGTAACTGGCTCATATTGAATGACCTGAGTTTGCGTCTAAATTCTTGCCTGCCTATTCGTCTTTCCGGGTCAGAAATTCCTATCTCGAATACCCCATTGTGGTGCAATTTGCAATACTGAGAACTGCTTGGAGATTTTGTGCGCCATGACCACTGTCAGGTGTGGCAAACAATTCTCATTTCACTAGGATCTTTGATAAATGAATTTAAACTTGAAATTGCTTCTATGAAAAATTTCATTTTATTATCAAGTCCCTAAAATTCTTCTGCGTAGTAAACTAATTAGCTGCGGAACATTCTACTTATATAAGTATTTCCATATTATATGCCATTCCTTTATTTGCAGGTTTAAAGGATCGGCTAAGAGTATGGCTCCAGTAAATGTGCCTCTGAACTCTGATTTGAAATTCTTCGTCGCAGCCACTTTTTCGGTTTCTTTCAATTTTAAGTTCTCAGTTCTTTATTACATTTCTTTCACAATTTTTTCGTTGAACATTTCTTTTAAAGTTCCTTTTTAACGAGTTCATTTCCAATTTATAATTGGTTTAAAGTACACTTTTTGTTGATTGTTCGATGGATGCAATTCCCTTTTTGGCTTAGTCTTTTTTAGATTCTCAATTCATCAGTTTCAAGTGCTCAGTTCTTTATTATTTTTGTTTTACAATTTTCGCAATTGTTTCTTTAAAAAGTTCCTTTTTAATAAGCTCGTTTGCAAGTTGTAATTAGTTTAGAGCAGACCTGTTAAGTAATGATTACTAATCGTAATGAGTAGTAATTTAAATACTTTGGTTTTAGTGTAAAGTAATCAATTCTTTTCAAGTACAATTACGTTTTATCAATTAGTACTCGAGTACAACTACTTGTAATTGAATAGTAATTGGAATTACCATCAATTACCAAAAGTAATTGAAAGGAGTTGAAAGTAGTTGACAAAGTAGTTGAGTACTTTTGCCAATTACTTTCAATTACTTTCAATTCCTTTGAAGTACTTGATACCATTTTTAAGTATTTCAAATATTTTTGTATTTTTATTTATTTTTTATTTTTACGAACAATATTTATAGTTAGCCTTCATAACGACCAACTTCTCGAATGAGAAGTCAGTCATGGACTGTCTTCTGGGGCTGTTGATAATGCCCGCAAAAGAAAACAGCCTCTCAACAGGCGCGGATGAGGGCAAAGGGGTATTAAATTTTATATACGCCTCCCTCAGATAACAATATTTGTTTAAAGAGTCTTCGGCGGTGGAATCATCGTTCAGATAGCTGAAATCGAACGTTTTCTTCTTCATATAGTAAAATGAGTACTATTTTTGATGAGGATGACTTTTCGGCTGATGACAACGTTGCGGATCCCGACTTTATACCGGAAAAGCCATCGCGTAAGCGAAGATTGCGTTTGGACGAACCTTCTCCATCCAAAGTGGCACGGGTACACGCCATACCGTCCAGCAGCATTTTTTGCTCAGAATTTTATACGGATGTGAAACAAGTTTGTTCTAATGTTTGTGAAGTGCTGTATTGCATGTTGCGTTTATGTATTTTTAATAACAAAATAATTTTTTGGTAGAGGTAATAACAATGTTGTGTACAATAATTTAAATAGAAACAAAATTCACAAATTAATTAGATAAAACTATTAAAGGTTGAAATTTCTGGCAAGGTCTCAGTGGAAGCGAAGTGTTCTGGTTGTGGACGTATCATAAAGGGGGCCGGGGGAGTTACCTCCAATTTCATCATACATTTGAGACGAAAACATAGCGAATTATTTGAGAAATATAAGGTTGTGAAGGTAAATATTATACAGAAATAAAATTTATAAAGCAATATTAAATAACAATCAATATTTCAGACTGACAAATCCGATATTCAAACCGCACAACAAAAGTTTGAAAAAAAACTTCTTTTCGCTATTGTTGATTGCAGTCTGCCTGTTTCACTTTTTGAACGTCGCTCTTTCCGAGAGTCATATGAAATGACTGGACTTAAAATTCCCAGCCGGCAGACAGCCATGATGATATTGGAGGGCCAATATAATAATATGTTGGAAAAAATACGAGCTGATATCTCATCAGCTAAGTATTTTTGTACAACGGCTGACATATGGTCGGGTAATCACCGTAGCTTCTTCGGGTACACTTGCCACTGGTTGGATGACAAATTGGAGAGAAGGTCAGCTGCTTTAGCTTGCAGGAGACTGACTGGTACACATTCATCCGAAAAACTGACGCAGGTCATTAGCGACATAAACAGCTCCTTTGGACTAAACAGTTCAAATGTCGTCATGACTGTCACTGACAACGGTTCAAATTTTGTGAAGGCGTTCATGGAGCACGGGGTTTCCCCAGACATGGACGACATCGATAATGACCTGCCTCAGTTCGAAAATGAATGTATTTTGCCTAAGCATCAGAGATGTGCCAGTCACACCCTTAATTTGCTTGCGACTACTGACTTCTTGAAAATTTTGAAATCCAACGGAGAACTTGATTACCAGAACAATATGGTAAATTTCTATTCATTGGTTGATTTTTTTTTGGTTCATGGTTTTTTTTTTAAATCATTCAGGTTTTTCAAAGTGTAACGCTTTGTGGAAGAAGTGTTCCTATCCAAAGTCCTCAGAAGTGGTAGTTCGCGTTTTAGGCTGTTCACTTGTTGTCCCCGTAGTAACCCGCTGGAACTCATTATACGATGCGGTTAAAAGGTTACTGCAGCATAAGGAAGAACTCGGACACCTGTGCTGTGAAGTAAATGTGCCGCAAATCCACTCAGGGGACTTGAGGTACCTGGAGTCATACGTTGCGTTAATGGAGCCGGTAGCTGCAGCGCTTGGCTTTATGCAGGGGCACAAAGAAGTTAAATATGGCTTCCTTATACCGACTCTCATGACGCTGAGCAATAAGCTAATTAAATTTAGCGAAAATAATAAATTCGTTATATTCCGCTCGCTCGTCATAAATTTGGAAAAAAAATTGAGGGGAAGGTTTGAGCCATATTTTCTTCTAGCACCAGAAGCGAATATTGCAGTAGCTGCAGCGGTTTTGACTCCAGGTATCAAAAATAAGTGGATCAAAGTATTACAACGCACAAATCCGGCCATGACAGTCGAGCGAGTGAACCGGATCGTCATTCAGAGCATTACTGAGTCTCTTAATAAGGATAATCTTTCGTTTAATTTTGAAAATAAATTAAAACGAAACGATTATGATGCGTTATTTGACTACGATTCCGGCGGTATGAAGATTCCAAAAATTGCAAATATTTTTTGTAATTTGTTTGTATATTTCTTTACAGATGAAGATAACGTTACTCCGTCAGCTCGGTTAGAGTCAACAGCAGATATGGCAGCTGCAATATCGAACCAATATTACAGCTATCTGAACGATGATTCCACCGCCGAAGACTTATTAAACAAATATTGTTATCTGAGGGAGGCGTATATAAAATTTAATATCCTTTGCCCTCATCCGCGCCTGTTGAGAGGCTGTTTTCTTTTGCGGGCATTATCAACAGCCCCAGAAGACAGTCCATGACTGACTTCTCATTCGAGAAGTTGGTCATTATGAAGGCTAACTATAAATATTGTTCGTAAAAATAAAAAATAAATAAAAATACAAAAATATTTGAAATACTTAAAAATGGTATCAAGTACTTGAAAGGAATTGAAAGTAATTGAAAGTAATTGGCAAAAGTACTTCAACTACTTTGTCAACTACTTTCAACTCCTTTCAATTACTTTTGGTAATTGATGGTAATTCCAATTACTATTCAATTACAAGTAGTTGTACTCGAGTGCTAATTGAATCTCAGCTGAAAAGCAATTACTATTTAATTACAAATACTTTATGAAGTAATTGTATTGAGTAGTAATTGTACTCGAAATTTAACAGGTCTGGTTTAGAGTAACCTTTTGTTAATTGCTGAACTCGAACCACGGCCACACGCGAGTTAAGGAAATCAAGTATCAATATTATTATTATCATTATTTCCTTGATTTTCGTTGATTGTATATTTTAATGGTCTTTTTATGTTTTTAATTGGACCTATTTGTCTATTTTCCTTGTAATTTTCTATAACTTTTATTTCTTTTATCTATTACCTTTTGTTTTGCTTTGTTTATATTGCCATGTAAAGTTTGTGGATCAATATTATTTTGAGCCATTCATGGAGTACATTTAATTGTGGAATGATATCGGTCATTATAGTTGCCTATAGAAAGCTGTATTCGCATTTCGGTTGAGAGGCTGGGGTCATCAATCATCAATCATCAATCCCGTTAGCTTTTCTAACAAGGTTGAGTGTAGCCTCTCAATATCTTCATCACCAGTATGATTATTGGGTTTCGTTAAATGAACCTCAATACCTTCCTCTTTAAAATATTCAATAAGTTGTTCCGCCCTAAACTCGTTATCCATTATTACTTTTTTTGGCTTACCGAATTTGGCGAATTGCTCAACTATGATCGTTTTCTTGGATCGCTAATTTCGGTCTGTAATATCATAAGCTGAAGTAAATTTTGTAAGTTTATCAATAAATGTAACAAAAGATAACTTTTTAAAATGAAAAATATATATGTGAATAATTTGATTTTTTGCTGTTGCCGTTTCAGTAAAATGGAGTAAAGGCTTAATCGGTTTTCTGTTATACTTAGTCTGTTGACATTTTTCACATTTATACCACTATGCATAGACTCATTGTTATGCTATAATGCTATTTGGTTATGAAGTACTTCTTCATTATAAATTTCCGTTACTCGTTGAGTACATTTTACAAATTTGATTCTATTTTCATGAGGAAACATAGAAATCAATATAAGTTGTATTTTATGATAATCTTTATCTGGTACTTCCGAAAAAATTCTTTCCCGAATGTTTTTAATGTTGTTTTTCAAAATATTTCTAATAACACTTTCATCTTCTAATGGATTTATTTCAATTATTTTTCTTTTGTGAATTACTTGTACTTGAACTGAGAGGCTAAAAGTTAATATTATTTGGGTTTTATATTTATTCACTATTTCATATTTGATGGTAATGTGCTCTAATAATTCTTCTGTTGCCGAATGAACAGTGTCAGATATTTCAAAATTCGATTCTTTGCAATTATTTTCATTTATTTTTGGCGATGTTTCTAAACGGCTTAGAAAATCTGCAACCTTATTTTCTTTACCACTAAGATAATCAATTTCGTAATTAAATTCCTGTAACTTTAAAAGCCATCGTTGATGACGAGGCGAACATTCTTTGCCTTGTTGCGATAAAACTGCACCAATCATTATTATATTTGTTATTACAAATTCTTCGTCATATTCTGGGTATTTTAAAATTGGGTGAGAAGATATTAATGATTTTAAATTTTCAAAGCTTGAGTCATTTATATTTATTTTGTAGTCTTTTTTTAATATTTGATCATTGGATAAGCAATGTTAGAATAGTCTTTTATAAATTTGCGATAGTAACCAGTTGTACCCAGAAATGTTTTTAATTACTTCTCAGTTTTTGGGATCTCTAAATTTTGAATTACTTTGATTTTATTGGGATTGGGTTTAATTCCATTCGGTGCTAACATGTGACCTAAAAGAAGAGTTTCTTTTTTTAGAAAACTACACTTGACAGGCTGAGTTTTTAAATTATATTCTTATAATTTCGAAAATATTTTGTTAAAAGAAACGGCATGTTCTTCTAGAGAGGTGGAAAATATAAGGATATCGTCAAGATATACCACACAGATTTTATTTATATATTCCCTAAGTACTTCATTAATTAACCTTGAAAAGTCGCAAGGCCATTTTTTAGTCCAAACGGCATTTTTACATACTCATACAATCCTGATGGTGATACAACTTCCGTTTTTTCTATGTCTTTCTCTGCCATTAACATCTGGTGGTAACCTTTTGCCAAATCTAAGGTGCTGAAATATTGCGCTTTACCTAACTTATCTAAAATACTATCGATGTTAGGCAAAGGATATTTGCCATCAATAGTAATTTGGTTCAATCTCCTATAATCCACGACAATTCTATATTTTTGGATACCTGATTTATCTTTCTTTTTGGGCACTACTATAATTGCTGAGCTGTATTTACTTTTGCCCTTTCTTATGATACCTTGCTTTCCATATCATTTATCTGTTTCCTAACTTCGTCCTTATGTTTTGGTGGTAATCTGTAAACTCTTCAATTTATTTGTTGGTTTGTTATAGTTTTAATTTCGTGAACAATTGCATTGGTATTTGTTAAATTATCACCTTGTTTATATATTAACTTACAAAATTTTTTCAAAGGTTTATTAATTACTTTTTTTTCTTGGCTATTTAGATGATTTAATCCTATTTGTTGCACTTCATTTACTTCCATAACTTCTCCATATTCTTCCATTATCTTTGTTAAGAATGGAAGGCATATATTATTATTGAGTTTTAGCTCTAAATTTTCTACATATATTATTTTCTTTACATTTTTAACTATCCAGTCCATGCCTAGTATTAAGTCGAATGGTTTATTAAATTGTAACATAATCCACTTCATTCTAGCATTTTGTGGAGCATTAAATTCATTTGGACATGGTGTAATTACCTTTTTATTTTGATTACTAACCACGCCGTTAATTGTATTCAAAATTGTTTTTTCTTTTTCATGTAGGTAAATTAAATCTCTTAAAACTACTTTATTTAATTATACTTAAAGTCGATCCTGTATCTACTACGGCTATCCATTGTTTGTTAAATAGAGTAATTTTTAAGAGGCTAATTTAACAAAAAAACTTCTTCTGTATCGTTTGTTGTTTCTTCTTCCATATGACTTACTGTATCTACATCCATTGACCCATTTGACTGTCTTGTTTGCTGTGTTTTATCAGTATAATTATTAGTACGACGCATATTTGAACTTCGAGGATTTTTCCACTGCCAATTTCTTTGATTGGGAATTTGGAAAATTTCCACCAATGTTATTTTGGCTTCTAACATTGCTTCTACTATTCTGCTCATACTGATTATTTCTTGGCACTATTTGAACACCATTTGAATCATTTTGAACTTGATTAACTTCCATATGTACTTATTTATTTGTTTATTTTAAGTGTTCACTACTGTATCTTATATTGTTGTACTACAAAAGATATATTTGATCTTACTGTACTAATGTGTTAATCAATAAATGAAATGATGTTTACATTTTTGTAAATTGTTTGTTGCATAATTTTGAGTAATATTTTTTATCAAAAGAAAATTGTTTAAATTATTTTCATCCATACCTATGAATTCATGAATAGTGTTTTCAGTATCTAGAGGGGAAATTTTATTTCTAATGGCATATGCCAATGTGCCTGAAACTAATTGTTTAATTCTTTGAATCAGCATACCTGAAAATATTTCCCACATCACTACACCATTATCATCAAATGCACAAAACTCTGTTATATCATTAATAATTTGTTGTACCTTAATACTCAAGTCCCTAATACTCCTTACTCTAAGCGATGTTATTTCCCGTGTTAACTGCATATGGTCCTTCGATGACTTGAAATGATGTTTTAACTTTTCCTTGCAAAGTGCCCGGTTCGCTGGTCGCTCTAGTTGAAAATAATTGTTGGCATTACCTTGTATCTTCAAATCTAATACAATCTAGTAGGCTAAATCTTCCTGTGTAGCGTAGTCTAGTATCACTCGATCTACTGCATTTATAAATGCAGGTAACATTTTTGCTTCGCCGTCAAAAGTTGGTAAGTATTTCAGATCCCTTTCTATTTTGTTCCTTAGAGATGTTGATTGTTGAGTTGACGATTGGTATAAAAGCCTTGTGATTGCCGCTAGACACTCAGCCATGGTGGGATTAGCTGGAAAATTTTCGTCAACCATATTTTATTTTCAATCGTTTATTGTTTTATTTTTAATTGTTTATTGTAAATTATTAATTGTTTATCTTCACTAGCGTTCACTCTTATTAAATTTCTCACTTTAACCTACTTTATGTACTCTGCATATAGCTTTTAATGATATTTCAAATGGTTTGTTTTTACACTGAACTGTTTTTATTTTTTTTCTTTTAATATTTTATAAAATTCTTTGCCTTTTAGACTTTCACGGATCTTACCGACTGCGCCAGTTAAGAAAAATAAAAAAACTGCGAACAGTGTCGAATATAAGTCTTTATTGGTCAAACACTAATTGCCAACTAACTTCCTTGTTACAATTGTTTTCGTTTCTTACTTCTAATTCACAAACAAGTATCCTATTCAGATCCGCTATCCGTATTTGTTTTGTTATTGGTCTAGTGGTGCATCGACTTCCAATGAATGTCACGCCACTTTACGGTTCGGCCTTCCTTTTGTTTTGTTACTGGACTAGCGGAGCATCGACTTCCAATAAATGTCACGCCACTTTACGGATCGCCCTTCTCTGTGTTTTGTTGTTTTGCTTTGTTATAGTATATTTAGTTAGGTAAGCAAGTAGGTAACTCGCGTGTCCGTGTTTGAAAGTATATGTTTTCCCACTGCAGCCCCACGTTGGGCGCCAAATATTTAACAGTTTAGTTTGGTTGAATTTATTTTATTTCTCTTACGAGCAAGGGCAGCCGATTGTCACGGGAGTGTAAATGCAACCGGATCTTGCTAATGAACTATTGCGGCGACAACGATTGATTTGGATATATGCTGCTGCTGCGCTTTTGTAGCGACGCTTGCTTTTTGTTGAAGTCTTGTTGATGTTTTAGTCACACGCGCAAACCTGCCGACGAACTGCCAGCAGTTTCGGTGGGTGCGGATATCTTACTCGTCTCGCGCGCAAAATTACCGACGCACCGTCAGCAATTTCGGTGAGAATGAAATATTTGTTCGGCACCCGTTTACTAGTGTTAATCACTCCCACTCTTGAAACGATGCCGCTCTTTTATAATTTTGTTCAATATCACCATGTTGCCATGTCTCGAACTATTTTATTCCAATTGACGTACTTAGTGGTTGTTATTGTGATCTCCCTATCAAATGTAACAAAGTCCCCTTTTATCGATTTTGTTAAATTTGAAGTTTGCATAATTATAACTATTCTGTCATCTATCCTTTCAATGGCAGCAAAATTATCTGTTGAATTCGATTTGTATTTCGCAGTGTGTTGGTTCAGCAGTTGTAGCACACAAGGGTTGACAAAGGCTTGCTGTTATTGCTTCTTTGCAGTTGTAGAGTGGGATATATTTTCCACTATACCCATCTATAACATTCGTTTCAAATGAAATAATCTTCCCATCACGGACCACGAGTAGCAACTTTAAATTGTTACAAAATCTAGCTATCCATGTGTACTTTATTACAAATTAAGTCCATTGCATACTTTGAAATATCTGAATTTTAGAAATTTACTGTAAATCGTTTATGCCAATATTAACAGGGTGTGTACCATTTAGTAGAATAGTATTGATCTATTAAGACTGCAATTTTAGTATCAAGGGTTTGAAAGTATGCTATATACTTTAAGGCGGTTGGCTGAATATTAATTGATCTGGTGTGTCGATGGTGTATTGTGACCGCGTCAAATAGTTGCATTATTTTAGTAGCGTCATTCCGTATTAATCAATCAACGTGAGAATGTGGGAAGTGGTTAAGTAGTGTGTTCCTGTCCTCGGCTATTGCTTCGAATGCTGACAAATTAGTTTTCTGTAACAGAAATCTATGCTGCTCAAAGATAACCACCTTTCCAGATGTAATTGGGATATAGAAAGAGTTAGTATAATGAAGTATTTTCACATTAGCCCAAAAGCTGATCGAAAGGATCCAAAAGCAAAGGAAAAAGCAAAGAAGTCAGTGTTTTAGATTGGTCTTGTGCGATTTTCGTCCGTCAATTAAAACAAAAGTGACTTAATCTTTTTGGACTAGTTTTTCAGTATAAAATTTAAAAAAATTTGTTTTCTATTCATTTAATAGTTTTTACAAAAACTTAATCGCCTGGTCTGTATTGCAAACTTTGTATTTTAACGTTGTGTCTCTGCAAGTTTTTTTGTTGGGTACGTGTGAATCTTTCTGCTATTTCGTTAACCAATTTTTCCGGTGCGGAATGAATGATATCTATGGAATTTTTATCTGTTACAGAATTAATGGTGCGGTTGTATTTAGGAGCAACTTAATAAGAAAACTTCTGGCGCATATAGGTTAAACCGGTTCTTACAAAGTCAATTGAGATTACTGTATAATTTACCGGGATGTGCCTCCCTTTACCAAAGTGATATTGACTATTTAAGCTTAACTGAAATGCAATTTGGTGTAATTCCTAATGTTGCCTAAACTACAAGAACCAACAGGAGCTTCAAACTTCTTGATTCTCGGATACCACTATATAATGGGCCGTTTTCTGAACAACGTTGGAAAATATAACACCTCATTTCAAGTGATATGCTTTGGGGCAGATTATGGTAATAAAGGGGAACTACATGCCGACATTTAAACTTCAAGGGCAAGTCTACCACCGCATCGTATGTGAAAAACTGGAAACGCGAAGAACCGATCCATATTGCTGTCATTATCTGACAAAACTAAAAATGTTGTGTTTCGCGAAGTTCTTCGAAATATCTAATTCAAACTTATTCTCCTTCATCATAGTAAATAATACAGAACTTTTGTAAATATAATAAACTAAAGTTTCGGTTTTCTCAGAAAATGCGAGCAACATCACATACGGGTAGCTAGTATTAGAGTAAAGAGATGGCAAGTAGCTAAAGTTGTTTTATTTTTCCCTCACCTATTACTCGCGTTGATTAGGATTGAAATTAGTATTTTTGCAGTGGTTCGCATTCGGAAATGTGCCAAATTAGGAAATTTTTTTTGCTGACCTACTTAACAGATAAATTCGTCGGGAAAGCCGGATCGGTACCATAGTTTAGGGGGTGAGACTTTGAACCATTTCTAAGAAAATTTATTAGCACTTGTTTAATATTTTGATAGGATGCGCATATATGTTATGTCTGAGATTGCTGTCTAGTCACGACTTAAGGTTCCATGAACATCCTTACAGCAGTTTCGGAGATCAATCAGTTCAAACAAACAGGCAGGCAGAAATTTTGTCAGGGACCGATAATAACCGTTATTTTAATTTTTTCGGATCAAAAGAATTCGGATCGCAAGAATTTGATCAAAACAAAACTCGACTGTATCGATCTAATCCTTATCCCATATATCGGGTTTTGAAGAAATATGTGGTTTTCAAGAAAAAATAAAATACATATTATGTTTAAAAAATAGTTTCGAATAAATTTCAGCCGGGAGGTCCAATTAACGACCAGTTGTTGCAGCAATAGGAGCCGTAAGTCAGCAATAATCCGCCGAATATTTTTTTCCAGGGCGTCAGTCGTCTCGGGCTTATCTGCGTAGACAAGCGACTTCATATAACCCAAAAAAAAAAAATGATCCAGCGCTGTTAAATCACACGCACGATCTTACAGGCCATGACATAGGCCCACTACGTGAGATATTGCTCTCGCTAAAAATTTCCTTAAATAAATTGTTTGCTTCGTTGGCTGTATAGCATGTAGTGTCGTCTTGTTGAAACCAAAGGCCGTCCACATCAACATCCTCCAATTCAGTCACGAAAAAGTCATTAATCATACCTCTATAGCGTTCCCCATTGACTATAACACTATGGCCGGTTTGATTTTTGAAGAAAAGTGGACCACTGATTTCCTCGGCCCATAGAGCACACCAAACAGTGGCTTTTTGAGAATGTATCGGCGTCTCAACAATGTCTCGTGGATTATCAACACTCCAAATGTGACAATTTTGTTTACTAACGTACCCAGCCAACCAAAAGTGAGCTTCATCGCTGAACAAAATTTTCTTGTGAAAATTGGGATTCGTGACCATCTCATTTTGGACCCATTTACCGAACGTGCGACGCGCTTAATGGTCGTTCGGCTTCAATTCTTGCACTAGTTGGGTTTTGTAAGCCCGCTAACCAAGATCCTTCAGCAAAATCTTCCATAAAGAGGATAGACACAGCACCAATTGTTGCGCGCGATGTTGGATGGACTCATTCGGGTCTTCTTCGACTCTGTGCTCCACAGGGGAATAAGGCCCCATTTTCCAGAGGTATACAGAAACCCTTTCATTATGTTGAATTATATTCTTGTTCGAGTTCAACTTCTGGCATTTGGCACGTGGAGTCACTGAAGGCATTTTATACCTTCTCGTAAAGAGAACGCGTTCTACCTTATTTCAGCTGACCCTAAGCCCGCAGCGGGTGGACCATTTGGATACCTCCAGAAGTGTTCGTTGCATTAGCTAGCCTAGTGTTTCCGGAAACTTTCCGCTAACTTGGATGGCGACGTCATCTGCGTACGCGACAACTTGTGCGCCTCTCCAATCTATCTTTGTCAGAAGCGTATTTATGAGGTTCCATAAAAGTGGATATAGGACACCTGCTTGGGGCGTCCCTTCGACACGTGCCTCGACAATTCACTCGCATCCAGCTTCACCAATACCACCCCTAGAGCTCTAACGGTATCAGTTTGACGTACATTATAGTACGTTATTAAAAGCGTTAAGGAAGGCTACGAGACATAAATCCTTAACGCTGAGAGATACTCAATATAACCGATCAAGCTATGGAGTGTAGTCTCATTATATTTGCCTTTGCTGTGGGTGTTTTGGGCATTAGGCAGTAGTCGACTATCGTTGGTATCAGAGAGGAAGCTACTAACACTCCTTTCAAGTGTCTTAAGCTTAAAAGAGGATAGACTGATAGGCCTTAGGCCCTTTGGATTAATATGTGCGGCCTTTTCTGCTTTAGGAATTAAAAGGGCCATGACATACAACAGCATATGATTCAATTTTAAGCAGGCTCTGAAAACAGTTGAAAGCCATTTGCAGACCCTTCCAGTATCTTAATTAGTTGTGCTGGTGTTATATGGCTTAAAGCTTTGGATATCCCATTTAGGAGAGTAGGTATCTAGTAGCACCTTCTGGGTTTCCTTTCCGTTGAGGTCCAGGAACCGTCCTGCTTTTGTAAGAAACCCATCGGGTTTGAGGATCCCGATAGAATCTTCCGTAGCCTGATAGTCTCAGAGGCATCCTCAATTCCGTCACATAATTTTATCCAAAAAGATCTCTTTGCTTCCCTTAACGCTTTTTGTATAGGTCCGGATGTACTTTTGGTTATCCTGCCATTCAAGCCTCTTGGCTATATTGAATTGCTTCCTGCAAGATAGGCGTAGTGAGTCCAGTTAGACCACCAATTGCACTTACGTTTGCCCCATAGTTTAGGTTCAGGGTAAGCCTGGCTCTGGCGCAGGTGAAAGCGATAAATTGGCTTCTTTGACGGCTTCGGAGCTTAGCTTATCCTCAAATAACTTTTTATAAGAGCTCCATTCCGTGATTTTAGTTTTTAACTCACTTTAGGGCTAATCAGGGAAAATTTACTGCAATTTCAATTTAACGATAGTTTCAGAAAGTATGTTCATCTACAACTCTCAATTTATTCATATGTATATGCTAACACTACATACAGTTATAACTGCTCCTTACACTTAACGCTTATACATGAGTAGATTAGTTGTAAGAAAGCAGTAGAAAAGGCTATAAGAAACACGGCCTTGCCTCTTTTCGGACTTCATATTCAGAGACTAGACCACTTGTCTGGAGGGGGCATCCGCGTCCTCGATCCGGACGCCCCTCCATTCGTGAGTCAGAAGCGCCGAGTTCATCAGATGAAGCGTCTTTAAGGGGCTTTATGGAGCCGCTGATGTCATCGGATCCCTTGCCCTTGCTCGGGGTCTGACTGGAATACCGTGCGAAAACACCACCTTCAGCTTAGCCCATTAGGGGAAAAAAGGGCCTACTTTTGTAACGCAGTCCTTATACAGCGCCACCGATCTCGGATTCTCGCAGACCACTTTTATGTGGCCTTGGTACCAACGAGAACCCTTGCATGAAATGAAGTTCGCCACAGCTGCCTTCACCTATCTCCACTGGCGCTTCGGTATGCCTCGGTCCAGAAACCCTATAGGAATCCTGTCCTTCGCAACCTCGAAAAAACTAGGCCTGCCTATTCAGGAGTGTGGCCGGATTCTCTTCCGTGCAAGATTTTGCTCCTCCACTAATCTTCAGCGTTTTGACGAAGGCGACCGATTTTTCACCGAAGCCCCAGTGATCCGGAAACTTGGTAGCAGGGCTTTCGCCCTTCCCACCGCTTACTTCGTGCTGTGGGGCAGCGTTTCCAATGGAACCCCATTATATCTTAACGTCTTCGCAGCCTTTCGCTTTTCTGCGAACTTGAACCGCTCCGAATCCCCCTATTTTCTACATAACTATTACCTTTCGATTCAATAAAACCATTTAACTTAATACATAGTTTACTTAATTTATTTCCAAGTTTTTAATATTTAATTTGTTACATAATTGTTTTCATTATATTTTTTGTCTGTTTTATTATTATTTGTTACCATTTTGTTACCACGAATAATCGACATTCCAACGGTCACCCAACGGAGGCACAATGTCCGTGACAATAAGGTGTCGCCAAGCCTTGCGGAAAACGCTAACGACATGTTATGTTTACCCAGAGACGCACACAAAAAAATATTTTGTAGGGGGTTTTGTGAGAATGGTAAATCCGTTTACGCCATTTATGAAGTTTGCAGCAAACCGCAAAAATGAAATTCATAAAGAAGCAACAAATTAAAGCGTAGCGGCGCAGGCTGGACATATCTAGTATATAATAAATTGAAAGTATTACACAAGAAACATTCAAATACCGACACTTTCAATAAATCCATAGGGGCATAATCAGAGTCCTGAGTTAGAGCCGACTTTAGTTAGAGCGGACTCTATCTTTATGTGTATCATAGTCAAGTTAGCACCATGTTCTAAAAAGAGTCAGCTTTTACACAAAATTCTTTTACAATTACATATTCTACTACGATTTCAGTCAAAAAGCAACCCTGCAGTTTTGACATTTCGTGTATTTACTCAATTTTTAACAATCAACAAAAGAATCAAACTGGACGCAAGAATGGAAAACGTAAGTTATTTAATAATACTGATAATATGAAGAATAATTATACATGTACATATATTATATTTTAAAGGAAAGGAAACGGGAACAAAACTGGAGTGTGCGAGAAAAAGATTGCTTGCGGGAGTTGATTAACATGCACGTCCACACCATTGAAAACAAGCAAAACGACTTTCGCATGATCAAGCGAAAAAAAGATGCGTGGGAAGCTATTCGCTTGGACATGAGGGCTGCAGGGTTTGATAGAGATGTGGAAGGATGAAGCAACAATGGGTTCGCATGAAAATGGGTGCTAAAAAAGCCATTGCTAACGTCAGGAGAGCTACCGCAGCTACAGGCAACATAGTAGAAATACCAGTTTTGGACGAAGGCGATCTTCATATCCAATCCATGATATCGGCTGAAATGGAAGAGGACACTATTTTAATAGATAGTGATACAATATTGCCTTCGTGCAGCCCTTCTTCTCCTTGTCCACCACCAGCCTGTAGTCCAACACCGCCTTGCCTGCCTCTGTCTGCCGGACATGACCAGTCTGAAGCTTTGGTAACGCGGCTGCGCAATTTACCGAAGAAGACCGCCACAAAAACTGATGTTATGCGAGAGAGACAACATCAAATCTCCAAAGAATCCTCATTTATTAAGAGTGGAAAATTTGAAAGCCGAGTCCAGAAAACGTATGCGCGAGGAAGATCAGCCTGAGGAATTGCATTCATTAAAAGTAAAGTTGCTTCTCCTCCAAATTGAAAATGGAAAACGAAAGCAAATGTGATTTTTTTTGTTTTACAAAGACTGATTTTTTTTTTAGTGACTGAATTTTTTAAAGACTGAATTATATTTTTTTATGTTTAATTCCATTATGTAAATACTTAATCTTTTTATTAACTTATTAAAAAAATTCGCAATGGTGGGGCAAAAAATTGCATACAGTACATTGTATAGTAGTATGGTACTATATGTTTAAAAAGCTTTCACTTGTGATCGATTACATTCACATTGTACTTCTTTGTGAATTTTCACCTTGAGTTTATTCAAAATTGCCTGATGAAATACAAATGTCCGAGTGCGAATGAAATTCAGAAAATTAATGGATGTACACCTACATAGGAATATAATTCAGTTAAAAGTATCTGTTAATAAACGCTGCTCTGTATGCTCTTCCAGAGTTTGATGAATGTGGCTCTATAATTCTATCATTTGAGATAGCTGCTATTCCACGGGCAGGGTAATCCATTTCAAAGACTGCAGATTATTTATCTTTTATTATTTACTTGTATTTCATAACGTTATTCAGTAAGAAAACCACTTACATGAGGCATTTCTCTCTTTGGCAATATTGTGTAAAACTGCAACAGCTACAATAACATTTTTTGCCGTTTCTAAATCAACACGTAACCTTTCGAATATTGGTCTAAATCTGGATTTAAGTTGACCATTTAGGCATTCGATTTTTGTTCATGTTGCAATGTGACTTCTGTTATACCTATTTTTAAAAAATCAATTTAATAAAATCAAACATAGTATGCGTGTTATTACCTGTGTTCTTTATTTGTTACAGCATTTCTTAGAGGAGTTAATAGAAAAGAAGAATTTGGATAACCCGACATCGCAAACGATCTAATTATATAAATAAAATTGCTATATAACTGCATTCAAATATTGTT
Source organism: Anomoia purmunda (assembly GCA_951828415.1). Lineage (NCBI taxonomy): Eukaryota > Metazoa > Arthropoda > Insecta > Diptera > Tephritidae > Anomoia > Anomoia purmunda. The sequence goes on along the minus strand of OX639998.1, from coordinate 52,491,842 downwards.
GAAGCTTAAGACATACCTGAACATTTATTGAATAAAATCCTTTCCTGTTAAGAAAATGTCCAGCCATCGAAGGGCCTACACACTTCGTGGGACTTTTTATACGCACGTGGGTGCAATCGATAGCTCCAATAACCGTAGGAAATCTTGCTACTTTGTAAAATTTATTTTTCACTTCAAATTTGGAAAACGAATGAAATGCGGTAGCAATAAGGCAATTCTTTTGCAAATGCTCTTCATAATCCTCCCAACGGTAGCCTGGGATAAACCATGAAGATCTCCTGCGAATTATTTAATTTTTTAAATTACTTAAAGTATTTCATTCATCAAAAAACTTACCGATATCGCTTTGGTGTACATTTCTGCCGAGGAATCGTAGGGTGCAAAGAATTTGTGTACTTTTTGCTACTGGAAGTCCCCTGTTGGTTCTTGGTTCTTCAATTTCAAGTATATCAATTAAAAACAGGACGGTTGCTTTATCGAATCTATATCGAGAATAAAATTCTTCATCACTCAACTCAAAAGCATAAAATCGTGGTTTATAACGTTTTGGCATTCTGAGCAATTCATCGTCATTAAACATTTCAAAATCTCTTTCAATTTCGTCAAGAAGAGACATTTTTCACATTTATTCCTTAAAATCACAATAGTAACGCATCAAAGAAATGAAAACAATTGGCCGTTAATACTGTTTGTCAAATTTAGCGCCGGTGTTAGTAACAGCTTTTCGATACTCTAAGTTTAGAGCCGACTTTAAGGGAAAAAGTCGATACTATATCGACTATGATTAAGATAAAGTGCACTTTTAGATAAAGCACACTCTAACTTATTTACAGCCGGCTTTTACATGACTATGATTATGCCCCATAATCATTGCTGTCTAAATTTCTGAAATATCAATACTTGCAATACAAGCAAGAAAGTATATGTGTCGTTGAACCAGGAACATAAAAATGAGTATTGCAGAGAAAGCAATAATTTCTAACTAGAATGAGAAATGACGAAATCGTATACATATTAGAAGGCTGCATGCGTACATTCATTTCTTCCATTTATGCGAATTAGTCGAATGTGAATGTGCTGCTCATTCGATTCATGAAAGCATGAGTTCATAGTGGTGGGTATTCACAGCGAAATAAGAGAAGAATATGAATACTCTCTTGCCTCTCTCTACAATGAATGCATAAGTCTTCTCTTCGCCACACTCCCTTATACTCAATGGTCAGGCAGAGTGAACGCGCAAACTAGAAAATGTGTCGAATGTCGCGAATGTTTTGCAGACATTCACCACCAGCGATGCCTGTAGATGCTTTTAACTAGAAAAATAACTTAGGTATACTTACATCAAAAAATACTAACATATGTACCTACATACATACTAATATATTGAAAATCAGGGTTTTCTGTATTCATTGCAAATATTATAAATTTGGCATTTTTGAGTGAAAAACATTAAAACTGCATGAAGATATTTTATTCTTTTAATTTTGCATTTGCAACAAATCATGAATTATTCTAACGTATGTACATACATACATAAATATTTAAAAGAGATTGTTAATTTGCTGTTATATGAATATGTAGAAAACTGGCAAAAACGGATTGCACTCTGCGTTATATCGATTACAAAGCGCATAATATGTCTGTATATATAGTACATATGTATGAATTAAAAATGGTCGCGGTAAAAACCCTAGCTTACATACCTACACAGGCAACCTTGAAATACATACAAGTGTTTATATTTTCTGGGTGGTTAAGGATCGTCAGTGATGTGATTAGTACTCATTGTTTTGTGTTTATAAGGATTTTTTAGTTTGGGAAAATACGTACATTTAAATGTGTACATATGCATGTATGGAATTGTGCAGATACTGCGAAGGCAAAAAAATCGCAAGTACCTGTGTTAAAAATTATAAAATAGAGGCTTACCAGTAAATTAAACCATTAATGTGTGACTAGTGCTTAACGCTTCAACAAGTGACAACATAATTCCTAACCGTCTGTATAATATCCCGCAAAGTGAAAAAAAGTAAAAACGTTGCAATGGACGCAGAAGATGTAAGTACACCGGATTGCCTAATTAATTTAAAGTATAATTTTCTTGAAGTTAAAAGTGTAACAAATAAATATTTTTATATATTTATAGAATTTAGTAATGGATTCCTCAGCTCCCAACGACTTGACCACAACCACACCTGGACCCAGTAATTCAGACATAAAAGCCAAAATTATTCAGAACGAATTTAAAATCAGCGATAAAGCAGGAAAAAGTAAAGTTTGGGAAATTTTTGGCAAAGTGGAGAACAATACTGGAGAAGAAATTGAAAATGTTGTAGCATGTAAAAAATGCATGAATGTGTACAAGTTTTCCAGAAATAGCACTTCAAATTTAGTGAAACATAAGTGCTATTTGGTATCGAGATGTAACGATAGTGCCTTGGCCGAAAAAATAGACGTCGACGTTGAGACAAAAAAAAGGGGAATATTAATTCTTACTTTGTGGATAATAGAGAGCTGCCGATCATTTAAAATTGTGGAAGACTCCGGGCTGATAAAATTTTCAGAATTTTTAATAGAAACTGGCGCAAAATATGGACAACATGTAGATGTAAGCAAATTACTACCCCATCCAACAACAATTGTACGGAATGTTGGTAAAATATATAACGCGTATTTTCCAAAAATATGCGAAGAAATTTGCTCAATAAAAAACGTGGGATTTGCCCTCACTTCCGACATATGGACAGATGATTATTTACGAGTATCGTATTTATCTGTGACGATTCACTTGATCAAAAATGGACAACTGATCACTCGTCTTTTGGGAATGAAGTCAATGGAAGGCGAAAGATGTACAGGTAATAACATTCAAATTTATTTTTCTTATATAGCTTTAAGTAATTTTACACGCTTTGTGATTATAGTTTGCTAAAATTGATTGCTTTTTTTATTTATTATTTTATTTTTTTTTTAGGTGGAAATATTACAAAAAAGGTACAGAAACTCCTGATCGAATTTGATTGCACTAAGGTCATTATTGTCACAGACAGAGGTTCAAACATGGTGGCAGCATTCCGCACCTTCAACCGCATAAACTGCTTAAACCATTTAATGCACAACATACTGGAAAAATCAATGAAGGAAGTTTCTGAGGTGGCGAAACTTTGCAAATATTCTTCAAAACTAGTCAAATTTTTTAAAAAGTCGGGCATAAATTCCTCATTAAGGACATCTTTAAAAAGCTTTTCATGCACACGCTGGAACACCATTTATTATATGATTTCTTCAATAGAGAGAAGTTGGGTTGAAATCGTTAATATATTAGAGGAAAAAAATGAACTCAACAAGATGGATAATATTAGTTTGAATTGTATTAGAAGTGTACTACAAGTATTAAAACCCTTCGAAGAGTCCTCTAGGAAATTGGAAGCTGAAAAGGATGTAACTCTTCATTTAGCAATAGTAGATGCAGATATTGTCAAAAATTTAAAAGAAAGCCTGAGTAATCTGATAGATACTATTGTATTGCCAAACATGTCAATTTACCACAAAGTTGCAATTTTCTTGTTCCCTCCTGCCAATAAGCTAGTTATATTTAATGAAAATGAAAAAATTCTTATAAGAACTGAATGTAGTAACATAATGAGAAGTTATATGAATGATCTAAGTAACGAAGAAAGTCAACCTGAATTGTCTGCTTCCGTGTCAGCTTATAATTCGCAAATTTTTATGGACTTTTTCCAACCTCAACAATCATTTAATTTAGAAGAAAGAATCAGCAATGAGTTACGCATATATGAAGACACAAATGTAACATTTCATGACGATTTTGATATCCTTCAATGGTGGCACTTGAATAAAACGCAATTCCCACTACTCTATAAAACAAGCTGTAAAATTTTAGCGGTGCCAGCTAGTAGTGCCGCTTCTGAAAGGATTTTTTCAAAGGCGCGGCATCTTATATCAGTGAAACGAAGCTTAATCGGTTCCAACGCAATCAATGTAAATCAACTAATGTTTTTAAATTGTAATGTGAATCGAATTGAGATTATGAAAGAGTTAGGCCAAGAAACCAACCCTTGAAGAAAATAATGTCCTTAAGAACACAACTATGTATTTAAATTTATGGAATTAATAAATTAGTTTTAGAATATATGTATATACCTACATATGTAAGCATGAAATACTTTTTTTTTAAATTAAATATATATGCGTATGGAATGAATTAATTTTTCAGTCATTGAAAAATCTTGCTATGTTTTATCATTTTCAATAAAATATATTTACAAAAATATGTCGCATTTTTTTCTAATTAAATACTTTGATCCATTTAGCAAAACTCTGAAATTTTGCCTTGCAATATTAGCACACATGCGAATATTCATTGTGCTCAGCCACACATTCGAATGCTCATATGTAGTTGCACAACTTATTTACGTCTCTTCGCACAATGTGTTCTCTTAAATTTTGTAGCAACTGAGCTACGTACTCACAGCTATCTGCACACTCATTCATTCATATCGCTGGCTGAGCGTTGAGTGCGTCGACTGTTTGTGATCAAGCGAATGTGTTAAAACTGCTAATGACTGCATTCATGCAGATGTCTAATACATATGTGCAGTTGAAGCAATAAGAAGCCAGAGCAAATGAGTATTTTTTTCGAATTAATATGCTTTTTAATTAATTTTTTTGCACTAACTCAATTTCGGCATGTGGTAATGAATGAAGGACAAAATTCTAAGTTTAGTCTCAAGGAGCTATATATGTACTTGTGTTGGTCGAAAAAATCGGAATATTTTTTATTACGTTTTCTTATTCCAAATTTCATAGAGATCTAAACTTTGGAGGTAAGGTTACAGCTGTCCTCAGCACGCTCCTTTCATGTGCCCCAAGTACGTGTCGAAATTTTAAACGCGATTATCTCATGGTGTTTTTCAAAACGTTCCGTTGCGGTGACCAACGTTCCTCAAGAACCATGTGATCTATCGATCTTATTTCTTGCAGGCTACTTAGAAACTGCAATATCTCATGCTTGTGCGAAGGAATTTTCAATTGAAACAAAAGTTTGTTTTGGGGATGAAAAAACTGAATTTCTCGAACTTCAAAAATCAAACCTTTCAGTAAAATCATCACCATCTGCGTAAAAATGTTTATTTCGCCAAGTCCTTCGTTCATGTACGGCATTATGATATTCGTCTTCTTTCTAATTGGCGCCATAACCGCCTAGGCGCGCCATTCCCTCCTTCTTCCTGCTAACTTGTGCCAATTGGGAATACCAAGTGACGTCAAGTCATTTTCCACTTGGTCCTTCCAATGCTGAGGAGGTTGTCCTCTTCCTCTACCACCAGCAGTTGGAACCGCCTTTAAATACTTTCCATACGTACAGCATAACCAAAACAACGTAGCCACTGCATCTTAATTCGCTGTATTGTCCACGTCCATTGCTACACCCGCACTAGAGGCGCGCTGAGCGTCCTCGCGGTATACTTTTATCACCACCTCGTCAAGGCCGTAAGAAACACGGCTTCACTTATCTTGAAGGGGTGTCCGTGTCCTCGATCCGGACGCCCCTCCAATCGTTAGTTGGGAGCGCCGGGTTCATCAACTGAAGCATCTTTAGGACGCCCTCTGGAGCCGCTGATGTCACCGGATCCCTTGTTACCACGAATAATCGACATTCCAAGTTGTGTTTAGCTCTTACTGTGATTTTGACACAGATGAAGCGTTTTCTCGCCGAAAAAAATTTGCTTCTTGGTGCCTTATTAATTCTCGATAACAGTGAGTAGTTGACTGTTCAACAGTTCACACGTACTTACTGCGTCTCCCTAGCTACCGTCTCTTCGCTGTCGAAAGTAGTGTTGTTGTGCAGTGTTAATTCTCCAAAGATAGTGACTTTTCGCCAAGGGCATTGATATTTTTCATGAACGTGCAAAAAGAGAGTGAGTGACTGAAGTGTAAAAAAAAAAAAAAGGTTTCCCACCAATCATGGCCTCCGATCCTGGAGATAGAGACCAAAATTATTTTGCTATACTCGGAGCAGAACCATCCCCAAAACGTAAAATGCTTAACCTAAATAACCCTCATGACTTCCCGTACCTTAAAAAAAACCACTAAACCTTCCAACCTTTTCCCCACCTCCTGCCCAAAATTTCTCATTATCAAAAACAAAGACACTCAGAAACCACTTAAATCGTACAACATATTTTTGCTACAAAAAGCTCTAGAATCAATAACATCCGAACCACCCAGTTCCATTTCATTTACCCGTGATGGCGATATTCTAGTTCTCACAAAAAGCAAACAACAAACAACCAAATTCCTAAAAGCAACAAAACTGTCAAACGTCTGCGAAATCTCTGTGTGCTTACACCCAACTCTAAACACCGTCAAAGGCGTTATTTACTCAACCTGTCTCACCAGTTTGAGCGAAAGTGAAATCGTGGAGGGTCTGCATCAACAGGGAGCAACAGAGTGCAAAAAAATCCCTAAATTAAAAGATGGAAAAATCGTGAACACTCCTCTCCACATCATTTCTTTACATGCATATGAGTTACCCAAAGAAGTAAACGTTGCATGGCTCAAAGTCAAAGTGGAGCCCTACATCCCATCCCCAACGCAATGTAAAAACTGCTCCATCATAGGACATACAGCAAAACATTGCAAGTCTCTTTCCAAATGCAACGTTTGTTCAATTTCTACTCACGATCCCTCTCCTTGCACAAAAGTCGAATGCATTAATTGCAGGCAAAATCACAGATCCGATAACAAAAACTGTCCAACGTTACAAAAAGGAAAAGATATACTCACATTCAAAACCTTAAACAAATGCAGTTTCAGAGAAGCAACCGAAAAAATAAACAACAACAACAAAGAATACGTCTCACCAACAGAAGAATTAGAAGAAGCAATTGAAATAAAGACAACAAAATCCAAAGAACAGAAAACAAACAATCACCCTAACCACGTCGACAACCATCACCCCACTCCTTACCCTTCCCACTCCCAACCTAGCAATAACAATGTAACCGACATAGTTACCGAAACCCACGCAATGATCAACAATAGCACTAAGCAACAAGGCACACAAAAAACCTACTCCACAAATATTCTAAATAACCCAACAGAAAGCATCTACTCCACAAATCACTCAATAACATACAACAACAATAGCCCAATCTCCCTTCGCAATGCACACACTCTCTTGAACCAGCTTCTAAATGATACATCAGCACAACACACTACCGATAACAGCACCGCAATCCAAAATGCACTTCTCTCACTTCCCACCGACTATTTTAGCTCTGAAACGCATGTTGATATGGACTCATAAGTAACTCTTACTTCCGAAATTCTCTTTCGACAGTAGAGTTTCTCTTTCTTACACCACTCATTGTCTCACTATGGTACCTAAGATTCTACAGTGGAATCTTAATGGCTACTGTAACAATTACAATGAGCTCTCTTTACTTTTAAAAGAACATAAATTCCACATCGTAGCACTTCAAGAAACACACCTCTTCTCCAACCCACCAGCTAGTATGATTCCGACAAACTTCTCCATTTACTCTAATAATGACATTGAGCGCAACTCAACTGCCAAAAGGGGAGTTGCTCTATTAATTCATAACTCACTGGACAATTTCCGTCTCAACATAAATACAACCACCTTAGCAATAGCAGCAAATATCAAATCCGAAATTTCTTTCACAATAATCAGCACTTACATATCTCCAACAGATAACATGTCAGAAAGTGACCTACAAAATTTAACTAACAATTCAAACTATCCCACTTTACTTCTAGGGGATTTCAATGGGTGGGTGGAGCCCTTTATGGGGCTCACCAAACTTTAACAAAAGAGGCAAAATAGTCACCGATTTTATACAAAACAATAATCTCATTATACTCAACGATAAATCCCCGACTCACTTTTCTACGCGTTCAACACATACACACTTAGATCTAAGCATATGTAACCCACCGCTTAACATCGCTGCTACATGGAAAACCTTAGACGAACCACACGGTAGTGACCATTTACCCATTTTCTTATCCCTATTTAGGTACAATCAAAGACGAGATATCAACTATCGCCCTAGATATAACCTAACGTTAGCTGATTGGGAGGTCTATGAAAAACCTAAAGAAAAGCTACTAGACGGGCTTACTTTAAATGCTAACAACAGCAACCAATCAGCAGCATTGTTCCTACGAAAAATCAAACAAGCCGCGAATTTGGCTATACCTCTAACTAAACCTCATTTTCATTCTCATACAACCTACTGGTGGAACGAATGTCTAGCTTCCCTTCGACATGATAAAGTAAGCTCTTGGAAACTTGCTAAATGTAGTCCCACAAAAGAAAACATTTTGCAATATAAAAAGGCTAATGCAAAGTTTAAACGAGAGGCGAAAATCTCAAAACGGGCTGCATTTGTAGACTTTACTAGAGACATAAACCATCAAACACCATCTAAAACTCTCTGGAATAAAGTAAACATCCTTCACGGCAATTTCTCCACAAACAACATCCACGTTATTCAAAATTCCGATAACATTGCAGTTTCAACCCCAGCAGAAATTGGGAAGGTACTGTCCAAAGCCTGGTCTGAATACTCAAGTAATAATAATTTTATCACTGAATTTCTAGACAGCAAAATCCGCTATACTAACCCACCTGTTACAAACTACAGGCTAAATAAACAATCAGAACAAATAGAAGTGACTTTCTCTCCGCTAGAGCTCAATGCCTGTTTGTCCACACTCAGAGGTAGAACTCCTACCTCCTTCTTAAAAAACTTCCCACAATTGGCAAATCTAAACTATGTGAGCTGTATAACATAATTTTTACCACCAGCATAATTCCACAACAGTGGAAAACATTTTATATTACGAAAGGTATGACAACGAAAGTGACATACACCGAAGATTCTCCTTTACAAGCCGCACTAAAAAACAGGCTGGGCAGAAAACGTAACACGAAGAAAACTACAGTACTGCAAACGTTGTTAGGCATGGCAAAAGAAATGGATATCTCTATCACCGCTGCCCCAGGTCAACGCCTCCGCGCTCCTCCTTGGACTCTTCAAAAAGGCTCCATCATTCTAGATCTGGCCAAACATAAAAAAGAAAACACAGCACCAAACGTTTATATACAAAGCTTCCTACATATATGTAACACACACGCAAATTGGAAAACTCTCTACACGGATGGTTCCAAGCACGACAACATCGTTGCCTGCAGCGTTGTGAACAACCAATCCACAATAATGGCCTCATTACTACCAGGATTCGCCTCGGTGTTTACTGCAGAAGCAACAGCAATTCTCCACGCTTGTCAAGTAGCAAATGAAAGTAGACATAAACACATTATCTGCAGTGATTCCCTTTCATCACTTGAAGCCATTTTAAATATCAACATTGTTGACCCAACCATATGCCAAATGAGAGATATACTCATCGCCAACATTGGTAAAATAAAACTTCTATGGCTACCCAGCCACATCGGTATACAAGGCACTACACTAGCTGACTCAGAAGCTAAACTTGCAACTAGATTACCGTTGAAACTCATTTATACTATTAACAAAAACGACATTAAAAACTTAGCTTATAAACATTATCTCAAATCGGAAAACCAGTGTTGGATTGAATACTCACATTATTATAAAACCATAAACCCTAATCGCCGGCCATCGATCTTACCCACAACAATACCTAGAATGCAAAACATTATTTACACCCGCTTTCGACTTGGGCATACCAGACTAACGCACAAACATCTTTTGGAAAATACTCAATCGGCTATACGCCCTTATTGCAAGGCGGCGAACCTTACAATTCAGCACCTAATACAAATCTGCCCAGCATTAGAACACGTACGCCGGGAATTAAGTAATCCAAACTTAAAAGAACTACTTACCGATGTAACACATACGAACATAAAAGAAATTATAAAATTTACCCATAAACTAAACATATTTTCTGTAATATTTTAAATCTTTAGTTTTAGTGAATAGATTACTAAATAACCTATGAAGCTGATGGCCTCAGTCGCTAAAGCTGATCTCTAGTTTGTTAAGGCATAATTGTATTATCCTTTTACAATAAAATAAATAAAAAATAAATAATAATTCTCGATAATGCTCAATCTCTAATGTTTTTAATTAATTGCATAGCAAAATGTGTTATGTAACATAATTTTTTAAAGGTTTGGTTGTTAAAACCGGGACCGCAAATAACTGTTATTAGTAAAACTTTGGTTGAAAAATTCAACATGAAGTTATGGTAGAAAATCTATGATGTTGTATATGAAAATGATCGTATTTTAAAGATCTATGCATTCTTTTAAAAAACTTAAATTTTATAATTTGTATCTCTTTCATCAAACTTAAGTATTTATTCAGTGAGTGTTAAGCGGGATAGAAAAAAATCCAGTGATGATAGAATGATCAAATTGCAACAGTATGAAGTACTTTATTGATACAACTTCCTCCGTACGTTGCGAAATTTGAAACCAGTTAAAACATATAAATTGTGCTTTATTGCACGTGTTCTTTATTGAGTTCCATTAAAAACTAAACTTAATAGTTACCCTAACTTTCCACCTAACCCACGACGTTGGATTACGCTGCTGCTGCTCTGCTGGCGGTTAGCGGCGTTGATACAATCGTTGCGCTAACGATGTTTACTTGATGATTTTGTAATAGCTGCTTTTGCTGATGCAGCTAAACATGATGAAGAGAATTGTGGCGCTTGTGATGTTGTCATAGCGCAATGACCACAGACGATAGCAATAGCTATTGTTTCACTGACACATCGAAGTGTGCCAACAACGATATGCGATCATACCGTGTGATCGCATTTCTGCTGATCCAGCAAGTTGCATGAGGTGGCGTGCTGTCGTAATTTGGCTGAATGTGATTGACCTAGGCGAAGGCTAGGAAGACAACTGTGACATTTGGTTAATGACATTTGTGGGAAGAAACTTGTGATAACTCTTCCCCTTCTAAGTGAGGGACGTCCGCGGACCTTGTGGCGGCATTTTCAATAACGGCTTTGATGGATTTGGCTAAGGACGCTTTCTTCCTGTTCGCTGCTGCTCGCTGAAATGCGTATACGAGCATTCCTACAATGAGTAGGGCTCCTAAAGCGGCGAAACTTACCAGGTTATTGCGTTTGACGCTTTGCTGCAGATATTTAATATGCTGAAGGTTTTGCTGATTTACGTGGCGAAGGTAAGGTGCGCTCAGAATTTCTATGTGCTGTGTCAAGTTGATATCTGGGGACCATGGCGCTTCAGGTTTCAAAGGCGCCGTGGAATTTTCGTTATAAAATAGGGTGCCGTTAACTCTTACCATTTTCTCGAAGGCCACCAGGTAAGTTCCATTTACTGTAATTGGAGCCTCGTCGTTTTCTTCTATGACCGCCGTTTGGTCGTTAATAACAATCACACCGTCACCTATCGATGTAATAGGTGCAGTTGGCCGTGTTGCGTGTCATTAGCTGTAGAGCGCATGATGTTGCTAATGATGTTACGCAGAATGTTGGGGTTGTATTACTACAATTTCTTACCGCTACAGTTTGGTTGTCGCATGTAGCTAACGTGGGTTCTTGCAAATGTAGAATTTGGTGGTCGTGGGCTACTGGAAAAATTCGTATTTTCCTGCATCTAAATCTAGGTATAGGATATTTCATTAAAAAGTATATTACGTTATTGTATTGGACTATTTTAATCTTAACTAAAGGTATGATATCGGCTATCGTGAGGTTTGTGAAGTGCTTCAATTTCATTATTGAATTTATCTCCGCATTATCCAGAAGAATAGGATTGAGCATTCCAATTTTTGCGAAAGTAATGGAGGTGAGCAAGTTATTTAATTCTGTTATCATTGCCCTATTTCTGGCCATAAGAATGTCGTAAAGGTAACCTGTGTCTATTTCTCTTTGTTTTGCTTGTTTTAGGATCTTATTCACTGTGATAGTAAGGCTATTAATTTCCTTTTGTACCTCCGTATTAATAATGAGCTGCCTGTCCTGTGAGTCGATTAATTGTTCCTCTGTGCTACTCAGTCTGTCGAAATCATCGTGGTCAGGAGTGCCGGTAATATATTTTAATAATGTCCCGAGGGCGTTTAAACTTCTCGCCTGCCTATGGTGCGTATTTATCAATTGTAGAAGTCTGTCTATTTGGCCTATGTCTGCGTGCAATATTTTCTTCATGTGCGATTGGGGGAAATGGTCTGTCGTGTTAAACGTTTCGTCTTGTAGTAGTTCCTAGAGAGTTAAGTTGGTGATATGCTTGATGTGTCTGAAATTTTCCCAGATTATAATGTCTCCGTCTACCACTGGGATGTAACTTGCGTTAGTGTAGTCCATTATCCGTCCCGTTGACAACGATGCCGATAACAATGTGAAAAATACCAGGGAAACCCTAAAAATAAAAATGTAAATGACATAAGTTACTTAGCTCGTGCGAAGGTTGTCCTTATGGACCCTCCTTCCTCTTATAAGCACCGTAGTGCCGAGATCTTTTTCGACCTCCTCTTCGGTGTAGAGAGGCGTCAATTTATTTCCTAGTCTTCTATTGTTTTTAACTAGTACTTTCTCTCCCACCGTAAACTCCCTGTCTTGTCGATTCCTATTATGTATTTCAAGCTCCTTATCCTGCGCTTCCTCTAGGCGAGAGGCTACCAGTTCCCCTCTTTGTCCGACTGAAAAATTGTAATAGGTTTCATTTTCGTTACTATATGAATGGACCTATTGTATTTAATTGTGGCCAAAAGAATAATTTCTTCAATGTCATCCATATTTGTATCAAGTTTGAGGCATCGCGATATTTCTATCAATGTGCTATGGAATCGCTCCACCTGGCCATTTGATGTACTGTGAAGGGGTGGGGCATTCGCGATGTCAATATTAAAATGATTCTTCAGCATGGATTTGATACTATTAGAATTCAGTGACTGTCACAGTAAATAGTTTTTGCACCTGAAAACATGTTGATTAGCTGAAGAAGCTGTGGCTTTACGTCTACTATTGTCCTGGACTTTAAGGACTGTACTATAGCAAACTTTGAAAACTTGTCAATGCAAGTTAAGAAATACTAAGAGCCCGTTGAAAATATGTCGATGTGGAGGATCTCTCCACAATATGTAGGAATGGGCGTCTGAGCAATAAGTTGCTTTTTAGGATGGCGATCATACTTCGCCCGAGAGCATGTGTGGCAGTTAGAGGCAAATTGTTTGGCTTTTCTCTCCATTTTGGGGAAAAAATAGTCTTCCAATATTTGCTTAACGTTCTCTTGGGGGGCTCGATGTGCCCGATTATGTTCGGCAGCGATAATTTCTTGCTGCTCGTTCGGGTCTGTTATGTCGATGACAAATTTTTCCGTATGTCTAAATTTGACTGTTGGAAAAAGTTCAACCAGTTTGTCCTGAAATTGTGCTAGTGTATGTAAGTCGCAATATATTGCGTTAACAACATCCACTTTTACCGCTTCTTGTAGGAGGCTTATTAAATCCTCTTTACTCTTAAACGAGATTAGATGCCTAGTTTTTTTTCCAAAAATTATAAACGTTCTTTTTCCTAGTTCTATGCCTTCTTCTACTAGTATCTGATTACGAAAGCAGTTCACTGGTTTATGAGTTCTCTCAATCGTGTTAGTTGACGAAACTTCGCTATGAATGTTGCCTAGACAATGCATCTGCGACTACATTCTCTTTACCAGGTTTGTAAATTAGTTTCGCGTTACATTCATCTATGAAGGCTTTCCATCTTTTAATTTCTGAATTTGGGTTTCTGTCTGAAACCGCAAAAGTGAGCGGTTGGTGATCTGTATGAACCTTAAGATCTGTTACGCCGTACAGGTAGTTTCTAAGGGTTTTAAGTGCCCAAACGATGGCCAACAGCTCTCTTTCGTTTGTGGCAAAATGTTCCTCACTACTGGTCAAAGTACGGTATATCATTGTTATAGGTTTCCCTTCCTGTGACAGGACAGCACCTATTGCGTGCGACGATGCATCCGTGGTTAAATCAAACGATTTATTAAAATCAGGGTAGGTTAGTGTCACCTCCTCTGATGCTAGTATTTCCTTTAAGGCAGTGAAGGCTTTTTTCTGTTCCTCAGTCAAATCAACTTCGATTTTTTTCGACTGTGACGCAGTAACTCGGCCATATTCACCCCTCATTATATTCGAAAGTGGCTTCGCTATTTTAGCGAAATCCCTAATGAAACAGCGGTAGTACCCCGCTAAACCCAAAAATGATCTTAGCCCCCTCAGAGTAGTGGGCTCCTGAAAAATTTTGATTTTTCCGCCGACACTCTCATGTTGGCCTCAAATAAACTTCTCAAAATCACTTCCACATCATCTAAATGTTGTTCTTCGTTTCGGGAAAATATAATGACATCATCCATATAGACAAAGCATTTGCTTCCTATGTGTTCTCTCAACACATCATCTATTGCCCTCTGGAAAATGCTGGGAGCATTCTTTAGACCGAATGGCAATCTACAAAATTCATACTTTCCATTTTTTACGGAAAATGCTGTTTTTTCTCTGTCCCGTTCCAGCAGGTTGATCTGATGGAAACCAGATTTCAAATCAAGGATAGTAAAAAATTTACTTCCACCTAGATTTGATAAAATTCCCGTGATATCCGGGATTGGATATTTATCGCTGATGGTTTTTTCGTTGAGCTTTCGAAAATCTATAACCATCCGCTTTTTTTCTTGCCCAGTTTCGTCAAGGCCTTTCTTTTTTACCACCCATATGGGATTATTATATGGTGACCTGGATGGCCGAATGATGCCGTTTGCTAGCAGTTCTTGAATTTCTTTGTTCACGAAATCCGAGACGCCCAATGGGTAAGGGTATAGCCTTGAATACACGGGGTCTTCGTTTGTAGTGCGAATCGTTGCTACTACGTTTGTGTTGTATGGTAGTGCTTCGTTGGGGTCTGCAAAAACCCCATTTATGCTACCAATCATTTTCGAGAATGCTTCTTCTAGATTTTGTGGCACGTTTTCTGCCTGCAGTCGCAAGTGAGTAACATCCTCGCTAGATACAAATAGTATAACCTCCTTACCAAAATCATGTGTTAATGTGTTTGTTTTTAAATTAATAGACGCGTGCACCTTGTTCAATAGGTCAAGGCCAATTACACCGTCAAATGAAGTAAGATTAGGTCATAGAAAAAATGCTGCTATTGTCCCAAAAATTTTAACCTTGCATTTATGTTTGATGGGGGTAACTCCATGAATAGACTTTACTAAAAATGAGTTTTCTACTGGTTTTATTCCTTTCAGCCCTGGAAGGGGCCTGATATAGCTCCTTGACGCCCCCGTGTCAACAAGGAGCTTGACTTCTTTTCCTCCTATTGACCTTGAAATCCAAGGAAGGAGGGACTTTGCCCTAAAAAATTAACCTCATCGGATTCGATGTTGTCGGCTGCTTGCTCGGCTTCGTTATTGTATGTTTCTTCATTTTGCGACTCCCGCTCGTCGGTAAGATGGTTTACGCGCTGTATTTTGGGTCCTGTGTACCGCCCTGAGTTCGCTACACGTTTTTGCCCGTTCCCTTGCGGCTTACCGTATGGCTCGTGGCTGGGATTACTTGCTTGGTTTTTAAATTGGGATATGGAGGGATCTACTTCCATAGGCTCAATGCGCCTTTGGCCAGAATAATTACTACTGGTAAATGGTTTTTGGGTATTTCCATAATTCTGTGGACGACTGGCCTGTTTATTTTGTTTGCTTACTGAAAAATGCGGGTTTTTATGACCCACACCGTGATCGTAGTTAGGTGTCTTTTGATTGGCCGGATTATGATTTCCGCCAGGTTTTTCTTGAAATCTGTTCGCGAAATTCATTGCGAAAGCGTAACGTTCATTGTTGGCATCTACCTCTTGTGCCAAAGCCAGGGCGAATGGGAGGTCAGATGGCCTAGATGCGAACAAGATATCACATAGTGGTTTCCTTAAACCTGATATAAATACTCTGAGTGCATCGGCCCTATATTTCTCATTTATAGTGTCTGCAACACCACTCTCATAAGACATAATTATCTTATTTGCCAACAAAGTTAGCTTCTTTTCTACCTCATCGTAGAATTCTAGGCATGTCATTGATCCCTGTCTCAGGGTGGATAATTCCTGCTCGATTAAGTATATCGGCCGTTTGTCAACGTAAGTAAAGTCAAGTCTGTAGATTATAGCGCTAAAGTTAAGCACTGTGTTAAAAGAAGAAAGTACTGCGTCGGCAGCACCTCTCACTTTGTTTCTAATAATAGTAACGGCTTGGTAGTGGCGTTCACTGCCATCGTACCTCCTAAATAATTCGTAGGCATTGTGTGCGGCTTCCCGCCAGGATACGTACGTGCCTTGGTGGCCAAAAAATTCCAGAAGGGACTTTATCGCGTCTAGCGTAATGTCGCAGGTAGTTAGGGGGTTGATTGTTACCCTAATATATTTTTCTACCTTAGGTTTGTTTATTGTTACTTGATTCTGTAAAGCAAGAAGCCCTCTGTCAAACTCCGTTTTCTGTTCGGCTAAAGCTCTCCTGACCTCTGCTTTTACTATCTCGCTAACTTGTTCTGTATTCATTGTAGTTTATCTGTTTGCTGCTAAATTTAAATTCTTAAAGAGGTCCTCCAACACCTCGGTCATCTAACATTCAAAGATTTACTTGAAAAATTTCACAAAGGACACAGGTTTATTTAGCACCTATTTTTTATTAATTATTTAATTTTTTTTTTTTTTTTTTTCAATTTCGGTTTTGCACTTTCAATAATTCTTTTAGAGCACTTCACTTACCTCTTCATACTTAGGTGTTATCCTAGCCTACGTTAATTCTTGATTTTCTTCTTTGGGTTGTAACGATTCTTGTTTCTACTCCTTCCGTTGTTGCTTGCTACTCTTCGATCTATTTTATTCGTATTCACCAGGATGCTTGTTTCAAATCCTTCTAACTGTTTGCGGTTATTATCATTAACTTCGTATTCACCAGGATGCTTGTTTCGTCCTTCTAACTGTTTGTGGTTATTATCATTCACTTCGTATTCACCAGGATGCTTGTCTCAAATCCTTCTAACTGTTTGCGATTATTATTTGTCCATTAGGATCAAAAATGATTAGTGTTTTCCAGCCCCACGTTGGGCGCCAATTGTGCTTTATTGCACGTGTTCTTTATTGAGTTGCATTAAAAACTAAACTTAATAGTTACCCTAACTTTCCACCTAATCCACGACGTTGGATAACGCTGCTGCTGCTCTGCTGGCGGTTAGCGACGTTGACACAATCGTTGCGCTAACGATGTTTACTTGATGATGTTGTAATAGCTGCTTTTGCTGATGCAGCTAAACATTATGAAGAGAATTGTGGCGCTTGTGATGTTGTCATAGCGCAATGACCACAGACGATAGCAATAGCTATTGTTTCACTGACACATCGAAGTGTGCCAACAACGATATGCGATCATACCGTGTGATCGCATTTCTGCTGATCCAGCAAGTTGCATGAGGTGGCGTGCTGTCGTAATTTGGCTGAATGTGATTGACCTAGGCGAAGGCTAGGAAGACAACTGTGACATTTGGTTAATGACATTTGTGGGAAGAAACTTGTGATAACTTATATGCGGTCAAAAATGAGCGTGCGCTAAGTGCAGAGGCAAACGTATACATGACAAAGTCTCAGGAAATGTTCCTGTGACAAAAAGGTTCTAATAAAAAAGTTAGCTTTTTGTCTCTTTTTCCGTTTTTGGCATATCAAGAAAAAAAAGTGGAACTTTCAACGATATTTTCTTTAACAAAATGTTGATAAAAAATTTTTTTCGCGTATCAAAAATCCGTCAAGGAATAGATAATTGCATTTTGCATAAGTGTTCAAAAAATTGCGCAAATCGGTTGGGCGGGTTTCTTGTAAATTTTCACATTATTTTAAAAGCAAACTTTTGGGAAAACGAGTTTAAAGTTTTTTCGATTGAATATCGCCTTAAAATTCTACAGGAATATTCCTGAATATATATAGGTTTTATTTATGTAAAACAATAATTCGATTTTTTGAACCGTTTACTGGTAACATGTGTGTTTTAAGTAGTACTAACAAAATAACAATTATTTGGAACGATAAATAATACTTACAAGGTGAGTTTTATTTTACAACAGACAACTAAAGCTCACCGCATAAGTTTTATTTCTGGAGAAATCGAAATAAAACTGATTTCATACATAAGTGTTATTTATTAAAACCAAAAAAAGGATTATTCTTGAAGAAATATAGTACTTATGAAATAACTCTTTAATTTGATGAGAAATATAAAAACCAAAACATAAGAATTGAATAGTAATTTGTTCGATATCGCTTAGCTTAAAGTTACATCCCTAATAAAATCTTTTATTTTGTTACATTGTAGTATTTTAATCGATTTAATTGAGAAATATTTTAGTTAATTTAGTTCGCGGCTTAACGAAAAAATTGGTTTAACGGATTAGACTGATAATTTTTGTGTTCTTTAAATCGAAAAACTACTGTATATATTTATGTATATATGTAATAAGAATACGATTACTAAGGTACCTGTAAACCTTACAAAATAATAATTATTTTTGAACAATAAGTAAAATTTACTAGATAAGTATTCATCACGTAAGTTTTATTTCTTGGTCGTAAAATAAAACTCATTCCATAAGGGTTAATACTGAAAGAAAAATAAAAATCAACAATTAAATATTATTTTACGATCAAACGTAGAATTTAGAAGTACTCTAATCGAAACAACATCAATAATAATAATGATAATGATAGTTATAATAATAATAATAATAAATATCAAAACATACAGATTAAATAATGATTTTTTCGATATCGGATCTAAATGGAACGGCTGCTGAATACCTCCCTATCGCTAGTAAATATGCTCGCCATGTATTTTATATACTTATACTTGTGCAAACTACAGCCTGGGCTGAAAAGTTAAGTCATTCAAATATATATGGGTTCAAGAAATTTTATAAAATAACGTTGTAGGTATAGAGGTTGCGGTATGCAAATAAAAAACGTGTGGGTTGCCTGAAGTCCAATCAGAAAAGAGAATGGAAAAACGAAATTTTTATTTTTCTTAACGAGAACGATTACAATGCAATAAGAATAATGAATGAAAACAAAGCAAAATGTCAAAACCAATAGTGCGCATGGTTGCAATAAGGAAGACAAAGTTCAGGAGTTCAAGGTGTTGCCACATAGGTATGTAAAGGGGAAAAAAAGGGGAAAAGTTTTTATTATTTTCATAGAAAGGATTTACTAACACGTAAACTCGTTTTGCTTTATTGATTACTTCTTTCATATAACGCGTTGTCTGACTGAAACTTGATCGGCATATGCTTTGTATATTAATCACTTGCCTGAACCGACAATAACAATAATTTAGCTGAAATGCAACTGATTGTTCAGATATGAGATTTTACATTAGATCTCCTACACCAATACACACAAGACCATTCAATTTGGCACTTTTTACTTGGAAAGTGCAAAATGGACACCGATGATTGTTCAGATATGAGTTTTCGCGCTATAATTAGAGAACGCAGAACTTCGGCTTCAGCCATGTTAGGCCACCAAAGTTCAGTTCGGCTCCGATTTCAGTTTCGGCCAACTTTGCTAATTTTTACTCATTTAAAAATTGTATAAAGTTTGCCTGCTTGCATTCCATATTTCAGTATTAAAACAGGTAATTATCACGTGACGATAACGTAAGAAATGAGCATTCCCTATGACGAATAGTCAGAAAAACTACGAAACATAATGTCAAACTCAAACGAAAACAAATTGTGCACCATTGCTTTACTTTTAAAAGGGATGGTTCAGTAAATAAAAGGTGATATAATACAAAAGGGGGAATACTAGAGCCAACACCGAAGCCAAACTGCATATAAGTGCTATCAAGAATCTGAAAACGAGTGCTGGACCAGGTACGCGCATCACTAACTACAAAACGATTAACCGTAATCGTTGGCCGACAATCCTTTACAAGGATGTCTAGGAGACATACCATAATATACACTCACTTTTGGCTTAGTCATACCAGACTAACCCACAAACAACTTTTGGAAAACACCCAAGCGCCCGCCTGCCCATATTGCAGTTCAACAGCTCATACAAAACTGCTCATCATGAGCATGTACTCCGAGAATTAAGCAACTCATATTTAATAGAACTGTTTACTAATGTAAACATAGATGAGTTCATAAAATTCATTTGAAAATTAAACATATATTTGAAAGTGTTATACTATTCGATCATTAGTTTATACTCGTTATGCAAACTTAATATGTGAAAGCTTGATGGCCCTAGTCGCTAAAGCTAATCGCTAGATTGTTAAAGCATAATGAAACTTTTGTGTATCATTTTAATATATTAAATCGAGTTCAGTATTATACAAGTAAAGAATAGCCAAGATCCGGTGAAACCAAACTTTAAATACACGGCGTTTTGGTTAGAGACTGAATAATTTATTTTATTAAAAAAAAAAATTAGTATGCTTAGTTAGGCATTTTCAAATATTAATCTACCTTGGTTCAAAACACGACAATATGTATACAAGTTGATATACAATACTAACTCGAGTTATCGGGTGCATGCACATAAACTTATTCACAATTAGTATGCCCTGCAATCCCAATTAGTCAGCCAACTATCTGTTTCCATACAAACAACAGGTATTTTAAACATGGGGATATCCGCATGCGGTTCAAGCAGCTCACAACTTCCGGGTGATTTCACTCAAGGTTAGCTCCAAAAACTCCGTTTGGCAGTGAGCTAAAGTGTGAAGGCGAACCTGGTGGGGCCACTCCGACGTTTTCGATTTATGGGCTCACCAGGGCTTTGTAACATCTGTCCATCAGTACGTGCGGCCCCGAGCGGGCGTCAGCCTTGGAGCAAGGGAAATGCCCCAGAATCTGGTTATGGACTATGATCTAAGAGCATGCACCTGCAATGTTCGGACCCTCTATTGGGAAGGTGCCCCTTCCCGGCTGGTGGATGTCCTCGTTAAGGCAAAGGCTGGCATCTCCGCCCTTCAAGAGGTGCGATGGACGTTGCAAGGAACGAAGAAGATCAGGCCTTGCGATGTCTACTGCAGCTACTATATAAAGGAGCACAAACAACTTATGGTGGGAGAGAGACTTCGTCCCCTCAATGGGCTGGTAAGGTACACGCACAAGTTCATTTGCAAAATATGGTCGGACGAACGCATGCCTGCTGATTAGATTTTAAGTGCATTCTTCCCAATCCCCAAAATGGGCAATCCTGCAATACGCGCCAACTACCGCAGGATCAGTCTCTTAGCACAGCAATAAGGTCCTGTCGAGCGTATTGTGTGAACGACTGAAGCCCACCGTAAACGAACTGATTGGACCTTATCAGTGTGACTTTAGACCAGACAAATCTACCATCGAAAAGTACTCATGATACGACGCATCTTGTAAAAGACCCGAAAAAGAAGAAAATACTCACACCGTATTTTTGTCGAGTTCAAATCCTGTTTCGATAGTACGAGAAGAAGCTACTTATTTGCCGCAAATGCTCCAGCCCTGACAGTATTCAACGCGGTATGAATTGGCGGTGGTAGAAGAAGAAGACGGCCTCCTCTGCGTTGGAAAGACCAAGTGGAAAAGAACTTGTCGTCACTTGGCATTTCCAATAGGCGTCAATTTGTTGAACTCGGCCAAAATCTCTTAAGAGGTTATAGCGCCAATTATGTAAGTAATGTCTCAGTTCGAAAATTCGAAATTAACATCCAAACAAAACAGAACCATCATCTGGCCGTTTGCGTTTCAGTAGCAGCGTCCGCTAGATGCGGCATACCAACAAGAAAGTTCTGGGTTCGAATAGCACCAGACGAAACCTTTCTTCTGTTTTATTAATTTTGTTAATTAATTCGCTTCATTAATTAAGTTAGTTATTGTGAAATAATTTTTTTCATTTCGGTCTTAACATGTTTGGGAAAAAGATATTTTAAAAGTTCAAATATTATTGTGAGTTATATAAGAAAAACTTTTAATAATAAATTATAATTTGATTAAATACAAGTTTTGTATTTACGAGTATAATATAGAATAAATAATAAGTATAAATAAGTTCATATTTTAAGTGGCTAGAAATTGCCGTTGATTTTTTGAGATTTTTGTTTGTTTATCCTTCCATATAAATTTGAATTTATGCGTGCGCGGTATAAAAAATATGAGCAACACCGCCAAAAATAAATATATCTAATTAACAAACAAAGACACTTAAGACTTAAGTACTACAAAAATATTTTAGATTAATTACAACTCAAAAAAATTTTTTTAAATTTAAATGTATTAAATCTTGTACAGAATTGTATGGGTAACTCTGTGCCCATAAAAACAATGGCTCAAAGTGAAACTCGTGCATTAATTCTTCTAATATTCAGAAAGCTTTTTAAACCACCTTTTTCATCCTTTTTTAATAGAAATATAGTTCATTATGTAACGTACAAATCAAAGTTTCAACCTTTATACAAAATTCACAAAAATTCACCAAATTTAAAAAAAAATTTATCGAATTTTCAAAAGTTTAAATGGTTTTGGTTAGAGAATGAAATATTTGAACACGGACAACTTCAGAAATATTTGAAAAAGACCAATCGCGTGTACACTTTTGCCCCTGACTATAAGTAAAATCAGAATAAAATCAACAACATTACTGTTACATATTAAGGAGAGTTCTGTACTTACGTTTTCTTTCACATAATCAATTTTAGTTTCGAATGAATTAATACGGGAATCTTAATCAAAAGTATTGCTCATTTTGAGATTTTTGTTTGTTTATCCTTCCATATAAATTTGAATTTATGCGTGCGCGGTATAAAAAATATGAGCAACACCGCCAAAAATAAATATGTCTAATTAACAAACAAAGACACTTAAGACTTAAGTACTACAAAAATATTTTAGATTAATTACAACTCAAAAAAATTTTTTTAAATTTAAATGTAAGTAAATCTTGTACAGAATTGTATGGGTAACTCTGTGCCCATAAAAACAATGGCTCAAAGTGAAACTCGTGCATTAATTCTTCTAATATTCAGAAAGCTCTTTAAACCACCTTTTTCATCCTTTTTTAATATAAATATAGTTCATTATGTAACGTAAAACGTATAAATCAAAGTTTCAATCTTTATACAAAATTCACCAAATTTAAAAAAAAAAATTTCGAATTTTCAAAAGTTTAAATGGTTTTGGTTAGAAAATGAAATATTTGAACACGGACAACTTCAGAAATATTTGAAAAAGACCAATCGCGTGTACACTTTTGCCCCTGACTATAAGTAAAATCAGAAAAAAATTAACAACAATACTGTTACATATTAAGGAGAGTTCTGTACTTACGTTTTCTTTCAAATAATCAATTTTAGTTTCGAATGAATTAATACGGGAATCTTAATCAAAAGTATTGCTCATTTTGAGATTTTTGTTTGTTTATCCTTCCATATAAATTTGAATTTATGCGTGCGCGGTATAAAAAATATGAGCAACACCGCCAAAAATAAATATGTCTAATTAACAAACAAAGACACTTAAGACTTAAGTACCACAAAAATATTTTAGATTAATTACAACTCAAAAAATTTTTTTTAAATTTAAATGTAAGTAAATGTTGTACAGAATTGTATGGGTAACTCTGTGCCCATAAAAACAATGGCTCAAAGTGAAACTCGTGCATTAATTCTTCTAATATTCAGAAAGCTCTTTAAACCACCTTTTTCATCCTTTCTTAATAGAAATATAGTTCATTATGTAACGTAAAACGTATAAATCAAAGTTTCAATCTTTATACAAAATTCACCAAATTTAAAAAAAAAATTTCGAATTTTCAAAAGTTTAAATGGTTTTGGTTAGAGAATGAAATATTTGAACACGGACAACTTCAGAAATATTTGAAAAAGACCAATCGCGTGTACACTTTTGCCCCTGACTATAAGTAAAATCAGTATTTGGTCATATATAGTTTTGAGTGTATATAAAACTTCTCAAGAAAAAGTCGAAAATAGAATTTAGTAAATATTTGGTTGATGCGAAATCTATATAAACATTGGATTACCATAGTCAACAATGGGTGTATTGCTTGGAGATTTGTTTATGAAGCTGTTCTGCAAATCGTAAAGAGCGGAAGTGTTATTATTTTTCTTGTTGACTGCTACTTCTGAAAATAAATTTAGGTGATTCACAAGGTGTCATAATGAGTCATATTGTCATAATATCATAAATTTTATGACGGCTTAAAATATTTTGTTGTTCTACATGAATTGTGTACTAATAAAATACAACTCAGCACGGTATGTTTTTAACCTAATCAGCTATCTTTCGTTTACCTTTTCATTTCTCATTTTACTTTTGCCATTTTTATTAAGCGGCTAATTTTGAAAAAAAAATTGAGCAAATTGAAAATATCTAGGTAAGTTATCGAATACAACAGCACAAATGCCAAAAAATTTACTAAATACATTTGACTCAGCCGAAAGTAAAACCAGACTTGTACGGGAGATTGTTTTAAATACTTCAACATCTTTTATTGGGTCTAATATGTAGACAAACTCCTCTGGTCGTACGCGAACCATTTGATTAAATCTCCCGTCGTCAAAATTATGCAGTACACGCCGGTGCCAAACGACAGAATTTGGAATTCCCAAATGAATACTTCTGCGGTTGCCCAAAAGGCTTACCATGTTCATCATGAAGAGTTCGCCCGTTTCATGTTGCTCCCCCTCATCACCTGGACAACAATTTATATAATTTGTAGCTTATCTGATTCCGCAAAAATACTATATCCATAAGATGATTTATAAATAATTCAGCAATTATTTTATTTTTCTCTTTTTACCGTGCCACTTTTTTTAGTTTATTCGCAATCGGCTGATTAATAATTCAAATAGGACACGAAGTAAGCTGGTGTGTTCACACGAGCTGTAAATTTATTATATGACATATGTCTTTATAACATTTTGTGAATCACCAAATTATACAGGGTTTTTCAATAGGAACGCTACAAAAGTTTCTGTAAATAAAATAAAAACGGTTTGGGATATGAATTAAATTCTTTATTCATATGAAAGTACATTCGTCAAATATACGCACCGTCTGAACGCCTATCTAAATAAAGAAAACACAATAATATTAGGCAGTATCAAACATTTCACTTTTATAACAAAATATAACTAATATAATGGGATAAATAAAGCGGAATAAGACTAGTGAACTAACCTGATTTGAAAATTCATGAAAAAGGTGATGCAATATTGGAATAAGCAGAAATTTACCTTCACGTGGAATACAAAAATATTTATATTCAATGTCATATTTTCTAGTTTTTACTACTTTTGAATTTAATTTACTTGCTAATACAGCGATTGTTATAAGTAATTTTCGATATCTAATAAATTACTCGCTGCTGCCACAACGTTACCAGATTTCTCATGCATAGATATTACTTTAATAGGACCACAGCTTTCTCTGAAGTAACAAAAGTCTTTTTCTGTTTTAAAATCTTTATTGAATGAACGCATTTTTGAGACTTAGTCGCAATCGAATTCTATACCATTTATTTTTTCTGGTTTAAAGTTTAATTGTTCGAGGATTTTATTAGGTTTATGTATAAGCTTTTTTAAATACTGCATATGGTTTTCAAAATTCCAAGCTGGAAACCTATCTAAAAGGTCATATTGCTTAGAACAGAAATTGTGACTAACAAAGTGGTCTCCATTTATAAGTGCGAACATATTAACGAACAAATAAGCCCTTGCACGTACGGTGAACCTTTTTGTTGGAATTCAACTCTCCAATAGAAATTTTTGACAAAATGTTCATTAAAGATGCCTGCATTTTCTTTAAATGCCTTAAGCATTTGCCTATAGCGATAATCAAAATACCATTCATTTAAAATATTGTGAGCAGTAACCCGGCAACAATCGGAAAAGTTTTTTGCTATACTTAATTTGCAACAGTTTTAACATTTTTGTAGTTGTGGAATAACTACATATACTATAGTACATTCGAATTTCAGATCGTACAATTGTGTTGTATGTCTCAGTACAAATGCGTTTTGGTCCAGCATAAACTGTACCAAAGAATAATTCTTCAGAATCATTGTCTAAAATCATATAAACGGTCTTTGACCTTCGCCCGGAGCAATATCTTTCGGTTAATGCCCATGTTTTCTACTGGAATGTTATTAAGAGGAGTTTCATGACCACCAACATTTAGTTCATCAACATTTTGTTCGAAAGGAGGATGAGTTATTATGAGAAATAACATGTTCTGCATATATATTTGCCATTCGTGGTGTATCTTCCATTAATGCAATAAAAGTAACTTCTACTTGGTTATCAAAATTTTCAATTCAGTTTTCATTAACATGAATATTATTGAATATTTCGCTCACGGTACAAAGGAATTTTAATTAAAAAGTGTAATGCTTCCATAATATTTGCTGGCCGTATTGTATCAGTCACATAATCATGATTACATTCCATACGTCTTCTTATGAGAATTTGATTGACATGTGTTTGATCAAACGATCGAGGAAAAGACGTTAAATGTCATTCACAGTAATAGGGATGATGACAACGCACATTTTAGTGAACTCTGACCATGGCACCCTAAGGGGAGAACCGCCATGAATGATAATCTGGGGATACTTAGACGTTCTTCTTTTGTCATAAGATTTTTCTGGCAATCGGGGATTTCTGGAAAATCTAAACCATTAGCTAAACATAATTTTGCGCTTTTGCAAGTCTCACAAAAACTAAAATTCTCATTTTCAGAAGAAAAGTTGCGGCTATATACACACTTATTATTATTGCATTGTTTTGGTTTTTACAAAACACTGTTATGTGGGCGTGGTTATTCTCCGATATCGTCATTAGCATAAATAGTTACACAGTCAGTATTAAAGAAATAAATCCTCTGACGGAAATATAAGCAAATTACAAGCAGATGTATACAACAGTGAACGCTTGAATAAATTAATGAAATAACTAAAATTTAATAGCTTAGAGAAGAGCACAGAAAAAGAATTAAAAGAAATTTTCCGCAAATATCAACCATTTTTCCTTTGGAAGGCGATAAACTTTCAGTAAATAATGTTTATGAAGAAAAACTGAACTTTGTCGGTTAAGTCGCCAATATAAATGCACAGCTACAGACTACCGCTAACACAACAAGAAGAAATACAAACAAACAAGAACAGGGAATGATTGATAACGACATCATAGTCAGTCCATACAATTCTCCACTACTTCTAGTACCTAAGAAGAATGCACATGATAACAAGAAGTGGCGTTTAGTAGTTGACTACAGAAAATTAAATGACAAATAAATTTCCATTGACAAGATTAGAGGACTTACTAGACATTCCAGGAAGAGCAATATACTTCACAAATTTGGATATGACAAGTACATTGCACCAAATACCTTTACAAAGTGATTCAAGACCAACAACGGAATTTTCTACACAAGACGGACACTATCAATTTTAACGTTTACCATTCGGGATTAAAAATTTCATTTGAAAACGAATGTTAACAATTGCTCTTAGCAGTTTAAAATTAGAGGCATTTTTTTATGTAGACGATATTATTGTTTTTAGATGTTCTTTAAAACACCACAACAATAACCTCATAAAAGCTTTGGAGGGACCAAAACATTACAAACTTAAATTGAATGCAAGCAAATGTCGGTTCCTTAAATCAGAATTCGATTATTTAAGACATTTATTAACGTGCAAAGGCATTTTGGATACTTGCAGTTATCCAAAACCAACAAATCCAGATGAAACAAGAAGATTTGTAGCTTTTTGTAATTATTATAGACGGCGCATACCAGATTTGGCTCTAGTCGTTAAATGTTTAAATGCACTATTAAAAAAGGATAACCTTTTATTTTGTCACAGGAATGCGAAAGAGCATTTAATAAGTTAAAACAAGTTAGTTAATCCACCAAAACTCACAACAGGCGCATCTGACTTTGCTTTAGGAGGTACAGGTCATAGTTACCAATATCATACGCAAGTAAATCGTAAGAAAAACATGACATAAACAAACCAATTATTATAAAAGAATTATAAGCTATTCATTGGGGATTTAATTATTTTAGAACATATCTCTATGGCAGAAAATTCGTTGTAGTAACTGATCACAGACCACTAGTATCTCTGTCTTCACACAGAAGTCCATCATCAAAAATGACAAGAATTAGAGTAGATTTTTCAGAATATGACTTTGAAATTGTAAACAAACAAGGCAAAATCAATACGAACGCAGATGCATTATCACGCATTAAAATTGACAGTGACGTACTTAAATCAATGATTCTAACAAATAAAAATGAGCACGAAGATAAGAAAAGTATTAACATCATAACAAGGAGCAAGGCCGCAAAATTAAAGAATATTGAAGAAAACATGAATACCGGTACACGCATTAACAAAAAAAATATATCTGCTAAGAAGTCTGATCAAATTCACATTTGGGAATATACATCCTTTAATGACGTGAAGAAAATGAAGAGATTGAAATTTAATATTGAAAAAGATAGTAGTACTATATTGAAAATAATTGATAACGAAGTGCACATAACTTGTAGCGATGACTCTTTGAATCAAGATCCAATGTTGGAGAAACTACACAGTTTACTAAGAAATTCACATATAAAGGAGCTAGCCTTTTGTGATAAAGATTATATATTCAAAAATATTGATATGAATGTACTTAAGAAGAAATATAATGAGTAATGTCATTTATAAACCCCCGCCAATAAAAATAATAATATAAAAAGCTCCAAGAAAAATAGAAAGCATGATACTTAAACACAAATTAATTGAAGAATTTCACTGTTCAAACATTGCAGGCTATTTAGGTATTCGAAACACTATTTGAAAACTTAAACAAAGATATAATTCATTAAAACAGACGAACAGAATTTTCAAACGAACTTATGAACAACGTATGTTACACCATTTCTCCATCATACAATAGGCCCCCCTTGAGTAAGCCCATAGAACACGTAACGAATATCTACTTTCATTTGCCGACGACTATGAATAGGACAAATGGATATCAAGGATGATAGAAAACCAGATTACGACAACGCCGGCAGCGTACACGTCACAGTGATAATATAATACATATAAACAAACCGAATAAAATTTATGACGTTGAAAATTATGCTAATGATTTAAAAATAAGACTTCAAACCTCAATAAAAAATGCCAGAAATATAATTAGTATTGAAAAAAGTAAAATAAAATCAAAACATCATAATAACATAGACAAAAGTAATTTTGAAAGCGCTGCTACAATGAACTTCCACTAGCAATGCTGCCTTTGCGCAAGCAGAACGGTTTGACGACGCAGCAGGTTAATGTATCAAAATCCTGAGCTGACACTTTCCTTTGATGAAAACCGAAATACTGGAAAAGGGGTGGAGTTATGGAAATTAGTTTCAATCAAATTTTTTGTATAAATTTAATAAATCAGAAATAACTTGACAAGACTTCTGGCATTTTATTCCTCACATTCCGGCAACCTCGTGGCTGTCTACTGACTAGCAGAAGCCACTCTGCTGTATAAACATGAAGTGGTTCCATATCATAAATAAATATACATCCATTAAGATCCTGCCTTCTCTGAGATGTCAGCTCAAATGTATCCAAGTTAGTGGCAGATCAAAAAATTTCATTCAATGCTATGATTGAAAGTGTGGAAAATAACAATGGTCTTTTATTTTTTTCTGTACGATTCCGGTGGAACTGGTAAGACTTTTCTCCTCAATTTAGTATTGGCAACAATGCGACAGTCGGGAAGAAAAGCACTAGCGGTGGAGTAATCTGGAATTGCTGCAACCCTACTGAAAGATATGAAAACGGTTCAATATACATTTAAATTGCTGTGTCCTTAGAACAGTTGTCTGTATGCTCAACCCGCACTAACCTTTTGGAAAAGCTCTTACAGAAAAGGTCGCTAATTATTTGGGATGAGTGCACTACGAGCTATATAGCTTATGTAGAGGCAGTAGACCGTATATTAAAAGGCATTAGAAACTCGCTACCAGTTATAACAAAAGGTACACGTTCCGGGGCGGGTGACGTAACTTTTGTTTCGGCTGGAGACTTTCGCCAAACGCTACCAGTTATAACAAAAGGTACACTTACCGACAATATTAAGGCGTGCCTCAAATCATCACCTGTGTGGCAATAAATGGAATCGGAAAATTACCATCTTCAATTGTTAATAGCCCTCAAGTATTGTTAAATAATGAATTGGCTCAAACTGTTTACAGTCTAGAAATTCTTATAGATATAATCTATCCCGCCATCAAAAATCTAGCAGAAAGAAATTTCACTTGGCTCTGTGCGAGTTGTATTACCGAGGAACGAATATCATATTGGTTTTGAACTCCATACTTTCTTCACTAGTCGTTAGATAAAATTGAGTGATGTTGTTAAATATGATATATAATATAGATTTGGTGTACTTAAACTAAAGAAATATTACTAAAAGCACATTTTCAAAAACGTTTTAATATTAAATCGCACAAGCATGCAACTGTTAACGAACGTACAATGTAGGGTGTGATGCAATACGGAATGTAGCATAATAAATAAATAGTTCTTCGCCCATTTCAAAATATTGGTCGACTGTGTTCAGTAAAATGCGAGAATGTTATAAGTGTGTTGGTGTTATGGTCACGCTTGGCTTGTAGGATATAGAATACAATTGCTACACGAAATCGACTTCGCCTGAGCCTTCGTTCGCAATAGGGCGGGATGTTTTATAATGATCGTATTTTAGAGATCTATTGCACTTCCGAATGCCTCGATAGTCACTTATGGTAGGGTGTTTTTTTAGACTTATAGAACTTTAAATTGAAATAAAACACATAAAAAATGAAGTATGATCCCAATTTTCTTTTATTTCAAATATATTTTCATGACATTTAATATTTAAAAATGATTTCTGGCATATGCCCGCCATGACTTGCTTTGGTGAATCGGATGCGATCAGTCTAATTTTGAACCAGTTTCTGGAGCAACTGTGGGTGTATTTCGTTAATAACACGGGTTATGTTGGCTTCCAAAGCTTCAATTGTTGCTGGTTTATCAGCGTAAACTAGAGACTTTACATAACCCCAAAGAAAATTATCCAATGGGGTTAAGTCGCATGATCTTGGAGGCCAATTCACTGTACCCTTTTTTTGTCATAATATTATCGCCAAATTGCTCTTTCAACAAATCGATAGTTCGAGTGGCAGTATGAGGCGCGGCACCGTCTTGTTGGAACCAAAATTCTTGCCGGTCAATGTTATGCAAATTTGAAAAGTTATAATCGGTAATCATTGATCTGTAACGATCGCCATTGACAGTAACTATCACATAAAGGATCAATATTTTCTTCTATACGTACAGTTCTTTGTCTTGTTGTTGGTTTTTCATCGAGTAGAGTAAATGTTGTTCGAAATTTATCAACAGTTTGACGAATAAGCTGCTCTGATGCTCGATTATGTGGACCATAAAATTCACGAAGTGCTCTATAAATTTGGCGAACAGAACACTGAATTTTAAAGTAAATTTCCACAATTTGTAAACGTTATTGCGGCGCCATTCTTTCCATAATGATTTATCAATGCTTACTGAACAGAAATGTCAAAACGAAATGTCATTTACCAGCTGCCAAGTGACAGCTGCCCCTATCGAAAGTTCTATCAGTCTAAAAAAAATACCCGTTATATACTACCCAGGCGAACATTCGCCTGCTCTATCTACGGTTCTTGTTCATGATTCAATTATTAACGGTTTAGGTAGGTAGGTTGGAGTGGCAGCCGCCTACAGCGGCTCACTTAGGCCAATATTAGGAGGTCCATTGTGTTACCACAAAGAAAAATTTGTACCATCCAAGAGGAAAAATTACCCCTCACCAAACCATTTTGCCTCCCTGATGAACTTCAACAGACAATTTACCTCGGTGCTTGAAACCTCACTAAGGTCATCCAAAAACGGTGATCCCAGATATCGCATTCTGCTTTTACACAGTGCAGGACACTTACACAGTAAATGCAAGATCGTTTCCTCCTCCTCGTCGTTCTTGCAGCTTCTACAGCATCTTCGGAAGGGTACTCCCAACCTTTCAGCATGCTTCCCTATCAGACAGTGCCCTGTTAGAACCCCGATGACGTTGGAAATGTTTTCCCTACTTAGAGAGAGAACGCTGCGCGACCGTTTCCGGCCCCATTTAGGCCACATCTGCCTTGAGGTTCGACAGGTCGTATTTTGTTTCCATCTATTGTCAGCTTGCTTATATGTACAATCTCTGAGTAGCAGTTTGCAAGTGGCAAACGGCATCCCAATGCGTTTTTTACCTTGAAGAATCTGCTTGGTCGTACCTTGTCTTGCAAGTTCGTCTGCCATGCAGTTTCCCTCTATGTCCCGGTGACCAGGGACCCAAATGAGGTACAGTCTGTTCTGCTTGGCCATCTCCTGCAGAGATAGGCGGCAGTCCAGCGCGATGTTAGACTTAAACGTGAAAGAGCTCAGAGCTCTGATTGCAGCCTGGCTGTCACTAAGAATGAAGATGTCTCTTCCTATAATCCCGGCCCCAATCCTCTCTACCGCCTCCATGATAGCTGAGACCTCAGCCTGGAAGACGCTGCAGTGATCTGGTAACCTAAAAGAAATTTTCAGGAGAGGGTTTCGTGAGAAAACGCCTCCTCCTACCTTATTATCGAGTTTCGAGCCATCTGTATAGATGACAATGCTATCAGGTGGAGTATGAAACTCAAGTTTCCACTCCTCCCTGCTTGGAATACGTGTAATAAAATTACTTTCAGAAACCGATGTCAAGGCGCACCGGTCCGTGCTGCTCGGAATAGAGCAGAACTTATTCAAAATACAAGAGTGCCCTTGGCTTTCAGGGTGGCACTGGGATGTCTCTCTTAGTCGCAAAGCATTCATCACTGCCATTTGTTGTCCAACCAAATCTAAAGGAATAAGGTCTAAAATGACGTTCAAGGCCTCATTTGGAGTGGTTCTGAGCGCCCCACTTATGCAGATCATACTAGATCTTTGCACCTTGGTGAGTAGTCTAAGGTTAACCTTTTTTCTAATGCAGGCCACCACACGATCACCCCATATAGGAGTATTGGTCTGACGACCGCTGTGAAAATCCATCGACAGATCCGGGGATTAAGACCCCATTTCTTGCATATGGCTCTCTTAAATGTGTAGAGGGCTACGGAAGCCTTCTCATGACGTTGAACTAGATTCTCCTTCCAGCTCAACTTCCTATTTAAAATAACGCCTAGAAATTTGGCACTTGTAGAAAGACTTAACCGGGTACCGTTTGGTACCGGTGGAGTCACCGAAGGCACTTTATACCTTCTCGTGAAAAGTACGAGTTCCGCCTTACTTGAGCTGACCCTGAGCCCGCAGTGGGTGGACCACTTGGTTACCTCCCGAAGCGCTCGTTGCATCCGCTCGCATAATGTCTGCGAAAACTTTCCCCTGAGTGCAATCGCGACGTCATCAGCGTACGCGACGACTTTTGCGCCACCTCATGCCGTATCTCGCAGTAGCGTATTTACAGTGAGGTTTCATAGGAGTGGGGATAGGACGCCTCCTTGTGGCGTCCCCTCGACACGTGCCGTGACAATTCGCTCGCACCCAGCTTAGCCCTTACGACTCTGCAACAAAGTAGCTGGCCGATAAAGTCAACCAGTGAGTGTTCAACCCCTAGATCCCTAACGGCGCCAGTTATAGCTTCTGGAAATACGTTATTAAAGGCTACAAGTAAGAATTCCTTGACGCTGAGAGACTTCTCAATATAGCCGACCAAGCTATGGAGTGCAGTCTCAATAGATTTGCCTTTGCGGTAGGCATGTTGGTCATTAGACAGTAGTCGACTGTCGATGGTATCGGAAAGGTATCGGTCGGAACAATCCTTTCAAGTGCCTTAAGAGCAAAGGATGATAGACTGATAAGCCTAAGATCCTTTGGATTAGTGTGTGAGGCCTTACCGGCTTTAGGAATAAAGACAGCCGTGACATTTCTCCATGCCAACGGTATGTGATTTAGTTTGAAACAGGCCCTGAAAATAGTAGAGAGCCATTTTGCAAACAGCTCCAGTGTCTTAATTAGCTGGGCAGGTATTATCCCATCCGGCCCTGCAGATTTGTATGGTTTAAAGCTTTGGATAGCCCGTTTAACCTTTTCTTCCGAAACCGGTATGTTAACGGGGTTGGAGGAGATGAACGGAGTAGTTCCTTCCTCCGCAGTTGTACTACCAGGGAAATGGGTATCTAATAGCAGTTCAAGGGTTTCCTTTCCCGTTGAGGTCCAGGAACCGTCTTGCTTTTGCAAGAAACCTACCGGGTTAGAGGATCCTGAGAGAATCTTCCTTAGCCTGGCTGTCTCGGAAGCACCCTCGATGCCGCCGCAGAAGTTTCTCCACGAGGATCTCTTTGCCGCCCTTAAAGCTTTTTTATAGGTCTGAAGAGACTTTTTGTACTCTAGCCATACCAGCTGGAGACTAAGGCTACGTTTATGACCGAGCGAATTCGCGTCGCGCGATGCGATGAAAATCGCTCTATCGCTACCAGCGGTTTCGCCATCGTAATCGCTAGCGATTGAGTGTTTACAGTACAGCGAATTCAGAAGCGATTGGAAATTTATAACATCACTTCCGTTCGTAGTTTCTTTTACTTTTTATTAAAAAAAACATGTGTGCACACGTTCGTAAAATTTTGCTTACAGAAAGTAGTCTTTTAGTGCGTCAGCAGATTTTATGATTTTGTAAACAGAAAAGATTCCAAGTGCATCCAATTTGCAATGAACGCAAACGCCATGGAGAGTTCCATCATTTACACACCCGCCTTCTACAATATCCTGAGAAATTTATGGAGTATTACCGAATGAGAATTGACACATTTAATTATATCTTAAATAATATATCCAAACACATAGAAAAAAATACTAGAAATCAAAAAACACCAATTGATGTTGCAGAAAGGCTCGCACTGACCATAAGGTAAGTAATATACAATGTTATGTATCCATTTCTCATTATATCATTTCATTTCATTTATGTATCCATTTTATTATAATATTA
Organism: Anomoia purmunda; assembly: GCA_951828415.1. Lineage (NCBI taxonomy): Eukaryota > Metazoa > Arthropoda > Insecta > Diptera > Tephritidae > Anomoia > Anomoia purmunda. The sequence goes on along the minus strand of OX639998.1, from coordinate 52,456,672 downwards.
CACACATTAATATTAAGTAGCTTGATTAAAATTTTGCGAATTTGGAAAAATTAAGCTGTTTGAATCCTGCGTTTCAATATTAGGGCTGCTACTCACATAACTAATAAAAGAAACTGGCGTAGCCGATTCCTGATTACCCCTGTCGTACATAACGTCGTAAAGAACCTCCTGCATTTTTATGCGAAATTTTAGTTTTTTTTCTTCACCCATATTTTTCATGTACTTTTTGAAACTCATAAGAAAATGGTAATCATCATCCTCCTCAGCGTTGCTTTTTTCTAAAAGCTTAAGCTTCTTTTCCTCCAACTCCAAAAACGCTGAGCTTTCTGTAAGTTTTCTCTTTAATTTTTTAGGTGTAGGCTGCATCAATTTTATGGATTCAGGAGTTTCCGATTTATCTTCATCATCAAGTTCCACGAATTCATCACAACTTGTTTCATTGATCAAGTTACCTGACATGGATCGCGGTTCCATAATATCTGGTAAAAAACACATATCCTTAAAATGTGTCCATTTTGAATGCGGCATTGCAGCACTGCCTGAAGCCACTACAGTTTCCTTACGAAGTTCTCTACGATAGGTGTCTTTCAAGTTTTTCCATTTTTTTACACCAGAGCCAGCTGAAAAACATGTAAAATAATAATTTCGTTTAAATTTGTTTTCAGGTTTTTAGCAACGGGAAATTCATTCCGATCTTTGGCTTTTTCTTATCGCATAGGAATTGCTACAGTGGCCAAAATTACTAGAGAAGTATGTGCCGCCCTTTGGACGTCTCTGGTTTCCAAATATTTGAATCGCAAAACAAATGAAGAATTGATAAAAATAGCAGACGAATTTTACTCCAAATGGGGGTTTCCGAATTGCATTGGAAGTATCGACGGCAAACATATTCGTTGCAAAAGGCCACCGCATTCTGGTAGCATGTTTTTCAACTACAAACACTTTTTTTCCATCGTTTTACAAGGCGTTGCCTCTGCTGACTACAAGTTTACTGCAATTGAAGTTGGAGCATATGGCAAACAGAGTGATGGTGGCATTTTTGAAGCTTCAACATTACATAAGCTTATCGAAACTGGAGAATATGAAATTCCAGAAGAGCGGAATCTACCAGGCACAGAAATTAAAGCACCATTCGTAATGATTGGGGATGAAGCATATCCACTCAGAAAATATTTATTGCGCCCATATTCTAAAACAAATTTGAACTGTTCAATACAATGCTATCCAAATCCAGAAAATCCATTGAATGTGCTTTTGGTATTATTACAAACAAATGGCGTTTACTAACCAAATCAATCGAAACTGATATTTATGGTGCAGAACTATTTGTTAAAACTATTTGTTTGCTACACAATATTATAATTGATAAAGAGGGAGTTTGTATGCAAACCTTAATGCAAGTTCAGCAAACTATTCCCATAAATATGAATAGGCAGAGGCAGTATAACAGAAGCTCTGAAGCTGCTACGACTGTACGAAACAATTTTAAGGAATATTTTGTTCAAAAAAATGTTATATTTACTATACGGCTGTTTATTAGATAAAAATAAAATAATATTATTACTTACCTTCCAAACCGCATTATTTTTCTACTTCTTCCCAAGCTTTTCTGATTTTGGTTCTATTATGATAATCTGGATGACGCAGATTCCACAAACATTCTTTATTTCGCACTTTTTCAATAAATTTGTCCATCGTGTTTAACGCGATTCGCTCAACTGAATCAAAAATTTTGATTGCTGATTTTCGTCGCTAGCAGTCGCTGCATTTTCGCTGAAATCGCTTTTCGCTGCATCGCTGCACGATAAACACCTCCGTATGAATTGATGTATTTGATCGCTAGTAGCGATTTTCATCGCATCGCGCGACGCGAATTCGCTCGGTCATAAACGTAGCCTAAGTCTCTTGGCTTTGTTGAAGTTTTTCCTACAAGATTTACGTAGTGAGTCCAACTCGCGTGACCACCAATGGGGTTTACGTTTGCCCCACTGTTTTGGTTCAGGGCAAGCCTGATCTAGGGCATTTGAGCAGGCCAGTGTAAAAACGTCCACCATGTTCTCTAGATCCCCGATACAATTAGGTTCTATAAGAGGTTCGCTGTTTACCTATCCTCAAATAACATTTTATAAGAGCACCAATCTGTGTTTTTTAGGTTTTTTCGCTCCTCTGGGCTGGTAATAGAAAAGTTCAATACGATTTCCATATAACGATGATCAGAGAAGAAGTGTTCATCTAGAACCCTCCAACTCTCGATCAATTCAGATAGAATATCACTGCATAGAGTTATATCTAAAACTTCTTTACGATTGTTAGTAATGAAGGTGGGATCCCTACCTTTGTTGCATATAAGTAGGTTAGTAGTTAGAAGGTAGTTGAAGAGTAACTCACCTCGTTCATTGATGTCCGTGCTCCCCCAGTTGACATGGTGAGCATTTGCGTCGCTGCCGACCAACATGTGCCCGCTCTCAAATTTGGACACTAAATTCCGCACCATAGAGGGAGGGGGTACTCGGCTTCGTACGTCATATAAGCCGATGCCAGCACTATTGGCATACCCCCTATCTCCGCGAGAATTGCCGTGACGTCGCCATCACTGTAATTAGGTAAAATAAAGATATTTAAATCTGCTTTAGCCAGAATACAGGGTCTAATTTTACCTTTACCACGCTCCACGAAGAGCTTAAAACCGGTGGCACTCAACCCACATCTTAGGATGCTTTCCGGTGCCGATGGTGTCACCGGAACCCATGCCCTCGCCCGGGGTCTGACTGGAATGTCCTTCCAGTCTACCACCTCCAACTTAGCCCCTGGGTAGACAGGGCCAACCTTTGCAACGGCGGCCTTATACAGCGCCACCGATCTCAGGTACTCACAGGCGACCACCTTAATGTGGCCCTGGTACCAACCAGCGTCTTTACAGGCAGGGGGGGTTCCAGGGTTCTCCAGCAGAACGTCAAAGATGACGTTCGCCAGAGCTGCCTTCACCCACCTCCACTGGTCCTTTGGTATGGACCCGAGCTCGTTGCCTCGCTCCAGGACCCCAATAAGGATCCTGTCCTTCGCAACCTCGGCAAAGCTAGGCCTGCCCACGGATTCTCTTCGAGGCCGGAGTTTGTTCCTCCGCCGATCTTTGTCATTTTGACGGAGGCACCCGGTTTTCCACCGATGCCCCTGTGACCCGGAAGTTAGGCAGCAGGCTTTCGCTCTTTCCACCGCTTCCTTCGCGCTCTGGGACAGCGTTTCCAACGGGACCCCGTATCTTTTTAACGTCTTCGCGGCCTTACGCTTGTCAGCGAATTTGAACCGCTCCGATTCCAACATCAGAGGGGCGTGGCTCGTAGTTTCCATCGTTGCCACGCCCTCTATACTATCTTGTGCGGCTGCTTGTCGCCTTAGTCCACTCGGGCCAGGCCGTGAGACCATTGCCTTCGCGAGACTAGGCTTCGCAGCCGCGCCGGTGTTTGGCGGGCCCTTAGTGCCTACCGCCACGGAGCGATCTGCCGTTTCCAGCACAATCCCCGCAGCTTTGCTGGTGCTAGGCCCCGCCATAACACCCGTAGTCACGGGCCGGCGTGCAACACTCACCTCCAGCCCGGAAGAGCTCCTATCGGAGCGAAGCGGCGCGTTAGGCGCTTGCGCCTGCGCATTCTTACCCCGAGAAGGGGAAGAAAAAATTTTCATGCTTGTCTTACCCCGAGATGGGGAAGACAATTGTTTTGTGTTTTGTTGTTGTTGTTGTTATTTTATTTTTAGTTGTGTTCATCTTGGTCGTACGACCATCTGCTCGACGAGGCAAGCGCAGCGGTCTAGAAATATAGAGTGGGAAAAATGGGTGGTACACCACGACAGCACCCCTTGCCGCGGTAAGGCCAAACTTACTCCCTGAGGTGGCCCGGTGTCAGGGAGGCGCCGTTAGACCCCTGGCTGGAATTTAGACCCTCTGGCTGCAAACCGACCAATGGGCACGGTGACGCTTGACACCCTGGATTAGGGGGGCGATTAGCTAGAGAGGAAGGAGAGCTGGGAGATACTAGGAGGGATGCAAGGTAGGCGGAACAGAGAGATGTTGGTACGGTAATCTCCACATAAGAATCCGTGCAAGAACGAATCCTACACTGATTCTGGAGCCTCCCTCTTAGTTCGTGGTGGCATGGAAGACCTCGAAAGGAACAGCCATGCCAACACTTAAGCCTCATCCCAACGCCAAGGAGACCAACGATGATGAGGTATATATATATTAACGGTTTGCTCAGAAACCAGTATTCTCGCTCACTCTTGCTAAAATTGGCTCTTCAAATTTACGTACGAATTGAAATAAGAGCTACATTGGTAGAACAAATATTTCAATGGCCGCTTTGAATATAAATTTAAAATTGCATACTGGATGGTGTTCATGAGAGTTTTTGTTTAGGTAATATGAAAACAAACTTTGGTAAGGAGGTGTCAAAACTGATTGTCGTATTGATTTCTGTGAGGATCTCATTACGAACCAAGCCGCCAGGTGGCCGCATCGACTTTCATAATAGAAGCGATCGTCTGATTGGCGAACTGGAAGCTCGTTACTCACATAGCAGTGCTGCCATATTTACGATAATATTAATTTCTACTAGCATTTTATTAAGTTATTGGCCGCCAAGTGGTCACGTCGACATTTCACAATACAAGCGATCACTTGAAAGGCTATTTCCTAAAACTCGTTACTCGCAGGTTGGCTTCGCCATACAAACTTTATAATAGATAACAAATTTTATAATTTTTATCTTTTTCATCAAACTTAAGAATTATTATAGTGATCGTTAGGTAGAAATTTTAAAATAGCTATTATTTTGAAACGAGAAATAAAATTTAGAAGGTGAGTTTTATTTTAAAAAAGACAAGTTAAAGCACAAGAACCGATAGCTGCAATGCAACTGATTGCTCAGATTTGAGGTCTTGCATTGGATCCCTTACACCAATACACACAAGACCATTAAATTTGGCATTTCTTATAAGTATAAAATGGAAACGAAGCCCAGCAACTGATTGTTCAGGTACGGTTTAGGTTTCAGCAATGCTTGGCCACCAAAGTTGAGTTCGGTTTCGATTCCAGCTTCTTCCAACTTTGCCAAGTTTTCTGCATTTAAAAATTGTACAAAGCTCGTCTGTTTGCATTCTGTATTTCAGACAGAAAAATATGAAAACAGGTGATTATTTCGTGGCGATAACGTAAGAAATGAACATTCCCCATGACGAATAGTCAGCAAAACTACGAAACATAATCAGCCTTATCCTAAGTTTTACTTTCGCCCAAAATTTTTCACTTTCCCTTATTGTAAATTTCGCCCGGAAACTTTTCGCTTTCGAACATACTTTTCGCTTATCGGCAACACTAATTTCGGGCGAAAAGTGTGGCCACTTCCGCTGGATTTTCTCACTTAAATTCCAGAGGCGAACACACAAATTCAAAATGTAAGTAAAAGTATTATTTATAACCTTACTATAAAAACAATTGAATTTACTTTTATTCTAAGAGTAAAATGATAAATAAGAACCATAACGATATCCTTTTAAGTAGAATACAAGAAAAACTGGGCATTGCCAGGGATAGAATGCATTACACATGGTCAATTATATGTTAGTATGTAAAGAACTGAAAATGCGAGAAGTCAAAACATATTACTACCATTAACTGACTAAACTATAAATGTTGTGTTCTTAGAAATTCTTCGAAACATGTAAATACAAGTTATTTTCTTTCATCATAATAAATAATTAAAATCTGTAGTAAATATAATAAATAATACATTGACCTATCGAAATAGACTTAGACAAAGTAATATACTGTATACAAAATACGCAGAAAATCGTGCGGAAAACCAGTGTAGACTAAGACAGCCGTACTCATACTGCAAGCAATGCAGAGAACGGTTCTAGCATGCATCGGTGGGAGTTGCGATACATCCAAACAAGCGTCGAGTAAATGGAGTTTTCAATTTTGACAGCGCGTTAGGTGAGAAGTAAGAAAGAGAGAATAAAAATAAGAGAGATGAAAAGGCAAATGAATGTTAAATGATTTATTTTAAAATTTAGCAAAAAGAGACTTTGCATTGCAGTGAACAATAGCATAAACATTACATACATGTAAAGAATATTAAATTCTTAACATACATACATACATACTTAAGTATATAGAAAAAAATGGGTCGCCCTTGTTGTAATCCTATGCGTAAAACAAAACACCAATCTATTCGATCAAATCTTTTTGTTGTTACGCACAAATAGAATAGAAAGTTTAAAAATCTTGTGGGCTTACATATATGCAATAATTGTCGAAGAGATATATATAGAAGCGATAATGATGAATTTATTTTTGATTCGTCTCAAAGCGAAGACACCGTCAAAGCTGTGGCAGAAGAGCCATGTGATTTGATCGAAGAAGAGGATAGAACAGACCCCGCGTTTGAATGCAAGACAGTCGACAATATTAAAAAACTGGATAAAATTAACACAATACTAGAAGTAATGGGTGAACCCAAAATTAAGAGACTGCGTTTTTCGAAAGTATGCTCAGATAATACGGTAAATATTTCTGAAATCATAAGCAATCCCGGCCAGTACAAAAAACCCCTACAAGCAATGTCTGACGAAGAAGCTGAGTTCATTGATGGAATTAAGATCGCTTTATCCAATGCAAATACTAAATTAGAAAAAGTACATATTCTTACTACAATTCCAGCTAGCTTACCATCAAAAAGATGCGAACAGAGTTGCAAGTCTCTCGCAGAATGGCACGTCGTGCTAAGAAACTTAGACAAAATGCTGGACATGGAGCACAACCCGAGAAAAAACGAGGTAGAAAAACCGAAAATTGGATGGTAGAGAAAGTTCGGTCATTTTATTTGTCCGAAGAAAACAGCCGTGTCTTGCCAGGAATGAAGGACTACATTTCGACTCTTGTGAATGGAAAACGAGTTCATGTACAAAAAAAACTTCTGCTGTTCAACGTAAATGAATTGCACCAAAAATTCAGCAACGAATTTCCTGACCAATCCATTTCGCTTTCGAAATTTCGTAAGCTGCGGCCAAGGGAATGCATTTCAGCGGGGAAGAGGGGAACACACACCGTGTGTGTTTGCAAAACCCATGAAAACTTCAAATTGAAAATTCTAGGTATAAAATTTGAATTGCAAAAGAAGAGAGTCCATTTCAGCAAGACCTACCATGATTTGATGAAATTATCAGTATGCAATACTCCATGCTCGAACTGTTTTTTTCGGAATGCGAAGAATGTCCTGGTACCTCAGCGGTTACAAACGAGTTAACACAATTGCTTGAAAAAAATAGCATTTCGACTAAAAAATACAGTTTCTGGAGGAGTACAGATCGGTAATATAAAAACTCAACAATGTTAAATTTATTATTTTTTTTATCAAAGATTGCTGATCGTTTTTTTTTTTCAGATGTGAAATAGCGGAACTGAGAGCACCAGTTAGTGACTTCTTAAATGGCTTTCAACTAGAACTGCAACTTTTGTCAAAACATGATTTTCTGGCAAAAACGAAAGCGTCTTACTTTAAAAGAAAGAAGGGTGAAATAGAGGAAGGAGAGGTAGTCGTTAGCTTGGATTTTGCGGAAAACTATTCCTTTTACATTCGAAACACGATCCAGTCCCATCACTGCACTAATAATCAGGCGACTTTGCACCCATACGTAATTTATTATCGGGAAAATGGGCAAGTAAAAAATCTTAATTTCGTGGTAGTTTCGGAGAAAAATTGTCATGATGCAAGCGCAGTACACTTATTTAACTCGAAACTTGTTAAATTTATTGGAGTTAAATTACCAAATTTTATATTTAATAAAAAAAATTTACTATTTTTCTGATGGAGCTGCGTCGCAGTATAAAAACAAGTTTAACTTTGCAAATTTGGCACTTCATGAGAGTGATTTTAATATTAAGGCAGAATGGATTTTTTTTGCAACATCACACGGAAAAGGAGCTTGCGATGGAATCGGTGGAACCGTGAAAAGACACGCGTATAGGGCCAGTTTGCAGCGAGTCAATAGCAATAGAATTACCTCTGCCCAAGAACTTTACCATTGGGCGCAAAACTTCTTCAAAAATATTTTTTTCGAATTTTGTTCGGTTAATGAACATGATATTCACGACAGACATTATGAAACTCGATTTGAAAAGTCAGTGGTAATTAAAAATACACGAGCCTTTCATCACTATATCCCATTAGATGAAGAGAATATAGAATGCAAGATTTTTTCAGAGGACGTGAAATCTACCATAAATATTATATTTAAAACAACATAAAACAACTGTAAAAAAATCAGAAAAAATGCAAAGTGATGAATATTAATAAACATTTGCCTTCGTAATTTACTACAACAACAAACATCATTCATTTTGCCGCTTTGAAAAATATAAATATTATGTATCGGTATGTAGGTAGTCGGTGGAGTGGGTAAAAAAAATTAAATATCGAAGGAGCCTTATGGTTGCTCAAAAATTTTTTTGCTCACATTAGTAACCATTATTGTAAGGAACAATTTGAGACCTAAATGCGATAAAAATCACAATGAGAAGATTTAAAAAAATTTAATAAAAAAAAAAGAAAGTTATATAAAATTTGGAAAAATTAAAATTTTTTAATTTTGTTTTTGTAGTCTTTTAGAAAACTTTTTTTTTTATACTCACCAAGTTTCATCAAATTCGTACGAAAACTTTGGCTATCACTTTTACAAAAATAAAGTTCATAAATATTAAATTAACAAAAAATGTTATAAAAAAATCGAATATCGGCGAAATATTTTACCGATATATTTGTGAATATTCAAGGGATAAAATGCAAATACTTATTTCAAAATTTGCCACTTTGTGAAAATTGAGGGGGCCACTTCAGAAATTTTTACTCTGCTGCAACATTTTGGCTGTTAGCCACTGTATGTATATATAGATATGTATGTATGCTCATGCGCGCCTTGTTGCATGGAAGTAATTCTATTAAATATGCATTGTTAAATAAATGCTTGCATGTGCATACATATGATAAACAATAAATGGAATTTCTCTAGAGTTTTGGAAGATTTTGTTAAACTACTTAAATTATTTATTGAAAGTTATACATACATACATATGAATGTAGTGTACATGTTTGGAAAATATTACTAAAATAAAATAAAATACTGAAATGGATAGTATAGAAGAATAAGTATTATTATTATCATTTTTAAATGTTCGTTAGAAATAGAATTTACAAAATTCCTTATCGAAACAAAAGAAAAATTTTCGCCAAATAACTTCCGCAACCACGCAATAGCTGATAACAGAGAACGTACATATGTATGTTCAAAAATTTTCTCTAAAATTGTAGTTTTCGCTCAACCGATGTCAAATTTTGCCCCTTGTAGGTAAAAATTATTGAGTGGTGAGTTGGATGATAAATAGACCTTTTCCCAAAACCGCGGAGCGACAGCAGAAATGAAGCGGGATGCTACTTCTCTGTAAATATACGTTCTCTGTTTAAGTTTTAGTATGATTCGTAAATTGTTATTTACATAACCCTTTAAGCAAGCGCCACATAATGTCTGCTGTGGCTTTGTGCGTATAGTCGCTGGCCACATTATCATATTGCACTTTTTAGCTTTTGGTCCATAGTTCGAATCGCAGTGTTTTTGTGCGATGTCTAATTTTTATCCATTTTTTTTTCAATTCAACAGCATATATAATATAAACTTTCATAAAATTTTTGGAAACCTTGTTTCAATTACATTTCTCTTTTGATTCCATTTCGTTACATATGAATTTACGAAATTGTCGAAAATTGTCATAATAATATTGGTATAATAATCTAAACAAAACTATATTTAAATATATATTTCCACCGACTTACATAATTTTTGCAAATTAGAATAAAAGTTATTCAAGTTTTCTTGATGCCAGTTGCAACAAATATCTAGTAACAAGAAAAATTTCCCGTAACATTCAATTTCAATTTTTCCGCCTGTCTAACATGCATATCAATACTTTGCAGCCATAACATTGCCAAAAAATGTTAATTTAAAATTCCGCATCGAAAACCCATAATCTCTTTGAAAGAATAAATAAAAATGTTCGATCTGAGTCGTTTGCACCTTCTCATAGTTTGATGATGGTTGAACCCAGCCATTTAACAGCCGAAGTATAACAAAATGTTCTTAAGTGGATTAGAAATTAGTGCAGTGAGAAGAAAAGGCCATCGCCAAGCAAAATTAAAATAATCCTGTCGTATGAGGTTCCGTATATCATACACTTTAGAGCAAATACATAAGTATATATCTGAAACCATACTATCAAATTGTACCAAATTTAATATATATATATGTTGTATTTCGAGTCATTAAGCAAAAGTTCAAAAATTGTTAACATCGAAAAAAAACCACACCCACCTCTCATATAACGGTAATTTAAAAAAATATATGTATTAAAAAACGCGATATTTAAGTAACTGTTAAAGAGAGTTTGCTTAATTTTAATAAGTAAAAATGAGGTTGCATAAGTAAATATACGGAATAAAAAAGAATTTTTAAAGGCGTGGCACCACCCACTTTCGGACAACTAGGTATATCTCAAAAACTACGCCACCAAACTCCACTAAATATGGTGCACACAGTGAATTTCAATTCAATAAGCAAAATTTCGCCCACCTTATAGCAAATAGGTATATCTCGGCAACTTCTTTGTCAAATTCTCTCACATTACGATCACTTTGCATTTCTAGTCAGAAAGGACAACTCAAAAAATTATTGAAATCATACTAAAGCCACGCTCTTCTCTCATATAACAGCAATATACAACAAATCAAAATATTTAATATTTCACTAAATCATGTCGCGAATTCTTTCAAACTTGGTATAAATAATTTAACTAGGGAGAGAAATTATTAAACAATCAAAATTTGGGAAAACTAGTGCGGTACGTTAAAATCATACTAACTTCATTTTGCTTTTATTTAAGTCAGTAAACGTTGTTTAAGGTTTCAAAATGTTGTAATATTAGCGTATGTATCGAATATCCTATATCTTCGTCAAATAGCTGGGAACAAATCGTGAAAAGAAGTTTCGTCTTTAATTGGGCCATGAGTTCGCCTGATATATAGGATCTATACACCAAATATTGTACATCTGCATCAATTAGTTGTGGAATTACAAGGAATTTGGCTTTTTTATTGTATAGGACGTGGCACCGACAATTTTTCCGAAAAGTGGCGAATATAAGACGAATTCAAATTTTCTCTTCCAGGGGGGCGTGGCACCGCACACTTTTCCAAATTCATATATATCTTACGTTCGGTCCGTGGATCACTTAAACCTACTGCGGAAGTTCAGTATTTTGGACGCCTATAAAGGACTCAAATTTTTTTATATATGCGTAGGATTAACTAAATAAAAACATGCCTCTGAACACTTTGAAATTCTAGGTTTTTTCCATTATAAGAATAGGAATATATGAGGTATTTTTATATATGCAAAGCCTGAAATTGCTTCTTCAATTGAATGAATAGAATTAAAATATATATTCTAGGCGAAAATCTTTAGAAGCTATTATATTTAAACATAATAATATTTACCTCAGTCAACTGATTAAATTTGCAACGCTTTAACTTTAATTAGAATTCAAAGAAAGAACAAAATGTTGGAAAACTTTTTCGATTTATATTTGAAAGAGCTAAAGATTAAATAACAATATGAAATTCAAGAATTTTTCTCTGCATAGAAAAAATAATGAATATTCGAAAGTCCATATAAAATTTTTATATGTGCAAAAATCAAAGAAGAGTTTATTATTTATTAATAAGGTATGGTGTTATCCTTGTGTATTTTCACCAAATGGGGACGACGTGGTATGGACTCCACCAGTTTTTTAAGACAGACACATCAATTGTGTCCCATTCAGCATTGACATTATTCAGCTGCATAAGACTGCCTTATTGCTTCGAAGATGCATACATTCTGGCGAAAACAATTCCTCATATATTCTCGATCTCGATCTTCTCCGTGACAGAAAATTTCGAAAGAAGCCAGACTCGAGCCCTGGACAGAAACGTAAGTCTTTCTTTTCCAGCCTGGTGCGCTTCCATACCTCCCCAACCACAGCCACTGCCGCCTTGTAGGAAATCCGTTTGAAGGAGTCATACAGCCACCCTGGCTATTCACACCGAGGTGGCGTCCCGGGTTCTCCTGCATGACCTTCATGAAAATCGTTTTTTTCATTTTCGGGACAGGCTGAGGCTCCTCAGCCTTCCTTGACAACATCCCATTGGCCGCACTCGAGGCGTCGTCTTGCACTTTTGGCCACTTGAGCGCTTCAGTCTGTTTCTCGGTTAACCGATACCCATCTCGGGATTGTGGGTGATAAGCCCAGTGATATTTACAATGTTCATACGTTTACAAAGTGCTATGTTGTTTAGAGTTTTACAATTATTTCTTATTCCGAATATTTGATCTTTACATAAAATAACATTTTCGTAATCGAGTTTTATACAAACATTTCCTTTTTTACAGAAGTGATAAAAAATTTTTGGCAGTTTTCTTTACTTGTTTTTGGCAACGTTACGATATATGGCAATGTTGTTTCAGTTGATGCAATTATGACTTCGCTAAATATGCATATCCTGGCCATCGAAAAATGTTTTTTTACATTTATTTCAAATTTCGATAGAATAAAGGAATTTTTAATGTTTGCTTTTGCCCACTGTATCGAATAATCTATTTGGGTTAACTCGTTTTTTATTACATTCAACCTACGCTCTATGTTACTTAGTATTTCCCTTTTAGCAATTTCCTTTGATTTAACTGTAGAGTGTTGGTTAATTTTGATATTTCGTCTAGTCTCTGAATAGTCAATTTATTAATTATTACCTGTTTTTCATTGTTGGTCAGTAAATTATTGGTCTTGTCAACTATTAACTGAAAATCGTCATGGTCGGGTGAACCTGCTAACCACTTCCAAGCAGTTCCCAGGATTTTCAAGGATCGTTTCTGCCGTCTAGGTTTCAGTCCCGTAAGAATGTCCTTGATTTCCTCAATGCCATGTTTAAAAAATAAATACCTACGGTCTCTCGGGGTCATGTATTTCTGTACCGTAACTTCGATATCCTATATTGCGTTATTATATTGATTTAGGTCAATAACATGTATCAATTTATAGGTTCCAATTTGTAGTCGGGCGATTCCAGTATCGATTGCGATGATTTGAGAATTGCTCTAGTCCAAAATTTGTGTTTCAGATAGACTGTTCGTCAAATAGGTCAATATTACGAAAACAAAATGTCAACTGATGTATGCCCATTTTGTACCTGTAAAGGAATTTTTTACTTCTTATTTTCTAATTTCTTATTATTTCCTTATGCCGGAGGTTGTAACTACTATGGTATTCTTATTTTCTGTCACTTCTTCTCCCTTATAACGACAAGTAAGCTTATTCCCTATTATCTCATTTGTTTTGACGAAAATGACGTCACCTATATTGTAATTTTTATATGGTTTCACCTTTTTGTTATGGTAATTAAGATCAGCTTCTTGTTTGTTTTCAAGCTTTTGCTTATTTTTTTGATTTAGGTTTAGGTCCAAAAGGCCGAGGTGGAGGAAAATTTGTTCCGTGATTGTTGGGATATGGGCGTTGGTTGAGTGGAATTATAATTGAATTCTTGTCCCTGATTTTGGGGGAAATGATTAAAATTTTTTTGAGACATTTGCTTTGGAGGAACATGTGCGAGTTCAGGATCAAAATTTTGCTGACTGCGATTCATAGCATTATTTCTACGCGGAGGAATGGGTGGTGGCAAATTATTATTTAGAAATCTTTTTTGAAAATTTTTATTTTGGGCATAGTTTGTACGGTATGCCATATTATCCAATTTTTGGCACATCTGAGGTGCCTCTAGCAAAGAAGTTGGCTCACGAACTGCCAGTAGCCGCCGTTAAGGCCACGGATAAAGCTATCCAACTCGTTTTCCCTATATGAATTTGTCATTGATTTTATGGATTGTTCATCTATTTCGAGACATACAACCTTGTCTAGGATTAGTGACATATGTAGGTAAAATGTTTGGTAAAATTGTGAGATAGTGTTGTTTTTCTATGCCATTGTCATCGTTTGATATTCTAATGTTCCTATATCGCGTTTATCAGAATAGTGCATCATTAAGCACTTTTTAATTTTCTACCAATTTAGAGGGGTTTTATATGGTTCGAACGCAGTGTCTGCCTCGCCTACAATTTTGTGTCGCAATCTATGCAGGATTCCGTAACATTTTGGGGTTCCACGTATGTTTTCGAGCATGTGGAATATCCTGTCGACAGATTTTTGCCACGAATGGAATTCACCATCTTGGCCCGAAAATTCCCTAAGTCCTTTCACTAGATCTGGTAGCCTTTCTAGTTCATTGGGGTTTGCTCCGGTGGGATTGAATGTTTGATCCCTATTCTCAGTATCTTCTATGAAAGGATTTCTTAAATTCGACACCGCTGAACAATTCTAGTTATCTCAACTATAAGATTAGGGTCAAAAGTATTTGCCCTAACTGGATTTGGTGGATTCGGTGGCCTGCCGCCACTTGCTAAGCTTAAATTTCCTAGTTGGTTGGCTAAACTCTCACCTGGCATTTTTACTAATTTCCTTTTTAACTTGGCCAAACTAGATTACCGACACGTGGGCTTTTCCTGTTAGCGTTTTCACATCTTTCTTTAAACTTTTATAAAATTTTCCAAAATTATTTTCATTAGCTTTTCTCTATACTTTTCCTTTAGTTTCTTTCAAAAATGAGCACAATTAAATTTTTAGTTTTAAATTCTGCTTACACTTAGCTTTTTTTATTAGTATTGAAAATTTTAATTACTTTGAATTTTCCTATAGAAATAGCGACATTTATTAATTTATTTAAAACTTTTTCCTATCTATATTAAGACAGGCAACTTTCGTAAAAAATTCACATTAAACTTTCCCTTTTCACAAAATTATTTTCAATATCCAACAAAAAATTATTCACTAACTTACAAAATAAAGCATTTTATCCAGGATGTTCCCTCGATGACTAAGGATCCTTTATCCGCACTCGCTGTTGGCAACTGATGTTAGCAATTTTCCTTTTCAAGATGAAAGTACTGGGAGTAGTCGCGCTGGAGGAATTTCGAGTTTCACACACGAGCCCTGTCACTACTTGAGGGGCCTTTGGGATACTTCTTTCACTCGCAACTGCATCCGCCTCGGAGCTGCAACTTTAGCGTGCTTTTATAAGTTCTGCAAAATTTTAGCAACGCACTACTTTAGAACGATTTATGCGATTTATTTGAGTGTTTTTCGCGACGCACTACTTAAGGACGATTTATGCTATTAACACGTCAATTTTATTTGCAAGTGTTTTCTTTCCAACGCGCAACTTGCGGGCGATTTATGGTTATTTTTAATTTTAAACACTTTTAAAACTTTTAATTTCAACACCAGTCACCGACTAAACTTCGTACTGAGCAGTTGAGTTAGCGTCTTTCTCTGAGTTTACAGCTATTCATATAGCTCTCTTTTGGTGTTTTTTTGCACCCCGGTCTGCTTACTTAAGTAACGCGATTAATACTTATTTTAAGTTAGAAATATAATCCAATACTTATATAAGTGTATTATAATTTTTCCACTATGCCCCCGGTGGGCTTCCAGTTCGGGGACAACAGGTTTGCTGCGCTGGCCCAAGGTCTCCAACCAAAACGTAAAAAATCGTATCAAAAACTGCAGGATGCTTTTCCTGACTTACCGCCAATAAAAAGTGATGACCCAAAGTATATTGTGATTAAATCCGATGAGAATACTACACCCCTTTCGAAGATTTCTTGTTTTCGTGTTTACAATGCCTTACTTACCGTGAGCAAAGATATAAACAAAATTAGTGAATTACGCGACGGCAGCCTATTACTGCTAGTGAAAAATAAGCAAGTAGCAGAAAAGTTCATAAAAACGAAATGTCTTTTCAACATTGGCGCTGTTAGCGCTAGCTATCATCAACATCTTAATTGTAACAAAGGCACCATTTATGCACCGTTTTTAAACGATGTGCCTGAAAGCGAAATAATAGGACTGAGTTCTTACGAAGTTTCCGCGGTTTATAAGTTCACTCGCAAAGTTGAAGGTGTTATAAAGCCTACTGGTGTTATGCTAATATCATTCAACAGTTATTCCCTTCCAAACAAAATAAACATCGCATGGAGGATGACCTCTGTGCGACCGTACGTGCCTAATCCAATGCGCTGCAGGTCATGCCAGAAATTGGGTCATACGCAAAAACATTGTAAAGGCTCTCCAACATGCGAAATTTGCAATTTTCCTTCTCCATACGATAATGACTGCATCCGAGTTATGTGTGCGAATTGTTCTGGCGAGCATCGCTCTTCTGACTATACGTGTCCAAAGTATATGCAAACTAAAGAAATTTTAAAAATAAAGACACTAGAAAAGTGCAGTATGCACGAAGCCCTCAAAAAGTATAGAGAAAATACCTCCCTCCCTTCCCTCACTGCTAGCTTTGCACATGTGCTTCAACCCACAAAAGAGGTATCCTCTGTAACCACCACACCAACAAAAATTTCAGCCATCAACAATTCCACAAAATCTAAAAATACTCATAGAACTGCCGACAATGATTTGCCTGGTACATCAAAACAAAACGCAGAGGTCACCTCTGCACCCAACTCATCAATAAACTCTTTAACTAGCAAAAATTACTCACTAAACGCCAACAATAAGCATATTTCCATCAACAAGCCTGCATCGATCAGTTCAGACTACAAAAACGTCTCACATTCAGCTAAAAATATCAGCGACAACTGTACCCAACAAGACTCTTTCTTAAATCCCAAACTTTTCAGTCCAACAACAGCCTCTTTCATTTCTAACTTAAACAACCCCTTAAACTCGCTTAATAAATATACTGACTTCAACAACACTACTACCAACACTACTGTGCAATCCAACCCACCTAATCACGAAAATCTCTTTCCAACAACAAGCATTTCCAACGATAATCAACACTCCACAGAATATACTGAACAAATAGAAATTGACTCTGAATAAATACGCTTAGCTTTTACTCTCTTTTGAACTAGTTCTCAATTGGTGACACTCAGCCTCAACTGACTGCTCATACGAGTTGAAATTCTAGCTCTCTTCTGTATCCCTTTTTTTTTTCCTACATAGGTCTTATGATTCCAATATTGCAATGGAATTTAAACGGCTACACTAATAATTACAATGAGCTTCAACTATTAATACAAGATCACGCCCCAGCTATTATACTCTTAAATGAAACTCATATCTCTTTCAACTTGTCGGCTTTTACTCCTAAGCAGTACATTGGCATGTTTCACAATCTTCCACAAATTAGCACAAGTAAAAGAGGCATTGCGATTCTCATAAGAAGAGATATTCCACACAAAATTAATGCCATTCAATCCAACTTGCTGGCTATGTCGATCGAAATTATCTTAGTCAAAAAAATCACCATTATCTGCACCTATATTGCACCAGACGAACAATTTACCAGTACAGACATCAAGCAATTAATCAACCAAGCTTCTACTCCTTTAATTTTCGCTGGTGATTTTAATGCATGGAGCCCACTATGGGGCTCTCCAATAGCCAACAAGAGAGGCAAATGCATTGAAGACGCTTTACTTTCCTCTAACTTAATATGTTTGAACAACGGATCCGCCACACACTTTTCCACTCACTCCACTTTTTCACATGTAGATCTCACAATGTGCACCGACACACTTGCCACAGAGTGCGAATGGAGTATACTCGATCACCTGCATGGAAGCGATCACTTCCCAATCGTACTAAAATGGCACCTAGGTTCAATAACTAAAAACCAAAAAATAAATAAGGTATTCAAAACTGATTACGCTGATTGGGAGAAGTTTCAGACACATTGCGAGATAATTGGCTTAATATCCCAATATCTGACAACCCTAACCAAGAAAGTGCGAGTTTAACAAAAATTATTCGTTCAGCAGCGAATGTTAGCATTCCTCATACAAAATCTCTCTCCAACTACAAGCATTTCCAACGATAATCAACACTCCACAGAATATACTGAACAAATAGAAATTGACTCTGAATAAATACGCTTAGCTTTTACTCTCTTTTGAACTAGTTCTCAATTGGTGACACTCAGCCTCAACTGACTGCTCATACGAGTTGAAATTCTAGCTCTCTTCTGTTTCCCTTTTTTTTTCCTACATAGCTCTTATGATTCCAATATTGCAATGGAATTTAAACGGCTACACTAATAATTACAATGAGCTTCAACTATTAATACAAGATCACGCCCCAGCTATTATACTCTTAAATGAAACTCATATCTCTTTCAACTTGTCGGCTTTTACTCCTAAGCAGTACATTGGCATGTTTCACAATCTTCCACAAATTAGCACAAGTAAAAGAGGCATTGCGATTCTCATAAGAAGAGATATTCCACACAAAATTAATGCCATTCAATCCAACTTGCTGGCTATGTCGATCGAAATTATCTTAGTCAAAAAAATCACCATTATCTGCACCTATATTGCACCAGACGAACAATTTACCAGTACAGACATCAAGCAATTAATCAACCAAGCTTCTACTCCTTTAATTTTCGCTGGTGATTTTAATGCATGGAGCCCACTATGGGGCTCTCCAATAGCCAACAAGAGAGGCAAATGCATTGAAGACGCTTTACTTTCCTCTAACTTAATATGTTTGAACAACGGATCCGCCACACACTTTTCCACTCACTCCACTTTTTCCCATGTAGATCTCACAATGTGCACCGACACACTTGCCACAGAGTGCGAATGGAGTATACTCGATCACCTGCATGGAAGCGATCACTTCCCAATCGTACTAAAATGGCACCTAGGTTCAATAACTAAAAACCAAAAAATAAATAAGGTATTCAAAACTGATTACGCTGATTGGGAGAAGTTTCAGACACATTGCGAGATAATTGGCTTAATATCCCAATATCTGACAACCCTAACCAAGAAAGTGCGAGTTTAACAAAAATTATTCGTTCAGCAGCGAATGTTAGCATTCCTCATACAAAGCCAACAGCAAGTTCAAAGAGTGTTCCTTGGTGGAATAAAGAAATCGCTGAACTGCGGGCAAAAAAAACAGACAGCTTGGTATGAATACAAACGGGCTCGATCACTAGTCAACTTAATATCTTTCAGGAAAGCCAATGCTCTTTTCCGTCGTTCCGCGAAACAGGCAAAGCGTAAATGTTTTCAAGATTTCACAAGCAAAATAAATCCTTCGTCTATTCCTAAGTTAATATGGAACGCTTTAAAAAAACTTTCTGGAATGCCTAGAAATCTAACCATTCAATGCTTAAAGGGGCCAACAGGTTTGGTAACCAATCCATCCGAAATTTCCGAGTTATTTGCAAACCACTATTCTGAAACAAGCTCAGATATTTCTTTCAGCACACAGTTTCAAACCTCTAAAACCACCACACTGTCCGACACTTCCTACTCTGTCTCCCTTCTTTCTTTTTCTGCTAAACAAATAGAAACCAGCATTTCACTCTCTGAATTCGAGTTCGTTGCATCTACCGTTAAGGGTAAGTCCCCGGGGCAAGATAAAATTTCTTATCCAATTATCAGACATATGCCGAAAAGTCTCAAGCTCCGATTGGTAAAGCTTTATAACAAAATTTTCAATACTGGTGTCTACCACCAATTTTGGAAAACGTCCTGTGTTACACCAATACTTAAACTACACAAATCCTCCGATGAACTTGCTAACTATAGGCCGATTTCCCTCCTTCCATGTATGGGCAAAACTTTGGAAATGATCGTGGCAAATCGCTTGATGTGGTATGCTCTGCGAAACAAGTTCATATCACCGAATCAAGTCGCCTACAAAAAAGGTCAAGGCACGTTAGATGCTTTAATCCAACTAGACTATTTCATTACTAACGCTTTGTCCAGCAAAAACCACGTGTCCGTACTATCTCTGGACTTTCACAGAGCTTTCGACAAAATTGGAGCCCACATTATTATTCGACAACTCAGAAAATGGAAAATAGGCCAGAATATGATACGTTTTATTACTAACTTTCTCACAAACAGAAAACTCAAAGTCAACGTAAATGGTTTCCTTTCTTCAACACTCCCGCTTTCTAATGGTACGCCGCAAGGCTCACCTCTTTTAGCCTTCCTTTTTATCATTGCTTTCGATGATATCAGTAGGATAATAAAAAATCTCAAAGGAGTTGAGCACCAGATCTATGCTGACGATGTTCTAATCTACACAAAAGTCTCTGACGTTAATTTAGCTCAATCCTTATTTACCAATATACTCGCCAGAATTGAGACTTGGTCACTGGAGTCTGGTGCTTCACTTTCTTTCGACAAAACACATATCCTTCATGTATGCAGGAAGCAAAACTGCAACGGTATTTCACTTACCCACAACCAAACTAACATCGAATGTAAAACACAGCTGAAAATACTAGGATTAATTTTTGACTCTAAGTATAACTTTAATGCTCACTGTAAATATGTCAGAAACTCGTTAATGACACGATTAAATATTGTTAAATATCTCTCGTCTAAGCATTCATTTATTCATCCGAACACACTAGTCAATGTTGTCAGAGCTTTGCTATCTTCAAAAATAGATTATGGGCTCCCCATCTATGGCAATTGCTCCAAAAGCAATATCAACCTTTTAAATGCACCATACCATTGCGCAATACGGCGAAGTCTCCGGGCCTTTCCAACCTCGCCAATAAAAACGATAATGGCTGAATCTGGTTTACCAACTATTCAAGATAGAATTATAGATTCTTCGCTCCAAATTCTTGCGAAAACGGCTGAGAACACCAACCCATTACTAAATACAACTATCACCCATGCCACGAAAAAAAGAAAAATTCCAAGAATACAATCGGCTATTTCGAGATGCTTAAGTTTCGCTGCAGAAAATAATATTTTACGTAACGCAACATGCAAATTCACCACACGACATCCTCCCTGTCTGATCAATGATAAAATCCTACTGAATAAGCTTATGTTTTTGTCCAAGCAAAACACACCAAACGAAGTCTTTCAACAAACCTTTGCTGAACTGGAATCTAATTATATAAATAATGGCTGGAAGTTATTGTTTACGGATGGCTCCAAGTCCATCGATTCCACATCGTTAGCAGTTGTCACTGCCACAGGAGAAATTATTTGCAATTGGCTTCTCCCCTCAACGAGCTCTGTATTTACCGCTGAAGGATCTGCTATCCTTCATGCAGTTAATCACGCAAAAAAGACTAAAGGAAAGTTCCTCATCTGTACAGACAGCAAATCGTGTATGTCTGCAATAACGTCTCCTTCCAATCGCAATCCCATAATAGAAGTTATCAGGGACGCGGTCATTGGTGCCCCTCAGAAAATCCAAGTAATGTGGATTCCTGGCCATGCTGGTATTACAGGCAACCACTTTGCAGACCTCGCCGCGAAAAATGTAGCCAGGACTCCTGCCTTAACATACTATGTCTCAACCAAGCAAGACATTTCTAACCTTATTAAGCACAAAAGGCATCAAAAAAACGCAAGCGAATGGAAAACATTTAAACATCACTACGCGGTCATAAACCCAGCCAGAAATCGAATATTCTACCCGTCAACAGTTCCAACTAGCGCAATGAAGACATATACTCGATTAAGGATTGGACACACTATCATAACACACTATCGGGTAAAAGCCCATCCATTTGCCCCCTTTGCGATGACACCGCTTCGATCAAACACTTACTCACACTCTGTCCGATGCTTCACTCAACAGCCCACAACTCTGGCAACATTGATCTCATAAAACTACTAAGTGAACCTTCAGAAAAAAACGTTATGATTGTATATAGATTCTTAAAAACCAACGATTTGTTAAAACATATTTAAGCAACTTACATCTTTACTAACCCTTAGCAAATAGAATTTTTACCTAGTTATAATTACAAGGCGGCTGAAGGCCTCGTAGCCAGTGCTGCGTTTATGTATTTATGTATATAATAAAACTCTTTTTGTTATATGAATTATTATAAATAAAAAATAATAAATAAAATAATTTTAACACGCTGGTGCGGCCTCTCGTTGGGCGCCAGTTAAATTATTTAGCGTTTGAAATTAATAAAAAAAAATTTTTTTTTAATTTTAGTGATGCTGTTAAATATGATATGCAAATACAGAATATCATTTTGTCTCTTTTTTCATTTTATATTAAAAGTCATTGAATGAAGCAGGCGTAATATGGACAGTAGAATAAATAAATCAGGCTGATTCTTCGCTCATTTCAAAATTTTGGTCGACTGTGTCAGTAAATTGCAAGAAGGTTATAAGTGTATTGGTGTTATGGTCACGCTTGGCTTGTAGGGTAGAGAATACAATTGCTAGACGAAATCGACAGGAAGCGAAAGGTTCGGCTGAGTCTTCCTTCGCAATAGGGTATGGTGTTTTAAATTATCGCATTTTAGAAACCTATTCCTCCATCCAAAAAAACTAAATTTTATAATTACTATCTTTTTCATTAAATTTAGAATTATTTCAGTGAGTAGAACTTACAAAATAACAATTAATTTAGAACGATAAATAAAACGTACAAAGTGGGTTTTATTTTCCAATAGACATGTTATCCTCACCTCATAAGTTCTATTTCCGTAGAAAATAAAAAATTAAGTTCGTTTCATAAATAAAAGTCAACAAATAATAATTACTGGGGATCAAATTTAGAACTATTAAATAAGTCTTAAATTTGATGGAAGATACAAAAACCAAAACATGGGAATTAAAAAATAATTTTTTCGATATCGCTATAAAAGTTACGAGCCCTGGTTAAACCACCTATTTTGTTACGTTGGAGTATTTGAATTGTTTTAATTGAAAAATATTTCCATTAATTAATTTTGGGGTTTAACGAATTTTCCTGAAAATTTTTGTGTTCGTTAAATCGGAAAACTACTGTATATATGCATGTATGTAATAAGAATATGATTACTTAGGTCACTGCAAAAGTGACAAAATAACAATGATTTTGGAAAGATAAGTAGAGCTTACAAACATAGAATTTAGTAGTATTTTAATCGATACAACAATTATCATAATAATAATAATAATCAAGACATACAGATTAAATAACAATTTTTTCGAAATCGCTTCTAAATGTTACGGTCCCTGAATGCCTCTATATCGTTAGTTCAATATGATCGCTATGTGTTTTAAATTCAAAATTAAAAATAGGCGTTTTACATAAATTTTTGATCAAGTATGTAGTAGTGTCGTATAATTGTGTAAACTACAGCCATGGCTGAAAAGTCAAGTCATTATGGGAACAATTCAAGCATATATGTACTATATGTTCTAGAAATTTTGTAAAATAAATTTGAATGTATGAAGTGAAGCGCCATAAAAAAGTTTTTATTATTTTAATAGAAAAAATTTACTACGCGTAGTCGTTTTGCTTTATTAGTTGCTTCTTTCATATAAAGCGTTCTCTTACTGGAACTTGATCGGCATTTGCATTTCCATTATGTATTAATCACTTGTCTAAATCGACATGATCTTACCTTATAAAGCTGCTATGCAACTGATTGTTCAGATATGAGGCTTTGCATTAGATACCTGACCCGATAAACACAGGACCATTAAACTTGGAATTTCTTTTACTGCGAAAGGAAAATGAGAATCATTAAGATCGGATCACTATAGCTTATAGTTTCCAGCAACTAATTGTTCAGGTATGAGTTTTTGCACCATATTACTACTATTTTTACTCATTTGTACTACCAGTTTTACTCGTGCTGCTCTTAATTACTTTCACTATTTTCACTAATTTCTACTTCTATTTTTAATAATGCTACTACTAATATTTTTACTAATTTATACTACTATTTGCTCTCATTTCTATTACTATTTACACTCATGCTAAAAAAACACGAAAGATATCTTCAAAAACTCCTTTCCATATTTAACTCTACATCTTTTTAGGGAATCGGCACAGAATTTTTTATTTTTCAGAAAAATATGATATGTTTCAAAATTCAAAGCGTTGGGGCGGCAGTCCTCCCATGGTGCCGCAGCCGTGTTGTTGAATATATTGATGTATTTATTTTCGTTTTTGTCTCTGGCCTTGCAACTTGTACATGTCAAAATAATTTCCGAACTGGGATGACAACTTCCATTCAATACTAGTTCATAAACCAGCTGATTGGCTTTTCACTGCAGGGTATATGTGGCTATCTCACACTCATTGATATCTACACACTGCCAATTATCGATAAGAGAAAACTGCATCTTCGCAGCCGCCGGACCTGCTATTGCAATAACCCAATGGTTATACCTTAGTTTTACATAATGATAATCCCAGGATCAAGCCTCTTTTATTATTTAGTTTTATATTTTTTTAAGTTATACACAAAAATGAAGTAAAACTATTAAAGAGTTACATTGATTTGTATTCGGTGATAAACATACAAATAAAAATGTAAGTACATTTCAATTTAATTCAATGCAACTTTCTGGTTAAAGTTACTTCTCAATTTTGTCGAAATCAAACCCCAATTCAATTCAGAAATTGCCGTTGATTTTTGAGTCCTTTGTTTGTTTTTCCTTCCATATAAAATTAATTAACGCGTGCGTTGTATAAAGAAAAATGAGAAACACCGTTAAAACCAAACTCTAAAAACTTTCACTTCAAATTTGCAGTTTATTTTGCTAAAATTGAAGGATGCAAAACTGTATAAATGAAAACAATCGAAAAAATCTGATTAAAAAGTTCAAAATTTTTATGAATTTTACTAAATTTTGTACAAAATTTAATGTTATTTATGTAGTTTTAGTTGCAGAGTTAATTATAGTTTTATGAAAAGTTAAGAAAGAAACGTATTATGAAAAACATGACGAATGTTGCCTAAAAGCACCGTATTCAGAATTGTGTGGCTAAGTGTTTGTCCATAAATGGCTCAAAGTGAAACTCGTACAGTAGTCTTTTAATATTCACAAAGCTTTTCTTTTCTAATAGAAATATAGTTCATTATGTAACGTAAAACGAATAAATCAAAGTTTCAACATTTATACAAAATTCACAAAAATTCGAAAAATTGAAAAAAATTGTGTCGAATTTTTAAAAGTTTAAATGGTTTCGGTTAGAGAATGAAATATTTGAACACGGAGAACTTCTGAAATATTTGAAAAAGACCAATCGCGTGTACACTTTTGCCCCTTACTGTAAGTAAAATTGGGGGAAAATCATCAACATTACTGTTACATAATAATGAGAGTTCTGTACTTGCGTTTTCTTACAAATAATCATCAATTTTATATTTTAATGAGTTAATACGGGATTCCAAATATGAAATAGTGCTCATTAAGTATTGTAGTTGATCTCATATAGTTTTGAGTGTACATAAAACTTCTGAAGAAAAAGTCGAAAACAGAATTTCGTAAATATTTTGGGGATGTGGAATCTATATAAACAATGGATTACCATAGTCAACAATGGGTATATTGCTTTGAGATTTGTTTATTTTCTCCAAACCGTAAACAGTGGAAGCGTTAAACTTTTTTTTGACAGCTACTTCCGAAAATAAATTATATTATTTTATATTATGTACTAAATTGTATTGAACTAGTATCTTTCACGGGAGTTGATGACTTTTACTTAAACTGTTCCATGGTGTTCTCATCAAATATACCCACCGTCTGAACGCGCATCTAAATAAAGAAAACACAAAAATATTAGGCAGTATCAAACATTTCACTTTTATAACAAAATATAACTAATATAATGGGATAAATAAAGCGGAATAAGACTAGTGAACTAACCTGATTTGAAAATTCATGAAAAAGGTGATGCAATATTGGAATAAGCAGAAATTTACCTTCACGTGGAATACAAAAATATTTATATTCAATGTCATATTTTCTAGTTTTTACTACTTTTGAATTTAATTTACTTGCTAATACAGCGGTTGTTATAAGTAATTTTCGATATCTAATAAATTACTCGCTGCTGCCACAACGTTACCAGATTTCTCATGCATAGATATTACTTTAATAGGACCACAGCTTTCTCTGAAGTAACAAAAGTCTTTTTCTGTTTTAAAATCTTTATTGAATGAACGCATTTTTGAGACTTAGTCGCAATCGAATTCTATACCATTTATTTTTTCTGGTTTAAAGTTTAATTGTTCGAGGATTTTATTAGGTTTATGTATAAGCTTTTTTAAATACTGCATATGGTTTTCAAAATTCCAAGCTGGAAACCTATCTAAAAGGTAATATTGCTTAGAACAGAAATTGTGACTAACAAAGTGGTCTCCATTTATAAGTGCGAACATATTAACGAACAAATAATCCCTTGCACGTACGGTGAACCTTTTTGTTGGAATTCAACTCTCCAATAGAAATTTTTGACAAAATGTTCATTAAAGATGCCTGCATTTTCTTTAAATACCTTAAGCATTTGCCTATAGCGATAATCAAAATACCATTCATTTAAAATATTGTGAGCAGTAACCCGGCAACAATCGGAAAAGTTTTTTGCTATACTTAATTTGCAACAGTTTTTACCTTTTTGTAGTTGTGGAATAACTACATATACTATAGTACATTCGAATTTCAGATCGTACAATTGTGTTGTATGCCTCAGTACAAATGCGTTTTGGTCCAGCATAAACTGTACCAAAGAATAATTCTTCAGAATCATTGTCTAAAATCATATAAACGGTCTTTGACCTTCGCCCGGAGCAATATCTTTCGGTTAATGCCCATGTTTTCTACTGGGATGTTATTAAGAGGAGTTTCATGACCACCAACATTTAGTTCATCAACATTTTGTTCGAAAGGAGGATGAGTTATTATGAGAAATAACATGTTCTGCATATATATTTGCCATTCGTGGTGTATCTTCCATTAATGCAATGAAAGTAACTTCTACTTGGTTATCAAAATTTTCAATTCAGTTTTCATTAACATGAATATTATTGAATATTTCGCTCACGGTACAAAGGAATTTTAATTAAAAAGTGTAATGCTTCCATAATATTTGCTGGCCGTATTGTATCAGTCACATAATCATGATTACATTCCATACGTCTTCTTATGAGAATTTGATTGACATGTGTTTGATCAAACGATCGAGGAAAAGACGTTAAATGTCATTCACAGTAATAGGGATGATGACAACGCACATTTTAGTGAACTCTGACCATGGTACCCTAAGGGGAGAACCGCCATGAATGATAATCTGGGGATACTTAGACGTTCTTCTTTTGTCATAAGATTTTTCTGGCAATCGGGGATTTCTGGAAAATCTAAACCATTAGCTAAACATAATTTTGCGCTTTTGCAAGTCTCACAAAAACTAAAATTCTCATTTTCAGAAGAAAATTTGCTAGGTAAATAGAAAGCGGTTGCAACATTCGGATGAACTCGAGATATCCCGTTAAAATTTACAGTTCTTACTTGATGCGAAAACCATACACCACCACTACTATTTTTCTTCTTTTTTTTTTTAATATTTTGCTTTTTTCATTTTTAATATTTTGCCTCTGAAGCCTGTGAGACCAACATGATTTCTTAAAGTTTCTGAATCCTCGTAATTTTCTCTAGTTAATTGAATTCAATTTGCCTATTCTTCAAACTGACTCTAAAAGACGTACTCGACATTGACCTAGACGCCTCAATCTAAAGTTTCGGCCCTAATAATCTGGACGGGTTCTCTTCTAACAATCTGGCGACGTTCTGCTTCTCTAACACGTTCATTTCCTCTCCGTACAACATCTTCCCGAGCATTTTGTCTTTGTGAACGATCACGTAACCGCTCTTAATTTCTAAAACTATTGCTTTTGCGACCAATTCTATGCTCACGGGAATTTATATTTTGCTCAGCAGCACGAATGCTTGCTGGTTTAAAATTTAATGTATGTACATATGTATGCAATATGGTTCAGTTTGTTAAGATAGTTGCGGCTATATACACACTTATTATTATTGCATTGTTTTGGTTTTTACAAAACACTGTTATGTGGGCGTGGTTATTCTCCGATATCGTCATTAGCATAAATAGTTACACAGTCAGTATTAAAGAAATAAATCCTCTGACGGAAATATAAGCAAATTACAAGCAGATATATACAACAGTGAACGCTTGAATAAATTAATGAAATAACTAAAATTTAATAGCTTAGAGAAGAGCACAGAAAAAGAATTAAAAGAAATTTTCCGCAAATATCAACCATTTTTCCTTTGGAAGGCGATAAACTTTCAGTAAATAATGTTTATGAAGAAAAACTGAACTTAACCGACAACTCGCCAATATAAATGCACAGCTACAGACTACCGCTAACACAACAAGAAGAAATACAAACAAACAAGAACAGGGAATGATTGATAACGACATCATAGTCAGTCCATACAATTCTCCACTACTTCTAGTACCTAAGAAGAATGCACATGATAACAAGAAGTGGCGTTTAGTAGTTGACTACAGAAAATTAAATGACAAATAAATTTCCATTGACAAGATTAGAGGACTTACTAGACATTCCAGGAAGAGCAATATACTTCACAAATTTGGATATGACAAGTACATTGCACCAAATACCTTTACAAAGTGATTCAAGACCAACAACGGAATTTTCTACACAAGACGGACACTATCAATTTTAACGTTTACCATTCGGGATTAAAAATTTCATTTGAAAACGAATGTTAACAATTGCTCTTAGCAGTTTAAAATTAGAGGCATTTTTTTATGTAGACGATATTATTGTTTTTAGATGTTCTTTAAAACACCACAACAATAACCTCATAAAAGCTTTGGAGGGACCAAAACATTACAAACTTAAATTGAATGCAAGCAAATGTCGGTTCCTTAAATCAGAATTCGATTATTTAAGACATTTATTAACGTGCAAAGGCATTTTGGATACTTGCAGTTATCCAAAACCAACAAATCCAGATGAAACAAGAAGATTTGTAGCTTTTTGTAATTATTATAGACGGCGCATACCAGATTTGGCTCTAGTCGTTAAATGTTTAAATGCACTATTAAAAAAGGATAACCTTTTATTTTGTCACAGGAATGCGAAGAGCATTTAATAAGTTAAAACAAGTTAGTTAATCCACCAAAACTCAC
This sequence comes from Anomoia purmunda, assembly GCA_951828415.1. NCBI lineage: Eukaryota > Metazoa > Arthropoda > Insecta > Diptera > Tephritidae > Anomoia > Anomoia purmunda. Next base: position 52,427,490 of record OX639998.1, on the reverse strand, counting down.
AACAGGCGCATCTGACTTTGCTTTAGGAGGTACAGGTCATAGTTACCAATATCATACGCAAGTAAATCGTAAGAAAAACATGACATAAACAAACCAATTATTATAAAAGAATTATAAGCTATTCATTGGGGATTTAATTATTTTAGAGATAGTTGTAGTAACTGATCACAGACCACTAGTATCTCTGTCTTCACACAGAAGTCCATCATCAAAAATGACAAGAATTAGAGTAGATTTTTCAGAATATGACTTTGAAATTGTAAACAAACAAGGCAAAATCAATACGAACGCAGATGCATTATCACGCATTAAAATTGACAGTGACGTACTTAAATCAATGATTCTAACAAATAAAAATGAGCACGAAGATAAGAAAAGTATTAACATCATAACAAGGAGCAAGGCCGCAAAATTAAAGAATATTGAAGAAAACATGAATACCGGTACACGCATTAACAAAAAAAATATATCTGCTAAGAAGTCTGATCAAATTCACATTTGGGAATATACATCCTTTAATGACGTGAAGAAAATGAAGAGATTGAAATTTAATATTGAAAAAGATAGTAGTACTATATTGAAAATAATTGATAACGAAGTGCACATAACTTGTAGCGATGACTCTTTGAATCAAGATCCAATGTTGGAGAAACTACACAGTTTACTAAGAAATTCACATATAAAGGAGCTAGCCTTTTGTGATAAAGATTATATATTCAAAAATATTGATATGAATGTACTTAAGAAGAAATATAATGAGTAATGTCATTTATAAACCCCCGCCAATAAAAATAATAATATAAAAAGCTCCAAGAAAAATAGAAAGCATGATACTTAAACACAAATTAATTGAAGAATTTCACTGTTCAAACATTGCAGGCTATTTAGGTATTCGAAACACTATTTGAAAACTTAAACAAAGATATAATTCATTAAAACAGACGAACAGAATTTTCAAACGAACTTATGAACAACGTATGTTACACCATTTCTCCATCATACAATAGGCCCCCCTTGAGTAAGCCCATAGAACACGTAACGAATATCTACTTTCATTTGCCGACGACTATGAATAGGACAAATGGATATCAAGGATGATAGAAAACCAGATTACGACAACGCCGGCAGCGTACACGTCACAGTGATAATATAATACATATAAACAAACCGAATAAAATTTATGACGTTGAAAATTATGCTAATGATTTAAAAATAAGACTTCAAACCTCAATAAAAAATGCCAGAAATATAATTAGTATTGAAAAAAGTAAAATAAAATCAAAACATCATAATAACATAGACAAAAGTAATTTTGAAAGCGCTGCTACAATGAACTTCCACTAGCAATGCTGCCTTTGCGCAAGCAGAACGGTTTGACGACGCAGCAGGTTAATGTATCAAAATCCTGAGCTGACACTTTCCTTTGATGAAAACCGAAATATTCGAAAAGGGGTGGAGTCATGGAAATTAGTTTCAATCAAATTTTTTGTATAAATTTAATAAATCAGAAATAACTTGACAAGACTTCTGGCATTTTATTCCTCACATTCCGGCAACCTCGTGGCTGTCTACTGACTAGCAGAAGCCACTCTGCTGTATAAACATGAAGTGGTTCCATATCATAAATAAATATACATCCATTAAGATGCTGCCTTCCCTGAGATGTCAGCTCAAATGTATCCAAGTTAGTGGCAGATCAAAAAATTTCATTCAATGCTATGATTGAAAGTGTGGAAAATAACAATGGTCTTTTATTTTTTTCTGTACGATTCCGGTGGAACTGGTAAGACTTTTCTCCTCAATTTAGTATTGGCAACAATGCGACAGTCGGGAAGAAAAGCACTAGCGGTGGAGTAATCTGGAATTGCTGCAACCCTACTGAAAGATATGAAAACGGTTCACTATACATTTAAATTGCTGTGTCCTTAGAACAGTTGTCTGTATGCTCAATCCGCACTAACCTATTGGAAAAGCTCTTACAGAAAAGGTCGCTAATTATTTGGGATGAGTGCACTACGAGCTATATAGCTTATGTAGAGGCAGTAGACCGTATATTAAAAGGCATTAGAAACTCGCTACCAGTTATAACAAAAGGTACACGTTCCGGGGCGGGTGACGTAACTTTTGTTTCGGCTGGAGACTTTCGCCAAACGCTACCAGTTATAACAAAAGGTACACTTACCGACAATATTAAGGCGTGCCTCAAATCATCACCTGTCGGGCAATCAATGGAATCGGAAAATTACCATCTTCAATTGTTAATAGCCCTCAAGTATTGTTAAATAATGAATTGGCTCAAACTGTTTACAGTCTAGAAATTCTTATAGATATAATCTATCCCGCCATCAAAAATCTAGCAGAAAGAAATTTCACTTGGCTCTGTGCGAGTTGTATTACCGAGGAACGAATATCATATTGGTTTTGAACTCCATACTTTCTTCACTAGTCGTTAGATAAAATTGAGTGATGTTGTTAAATATGATACATAATATAGATTTGGTGTACTTAAACTAAAGAAATATTACTAAAAACACATTTTCAAAAACGTTTTAATATTAAATCGCACAAGCATGCAACTGTTAACGAACGTACAATGTAGGGTGTGATGCAATACGGAATGTAGCATAATAAATAAATAGTTCTTCGCCCATTTCAAAATATTGGTCGACTGTGTTCAGTAAAATGCGAGAATGTTATAAGTGTGTTGGTGTTATGGTCACGCTTGGCTTGTAGGATATAGAATACAATTGCTACACGAAATCGACTTCGCCTGAGCCTTCGTTCGCAATAGGGCGGGATGTTTTATAATGATCGTATTTTAGAGATCTATTGCACTTCCGAATGCCTCGATAGTCACTTATGGTAGGGTGTTTTTTTAGACTGATAGAACTTTAAATTGAAATAGAACACATAAAAAATGAAGTATGATCCCAATTTTCTTTTATTTCAAAGATATTTTCATGACATTTAATATTTAAAAATGATTTCTGGCATATGCCCGCCATGACTTGCTTTGGTGAATCGGATGCGATCAGTCTAATTTTGAACCAGTTTCTGGAGCAACTGTGGGTGTATTTCGTTAATAACACGGGTTATGTTGGCTTCCAAAGCTTCAATTGTTGCTGGTTTATCAGCGTAAACTAGAGACTTTACATAACCCCAAAGAAAATTATCCAATGGGGTTAAGTCGCATGATCTTGGAGGCCAATTCACTGTACCCTTTTTTTGTCATAATATTATCGCCAAATTGCTCTTTCAACAAATCGATAGTTCGAGTGGCACTATGAGGCGCGACACCGTCTTGTTGGAACCAAAATTCTTGCCGGTCAATGTTATGCAAATTTGAAAAGTTATAATCGGTAATCATTGATCTGTAACGATCGCCATTGACAGTAACATTCGCTCCGGCCTCATTTTTAAAGAAATAAGGACCGATGATGCCTCCACCATGTAAACCACACCATACGGTGCATTTTTTAGGATGCAATGGTGTCTCGAGAGTTTCATGAAGATTATTCTCACTCCACATACGGCAATTTTGTTTCTTCACATATCCGTTTAGCCAAAAATGAGCTTAATCACTAAACACAATTTTTCGATAAAACAATGTATCGATTCAGGTACCATTCAGCAAACAAACGACGCTTTTTATGGTCTTGAGGCTTCAGTTCTTGAACCAGTTGGATCTTGTATGGGTGACACCAAGCCCTTGGCGCAAAATTTTCCATGTTGTGGGTGGACAAAGTCCAACTTGTTGAGCATGGTGGCGAATAGACAAATTCGGATCTTCTCCAACACTATCACATACAGGATCAATATTTTCTTCTGTACGTACAGTTCTTTGTCTTGTTGTTGGTTTTTCATCGAGTAGAGTAAATGTTGTTCGAAATTTATCAACAGTTTGACGAATAAGCTGCTCTGATGCTCGATTATGTGGACCATAAAATTCACGAAGTGCTCTATAAATTTGGCGAACAGAACACTGCATTTTAAAGTAAATTTCCACAATTTGTAAACGTTATTGCGGCGCCATTCTTTCCATAATGATTTATCAATGCTTACTGAACAGAAATGTCAAAACGAAATGTCATTTACCAGCTGCCAAGTGACAGCTGCCCCTATCGAAAGTTCTATCAGTCTAAAAAAAATACCCGTTATATACTACCCAGGCGAACATTCGCCTGCTCTATCTACGGTTCCTGTTCATGATTCAATTATTAACGGTTAAGGTAGGTAGGTTGGAGTGGCAGCCGCCTACAGCGGCTCACTTAGGCCAATATTAGGAGGCCCATTGTGTTACCACAAAGAAAAATTTGTACCATCCAAGAGGAAAAATTACCCCTCACCAAACCATTTTGCCTCCCTGATGAACTTCAACAGACAATTTACCTCGGTGCTTGAAACCTCACTAAGGTCATCCAAAAATGGTGATCCCAGATATCGCATTCTGCTTTTACACAGTGCAGGACACTTACACAGTAAATGCAAGATCGTTTCCTCCTCCTCGTCGTTCTTGCAGCTTCTACAGCATCTTCGGAAGGGTACTCCCAACCTTTCAGCATGCTTCCCTATCAGACAGTGCCCTGTTAGAACCCCGATGACGTTGGAAATGTTTTCCCTACTTAGAGAGAGAACGCTGCGCGACCGTTTCCGGCCCCATTTAGGCCACATCTGCCTTGAGGTTCGACAGGTCGTATTTTGTTTCCATCTATTGTCAGCTTGCTTATATGTACAATCTCTGAGTAGCAGTTTGCAAGTGGCAAACGGCATCCCAATGCGTTTTTTACCTTGAAGAATCTGCTTGGTCGTACCTTGTCTTGCAAGTTCGTCTGCCATGCAGTTTCCCTCTATGTCCCGGTGACCAGGGACCCAAATGAGGTACAGTCTGTTCTGCTTGGCCATCTCCTGCAGAGATAGGCGGCAGTCCAGCGCGATGTTAGACTTAAACGTGAAAGAGCTCAGAGCTCTGATTGCAGCCTGGCTGTCACTAAGAATGAAGATGTCTCTTCCTATAATCCCGGCCCCAATCCTCTCTACCGCCTCCATGATAGCTGAGACCTCAGCCTGGAAGACGCTGCAGTGATCTGGTAACCTAAAAGAAATTTTCAGGAGAGGGTTTCGTGAGAAAACGCCTCCTCCTACCTTATTATCGAGTTTCGAGCCATCTGTATAGATGACAATGCTATCAGGTGGAGTATGAAACTCAAGTTTCCACTCCTCCCTGCTTGGAATACGTGTAATAAAATTACTTTCAGAAACCGATGTCAAGGCGCACCGGTCCGTGCTGCTCGGAATAGAGCAGAACTTATTCAAAATACAAGAGTGCCCTTGGCTTTCAGGGTGGCACTGGGATGTCTCTCTTAGTCGCAAAGCATTCATCACTGCCATTTGTTGTCCAACCAAATCTAAAGGAATAAGGTCTAAAATGACGTTCAAGGCCTCATTTGGAGTGGTTCTGAGCGCCCCACTTATGCAGATCATACTAGATCTTTGCACCTTGGTGAGTAGTCTAAGGTTAACCTTTTTTCTAATGCAGGCCACCACACGATCACCCCATATAGGAGTATTGGTCTGACGACCGCTGTGAAAATCCATCGACAGATCCGGGGATTAAGACCCCATTTCTTGCATATGGCTCTCTTAAATGTGTAGAGGGCTACGGAAGCCTTCTCATGACGTTGAACTAGATTCTCCTTCCAGCTCAACTTCCTATTTAAAATAACGCCTAGAAATTTGGCACTTGTAGAAAGACTTAACCGGGTACCGTTTGGTACCGGTGGAGTCACCGAAGGCACTTTATACCTTCTCGTGAAAAGTACGAGTTCCGCCTTACTTGAGCTGACCCTGAGCCCGCAGTGGGTGGACCACTTGGTTACCTCCCGAAGCGCTCGTTGCATCCGCTCGCATAATGTCTGCGAAAACTTTCCCCTGAGTGCAATCGCGACGTCATCAGCGTACGCGACGACTTTTGCGCCACCTCATGCCGTATCTCGCAGTAGCGTATTTACAGTGAGGTTTCATAGGAGTGGGGATAGGACGCCTCCTTGTGGCGTCCCCTCGACACGTGCCGTGACAATTCGCTCGCACCCAGCTTAGCCCTTACGACTCTGCAACAAAGTAGCTGGCCGATAAAGTCAACCAGTGAGTGTTCAACCCCTAGATCCCTAACGGCGCCAGTTATAGCTTCTGGAAATACGTTATTAAAGGCTACAAGTAAGAATTCCTTGACGCTGAGAGACTTCTCAATATAGCCGACCAAGCTATGGAGTGCAGTCTCAATAGATTTGCCTTTGCGGTAGGCATGTTGGTCATTAGACAGTAGTCGACTGTCGATGGTATCGGAAAGGTATCGGTCGGAACAATCCTTTCAAGTGCCTTAAGAGCAAAGGATGATAGACTGATAAGCCTAAGATCCTTTGGATTAGTGTGTGAGGCCTTACCGGCTTTAGGAATAAAGACAGCCGTGACATTTCTCCATGCCAACGGTATGTGATTTAGTTTGAAACAGGCCCTGAAAATAGTAGAGAGCCATTTTGCAAACAGCTCCAGTGTCTTAATTAGCTGGGCAGGTATTATCCCATCCGGCCCTGCAGATTTGTATGGTTTAAAGCTTTGGATAGCCCGTTTAACCTTTTCTTCCGAAACCGGTATGTTAACGGGGTTGGAGGAGATGAACGGAGTAGTTCCTTCCTCCGCAGTTGTACTACCAGGGAAATGGGTATCTAATAGCAGTTCAAGGGTTTCCTTTCCCGTTGAGGTCCAGGAACCGTCTTGCTTTTGCAAGAAACCTACCGGGTTAGAGGATCCTGAGAGAATCTTCCTTAGCCTGGCTGTCTCGGAAGCACCCTCGATGCCGCCGCAGAAGTTTCTCCACGGGGATCTCTTTGCCGCCCTTAAAGCTTTTTTATAGGTCTGAAGAGACTTTTTGTACTCTAGCCATACCAGCTGGAGACTAAGTCTCTTGGCTTTGTTGAAGTTTTTCCTACAAGATTTACGTAGTGAGTCCAACTCGCGTGACCACCAATCGGGTTTACGTTTGCCCCACTGTTTTGGTTCAGGGCAAGCCTGATCTAGGGCATTTGAGCAGGCCAGTGTAAAAACGTCCACCATGTTCTCTAGATCCCCGATACAATTAGGTTCTATAAGAGGTTCGCTGTTTACCTATCCTCAAATAACATTTTATAAGAGCACCAATCTGTGTTTTTTAGGTTTTTTCGCTCCTCTGGGCTGGTAATAGAAAAGTTCAATACGATTTCAATATAACGATGAACAGAGAAGGAGTGTTCATCTAGAACCCTCCAACTCTCGATCAATTCAGATAGACTATCACTGCATACAGTTATATCTAAAACTTCTTTACGATTGCTAGTAATGATGGTGGGATCCCTACCTTTGTTGCATATAAGTAGGTTAGTAGTTAGAAGGTAGTTGAAGAGTAACTCACCTCGATCATTGATGTCCGTGCTCCCCCAGTTGACATGGTGGGCATTTGCGTCGCTGCCGACCAACATGTGCCCGCTCTCAAATTTGGACACTAAATTCCGCACCATAGAGGGACGGGGGTACTCGGCTTCGTACTGCATATAAGCCGATGCCAGCACTATTGGCATACCCCCTATCTCCGCGAGAATTGCCGTGACGTCGCCATCACTGTAATTAGGTAAAATAAAGATATTTAAATCTGCTTTAGCCAGAATACAGGGTCTAATTTTACCTTTACCACGCTCCACGAAGAGCTTAAAACCGGTGGCACTCAACCCACATCTTAGGATGCTTTCCGATGCCCCTGGGTAGACAGGGCCAACCTTTGCAACGGCGGCCTTATACAGCGCCACCGATCTCAGGTCCTCACAGGCGACCACCTTAATGTGGCCCTGGTACCAACCAGCGTCTTTACAGGCAGGGGGGATTCCAGGGTTCTCCAGCAGAACGTCAAAGATGACGTTCGCCAGAGCTGCCTTCACCCACCTCCACTGGTCCTTTGGTATGGACCCGAGCTCGTTGCCTCGCTCCAGGACCCCAATAAGGATCCTGTCCTTCGCAACCTCGGCAAAGCTAGGCCTGCCCACGGATTCTCTTCGAGGCCGGAGTTTGTTCCTCCGCCGATCTTTGTCATTTTGACGGAGGCATCCGGTTTTCCACCGATGCCCCTGTGACCCGGAAGTTAGGCAGCAGGCTTTCGCTCTTTCCACCGCTTCCTTCGCGCTCTGGGACAGCGTTTCCAACGGGACCCCGTATCTTTTTAACGTCTTCGCGGCCTTACGCTTGTCAGCGAATTTGAACCGCGCCGATTCCAACATCAGAGGGGCGTGGCTCGTTGTTTCCATCGTTGCCACGCCCTCTATACTATCTTGTGCGGCTGCTTGTCGCCTTAGTCCACTCGGGCCAGGCCGTGAGACCATTGCCTTCGCGAGACTAGGCTTCGCAGCCGCGCCGGTGTTTGGCGGGCCCTTAGTGCCTACCGCCACGGAGCGATCGGCCGTTTTCAGCACAATCCCCGCAGCTTTGCTGGTGCTAGGCCCCGCCATAACACCCGTAGTCACGGGCCGGCGTGCAACACTCACCTCCAGCCCGGAAGAGCTCCTATCGGAGCGAAGCGGCGCGTTAGGCGCTTGCGCCTGCGCATTCTTACCCCGAGAAGGGGAAGAAAAAATTTTCATGCTTGTCTTACCCCGAGATGGGGAAGACATTTGTTTTGTGTTTTGTTGTTGTTGTTGTTATTTTATTTTTAGTTGTGTTCATCTTGGTCGTACGACCATCTGCTCGACGAGGCAAGCGCAGCGGTCTAGAAATATAGAGTGGGGAAAATGGGTGGTACACCACGACAGCACCCCTTGCCGCGGTAAGGCCAAACTTACTCCCTGAGGTGGCCCGGTGTCAGGGAGGCGCCGTTAGACCCCTGGCTGGAATTTAGACCCTCTGGCTGCAAACCGACCAATGGGCACGGTGACGCTTGACACCCTGGATTAGGGGGGCGATTAGCTAGAGAGGAAGGAGAGCTGGGAGATACTAGGAGGGATGCAAGGTAGGCGGAACAGAGAGATGTTGGTACGGTAATCTCCACATAAGAATCCGTGCAAGAACGAATCCTACACTGATTCTGGAGCCTCCCTCTTAGTTCGTGGTGGCATGGAAGACCTCGAAAGGAACAGCCATGCCAACACTTAAGCCTCATCCCAACGCCAAGGAGACCAACGATGATGAGGTATATATATATTAACGGTTTGCTCAGAAACCAGTATTCTCGCTCACTCTTGCTAAAATTGGCTCTTCAAATTTACGTACGAATTGAAATAAGAGCTACATTGGTAGAACAAATATTTCAATGACCGCTTTGAATATAAATTTAAAATTGCATACTGGATGGTGCTCATGAGAGTTTTTGTTTAGGTAATATGAAAACAAACTTTGGTAAGGAGGTGTCAAAACTGATTGTCGTATTGATTTCTGTGAGGATCTCATTACGAACCAAGCCGCCAGGTGGCCGCATCGACTTTCATAATAGAAGCGATCGTCTGATTGGCGAACTGGAAGCTCGTTACTCACATAGCAGTGCTGCCATATTTACGATAATATTAATTTCTACTAGCATTTTATTAAGTTATTGGCCGCCAAGTGGTCACGTCGACATTTCACAATACAAGCGATCACTTGAAAGGCTATTTCCTAAAACTCGTTACTCGCAGGTTGGCTTCGCCATACAAACTTTATAATAGATAACAAATTTTATAATTTTTATCTTTTTCATCAAACTTAAGAATTATTATAGTGATCGTTAGGTAAAAATTTTAAAATAGCTATTATTTTGAAACGAGAAATAAAATTTAGAAGGTGAGTTTTATTTTAAAAAAGACAAGTTAAAGCACAAGAACCGATAGCTGCAATGCAACTGATTGCTCAGATTTGAGGTCTTGCATTGGATCCCTTACACCAATACACACAAGACCATTAAATTTGGCATTTCTTATAAGTATAAAATGGAAACGAAGCCCAGCAACTGATTGTTCAGGTACGGTTTAGGTTTCAGCAATGCTTGGCCACCAAAGTTGAGTTCGGTTTCGATTCCAGCTTCTTCCAACTTTGCCAAGTTTTCTGCATTTAAAAATTGTACAAAGCTCGTCTGTTTGCATTCTGTGTTTCAGACAGAAAAATATGAAAACAGGTGATTATTTCGTGGCGATAACGTAAGAAATGAACATTCCCCATGACGAATAGTCAGCAAAACTACGAAACATAATCAGCCTTGTCCTAAGTTTTACTTTCGCCCAAAATTTTTCACTTTCCCTTATTGTAAATTTCGCCCGGAAACTTTTCGCTTTCGAACATACTTTTCGCTTATCGGCAACACTAATTTCGGGCGAAAAGTGTGGCCACTTCCGCTAGATTTTCTCACTTAAATTCCAGAGGCGAACACACAAATTCAAAATGTAAGTAAAAGTATTATTTATAACCTTACTATAAAAACAATTGAATTTACTTTTATTCTAAGAGTAAAATGATAAATAAGAACCATTACGATATCCTTTTAAGTAGAATACAAGAAAAACTGGGCATTGCCAGGGATAGAATGCATTACACATGGTCAATTATATGTTAGTATGTAAAGAACTGAAAACGCGAGAAGTCAAAACATATTACTGCCATTAACTGACTAAACTATAAATGTTGTGTTCTTAGAAATTCTTCGAAACATGTAAATACAAGTTATTTTCTTTCATCATAATAAATAATCAAAATCTGTAGTAAATATAATAAATAATACATTGACCTATCGGAATAGACTTAGACAAAGTAATATACTGTATACAAAATACGCAGAAAATCGTGCGGAAAACCAGTGTAGACTAAGACAGCCGTACTCATACTGCAAGCAATGCAGAGAACGGTTCTAGCATGCATCGGTGGGAGTTGCGATACATCCAAACAAGCATCGAGTAAATGGAGTTTTCAATTTTGACAGCGCGTTAGGTGAGAAGTAAGAAAGAGAGAATAAAAATAAGAGAGATGAAAAGGCAAACAAAGTAAAACCCCAACAAATGCGTAAATGTAAAAACTCAATTTGCGGTGTGAGCGGAATCCGTTGTGACGGTATATGTGGCAAAGTACTCCACTGGGCAAAGAGATGTTCGAGCCTGGATGAGTACAGCAAGAATGTGTTAACGGGCAATAGCTGTGCGCGCCATACATATAAGGGATGGTTAGGTATTTTCCTCCATATAACGCATGAATCAAATTTACTTTTGTATGGAAAAAAATGCTGAACGCCGCTCGTAAAAAATTATCAAAAATTAAGCAGAATTGTTAGCCACTTGAAACTTGATCCTTGTTAATAAAACGGGCTACAAAACTGAATACCCAAAAAGTTATTAAAAATTCGAATGCAAAAGTTTGAAAATTCTATGAAAATTGTTTAAAATTCGATGATTTTTTTTGAATTTCGTAAAATGCTTGAAACTTGTATTTACATATATAGTTTATGTTACACAATGAGTTATAGTTTTATAAAAAATTATTTAAAATAAATTCGTGAACGTAAGTGGCCAGCTGTACTATATTGAATTTTGTTGTTTAAGATACGAACAATACCGTGTGCACAATATTGCTGAGGTACTTTAAATAATGAATATCTCAAGAATAACAGCGAAACAATTCAGCATTGTAAAGACGAGTTTCAAGAGTCGCAGAAAGTGAAGAGTTAAAGCGAAATAATAAAAATAAGTGAAAAATAGACATCAAAACATTAATGAAAACTTAATGGAATAAAATTCCTAATTGCGTCCAATAAGGAAGAGTTGAAGACGATAAAATTTAAACGCGATGAAGCTCTACAAAAACAACAAGAAAAACATATGCAAAAGCAAACGTGTGCGATGGCTGTTAGAAGTAAGCCTCCAGTGATAATTATGCCTTAGCATGCACAAAATAGTAGAGAAACTAAAAGAGTAATTCAAAATTGTATTCATCAATCTTTACTGTCATTGAAAGTACAAGGTGTATCCAATCGTAAAGATGGTGCGATAGCAATTTATTGCGAAGAAAGTGAAACAAGAGAAAACATTGTAAATGAAGTAAAAAAATAAATTAGCTTATGAGTACACAGTGAAAGCCCCAAAAGTAAAAGATCCATGCGTTATTGTTACTGGACTATGTTGTTTGTGGGAAAGAGATAAAATTGTAGATACAATAAAAACACAAAATGGCATTAAAGAAAACCGCGAATGTGTGTATTTTTTCAAAGCCAAGGGTCAATAGTAAAACTCATATAAAGCAGTAATAAATCTAAATGCTGAACATTATCAGAACATAATGACACACAGAAGCTAAACGTGGGGTGACGCATGGAAAGTTCATCCCTTCGTTTCCTTAAGAAGGCGATACGATTGTTGGGGATATAATCATGAAGCTGACCAGTACAAGAATGCGCCCAAATTGCAATGGTAATCACACTAACAAAATGTGCAAACTAGCACATGTAATATCTAATAATTGCGTAAGTGCAAACGCCAGATTAAATCCCAGCTTAAACACAAGCCATGACCGCCGCAGTAAAGAATATCCAGTCAATTAAAAAAAGATTCAAGCTGTGACCAAAAGAACAAAAATCCAGCAACCAAATGAAGTAAGCATAATATGTCACAATATTTTTAGTTTAGTGGCGAGCGTTGATGAGCTGAGACATGTTTGCAAAAAAAACAATAGATTTGACATAGGTGTGGTAACTAAAGCACGAGTAACTAAATGAGATTGATATAGATTAATTTCACACAATAACAAAAAGTGTGGCACATAAGCGACACTATTATAGATCGCCGAGTTCATCACCACGGACATTTTGTGACGGTTTTATGAAACCAAAGAGCTACTTAAATGAATTTGAATATGAATAGTTTGTAACGGGTGATTTCAATATTGACTGGAGTTTATGTGATAATATACATATATACCAAAGAACTGAATAGTATAGCAAACGAAAATGGAGTAAATTGTCTTGTTTTATAAGTGTGGTTTTCAATGAGGCTGTTACTTGATTTATACTCAGTTTGGTTCATAATAAGCAAATCGAAGCCGAACGACTATCAAGCGCGTCGCACATTTGGTGAATGGGCCCAAAACGAGATGGCCACCGATCCCGATTTTCATAAGAAAGTTTTGTTCAGCGAGGAAGCTCACTTTTGGTTGGATACGTTAATAAACAAACTTTTCGCATTTGGAGTCACTATTAGGTGTGCTATATGGACAGAGGGAATCATTGGTCCATATATCTGCAAAAATCAAGTCGGCCATAATGTTACCGTCAATGGGGAACGTTTTGAAAATTTAGAATTTGAAATATCAAACTGTGATATTGACTCAAATGCAACCATATGCCACAATCAGCAGTCTAGTTTGGTCGCTAATATGTGTCGAACAAATGAATTGTCAAAATTAAGCTCTACCTTGCAAGTTCTGCAATCTGTTTGAGTAAACGAACGAGATTTGGCACAAGTTGGTAGAAGATTGTACAAGTTATCTGCCAAACGAACACTCTGATTGAAATTGCAGGACCGTTGAAATCATAGGCATTCGTTCAAAATACGCCGCTTCCCCGGCTGCTGATCCTGCTTCTATAACCCTGCTTTAAGGAAGGGTATAATGCGCAATCGCGTCGATAGTTGATCGGCATCCGAAAGAAACTAAATATAAAAAATTGAAGTGTTGGCAGGAAGTAATGACCCGATGCATGAAATTCCGTTTTATTAAACATTTTCCCTAACGGAGGTCATTTAAAATAAGGTGTTATATTTTCGCAGGTTTTTCCATTTTTTTAATTACACAGTATACATTTGTTGCTCACACCGCCAATTGGAATATCAGTTAAGCATAAATAATCAATATCACTTTGGTAAAGGCAGGCACTTTGCCCGAATATATTCGCTTTAGGCACACTGCGTTTTGGAACCCTATACAAAAACTAGAGAGAACGATTATCGGATGTACTAATGCAGAATGAAGTTGCATAAGCCAATTGGTGGAATGAAACAGTTGGGAAATAGGCGAGGGACCTTCCTCTTTGTAGCAAATAGGTATATCTCGAAAACTATGTTATCAAACCAAAATGAACCTCGCATAAATAAGTAAAATTTCGGCAGTTGTAAAAAATCGGGCAAAAACCACGCCCACATTTCATATCACAGTAATTTACAAACATCAATTAAAACGCTATATTTAACTAACCATTAAAAATAAATTGCTCAAAATTAAAAAGCAGAATGGGGTTGCATGGGAAAGAACAAAAAATAAAATAATTTGGAAGAAGGCGTGGCACCGCCCACTTTAAGGAAGCAAGGTATTTACAAAGCAAAGTAAGCAAAACTTCGAAATTGCTAAAAATCGTGACAAACCGCGCTTACCACTCATGTAACGGGAATTTACAAAATCAAAAAAATGCGGCATTTAAGTAACTAAATAAGAGGACAAATTGCTCAAAGTTAATATGCACAATGCGTTTGCACATGAAAATGCAAGAATATAAACCATTTTGGAAATAGGCGTGGCCACGCCCGCTTTGGAGAAAACATTGACACACACATTGCATTGCACCTCAGCAAGAAAAATTTTGCAAATTGTGAAAAGCATAAAAGCTTACGTTCACCTCTCATGTAAGGTTAGTTTACAAAAATAAATAAAAACAACCGATTTTGAAACCACTATTGTACAAAATTTGCCCAAATCATATATGTAGAACGGGGTTGCATAAGCAAATACAAAAAATTAAATGGCTGTACCAAGTTTAGTACACACGTAGTCAGTAAATTCAGTCAAGAAACTAAAATTTCAGTCAAGTAAGTACCAAAATTTCGAAAATTGTAGAAATCGGGGAAACCAGTAATTTACAAAAATAGCAAAAAAAAAACCCCATATTTAAGTAACTGTTAAACATATTTTACTTAAATTACGGAATGAAACAATTTTATTAATAAACATGCCACCGCCCACTTTTGAGGAAATTGCTATATCTCCGAAGTCATGTTACCATAGCCTAACAAATTTGTTCTAAGTCAGTAAGCCAAGTTTCGGAAATTGTTAAACTCTGACAAAAACCACGCCCACTTCATATATAACGGTAATTTACAAAAATAAAAAAAAATCGGTATTTAAGTAATTATTGAAGACAGTTTGCTCAAATTCAATATGCAAAATGCAGTCGCATACGCAAAAACAATACCTATATGTTACAATTTTGGAAATAGGCTGTAGCTCGCCCACTTTTGAGTAAAGGCTACAACTATTATAAATGTGAAAGTTTGTGTGTTTGCTATTGAGAGTGTGATCGAGACGGCTGGACGGAATTATAATTTGGGACACAAATAGCCTATACCCTACTTTAGCACATAGGCTATATTTTATGGAGAATTGCACCTTGTTAAACAAGTTATGGCTAATTAAATAAATCGCATATACAAATATATTATTTTTGGCCTAATTTATTAAATCGACAAATATTAAGTTTTGAGCTCGAGGCCAATAAATCATTCACTGTAATAGCGGCAGACTGTCGTGCTTGAATTGTATAGGTAGGATATATAAGGAAAGTAGTGGAAAGCAACAGCAGCTCATAAGCTGACTATTGTCCATTTGCTACGTACTTGCTCAGCAAGTCGTAGGTTGTGGGTTCAAATGCCGATGGAGTCATGAATGAAATCTGACGACGAGATGTGGTGATCTCCGAAATGGCTATCATTTTTACCATTCCTGACTATTGCTGTCTTGTTTCCATAATGCTTTCCTTATACTGGCCTTGAGCTCAAAAATTTATATTTGTCGATTAAGTCACATATATGTTATATGGGCTGAATATGTATATGTAGATAACATTTGGAAGGATGTAGATAAAATTTGGAAGATGATGTGATGATGAATGGATTTCAAAACGAAGTTGCCCCTGCTAAAAAGATTGAATTCAATTAAAGCAATGAATTAAATCAAATGAATAGTTGAGTGAAGAGCTAGGCCGGTTTTCCGTAGAGCGGGGAAAATAAGAGTATAAACAATTGGATTAAAATATAGTTTATTAAAAATATTTCATGGAACTCAACTTACCGCGTCTGTCTGCTGTGGGGATCGCCAAAAGAAAGGGCAGAAGCAACGACTTCCTTTAACTTCAGAGAGGCCGAAGTTTTTGAACAGAGCTTTTTGACGAAAGCGGTAAGTTAGGGTTGCCATTTGGCGAACGGAGTGAACATTCCGCCCGCCTTGCAGTATCACTGCGAAAAGCGCAAGTTTACAAATTATTTTAAAGATACATGGTTCAGTCTTTTAAATCAGTCTTGTAAATTAAAGTTAAATACATTTCAAGGTACAATTTTTGTTTTTTCGAAATTTTCTTAATTCTAAATACAATTTTTTTTTTTTTTAAATATTGGTGCTGGCCTAGTGGGTCACGCCTGAAATAACCCATCCCAGTAGGGTGTTCTGCGCGACCAACTGTCCAGCGATGGAGGGCATCAGCCCAGGCTGTATAAGCTTGGCATACAGATCCGCGCCAAGCACCATTTCGACCGGCGCTGCTTTGTCGTAATACGGGTCGGCGAGTCGCAAATTGTTAAAACCTTGCGCGGCCTGGAGTGTTAGCGAGCGTAAGGGTGTCGGCGTTGGATTGATCGTCTCGATGTTTGCGCACACGGACAGCTCATCATGACCACCAAGGTTGTTGCGTAGTGTCAGATGGCACACTCGGCCGGCTCCACGCACCTGAGTGCGGAGTCGCAGTCTTGTGACCGTGGCGGCGGAAATGGTGGTCGCCGGACTCACAGGGTTGATGACGGCACGCACTGTGGAGAACCTATCCGCAGTGCGTAAGCGTACCAACGCCGTAGGTGACAACGCCATCATTTGCTGCCAAGGGAGTGTTGCTGATCTTTTCTCAATGATTGCTCGCGCATTTCGGCGACGACGAGCACCTTGACCGCGCCTTCTTTTCGGATGGGGTGGCCGACGAGACGAATCGAGTCTCGTTCGGTCCGGGCTACGCCGCTGAGACGAATCGAGTCTGAGCCAGTCGTTTCCATTCCGCCAGTCCGATCGGAAGTCACCAGCTCTCTTAAGTCGGCGAGACGAATCGAGTCTGGCTCGATCTTGAGTGAGCGGTGTGCGCGGAAAGTGTCGCGTCGTAGAACGCGGAGCCGGCTGCGCCCTATTGAGGGGTGGCCGGAACGGGTGGGAGAGCGTCATTGCGGTTGTTGCCGTGGTTGTCATTGGCGCATCCCTTTCCTTATTTGTCGGCAAAGCATCTATTTCAGCCATCAAGGCTTCCTCTTCCTCGACTTGCTGTGCCCATGAGAGCTCGACGACGTCTTCATCTTCTTCTTCTGCGTCGGAGCTGGGGCCATGAAGCATTGTGTGATGGGTTTTGCCGCATCGTTTGCAACGAATTACACTATCACAATCGCTTAAGGCATGGTCCGAAGCGAGGCAGTTGCTGCAATAGCGATATATCAACGCCGTTCTCAACCGAATTTCGGGAGTCATTCGGCGGAACTCGGCGCACAGTCGGAGAGGATGGTTCTCCATACATAGGCCGCATGCGAATTTCGACATTTTCTAAACGAGAAAAAATAAAATTAGTTTATGGCAAATTTAGTCAGTTTCGTTTGGTAATAGAACAAGCTTCACTACTGGTCTACTAATTATACCGCGCTGAGTTTGAATGTCGACAATTCGAACCTTATCATCTGACCCAGGATGAACCTTTGCCACCCTGCCTAATCTCCAATCATTCGGAGGAATGTTTTCTTCACGAACAACTACCAAATCGTTGATAGCAAGGTTTCTCTGTGGATATTTCCACTTATATCGTTTTTGTAGTTCTGATAAATATTCCGATTTCCATCTTCGGCAGAACATTTGGTTCATTGCCTTTAATTTTTGCCATCTATTAACCAATGAGATCGGGTTATCATTGATTTCCGGTTCTGCCTTTGACAGAAGAGGCGAGCCAACCAGAAAGTGTCCTGGTGTAAGCGGGGTGAAGTCATTGATATTGACTGACATTGGACTTATTGGACGAGAATTTAAACATGCCTCGATCCTGGCCAACAGCGTAGAAAGTTCTTCGAATGTATATTTCATTGAACCTGCAATTTTCTTGAAGTGGGTTTTGAAACTTTTTACCCCAGCTTCCCATAAGCCTCCCATATGAGGAGCACCTGCAGTAATGAAATGCCAATTTATTTCCGATAACTCGTCGCTGTTGGCTATAGCTTTGGGCCATGACTTTAGAAATGCCTTAAAGTCTCTTTTGATTTCTCTTGAGGCTCCCACAAAATTGGTGCCGTTGTCTGAATATATGTGATTCGGACAACCTCGGCGAGAAATAAATCTTGACAGCGCTGCCATAAATGAGGCAGTTGAAAGATCACTTGTGGCTTCAAGATGTATGGCCTTTGTAGAAAAGCATACAAAAACACATACGTAGCCTTTCGTAATCAAACAAGCTCGGCCTGTAAAGTTTTTCACTTCAAATGGGCCCGTGAAATCGACACCAGTTGTTTCAAATGGTCTCGTTATTTGCGTTCTGGACGCAGGTAGAGCAGCCATGAGTTGGGTTTGCTCTCGTTGTCTATACAAAACACAAGTTTTACAATTGTGTATAATAGACCTAATGAGGTTTTTGGCTTTCACCAACCAGTATCGCATGCGTAAAAGACGCAGGACTAGCTGGTTGCCGCCATGGAGTGAGACCAAGTGAATGAATTTTATCATTATTTTGGAGAAATGACAACCATATGGCAATATAATTGGGTGTCGTTCATCGAAGCTCATTGAAGGAGCGTTATTTAACCGGCCACCGACTCTGAGAAGCCCGGTGTCGTCAATGAAGGGAGTCAACGATAGAATCGTAGACCCTTTTCCCACAGGCTTTTTGTTTTGTAAGTCCTTGTATTCAGAGGCAAAATGTGCTCTTTGGGAGAGTTGAATAAGCCTTGATTGGACGAATTTGTCTTCATCAGGAGTGATGACTGGAGAATTCGAGCGTTCTTTGTGTGATGGATGAATCCGCTTAAAGAACCTAAAAACTCGAGCAATTACTCGAATAGCCTTTTGTAGGCTGGAAAAGCGTTCTAAAATGTCTTCAAATGGAAGAATTGACGCTGTATGGACTCGAACAGCCTTTGTTTCGAGTGTTGTTTCAAAGGCTTCTTTGGATTGTGGTTTTGGCCAACTTGCTTGGCTGAATTTAAGCCACTTTGGACCACGCCACCAAAGATTATTATTTCCTAATTCTTGAGGAAAAAGACCACGACTAGCGAGGTCTGCTGGGTTGTCTTCGGAGCTTACATGATTCCAGTTCTCTATCTTCGTACTTTCAGATATTTTCGAAACTCGGTTAGCTACAAATGTAGACCACGAGCAAGGTGGCTTGTTTAACCAAGCGAGAACAATTGTGGAATCAGTCCAAAAGTATAACCCTTGATTTTCAATACCCATTTGGGGCAAAAGAAAATCTACCATATTGGAAAGGAGAACTGCTCCAGATAATTCCAATCTCGGTATAGAGATGGTTTTGACAGGAGCAACTTTTGTTTTGGCCAGGAGCAAATGTGTTTCAACATTTGAATTTGCGTCCTGCACACGAATATAAATAGCTGCTCCATATGCCTTTTCAGAGGCGTCACAAAACCCATGAAACTGTGTTTGACAGTTCGGACTATAATTAACCCATCTGGGGATTTTTATAGAATTGATATGAGGATAGTTATCCAAGAACATTTTCCACTGATGTAGAGAGTTTGGATTCAACTCCTCATCCCAATTTGTCTTATCTAGCCAAATTTGCTGCATAAGCATTTTTGCTACTACGATAATTGGGCTTAACCAACCTGCAGGATCGAACAATTTGGCAATTGTGGACAGAACTTGTCGTTTTGTAAACGAATCTTTGTTCTCCAAAGACTTTGCCAAGAAATAAAACTGATCCGATTTTGCGTTCCATCGGATGCCTAAAGTCTTAGCTTCGCTGGAATCGTGGATTTCCAGAAAGTCAGTGGCTAGCAGGTGGCTACTTTGAAGACCTAACAGAATTTGCTTACTGTTTGAGGTCCACTTTCTTAGCGGAAAACCTGCCGAGTTTAACGCCTCAATAAGTTGGTCTCGTGACTTAACTGCCTCGGGTATATCATGCGCACCAGCCAGTACATCATCCACATATGTACTTGACTTAAGAATTTCTGATGCTAGGGGATATTTTAACTTAGACTCCTTGGCAAGTTGTAGCAACGTGCGTATTGCCAAATATGGCGCACAGTTGAGACCGAAGGTGACTCTGTCTAACTGAAAGTCCTTGATCTCCCCGTCCAAAGAATCTCTAAAGAGGATTCTTTGATATGAAGTATGCTTGGGGTTGACGATTATTTGTCGGTACATTTTCTCAATGTCCGCATTGAACACATATTTGAATAATCGCCACCTTACAACAAGCATTGTCAAATCGGTTTGGAGAGGTGGACCAGTGTACAAAAGGTCATTAAGACTGACTCCATTTGAAGTGGGACAAGATCCGTTGAACACCACTCTTAATTTTGACGTGGTACTGTCAGGTTTATGGACAGCGTGGTGTGGAAGGTAATAGCTTTTGGAAGGGTCCTTGCATTTGTCATATACAACTTCGTGCATGTGACCCAAATCCACGTATTCTTGAAGTACCTTACTGTATTCCTCCTTTATTAGGGGTTTTTTGCTCAGAGACATCTCACTTCTGAGAAATTGTCTCATCGCGATATGACGAGAAGCGCCCATATGTTCCCTTAGAGGTGTAAGTTTGAACGGGAGCGAAACTACATACCGACCTTCGTGATTGCGGAAGGTGGTATCTGTGTAGAACCGCTCGCACTGTTCTTCTTCGACCGTAGTAAATTTGGTCTTTGGTACTTCTTCTAACTCCCAAAACTTAGTGATTTGTTGATCTAGTGAGACCTCACTAAAGTATGAAAGATACGTGGTCTTCGGAACCCTTCCACTCAGCACGGGTCCGGTTAAGATCCATCCGAACACCGTGTTTTGAGCCATGAGAGTGTCGAGAATATTCGACTTTACCCCATTTAAAACCACTTTTGGATAAAGGTCTCCACCAATTAACAAGTCAATTTGTTGGCTCTTAAAAAAGTTATTATCTGCCAACGGGATATCAGGAAGCGATTTTAAAATTGCATCACTGATCGTTTGAGACGGTAGAAAACCTGTTAGTTTGGGAAGAACCAAAGCATCGACTTTGATCCGGAAACCTTTATTACGAGGGGAGCCAATACTTAAAGTACAAACTTTTTGTACCCTTCCGGAGATGGTTTCATTTAGCCCCGATACTTGTGCGCATATACCTTTAGTAGTCAGATTCAGGCGCTTTTGCAAGCGTTCAGAAACAAAGGTTCCTTCGGATCCTGAATCTATTAAGGCTCTGGCAGTGTATGAGCTATTTTTGTGACAAATGGTCACCATAGCAGTCCCTAGAAGCATACATCGGTTATTGTCAACTGGACAATTAGATGCATTGGCTTTGATGGACGCCGTATGAGACTTAGTTGAAGTCTCTTGTACGTTTGACGTACACGGCTCTTCACTTTGCTCCCTATGAAGCATAGTGTGATGCCTTTTTCTGCACTTAGCACACGTGAAACTGCTTTTGCAGTCATTTATTTCATGTGCATCTGACAAACAGTTAAGGCAGAGACGGTGTTTTTTCGCGGCAGAAAATCTTGCACTTGCACTCATATCCAAAAACCTTTGACATGTTTTTAGGACATGAGTTGGCGAAGAACAGAGTTTACATCGTACATTGTTTGGTTTAATGAGATGTGTATTTACTCTCTTTGTTTGGAGTTGATTATATTGTTTGAAGGTCTTTGACGAGTTATTATTAAATGCCATGCTCGCTTTGGGTTGGACGTTAGAATGCCCTTTAAGATCGGACACTGTTTCAAGTGTTTGAAACCTATTGTTGAGAAATTTGTCTAAGTCCACCCACTTTGGAATTTCAGTTTTTTCTTCCAAAGTTTGTTCCCACAGAGCGAGGGTATTTTCTGGGAGCCTAGTCGAACACAAATATGTGAAAATCGCATCCCAACATTCAATATTTATACCCTGTAGTTGGAGCGCCGAAATGCAACTGTTAATTTCTCGTTGCAATTTTTTCAGCGCTGTTCCTGACTCTGAGGAGATATATGACAAATTAAACAATATCTTCAACTGAGAGTTTATTAAAATTCGCCTATTTTCATACCTAGCTGTTAAGTTAGTCCATGCCAACGCAAAACCATCATTAGTGAGGGGGGCTTTCTGTACTATTTCCCTCGCCTCACCTCGAGTTTTCTGATTAAGGTGGAAAAGTTTTTCCACCGGAGATAATCTAGCGTTATTCCGATAAATGGCGGTGAACATGTCCCTAAAGGAGGGCCACTTTAAATAATCACCATGAAAGATTTCGGTATCGCATGGAGGCAGGTGAATACTAGGCATAACCGAAGTCTCAACCAACCGTTCAGGCTGAATAGTGGTTGAATTCGAGTTTTGGTTGAACATAGTGAGACTGTGTATGTGCTCACCCATTAAAGCTCCACAACAAACATATGCTTGATAGCAGTTGGAATATTTGAGCTTGATCGATTCTATAGTAGCCTCGTGGTCGGTGCACATCGAATTTACATTCGACAAACAACTTTTATATTCAGCCTTTACTTCAGCCCAGAGCGACTTTAACTCTTCTTGTTGAATTTCAAGAGAGAAAGTGCTCTGATTTGTGACTGTAGGCGTGATACAACCTTCAAATTCTAAAAGAGCATCTGCTGCTTGGAAGAATTTTGCTAACGATGCCATTTTATTTTCAAAAAAGTAGAAAAATTTTATTTAAAAGGCAAAAAATTGTTTAAATAATCTTTAAACCGACGATATATGATCGTACGAAAAAAAACAAATCGACTAGCGATTGATTATTTATTTAAAATTAATAGAACGGATCGGTAACGATCGAATCCCCACAACAAAATTTAAAAACAATTAAAAATTATCAAAAATATTCAAATAAATGATTTTCAGAATTTCGACAACTGGCCAAGATAGAAAAAAAAAATTTAAAATTAAAAGAAGTAAAAGATTGACGAAAATTTAGCAGTTATGTTCCACTAAATATTTTAATTGTGAATATTTAGCGAAATATTCACAAAGATCAACGCATAAAAAAACGGCTGGCTAAAATTAGTTACGAAAATCTGAACGAAAATATGTATACACCGATAAACGATCGATGAACAAAAAGTTTCGTAGATAAATATTTAAAAAATATTAATGGAGTCGATAAATGATCAAAACTCCAAAAATTTGCAGCGTTAGAGCTTTAATTTGAAAAATAACACCGAATTTCGTAACAAAACTAAATCACCAGACCAGTAAAATTACAAATATTTACTATTAAAGCTTTTAAATTATTTAAATAATTAAATTTTATTCAATTAGAACGTGAACACAAATTTTTTAAGAAGTGACAACTTTGAAAACTTAGATGAACTCGAATTTAAAGTCAAATTAATTTATTAAACTCGCACACAAAAAAAAAATTTTAAATTTAAATTTATAAAACGAGCAAAAACATTGAGTTTGCTGTCTAGTCACCTTTGCGTTTTATATATATTGCCGCAACAACAATATATGCACTTGCTTTAATACAGGCAAAACTTTCAAAGTTTGCCGTATTGAAAAGACAACAAAATTAAAAAATTTTATTTAATTTTATTTCACTTAATTGCTTCGGTTTTATTTATAATTACAAAGCACGAAATGTTTATTTATTTGAAATCACAAAATTTTTTTAAAATAATTATGTCACTGATTTAATTGGTGTCTGCCCACTGTTGATTTGTCCGCTGGGTAGACTCCCTTTGTCGTGCGTATGCATGTTATTGTTGTTGGCCTTACCCACTCCCACACAGTTGGTGTGTATGCTGCACTGCTACTCTGCTGCTCTGCTGCGCTGCTATCTCCACTGCTAGCGCTTGCGTTCACTTTTTTTTTTTTTTTGTTTGCAAAAATTCACTCGCGTAAATACAGCACATATAATTCTATTGCTGTTTTGTGTTCGCTAATTGTAGCGAAAATATATTTATATGTACGTATGTATGTATATATAAATAGTAAGCCAGTGGGTAGGCTGAGTTGCGAATATAGCGCAAAACAAATGACGCGTGAGAACTCTTGAATATTACAGCGAGTTAATAAGAGTGTCGGATCGGAAATTTTGTTTGGTAAATGACAAAAATAAATTCTCTCGTTTTACTCTTAGCTTTATTTAATGTTACCGCTTGTAACATTAGATGCCGCTAGTACTTGATCTCTTTTTTGTTCTATGTACATACATATACGTATATGTATGCTTGTAAATTATTTTGCCGCACTCTAAAGGAGTGTTTATTACGAGCTTTTTGTACTTTATATACAAGGAAATGAGCTAATATGTGGACTGTATATATATATTGGTATGAATATACATATAAAAAGGAAGATCAAGGCAAAGGCGAGAAATTTTCCGTTTTCTTGATTTATGTACACAGAATAAACATGTAATAAATTTTTTTTATGTAAGCTTTTACTGTACATATGTAAATGTGCATATGTATACCGAAAGGAGCGGTAATAGGGTTTGCACTTACCGAAGTACACTAACAAAGAATTGTCTTTGTCCCCTTTTTATTTGTATGCAAAAGTAAAGTACCAAAAATATGTTCTGGCCTCTACTTTGCTCAAATTTTATTTTTCCGCTTTATTTGATGCAACTCAAATTGGTTGAATTGCACCCCTTTAAATTCACGAGCTTACCTTATTTCGTTTGATTTGTGTTTTATGTTGTTTTACTGTGCTCGTATATGATGTTGGTAATTTGTGTAGTACTTGATTACCAAATTCCAATTGTTTGTGTGTGTCCAATTTTCTTTTAAATTTCAATTCCGTCTTAGAAATCCGGTTCGATTGGACCAATGAATAGCTGAGTGAAGAGCTAGGCCGGTTTTCCGTAGAGCGGGGAAAATAAGAGTATAAACAATTGGATTAAAATATAGTTTATTAAAAATATTTCATGGAACTCAACTTACCGCGTCTGTCTGCTGTGGGGATCGCCAAAAGAAAGGGCAGAAGCAACGACTTCCTTTAACTTCAGAGAGGCCGAAGTTTTTGAACAGAGCTTTTTGACGAAAGCGGTAAGTTAGGGTTGCCATTTGGCGAACGGAGTGAACAATTGTAATATGTCATTTATCAATGTATCATTTCCCAAAAATTTTGAGAGCTGTTTAAATGCAAGTTAAGTCAAACTAAAAAAAGAAATAACATTTTACGATATGAGTGCCGAACTAAAAGTTTTAAGAAACTTAATTTCCAAATTAATTGCAATTATAATAAGTTAAATCATATATTGCAATATGGGTATCATACAAAAGACTTTTAAGAAAGCTTTCTTTTGAAAATAGATTTGCAGGGGAATGCGTCCTGCTTAAAAGGGTAAATTAAATTTAACTATTGAGTTATAGGAAGTATCACGTAATGGGATCCAAGGGATGTACAGCTTAATTATGAAAACATATTTAAGGAGTGTTGCCACGTGTTTAAAAACATTAATTTAATGCTGTTTGTATGTAAATTTAATTGGAGAGATAAAGGAAAATCCATTATAATGGTTTCAAATGAAAATAGTTTAATCAAACTCTGTTAGATAAATATATTCGTAGAGTATAAAATTTTAATTCCACTAAATGAATGATGTATGTAACTACAATTTTCTCAAATTTTACATTACATGGGTTCGAAGACGTGGCATCGCCCACAACAGAGCAAATAGGTACATATATCTTCGAAACTACGTTATCAAACCCCACAAAATTTAGTACGTACATTACACATCACAGCAATAAGCAAGATTTCGAAAATTATAACAATCGGACAAAATTCACGCCCATATTAACAGTAACGCTTATTCACAAACATCAACTTTATATTTAGTAACTGTTGAACACAAATTTATAAGTAGGAATAGTTCTGAAGACGAAATATACGGAATCACATTTTTTTAAAGTAGAGGTGCCGCCGCCAACTACAGAGCAAATAGGTACATACATATCAGAAACAACCTTATCAAACCCAACTAAATTTCGAACACACATTGCATTTCACGTCAATAATAAAAATTGTAAAAAATCGGATGAAAACTACGCCCATCTCTCATATAGCGGTAATTTACAAAATGAAAACGAAAATAACATTATTGTTCTGTTCTACAATGATTTTTAGTTGATCAGTAAGCGTCGTGATTCATAGCGTACGATTTCGTAATATTAAAATTTATGTGACTTGCAAAGGTGAGCTTATTATTAAATATTATTCCCAAATCTTTAATTTCGTTCAGCCGTGTGTTAACTTGATACCGTGGTTGAAAAGCTGACATACAATCTTCTGAGAAAACAGCTAAGTTAGATACTGTTGAGCAGGCCGGAAAGAACCATGCTGCTCTGGGTACACCATATTCTTGACAGCGAAAAACAGTTTATTTTGGATGATAAACACATAATTTTGCCCTATTTTTAACTTATGTAAAGTTTTTTTCTTATTCCGAAGTTTAATCAAGGCTGCATTAAAAGAGATTTGAATTAACATTACTATTTATTTTTTGGATGTTCATAAAATTCAAGATCGAGAACTAGAGGTACCTGATGCTTATCTGATTGTGTAATATGTAAATTACATACATTTAAAGAACAATGTACACTTTTTGGAAATAGTTCTTGGCCAGTTCACATTACAAAAGTTGAACTCATCCTGGACCCAACGATGATCTTCGCCTACTTTGTTCAAAGCCAAGGCTAAAATATTGTCAACATGAGCTGTGTAGAAATTGTAGCCACTGCTTCGCGAAATATACGAAGCACAAACAAAAAAATAATGAGAATTAGTTGGTCGAGCAGGGGTCAATTCTCGTTCTGTGAAACTGTGAAATGTAAACTAAGTTTTCATTTTCATTTTCGCACCTACTTTTCACTTTATCATATTTTGTGATTCTTATTTGTGTGATGATAACTACTTTTCACTGTGAAAAGGTTGTGAAAAAATTTGTTCCATGCTTATTTGTACCAAGCAAATTTATCAACTATTTGTGGAAAAGCTCAATGCACACAGAAAAATAATCATGTCAATATATATTTTTGCAATTTTGTGAGCACAAGATGATATGTAAGTTCGAATTAGTTTTAAAAACTTTTTGATTTTATTTGTTTGTATTTTGTTTTAGAAATCATTTAAGATGTCTAAGGCGCACATTGCGCGGTACTCAATATCCTTTCGTTATAACAACCAAACGCCAGTTCATTGATTGATACCAAAATCTTTATGCATAGAATTAATAAATTTATTAAGATTTTGAGTTCTCTACGTTTTTTTGCGACTGGCAGCTTACAGCGGTGCGTTGGGCAGGACAATTTGGCTTCACTATCCCAAACATCCGTCAGCCGAAGTCTGAATGAAGTAGTAAAAGCCTTAAATAAAATTGCTCATAAATATATTAAATTTCCTTCAAAATAAGCAATTCCTGAATAAAAAACTATATTTATGCAAAAGGATCAATTTCCTGGCATAATTGGATTAATAGATGGAACACATACAAAGATTAGTGCACCGAAAAAGGAGGTAGAGCATGTCTATTACTGCGGGAAAGGAGGGCATTCGAAAGATGTGATGATACTTTGTGATGCGGACTACAAAATTCTTAGTACTAATGCTCAGTTCGGAGGCACATCGCATGGTTATACGTTTGCCGATACTTGGAAGATTTGTACAATTCAGGTGAACGTGATTTCTGGCTTCTGGGCGATAGTGGCTATCCCCTACAGGTAATATTGTGCGTCTTTTTTATTTTAAAGAAATTAAATTAATCAATTTACATGTAGCCTTGGCTTATGACAAAAATTTGTGCAGCGTCAAATCTGGCGGAAGAGAGATACAATAAAGCACACAAATCTACTCGAAATATTGTGGAAAGGTGTATTGACTTGTTAAAAATCAGACTTCGTTGTATATCCAAGGACCGAGTTCTTATTTACAGCCCTTTAAAGGCGGGCCTTATAGTAAGTGCTTGCTAAGTGCTACATAATTATTTAATACGTGCTAGAGTGCCTTTTGAAGAAGTAGAGATTGAGTCAGAAGAACCCGACAACCCTTCATTGTCCGTTTCATTTCGCTATTGCGAAAAGAACACATTTCTTTTAAAATTTAGTAAAGAAAAAAAATTCGTTAAATATAAAAAAAA
Organism: Anomoia purmunda; assembly: GCA_951828415.1. Classification (NCBI taxonomy): domain Eukaryota; kingdom Metazoa; phylum Arthropoda; class Insecta; order Diptera; family Tephritidae; genus Anomoia; species Anomoia purmunda. The sequence continues at coordinate 52,399,184 of OX639998.1, read as the reverse complement.
GTCATTAATTACACTGTGATAGCTTTTTTCAAAAAAATAAAAAGACAAGACCAAATTCGACGGTCTGCTTGCTGATTTGTGTTGGACATTGATAGATGAGTCTTATTAAATTTAATTTAAATATTGTGTACAAATTTATGATACTTATTGATAACACTTATAAGATACAAAAAAAATAAAACAGCACACAAACATAGTTAGTGTAGCTTTTTTAAAAAATACAAATTTTGTTAAGTTTTTTTTCTAATGGTTAGTTTGCTCAGAACGTTGTCTTTGCTTAAGTTTCTTACTATTACAAGATGTCACTTAATGTATAAGTATCAAAGGGTAAATTGAGGGAAAAAACATTTTAAAAAAATGGATTAAATTTCAGTTTTTTCGACATATTGGCTATAAGGACACAAAAAACATTGATTTTGGGGTTTACAGTCATCTAAGAACTTAAAGACAAACTTATTCTGAGAAGCTTTGCCAAAGCAGGTTTACCAAAAAAGTCAATATTAAAAAAGTTAGAGACCGAAGAAAAATGTGCCTTTCTCTTACAATGGGCCACTTTGATGAAAAACTTCAACAAAAATTTTTGTATGAAACCATGATTATAACTCAAAAAAGTAATGATGCAGTTCGATTCGTTGGACCCGAAATAGGGGGAAACCGTCGAGTTTGGTCTTGTCTTTTTTTTTGACTATCACAGTGTTATAAATAAAATTGAAATATAACACAAAATTTAGAAAACATAACTAAATTTTTTTAAATTTTTTCTCCTGCATTAGATGTAAAATATTTTGCAGCACCTGCAGGATGCCTTCGTTCACCTCTGCACTATTTCTAATGGCTTCGGCCTGCCAATTTATGGCTGCTATTTCTTACTTTTCCAGATTGTTCGCCTATTTTTGCTCCTTTAATTTCTTTCCTTCGATTTGGAGAAAGTCGTCGGGTTGGGAGCGTGCCTTCCGTTTTTTCGCCCATATATAACTACATATGAATATACGTATATTCATCCAGTAAAAATATTTACTCGTCGTTAGCTATGTCCAAGTTCTCTTCAAGCCAATTTATCAAACCAATTTATGGTTTTCGCTGGCGCGCTTTCCTCAACATTTTGACAATTGCTTACACTATTACACTGAACGAGAATCAGTGTTGTGAAAACTATATTCCGTTTCGTAAAAATATTTACTCGTCGTTAGCTATGTCCAAGTTCTCTTCAAGCCAATTTATCAAACCAATTTATGGTTTTCGCTGGCGCGCTTTCCTCAACATTTTGACAATTGCTTACACTATTACACTGAACGAGAATCAGTGTTGTGAAAACTATATTCCGTTTCGTTCCGCTTTTTCGCATGTCATCATAACTTTTCATTTTTTCATCGAACGAGAATCGGAACGGTTGGGAAAACGATAAAAAAGGTTACATTTCACAGTTTCACAGAACGAGAATTGACCCCCAGCTCATCATTGTTTTCAAGTGCCACAACATGAGTGTGATGTTTACATTGCATTATTTACCTTGTAAGCGTGATAAAGTACTCATCGCTGAAAAGGATTTCATTCAACCACGTTTCAATAATGACAATAATATCATGCTCTTGATGTCGACCAAATAATCGCAAAAGCTGAGATTTGGTTCTGATATATTCTAAAAATATATCATTAATATGTTTCGTCCACCACTTGTTCCGAATGATCGCTTTGGACTCCTGTTGCCACGCGTCGTTTAATGGAAGGGAATTAAAAGGGCGAACAATTGCGCTATTATTAGATGACCAGCGCACATTGGGGTAAAATGTGTCGATTTTGGAGATTAATTCAAAAATCAAAATTCAAGGTACAAGTAAATTTTTGGTATCAAACAAAAGTAGATAAAATTCTACATCACTAACTGAACAAATATTTGGCAAAAAATTTACAGTTTTCTTGTAATATTCTCTGAAAATTGCAAGTTTATTTCTTTTTGTATGCGCACAGTGATATACGTGATTTTTTTCATTTTTCGAAGTTTTTTATTTTCTTTAACTGGACAAATCTTGAGAAAATTGTAATAGAGCCTTCTTGTTCAGGTAATTTAGTAAATACAAAAAGATTTCATTTGTGTTTTTACGTGTCTCTAAGTATTTTAATTTTTTTTTGGGCGAAAGCCTTAAAATATTGGGATTTCGACCTTATATGCAGACATATAGTTGTGAGTTAAGCGGGGTAAAGCAAATCTTGTTTCATTCCTGTAATCTAGGGCTGTTGTAGTTTCTTTTTGTAAAAAAAAAAGTTGCGCCAATACTGCGCACTTTCTCACTTGTTATTATTACTAATGTTTGTATGTCATGTGCAGTCGAGAGAAATAACAATAGTGATGTATATTTAACTAACATGGTAAAAGCGATACCGACATTGACTACATTTAAAGAGGATAAAAGTATTATTATCTTCCTTATAGGAACCAGTTCTAATGTAATTTGGGTTACTCGTCAAAGTCTTTATGACATAATGAAAAACTCTGGCTGTGATAAATTTAATGAAAAATTTGAATTTTTAAAAGAGCAATTGAAAAAGCGTATTGAGCCATCTGATGAATTTATAAAACAGTTTGATGACAGGATAAAAACCTTTATTAGTCAATTTAAAATTCGTTGGAGCAGAGCCAATAGGCATGAAGAGCGTTTCCTTAGAATAAACCAAAGTTGGCTGGATTCTTCGATAGGTTTCACCCATTCGCAAGGAATGAAACGTGGCCGCAAAGAACTTTCATTTGAAGAATCAAATGAGAAAACGAAGCAAAAAAAAAGTAAATTTTTAAGAGATAGTGTGCCTTTGCCTTTATTAGCTTATGCTGCACAAATGAGTTTTAGAGCTTCAGGGCAAGTGGAAGCGTCAAAGATAGTGAAAGAGGTTGCAAGTTCACCATCGAGAGCGAAAAGATTTCATAAAAGTATTGCCAAATCATCACTATTACAGCAAATGTCCAAAGAAGACGCTTTATTTGTTTTGGTGGAAGCAAAGTTATCTCGACAACAGTACAATGTTATAAGGCAATCTGCTCCAGATAGGTTTCCTTGCTATTCATATGTCCAATCAGCAAAACAGGATTGTTATCCTAGACGTGAGAGCATGCATTTTTGCGAGATTTCAGCACAAGTAAGCTTGCAAGCCCTTTTAGACCATACCACTGAGCGTATAACTTTAGCCCAAAATAACGTAATTAAAACATTGAACGATGAGGAAATGACGAATTTATGCCTGTACACTAAGTGGGGATTCGATGGAAGCTCTGGACACAGCTCATATAAGCAAGCGTACCATAATCCGGGTGCAAATGATTCATCAGTTTTCATCACCTGTATTGTTCCATTCAGGTTGATTTGTGGAAGCAAAATTATGTGGCAAAATCCGCGCCCAGCTTCTACCAGGTTCTGCAGGCCTTTAAAAATTGAATTTGTAAAAGAGTCCACAGCTGTTTCTAGAACTGAAAACGAAAGAGTTGGTATAGAAATACGAAATCTTGTTAATTCGGTTATACCTTATGGAAATAAATATTTGGAAGTTAAACACAATTTAATTTTATCTATGGTTGATGGAAAAGTATGCAACGCATTAACAGAAACAACATCTACACAAAAATGTTATTTATGTGGAGCTAGCTCGAAAGATTTTAATAAAATTGATGAAATGGTGAAGAAAGTTGTAAAAACAGAAAATTTACAATTTGGGCTTTCAATACTTCATGGGTGGATTAGGTTCTTTGAATGTCTTCTCCACTTATCATATAAATTGTCTATAAAAAAGTGGCAAGCTCGAACAGAAAGCGAGAAACTATTAGTTTCGGAAAATAAAGCACGGATTCAAAAAGGATTTAAAGATAAAATTGGTCTGATTGTTGACCAACCGAAACCTGGCTTTGGGAATTCTAACGATGGCAATACAGCTAGGCGTTTCTTTCAAAATCCCGAGATGTCAGCAGCAATTAAGTACTAAAGTTGACATAAATTTGATTAAAAAGATGCATACAATACTCGTAGTTGTTTCTAGTGCGCACGATATTGAGGTACAGAAGTTTCGTGACTACGCTTTAAATATAGCAAAATATTTCGTTGAATGTTATCCTTGGTATAACATGCCTCCAACACTTCACAAATATTTTATCCATGGACCAGAGATAATATCGCACGCTATGTTGCCAATCGGACAATTATCAGAAGAAGCTCAGGAAGCTCGAAACAAAGATTTTAAGAATTTTAGAGAACATTTTTCTCCCAAATGCAGCAGAAAAAAAGCAAATGAAGACATATTTAACAGACTTTTAATCAGTGCTGACCCCGTTATATCAACCACAAGAAAATTACCAAAAAAAAAGTGCAGGATTTACCCGACGAAGCATTAGAGTTGATCGTGATAGAGAGTGGCAATAATAATGAAGTTGATGATGACGATGATGATGAAGGCGATGATAAAAATTCAAGCGAAGACGACAATGATCATGAATATGATTATAGTGATGAAGAAACAGTTTATATATTTTAAATAAAATTTGAAGCTTAAAAAAATAAAAAATTTAGAAAACCGATGTTCAGCATATTTTTGTTTTTTATGATATAAAAAAAAAAAAAAAAAAAAAAAACTCGAATTGCATTATTTTCTTACTTCTTTATGATTAATTAACTAAAAAAAATAACTTTTCCATAACTAGAAGACTTGTGGGAATTAATCTCCATTTTGAGCACCATTTACCCCACTGTGCAGCGGTACCATTTTCGTATTCAATACAACACTTAATTGGTTATTAATAGTTGTTATACTTGGGAATAGTTATTTACATGAGGATTTTATCTTCATTCGGAGCAGAAGCGTTAGCATGATGGGGAGGCAGCATAGATGACAAAGCTGGTATTTGCAATAGCACTACCGCTGACCAACAGAACCCAGTGACGTAAGTGCATCAGTAATGCGATTCACTAAATTTAAACGTTGCGACAATTGTTATTTTTGACGGCAATATTTGCCGTTTGCACTAACGATTGTGCGATTCAGTAACTTATTCTTAACGACACTTAACAGCTGTTTCGTTGTATTTATTCAAAGTGATAAAGAGTGGCACCTCTGTCAATATAAATGTCAAAATAAGCGAAAAACACAAAGGGGGATAGAGAAAAAACAAACGAATGCCTGCTGCCACATATAAATTTGAGCGCTTTTATTACATTTTATTAAAGTGAAATAAAATACTAGTTTATTTCAAACTACGAACGTTTAAAATTCTTCTTATATACAACAATGTTCCATTGTAGCAGAATTTCGGACTCTCCTCTGAGTGATTTGGTAGAATAGTCATCAACTCGACTCCAAGGAATATCAGGAATCACCTGCAAATATGCCACGGTTTTCGTTTTTAAAATTCGCGTTGTGCTCCAGCGTATTTAGGATTTACATATATGTATTTAAATTTTTTAATTGGAATCATTTATCTATATATTAAAACTAAACTATACTTCTGTTTTTGAACTTGAGCCTTGATAAAAGCTTGATTTTACCATTTGCATATTAATTGAATGGTAGATATGCTGGTTGACATAAGCCTTCTCATTCTTTGGTGTGCAATCGACGGCCCCAATAGTGCTTCCCGCAAAGGGTGACGACGCTGAAGCGAGCATTTCGTTAGCAGCTTGGGTCATAGGAAACCTCACTTTCTGGTGAAACAATGAATCATTGATTGCACTACTACATTATAAATGCCGGCTTACGGATCACTGGCTCATGGCTATTCCCCATTGTACACCTACGGGTTGTTGATAGCAACCAGTTGCGAAGAACCTTAAAGCCGCTAGAACCTACAAATATAAAAGAAAAATTTAAAATTGCATACAGGCTTAAAGATTACACGAGCTACTGTTTTTCAGTTGATATTGGTGTTATTCTGGAGCCTCTTTTTTGGTTTTCAAGCTGATAAATTAGGTATTCAGCCATGTCTGGAGTTAACCGATACAGCTTCTGAAATTCTATTGCATGCAAATGAAAGCGATTGTCCACATCTCGGAGTAAACTCCGATCCACTGTTGGACCGCTTACTTCTTCGTCACCTCGTGATAAATCATATGCCAAACATTGAAACGACATTATTTAATGTTCCTTTTTTAATTACAAGAAAACAAATCACTGAATTTTAAATTTATCTTTTATTTAAGTTGAAATCACGAATTTTACTTATCTCGATTGAGTTAACAACATCAAATTTGTTTGTCGTTTAGCTTTCGGTCATCGACTAGCTAACATCAACAGCTGATTCAGCGAATGCGAAAATCGTTAAAAAATTGCTGCTGAATAGCAGGCTCTTTAATATTTTGATTAAGTTGAGTTAACCAATCGAATACCTTTAAACTAAGTTAGTGAATCGCACTACAGTTACAGTAGTACTAGCAGTCGACAAACATGGGCAAATGAAGTTATTAGTGAAGATGCTAGAAATGAAGATTAAGCAGCAGCAGTTGGTCGAGTCTCACAAGCATTGTCAGCGAGCTTCGTTTGAAATTGTTTCTGCCCGCAGGGCATCGAACTTTTGCAATAGTTCTTTCCTACCATCACACAGAGAAATCACCAAAGATAACAATCGTGCATTCTCATTTCGAAGAGCGGTAACTTCTCTCACGGTAGTAAGCAAGCTTACTTGCAGCTTATTAACACATTCGCTTCCTTTTACCATTGATTGGGTTTTTTGTGACTTATGTAGATAAAGGCGAGTTAACATTAGCTTTCTCAAGCAAGTTAACTTGCTGCTTACTAACACCAAAGAACTTGTAAGAAACGAGAAGGCGCACATGTGAAAAGAGCTTTTTTATCAACAAAATTTGCGGATGCCACCGAGAGAATTCAGCAATTCAACCATACCAATAAAAACCATTTTCACCATATTTTGCTATAATAGAGAGGCACAAAAATTGCCGAAAACTCGAAAGAATATTCTTTTGACGATTCCCCTTTCCCTTTCCACACTTCTGTTATCCACACTTGTTGCATAACTCATCGGCCGTCTCAAGTTGCTCCTCGCGATCCAGAAACGGGGTTTTTTGTTTACTTATTTTTAAACACATGCAGCCGCTCGCCTCCGCAATAGCCTCTCTGCTCTAAATATAGCAAAATATGGTGAAAATGGTTTTTATTGGTATAGTAGAATTGTTAAATTCTCTCGGTGGCACCCGCAAATTTTGTTGATAAAAAAGCTCTTTTCACATTTGCACCTTCTCGTTTGTTACAAGTTCTCTGCTAACACTTTCGTTTTTTATTGTGATTGTTTTGTGTTTTTTCGACCTCGGATGAAGAAAAGCTTACATTCTCAACCAAAACTGTAGAAAATGAAGTCGAGCGATTAAGGTTGCTGCGCTCAGCCATGCATATTTCTCAAAAGAGAGGCTCTTCATCTGCGAAAAGAAAATCCACATCGGCCGGCAAAACACCAACCCATTGTAAATGAAAATACTCTTTGCAATGAGCACACAGCACCTTCGATCGATTCCTATCGACCTTTTGCCCGCACAAGCGCGGCATATTAAATTTTTAATTTTAGAGACTAGTATTGCAATTAATCACAAGTCAATGTCTCAAAATATAACTTATCACTATAGTAATACACACGAAAAAATAATATCTTATAATATTAGCAGATATAAAGCACGCCCACACAGTTTACTTGTGAGTGACTTACTTTTGAGCAACTAGTTGAGTATCAAAAACTAACTCTACATCGTATAAAAATCACGCCTCTTATAACAATAATAAAAAACAACAATAATACAAAAATCTATATTTTATTAACTATAGAAGACAAAGTTTGGAAGACGAAATATACGGAAAGAATGTACACACGTTAAGATAAAAAAAAATAGACCAAATAGGTGCACACATTTCCGAAACTACGTTATCAAACCGTACTAAATTTGGTGCACACATTGTATTTCACGTCATGAACAATTTGCAATGGCTTCAATGTTTTACATTTGGTGAAATTATTTATTTCCTTTTCTGGTACATTCGAATTCATAACGTTAAGCCGAATGCCATGCGAGCGAAGCCGCGGGTAAAAGCTAGTATTAAACATGCAAAGAAGTGCTGTCTTCGTACCTTTCACTAATATACACAAAAATTTAATTTAAACTACTGCACTATTGCGTAAAAATTATTACATTTTTCCAAGAGTGTCACATTGCGAGAATTTAAATTTAAATTTGAGTAAAAACGTTTTTAAGTACGTACTAAATCAATGTTAAAGAAAATATATATTTCCATGATGTTATATTTTTTTTCAGAAAAAACTTTAGCGTATGGAACTATAACTTTTGTTTTTAAGATTCTTTACATTCGTATCATTGATAGTGACTGTCAAACCTTGCTGACATCATGCTTTTCTGTTTGACAGGCACATCCGATGTTTGACAGGAACTTACGTTTTTAAAAAGGGTATAGTTTCCGTACTTGTAAGCTTGTAAAATGGTTACAATTTGAAGCCTTAGAAATCAACAATCGGCCGAGGAGCGTCTTATAATATGTTTCTTGTGCGTGAACTGTGCGGGAGTTACAAGTCAAACGAACAGCGACCTAAAAAATCGAAAATAGAACGAAGTGTCATCCATTAAAGTAACCCCAAAAAATTTTTCGGGCGTACCCATAAACAGAAGTTCATGGTAGTGGTAGCAGTACTGCACCAAAAGCATGCACAGAAGCAAAGGTACGCAGTAAACCTTAAGCAGTAAAGCTCGCAGAGGCAGATACGCGCGTCACAGTAAATGAGCATTGAGCATCAAAAAGCTAAATTTGCCCAGCAATAGCAACATAAGCAGAGGTGTGAAAGAGGAAGAATACAAGTATACATACATTGGTAAATTTTCATCAAAACGCAACATACCCAATTTAAATTAAAGCTAAGAATACAAAAATGCAAAAGACAGTGTATGAACCAAGAGAGAGAAACGATCTCAAGTGAGGCTGGGATAGTTAAAAATGACTTTCAAAGAATTCGAGAGCTAAAACAAGAGTTTAAGCAAATTTGTTTATTGACTAAAATGGAAGAATGGTGCAAAAAGCCAAGCAACTAGCTGGACCATCAGGAAGATATATTTATAAGCGACGCATCAGCAATGATCGATCCGTATAAGCTAATAAAATGTGCAAACTCTCCGGTAGAAATGAAAACTATTTTAAAAAATGAGGGTACCTGTATGTAGGCGACCAGGAAGATTGCCAATATGAGATCAGGGAATAGTGGAACAACAAGTAAGGGACTGGTTAGAATAGGGTATTATTTAACACAGTTCTTATGAATAAGCATCGGCTATCGGTCTTGCAAAGAAAAAACGACTCTGTTGTGACTATAGGAGATTGAATGAGAAAAGCGTCCTAAACAACTTCCCAACGTTTAGAAAAATCATCAGTTGTTACTACCTTAGAAATAAGAGACATATTTTTCCACATGACAGAAGAGTCTGAGTCTAAAAGTACACAGCGTTTGTTACGCATAATGGTCAATACAAGTTTAATTTCCCTCCATTCGGAATATCAAAAGTCGCCAGCAGTCTCTTGAAGGTTTATTTTTGCAATATTTTGTTAATTGTTACAAGATGTCACGGCAGATATTTACTTGGATGATACAATTGTTCCATCGAAAGACGAACTCGAAGGCATTCAAAAGTTACGAAAGGTGTTAGGTGTCGCGGAAATGAACGCGTTGCGTATTAAATGGAAAAAGTGGCAGTTACCATGGGAGACGAGAAGCAGCCGCGGATCAGCAACTAAAAGACATGTGGACGAGTACACCCGTATTGAAGATCTATGATCTTTCAGCAGCAACTGAAGTTTATACAGACGCTAGTAAGTACGGTTACGGAGCAGTTCTGACGCTAACGATGGACAATTACACTCGGTTCAGTACATGAACAGGAAAACGACTGCGGCAGAAGAAAACTATCACTCTAATGAGTTAGAAATACTAGAAATTATCAAAAATTTCAAAAGATGGGAGTGTTAGTATTGGGAAAGAAATTTAAAGTAGTAACCAACGGTAACGCGTTCATGATGACAATACGTAAAGAAGACGTGCTTTTAAGAGTTTTTAGCAGGCCACGTTCTTACAGGAGCTTGACTACTCTATCGCGCATCGGTCAGGATATACGTTAAGCCATTGTATTAAGGAAGCTTAGCTTGCGGACGATTGAACACGTTCTATACGAAAGACTTTAGAGTGAAACATTTATGAAGATTACTTTTTGAAATATGACGTTTTATGTAAAGATCCCACCAAGGAACTTTTAGAAGAGAGAAATTATGGAAATCGCGCATCGTCAAGGAAAGTTTGGAATGAAAAAGACCTAGAATACGATTAAAAAGCATTTATATTCGAAACTAGTAGTAGTAGTTTAGTAATCGAAATCAGAAGTCGTAAGCAAGCCACAAAAATTATTGGTTATTTTAGGAAACCCAGAGAGGAATATAACGGACAGGTGTTCGTAAGATATATATTTTAACATATTGTTTTCTGTAAAATAATAGTTGTTATTGTATTATTGTTTTTCGTTTTGTAAATAAATAAATAAAATTTATAATAGGCCCATTCCTTTACACACGACTTGGAAAAGAACGCTCCTACTCGGATACAATTCCTTTTAGTTGCAGAAGCAAGTTTGATAAAACATGCGACTTGATGAGTTCTATTTAAGAATAGTTGTGATGAATATTTTTTTTATTGATTCAATTGTATATTTAAAAATTCTATTTAAATAAAAACGGATTAGGTATGAAATTGAAATTTCTCCTGTATCTTCTTTGGGCTAGTTCACAATAGCGCAGTTTTTTCACTTTTCAACAATACACCTCAGGTCCAATATCATTTTACCGAGTCGCATATTCCGATTTTGTGTTTTTGATTTACACGCAATTCGCTAGTATTCTTTTGCAAGTCGGTTCCAAGGACACAGCCACTTCCGCTTGCAATAACAAAAAGTGAAGTCGTTATTGTTGAAATATTGCTGCAACTAAATAAACGTTTGGTTGTGCTAATTGTGTGAATGTTTTGCTGTGTTAATTCACCTCCTTTATAAGTATCAGCGTCTCGCTGATGAAATAAATAAGAATATTTAAGTCTGAGGATAATTTATCGCGTTTGGCTAAAAATCTTTTGTTGGAGGAATGAATTGAAATTTTTTTCGGTTTGTTGATCTGGTATAAAAAGCAAAGATATAAATAATGCTAGCCAAGAAATGCTGCTAAGGAGCTGTAACTTATTGGCATGGTATGGACGAGATGTATATATTTTATGGCGTTCGTCAGGTGAAGTTGTAAAGCTAACTTTATATCTTTTTCTGTTAGGTTGCTTGAGATAATTGGAGGTAAGATTTGAGGTTAAGTAGTCTGTCAATTTGTGTAGTTTATTTTCCTTATACTGATAGCTTCATAATAAAAAATTGTGATGAAAGTGGCGTATAGAGCCTGAGTTATATCATTGGACGTAAGGTTTCCTATCAAATTAGAAACGAAAATTGTTCCACCTACAAAATGGCACTATAACCTCTTAGGAGATTTTGGCCGAGTTTAACAAATTGCGCCAGTCACTCCTTCTTCCTGCTAACTGGCGCCAATTGGAAATACCAAGTGACGTCAACTCCTCTTCCACTTGTTCTTTCCAACGCAGAGGAGGCCGTCCTCTTCCTCTACTACCACCAGCTGGTACCGCGTTGAATACTTTCCTGGTTGGAGCATTTTCGTCCATTCGCACGACATGTCCCAGCCAACGTAGCCGCACTCCAAGGGCCGTCTCATCCGATGCTGGCAGTGCCCATGTTTCAGCGCCATACAATAGCACGGGCATGATGAGCGACTTGTAGAGTGTGGTTTTGGATCGTCGAGAGAGGGCTTTACTGCGCAATTGCCTACTCAGCCCAAAGTAGCACTAGTTGGCCAGAGAGATTCTACGTTGGGTTTCCAGGCTGGCATTATTGTAGGTGTTAATGCTGTTTCCCATATAAATAAAGTCCTACACTTTGTCGAAATTGTAATTATCAACAGTGATGCGGGAGTCGAGACGCGAGTGCGCTGACTGTTTATTTGATGACATGAGGTACTTAGTTTTGTCCTCGTTCACTTCCAGACCCATACGTTTCGCTTCTTTATCTAGTTTGGAAAAGGCAGGAGTAACGGCGCGGTTGTTGAAGCCGATGATATCGATATCATTTTGAACTGACTGTTTATTTGATGACATGAGATACTTAGTTTTGTCCTCGTTCACTTCCAGACCCATACGTTTCGCTTCTTTATCTAGTTTGAACTTGATACTTACATGTTGCCTTTCCTCCTGTGAGGATCTGTGGAAAACACTGATTTTCATACAAAGCTTCTATGGTCATACACTTCTCTGGAGTGTCGAACTTTTTCTCTTGTGAAATGAGGATGTTAGTAAAAGGGAGAAAATTTTGTTTAATGTTTTTTATTTTTGATCGGAGAAGGATTATTTAATATATGAGGTATTTTCGTATAAAAGAAGTGAGTTCTAGACTTTCTGTTCTGGAAGTGATATTAGCAAAATTTTTGTTTTTGTTAACGAATGAACTATTCTTGTTTTACGAGCTGAGTTGCAAAAACTTTTAGTATATATTTTATTATAGTTATCTGGTATTTTATTACTTGCATTGATCAAGTGATTGTTGATTTTGTACTGTTTCTAGAAGGTTATCAATTTGTGAGATTTAGTACTCCAGGTGAGAGTTAGATGGCTTGTTTAGTTGATTTGATAGCGATAGATATAGATCTGTTCATAATCGTCCAAATCTGTAGCGAGTATAATTTTGTAGTAGCCATTCGAAATTTTCCCTATCCCTTGTTTTATCGTCACTTATTTTATCTCGGATTCGTCGATATCCATTGTTGCTCCTATAAAGCATGGTATTACCCGAACCAATGGGGAAAGTGGTAAGTTTTTCAAATAGTATCTATGAATTCTTTTATTATTAATAGCCTACTTTTTCTTGTTTGTTTTTAAATAGGTTTATTTTTATTTTTTATCTGTTTTTCTGTAAACCTTTCACCTGGTTCAGACCAATGTCCTTAAAGTCTTTGGAGTCTTGATAGTTTATTATATCAGTTCTGCCAAAGAAAACATCTGGTGGCTAACGGTTCGTCGGTGAATGGAATATATTATTCCATCAATCAAGGGCGGTGTTAATGACTTCCTTAATATAATAGTCATGGTATTTGCCTTAAAAACATCTGACTAGTTTAATTATAGTTCCACGGGGCCATTCAATCCACTTTTCTGAAGAGGAGTCAAATAGATTTCTATTCCCAAGGAATCAAGGTAATTTAATGGGATCGGACTAATGAACTACGCTCTCAGCCGTTCCAGTTCCTGCCCTTCAGAAATTATTTTTTATGACTTGATTACTTGGAGCCTCACAATGAGGAATCAAATTATTATCGTCCTCTACCGCACTATGTTGGGAATTATCATCAGAGGATTTTAAAACGTTAATTTCAATTGGCAATCACGATAGAGCATCGGTCACCGTGGTGGTTTTCTAGGTTTGTATATTAATTTATAGTTATATTCTTCTATTCTTGCCTTCCATCTTTTATCTTAGCGTTGTTATTACTATTGCTCAAGGCGAAGTTTAGAGGTGGTAAGTTTGTCAAGTACATATGTATTAAAAACACGAATTTCTTTCTCAATGGTAGAATAATTTTTCTCCATTTCATTACGAATAATTTTTCTCCAGTTTTTTTCAGTTAGGGGCCTGGAGAAATAGGTTATTGATTTATGTTTGCAAATTTTTCCTTGGGAAAAGACAGCATAAATTGCTACATCGGTCGCGTTCATTGCTAGAACGAAGGTGTTTGTGAAATCTGGGAATGTAAGAATTTCCGAAGACCTAAGTAACCCTTTTAAGTAAAAGATTTTAAACTTTCGCTGTTCAATGGAATGTTCGCCTTTGTTTCGCGATTGGTTTGCCTTTGTTTGGACATAAATACCTCTTCCTAGATTTGTGAGGTGCTTAACAATATTTGTAAAATCCTTAATAGATTTCTTATAATAGGAAACCTATCCTAGGAAGCTTTTTAATTCTTGCAAGTTTTTGGGTGGCAATATTTTCTTAACCAAATGCTCCAAAAATGTTACATTCGTTCTAGGAATTCGATTTTTCATAGTCTAAACAACGCAAAAACATCTTCTAAATTGTTTAAATGTTCTCTCCTACCTTTACCTACAATGATAATGTCATCAATATAAACATAACTGCTTATACCGATTAAAGGTTTCAAAACAAGGTTAATCATGCTTTGGAGAATGGTAGGCTCATTTTTAAGTCCAAAGAGCTGCCTACTAAATTCATATATGCCATGAATTGTTAAAAAAGCCATTTTTTATATCCCTTTTTTTCATTCGGATCCGGTGAAATCCAGATGTTAAATCGATTGTAGTGAAGTTTTTTTATTTGCCTAAACTTGTTAAAGTGTTATTTATATCCCGAATAGAATATGCGTCGGGAATATATATTCCATTTAAGCGTGCAAAATTTATACCAACTCTATAATTTTCTTTTATAGATGGGCCTGGCTTCTTTGGTACCACCCAAAAGGAAGAATTACTAGAACTTTTAGATGGGTTAATTTTGCCCTTTCTAAGTAGTTTGTATATATAGTATAAGCGGGTTCCTCCTGCTGGTTCTATATTAAACTGTTTCTTTGTTTGTGACCTCATTACGAGCGCATATCTTGGTCTATTGAGATAATTTTCCCTCTGGGAGTGTAATGATGGATCAACTTTCATCGAGACAGAAGGTTTTTGCTATTTGGGCCTAGCATTATATACTTAATTTATTTCGTACAAGTTCCGTTTCTTTGGTGATTTAGGTAATGTGGAAAAATAAGGCTTCCTTTAACTCATTTCATTGACGTTTTTTGGCTAAATAGTATGGCTTTTTGGGTTAGATTTAGAACCTATAAACAGGAAGCACAGGCTTCCGGTGCTGTTTGAGGCTTTTGGATGAGTGAGGCTGGAGAGTTCACCGTACTGTCCCCTGTAACTTTCTATCAGAGCACATATAATTTCCTCTAAACACACTTGATATTCAATCTTCTTGAAAATAAGCGAGAGCTGATAATTTACTCTAGCATAGCAGAATTGATGTGTGATTGTATTTTTCTACGCGAGCGCACTGGTGCCCATGGCATTATAACTTTGTTCCCGTAACGGTTGTTTGTAACATCATAAAGCAACCGAGATAGATATAAACATATAAATACATATATACCAAAATTCTTGGAATTAATATCCATGTTTGTCTGTCCGTCCGTCCATCAGTCGGATAACTCGAGCAAATACTGAGCTATGTTGACGAAACTTGGTATACACGTTGCCCTAGACCCAAGGTACTTTGGTATTGTTAATGGACGAAATCGGAAAATAAGCACGCTTACATAACGGTGTTTTGTGAAAATCAAAAGACCTTGATATTTCCATAACTATTACAGATAATTTATTAATATTTGACACATAGGATTTGGTTTGGAAAAGGAATATGCATGTGAATTTTTTTGGAAATGGGCGTGGTCCCGCTCACTGTATAAAAAAAACATATATCTCCGAAACTGCTCGTCCAAACTCCACCAAAACATATTGCATTTCAGTCTCCGGCTAACTTTCATCGAATACACAGCTTAAGAACGCTTTATAAACCGTGATAACTTATCCCAGTTTCTTTATGTTTGCTTTTCTTTTGTGGTGCTTTCGTTTCAAATCCAAACAGATGCGCAGTGTTGTAAAAGTGAAAGACGGGCCTCCGCCACTTTCGGGGAATCGATTTAAGGAACTCGACGAAGTTTCCCAATTTAACCAATAATACGAGTGAAATATTTCCCTTGTTGGAGCGAGATGAGGGCAGTAGCTATTGGAGAGTAGAACGAAATGGTTGTGTATAGAGAGAAGATTTTTGAAGCCAGAATAAAATTACTTAAATAATAGGCGAGTGCCTTTTATTGATAAAGGTGGAGCATTGTTTGATCCTTCGAGCCGGTTTGATAAAATTACTTAAATAATAGGCGAGTGTCGTTTATTGATAAAGGCGGAACATTGTTTGATCCTTCGAGCCGGATGGTATAAGGATTTACAGTCAACTTGTTGGAAAACGTCGATGAATGTAAGTATTCGGTAATTGGACGTTTGTGAACAAATTGTTTGCTCTTGTGCTGGCCGTTCTAATTCCACTATATTACATACGAATTACATAGAATATTCTATGTTCGCTGTTCGTTCAGTCAGGGAACGTAAATTATAGAGAAGGCTCATCCACACTCTTTTTTTCAACCTCTTATACACAGTATACCAACTGAATTTAACAGTAGAGAATCATATTAACAGTGCTAGAGCGTGAATTTGTAGTTAGAGAGAAAAATTATTATTATTATTTGTTGGGGATATATACAATATAACCCTAACATAATTAGCACACTGGCTGCTAGGGCCTTCGGTGCTTAAGAGAGAAAAATAATGTAACTTATCAGTGGCGTTGCAGGTGGTTAAAAAAAAATAAAAGAACAAAGTTTTTTCATTTAAAATGTGGATTTCTATTCAAAAACACATATTGTATGCATATGTATGTAGATGATATACATACCTATATGTGCATATACAAATGTATATATGGATTAAAATAAAAACCCACTTAAAAATTTAATTAAATATTGGTAAGATACTCATGTAAAAACTTGGAATATGCAATCACAAAGCAGATAAGATTCATTTTTATAATACAATTGCAAATAAATAAATATTTTATTGAAATTTCATTTTTATTTATACTGTAATATAAACGAATTTAATATAACGTATCTTTTTATTAAAATTGATGTCAAAATTTTCGTTTTCTAGTAACTGATGAAGTGAAAAAATTCAAATTTAATTTTAATTAAGAAAATTTTTTGTAATCCTTTTTTTTAATATTTAATAATAACAAACACAATAGTTTAATAAAATAATTTAATGCAATTTCTTTATACAGCACATCTTAAATTATTTAAATAATTGAAAACTTTTCAATAATTGTGTATATTTCATTCGTAACGAAATGAAATCAGAATAGGAATGTGAATGAAAAAATATTTCCAAAAATTTATGAAAGTTAATAAATATATCGTATTGAATTAAAAAAAATGCATAAAAATTAGACATGGCACGAAAAAAAAGCTAGGATTCGAACTATGGGGCAAAAATTCAAACGTGCAATATGATAATATAGCCGGCGATTAAACGCGCTAAGTCACAGCAGACGTTCTGCGCAGCCTGCTAGCTAATAGCTAATTATGTAAATCATAGCAATGTGTGTTGAGACGGAAGAGGAGTTATGCAACAATTGTGGATAAGAGAAGGGTTGAAAGGGAAAGGGAACGGTAACCAAATAATAATATTCTTTTCTGATTTCCGGCAATTTTTTTGTCGATTCGAGAATCGCGCGTGCACGTGTACGCAAACGAATTGATGCGGACATAAATTATTTAATAAATGCATGATTTTGTTTTGCACCTTTTGTATTAAATTTTGTAAAAGCAAAGGATATGGTGCCTTATTACTTTTTATTCATTTCCTGTTGTCTGGTTTATTTGATTAAAAAATTCAGCAAACTTATCGGGTTCATTACCCGTTACTTGTGTATGCATATGCATATGTATGTAACTCGCGCGTTTATGAATGAATTTTTTGTTGTTGTATGTAGTTTCAGATACACCCCGATTATAAATATCCGCTCGGAATTCTTTCCTTGCGGAATTTTCTATTCGGCCGAAAAATTTCCGCCAATTCTCTTTCGCTAGTGAAAAGAAAAATTGGCGAAGAGGAATTTCGAACTTTCGAAATCAGCTGTTGCTGTTTGACGATTTGTTTTGGTGCTATTTTTTGTGAACAGTGAATGAGAAATATTATAGTTTTTGATAAAAAAGTGTTTAAAATAATAATAAAAATGTTTAGTATTGCCTTTCGAATGGTAGCAGAAGAGGAAATGGAAGATTCTGTAGCACAAGAACCTCACCAGAGGACTATAAGAAGAAGGTTGCGCGATAACACGAACCCACTTGAGTGGCCGGAATCATTGTAAGAGCTAACAAAGTTGTTTTTAATCCTTTTTTTAATTCAATTGTGTTTCAGATTTATTAAATACTATAGGGTAAACAAGCCCGCATTTAAATATTTGTTGGACATTTTAACAACGCACACACAACAACCCAGAAAACGTTTTGCAGTGTGCCCGATTATCAAACTAAGCGCATGTTTACGTTTTTTGCTGAAGGCGGATATCAAACGGTGTTGGAAAGGATACAGACGTTTCCCTTGCCCAATCCACCTTCAGCGAAGTTCTAGGAGAAGTTGTTGATATTTTTGAGGAGGAGTTTGTCGCCTGTGGCAGTCCATATTTCCTCGCCTCTCCTTCCACGGACGCCTTCATGCCAATCAATTCGTAAATTGCTGTTTCCGTCGCCGATAGTTTGTACTGACGGTTTGGGCCACCGCCAGTACCCTTCGCATGCTTCATGTTGCTGGCTGCTTTTCCCCTCACGTACCTTTTTTGATCACCCCATACCTGTAATGCGATAGTTTTTACAAACTCCTAATAGTAGGACGTGCGCTATAAATATGTATGTACCTTTTTCCATTCGGCGATACATTTAGTTGGTGGTCCTGCAGAATTTAACTCCTCCTCGGCATTTCGCCAAAATCTATTAAGCACTTCCTTGTTCCCTTTATAGAAATTTGTTGCAATTTGCGGCTGCCCTTGCATAAGGCTTATTAAAATTTCAATTTGCTGCTTATTTATACTCTTCGTCCTAAAAAAACCAATACAATATTATTTTATAAAAGTTATTTTTTATTATTTAAAGTTTTATTTACTCACATTTTGTTCAGCGTTCCCTTAAAATTTTCGTATGAATTATTTCCCAATAAATTTGTGTGTATACTCACTTTTGTTTTCATTCAAACGAAATTGTACGTGCGGAAATGGTATTTAGAATACCGGAAGAGGGAGAAGCGAAAAAATACGTGCGGAATTGTCGTTTATAATCGGGGTGATAGTTTAGAGCAGGGCTGTCCAAATAGCGGCCCCCACTTTACTTTTCTGCGGCTCGCAGTAAGTTAATGAAAAAATTACACAAAAAAAATAGAATTAAAAATTGCTGAACAACAAGTGAAGCAAGTAGAAAGACAAACTTTTTGCCATAAAAATGGTTGCTGTCATGACTAAATTTATCTCCAATATGATTAATTGATCGCAGCAACCCTACATATCAGTCAAAGCTGTCATCTGACGAATATGAAAAGAAAGAAACAAAAATAGAGATAACGGTAGTTGAGAAATACTTTATTAAACGTGATTTTATGCATAATGGCTACAAAAAAGCGAATGATTTCTGACGAGTGTAGAATTTTTAATGAAAAGTGGGAATATTACTTTTTTGTAACAATAATAATAAAATTCAATGCATGATTTGCATGCAAGCGTTATCTGTTGCAAAAGAATATAACATTAAAAGGCACTACACGCAGTTGCACGAAAAAAATTTCTCTAAATATTTGGGAGAAGCCAGAACAGCTGTAATAGCAGAGCACAAAAAGAAATTGCTGCAAAACACTAACGTATTTTCCAAAATCAGCACAGATCAACAACTTATTCTAGCTGCTTCCTATGATGTTACGTTGGAATTGGCCAAAGCTAAAACACCATTTTCTGATGGAGTTCTAATAAAAAAGTGTGCAGTGTTAATGGCTAACCGGTTGAACCAGCCTAAACTAGCAGATAAGTTTAACTCCGTTCCACTTTTTCATCAGACCGTGGCCAGACGTATAGACGAAATGGGAGAATATGTGTCCAAAAATATATGCGAATCTATCACAAAATGTGAATATTTCTCATTGTGTTTAGATGAGAGTACAGCCACTACAGATATTAGTCAGTTGATAATTTTTGTACGCATAGTTAAGCCAGATTTTTCAATATCTGAAGAAATGTTAAGTCTTGTACCAATGTATGGATCAACAAAGGGTATCGATATATTTGAAGCTGTTAATAAAGTTGTTGAAAAATACGGGGGATTTAAAAAATGTTCCTGCATTGTCACAGATGGTGCTAAAGCTATGAGAGGAAATGTCAAAGGATTTTCTGGCATTCTTAAGAAAAGGGGTATTGAATGTCCGATGATACATTGTATTATCCATCAGGAAGCTTCATGTGGAAAACATTTGCGCCAGATGAATGCAATGAAGGTCGTGGTGCAAACAACTAATTTTATAAGAGGTGGTAACAAAGCATTGACTCATCGAAAATTTCGTGATTTCTTATCAGAAATTGACGCAGCATATGGAGATTTATTGTTATATTGTGAAATCAGGTGGTTAATGCCTGGAGCGTTTTTTTGCAATGCGTATAGAAATTCCTCTTTTTTTGAAGAATGAAATTAAATCTGATACAACTGAACTTGAGGATAGATTACAAGAAGCCAGATTTTTGTGTGATCTTGCTTTTCTAACAGACATTACAGCACATTTAAATGATTTAAACTTGAAGTTACACGGTATAAAAAACTATGCATTTATGAATACTAATGAATTCTATTAACATTTCTTTTATTTGTTGTAAAAGGCAAGGAACACACCATTTCACATATGTACGGACTCGTGAACTCATTTAAAAATAAACTAAAATTGTTCGAACAAACCTTAGAAAGCAACAATTTTGTACATTTCCCCAGCTGCAAAGAAATAATGGACGAAATGGAAAACTTTGAAGGTTGTTGCTTTGCTGATCAAATTCAATATTTGAAAAAAATAATTGTAGAGTTTGACCGAAGATTTGAAGATTTCATAAAAATTGAGAAGGATAATTTACTTTTCACAAATCCATTGGGAGTTAAAATAGAAAATGTGAATGTTGAATTCCAAATAGAGCTATGCGAACTTCAAGCAGATGTGTTTTTGAATACTCGAATCGAAACCGGCTCGGAATTTTTTAAGTTGCTTGGAAATCGATTCTCAAAATTAAAAAATTTTGGCTTAAAAATGAGTTCAATGATGGGTAGCACTTATTTGTGTGAAAGTGCTTTCTCCACCATGAAATTAATTAAATCTAAATATAGGTCTTAATTGTCAGACAGTTCTCTTCTCAACGCTATGCGGTTGGCAACAACAACTATTGAAATTGACATAAATAATATTGTAAAATGAAAATACAATAAAAAACAAAAAAAAACTATTTTTAATTAATAAAAAAAACTTGGCCCGCCAATTTTTTTTATTTGAAATTTGGCCCAGAACCTTTTCAGGTTTGGACAGCCCTGGTTTAGAGTATTTGGCGCCAGCGCAGGCACAAGTGCAGCTGCGGTTGTGATTGCGCTGTGATTTGATTTAGATTTAGCATAGGTCAAGGTTGAATTTATGCACATGCACGAAAAGTACATACAGATGTGTGTATGCATGTACATGGATGCATATGAATTTATGTATTTAGATATGTAACTATATGTAATTTAACTTAGGATAAGTCAATACCACCCAAGCCGAGCCAGCACCACCCAGGTCGCCCGTAACACGACCGACCATCCACCAATAAATTAACCACTTGTTCAATACCACCCAAGTCAACAGAAATAGAAGCATTCACAAGAAATAGACCATTCCCAACAAACCAAAAGGGAAGCACCATAAATTAGCCGCATTGAGTTGACACATATTCGAATATCAAAGAGTCAACTCAAGCAAAGCCGATACCGCACACGTCGCTAAAAACTAAACAATCCCGGAAGATCCAACAGCGCACATATCGTCCGAAATATGATTACCAATCATAAATTAGTCGACACACAGTTAAATACCAAAACGTCAACTCAAACGAAGCCGATACTGCACATGTTGCCGAAAATATTGCGACAGCGCATGTGCCGCCCGAAATATGATGACCCATCATAATTCAACTGCACTGAACAAGTGTCCAGTCAGACGTCTGCGTAAAGTGGAACGCAATGGGGTAGGTCAGCAACTAGAGGAAAACCAGCGCAGCACTATAGCATGCGGCGGCCACACACAAGTTGGCAACAACAAAGGAAATGGAATAAGGCCGCAACGACAAAATGCAGTTGCAGCGCAGGCTTAGATTTAGTATAAAAACTGTAAAATATTGTAAACCACAGTTCTTTTTGTCAGAATCTCGCAATAAACGCGGTCGTGCTGCTTTCCCCAGCCCCCGCAATAAAATAAAACTCTTTGTTTTATTTAACTGGCGCCCGAGCAAAAGTCTCGAGGCTCGCGAACGCGCTAAGTAAAAAGTCCTGAAAACGCCAAGTAAGGACTCGCGAACGCAAAAAGTAAAGCCCTGAAAACATAAAGTAAGGACTCGCGAACTCGAGTGAAAAAAATCCTGAAAATAAAAAGTAAGGACCCGTGAAAAAACAAAATAAATATTAATGTGAAAAAAAAAATCCTGAAAGTACAAAGTAAGGATTCGTGTGAACATTGAATATCCTACAAAAGGATCCGCGAGTGAAAGACTAAACTCGCGATTATAGTGAAAGGCCCCCTAGTAGCCGCAAAGACAAACCGGTGGTACCACGTACCAGCCTTCACTATAAAAAAACAAAAAATAAAGAAAACTCTTTCAAGTGAAAAACCGAATGTTTATAAGAAAAAATAATTAAGAAAAAAAACACTTATAATTGAAAAACTCTGATAAAAAAACAATAGATATTTTCCAAAAAAAAAAAAAAAAAAAAACAAACAGGAAGAAGTAACAATTTAAAAAAAAAAAACAGGGAAAGCTCCTAAAAAGTGAGAAAAAATAAAAAATAATCATCTATAACCAAGGCTGCCGGCAAGACAGAAACAGCAAGGACAACGAGCGCTGCACCGGCACGTTAACAACAGTAACTACAACTGGAGGTCGCAGCAGAGGCAGTCAATAGAGTAAGACGAAACATTATAAATAAGTTATTTACTATATTAGTTACAAATTGTACACAGTAATATTTAGGAAATTGCTAAAATTTGTCATAGGGGACCAATTAGCAAAGGTTCATATAATTTAACAATAAAAGAAGAATACCATGAAACACGGCTTGTACAGCCCATAACATCACTAGACCAATCCGTAACTCCGGATCATAATATAAGCTTAATTCTGCGATTCTGAATTCCAGACCCTCCAGAGTATAAAAGCCTCCTTTCCTAGAAGGGATCAAAAAGTGGAAAAAAAATAATAATAATAAAATATTAAAATAAAGTCTAGTAATCTTACAAAAATGACGGACGCACTACCGACAAACATAGATTTTGACGAATTAGATAAAATAATAGCCCAGATAGAATTAGACGAAATTTCCGGGAAGGAAATAAAAAATATTCACACAGAACCAACTGACGATGAAAAAATTCAATGTATGACCCAAATATACCAAATCATAGATGAAGATAAAATAGCCACTGTAGAGGACTTCAATAACCGAGACAATGTAGAAGAGGAACTTATCCGTCTATTTCAGGTAGCGAGGAAAAGGTACCCTAACGAATTTAATTTTTAAAAGTAATAAGTAAAATAAATAAATAAAATAAAGGTGCAAATTAAAACTTAAAAAAGGGGAAAAAATCGATATTTTATTAAACAGGAAATTAGGTTAAAAAATAGCAAATCCTAGTAACTTAATCAGACCTCCGAGTCTTTCTCAGAGTACCCCAGCGCTTCAGGCACCACATAATGCACAGTTGAGTATGAATGACCTGACAGCCCTCATATCTGAAATTGCAGCTAATGTTCTGAGACAACAAGGACCACAAGTAGTTCAAACGGTCTTAAACCCAAATGCAATTTTGGCCACAGCAGTTGACCAAACGATAGAGGAAGGACACAGAGGGAACCTTAGCGAATTAGACAAAATACCAGATGTGGTAAAGTGCCTTAAAGAATTTTCTGGCCGTCCAGGAGAATTTAACTCATGGAAAAAAAGCGTGGATCGTATACTTGATGTGTACGAACCACTAAAGGGGACTCCAAAATACAATGGAATCCTAAGCGTGGTTAGAAATAAAATAACTGGCCATGCCGACACAGCACTGGAGTCCTACAATACTCCACTCGATTGGCCGGCAATAACAAAATGCTTGGCCATGCACTATGCAGACAGACGCGACTTGTCCACCCTGGAATACCAGATGACTACATTAGTACAAGGTAACAGGACGACATCTGAATTTTATCAACAGGTATATAAACACCTCTCGTTGATTTTAAATAAATTGGGTTGCGAGGGAATGAGCAACGAAACGTTATGTATGCTAACGCAGTCATATAGAAACAAAGCGTTAGACACTTTCATAAGAGGTTTAAACGGGGACCTACCAAGATTGCTAGGTATGAAGGAACCTGTCGACTTACCGCAGGCTCTCCATTTGTGCCAAAAACTGGACAATCAAAGTTTTAGGACGAACCATGCCAATAACGTGAGGCAGTCGTACCAAAAACCCCAAACCACTTCGAAAAAATAGCCTCCACGGATACAACCACAAAGCTTTTGCCCTCAGTTAACGCACGACCCAAAACCAAACCAACAAGGTTGGCAAACCAAGCGTTACGCAAGTACTAACGTAAACGCGCCACCCAGGCCACCCAAGCCTCAACCGCGACCAGAGCCAATGGATGTAGATCAAACCATGCATTCACGCCGCGTGAATTATTTGAACAAACCTCAACAAAATACCCAAGCTGGGAAAAGACCAGGCCAATTTGAGGATAATCAAAAAAACAAAAATCAAAGGTTGTATCACATAAACGCATCACCAGCAGAAGTTGTGCAAAACGAAGAGCACTTAGGTGAGTCAAGCTACCTTAATTTTTTAGTATAATGAGCTCTTTACTACCACACTTCGAAGCTAAGGTGGAGAGCGGAAAAACTTTGAAATTTCTCATAGACACAGGGTCTAGCAAAAATTACGTTAAGCCCGATTTGGTAAAAAAGCGTATACCAAACGAGACTCCATTCTATGCGAACTCGATAGCTGGAGAAATAAAAATAAAAGAGCACACATATGCTCAATTTTTTGATATTAGCGACAGAATAAAATTGTATCTAATGCCCGAATTAAAAGTATTCGATGGCATCATAGGAAATGATACCCTCAAAAGTTTAAAAGCGGTAATACATACAGCCGAAAATTGTATGATATTAAGGAATGGTCATAAAGTCCACCTTAAACAACTGCCCACGCAATGCGTTAATGCAATTAATGAAAATAGGCTGTCATATAAACAGAAAAGCATCGTGGAAGAAATAGCAACAATGCACCCCAAGCTTTTCGCTGAACCCGACGAAAAGCTCACATATACAACCAAAGTTGTTGGTCAAATTAGGACAACAACAGATACACCTATATATTCAAAATTTTACCCTTATCCGGCAGCCCTGAAATCAGAGGTGGAACGCCAGGTAAAACAGCTTCTGAACGATGGCAAAATAAGACCATCCAGATCACCATATAACTCTCCTGTATGGATAGTCCCAAAAAAAGAGGATTCAACAGGTAACAAGCAATACCGTATGGTCATTGATTATAGGAAATTGAACGCCGTCACAATTTCAGACAGGTATCCAATTCCTGAAATATCGGAGGTAATATCACAATTAGGTGAAAGTAATTACTTCTCGGTATTAGATTTGAAAAGTGGTTTTCATCAGATTCCACTAAGGAAAGGCGACATAGAAAAAACCGCATTCTCTATTAATAATGGTAAATACGAATTTACACGTTTACCTTTTGGCCTAAAAAATGCGCCATCAATATTCCAACGCGCATTGGACGATATACTAAGAGAACACATCGGCAAACGCTGCTACGTGTATATCGACGACATAATAATTTTCAGCAAGACTGAAAAGGAACATTACGAGGATATTAAGAAAATATTCAAAACATTAGAAAATGCCAACATGAAAGTTCAGTTGGATAAATGCGATTTCTTTAAAAAAGAAACGGAATTTTTAGGGTATGTGATTACTCCGATTGGCATAAGAACCAATCCAAAAAAAGTAGAAGCTATTGCAAGCTTTCCAGAGCCGCGAAGCTTAAAAGAACTCCGCAGCTTCCTAGGACTGTCTGGTTATTACCGCAAATTTGTGAAAGATTATGCAAAGATTGCTAAACCAATGACGTCACTTTTAAGAGGGGAAGACGGGAGAATTTCAAAAAATAAATCTGCCAATACAAAGATTTATTTAAACAATGAAGCGAAAGAATCCTTCAGGAAAATTAAAAACTCATTAATTTCCGAAGACATTATCCTTGCCTATCCAGATTTAAAAAAAAAATTCCAATTGGCAACGGACGCTTCACACTTCGCCATAGGCGCAGTATTATAACAAAGTGATAGACCGATAGCTTTTATATCGCGAACATTAAGCAAAACTGAACTATGCCACTAACGAGAAAGAACTCTTGGCAATAATATGGGCACTGAACACCTTCAGAAATTATCTTTATGGTTCCAGCAAAGTTGAAATTACAACGGACCATCAACCATTAACATATGCGCTAAGCAACAAAAACAATAATAGCAAGATGAAAAGGTGGAAGTCAATTCTTGAGGAATATGACTATGAATTAATATATAAGCCCGACAAAGCAAATGTAGTAGCCGATGCTTTATCAAGAATTCCGCCACAGACATCCCAAGTAAACACGCTATCAACGGCAACGAATTCAGATGAAAGCTCATCTCACAATTTAATATGTAGTGTCGAAACTCCGATAAATGCGTTTAATCAAATTTTCCTCAATAAGGGTATATCACCCAATTATAAATTTAAAATAGTATTCCCTACTTATCATCGACACATTATAACGGAATCAAACTATTATCAACAAAATTTAATTCAAATTTTAAAAAAGTATCTAAACCCATCTGTAATAAATTGCATCAAAGCCGAAGAGAATACAATGGGAATAATACAGGAACTGTATCCGATTCATTTTGGCAAATACAAAGTTAGATTTACTCAGGTACAGGTAGAGGACATAATAAGCAATCAGGATAAACAAGACATTATAATTAAGGAGCATAGCAGAGCACACAGAAATTCTAGGGAAAATAAAATACAAATTTTAAGAAAATATTATTTTCCGGGGATGGCCAGCAAAATTAAGAAAATTATTGAAATCTGTACGATATGCAAAGAAAATAAATATGACCGGCATCCGGCAAAGCCAAAAATTCAGGCCACTCCTATCCCCGCATTCCCAGGACAAATAGTCCATATCGACATACTCCACATGGGAAGACAACTAATTTTAACCGCGATAGATAAATTTTCTAAATACGCAGTTGTAAAGCCTATCAAGTCTAAAGTAGCGGAGGATATAAAGCAACCTTTAAGGGGCATTCTTTTCTCTCTTGTATCAGAAACAGTCGTTATGGACAATGAGAAGTCATTCAAATCAGAGACAATAAACTTTATGATGGAAAACGAGTTCGGTATAGAAATACACCGAACAGCGCCATACACAAGTTGCTCTAACGGACAAGTGGAACGATTCCACTCCACATTGCAAGAAATAATGCGATGCCTCCAGTGCGAGAATACTCACCAATCTTTTAACGAACTTTTAGAAAGATCTGTGAAAGAGTATAATCACTCAGTACATTCCACAACAGGGGAAAAACCAATAGAAACATTCTTTGGGAGAAGAGTTAATAGCGATCCTCTTCTATTAGATAAGCATAGATTAGAAACAACAGATAAACTTAGGAAAAAGCAGATCTCCGATCTCGCTTACCATAATAAAAATAGAGTAGCATTAAAACAGTATCATCAAGGCGAAATAATTTTCGTTAAAATAAATAGGAGATTAGGAAATAAATTAACATCTAAGTAGATATAAAAAAGAAATAGTAGCACAAAATTACAACACCACAGTCAAAACACAGTCAGGAAGAATAGTACACAAAAATAATATTAAACAAAGTTAAATCCTTGTAGTTATCATCTGCGAAAAAAAAACCCTTTCTAATAACCAAAATGAAGATGAACATAGTCACCCAGATTTTGGCATCAATATTCATCGCCGTCGCCCAACAGATCGATATACAAGATTTGGCAAACAACAATGGCTATATACCCATCAAAATTGGAGAGCAGAAGACCATAAGTCACTACAATAAAGTTCTTCATTTTATCAACTTGACAGCTTACGACGAGACAACCTGGTCAATCGAAAAAAATATCGAAGCCCTGACATCAACAAACTTTGAAGACAGACAGTTACTGGACACGGTAAATAAAAATTTTATACTACTCAAGGCAAAAATAAGCTATCTATACCCACACACTAAAGCAAAACGAGGTTTAGTAAATATTTTAGGCAAAGGACTAAAATATATTGCAGGTAGCATGGACAGTGACGACGAGCAACAGATAATTAGTACACAAGACAGAATGCAAAATAATGCCCAGGATACGGCAGACAACGTAAATAAGCTAATTTACGCTAATAAACTTTTAACCGACCAAATTAATAACATTACTACACACATAAATAAACAACAAACTCTTATCCAAAATTACATAAACATATTCAAAAAGACGATACAGAACAAAATCAAAAACATAGAGGACGAATTAGAGTTTATTAAACACATATATCAGATAAATAACGACATATCGCTATTACAGAGTCATATAAACGACATCGGACAAGTAATTTTTTCAAGCAAGATAGGCATAATACCAACAGATATACTTACGCATACTGAACTTGACCTTATCGATGACTTCGACAGTTACAAAAACATACGAGTCGCAGTCATTTTTCAGAATAACAATATTATTATAACCTTGCTAATTCCGCAATATTCCTCTAACATTCTCTCCAAAATAAGATTTGAACAAATTCCAGACTCAAAAAACATGTCAATAGTATTAGACGAATATGAATTTTTAATAAATGACAATAATGATATTTATAGCACAAATGTTAAAGAAAACTTAGAAAAAAATTTAATAAAATTAGAAGATAATTGCATAATAAATATTGTTAGGGTTTGAAGAAGCCAATTGTAAATTAAAACCATTATTCGAATCGACCATTAAAGAAGTATTGCCAGGAATGCTAATATTTAAAAATTTCAATTCAAGCATATCCCATAATTGTAGCAAATTAAAAGTTAAACAGAAAGGAACCTTTTTAATCAAATTTGAAAATTGTAAAATAACATCAATAAATAAAACATACGAAAACATTAAAATCACAATGTACGACACGTTTATATTACCAAATAAAATTACAAAAATTAAATCAAATTCAAATACTACAGTGACAGAACTTAAATTAGAAAAACTTTATGTAGAGCAAATAAACCAAGAAAAGCATATACAATTATTACTGAAAAACAACAAAAATGTGCATTTAATTAGTTTAGGCTCAGATTTATTAATCGTATTGGTTATCATCATAATAATTTTTATCTTTATTTGTATAAATAAATATAAGAAAAAATTTTATATATCGCCTGAACTGCAATCACAATCTCAAAATACTGCAAACGTAACAACTGGCCCATTCCTGCAACTAAAAACTACGCCATAACAAAAACGCAGCTAAAAACTACGCCACAACGTTTTGTACACTACAACAATACCGATTGAGGACAATCGACTTAAGAGGGGAAGATTTAACTTAGGATAAGTCAATACCACCCAAGCCGAGCCAGCACCACCCAGGTCGCCCGTAACACGACCGACCATCCACCAATAAATTAACCACTTGTTCAATACCACCCAAGTCAACAGAAATAGAAGCATTCACAAGAAATAGACCATTCCCAACAAACCAAAAGGGAAGCACTTAAGAAAGCACCATAAATTAGCCGCATTGAGTTGACACATATTCGAATATCAAAGAGTCAACTCAAGCAAAGCCGATACCGCACACGTCGCTAAAAACTAAACAATCCCGGAAGATCCAACAGCGCACATATCGTCCGAAATATGATTACCAATCATAAATTAGTCGACACACAGTTAAATACCAAAACGTCAACTCAAACGAAACCGATACTGCACATGTTGCCGAAAATATTGCGACAGCGCATGTGCCGCCCGAAATATGATGACCCATCATAATTCAACTGCACTGAACAAGTGTCCAGTCAGACGTCTGCGTAAAGTGGAACGCAATGGGCTAGGTCAGCAACTAGAGGAAAACCAGCGCAGCACTATAGCATGCGGCGACCACACACAAGTTGCGCAAGCAGAACTGCCACAGCAAGCATATGGCAACAACAAAGGAAATGGAATAAGGCCGCAACGACAAAATGCAGTTGCAGCGCAGGCTTAGATTTAGTATAAAAACTGTAAAATATTGTAAACCACAGTTCTTTTTGTCAGAATCTCGCAATAAACGCGGTCGTGCTGCTTTCCCCAGCACCCGCAATAAAATAAAACTCTTTGTTTTAATTAACTTGTACATAGATATGCATACATATGGATGTAATAGTATTATTCTTTCAGAGAATCAACATATATACATGCATTTGTACATATCTACGTATGTTTGCTAGTGCAAGAATTTGCAAAAAAGTAAAAATCTAAATACATTTTAAGCCAAAAGCGCATGGCCCCGTTCCGAACTCGCGCAAAACGGAAGCATTAAGAAAATATTGCGGCGCATCCTGAAGCAACTGCAATACTTGATTCAGTTCCCAGTGAATATTTTTTGGCAAGAAAAATTTTGATACAAATGAACAAATTTGAAATATATGTATGTATGTAGATCGCATATTATTTCGTGTCTACAGACAAAGGAAAACAACATAGGAAACCAAATGAAATGCTAAATTGGAAGCAAGCTCATAGTAATATTTATTATATTATAAAAAATCATTTTAAAGAATGAATATAGTTGGATATTTTAATATTTCACATTTTTTTTATTTTTTAATAAATTCGACAAATAATTTTAGTTTAGGCCAAATTTTTTTAATATTTTTTTAAGTTATTTATTTTAAGAATCTCTTAAGCTTTTTCCTCTTATATTAAATTTTATATATGTTTTCAAACAAGCCATAAAACTACACAATATGCAAATGTGAAATGCCGTCGGTAAAACAGCGAATGAGCCAAATAGTTTTGGCATATGCGTGCTTGCATACAATCAAAATTTACTCAATATTATCATTTACATATTTAAATAAACCAAATTTCTCATTAAATATGAAAATATAACTACTTCAATTTTTCCTTTAATCCATTTATATCATTGCGAAATCTGAAATTGGTACAAGAACAATCAACTTTTATTAGAATTTATTCTCTGTTAAATGAAATATTGTCTCTGCTCAGCTCTGTTAACTTACCGCTCGCAATTTTTCCCCTCTTTACAAATGTGGTGTAGTTCCATAAGTGGGTCTATTGAAGATTTTTCGACTTTTGACAATTCACACCGAAATTCGGCCATGAGCCTTCTCATTTAGTTGACGTTCTCTGGTTCAGTTTAACGCGGGGTAGCGGCGGATAGAATTGGAAACAATGCACTATGGTCCAAAATTCGTTTTTTTTTGGCATAAAGTCGAAATTTGGATGCAAGTGTATCGTATTTTTGCATTTCAGTTCTTAAAGCAGATACAACAGACATATTAAAAGTCAAAGAAAAAAAAAGCTTTAAAAGCTTAACGTAAGGAAGAAATTGGCGCCAAATTAATTAAAATTTTATCAAATTAATTCAGAAAAATAATGGAAAATAGTGCTTTTATGTGTATTCTTAGGATTTTAGTGTTGTGCAATGTTCTATTCACGTGTATTTTTGTATAAAACTAAATATCGTCCCCCGTGTTGCGTTGAATCTAACTAATGTTCTGAGGCCTTCTTTAATCGCAAAGCTATAACTTTGGCCCGTTTTGGCCCCTTTTTTACTTATTTGATAATATTCAGGCAAGCTCGAGTTTTGGCATAGCGAACTGCTCGATATTCGGCGCAGCAACATTCTACAAATAAAATGTGTCTCAGACTGGTAAAATAAACATCAATAATCTGTATAATGATAAAAAAGAGAAATAGATAAAAAAATTAGTAATTTGTCTGCTAAGAAAGAATGCAGGAAGGACGTGGCCATTGTTCTAAAAGAAACGATGACAACACCTGAATAGGCCCATGAAACGAGAAAGCAACTCCAAATGCGAAAACCCACGCCACTTACACCAGATGAAGCTTTAGCTTGCCTCCTGGAAAATTCACTTACTAAGCAACAATATATAAACACTAGGTTTTTGAATAAAAGCCATCAGAGCGACATATATCCAAGCTATAATCATGTTATGGAAGCTAAGTTACAGTGCCGGCCCGTGGGTATAGAAGTAACTGAAACTACTGCCTAAGTGTCATTACAGCACCTGTTAGATCATACTGCACATCGAATAATAAAATTACAATCCGATGTTTTCAAGCAGTTTCCGGGTAGTTCTGAAGTTAAATTAATTTGCAGTTATGGATTTGATGGTTCAACTGGTCATAGTATATACAAGCAAAAGTTTGACACTAAAACACCTGGCGGACATCATTCAGATCACTCTTTATTTGTAACTTATGTTATACCCATACAAATTATTGACTCTCTTAATCGGAACATTTGGATTAATAGAACACCGCAGTTCATTCGATTTTGCAGACCGCTAAAAATTCAATTAGTAAAAGAAACTGCTTCTCACATAATGATGGAAAAAATCACTTAGATTTTGAAATTAGTAATCTTACATCGTTTGTTTATAAATTGGATGGGAATGTTGGCATAGCGCTTATCTATGAAATGCATATGACACTCATAGATGGGAAAGTTCTAAATATATTAACTGGAACTAAATCTACTCAATGTTTGCCAATCTGTGGTGTCACCCCAACAAAAATATTGGAAATTACAGCTTTTAGTTCAGAAACCTTTAACCCAAAGCCTGATGCTTTGACATTTGGTGTAAGTCCACTACATGCTTGGATCGGTTTTCTAGAGTTTGTCCTTAACATATCGTACCGAATAGAGATAAAGAAATGGCATATGAAAGGTGATGGTAAGGTAAAAAAGGGTATACGGAAAAAATATATTCAGGAAAAGATTTGGAATGATATGGGCCTTCGAATAAGCATACCGAAGCAGAACGGCAGCGGCAATAGCAATGATGGTAATACGGCAAGAAGAGCTTTTGCAAATAGTACACTACTATCATCCATAACCAACTTTAGCGAAGCGCTTTTAAACAATTTTCACATTATATTAATAGCTATTTCGTGTAACTATTATATAAATTCGGAAAAATTTCGTTTATTTTGTGAGACAACTTTTTGCTTATATATGCATAACTATCCTTGGTATCCAATGTCACCAACGATCCGTAAAGTATTAGTCCACGGTTTTCAAATAAATAATTCGACGATGGTTCCACTTGGATGCTTAGGCGAAAATGGTTCAGAGGCACGAAATAAAATCTACAAAAAAGACAGACTATCATATGCAAGGAAAAATAGTCGAATCAATACTATGACTGACTTTTTTCACAGAGCGATAGATTCCTCGGATCCACTACTATCGAGTGTCTGTTTAAAGGAAAGAGAAAGAAAAACCCCCTTTCCAAAGATGTATTAAGTCTTCTTGAGATGCCGCCCACTGAAAATAGAGATTCATCTAAAAACGGATTCTGATTTTGATGAGAACATTTATAACATATATAGATTTGGAAGAAGAAGACAATGCCACTTAAAATTAATAATATTTAAAACATTTCAATAATTTGTAAATAAATATAAATAATAAAGTTGAATTCGGACTCATACAACATTACTACTAATACTACTTCGAATTAGTTTACAAGAGTGGGCGTGGTCCCAATGACCCAAACTTTTTTTTACAAGCTATTCATAACATAACCACAAAATGTGCGAAGTTTGCAGTCTCCAACTCAATTTTTCGACTTTATGCCAAAGCATATTGTTGCGTTCGATATTCAGCGAGTGTTTCGGCATTCCACGTATTCTTATTAGTGTATCGTGCGAGTCATTTGTGTATGCATATAAATAGGTACATACGGGCGATTCAATTTTGTTTCTTTCTATACTTGTGATTGGATACCTGAGTGTGCGAATGAAAAGAGAGAATTTAATGCACGATATACGCTTTATCATTATGTTCCTATGATGACTTTATCTCATATGTCCAGAAGTTTTATCGCTAAAAGATTTCGGCAGTTATTTTATTTCACTCCAGAGAACGTATGTTAGACAGAGAACGATTAAGTTAGGATGACGGTGTGAATTGTCAAAATCCATCAATATTTCTCATCCAGCTCACCAATCCAAAGGCCGACTGGGGAAATTGTGTGAGTGCCGAGTTAACAGAGCTTAGCGAACATAATATGTATGTTTAACAGACTATGATTTCTGATAAATTTTAATTGTTTTGGTTCGAATTTGAGATTTTGCAAATGTGTTAGCAAATTGTAATTTGGCTTTACTTAAATATGTCCATGATAAGAGTATGCGAGTTTTGTTTACATATATGCATTCAAAAATACAATCGTTATCATATTAATAGTGCGCACAGTCACCGACGCAAACGTACGCTACGTGTCAGCTGACACGATCAAACTTATATGTAAATGCAAACTCATCAACGTGTTCGTGTGACGGGTACGCGCGACGTGTACGTGTGTAATCAGAGAAATTTAGATTTTTGCCGTGAAGCACAGTGTTGCCAAGCAGAACTTTTTAAAATCATTAACAAAATAACCATATAAAAATTTAAATTTTTATTAAATTAATTTAAAATCGATGTTTAATAATGTTAATTATAGATAAATGAACTATTTGCATTTGTTGGTTTTTGGCTTTGGTTTATTGTACAATGAAAAATTGTAATTGACAACGCGGATGTGTGTAAAAGTATGTATGCAAACAAAGGAATGGCAACATTGAGTTGATGCATACAAACACAGTTTTATGTACGCAAAGTTTGTTTACAAAACATACGCGCGGGCACAAGTTTTGCTCAATTTTGTGTATCTCCCGACAAACAGACACGGCAAACGAACACGTCGGTGACTGTGCGCACTATAAGTATACATACATACGTAAATATGCATGTATATACATATACTTACATGTGTACATCCACATATATGTACATATGTATATATCGGGTGTTTTTTTTAGGGGTATAGAACTTCGAATTTAAATAAAACACAAGAAAATCGTTTTAAGGTCCATCAATTTGGCTTTATTGGAAGGATAATTTTATGCCATTAATGTTTAAATATGATTTCGGGCATGTGGCCGCCGCGGCTGGCTCGAATAAAGCCAATTCTACAGGTCCAATTTTCAACCACTTTTTCGAGCATATGGGGCCGTATGTCGGCAATAACGCCACGAATGTTGGCTTCCAATTCCCCTAACGTTTCTGGTTTGTTGGCGTAGACGAGCGACTTCACATATCCCCAAAGAAAATAATCCAATGGTGTCAAATCACACGATCTTGGTGGCCAATTTACAGGTCCATTCCGCGAAATTATGCGCTCATCGAATGTTTCCTTCAATAAATCGATTGTGACGTGCGCTGTGTGGCATGTAGCGCCGTCTTGTTGGAACCACAACTCATCCACATTCATGCCATCCAATTCGGGAACAAAATAGTCGGTTATCATGGCTCTATACCGGTCTCCATTAACGGTAACTGCCTCTCCAGCATTATTGCGGAAGAAGTATGGCCCAATGACTCCACCAGCCCATAGAGCACACCAAACAGTCAGTTTTTGTGGATGTAATGGCGTTTCAAGGGTCTCATGTAGATTCTCTTCACGTAGCCATTCAACCAAAAATGAGCCTCATCACTGAACAAAATTTTGCGATGAAAATCAGCATCGAGATCAATCTCATTTTCGGCCCATACACCAAAATCACGACCCATTGCATGGTCTCGCGGCTTTAATTCTTGCACAAGCTGGATCTTGTAAGGTCGCAAGCCAAGATCTTTGCGCAAAATCTTCCATAAAGTTGATGGACAAAGCTCCAATTGCTGTGCACGGTGGCGAATCGATTCATTCGGGACCTCTTCAACACTTTGCTCTACAGCGGCAATTGTTTCTTCGGTGCGCACTGTTCGACGTCTCTGCGGATGCGTATTATCACATAGAGTAAACGTAGTGCGAAAACGATCCATGGTTAACCGAATTAATTGCTCTGATGGACGATTATGTCGACCATAAAATTGACGGAGCTCGCGGTAAACTTCGCGAACTGAACCATTATTTTCGAAATAAATTTGCACGATTTGCAAGCGTTGTTCTTTTGTCAACCTGTTCATGATGAAATGGCAAACCAAACTGAACATAAATGACATTAGAGTTGCCAGATTTGACCACAAAATGCCAGTTTTATCTCTATTCGAAAAACAAACCTGTAAAAAAAACACCCGATATAAGTATGTAGATAAGTATCAAGAAATGTCAACGAGTGCACATGCGTTCATATGCATTATATCTATCATCATCATATATGTATTTATTGTTATATTGATATATACTGCATTTATTTCATCCCTCTGCCAGCGTGTCTGTTTTCAACCACAGCGCAGTCGCAGTACAGCAACAAAAGAAGAAGATGTTTGTAATTTTGGTCCAAATGCTCACAATTACAGATGGAAATGAAGTTATTATTTTGGCCCGCTTATGCCCGTAAAATATTTCATGAAGAAATTCAACTATTATTAATCTATTATCTTTCCTTACAATTATAAACGTGTTTTGCACGAAATCATGAAATACATGTAATTTAAAGCCCTAATTATTCCAAATCGGCGCCACTAAACGCATAGTCCGGCCTTACCGCTACGCCTACTTGCATACATATGTATATTACATACATATATGTATGTCAATATGTAGTCTAAATTTTGATCGCATTCATGTCTGTGCTTACGTCTTGTCACAAATGTAGCACAAGTGGCAGAATAACATATTTAGGAGTCGAAAATCGACTACCTTTTGACTACTTTTTCTACAATTGTCTAATTAAACGCAAATATTGCTATAATTAATTGTATTTTGTGGGACGTTTAATTAATCATACTACTTTTGCTTCTTCCTGAACCAACAATCTGGGGCAATGACATTTACAAAGATGTTCATACCGAAATTGCAAATTAACCGTATCATTTTTATTCTGAGAGGGTATAAAGTACCAGAATTTTGGCTGTAAATATAATTCTGTGGCGTATAACTTAACGTCATCTTATGTATGTATCTACATGTAGGTATTTTCTTCCAGATTTTCCTCTATTAGATCTAGAATATCAATATTTGTATTATACTCCACTTTTTCCTACTACCTACCTCAAATACAAATTAGTTCAACTGAACCCTGATTAATGATGGCGGCTCTGCGACGCAGCCTTTTCGTGTGAATTGTGAGCAGAAGCAACTATTTCTGTGGAGTTTTGACAAAACAGCTTATTTGGCTTTCGAGTTTTTATTTTCAAATCAATAAATTTCTATCTTTGACGTACAAATTTAATATTTAAATTAAACTTTTACCACGATAGCCTGTTGAACTATAGCTTTGTTTAACTATTTGTATAAATATTTCATTAGAACATGGTTATTTTTGACATGGTAAAATTAAAGTCCACCTGGAGATAAGATGTTTTGTCAAATTTCGCGCACAGACTTAGAGTTAAGGGGAGGAAACGCTGCGTCGAAATACAGCTAATGCAAAGGAAAAGCAATGAAGGCAAACGGTGCGCATGTTGGTCGAAACTAGAATGTGGTTGGCTAAATTGGAAAGCGACTTAATCCGCGATGAGTACATGCAAGTAGCAGCGAACGTAGGCGTAACAGCGATTTAAAGTTATTCAAATAAGGGATTCGATGCGCGATTTTAAAAATGCAACTGCTTCTTATGTAACAAGTAACAATCCATCTGCGACTTGCTGCATAACATATCGATGAGATCTTATTATAGAAAGATAATTTTTGGTTAACTGCGACTTGGTGCGCAACGGTTCGGCGACTTGAAACACCGATGTTTAGTTATTGGTGACTTGCTGATAATATTAAACTATGATTGTTAGGCATTGCGAAATGTTATGCGAATATCTCCTAAGTGACTTATTGAATAAAATTAATAGTAATTATATATAATTCAGAAATGGCAGATTTCGGAGCCATTGTAGAGGGTAGGGAAATATGGGAGGATATAGATTATACTATGTCCGAATAAGCCCTGTCTTAACTGTTCAGATGCTCTTCAGCGATGTCCTTGATTGGGCAATCTTGATGAGTTGTGAGGGGAAAATGA
The DNA here is from genome assembly GCA_951828415.1 of Anomoia purmunda. NCBI lineage: Eukaryota > Metazoa > Arthropoda > Insecta > Diptera > Tephritidae > Anomoia > Anomoia purmunda. Next base: position 52,360,820 of record OX639998.1, on the reverse strand, counting down.
AGCGAACTTGAGCTGAGATTGCGTCTAAATTGTTTGCGAAAGGGCACACTGCTCGAAACTGTTTGTCAAGTCGTGGTCTCAGGTGTACTAGAGCACCTCATATTACCATTATGTATCCGAAGCTATCAACGAACTCATATGAGATCCTCAAGTGTCGATGCTAGCGACAGTGGTAGCGGATTCGAGTGACGATGAGTAGAGATTAATTATCGAAGTGGAAATCGGCCTAGGATGTTACGTTCTGTCGCCTCGTCAGAGCCGTCTGGAAAAGTAAATGCTTCTGCTAAAGTACAAGAACGGGCCGTCGATTACTATTCCAGTTAATTAGCTGCAGGACATGTGCACCTTGTAGATCATAATGAAAATTCGTGCGATATCCGACACTGGGAGACAAATAAACCCGATTAGTGAATATATAGCCATACATAAATATGTATGCACTGAACAAGAATTGACGTTTCTTCTGCTAATCGGCCAGAGACTAATGTTTACAGCAAATCAATTTCGGGAGATTCGATGTTGCCTTACAATGACGAGCTTTGGATTTATATCACATGCCAGCGTTCGACCAACCAACACGGCTCAACTGATGCAAAAAAATACCGTGCGATTATCTTCTGCATTGGTGACACAAAAGACTTGCTTAGGATTGCTACATTTGGACGGGATCCCGACAAATTCAGGTGTCTTTGGGCCAAAGTATGTAGAAAGTGGAAGACTTTTGCCAGAGTGAGCAATGGGTACGACGTTTTTTTGAATCAGAAAGCTCGATTTAGTCGATCTCTTTCGAGGATTTGGCTTGCGTGCTTATGGTGTATTCCCGCAGGTAAAAATAGCACCTCAACATTGGGAACGAGACAAATACGATAGCCGAATACGAGCTCTCTAGAGGGCCATTCGGGATGGTGTCAGCGTGTTTTTGTGCAGTTAGGGTATATACGGAAGGGGAATTGTTACGTTAGCGGGTATGAGATTCACCGTACCATCGATTTGCCATCTGATAAAAACAACGCTTTGCTGATTGAATTCCTCCAACGGATAAGCTGGCGTTCGCAGAGAGATCGTTGCCACAGGTTGGCCTTGCTTTTTAGACTAAGCATATGGTGTTAAATATCTTACTTACTTACCTAATTGGCGCTATATCCACTTAAGCGGTTTTTTCTGTGCGAGAAGCTTTTTTCAAAGTAGAAATACACTCGGAGGTTAACCATTGCCTGCCGAGGGGCAACCGCTATTAGAAACAACTTTTTCTATAATTTCTGATGTTACTTGTCACGGCCTGGATTTGAACCTGGGACCCACCGAATGAAGCGCGCACACGCTGCACACTCGGCTACGCCCGCCATAAATATCACCGCCCGAATTTGTAACCTGCATGGGTTAGCATCACCATTTATAGTAAATGCAAAGATTTTACTTCAAACAATTTGGCAGGGAAAATTAGGTTTGTATATACTAATGGTATCTGAAATGCTGAGTTTGACGTGGCAGAGAATTTTCCTTCAAAATCAATAGTTTAGAAATCTTCGTATACAGCGTTAGCTACAGCAAGTCGATTATATGTGGCTTTGAATGGCTTTTCCGATGCATCTACCCAAGCATTTGGAACGGCAACATATGCGGTCGTACAGGACAACGGATTACCGCCATTCAATCTGTTGCTAACAGAATCTAGAGTAGGGTCTTCACGTATGGAGACTATAACAATGATTCGAGTTGTGTGCGAAATCGTTACTCAGCGATTTAATACCTCGCCTGCTATCTATATGCGAAACTTATCATAGGATCAAACGCAACTCGAGTAAATTTGATCGGACTGGTTGCAGCGAGACAGTGGTAGCCTTAAACAATTTGTGGCGAATCGAGTACGACAAAGAAATAAAAACACGAAAATTTGGGAGTAGTGATACTTATGTGCCTATTGACGTAAATACCATAGTTCTTATTTATAGAGGGATGTCGATGGATACATTATTTGCTTCCCAGCTATGATATCGTGGTCCCAATTTTCGTCGGCTACCTGTAGCCATGTGGCCGAAGCTGCCAGAAGGCATACATGGATAAGTTCAAACAGAGGTGAACAATGAATAACGCCCAGTAAACGTTGGCAGGGGAAATAGATTTCACTCAGGGAGAAATCTAACTGGTTTTGATCACTTTTTTCTCAGCGGCGGCGCATTATTGATGAAAGAGAAACATTACTGTATCGATAAACGTCGGTCAATCGTTTAATAAGAATTACGGCTTGGGTATTAAAATGCACCAAAAATTGTTGAATCTTACTAGCAAACAGAAGTGGACTACATTTGATCTTATGGTACTTGATGACTCAATCCCTTCCTTGCTCATGCAAGAGCAATGGTACTATTTTAAGTTTATATCCGCAAGGTGGAGCATTCTGTTAAGGCACAGTTTCAGCTGAGGGCTCTCGATAATCGAAATGTAATTACAATCTTGGCACCGTTTCATTAACCCGCTATACAGGGTGCGAACGAAGAAGCAAACCCACCGGCATACCAGCGACATTTCCAGGGAAAGAAAATTGGTGCGGATAGCTCGGTCAACACCTCTGAAACAGCTATATAGCGTCATTAAGACAGAATTATTAACTTCAGCACGGTCTTTGATCAAGAGTTGAATAATATGCGAAGGTTTGAGGGCAAAAATGGGCGAACAAATGATGGGGAGCTTTTCAACATGCCGAGTACGTCCAGCGTGCCCATTTCTGCATGCAGGAGTTGAATATGTGAGACCCATACAAGTACGCCCAGATCTTCAGAAAGAGTTATATAGCGGTAATCGTGTGTATGGTATCCAAGGCGGCACACTGAGAACTCGTATCAGATTTATGCCTTCCTTACGGCATTTGTTCGTTTCACTTCACGCTATGGGTACTGTCTGCGTCTCTGCAGCGATAATTAAATCAATTTTGTAATAGCTGAGCGAGAGCTGTGTCGAATATTGCATACTTGACAAACCTCAGACCTCTTCGAGCACCTGTCAATGCGACAAAGCGAGTGGAGTTTCATTACACCATCTGTCATACATAAGAAGGCCTATAAGAAGCTGTCGTAAAGGCGGGTAAACATCATCTGCATCGGGTGATGGGCGCAAGACTACTGCCCATAGAATCTATGCAGACATTGTTGGCAGAGATAAGGGCAATCATTCACTCCCGTACATAATTTACACAAGGCGCGGACCCTCGAGATTTGAATCCTCTTACCCCAGTGATTTACTAATTGAAGAGGCACTAGTCCCTGGTATAGGTGAGCGAATTCCTGTGGAACGGCCGGAAAATCTACGGTATTGGCAATCTCAGCAGCTCATCACTCAAAGATTATGGAAATTAGTGAACGATAGCTATGTTCATGAGTGACTCTGTTATCAAATGGTCGAAAGCTAGGCCAAATATGAAGGTAACTGACTTTATGGAAAATGGGACGAGTGACTGCATTTCATCCAGGCAGCGACAAATTTGTCCGCGATACAACCGTTTTGACTGGTCGCAACACTGTCGGTCGCCTTGAACAAACACTTTGTATCCTAGCAGTAGAACCTGTTGAGCCTCGAGAGGTATCGAGTCTCAAGGCCAGAGAATGTTGGAGCTAGATGAGGGTAGCAGCTATTGGAGAGTAGAACGAAATGGTTGTGTATAGATTACTTAAATAAAGGCGAGGCGGAATACCCCTCCCTACCTGAAAAAAAAATATAAATCGAAAAAATCTAATGTTTGTGCTTACTAAATCTGCTGATGAAAAAAATTCAGTTACCAGCCTCTGTGTATTTGCTAAAAAAAAGATATTGGATACAATTTGCACTGAAGTTCAACCCGTAACGTGACGGTGACTTACTTGTCCTAGCAAACAACCAAAAAGTTGCAGAAGGGTTCCTTTGCAGGAAAAATTTTGATGGACTTAGTCCAATCGTAGCCACTCTACACGAGAAACTGAACGTAACTTAATACCTACTCCAGAAGAGGAAATTTTGTCTCAGGTATTTACAAATTTATGAAATCTGTAGACGGCAATAGAGTACCATCTGGTCTAATCATTCGAAAAGACCAATCCAAAACGAATATTAATAAAAATTTCAATTGAATTAACTCACCTGCCTCTCAACTTCGCACAACCACGAATAACGTCCAAAACTCAGAACACGCTTCTGAGTATGACTAGCTCTAATTCTCATGTTACAACAATGCAATCAAACAATACCATGCGAAAATCCAACAAATAACTAATATTCTCAAAATTCTGAAAAACGTTTCCAATCTTCTCCCAGAAAGCATCGATCTCTATCTACACAGCTCTTTCCGCAATAGTCTGATCTTTCTCGTTAATTTATATGTACATCGATCTCTCTTTTTACGATATTTAACTCTATTGTAACTAAGAGTAAAGGCCGTATAATTTCTATCAAATTTTTTAATGACATATATTCTACAATGGAATATCCATGGTAATCGGAATAATTATATTGACTTTGAAGCTCTAATCAAAAAACATGGTTATCGGAGCTCTAATAATCTGCCTCCAAGAGACTCACTGCAAACATTATGAATCGCCAATAACCCCAAAAACATACATTGGCTACTTCCACAACTTCATGCACAATGTGACAGCGAAACAAGGCACGGAGCTGTTTATTAAAAACTCAATACCCCATAAACTACACAGAAACCTGCAACATATCTCTTGTAGCTGTGGAGTTAAACCTGAAAACAACATTTACTGTCATATTTATGTATATCCCACCCTTGCAATCAATTATAGCTGCAGATATTTTTAGTATATTTAATCGAATGAACTCACCTTCCCTACTACTTGGCGATATAAACGACTGGAGCCCATTATGGGGATCGCCTCATTTTAATAAGAAAGGCAAATTTATTGAAGACTTTATTTTCTCCTCGAACTTATGTATGCTGAATGACGTCTCAGCCACCCACCAGAGCACCCGCAATACATTTACACATGTCGATATAGGTCTTTGCTCATCCGTGCTAACACCCCATTGCGTTTGGAGAACAATAAATGTTCTTCACAACAGTGACCGCTTCGGAACTATCACTTCCGTCAATCTCAACCGCATAAACTTCCATGGACGTATACGCATAATATAAAACGAGCAAACTGATCCCTTCTCTATGAAGGTTTCATTGATGCAAACAACTTTTATCGGATAAGTGCAAACCCTAACAAAGAAGCTGCAAAGATAAAAAAAAATTGTCACTTAGTTGCAAACTTCTCTATACCACAAACGACGCACAAAGAAAGTGCCAGAACAACTCCTTGGTTGTCCCTTGAACTGAGAAAACTGAGGGATGATAAGTCCCTTGCCTGGCGTTCCTATCAAAAGAACTCGTCTACTGAAAATCCTGTAGCTTATAAAAGAAAAGACGCCATCTTTAAGAAAGCCTGGAAGGCAGCAAAGAATTCAAACTTATGGCCGTTTACAAAGGCTGTAAAACCCAACTCATCATGATCTGAAAACTAGTTGGATCCCCACCATGTACCAGAATTAGTACCATCCAAATAGGAAATAACTGTCTGAACGAACCCTGCGACATCTCAGAAGCGTTTGCGGAGACGTGGTTGAGAAATTCCCATGATTGAAACTTTTCCCCTGACTTTCGAACCAGCAACACAATCTGTATTACCGTATCTCCAGAAAACTTCCACTCAGGCACTGCATACAAAATTGAGTCTTCTTTAACTATTAACGAATTTAATTCATGCCTAAGTACCTCCAAAGGAAAATCGCCCGGCTTTGACAAGATCTGTTATGACATGATATAAACTGTTCCAACGCCCTTATACATCGTATCCTTACACTATATAACACAATTTCCGATACTGGAATTATACCCCAAAGCTATAAGGACTCAACTGTAATACCGGTTAGGAAATCGAATAAATATGTAGACTTGATTGACTCGTATAGGCTTATCTCGTTTCTCCCATGCTTGGGAAACTGATGGTAAAAATTCTATCCAAACGCTTTCTGTGGTTCATCGAAACGCATAAACTCGTCCGCAAAAGTCGCTTTCCAACCAGGATCCAGCACTATCGACGATCTCTTGTGCGTAGACCACCCGATTTGTAAAAATGTTGCTGCAAAGTACCATATCTCAATCTTTTCAGTCGACTTTGTCAAAGCCTTTGATGAAATTGAGGTACATATAATACTGAAAATGCTTTGCAGGTGGGGTATTGGTAGGAAAATCTTCAATTATGTCAAATCGTTCCTTGCCAATAGACAATTTAGAGCCAAACCATTCATGCTGATGACCTCTACATATTCCAAAGCAACATGACTCACAAAAACTTCCCAAGTAACATCCATACCAACGCGCTTCTCAATTTTACCAAGCTAACTATCCTCTCAAAGATAGACAATGGGCTTTCGATCTACGGCAGATGCGCCAAAAGTCATATCAAATGTATCCAAGCGCCATACCATTCAGCTATATGGCCCAGCCTGCGAGCTTTCCCCACGACACCTACGCTAAACCTATAGGCTTAAAGTGGATTCGAGTGCATCCAGGACAGGCTACGCATCGCCAACTGCAGACTTATTCACAAACTTGCATGCTAGGAATCTAACCTCCAACATGAATTTGTGACTTCCACCGAAACTAGAACAACCAGAATAAGAAAGCCCCCAGCAATCTACATACTAAACTCAATGGCGATAAAATTTCGAAATGACACCAGCCGGAAGCCCAACGTTCGCTAAAGCCACCTCCCATGGCTGCTGACCGATAACCCCTTCGTTGATAATTTGTCGCGGAGTAAAAAAATGCCACATCTTCGAGCGCCTACTCCAAACAATATATTGATATCGCCCAATCCTTCAAAGAGTGCGGCTGGCACTTCCTCTTTACTGATGGATGGACAGCAGAAGTTTGTACATCATTTTAAGTAGTGACGACAAGGCTAATACCATATCACATGGAGCTATGATTGAACTTGACACAATATTCCAAGCCGAAGCGATAGCGATTCTCATCGCACTTAATCTATGTCGTGCCAAAAGTCATACCAAGAAAATGAATTGAATCATACTTTATTCCTTACCAAATCCGCCCTTTGGAAGCTTAACCCTCGGAGGTATAAGGGTTTTTTGTCGCTAAACGGTATAACCAGGTCTGTGCAGACCTACATGGGATTTGTATGGAAATGCATAGTCAGGTGCCTTAAAAGTGTGTAGAAATGCATTTTATGCTATCAAACCACAAAATGAACAATAAAAACGCATTTTTGTATATCTTAGTTATCTATTAACGCTATTTTATTTATAATATGTAAACAAATAAATTTTATATACGGCATTCAAGGCAGGAGTACCTGGCATGTGAATGTTGTTGGCATACCGGCTTTTTGCAATGCATGCAATGAAAGCGCGTTTTTCGCTGTTTTTTGTCCAACTTAAAACACAGCGAGCACGATGGTCTGCTGGCAGAGGACGCGGCATGGGCTGGTTGGTCATCTATGGGCGGTCCTGCAACTACCTGCAAAAAAAAAAGTTGAAAAATTGATTTAGAATTTGTATTCAATGAATGAATGATTAAATGAAATGCTTACCTCTACACCGAATAACGCCATGCTCTGTTTCACATGTTGCATGCCTCTTACAATTGGGTTTGTTGCTCTTTGTTCCATGTAAGGGATCACCAGCTGTTCGGCCAATTCCATAAGGAACATACGTCTTCTATCAGTTCTCTTTACATGCCCCAATTTGTCATGTATGACAAATGCAGCCAATCCCGCAACGTCCAGCATATTGAAAAATATGGCTAACGGCCACCGGTTTGTGGCCCGTTTGCAGGTGTAACCACCAACCATCTGGTCCATGGTATCCACTCCTGCTTTATATATATTGTAGTCCAATATTTGGAACGGCTTCTGCGCTGGTTTTGATGAGTCGACGGTGGAATTATAGTGTTGCGTGGAGATGAGAACCACTGCTTTCTTCTTTTTTGGCACATATGAGCATAGTGCAACATTATTGTTGTGGTAACCGAATAATGTGCTCAACACCTCTCTTTTAGGGTCCAACATCTCCTTCGGTATGCAGGCCTTGTTTTTTCTTATGGTTCCTACATAAGCCAACCGTTTTGTCATCAAAACCGTTGCCAAATTATATGATGAAAAAAAGTTGTCTGCATATATTGTTCGACCCGAACCACTATACTTTTCCACCAATTTGAGAACAACGTTTTCGCCAAGGTTTGCCGCACGTGCTTCGTTTGGTTGTTTTCCAACATAAATAATTCCTTTTAGTGGATAATTTGAGTTAGAATCGCACACCCACCAGATTTTTATGCCGTATCTGGCTGGCTTCGATGGTATATATTGGGTGAAGCGCGTGCGGCCTCGGTAAGGAAACAATTGCTCGTCCACAGTTATTTGGGCCCCCGGAACATATCGACGGTGTAAGTTGTTCATGAGCATGTTCCAAACGTCGTCGATGGCGGCCGATTTGCTTTCTACAAGTCGAGCGGATCTCGTGCTACCGTTATCAAATCGAATATACCTTAGAATAAGTTTGTATCGGATAGCAGACATCGTCGCCCTATAGATAGGGTTTCCATTGTGCCCCCACAACTCAGGACTAGGCTGATCGTTTGACCCAAATATGCCGGCAAACAAGGTAAGGCCAAAAAAAGCGTACATTTCTATTTCGGTTACAGGTTTCGTCCACGCTCGCGGTGTCTGGTCAGGATTCAGCTCAGACCATTTACGGCACATCTCCTGGGCCTTACGGTTTGTTTCACGAACAATTATGCTGACGATCTCTGGTGTTAGAAGAGATTTAAATATGGATATCGGGTTTTTCATAGTGCCTGTAACCGGGCCTTCCCGACCCACAGTGACGCAGTTATGTGCACGAGGTCTACTAGTGGCCGGCGGAGCACTTGACCAAATCTTACCATCCTTTGACATGTACGATGTACTCCAGCTCGACGAACGTGGCTCCTCGTTTATACTGACGGCTTCAAGCCCTTCGGGGATAGCTGCAGCGCCTTCATACAAATCTTCCAGTTCCTCATCATCGTCATATAGACTCTCCGTTTCAATAGACATGTCTACTTCAGCATCGGAAGCCGCATCATCTAACAACGGCACATAATCTGCGTCCATTTCGTCGTCGCCTTCGAAAGGAGTACTTTCCTCGTGCTGCTCATTATCACCGGCCAACCACAACGCCAACTTTTCTTCCATTTCTCTTCTCTCTTCTTCTGGTAAACTTAAAAATCTTGCGGTGCGGTTCACCACGTCCATCATATCATCAATTGTAAATGCTGATGCCATTTTTTGTATGCTTACACTTCAAAAGATGTTTATATACTAACGCGTTGCCTGTATTTATCGAGCCTGCACTCTATTCCATAGACTCAAAACTGAATTCTGTATTACGTGCGCGCTATTCAATATGTCCATTTTATATATATTTTCTTCAAAAAATCCCACTCAAAAACAGTTTCTATAACCTGCCCCACTCATTCCATACAAATTACATGTAGGTCTGCACAGACCTGGTTATACCGTTTGAACCAAAATATTTGTAAACCCGGATTAACCGAACCCCGGATCCACAATCGCTCTGATTTTTTTCTCATTGTGTTCGGAGATTCTTGCTCCAGGAAGTCATGGAAGGATTTGTCTCTAACATGAAAAACAAAAAAGTTAAACACACTTTTATATGCAAAAAGTCTGCACAGACCTGGTTATACCTCCGAGGGTTAAAGTTGAAATGACAGCAGACTGGGCCAGACACAATCATACATAGATACAAAAATGTTAATCCCAACAGAATACCCCTCAGACTTCCATCCAGTACCAACACTACAGCAAACGAAATATACACAAAACTCCGTCTGGAGCACACTATCGCTACACACAGTTACATACTCAACAGAAAATCTCAACCCATTTGTCGTTTCTGCAACTGCGGCTAGGCAACATATCCTCTCCAACTGCCCTGGCCTAGCATCTACCTATTGTAATTCCTTCAGCAATGCTTCCCCGTATGAGCTCCTTTCTAATCCAACTGAAACCAATGTAAATATTATATATGAATTTTTTAAAAAAACTTCCGTGTCACTGAGCAAAATTTCGAAAATTTTTGCAATCGGACAAAAATCACGTCCACATCTCATATAACGGTAAATTAAGAAAAAAATAAAAAAAAACCGATATTTAAGTCAGCATTGAAGCTAATTCGCTCAAATTTAATATGAAAGATGGGCCTATACTAAGAAATATACCAAATCAAAAAAATTTGGAAATGGGGGTGGCGCCGCCCACTCTAGAGCAAATAAGTATATATCCGAAACGATGCTAGCAAAGTCTACCAAATTTAATAGATATATCACATTTGATATAAGTGAGAAAAATTTAAAAAATTGTACAAATCCGACCAAAACTAAGCCCACCTTTCATATAACGGTAATTTTCAAAAATAAAAGAACGGGATGTTTAAGTAACTATTAAAGAGAATTTGCTTAAATTTATTATGTAGAACGAGGTTGTACAAGCAAATACACGGAGTAAAAAAAGTTGTAACAGGCGTGGCACCACCCACTTTCGAGCAAATAGGTATATGCCAAAAACTATGCCACCAAATTTGGTGCACAAATTGCATTTCAAGTCAATAAAGCAAATTTCGAAAATTGCAAAAATCGTACCATGCCCACCACTCATTTAACGAAAAAAACGGATTAAAAAAACTCCGATTAATAATAATCGCCCACCTTAGAGCAAATCGGTATATCTCCGAAACTTCTTTGTCAAATTCTACCACTTTACGTACATTTTGCATTTTTAATCAGAAAGCACAATAGAAATAAGGCTAAATAAAGCCACGCTCATTTCTCATATAACGATAATTTACTACAAATCAAAATATTCAATATTTTACTAAATGATGTTCTTTAAAATTTGGTATAAACAATTCAATTAGGGAGAGAAATAACTAACAAGCCAAAATTTTGGAAAATGTTTCTGGTACGTTAAAATCATACTAATTTAACGAGCTTTCCCTATTCACGAATATACCGATACAACTAGCAATACACACGAGTATGCAACATTGGACCATCCTCAAAGAACATACCACTCTCACTAAGAAACAATTTTTGACAATACTACAATTCTGCCTACGGGAAAATAACTATTTCACCTATGACGACACCCACTATCAACAGATACAAGGAATGCCAATGGGCAACCCACTGTCACCCATCGCCGCTGACATTGTATTAGACAAAATACTGGACGACAGCATCGCTGAACTTAAACTAAAGGACATATATATATATATATACATTAACAAATATGTAGATGATATATTCGCTATTGTTAAGATCAAGGACGTGGAAGACATTATAAAAACACTAAACGCGCAACATACTAGCATAAAAGTTATCCTTCCTAGACATGGAAATACACCGAATTGATAATAAAATCACAACGAACTGGTATGCAATATCGATAGCATCGTCAAGGATGATTAATTATCATTCAAACCACCCGTGGACGCAAAAAAGAAACATAGCTATCAATTAATAAATAAAATATACGGTTTAAGTGACCAAGATTTCAAAAAGGAGAATACCTAGAAAATTGAAAATATATTGTACAAAAATGGATACCCTAATGCAGCAATAGAGAGTCTGTTAGCAACTGCAAACATTAAAAGGGCATTGGCGCACACAAATATTGTAACCACAAACAAAAACGAAAACAAAAAATACACAGGTATCACATACATACCAGGACTAACGGACAAAAAAACAATAAGCAGAAGTATACAGACAGACAAAATATGCTTTGCACATAAAACCCATCGCACGCTAAACTCGCTGTTTACCAAAACAAAGGACAGAATCAGCAAGGAACAACAACACAACGTAGTATATGAAATCAAGTGCAATGGTAAATTGAGTGAAAATTGCGATGAAGTATACATAGGCACTACAAAGCGATCACTCGGAATTCGAATTAGCGAACATAAAACGGACGCGAAGAACAAAAAGACAACAACAGCATTGGCACAACATTTAGCGAATAGCGGACGCTCAGCCGATTTCGAATATACAAAAATATTAGACGTGGAGAAAAAAGAGAGGACAAGATTAACGTTAGAAGGGCTGAGAATACAACAACAAATATGACACACTATGAATTTTAAGGAGGACGTAGACAATATAAACTGCGCATACAGAACAGCAATAACGAGTGATGGTTAAACAGAGAGACAAAAAAGTAGTGTGTAGTTTAATATGTGGAGTTTTATTTTTGTTTTTATATTTTTGTTTGTTTTGATGTTGTTACTATTTTCAATGTAATTAAAAATGTAAGTGCAATCATTGTTGTAAGCAAAAATATTGTTATTTTGTTAACACTTGTGTTTATGTTTTATGTACAATAAAATGCAGACTCCCTGATGAAGGCGCGGAAGACGCCGAAACGCGTAGGAGAAAAAAGAAACTTTTTGTTTGCTTTTAAGTTATCATACACAATGCTTACGGAGTAGACGTGTTATTTGAGCGCTGCAACTAATTATTAATTTTAGCTATTTCCGCTGACTAATAAATATTTTCAAAATTGTTGAATAAAACCTTTATTATTACCGTGTGGTCGGATTTTGTATATTGTGATTTTGTTGCTAATACTAGCTATACAAGTGGAAATTAAATATATTAATTATCGTTGCCGAAAATTGCAAAAATGAGTACCAATGCTATGACGACACGTAAGGCCGCGAAGCAGTCAACTATATCTCCCCTACAACTTTCGAACTTACGTTCTAAAACTGGAGAAAGCCCATCAGCGACTAACCTGTTAGCACGACTTGAAAACAAAATAGATGCACAAAAGGAATTTATAATCGAACAGCTAACGGCACGAATGAAGGAGACGGAGGAGAGAGTAATGCATCGATTCGGTGAGTTAGCAGCTGAGCTATCTAATTTAAAAAGGTATGTGAGCAGTGTTGAGCTTCGTGTTGAAAAAGTGGAGCGAGAGAACGACAAAATGAAACAGCTGGTTGATGTCGTTCGCACCCTTGAAGTAAAGCTGAACGATTGCGAGAACTCTCTTATCTCTTCTGATCTGATTCTGAGAGGTGTCCCCCAGCTTAAAGATGAGAATCTAAGTGCCACCTTCTCTCAGCTGTGTAACACACTTCAAATGAACTCTCCCCCTATACGAGCTATTTTTCGCCTGAATAAGAAGAACAACAAAGATGCGCCTATCGTTGTAAAACTTGGCTCAGCGAACGAACGCTCATCCGTATGCAGAGCAAATGCGCGGTACTGCAAGTCCAACCGCAAATCTCCTGCACTCCGTCATTTGGGAATTGATGCTGACGGTCATGTGCTGATACATGAATGCCTGACCAAGCATAATCGGGAAGTCTTGCAGCATGCAATTGAGCTAAGGAGACTGAATCGACTGGTGACTGTTTTCTCACTCCGTGGACAAGTACATGTAAGAGTTCGCCCGCAAACTGAAGCAGTAAAAGTAAGCACAATTGATGACGTTAATAAAATTGCAGCGCCCAACAACAACAATAATACATAGTAGTAACTTATGCCAATTATAATTAACTCTTACTTTGTATTCTCTTTTTCTTGTACTTATTTAATTTCTTTCTCTTTATTTTTCTTGATATTGCTATATTTGTACACATCTGGCAGAAATATGTATACCCTTCTTCTCATAATGCGTAGATTATTCTTAAGGCTTGTTTTTGAAGTGCGATTTCTTTTATATATATTCGATGATGTATAATCCAAAGAATTATGGCTGTACCAGAGACAATACGCAAAGCATGATCAGAATTTTGAGCAAACAAAAAAGTGGTCTTAAACTTTGTCATATTAATGCGCAAAGCTTAGCTAAGAAAATTGATGAGTTTGTGTATATTTTTGAACACTCCGACGTTGATATAGTCTGCGTTTCTGAAACATGGTTCACTTCTTGCCACAGTAATGTTTCTCTGGGTGTCAGTGGGTACAAACTTTTCCGGCGAGATAGGATTGGTCATGGTGGGGGAGTTGCTGTGTATGTCAAAAATAATATATCTTGTAGAGTAATCTGCACTTCTAGTGATACAAGCGCCATTGAATATATTTTCTTGGAAATTCATACCAAGAATGATAAAATGTTAATTGGATGTGTATACAGACCTAACAAGATGGTTGACTATACCTACTTGCTGGAATTTCTTGAGGATCTTACGTTATCTCACCGCAATATAATTATATCTGGCGATTTTAATAGCGATTTACTTAGTGACAGTAACTTTGCATTTTCTATGACAAATCTTGGATTATTTCCGGTTAACTCTTCGATGCCTACTCATTTCACGCGTACGACCAGAACTCTTTTGGATTTATTTTTTATTGATCCCAAGTCAAAAATCCTGCTTTATGACCAGCTCTCTGTACCAAATTTTTCCAAACATGATTTAATTTACCTGACATACGATTTTATCCTGGATTTAAATAGCAACGTGGGCTGCTACTCGTACCGCGATTTTGCGCACATCAATTACTATCAACTTGAACGAGCTGGTGATTCAATAAATTGGGAATCTGTGCGTAATATGGTATCGACAGATGACCGAATTAATTTTCTTCAGGGATATATCAGCAGTCTCTTTGACTACCATGTGCCGCTAGTTACCAGGCCTGTCAAACGTATCAACCGCCCTTGGTTCAATCGTGACGTAAAAATATTAATTGCTGAAAGGAATAGCGCGTATCATAAATGGAAATGCTCCAGAAGTGACTTTTTATACACTGAATACAAGAAACTTAGGAAGGCAGTCAAAAATAAGATAAAGGTTCTTAAAATGAGTTACTATGAGGCCAGATTCAGCTTAGCTGTAGGGTCCAAGCAAACCTGGAAGCATGTCCGTGAAATAGGTATCTGTAGTAAGAAGAGTTCAACCTCCGATTCTGTTGATGCAAACGTGCTAAACGCAAAGTTTTTGGACCTCCCTAAAACAAGCACTTATCGTGATAGATATGATACTTGTCCAGTGAGTCTCATCCAAAGGTTTAGCTTTACTTGCGTAGACGACTGCGACATAGTTGAGTCAATACTTGCAATCAAATCCAACGCTACTGGCTTTGATGGAATCCACCCTAAATTTCTGAAATGTATCTTGCCCAAGGTTTTACCTTATATTACGTTTACACTAAACAACATCCTTACTAAGTCCGTCTTTCCTACCAGTTGGAAACAAGTCAAAATTATTCCAATATTAAAACCGAATGGAGATCACAGGCCAATTGCTATCTTGCCTTTTCTGTCCAAGGTGCTAGAACAGTTAATGCATCGTCAGATTAACTCGTTTTTAAAGAAGAACTCTTTAGTGAGCGAATGCCAATCTGGATTCAGATCTAACAGAAGTTGTATAACTGCACTTTTAAAAGTTACTGATGATATTAGGCTTCCGTTGGATAAAGATCTTGTGACTTTTCTAACCCTTCTTGACCATTCCAAAGCATTTGATACTGTTGACCATGACTTATTGTGTTTAAAGTTGAAAAATTTATTTAATTTCTCATCTTCAGCTATTAACCTTGTCAAGTCGTATCTTTGTGAGCGTTCGCAGGCAGTCTGTGTTAATAACAATTCGTCCAATTTTATGTCTGTAGTTAAAGGTGTCCCACAAGGCTCCGTGCTTGGTCCTTTGTTATTTGTGTTATACATCAATGACCTTACTGAGGTGCTTAATCACTGTGATATTCATGTTTATGCCGATGACGTCCAGTTGTGTCTCAGCTGTCCATTTGATTCAATTAATGCAAGTATTTGTAAGTTAAATAATGATCTAAGTGCTGTCAATGAGTGGGCTAATAATAACGGTCTAGTCCTCAACCCAAGTAAATCCCAATGCATTGCCATTTACAAAAAGAATTTCAAACTTGACGCTTTTGATAAGGTAATCTTAAATAACTCAGTGATTGATTATGTGGACTCTGCAAGAAACCTTGGCGTTGTATTTAATAGAACTCTCACATGGAACAATCACATAATTAATGCCATCGGTAAAGTATATGGAATGCTTCGATCACTTTGGTATATTCAATATTTTACCCCAGAGAGAATTCGATTACTTCTAGCTAAAGCTTACTTGCTTCCGACTCTATTGTATGGCTGTGACATATACGCCAGCTGTGACAGTACCTGCAACAAAAAGCTTAATGTATTATATAACAGCATTGCTAGATACATATACGGTGTAAAACGTCGAGAGCATATTACAATACATGCGCATAAAATTTTTTCAATGCCTCTTGAAAATGTCATCAAGCTGAGGTGTCTCACTATGTTGCACAAAATATTGATTACGGGCGAACCTCAGTATCTCTGCCATTGACTGCAACACCCCAAGTCAATCAGATCTTCTCAGCTTCTACACGCTAAATTCAAATCATTAATTTCTGAACGCCAGTTTTTTGTTTTTGCTATTCGTCTTTGGAACAGTCTTCCACTTACGCTGAAAAATGTCAGTAACTCATTGCGTTTTAAAAACGAGCTTCGTAAACACTTTATCAATTGAATAGTATTGATTTCTGCCTCTTGTCGTATTTTTCCCATTTCCTATCGATTTTATAATGTAGCTAAACTCTGTCATGCATATTATTTAAGTTTAAATTTTTTTCCTCTTTTTTCTATATTTTTTGTTTAATACCTGTTTTAGATTTAGTTTTGGTTTTATATATATTGTTATTTTAAGATATATCCAATGCTGAAATATAGCCAATGGTTGTTGTGTTGGATACTAATAAATAAATAAAATAAATAAATATATAAATATTGCCGACCGAAAAGCTCCTAAAGCATCCCAATTGGAAATTAAACTTTGGTCCTGAGAAAATACAAAATACTAATTTCCTTTTTTTATTTAAATGAATAAACGTCGTTTCAAAATGACGTAGCTCTGGCATACCCGGCTTGCTCTAATGCGCCAATTAAGACATATTTTTATAAAAATATTGAACAAATAGCCTGTTTTCCAAATATTGTATATCAGCATCATATAGTTGTAGTTACAAGGAATTTGTGTTTTTATTGTATATGACGTGGCACCGCCAGTTTTGCCAAAATGTTGCACAGTTTGATCTACTTGTACGAGACGTATGTATGTATATGTGTGTAAGTAAATACATACCCAAATACCATTAATCTGCGCCAATAGTTGCGAATATAAGACTAATTAAAATTGTTCCTTCCACGGGGGCGTAGCACGTCCACTTCCCAAATTTCTATATACCTTCCATTCGTCCCGGAGATCACTTGAACCTACTGTAAAATTACGCAAATATCGGTTAAGTAATTTGGACGCCTATAATGGACTCACATGCATTTTTATACCCGAGCGCCCTGTTGCCCCAGGTATTATAACTTTGTTCACCTAATGGTTGTTTGTAACTGCATATAGCAACCGAGATAGATGTAGCTATATATATCTACCGAAATTCTTAGAATTAATAGCGAATTTTACTAAGCCATGTCTGTCTGTCCGTCCGCCCGTCCGTCAGTCGGATAACTCGGGCAAATATTCCGTTATAGTGACGAAACTTGGTATAGATAGATATGTATTAGAGGTTTGCACTTCGACCTCAAAAATCCATTGTGCCCTATGTTCCTTACAGCACCTCGTCTAATCCCAACTCCTTTAGAAAGTCTAATATGATAGTTGGTGGCAACGAGCGTACATGTTCCTTCGTTGAGCTATGTGTACCCAGGTTACTTTGCCGTCTTCTCGAGATAGCGTCACACTCAAACAACAGGTGCATCGGGGTCTCCGGAGCCGAGTCGCAAAAGCGACAGGACTCATTCGACCATATCTCGAGCCTGTGCAGATGATCTCGTAGCCTGCAGAGTCCTGTAAGAAGCCTGTCACCATCTCAGACTGTTCTTCGGCTCAAATTGCCAGTGTTGTTCCTCAAGTTGTTTTCTTCTATCCTAAGCTCTTCCTTGATAGTGTGTTGTCCTATCGCTAGGAAGGGCTCGGGTCCTATAGGCGTTCGCAGAGCGCCTCTCTTGCTAATCTATCTGCTTCCTCATTACCTGCGATGCCTCGATGGCCTGGGATCCAGAGGAGCTGAATATGATTCAGTATTCCTAATGTGTTGAGTCTCTCTATGCATTCAAGCACTAGTGAGGATTTCACCTCATACGAGGCTAGCGCCTTGAGTGCTGCTTGGCTGTCGCTCAGAATGACTATTCTTTCATTGCGGTAGTGCTCTTGTCGGACACGTGCGCATATTTCCTGTTATGCACACACACGCTAGCCGTTGGGGCCTTGTCAGTGATTTTCTCACCGTTGCACAGTGGTTCCACTTGTATGGGAGCAGTGGCCAAAAATAGTTATGGTTGAGATATCAAATGGAAATTTTAGGAGTCGATCAATAGCTATGTAAATATAAATTTCAGTTAATATGGGCATGGCCAACCTTTTTTTACTTGAGTTTTTAGTATTTAGTTGCACAAAATAAACAAAAATACATTTTTAAAATAAGCAATAATTTTTTTATTGAGAATTTTTATTGTTCTAACAAATCTAATGCTGATTTCAATAAAACTGTTTTTTTCTTGCAATAAGTTTTCCTCTCGCTAGACAAAACTGGATCCGAGCGTAATAGCAACATATGAAGCAAGTCGATATTGGTTGTTATTCGCTATATTTTTCGAGTGTGTCGTAATCTAAACATTTTTATATCTTTATTTTTGGCTTCAGCTGCTTCTTCGGAGAGTTCGCCAATCGATAAAAGCGCATGTTCTATAATAACAGGTCCATGAATCAGTATTTTATGGACTGGCGGTGGAAGGTTAAACCAGGGATATTGTTGAACTAAAAGATGTGCAGTTCCAAGCGCATACACCTTGAATTTTTCAATATTAATATTATATCCAGATGATATGGCTTGTAACAATGCGCAACATCTTTCCAAAAGATTACGAGGAATACCCGTAATATCAGCTGATATTTCCAAGTTCCTAAAAAATGTCCTTGCAGTGTTTCCATCATTTGAATTCCCACTACCTGCGACTTTAGGTCTGTCTATTATTAGTCCAAGTTTTTCTCTGAATTCAGATTGAATGAACGTTTTTCTTTCAGAAAATTTCATTTTATCATCTGGCGATCTTATTTGCCATTTTTCGATGTCGTCTCTGTGCGAAATATGTAGGAAATATTCATAAAATCTAATCCACGAGTGTAATGGGGATAAACCAAATGATAAACGCTGTAGCTTATTGTTCTCAAATTTTTGCTTATATTCGCTGTGTCCACTACTTCCATCAAAACCCCATTTTCCTATCTGTACAGGATTGTTCAATGAATCCTCAGATACATTATCAAACACTTCCTCTTGGAGTTCTTCTAAACGACTGGCTGTGTGATTAAGTAAACTCTGCAATTCCACTTCAGCATTTGATTCACTAACGGTCGAACTCTCTGAATCTGGGTAACATTTTTTCTTCGCTTTTAAAATTTTTTGATAGGTTGGCAGCATATTATATGACAACTTCGAGTTGATGAATTCTTTAATTACTAAATATTGACGTTTACTTAGATTTGTCTCCATTATGATTGATAAAGCTTCGTTTTCGTTAATAATTGGCTCTACTTATATGGAGTATATTGCCAACGCACGGAGCCTCTTTATGTATTTTATTAAGCTTTCTACGCTTACTCCTTTTTGAAGAATTTTCAAGAATTTTTTGTGGTCGTCCACGTTTTTTACTTGTAGACGGCCCATCATTATCACACTTAAGAACAATACGTTCACTAACATTCAGCCAATCTGAATTATAAACATACTATTGTTTTACAAATATATTGCAATTTTTTATTTAAGTTTCCCAAATTACTAATTGACTGTCCATTATCAATTTGTTGTACTGCAGTTTCATATACGTGGGACAAAAAGTTGTATACATATTAAACCATACATAATAACCTTCAATTACAAAATAAAAACAAGAGTGCATGTCATTAGCTTCATACTTAAAACTCTATACAAAAATGAGTGAAAAATATAAAAGTTACACTTGAATTAAGTTTATTTTGAACCCATGTACATCACTTAAAAACATTACCACAATAACTATTGACTACATAAATTTAAAGCAAATACCTTCTTTTAAAAACTCCATTTCCAAAAATAAATGAATATGTTATTGTTTAACTTTCGCAACACGATCAAAAAGACCTTATCAGTAACGTTGCTGATAATGAACTAAACAAGCTTTGATATGCTCTCCCTTTCTGTGCTATTTTTACAACATAACAGCAAAATATCAAGAAAACAGGTTTTACAGTTTGAATATTTGACTTCTCAACATAATCTTTGCATTCTTAGTTTTGAGAATTATAACAACAAAAAATTTATTTTTGGCCTATGGACGGTACCACTGTGCGTTGAAAGGGATTCTTGATGCCCACGCCACCGCCCCATAGGTTACTATAGGCCTAACAATCATAGTGTACATCCATCTAAGCATATTTGGGTTACAACCCCAGGATTTTCCCGCTAGACGTTTGCACACCATTATTGCTTTGGTTGCCTTGGATGCTGTTGCATCGACATGTTCCCTCCAGAGTAACTTGGAGTCCATTGTGAGACCGAGGTACTTCACCTTGCTCACCACTCCGATCTCAATCCCTGCGAGGGAGATAGTTCTCATCCCTAGTAGTTTCCTTTTTCTGCTGAATGGTACGATGGCCGTCTTGTGTGGATTGATATTGAGCCCCACCCGGCGCACCATGCCTTTGTAAGATTTAGCGCTCTATCTACGATATCACATATGTATCTCGTATTTTCCTCTTGCTATAATGACAATATCATCCGCGTATCCTTGTCAGCGAATTCCGTTGTCAGTTAGCAACTGTAGCAATTCATCCACTACCAGGCTCCACAGAAGAGGAGAGATTACTCCCCCTTGTGGGCATCCCTTGCTGGGTTTCAGCAGCACAACGCTGCCTGCTACAGTTGTTTCTGCTGTTCTGGTCTTAAGTAGTGCCTCTATCCAATTGCATATTGAAGAGTGCACGTTCCTTTTCATTAGCGCTTGGCATACCCCTGTATGCGAGGCGTTGTCGAACGCTCCATTTATGTCCAGAAAGGCACATATAACGGTCTCTTCGAAGTCAAAAACACTCTGTATCTCCGTCGTCAGTTGGTACAGAGCAGTATCCGTAGATCGGCTCGCCCTGTACGCATGCCGACTAGGGTGAAGTATCTTCCTTTGCAGAGTTTTTGACCTTATCTCATTATCCATGATCTTCTCCATTGTTTTGAGTACAAAGGAGATTAAACTGATTGGTCTTAAGGACTTCGCTAGCGAGTAATCCCTTTTTCCGACCTTAGGTATAAAAATTACCTTAGCGCTCCTCCACACCATTAGAATGTAAGTGAGAGCAAACGAATCTCTCATAACCTTCACAAGATGTGAGATTATTCTTTCGCCACCCTGCTGCAACATCACTGACAGTATGCCATCAACTCCCGGAGACTTATACTGTTCAAACGAACTCATCGCTCACCTCACTGAATGTTGGGTAAATATATTTTTAGCCACCACCCAGTCAGCAGTGCCATCGCTCTTTCCTCTTCACTAGCAGTATACGTACCGTCTGGTAGTTTAATGGCTAGTTAAGTCTCTATTTTGTCTTTTGCCAAAGCTCTACGAAGTCTTGCTGCAACTGGAGTGGAAGCAATGTCCTCGCAGAAGCTACTAAAGCTGTCTCTATTTGCGTTCCTTATCTCTTTACTGTACTTCGTTAGATTTGCTGCGTATTCCTACCAGCATCCGGAGCGTTTTGCTTTGCTGAATAGCTTCCGCACCGTTTTTCTAAGAAGAGAGAGATGAGATGCTGAGATCACCAGGGGGTTTTTGTTTTACCCTTTGGTTTTGTCACAGGACAGCTGCAGTTGAAGGCGTCCGTGATTATGTCATTGAGCTTTGTTACCCTGCTTTCTAACTCCATACAATTCGTTTACCTACGAGTGTGTCCTATACTAGATAAGTTTAAGTTAACTAGATTGCTATATTTCTCCCAGTGTGCTCTCCTGGGGTTCCGCCCTTGACTTAACTTTCAGATTAAACTGGATGATTCTATGATCCGACTGTGAGGGTTCCGTGGAAACTTCCCATTCCGAGATCAGATTATCCGCCAGTTTATTGCTGAGAGTAATGTCAAGCACCTCTTCTCTGGTTCTGGTGACAAAAGTCGGCGTATGCCCGACGGAACATATGTCCAGATCGTTACTTAGTATGTATTTTAGTAAAGACTCACCCCTCTTGTTAGTGTCGGTGCTACCCCACTCTTCGCTATGCGCATTAGCGTCGCATCCGATGATAAGGGGAAGTTTTGCATCCTCACAATACCTGACTAGCTGTTGGACCTCGGGTGAGCGGATGGTGTTAATGTCCCCTGGAAAATATGCAGCGGCAAGAACTATGTCCGATATATCCGTAACTATTGCAGATAATTTGATCATACTTAACACATAGGGTTGGGTTTGGGAAGGGAATACGCGTGTAAATATTTTTTTCGAAAAATGGGCGGACCCCGCCCACTTTGTAAGAAAAACTTTGGTACACATATTGCATTATAAGTCAATAAGCAAAACTTCGAAAATTGTTAAAATCGCACAAAAACCACGCCCGCCCCTCATATAACGGTATTTTTCTGAAAAAAAGGGCGATATTTTGTTCAGTCTTAATCGCAATTCGCTCAAATTTAATATGAAAGATGGCGCTACACTAACAATTACACCGAATCAAAAAAATTTGAAAATGGACGTGGCAGCGTCACTTTAGAGCAAGTAAGTATATCTCCGAAACCATGCCACCTAAATATACCAAGTTTGGTAAACATATTCTATTTCTACTCAATGTGCTTACGACGGCAGCGTAAATAATTTCTAACCGCCTTAATATGTATCATGTACACATACGCATACATATGCAACTGCGAATTATTCCGGTTCACCGTATTTCTCGCCGGATAATTCCTTTTGTTTATTTTTCCATTTAGTTGCTTTCCAATAAAATTGCGGTTGACGGCAACCGTACATTTTTTCCTAACTTCACTTTGTCTCAGGATCTCAGAAGCGACGCAGGTCAACTACCACTTCACACCACAAGGTAAACCATTCTCGTATATCTACACATATACATTTTATTAAATTCTAATTGAATTAAACTAAAACCCAATTCTTTCATTTTTTTACAAAATTTCCAACTGTGCGTCTGGACTGCCCTCTTGGGAGACACGACACACATTTGTACATGCTCCATCTACGCCGAGATTTTGAATATACAGTCCACAAAAAATCTTTATACAAAGCCGCATAGCCGCAGGAAAATTTCACACAAGTCCACAAAAAATCTTGACACAAAGCCGCATACTGGCAGAAAAATTTCATAGCCTCAGGAAAATTTCATACAAAGCCGCACAAGACACAAAGCCGCACAATTACCCACCCAAACAAGGCAACTGCACACATGCAAACACAATGAACTGCACACATATACCAACTGCCATCACCACAAGTCACTGAGACATTAAGGTACGTGGTATATGTTCCAATTACGCTTTAAACACGTTAATCATTTTTTGTGAAAAATCGCCTTACAAGGCATGTGATTTTTTGTGATTTTCACACTTATTTACTTTAAAGTAAATCTGTATAACTTTCTTTTGTTCAATACTTCTCATTGGCATAGCATAATTTTTAATTTGCAAGTCACTAGTTCACTGGTTCGAGAAACATTACTTCTATTGCACACTATTGCGTTTTCACATATTCACATTTGAGCCTTTGTTGTTATTTTGTATATATAACCAACAAGTAAATCACAATATTACTGGTACATAATTAAGTACCTACGTTACTTGTTAAAGCACATTCATATATGTATATGTCGACACATTTGGGTGGCAAGTGTTTTTTTTGCATCAAGTGCCATTTCACATTTAAGTGGCAGTGTTCTTTTTAGCATCAAATTTAAAAAAAATAACAAACCGCACTGAAACTAAAGAAAAATCGTTAATTAAAGAAACAGACATATATAAATTTACTGGTAGTTGTCATTTTGCGGAACTTTTTTTCTAGCAATATCAGAGTAAGATAGACTTTAGTAACTCCCTCTTAGCTTCACTATGGATTCATACATCCATTTGGCAGAATCTGTTGCAGAGTTCGATGATGACTTCAACAGCACTCCTGCCTCAGAACAAAACAAACACGGTCTTGCTATCCAGCAAGACGAATTGAAAGTGTTATGGGAGAAAACGAAAGTAGCGTACGATACGCTAAAGAACACAGAAGGTTTAACTAAAGAAGGTATCAGGGCTATTAAAAAGATATATAGAGTATGTTTTTCGACATATGTTAAATGCATGTCTGCTATGGCTACTCAAGCAGAAGCATTAACAAACGTAGAAAAGGATGTGGCGGAGCAGTCCGTCCGCGAACACAATATCCACCCTCCACCGTGCGATACAGACGTGTTCAGGGGCGACTACCTTTCATGGCCAACATTCCGAGATATGTTTACGGCCATCTACATCTTAAACAAGCGCCTCACCTTGGTTGGGAAACTATTTCATCTCAACCATAAGACACAAGGGGGGGCCAAAGAAATCGTAAGAAAGAGCCCACTAACTAATGAAGGCTTTACTACAGCGTGGAAAAACTTGTGTGAACGCTATGAAAACAAGCGAATTTTAGTTAACACACGACTAAAACTATTGTTTAACTTAAAGGCAATAGAGTTTGAGTGTGGTAACTCAATAAAAAGTTTGCAGCGGGAGGCAGGCGCAAGCACAACGTGATTCCGATAAAGCAACTGAAAATGCAATCAGAAATTTTAAGTCCGGCTTTGCGAATACAAATACAGGTGTGCTATTAGGAACAGCTCGCGTAAATATCCGTCTCAATGGCACAGATTTTGCTGCACGAGCACTGATTGATTCTGGTTCTGAGTGTTCATTTATAACAGAGAGGCTCAAACGCAGAATCAATCTATCTGCAAAAGAGATGCATGCCCAAGTTTCGGGCATCACAAATTCGGTAAATGCCCAGGTTAAGGAAGCATGTTACATACAATTGCGGTCCCCCGTCGACCCGTTGTTTAGCTTGAATGCAACTGCCCTGGTTTTCTCACAACTAACCGAAAATCTGCCGACAACAAATATAAGCGCGACGACGAGGCAAGAATTTCCGGACCTGGTATTAGCGGATAAAAGGTTTTTCGTAAATAAAAAAAAAGACCTCATTCTCGGTGGAGACATCCACAAATCATTTTAAGTGGGATAAAGAAAAACGTCTTGAGGACACATCTAGTCCAAGAAACCGTATTCGGTTGTATTATAACCGGTAGTAAGGATACTACAAATACACACAGAAATGTAGTTTCGTACTGCGGCGAAGTTGCGCTGGATAAGCAACTTACGGCATTCTGGGAGTTAGAAGATTTACCCAAAACCAAAAGAATCAATGAAGATGATAAATATTGCGAAGAGCTTTATAAAAAGAACACTATCAGAACTAATGAGGGAAAATACATAGTCTCATTACCATTCCGACAGGAATTTCCAGTAACCGGAATGAGACACGGATAGCCAAGGATCCCGTCCTACAAAAAGGGTATAATAGGGTGGTAGCAGAGTATGAGACACTAGGACATATGACGGGAATAAAAAGTAACATTTCAGCGGACTCATGTCAAAATTACTTTCTGCCTCTTCACGCCGTTACATAGGCGGAGAGTACCTCAACTAAAGTTCGCGTGGTTTTCAATGCCTCAAGTGCAACCGCTAATGGCAAAAGCTTAAATGACGTCCTCCTACCAGGTCCAGTACTGCAATCAGATCTTCCGATACTGATTCTGCGCTGGAGATTATACAGATATGTTTTCAACAGTGACATTGAGAAAATGTACAGACAAATCTGGATAAACGATAACCAGTCGAAATATCAGGGCATCGTCTTTCGGGCAAACCCGAACGAATCAACGAGCCTATGTGAATTAAAGACGTTTACGTTTGGAATAAACTGTGCTCCTTACCTGACGATAAGGACACTGTTGCAGTTGGTCGATGACGTAGAAAGCTCGCATCCAATAGAAGCTAATATTCTGCGAAAATGCATGTACGTAGATGACGTACTTGCAGGAGAACACAGCATCGAATCTACCATAAAGGCAAGGGACGAAATTGTTTACGGTACTGCGGTCAGCAGGTTTTCCCTTACGAAAATGAACTGCCAACTGCGAGGATGTAATAGCAGACATTTCAAAAAAGGATCTACTAAGCGAAGATTTTTTGGAATTCGAGGACACCAGCACAGTTAAAGCTCTTGGAATAAGATGGAACGCCCATTCGGAATATTTTTACTTCCTAACAAGACCAATGGAGCATAGTGACACAATCACTAAAAGGTGGATATTGTCTTCCATCGCCAAGCTGTGCGATCCGCAAGAATGGCTTGCGCCCATTGTAATAGTAGCCAAAATATTGATGCAAAACATTTGACTGGAAGTCACAGAGTGGGATGAACCTCTGTCTTCAGCTACTTTAGAAAAATGGCAACATTTTATCAAACACTACCGCGAGATAGAGAGGATTAAGATACCGCGTTGGAGCTATTTTTCTCCCGCCCATGACGTCGAAGTACATGGCTTCTGCGATGCTTCAGAAAAAGCGTATGCAGCTACGGTATACTTACGGGTTAAGCAGGGTAGTGAAGTTCTAGTGAATCTGCTGGTAGCAAAAACAAAAGTTTCTCCAGTTAAAACTATTTCCCTGCCCCGATTAGAACTCTGTGGCGCGGTATTGCTCGCCGAAAGCATTGAGTCGGTACTTGGCAACCTACCACTAGGACAGGTACAAGTACACTTATGGACAGATTCCACAATTGTGCTTGCATGGATACGCAAACCTCCATGTTCGTGGTCAACGTCCGTAGCACATCGTATAACAAATATTGTCGACAAAGTCGGAAATACGGACTGGCTTCACGTGGAGTCGGAATCAAATCCAGCAGATATAGGAAGCAGAGGAAATCTCGCCTACGAATTAGTCGATAACATTTTGTGGTGGCATGGCCCTTCTTGGAAAAGGCAAATTGGCCAAGACAAGAGAAAGGCTATAACACCTACATCGAAGAAAAAAGGGCGCATTTATGTGCAACCATAACAATAAAAATGTTGATGAAATTCTAGATAGGTTTTCAGATTTACCGAGAGCTTTGAGAGTCTTATCATATATTATGAGATATTACCAAAGCACTCATCCGAACAAAAAAGCTTCCTTTCGAGCAGAGTCTTGTTTAATTTCATCCGATAAAGTTAAGGCAACGACACAACGCTTAATAATCATTTACCAGAAGCAATACTATAGTGATGAATGTTCTAACCGAAAGTCAACGAAACCCATCGATGGAAAAAGCGAAGTGCTACCCCTTAACCCTTTCTTAGATAAAAATGGGATTATGAGGACTGGAGGTCGTCTTGGCGCATCGCTTGATTTAGCGCACACCGAGCGTCACCCAATAATCCTTCCTTATAAGTGCCGATTGGACCGTCTTGTTATCCAATTTATCCATAAAATCTCCCTGCATGGCGAGAATCAATTAATGCTGCGTCTTATTCGAACGCAATACTGGATTCCCCGAGTCAAAAATATGGTAAAGTCAGTCATCCATAATTGTAAGGTCTGCACAATCCACAGAAAACAAACCCAAACGCAGCTTATGGGAGTGCTCCCTCAGAAACGCACCTCATATTCGCGTGCATTTACAAACATGGGTGTAGATTTCGCAGGACCTTTCGATATCAAAAACTTCCGCGGCAGAGGTTGTCGCATCTCAAAGGGTTACGTTTGCCTGTTTGTGTGTTTTGCCACTAAGGCTATACACTTGGAAGCCACCAATGACCTTAGCACTGCATCTTTTTTGGCAGCCTTTGCTAGGTTCATAGCCAGGAGAGGATGCCCAAAAAATGTTTACTCCGACAATGGCACCAACTTTGTCGGAGCTCCGCGATCTCTACGATCAGAATTTAAAGCTTTTATAACCGAAGCACGAAATAGTTTAATGAATAAACATAGCCACCAGATAATCACATGGCGTTTCTTACCCACTGCAGCGCCTCATATGGGCGGATTGTGGAAGGAGGGGTAAAAAGTTTTAAAACCCAGGATTAAAAGGATTGCTTCTGGCTACAGTTACACATTCGAAGAGTTCACAACTCTTTTATGTCGAATCGAGTCTTGCCTTAACTCGCATCCGATTAAGCCCCTCTTCGAATGAACCTTCCGACTTGGAGCCTCTTACCCCCGGTCACTTCCTAGTAGGTGGACACCTATTAGCTCCACCTGAACTAGAAGTCAACGAAAGCCCTGCCTCGACCGTAAACCGATGGCAGAAACTTAAAGCCCTACATCAAACATTTTGTAAAAGGTGGAAGGCTGAATATCTGCTGGAAATGCAAAAACACACAAAGTGGAAACATCCACAAAGTAACATAAAAACAGGAGATCTTGTGGTTATAAAAGAAGACAATCTACCGCCTAATATGTGGAGACTGGGAAGAGTCATCAACCTACACCAGGCTCGGATAACCGGGTACGTATCGTCGACATCTATACTACGAAGGGGCAAACCAGCAGACCAATAACGAAATTGGTATTGCTGACCTCTATCGAAAATACCGCTACTTCCCCTACACAAGGATAAGTACTTAAAAAAAAAATCATAAACAGTACGTGTAGTACAAGGAAATAAAGAAATCTGCGAATTCGTTTTTCATACACGCAACAAGTAGTGGTTATTTGATACCCGATACCCGTAAAAAACTAACCGGCAAACTAACCAATAGTTTGAGTTAATTTTAAAAAGTGGTCATTTAATACTCGAAACTAGTTCAAACTAACCGACAACTAACCAACAGCTCGAGTTAGTTTTCCGGAATTTATAACCGGTAGTAGTCAAAAATCAGCCCGGTTCCACCCTAACATTAGTGGTGTCTTCATATTCTCTAGTAAAAACCCTATCCACTAACTAAATTTCAGAGCGTGAGAAAAATTTGCTATAAATGAAAGAAACATGCAAGAAACTAAGAGAACGTAAAACCAATAAGGAGTTGCAAGTTTTTTTTTATATTTTAAATATTTCGTTATATTTAAACATTATGTATATTTCAATATTTTATCAATTTTTCCAATTTCGCGCTGCATAATGGAAATGATAAAAAAAAAATTTAATAACTCTTTTCTACTTTTGATCGACTTATTACTTTCAATCAGCTTTTTTATCTAACTTGCAAATTGTTGCTGGTAGAAATTTATCCAGTAAAAATCCAATAATGAAAAAAACAAATTCAGTAAAAATTATTATTGGTTATTTACAAGGGTAGTGAATATGAAAACACAATTGTCATTAAATAAAGATTATCGTTTCCTTAAATCTAAACTGCTTGTTTTTACCTTAAATATGATGGCAAATGCAGGTTTTATGTATAGTAATCCACTGGTGTCCCGCTCCTCACGTCGTGGAGATTATCCAATTTGTTCACCTATTGGAAAGAAAAAAAATTAGTTTCAGTGTACAAAAGTGATTAGGCAACACAAAAAATCAATCCACATTGTTACTTTCACAACCTCCTTTTTGCTTCCGGTCATTATCCGCTATCTTCGGATGGCATACCCTCCTCCCTTCGACTGTGCCCACGCAATCGAACTCAGCACTCCACCATGTGTATGTAGATGTATATCGATATTCATATGTACCTATGTATTACTTATGTACTTAAAAAAACTCCGAAATTCATGTACAAAAAATGATTTCATTATTATTATTATTTATCAATACCACTTACCATCGAATCTATCCACAGCCGCCTGCTCCTCGTCGCCGCATACAATGGCTACATCGAATTCCCCGCCCATTACGGGTTCTATGTATGTAGTCACCTCGTGTTACAATAACCATTGTTTGAACTACATTGACCAATTTTAGCGTAAAAATGTGTAATCATCCGAAGAACGATAGTAGTAGTTTTTTAGTAGTAGTTTTTCTGTATAATTTAAAATACAAAATTCTCAAATAAAAAGCAATAACGAAATGTTAAAGTATCACCAACAAAAAGTTATGCCTACCACTGATTCATTGAGTGCATTAACACAGCATCCGATAAATGATCTGTATGTTTTCCATTTAGTTTCAAAATATATCACTTTTTTATAATTTTACGCTATAAGATTTCGTTTTTATTTTTCTTACTTTTTTGTCATAACCTTCGTCAACGCAACACTTATAAATCGAATGTTGATATATTAAAAGATAAAGATCTAGTATGAACTAAAGTTACAGACCAAACTAACTTACCCGTGCTTTTTGAAGTACTCCTTCGAATCGGCAACGTCCGGCTTGATGGTATCTGGGTTCTTGTCTGGATGCCAATTAGCTGGGCACACCTCTCCGTGCTCATCGACAAACTGGAATGCCTTAATGAGGCGTAACACTTCGTCCACAGAGCGTCCGACAGGAAAATCGTTTGTAAAATACCGATTTCGTTTTCCCCTCTTTTTTTAATTTTTGTTCTCACCATTATAATTCGTCAGCGTTATCACATGTAACCCGAACCGATATATAAGCTAAACTATCCCGTTTTCACAACCTTAACGGACGCCGGTATACATACATACATAGGACACATATAAGTTCCATATGAAATGACATTTCCATGTCAGCAAACATAGGCTCCACATAGTGATTGATAAGGGTGTCCTAAAGTATCACCAGTTTCCGTGAATCATGGTTACATGATAGCATGGAAATGAATTTATGTCAATAATAAAGCATAAAAGACTATGGCGACATGAATGTGGGACACAACTAAAACAAATTGCGTTGCTCCTATTGCATGCACACCTCATTTCATGAAAAAAATAAAAATAAATAAAAATAAAATTTTTTGTAACACATCAAGTTACCGGTTGACCCTGTGGTCAGCAAGTTATTCACAGTGGCATGCAAACTCTTTGTGGGTGGTAGGCCAGATAGCTGGATGTCAAACTGACCTATCTCACCCCCATCAAACAACTAATGTACAAAAAACAAACAAAAAACAGAATGTTGAGCCATTTCATGGTGGGGGCACTTTCCGCGATCCAAAAATACAAGAATATGTAGTTCATATCAGTTTTTAATTGTTTCGATTTTTTTTGTTAAACATCCTATGCAGTCAGGTGTTAGGTCATTACACTGACCAGTCCATCAGGTGTTTTTACGATATATGGAAATATATCGTAATGCCATATACGTTCTCAGCTGTGGAACATAGCCAAGTCCACCACCTTTAAGTTAGGCACCATTTACCGATTAAGGGCGCAAGTGTGCCAATACGATCACATCCAAATATCATTTTTACAGTAGGTGATGAAAGTTTATGGATGCTTGGCGCATAAATACACCAAATATATAATAAATAGATACATACACATAAATACACCAAATTTACAATAAAATAACATACATATAGGTATAAATTTTTTGTCATGTCATAATTTCATAAAACAAAGTGATTTTTTCTTTGGTTATTTTTTTGACATCACTTGCCACCCATTATTACGCGCACTTTCAGCGGGTGGCGGCTCGGAAACCTATACTTTCCGACCGTCACTGCAGCAGGAACGGCGAAGGCGCGGCTCAGAAACCAGTTCTTTCCGACGGCCCAGGCAGCGCGGCTTTGGATCCTGTCCTTTCAGACCGTCTGCCCAGAAAAAAGAAGCGACGTGGCTCGGGAACACGTTCCTTCCGACCATCTGATATCCAAAAGAATTGGCGGCGACTTGACTCGGGAGCACGTCCTTCCCGATAACTATCACAATCACCCCAACGCAGAGAAGAGACGCTACAACTAGCGCGACAACATACGTATGTTCAGCCTTAATATTTCTTTCTATTGCCGTCCTTCCAAGTAGAGCACAGGAGACGATGACGGAGGAACATGGAGCGGCTCAAGGAAACAACAAGCAAGCGGCTCATTGGAAACAAACCAAAAAAAAAAACATATATATATATATATTTTAATCAAATATGTGATGTGGTGTGAACTGGTCGTTGGATGATGTTGACTCTCAGGATTTTTGCTTACCGCAAGGGGGCCGGCATGTTTACGACGGCAGCGTAAATAATTTCTAACCGCCCTAACCTTAAATGCCCAAGGCCTCAAATTTTTGTAACAAATGTATATGTTATGTAAAAAAAATGTGTAGAACGTGGTTTATTCGACGATTTTTTGAAAAAAATTACTTTCGGAGAAATTTAAAAAAAATAGTGGTTGTATCCTTAAAGATACACTGGGCATTCCCTTCATTTTTTACTTCAATACCCAAAATGCGGTAAACTTTGTAATCAAACGATTAAAATGCGGTTTATATTGCAAAGAAATTAATTTATTAAAAATGTATTCATATTTCACAAATGTTCATATAAAATAATATAAAATGTGGTACATAACTTACTAAACAAAAGTGTTTTGAAAAATTATTTTTTTTTTACATACTCTATGATACATACATTAATATACTTATATGGTAAAGAAAATTTATTATATCTTAAAAATGGTGATAATTATAAAAACAATTTTTTTCTGATGTCATACATAAATTTACTTTGCATTTAGAACAAAACATTTTTGTTTGTCCCGAACAATTTGGATACTTACATCTGCCTTTTTCCCCCATTGCAGTCCAGTGATCCGTCATGTCCAATCGGCTGTCTTTGGAAATAGCTATAGAAGAATTCGGTTTCCTCTTTTTTTCCTCTAAAAACGGCTGGAGGCTAGGGCGCCCACGTTTAGGGGCTTCAAAAGATTTGAAACTAAATAGTGAATCCGCGACTTCAATAAGACGCATTTCTTTATATCCGGGGCGATTCTTATTAATTCTTTTATACATAATCCATGCATTAGCACGTGTGAAGTCCAGTAAGTGATAAAACATTCTGTTCGTCCATTTACGACTTTTCATCGTGATTTTATGACGACCCATACAGCTGTCAAGTAAATCTACGCCACCCATATGACGATTGTACTCTTTAATTATTTCTGGGCAGGAAATCATTTTGAATGTCTTGTCGTTTTTGTCGTAACGTTTTATGGAGGAAGACGTTGCAGGTAAATCTTCGTTTTGATCATACATCAAGATTGGTTTCATACCGATGTACATAAGTTGAAACAAGATTAACAATCTTGTTGTCTATCCATGACAATGATGTCACATCGACGCCGTAAATTGAAGCAACGTATTCGTGGCTGGTTCCACGGTCATATTTTGACATTACTTTCTCATTTGGAAGTTTGCAGTTTTTAATGCTATTGCGACGAATAGTACCAATTGAAAGTATACCTTGAGTTCGTAAATATACTAACAACGGCACCGTTGTATAGTATTTATCAAAATAAACTGTATGATTTTGATAACGAAGAACCTCACGCAAAAGTCTAATAACAATATTTGCAGATGACTTCAAATCTGGTTCGCCCTGGAATAATATGTAAGGTCCTCCGGGAAAAATTTCAAACTTATAAGCAAACCCTGTGGAGTCACATAAGACATATAATTTAAACCCCCATTTCTTAGGCTTGTTAGGCAAATATTGCTTCATGTAATTTTTCATTTTTGAAGAACACATTTGTTCATCAACGCACAATCGGTCTAACTTAGGTATGCTGCCGAATGTTCTGTTTAGGGTATCAATAAGTGGTCTAATGAGATACAGTCTATCGCGGTTTCGATCGTCACGAGATGGAGCATTTTCTTTTTCATTAAAGTGAATGAATTGCCGTATTTTTTCAAATCAGTTCCTAGTCATCGTTGTTTGTATTATTGGTACACAATGGTTGCCATTTTCAGACCAATAATCTCTTGTACTCGGGAGATTGAAGTAAGACATATAAAATAAGATACCAATAAATTTACGTAAATCGAATATATCAAAATTAAAAGCTTTATTAAGTTCGGAGTAAATATTGGTTTGTTCAACTATTTTGAGCTGTAAAGATTCTGGAAATAGGAATGACCGGACCTGAAAGGGAGTTTCCAAAACCTTCAAATTATCGGATATGGTACTATCGCCTCTAAAGCCAATTTCAGCATTGGTATACTGAATATTTCCTGTTTTCCATATTATTCTGTCAAATTCAGAAGACTTAGGATCCACAGACAAGTTTTTAAATAATGTAGGAAATAAATTTGAGGAAACCCTCATGGCGATAGGTTCATCTGACCCTGCGGAAGTCCCGGCTTCTCCAGCAATCCCTATATTATCGCCATCTTTTATCATGTTCAAAAAGGAATCATATAACGACGTTCCTAAATCTACTTCATCCTCAAAATGGCCATCAATAACGGCAACATTGCGAATTGATGCGTCTGCATTCTGTGTCTTTATCAAATCATCAGAGTCACTCTCGAAATCATCAATACTCTCATAACCAATCTCATCACACAATATAGCACACACGTTATCAGTGGACATTTTGAGTCCAGCAACTGTTATATAATCGGTCATTATAAAATTTATAAAAAAAATATATATCTTACGTGCACGAGCTTTACAGTAAACGTCTTAACTCATCAGCGTTCTTAGCTCAAATGATGTTATAAATGCAATAAACGTGCTTTTCTATTTCAAATACATATGACCGTTCATCAAATGAAAAGTATGCGGCAATGCCCAGTGTATCTTTAAAGATACAACCATTATATTCACTCGTATGCAGCAGTGCGGCGTAAAATAAACTCAAGTCAAAAAATATCGTTTCAAAATTCCTTTCGGAACCAGTATAAAAATTTTCGGGTCTAGAATGCAAATAGTTGTGGATATTTTACAATACAAAAGTAATCATTTATTTTATTTAACAAAAAAAAAAAAAATTTTACTTTGCTTATCAAATTTGCCTTCAGTTGTAACAAATTTAGTAAAAGTATTACCCTTTATGAAGTGTATATATTTTCTGCACGCAGTGACATGTATATTAATGTTTTTAGATCTTTAATATTGAATATTGGTGATATTTAATGGTTGTTTCTTTAAAGATACAGTGGGCATTTAAGGGCTAATATGTATCATGTAAACATGCGCATACATATGCAACTGCGAATTATTCTGGTTCACCGCATTTCCCGCCGGATAATTCCTTTTGTTAATTTCCAATAAAATTGCGGTTGACGGCAACCGTACATTTTTTCCTAACATCACTTTGTCTCAGGATCTCAGAAGCGACGCAGGTCAACTACCACTTCACGCCACAAGGTAAACCATTCTTGTATATCTACATATATACATTTTATTAAATTCTAATTGAATTAAACTAAAACCCAATTCTTTCATTTCTTTACAAAATTTCCAACTGTGCGTCTGGACTGCCCTCTTGGGAGACATGACACACATTTGTACACAATGAACAAAATTTTGAAAATTGTTTAATTCACATAAAAGACACGCCCACCACTCATATAACGGTAATTTTCAAAAAATAAAAAAACGTTTAGCTTTAAAAAACGTTAAAATTAACAGCTTAGAGCAAATAAGTATACTTTTTTTATTTATTTATTAGGGTGAATTAGCCAATGAGTACGAAATTAATCTTGCAGACTAAAATAAAGTTTACGAAGTCAATACAATTCAAAAAAACATTTTTACGTCTTGAGATATCAATATCTCTACATTTGTGAATCCGGTTAATATCAGTTGAGGCTCTTGTTATCGGAGCATTAAAAGCGTACACTGTTTTAATCGAACCAATATAAAAGAGTAC
This sequence comes from Anomoia purmunda, assembly GCA_951828415.1. NCBI lineage: Eukaryota > Metazoa > Arthropoda > Insecta > Diptera > Tephritidae > Anomoia > Anomoia purmunda. The sequence goes on along the minus strand of OX639998.1, from coordinate 52,324,941 downwards.
AAAGTGACGCAAATTTCTTAGAGACATGTTGTGATTGCAGCGTTTATTAATATTCAACGATAAACGATTTTTCGTACACCACGATTGATGATTATTAAGCTATACTTGCAGAATCTCTGAATAATGTTGACTCTTAATAGAGAAGTAAACTTTTAAGTCATCAGCATACAGTAGGAATTTAGCAAATGAGAAGCCACTACTTATATATCATTACTGAATAAAATGAAAAATAAAGGGCCCAATACACCACCTTGAGGTACCCTAGAGGAAGCAATAAAGGGATACGGTAACGATTTGTTAACTTTAACAACACAGCGGCGATTACTTAGATATGATTTTACTCAATTCAGAAAAGTTGAGTGAAACTCTATAGCTACAAGGCTTTGGAAAAATCGTTATATGCAACATCTACCTGCAAACCATCCTTGAACCCAGAAATGCAGTCTTCTGTAAAAACAGTAGAATTAGAAACAGTTGAACGATTCGTAATAAACCCATGCTGATTTTGGCAAATAATACTTTTAACTGCAAAAGTTATCTTGGAAATGGGTCTATAATTATATTATAATTATTTACATCGTTTTTATTACCACTTTTGAAGTCTGTTGTGAGAGATCTATTAAAAATTAATTTTAGAGGAAAAATTCGAGAACAGCAATTCTTTATTAAAACTTTGCTTGGAAGATTTAAGCCTTGCAACGCCATTAAGTATGTCGGTTATGGCCAAGGTTAAGGATCCGAAGTTTATAGACGATTCTATTAAACTAGAAAAGTTTGCTCTATGATCATGATCTGAGGTGAAGTTGGAGCAGAAAAAGTGGGCAAAGAGATTTGCGGCTTCAACGGGGGCGTTGGCAGATTTATCGTTTAGAAATAATTGGGATGGAATGCTAGAGCAATACTTCTTCGAGTTAATAAATCGCCAGAAAACATTAGGATTCGATTTTACTTTGGCTTCGAAGTTTAAAACTTAATTTCTATATAAAAATTTATCAAGACAATTATATTGCTTGGCATATTTTTTGTATTTAGAAAGAAAAAAGTTAACCTTCGTTTTTTTGAATTTCCCGTAATACCTTTTCCTTAAATTTTTTTTTTTTTAATTAATAATGTGCAATGGTACCTTGTACGTCTTGTTGCACATGAGTGGAATATTGCTGTGGCATAATTCACCCACCTTAGATTTAAATATATGATATCAAGAAGACGCACTAAGATTAAGTAACAAGCTGTCCTAGTCCAAATTTAGAAATAAATTATTTAGATTGGAAAAGTTACAATTACTATAATTGAATGCTGCTTTTGCACTTTCACGATTTATGCTAAGATAAAGGAAAAATACATTCAGATAATTTATAGTTCACATTATAGCTAATAAATATTAAATCCAAAAACCTCTGAAGTTTATTGTGAAATAAATTAATTTGTTTAATATCCATGCTTAAAAAATTATCTGTTACGTACATTTCACTACTACTATTGACATTCATTCCAATCACTCAGCCATATTTGCCCTTTGCACTTAAGGCATGGGAAGGATACAATAAATAAGGGATCAGGGTAAGGGTTATGGAAAAAAGTGGAAATCGCAATTCATTTGTCCTCTACAGATGTTCCAGACCCTTTTATGGATATGAGAAGCTTTCCGATGCATAGAGAAAGGACGTTTTCCATTCTCAATACAACTGACCCAAATATACTTCATATCAGTCCAGCTAAAGCAGGACAGATACAGAGAAAATGTTCCTCATCCTCCAAGAAAGATGTGCACACCGGGTCCTCGATGATGCCTACGGTGACCATGTGTTGTCCCCATGGATTGTGTCCGGTAATCAACACAACCAGGGCTCATAACTCCTTCCTCCTTTGTGTAAGAAGGAATTTGGCCAGGAGTCGGCAGTACACCAACGATTTTCGTGCGTCTTAGGCACGAGATTCCTGAATTTGGTATCCACCCCACCTTCCGCCAATTATCCAGTTCACAACCTCAAATATCTCAGATTAGAAAAACCCTTGTCATTGTACATAAGCAGAAAGGCATCTGAAATCGACGTCCAGGTTCGAAGTAGCTCCAGTCCCATTTTCAAAAATTTTCACCGAGCCCCCCAAGAGAGTATATGGATCTCTCCGTTGTTCTCTTGTATATGGTAAATTTTCTACCAAAAGAGACTTTCGGTTTTAATTTGTCTTTTGGTGCCAAAAACGAACCTTCCGAACAAGGCTATGTGCCCAAAGTTCTGATCATCGTGCCAGAATTCAAATGAGTGTAGTCAACACATAGTTTTCATTGCCTCCTCTTGGATCGTTAAGTATCAGTTTAGTCTAGTAGATCTTCCGTCATGTTTTCTGCCTCCAGATCTATGCCTGCGTCCGAAATTAACCAGCTCCCCGGAAAGTGGATTTCCAGGAGAGCTTTGTAGGTTTATAATCAGACCTTTGTCAGAGTCTAGCCTGACCGTTTGGTCTTGTTGAAGTACCTTGCACAACCTACCGAAGGCCCTATAAGAGCTTTATTTCGATATTTGAATTTGACTCTTGTACTCCCTCTGCGCGATATAATATTTGGGCCGGACCTCTTTTTTTTCGAGTTTTTAGCGCTCTATTAGGAAATTTTCTGACCCGTTTACGACGTTTAGTAAGTTCAGCATTCCATAATGGAACCGCTTTGTCTTTCCTATTTCTTCTCGGTGGGCAAACCTCCTCAAAACAGTCAACTAAAGTATTCGTTACCCTGTAGGTCGCCTCTTCAAATGATTTTAAACTTTTGAGTTTCGGAAAGTCTGGTATTCCCCTTTCATGGAACAACCCAAGCTCTTGCCAATCCGTCATTCGAGGATCTCGATCCTTAGGTACCTGAGTAGTGTTAATGTCTTCCAATACCCTCCATCCTTTGATCCGATCCTCCATACTTCTATTAGCTAAGGTCAGATCACTTCTTGTTTTCTGGTGGTAACAAATTTAAATCTACTACGTTCTTTATTACCAGCCCGGATGACAGAGTAAAGTCTGGTAGCTTGTTCCCGCGAGGGTTGCACCTTCTGAGCTTGCATCACAGCCCACTATTAGCCACATACCATCTGACTCAGCGCATTGCACAGTGTTCATATTCCCCTCGAAGGAAGGGGTAATATGGAGTCGTATGGCAGGGAAGCTGAGACTACGATGGCATCGGCTCGACGGGCCTCAATACCGCACCAGATTTTTATCGCAGCGACATCATGGAGTCGTATGGCAGGGAAGCTGAGACTACGATGACATCGGCTCGACGGGCCTCAATACCGCACCAGATTTTTATCGCAGCGACATCTTGAGAGTATAAATCTATAATTATCGCCCATTCGGCTCATCGCGCAATTATAATGCATGCTCGCGGCATTTCTGTTCCTCTAAGTTTGAGAACGTTTCTTCAAGAACTCTCTCCAAGGCCACAAATAAGCCCATGATATATCCAAGGTTCATGTATTCGAATTATTTGGGGATTTGTATGCACATTTGAATTCTTTCCTCATAAGACGGTTTGCTATGCTCCAGATAAGTTGGCGTGAAAATAATAATAGTCGTACCTACAAGAGGCAAAACTGCGAATTGTCTATTCGCCTTTTTCCGGTTCTTATGATAGACTTGGAAATGAATGCGTCCCAGGTGTGAGTGAGGGCGGTATCCATATCTAGTAAAAAGAACTTTCAACAAGCCCTCGTCTCTACCCGCCACCAGAAAAACGCTCTCTTCATTGTCTAAAATTACTCTTTCATGGTAAACGAATATACTCGCCATTAGCTTGTATTCTGCGCTTCGTTCTGGGCACCGATACGTTTCAGAACCTGATTTACTTTGCGGTGTGGGTCCGGTATCCAAGAAGAGGCTCTTACCAATCAGCGAACGCTTACATCTTTGAACACGAGTGTGGATTTCTTACAGGTTGTCATATTTGCTACATTTTGTTCAGCCGCTATCAGGAATGCTCTTCAGAGCACTGTATCGTAATAATACCCACCTCCATAATCTTTAGAGTCTGCAACTTCCTTCCATAGATATCTATCGAGACATGCTCTCTGCCCATTGGACAGCGATCCTTTCTCATTGTTGGGACGTATCTAGACCGTATTACCCATGGCAGCTATTCTAGCGAATGAACTCGAGATTAATGGTTGAGTTGAACTCCTGAGCAAGAGAAAGCTGACACACACGCTTTTGCCTTGAGCTTTTAGGCACGACCAATTCAGATTCAGTGCCCTATATCTTCTTTGACTTACCTGCTGCCCGCACAGACCTCTGTTTGGCATCCGAAGAACGCCCCTCAATGGACAAGTCATCGCCTGATCTGTTACGTTTATCCGCAGCCGTTTTGAGTGTAGAGGCAGAAGTCCAAGTGAGTATGTTCGCCTTGGCTATTGCCGCTGCTTCCTTCGCCTCCTTCTCTTCAGTTGCCTTGCGGCCAACTCTCCACCCGGTATCCGGCTTGAAAGAGAAGGACGACCCTCTAGCGTTTTTGAAGCTTGTGCAGCCGTGCTCGCGTCAGCTTGCTTGGATGCCAGTTCGTCCTCCTCCGCATTCGAAAGTAGGATGTCCATTGACAGAGTCAATGTGTTATCATCCACCAGTAATTTGTTCCCACTGAGACTCTGGATGCCAGTCTAAGTCATAAAAGACTGTGAGCTTTAAGCCTGCAGACGAATTGGTGGACGGGATGCCAAATTTGCTGTCGACGTTAAAGACAGAAATCGATACTCAGCAATTGTTAATTTTTAACAAACATACAACTTATGTATTCCGTGGACTACTGATTAACGTTTTTACGCCAGCTGAAGCAACAACGTAGTTCATCTTTTTATTCAATAAGTTTACAAAGTTTTTAAAAGTGTTTTTATATAACTTCTAATATAAAATGTTCTGCCGAATCCGAATATGTAGTCAGAATATGGCACAGTTTTTGAGATATAGGTAGGTAGGTAGCAGGTTCTGCCCCCTGCAGCAGCACACTTAGGTCATAGATAAAGGCTGACTGTGTTTGCACAAAAACTGCCGCCATTAAAGGAAAAATTTCCCCTTGATTCACTAATGAATCTTATCAGGCAATTAATCTTCGTGTTTGAAACCTCGCTAAGGCCACCCAGAAATATTGATGTCAGACACCGCAACGTGCAGGACACTTGCACAGTAAGTGAAAGATCGCTTCCAACTCCTCGTAGTTCTTACAGCTTCTGCATAATCGTCGGAAAACATGCTTAACCTTTCAGCATGAATCCTAGACAGTGCCCGGTTAGAGCCCTAAGAACGTTAGAATTATTCTCTCCCTCGTGTTTTGACTCCATCTATCACCAACTTGCTTATATTATATATTCATTATCAAAGTAGTAGTTAGCAAGTGGTATACAACATACCAAAGCTTTCTTTACCCTGAAGTGTTTGCTTGGTCGTGTCTTGTCTTGCAAGTTCATATGCCACGCAGTTTTTCTCTATGGACTTGTGGTCAGTGACCCAAAAGGAGTACAGTCTGTTCTGCTTGACCATTTCCTCTAGAGATAGGCGGTAGTCCAGCGAGTTACGGAACGTATTCCTTATCCCAGTCACTTGCCAACAACAGCAAAACATTAGACATCAACACATCTTTATCAGTAGCAAAAAAAAAGCAACTAACATCAACACATCTTTATGGAGGTCAGAAGTTTGGACTCTCATGGAAGCAATAAAGTACTTCAATGAACATCCGAAGTATTATAGCACCCTATGAATCGCGGCGTCTGGCTGAAAACCTGCACCTGACATCGAATGCAATGAGAAATGTGGCGGGCAGCGCCGTCGGCAGCGACTACGGCAGCGAGCGCGGGACGTTAGGGCTAGACTTAAGTTGCTGTTACCTTTTAAGTTTAGTTTTCTGACGGAGCTCATTGAATAAAGAACATTTAGAAAATTGGCGCCCAACGTGGGGCTCGAGAAAATTCAAGTTCAGTAAAAGAAAGTTGTACCGCAAACGCGAACAAATTAAACTATTCTTACGGTAAAGCGAATTATTGGAATATTGGAAGTCACCAAGGAACGAATTTTCCTTGGGTAGCGGGAGAACGCAAACTAAATATCGAACCTAGAAGCAGCCAACAAGGACCTCCAACAACTCATTTGAATCTTAGAAGCAATCATCAAGGACCATAAATTCTACTTTATTTTGGAAGCAGCCATCAAAAGCTGCGAATAACAACCAAATAACCATTAACATAGTGCTTGTTTAGTTTTGTGAAAAAATGTTATTGTGTCAGAAAGGTTACCAAATAAATATTGCCAAAAAGATAAAGTAATTTATAGTGATCGATAGTAAATTTTTATGAGTGATATCGATAGGGAGTTAAAGGAGATAATTGAAGATTTTGAGGAATTACAAGTAAGTGCTTTAAACATGAATGCCTCAGATTTGCAAGTTTAATCCAAGTTGCTGTAGGTGCAGCGTTAGATGCACAAAGAAACGAATTTGAGACAAAGTTGCGGAGCTTAGGCAGAGAATTGCTAAATAAATAAATAAATAAATAAATAAAAATTTGATGGCAAACAGGAACAATATGTGTCGTGGCGCAAAGCCGCACATTCTGCTTATAAACCAATTGAAAAATACGGTGGTAGTTCAAGGCACTATCAGGCTTTGAGCATAATTAGACACAAAGTTAGAAGTGCGGCCGATGCAGTATTAGCTTCCTTTAATACGGCGCTCAATTTTAAAGGCATAGTAGCGAGGTTAGCTTCCGCATATGCCTACAAGCTGTCTATATATTAAATTGAGTAGGAGCTCAGCCCATAGCGACAAGGAAACTTAACTGCCCTGCAATATTATGACGAGATCGAAAAGAAAGTTACGGTAATGACTAATAAGAAAATAATGACATACGAAGGCGAACTGGTTAACTCTATTAATGGTAAATATAGGGAGGATGCGCTTCGGGTTTTTATATCGGGACTAAAGAAACCCTTAAGTGATGTTTTATTTGCATCGTGGCCCAAGGATTTGCCTGCCGCTCTAGCATTGGCTCAAGGAGTTTAGTCAAATCACGAGAGATATATGTTTGCGACGAATTATGCAAGGACCTCTGAAAGTAAAGTTCAGATACACGATAACTATAACACGCGTAGTCAAACGCTGAATAAATTCAATAGTAAAAATATGAATAATGTACACACTCGGGGCAACAATCCTTATTACACCCAGCGATAGGACTCAAGTAACTTGCAACCGGTAGAAAAAATTGATGTTGATCCCACGTGTTCACGCTTCCGACGGTCGATAAACCATGCCCAACAAAAGAGTAGTAATAATAATAATAACTTAAACCAAGCACACAAAAGTCCATATGGTGCTGACATAAATTCAGGACAAAGACGACAGAGAATTAATAAAATCTCACAGGAAAATTATAAAAATAAGGGAGAAAATTCAGACTACGAAAAGTTAGCTGAGTCGGAGGTAGCTGAAGCAGAAGTCTCCGATGTAGAATCCATAAATTTTTTAGAGGAATCCCTGCTGCCGTTTCTACAAAGAACAATAGCAGGAATACCTTTTAAATTTTTAATAGCCACTGGGGCTTCTAAGAACTACATTAAGCCTCTGAAGGGAAAAGGGAACGTCGTCCCAGTTGACGAGCCTTTCCAAGTGAAATCCATACATGGATGCAATAATATTAAATCCATATGTTACATAACCATTTTTGAAGTAAGTACCCCATTTTTTATTTTGCTGGGTCTTACAACTTTGATGGTATTATTGGCCTTGATCTGCAAATGCAGGTAAGCGCTACCATCAATCTAAAAGAGAAACTAATTCGATTCGCCTCTGGATTTGAAGAAATTCAGTTTTATAAACGCGAAGACGTGATTTTTACGAAACTGAAGGACATAGAAGTGCCTCAGTCGGTAGAAGCCGAATTTAACAAAATGTTGAAAAATAGGGCTAAAGCTTTTGCAGATCCTGACGAAGCACTGCCCTTTAACACAAACATTGTTGCTACCATTCGCACCGAAGATAGCAACCCTGTGTATTCAAAATTGTACCCATATCCAATGGGAGTGTCTGATTTCGTTAACAGCTAAATAAAAAATCTATTAAAGAATGGAATAATCCGCATATCTAGGTCCCCTTTCAACAACCCCATATGGGTTGTAGATAAAAAAGGTAGTGACGAGTTGGGCAACAAGAAAAAACGCCTAGTGATAGACTTTCGAAAGCTCAATCAAAAGACAATCGATGACAAAAACCCTATTCCCAATGTTACAGTAATATTGTCCAATCTGGGTAAGGTGAAATATTTTACAACCCTTGATTTAAAATCGGAGTTTCATCAAATTGAACTCGCGGAGCGGGATCGCGAAAAACCGCATTTTCAGTAAATAATGAGAAATACGAGTTTTGTCGGCTACAATTTGGATTGAAAAATGCACTAAGTATTTTTCAGAGGGCCATCGACGATGTCCTTCGTGAACAAATAGGAAAAACTTGTTACGTCTACATCGATGACGTAATAATATTTTCGGAAAACGAAGCCGACCATGTGAAACACATTGACTGGGTTCTGCGCAATTTGTATAAGGCAAGTATGAGGGTTGCACGCGAAAAGTCAAATCTTTTTAAAACAAGTGTAGCCGAGGTATTGGCTTCACTGTATCAAGAGGGAGAATCAAAGCAAGTCCTACTGAGGAGGAGGTCATCCGAGACTATAACGAACCTTCTACTTTGTTCGGAATAAGATCCCCCTTTGGCTTAGCCAGCTTTATCAAGGATTTTGCTTCAATAGCAAGGCCACTATCTGACATCCTAAAAGGTGAAAAGAGTGGGGTTAGTGCTCAACAGTCAAAAAAAAAATAAAGTCATACTTGACGACAGGCAAGTAAAAGCCTTTAACAAATTGAAAGAAATTTTGATATCAGAAGATGTAATGTTGCTTTATCCGGACATTGGAAAGCCATTCGATCTAACGACGGATGCTTCGTCACATGGTCTAAGAGCAGTACTATCTCAGAATGAAAAGCCAATAACGATGATTTCCAGAACACTGAAATATAGAGAGCACTTCGCAACCATTGAAAGAGAGCTGTTGGCCATAGTGTGGCCCTTAAAAAGCATAAGGGAGGCAGATGGTACCGAAAAGATCATATCTGGCACGCACTTGCTCATATTCGACAACAAGGTTTGGGTCAATGGAACCATGTTTGTGAATCCTAGTGTTTTTCCAAGTAGACAACCAGGCATAGCAACGTCGCCTTTGTTAAACATTACTGGTCAACAGAAGATACTTAATCTGCCGTTTCTGCATAAGCTGAACGTCGAAAATTTGCGCTACAAAAAAGGAAGTTGAAGCAAAAGTAGCAACGCAGACGGTATTGTCTTGTGCTATGATTTTCACAATCATTACAATTTGCTTCGTCATTATAAAGCTTAGGCAATACGTCCAGAGAAAACGAAAGCAGAGTGGCCTCCAAAATGTCATCAAAACCTTAAGAAGGACCAAGGACTGCCCTCACTTACGGAGGGGCAAGTTATCGTCAGCTATCTCAAGTAGCTAGCTCAGCCAGCTAGCAGTCACAACGGTTCTTACAAATCGTGGGAATCCGTTTATGCTGACGCGGCGTCTGGCTGAACTCCTGCACCTGACATCGAATGCAATGAGAAATGTGGCGGGCAGTGCAGTCGGCAGCGACTACGGCAGCGAGCACGGGACATTAGGGCTAGATTTAAGTCGGACGTGCCATTGAAACTATAGCCCCGTTAACTTGCAAGCGTCTATTCTACAATTTTTTTATAGAGAAAATTTTTATTCAAACTAGGTTTTTATTTTTTTATAACGTTTTATTATAGACATATGTTTGCACGTTAAACTGTATTCAATTGAGTAATATGAGTATAAATCAGCAATTCAGTAAAAAACAACAACGACAACAACATTAAATACATACATATCTACATCTAAAAAAGTCAAATTGAGCGATTTTACCGTGGTGGTCAATAGTGAGGGACGTGGGTACTTCTAACTACCCGTTTATAATTTTCTGGGTTTGTCTCCCGTATTATTGTCCAGCAATAATCTCCCATCATTTCTTTATTCCAAAAACCTTGGTAACGCTTTTCAAAAATCATGAGGTCTTGGTGAAACCTTTCACCCTGTTCATCACTTTCAGCACCTAGGTTTGCGGGAAAATTATCCAAATGTGAATGCAAAAAATGCATTTTGAGGGACATGTTGCATTTCATAGCACTGTAGTTTTTCAACAAGGCTTTGACCATCTCTCTATAGTTGGGATCTTTGTTGTTGCCAAGAAACCCACTAACGACTTGCTTAAAGCTGTCCCAAGCCGCTGCTTCTACTGATGATAAATGATTCGCAAAATTTTCGTCTTTCAGCAACTTTCTAATTTGCGGACCAACAAATATACCTTCTTTTAATTTGGCTTGAGTTATTTTAGGGAAAAATTTCGTTAGGTACTGGAAGGATGGCGCGTCCTTATTTAAAGCCTTTACAAAATTTTTCATTAATCCTAATTTGATGTGAAGTGCTGGCAAAATAACTCGTTCGGGATTTACTAAAGGCGGGTTTGCGATATTGAAGGCACCTGGTTCGTACTCAGCTCTTGGTGGCCAGTTTTCCTGAATATAATGGGTTTCTCTAGCACGGCTGTCCCAAAGACAGAGAAAACAGCAATATTTAGTGAAACCTCCTTGAAGTCCGAGAACTATAGCTACAACCTAGGATGTATTTCATATACTATTTATTTTAAACTGTACCACCGAAACTGCTTACCTTTAAGTCCGCACAAATTTTCCAATTAAATTGTTTATATTGAATGAGCTCAAGTAAATTTGATATGCTTAAATAAGTTTCTTTAGTATTCTCAGAATGTGCCACTGGTATTGACGGTAACGAATTTCCTTTATGGAGTAATGCTGCTTTTAAACTATGCTTTGAACTGTCTATAAACAAGCGCCAATCATCCACTTTATTTTCTAATTTTAGTGCTTCAAATAAACCTTGAACATCATTGCAGTAGCAAATATTTTCACTTTTAGTAAAAAAAGAAGAGAAAGTCTTGTGTCTATTTCGAAATTTGGAAGTACTTGTCGAAGGGCCCAGGCTGCCCCATTGCTGCAAACGAGATCCTAGAACTTCACTATCAAATTTCGATAATTTCAAATCTCTGACCAAGTCATTAAGTTCGGCTTGTGAGACTCGATGTGGGATCTCTCCTTCTTGTCCACTTTCTGAATTATCTGCTTCGGAGTCACTTTCGCTTGAGGCTTCAAAACTTATAGGCGGTCTAGGTATGGGTAAGGTATGGTCATGTAGTTTTGGTTTTTTAGCTGATGCCACATTTGGATAACTTATTAATTTCCTCTTTTTTCTCGTTTTACCTTTAAGGTCTATCACGCAAAAATAGCACTGGTCGTGGTTAAAGGGTTCAGTCCACATCATTGGAACACCAAACTTCATGTTATGACCTTTACCCGATACCCATCTCATTAAAGTTAATCTACAGGAGGCGCAAATAATATTAGGTGTCCAAGATTTATCGAGATTTTTTACACGGAAACCGAAATAATGAAAGTATGCATCTCTGACAGAATTAGTTATTTTCCGAGCTGAGTTTCCGAAAATATAATGTCCGCAAATAAAGCAAAAATCATCCGGATTATTTTTACATTTAAAATCTCTTTTGCAACAAGCCATTTCGTAAACACATCTACCGATATAGTATGTATAAATTTGCACTACAATTTGCAAAACAAAATTTACAACAAACAGTAGTGACAATTAAATACTTGATGTCTTTTTAAATTTATTAGACCCTAAGGTAGAGTGACCAAATGAAATGTCTCGCCAATTTTATCAGAGTAATACTAAAATTGTAGGATAGACGCTTGCAAGTTAACGGGGCTATAGTTTCAATGGCAAGTCCGATTGTTGTACTGGTATGCTTAAAATTTTCGTAGTTAAATTACCTACAACATAGGAGGGCTAACTTTTTTTCGTCAATAGAATTTTTCCGATTTTAAAGTGGTTAAATCTGAAATTGTGTAAAAAATTTCGTTTTTTTTTCAACATTTTTTGAACGTTTTTTGGCATAGTGGCCAAACTACTGAAGATACTTGAGGGCGAAGAAGGCAAGAAATTTTTATGGGAATTAGTATAATGCATAATTCAACAGTTAAAAACGAAAAATTGAAAAATGCAAATTTTTGCCGTACCTATATGAAGTAGTGTTCTGCAAAAATGGGAATTTTCATATTTTCGCCGATATCTCGGAAACTAGATCTGCCACAAGAAAATGGAACTCATATTCGGAATCAGGAGACAATTTCACTTTAGGAAAGGACTATTTTATTCTTGGAGACTAAAGTTGATCAAAATTTGTCGAGTAGTGTAATCAGCCGGTTTGACTACACTTTTGCTGACCAACGTCCCTTAAATGTTTTATAAGATGGAATGAAAAAAGATTGTACAAGACATAAGAACACTTGCAGAGTTTCAGGGTGAAATATTCAAAGCAATCCATTTAGCACTATCCAAAATTGAGATGTCCTAAGACCAAAATAATGTAGCTATGAAAGATTATGCCAACCAAGAAAACCAGAAAACTGATCTTAGGACTGAATTCTAAATACACCTGCGTAACATTATACAGCAACAACCTAACTACCTTGGAAGCAGCATATGCGATAGCCTGTACGATATACCTCGATAACCTAAATCATCAGTATGAAATCCAAACAACTTCTTCGAGGTTTATTTACAAGTAAAAATACATTCCACACATCGTTCAAAACCAGAATTCCCACCCATATTCACATCGAGAGGGCAGACACCAGCATCAATATAGGCCAATGAATTAGATTGCAGAGAAACGACTATGAACAGAGAAATTTCAACAATCAACCCCAACAACGACAACCTGCACCATAGTAATTATACCAATTCAAATATTATGTATAAGAGAAATAGGCTACCTAGTAATTTAAATGTGGCTGCACCACAAAATATAATTCAAATATTTGATCAAACTAATCAAGAAGATTTAGAATCTGTAGATTTTTCTAAATAGGCGAGTGAACAGGCTGCCTTGCATTCAAATAATGTGCGGTCTGATGGGCACGCCCGTAATTCTATTAGTGGACACGGGATCTACTACTAATTATATAAACATAACCTGTAAAATTGGAGAATCAATTAAAATAAAGCCTTTTAAAACGAAAACTTTGCACGGCTACTCAATAAAGATTCCAAAACAGTAATTACAATGTATAGATATCATCTAACCTTTTTTGAAATGAGTGAACTAAGTGAATTTGACACGATCATTTGGAAACAAGGTCTACGCCAAATTAAGGCAGAAATAAATTTGTTTGACTATAGCTTGAAATACCAAAGAACAAGCTTTCAAGAATTGTACCAAAGCTTAATTATACCATTAATAATGATGAGTTCAAAGAGCGGGTAGATGAACTCATTAAAAGGAATAATAATACCAGTGAAACATTGCCTTTTACAACTACAATACAATCATCATTTAGGACCGAATCAGAAGATCCGATGTGGACAAAAAAGTATCCAAGATATTCTATTCCAGTATGACTACAAAAAACTTTGGGAAAGCAAAGATTTTTTCTACAATTGGTTTAGAATCAGGTTTCCACCAAATATTAATTAAAGAATCTGATCGAGAAGAGACACCATCCGCGGTCAACGGTGCGAGGTATGACTTTTTTAGAATGCTATTGGGATTAACGAAGGCCCCATATAATTTGCAACGATGCGTCGACGACATTCTTAGACAATACAATTACTGATGACGTGTTAATATATTCCTTAATATCCGAAGAACATGTGGAACAGCTTCGGATTATAATAAACGCATTGCACAATGCTTACATGCTTTTAATATGACAACAGACGCAAGCAACTTCGCTCTAGTTCTAGAACAAAATCCTCAACCAATCGCATTTATTTCACGCGCGAGTTACGTCGCCGTCGTTACAAGCCAACTCGCTGCCGACGCCACCGTCACTAACCAACCCTAATAATTTACAAATTGACTGGTCTGCATAAACGCAACCAAAGCATGTTTACAGCACATGCCAGTCGCATTTCAAATTCTTTGCAAAGTGACAAACGAATGTGTCACAACATAACACTTAAGAAATTTCATATTTTATAATTTTCTTTTTGCCGCACTTTCGTCAACGGTGGTCATGTTACAAAAAACCAGAGCACTGGGCCAGCATTGCGGCAATTTCAAACGTAATTGTTGCAATGCTATACACAAATGCATTGCATTGCGGCAACTACAAAAAATCATTGCGGCAATGCTATGCATAACAAATAATATTCATAAACGAATTTCGAGTACCCGGAAGTAATAAATTAATATTCCGAAATACACGAAACTCGTTACACCAACATACAATAAATGTTTAAGTAATCACAAATGTTACAAAGAAAATCAAAAAAAGAAATATGTATACAATGAAAATATTACTTAGCCTAAGAAATATCATTTTCAATAAAAACTGAATCAATTTAGACTACGAAGTGTTAAGTTGTGCTTTCTCCTCGATTGAACCGAAGTTCAATCCACATTTCTGGCGCAGTCGAGCAGCGAACAATTCTAAAGAATTGGACGGAACCACAATCCCCTTTCTGAAGAAAGTAAAATAATTATTAGCACAAAAAGCGAAATAAAATTTCGAACAGTAAAATAATTACTAGCACATAAGTGAAAAAATTTTTGAACTATATGTGAATAAAATATTAATATAAAAGTAAAATAACTATAACACAACACCATCAGTGCATATTGAAAAGCTATCAAAAGCAAAGACAAAAAATAACATGGCAGAACAACAACAACTCCCAGTAACCGAATTAATTAAATAAGCAGCGAGAATCCGCCCATACTTTGGCGATGGCGAAAATGACCTCACATCATTTCTATGGGAAGTCGACATAATCCTTACACTCTTCAACGACAGCGTAGCAATGCAGCAATATATTCTGGAAAGGCACATCAAGACCAGGATACAGGGGGTAGCACTCCGAGTCATCCAAACACTAGGTGCATCGGCAACATGGAGCGACATAAAAGCAGAATTGATACAAAATTTTGGAGTTCGTGAGACGTATGACTAACTTCTTCACCGAGCCATATCCACGAAAAATCACAATGTAAGCAAATATTACAATAATTTAAAAAATATATTAGATAAACTTAATTCTAAGTATAATGAGGACTCAGATAAACCACTTTAATATTCACCAAGTATTAATGAGCCCTTAATTTTAAAAACATTCTTATGTAATATATCGCCACATTTGTCTTCAATAATATATGCAAGAAACATAAGAAGAAACTCAGATTAGCCTATTACACTTTAGAAGAAACAGGTTTAGTAAATAATAATGCCAATTATAAAAAAAAGATTTTTTACAACAATAATACTAGTAATAACGCGAATAATAATCCTAGTATCAATAGAGTGCCCAATAATAATAGATTCACCACTACCTCGAGAAATAGAAACTTTGCTAATCGCATAGAGTCAAGTGTAACGAGACAAAACGATAGGCAATGGTCCAATTCGAACAATAGTGTTAGGCAAAATAGAAATTCAGGACAATACCGACAACGCCAGTCAGAACGCTACAGTAACAATCGAGCACAACCCATGGAAGTTGATCACATTCGGGAATCAAATTCCCATCGCAGGGTCACAATCAGATTTACCGATAGTCGAAGTGACCATTGGTCACAACAAACTAAAATGCCTGGTAGATACCGGATCTACCACTTCGCTGATCGATAAAAACGCTTTCCCTCATTATACCTCATAATATTAATATAAAAGTAAAATAACTATAACACAACACCATCAGTGCATATTGAAAAGCTATCAAAAGCAAAGACAAAAAATAACATGGCAGAACAACAACAACTCCCAGTAACCGAATTAATTAAATAAGCAGCGAGAATCCGCCCATACTTTGGCGATGGCGAAAATGACCTCACATCATTTCTATGGGAAGTCGACATAATCCTTACACTCTTCAACGACAGCGTAGCAATGCAGCAATATATTCTGGAAAGGCACATCAAGACCAGGATACAGGGGGTAGCACTCCGAGTCATCCAAACACTAGGTGCATCGGCAACATGGAGCGACATAAAAGCAGAATTGATACAAAATTTTGGAGTTCGTGAGACGTATGACTAACTTCTTCACCGAGCCATATCCACGAAAAATCACAATGTAAGCAAATATTACAATAATTTAAAAAATATATTAGATAAACTTAATTCTAAGTATAATGAGGACTCAGATAAACCACTTTAATATTCACCAAGTATTAATGAGCCCTTAATTTTAAAAACATTCTTATGTAATATATCGCCACATTTGTCTTCAATAATATATGCAAGAAACATAAGAAGAAACTCAGATTAGCCTATTACACTTTAGAAGAAACAGGTTTAGTAAATAATAATGCCAATTATAAAAAAAAGATTTTTTACAACAATAATACTAGTAATAACGCGAATAATAATCCTAGTATCAATAGAGTGCCCAATAATAATAGATTCACCACTACCTCGAGAAATAGAAACTTTGCTAATCGCATAGAGTCAAGTGTAACGAGACAAAACGATAGGCAATGGTCCAATTCGAACAATAGTGTTAGGCAAAATAGAAATTCAGGACAATACCGACAACGCCAGTCAGAACGCTACAGTAACAATCGAGCACAACCCATGGAAGTTGATCACATTCGGGAATCAAATTCCCATCGCAGGGTCACAATCAGATTTACCGATTGTCGAAGTGACCATTGGTCACAACAAACTAAAATGCCTGGTAGATACCGGATCTACCACTTCGCTGATCGATAAAAACGCTTTCCCTCATTATACCTCATAATATTAATATAAAAGTAAAATAACTATAACACAACACCATCAGTGCATATTGAAAAGCTATCAAAAGCAAAGACAAAAAATAACATGGCAGAACAACAACAACTCCCAGTAACCGAATTAATTAAATAAGCAGCGAGAATCCGCCCATACTTTGGCGATGGCGAAAATGACCTCACATCATTTCTATGGGAAGTCGACATAATCCTTACACTCTTCAATTAAAGAAACCACTTTTCTTTAATACCCTGTCCGAAAAATCCATTATAACACACGAACTAATAACACCGCTACCAATGGAATTCAACGAAAACAGCTATATTGCTTGGAAGGTAACAAGCTTTAATGATAGGAATTTTGACGCCATAATAGGACAAAATATCCTGAAACCAATGCAAGCAATCATTAACTTGAGAGAAAATTTTATAGAAATTAACAAAGTGAAAACGCATTTTATAAATAAATGCCCTTATAACTACGAGGAAATCCACAATATCGAAAGTTACTCAGCGGAGAACTCTATTGCGGAAATCTTAAATAAATTATGTCACGAGAATATGAATAAGGAGGAAATAAATAAATTAAAAATATTAGTGGAAAAAAATAATAAATTGTTTTTTACTGAAGGACAAATGCTAACACACAAACACGAAATTAAACACGAAATAATTACAACAACGGACATACCAGCATACGCAAAAATATATCGCTATCCCCAAATTCATGAGAAAGAAATACAGAAGCAAATTAAGGAAATGGTAGAGCAGGGAATAATACAGGAAAGTAATTCACCATATAATTCATCCCTTTGGATAGTACCGAAGAAAACCGACCATTCCGGCAACAAAAAATGGAGACTAGTCGTAGATTACAGGAGTCTTAACGAGATCACTATTAATGACAAATTTCCGATTCCAAATATTGATAGCATTTTAGAGAAACTAGGAAGAGCTCAATACTTCACAACCCTGGACCTTGCAAAAGGATTCCACCAGGTTCTAATTAAAGAAAGCGATAGAAAGAAAACTGAGTTTTCAACTCCTCTAGGGCACTACGAATTCATCAGAATGCCATTCGGGCTCAAAAACGCCCCGGCCACCTTCCAAAGGCTAATAAATTCAGTACTTAGAGAATATATAAATAAGATCTGTGTAGTTTACTTAGACGATATATTAATATTTAGCACAAATATCGAGGAGCCCACTGAAAGTATCCAACAAATTTTCAATAAATTAGCACAATACAATTTAAAAATTCAAATAGATAAGTGCAAATTCTTTGCAAAATCAACATAGTATTTAGGCCATATACTAACTACAGAGGGAATCAAACCAAATATGAGTAAAGTAAAAAACATACAGGAACTGAAGTTACCACTAACGGTTAAACAAATAAAATTATTTCTGGGTATGACTGGCTACTACAGAAAATTCATAAGAGATTATGCCAAAGTGGCACAAGGCTTAACAAAATATTTGAAAAAGGGAGCTAAAATAAATATTCGCGAACCCCAATATACAAACTCGTTCGAGAAATTGAAAGCACTTCTGACAAACCCACCGGTACTTAAGTATCCGGATTTCAAACTAAAATTCTCCTTAACAACAGATGCAAGCGATTTTGCAATTGGAGCTGTGTTAACACAGGAAGGACACCCCATAAGCTATGCAAGCAGATCGCTAAATGACCACGAAAGAAAATACTCTACGACAGAAAAAGAGCTGCTTGCCATAGTCTGGGCGGTCAATTATTTCAGACCGGACATCCACGGGAGACAATTTGACCTCATGACGGACCATCAACCGCTTAAGTGGTTATATTGCAAAAATAAGGGATAAGATATTAACCCCAGATTACAAAGGTGGCTACTCAAATTAGGAGAATATGACATTAACATAAGTTATGTCAAGGGCAAGGACAACACTGCCATTGACTTTATGAGCAGAATAAATCCAGAGGCAGGTGAAATTAACATTCTCCAGGAAAACGAGAATATGAGCACCAGGGCAACAATCCACTCTCAAGAGGAGGAATTGCACGACCATTTTGGTATCCTGGAAACTGCTGTTAACAGATTTCCAACTCAGCTCATCCTTACAAATTCAAAAAATCAGGAACCACAAATTATAAATGGAAAACTTAAAATTTTTATTAGTGAGGACGATATAAATAAATATTACATGTCAGACATATTCAGGCGATTCTTAAGAAACGGCAAAGTAGGAATATATTCAGAGCTATCGGACCATGAATACAACAAAGTCCAGCAAAAATTAATTGATTTGTTCAACAGAACAAAAAAAATTCTATAAATGTACACAACCTGCAAAAGACATGCAGAATGAAGATGAAGCATAAGTATATGTAGGTACATAGCGAAATATCATAAAAACGAAACTGGACATGGAAGAATTAACGGAAACTATGAAGGACTGAAGACTTTAATTTACTACAAGGACCTAAAGAAATTAATACAAAAATGTATAAATAATTGCGAAATACGCAATACGGCGAAACGCGACCGCAGACCTATTAAGGAAAAGAACAAGCAAACCGAAACACCGATGGACATTAATCAAATAATACATATGGACGTTTACACCAACAAAAAGTATAGTTTTATCACTTTTGTTGGATGATATGATACAAACCGATATTCGCAGTAGATAAATTAAAGGCGTGTAAGCACAATTGTAATTCAAACGGAAGTGAAGACATGTTCTTTATTTGACATTTAATGATATACTTCAGGGTTGCATTAAATATGTATAGAAGGGTCATTCACTAAGCAAATTCACAACACCTTTCCTGAATGAAAATTCTTTTTAAATATGATTACAAGTAAAAGTTATGTACATGTTTTGATGTAATGTTTACAGAAATTAATGAATATATTAAGTATTTACTTAAGCAAGTCCAAGAGCTTCAGAGAGATGACTATGTTTGCCCTTAGATACGCCTTTGGTGAGAATATCAGCAGCCATGTCATTTGTAGAAATGTAATTAAGACTGATTTTGCAGCCTTTTAAATTTTGTTGAATAAATTGATGCTTGATATGTACCTGTTTGGTTCGTGGTGAGTATGAATTATTCGTAGCAATGTAAAATAAGTGATTTCATTGCCCCTGTTTCTAACTAAAAAAGCGTTGTAGCCATTATGCTTCTTGAACGGCAGCAGTGATTGCCATAAACTCTGCTTCGGTCGACGAGAGCGCTACGGTGCGTTGTCTACGTGTACACCAGGAAATGGCGCAACCTTGATATTTGAACACATAACCCGTGGTCGATCGTCTTTCATCAAGATCACTACCCCAGTCAGCGTCGCAGAATCCTGTAATATCACTTGCTTCTTTAGTGAAAACTAAGCCTTTGTCAATGGTACCCTTGAGGTATCTCATAATACGCTTGACTGCCACCCAGTGCGCCTTTCCTGGGTTTGTAGAAAACCTGCTCAGTAAATTTACGGCAAAGCAAATGTCTGGGCGTGTTATTTGTGATGCAAAAAGTAAGCATCCGATTGCCTGCATATATGGAATTTCTAGCATTTCTTGTTTTTCACTTTCAGTTGACGGGCACATTTTGGAACTAATTCGTTGATTTAAATCAATCGGCGTTGTTACTGGGTTGCAATCAGACATACCGAATCGTTGCAATAAGTCAGCTACGTACTGTGATTGATCTATTTTTATAGTACCTGTATCATTGTTCCTTTTGACGAGCATACCTAATACCGAAGAGACTTCACCTATGTCTTTCATCTTGAAGATAGATGACAACTCTCGCTTAAGCTTTAATATCGACTCAATGTTGTTGGGGAAGAGAAGTACATCATCGACGTATACAGCAACAAACAACTTTTCGTCATCATTTGTACGATAGTACACATATTGGTCGATATCGCTACGAGCTAAACCAAGGCTCAACAAAACATCGTTAAACTTCTCATGCCAAAACCTACTCGATTGCTTAAGGCCATAAAGCGATTTTTGTAGCTTGTATACGCGTCCAGATTTATCGTCGAAGCCATCTGGCTGCGCCATATAAATTTCGTCCTTTAATTCAGCGTTCCAAAACGCGGTGACAGCATCCATCTGATGAATAAACAAATTGTACTTAGCTGCAATGGCGAGCAGCAATCGAATGGATGTGTACCTGACAACCGGAGCAAATGTTTCATCGTAGTTAACGCCCTTCTCTTGGCTAAACCCCTTAATGACTAGTCTAGCTTTGCGTCGAACTACTTCACCAGTAGCGTCTTGTTTTGTCTTAAAAACCCATTTTGATTTTATAACCTTTTTGCCAGGTGGTAGCTCAGTCAATACCCAAGTATTATTTGAACGGAGCGACGACATTTCTTCGTTCACTGCTAGCATCCAGTCTTCGGCGTTTTCGCCAGAGATTGCATCATAAAGCGTTTCTGGATCTTTTAAAACATAATCGACAGCAACAAAATTAAAATTACAATTACCTTGTTTGGTTGCTATTCTTTCGGAACGCCTCAAAAGGTTTTCGTCAGTACCTAAGTCGGAATCTGCACTTTCGAAACTTGGTGAGTCTGCACGCGCATCTTCATTTGACCGATCTTCAGCTTTTACTTTTGGTTCGTCTTTAAAGTTCGATAATTCATCGCACTTTTCTTCCCCTGGATTGAGAACTTCACTCGAGTCAGATAAGTCAAAGAAAAGTTGGCTATCGTGTGCTTTTGATAGTCGGCTTTCAATAAAAACAACGTCGCGGCTTACTATAATTTTACGTGATTTTGGTTCAAATAACCGATATGCTTTTGATGCGCTGCAGTAACCAACCATTACACACTCTACGGATTTTACATCCAGTTTTTGTCGTTTTTCTTTTGGCACGTGCACCATGGCCTTACAGCCAAAAACTCGTATATGCTTAAGCGATTGTTTTTTGCTTGACGAGATTTCTTCTGGACAACGCGACTCTTTACCGCACGGAGTTCGATTCAAAATGTAAGCTGCAGTTACCGATGCCTCAGCCCAAAAGCTTTCACTCAAACCCGAATCAACAACCATACACCGCACTCTCTCCACAATTGTTCTATTAAAACGTTCTGCCACACCATTTTGTTCAGGTGTATACGGCGCAGATGTTTGGTGCACAGTACCATTTTTCATGAGAAATTCTTTAAACTTGTTGTTCGTGTATTCAGTGCCATTATCCGAACGAAGTATCCTAATTTTACGCGAACATTGATTTTCAACTAATCTTTTATATTTAACAAATTCCTCGAAAACTTCTGATTTGTGTTTGATTGGTATCACTGTAATTTTTTCGAGAAATCGTCTATAAAAGTCACAAAAAATCTGCAACCCGAATGTGACTTTACTTGGAAAGGACCTGCCACATCTGAGTGGACCAGGTCAAGAAAATTTTCAGCTCGAGTACCACTGTCTTTGAACGAAGCGCGGGTTTGTTTTCCCTTAATGCACACAACACATTGCTCTTTACCAATGTTGCTAAAATCTACACCAATACAGGTGTTTTTAATTTTCTTCAAATTTTCGTTTCAAATATGGCCTAATCTACGATGCCATAACTCATAGTCACTGTTTGCTATAAGTGCACTATTTATTTTGCTTTCACGAACATTTAGACGATAGGGGTCATTGACCGCAGTCGCGGTAGCAATCAGATTTTCTTTGTTATCAAAAATTCGGCAGTAATTTTCTTTAAACACAACTTTGTTGCCGTTTTTGGTCATTTCACGCACGGACAGTAAATTCACACACAATTCGGGCACGTAATCAACGTTGAGCACTGCATCATATCCTGTAGACAAACTTAATTTTGCTGTACCGCTTGATACCACTGGAATTGTTTTATTATTCGCCACAATAATATTTTTGCCAATTGTCGGCTTTTCATTAGAAATCAATTGTTTGTTTTGCGTCATATGTGCTGTTGCAACAGAATCTACGTACCAATCAGCTGTGCGGCTGTAATGTGAAAGCAAAGAAGCAAAGAGTATTTTCTCATTCTTTGCGCCAGTGTTGTTACTTTTTCTTTTGTTTGCAATTGTGGCACTTCACGAATTTAGGCTTATATTTATTTTTGGAATACAAAGCGCAATCACCATTTGGTTTATCAAATTTCGCCTCTTGCAATAATAATGTTTTTACATTATCGGTCGAAAGCTGTTGTTTCGAATTTTCGATGGCTAAGACCAAAGCTCGAAATTCATCTGGTAAGCCTGCCAATATCAATGATGCGGTAACTTCGTCATCAATATTCAAACCAGCAGTTCTCACCTTTATAGACGTCATCACCAAGGTATTTAGATACTCCTGCATAGAAGAGAAGTCTGAAAGCTTGTATTGTACGAGTTGTTTTAACAATTCAACTTTACGCGTTAGTCCGGAATTTTCATATGCTGATACTAAGGCATCCCAAGCCTCCTTGGCCGTCGTAGCTGTCGCGATGTGCGAAAAGTTTATAGGTTCAATCATTAGCGTGATTTCTGCAAGCGCCCGCTGATCTGCCTGCTTATCTTTATCTCAAGGAGTTGCTTGTAGTCCTGTTTTTACTACATCCCTTTTATCACAAGATAAGATTTTGCATGGAGCTTCCACACATCAAAATTTTCACGGCCTTTTAGCTTATCAAATGATATATTATTGTGGTTTGCCGCCATGATGATGTGAAAAATTTACAAAATATACAAAAAGTATATGTTTTATGCAGCCGATCGCTAAGATTATGTTAGACTTCGCGAATTACACAATTTACAATTTATACGCGTTATCATATAGGCCCATAACCTGTTGGATGATATGATACAAACCGATATTCGCAGTAGATAAATGAAAGGCGTGTAAGCACAATTGTAATTCAAACGGAAGTGAAGACATGTTCTTTATTTGACATTTAATGATATACTTCAGGGTTGCATTAAATATGTAGAGAAGGATCATTCACTAAGCAAATTCACAACAACTTTCATAGACAAATTTTCGAAATATGTAATGGCATTCTCCTTAGAAGATAGAAACAGCCTTACAATAGTAGAAAAAATTTGATTTTATCTCTCTCTCAGGGGTAAACCAACCAAAATTATAATAGACACTGAATTCAACTCTGTAATCGTAAAATAACTCTTAAGACAGGAATCCATTGACCTTCATTTTACAAAACCAAATAACCACACAGGTAACGCTGATGTAGAAAGGCTACACAGCACTATTTCTGAAAAATTTAGGACACTAGAGGCCATGAAATCACCACTTTCAACACAAGGAAGAGTTTTTAAAAGTATAGAATGGTACAACAATTCAGTTCACTCCACGATAAAAGCAAAACCTATAGATGTAATTGAAGGTAGGACGGATAAAGCTAAAATATATAAAACTTTAAAGGATAATAAAAAATTCACAGTGGAAAAATTGAACGAAAAGCGCGAAACTTATGAAAATACGGAACAGGAAGGGTACGTGAAGAACTACAAGGCTCTTAGGCATAAATACGAACCAAGATATCGCAAACTAAATTTACAAAACATATATTCTTCCAATATTAAAAGGAAAACAAAATTTCCAGGTGAAGTGGATCCTAAGCTCTTTGATAATGCTACTAGCACTGACGGCAACCCAACTCCATTTTACAATTGAAAAGATCGAAACTAATCTTGGATACATGGAAGTATGGATCGAAGACGTTTACCTCGCGGAAACCTACGACACTATACTACATACATATAATAAATATAGAGGAAATATTAGGTATAATTGACACAATGCACAAAAATATACAGCATGCTTACCTAAAAGAATAAACGCAAATTTTGGAATTGCAACTCAACACTATAAGAAGTAAAGACAACGAAGAGGCCTAATGAACATTTTTGGAACAGCTCTAAAATGATTATTCCGCACAATGGATGATAATGACAGACAACAAATAGAAGAACATCAGAGTTTAATAGACACAAATAACCATAACGCAATTAAAAACCTTAATAATCAAATAAGCATTAATACACATTTTAATGAAACATTTTCTAAACTCAAGTATATCATAGAGAATGACCGCAATTTAATGTTGTCGAAATTAAACAGTATAAATAACTTTAACAACGAAATACAAAGACATATTCTATACACAGACTTCACACTAAAACTAAAAATTTTACAAGACAATATCGAGCACAATCAGGAAAACATAGCTGCATCAAAGTAAGGAATTTTTTACGGAAACATGTTGACAATTGAAGAAATAACTAAGTTCAAAATAGATTTCAATATACAGCAAACATTAAATTCGGGACCCTTATTGATAGTAATGGACATATCATATTCGCAATTAAAATACCGAAAAATTCTATCTCTCTTCCAATAAATTATCTAGTACCTATTGGAACGAAAATAATAGGGAACTATTATTTGAACCCCAAACTACATTGTACAGGGTGGGCCAAAAGAAACCAAGGGGTGTAAGAGTTTAATAACTTTTTCGTTTATTAATTTTTTTAAATTTTTTCTTTCAGATTATATAATATACAAAAGGGAAATTTTTTTACACTAAGTTTGAAAAATGATGTCTCTTAAATGACCACTGTTTTCAGCTTCGCACTGATGGGCTCTTTTTAGAGCATTTTCCATAACATCTTTCAAAACTTGTGGCTGTTGCGTTCGAATTTCTGCAACAATGTTTGCCTTGAGTTCAAGGATTGTCTCTGGCTTGTTCACATACACTCGCTCCTTCAAATAACCCCAAAGAAAATAGTCGGGTGCTGTCAAATCTGGCGATCGCGCTGGCCAAATAATTTCCGAATTTCTGGAAATTTTTCGCCCTCCAAAAATTTGACTTAAAAGTGCCATTGTGTCTCGGGCAGTATGGGCAGTGGCTCCGTCCTGCTGAAACCACATACCAGGTCTGTTTTCAAGAGCAGGACGTAAAAAATGTTCTATCATGAACCGATACCGCTCTCCATTTACGGTTACAGCACTTCCATCTTCATTCTCTAAGAAGTAAGGGCCAATGACATTTTCAGATGTGATCGCACACCATACTGTACACCTGGTGGGGTGCAATTGGCGTTGATGAATGGCTCTTGGATTTTGAGAACCCCAGAACCTACAGTTCTGCTTATTCAGAGTGCGAAATTCTGACGTTAAAATGTCGACGATATGCTCTTTGCGTTAAAATAATTGATCTCTGGTTTAAATAATAAAATTCTATTGTTCTGCTTCTCTGTTCAGTTGTGAACCTCTCCATTATAAATTCTCCAAGTGTTGTCTATATAATCTGAGAGAAAAAATAAAAAAAAATTAATAAATGAAAAAGTCATTAAACTTTTACACCCATTGGTTTCTTTTGGCCCACCCTGTATTGCAATAATAACACCTATATTTACGAAAATACTGTCGAATTGAAAAAATTTAAGCCACTAAAAAACTGCTTAATAAAGAAAAAATGTATACAAATTTTTAATAATGCATCAGAAATTATAGAGATAAGGCCAGGAACTATACTCTTAAAGAATCAAGTAAAAACACACCTTTCGAATGATTGTAACAACAAAACACAAACATTAACTGGCAACTATTTAGTAAATTTCAATAAGTACTCTATCAATGTAGGCAATCAAACTTTATATAATAAAGAACTTATATTCAAACAAAGTATTGTTAGCTTTAATCACATGCAAATGGCCGAAAACGATAATGAAAAACTAATATTTAATGACATTGTAATAAGTAACTTAAAAATTACGGAACTTATAGAAGAAATAAAATTTGTAAGAAAAACGCATTATATTTACGGCTCTACATTAACCGTATTTTTCATCACCATTGTATTAATAATCGCATTATAAAAATTAAAAAACAAAAATAACACTGTTAAAATAACCAACATGATCACCCAGGAGAGTGCTCAATCAAAGGGGGGAGGAGTTACGTCGCCGTCGTTGCAAGCCAACTCGCTGCCGACGCCACCGTCACTAACCAACCCTAATAATTTACAAATTGACTGGTCTGCATAAACGCAACCAAAGCATGTTTACAACACATGTCAGCCACATTTCAAATTCTTTGCAAAGTGACAAACGAATGTGTCACAACATAACACTTAAGAAATTTCATATTTTATAATTCTCTTTTTTTTCGGCACTTTCGTCAACGGTGGTCATGTTACAAAAAACCAGAGTACTGGGCCAGCATTGCGGCAATTTCAAACGTAATTGTTGCAATGCTATACACAAATGCATTGCATTGCGGCAACTACAAAAAATCATTGCGGCAATGCTATGCATAACAAATAATTTTTTTTTTTTTTTTTTTTAAAGATTGAAACTATAACTTAATTATAGTACAACAAATAAAGCCATGGCTACAGCGGCCTTAAGCTAATTACTGGTCTTGATATTATAAATCCTATTTTATGGCTAACGTTTCAGTGTGTGTGTATGTTTGGGTTTACGGTAGTGTTTGGTTTTTCCGGCTATTGTTTTTACATTTCATTGTATATGTTGCAGTACTTCATATAGTTTATTAAAGCTTTTAAGTTGTGAACTGTGGGGTTACTGAGGAGTTCTGTAGGGTAAGTGTCGTGGAGAGATTGACGATGGGTTGCAAAATGTGGGCATGTGTCTAGGATGTGGAGGACTGTTGGTAGAGGGCTATTACAATACTTGCAGTGGTTTGGAACGTTTTTGTCGATTAGATGCTGATGTGTGAGTCTAGTGTGTCCTAGCCGCAGCCTTAGAATCTTAGTTTGCTTCTTTCTAGAAAGTTCGTTTGGCTTGACTTTTAAGAAATCATTAGCTGATTTTACGTTTCTATTTATATGGTTATACCATCGAGATACGAGATTATTAGGAGTGTTTTGTTGAAAGTGTATTTTTAAGCGGTTTTTAATATCTGAGAAGAGCATATTCGGTGTAGTTATAAGTGGTGCGAATAATGCGTTTTTGGCTGCTAGATCCGCTAACTCGTTCTCTTGTATCTGGGCGTGGCCTGGAATCCACATCAGTTTGATTTTTTCTGGTCTTTTTAAAAGAAGTTGTTGAATAGTGTTGATATAGAAATTTGTAGTGTTTAGGTTTTTTATAGCGTTTAATGAGCTTAAAGAGTCGGTGCATATAGCACATTTCATTGTTAAATTTGACGCATGTTTTACTGCTTCGTGTATGGCTATTAACTCAGCGGAATAGCTTGAGCTGTATTGAGGAAGGATAGCGTTTTTGACAATTTTGTTGTTTTTAACTATACTGTAGCTACTACTGTCGTTTTGTTTCGATCCATCAGTAAACATTATTTGGAAGTCTTTTAGTTCATCAATTAGTTCATGGAATTTTTGCCTGTATACCTCCGGTGGAGTATAATCTTTTTTTTGGTAGCTGAGTGATGTGTTGATCATGGAAAGGTTGAGATTACATGGTGGCACTGGGGAGATTGTTTGGGCTTTGTGGCTTAAGGGAATATCGAACTGCTGCGCAAAGTTTTTAATTCTACTTAGACAGGATTGGACCCTGTTATTTCTAGGCTTTTTAATTTTTGAAAGAAGTGTAGGGAGAGGGGAATGGTCGTAAATGAGGAGGGATTTGCTGAGTTTGGCTGTGATGAAATCCCTATAGTTGTTTAGTGGTTGTATACCTGCTTCGCATAACATGTTGGATGTGGGAGTAGTTCTGTAGGCGCCTAGTGCTATTCTAACGCTAGAGTTGATGATGGTGTTTAATTTGTTGGTTACGGATTTTGGGGAATAAGCGTAAAGATAAATTCCGTAATGTAATTTTGATATTATTAGAGATTTTACTGCTGATAAAATTGATAATGTATGACAGCTGTGTTTTTGGTTCGCTAAACATTTAATTATGTCAAGGCGCTTAGAAAGTGCTGAAAGGAGAAATGGAATATGATTATTCCATTTGTATTTTTTGTTGATGACTAAGCCCAATATCTTTAGGTGGTCGACCGTACTAATGTTTATATTATTGCACAACACATTCGTTGTGCAGTGGTGTTTTCTGCATATATGTAGATGTTTGCATTTTGGAAGTGCGAGTTGAGCTCCTGAGTATTCAGAGTCAGGTTCAGGGTGAGGTTTTTTTGCTTGTTTAGCTTCGCTATGATAATAAAGTCATCCGCATAAGCGAGGAAGTCTAACTGTTTATGTAGTGAAATTGTGGTACATAGTTTATTGTAAGCTATCAGGAAAAGTATGACAGATAGTGGAGATCCTTGCGGAATGCCGTTTTCTAATGAGTATGTTTTTGAAAGGCTAGAATTTACCTTAATTCTTATTGTTCTATTCGTCATGTAGTTCTTGACATAGTTAAAGATTTTTGGTCCTATTTTCCACAGTAAGAGTTGGTCTAAAATTGTATGTAGTCCTATTTTGTCGAATGCTTTTGAAAAGTCAAGAGATATAAGTGACAGATGGTTTTTCTTTGAGAGCGAGTCTGTGATCTGATAGTCTAGATAAACTAGAAGGTCAGACACAGCTTTACTCTTCCTAAATCCCATTTGGTGGCTGTGCAGTAGTTTGCCAGCTGAAACAAACCACCATAGCCGGTTAGCAACGATCTTGTCAAGAACTTTAGCACAACACGAATTTAGAGATATGGGGCGATAGGAATTTAACAAGGATTTGTCTGTATTGGGTTTGTGAACTGGAATAACGAGGCTATTTTTGTAAGCGTGTGGTAGATAATTGTCTAGGATGTTGTTGTAAAAAGTTGTAAGTCGATGTTTGACGTTATGTGGTAGTTTTTTTATCATTTGGTATGATATCCGGTCAAAACCAGGAGTTTTCCCTTTAAGTTTGTTTAGAGCGAGCTCTAACTCTATTTGATTGATTTTGGCTTCGATGAGGGTAGCCGTTTTACTGGTATTAAATGTATGGGATTTCTTTAGTGCCTCATGTTTGTGTTTTTGGAATGTGGAAGGGAAATTTATATCTTTTGCTTCATTCGACCAAAATTGACCGAAACTATTTGCTATTTCAGATCTGTCTGTGATAATTTGGCCATTCGGGGGTTGGGTATTAATGCAATGTATTGAGACTTTGGTCTTTAGTCCACAAAAGGTGCGAATTGTAGACCATACTTTTGCTGGGGGTGTACTGGGGTTAATGTTTGCGGTGAAGGAACTAATTGATTCAGTTTTTGCTAATTTTAAATTTCGTCTGAATAGGGCTTGTGCTTTTTTGTATTTAATCATGTTATCGGTTGTAAGGTTCCTTTTCAGTTTATTCCAAAAGTGGTTTTTTTGTTGTTTTAGTTTTTCTAAATTTCCGTTCCACCATGGAACCGTGTGTTTGGTAGAGATCTGAGTTTGCGGTATAGATTGGTTTGCACTTTGTATTATTGTTTTTTGGATGTTAGCATACTCTTTATTAATATTATAACTGATGGGCTTGGCGTCACTGAAGGCTTCTGCTAGAGTTGGGAATTTTGACCAGTTAGCTTTTTTTAGGTTAAAAGTGGGTGCATAATTGTTTTGCAACGTATCATTTTTAGGGAAAAGTGAAATTATGATCGGATAGTGATCACTACCGAATAAGTTTGATTCCTTTTTCCAGCGATGCTGAATTGCTAATATTGGGGAAGCTAGCGGTAAGTCGACACAGGTAAACGTGTTATGTGTTGAAAAGTGAGTGGGTGAACCGTCATTCAAGAGTGTTAAGTTAGATTGTGTTAAAAATTTGAAAATGGTTGTACCCCTTTTGTTATTTTTGTTGGATCCCCAGCTAGAGTGCCAGCTATTGAAGTCACCTGTTATGAGTACAGGCAGACGGGGCGATGAAACAATGTCGTTTAGACTATTGAGGGTGACTCGCGTAGATGGTGAGATGTAAACAGCGCTTACAATGAATTTGAGTTTGGATTGTATTGAGACGGTTACTATATCAAAACTACTGTGAGATATAACCTCCTCTGATGTTGAAGAGATGAGTGGATTAGTAAAGCTGAGCCGCTGTAAGCATTTCGAGTGGGTGTGGATGTATATAGAGTGTAATTTGTTGGTGTAGGTATAATTTGAGTATTCTGTATATGTGTTTCTTGGAGTGACAATATCATTGGGTTATAGGATTTGAGCTGTATTTGTAGGTCAGTGTAATTATTCATGTAACCTCTTATGTTCCATTGCAAAATAGTAAGAGTCATGTTGAGCTAGAGAAAGTCTCTTAAACTAATTAATAGTAGATACTTATATGTACTTAGTGAAAGAGTAGCTTAAGATTAGTTAGAGAGAGCGTGATTAATTTTCCATAAGAGTGGAGTCTGAGTCCTCCCACTCTTCCAGGTTGTAATTGTTGTTGCCGGGTATCTTCTGTGTTGAGTTTGTGATGTTCGTGTTGGTCCTGAGCTTAGCTTTTTTCTGTAGAAGTTTAATTGTGCTTTTTGAAGTATTCTTTGGATAAATTTTTATTTTCATATCTGATAACCGCATTGATTCAAGGTTTTTTTGTGATTTGTGATCAACAGAGAGGATTTTGGGATCACTACAAGTTGCCTTAAGTTCGGCTGTTGAGTTTACAGTGTTCAATTCGAAACTACCAGTAGTGTTAATTCGTTGGACGTGGCTTGGGAGTGTATCAGTGAAGAGAGCTGTTTTCTCTTTTATGGAAGAGTGAGCGAAGTGGTGGGTAGCGTCTGTATTGGTTTTAGTGTTATTGTTATAGAGTGATTTACTGGAACTAGTTGGGAGAGTTGATGAGAGGTCTTCGCAAGAGCTGTAAGTAACACGAGTTCTCACGGCACTAGCGTAAGTGTGTGACTGCTGGTTTTGTTCTTTGTACATGGCGAGAGCGGTTTTGTTGTCTACCTTTCGGAGCGTTTTTATTGCCTGAATTTCTTTTTGTTTAACGAAAATTGGGCAATTTTTGTTGCACGGGAATGATCGGTAGCTATTTTGTCGTTTTCCTTACAGTTGTGGCCAGACGGGAGGTTATAGCATTTTTCATTTCCTTCTGGATTTGTGTGTTGATTCAGTGTGCAGTATGGGCAAAGTTTTACGTTTTTACAAAATTTAGTGATGTCCCCAAATCTATGGCAATTTTTGCATCGTAATGGCAAAGGGATGTATGGTCGGACGTTTAATTTTTCGTAGCCAACTAGTATTGAGTCGGGCAGTGAGAGAGTTGCAAAAGTAATTATAATTAGACCGGTTTCGATTAGTGATTCATTGTTGTTGTTTTCTTTTTTCATTATTTTCTTAACTTCTGTTACATTTTGACCTTTAAGTTCGTTTAGTATTTCGTCTTCTTTTATGCCGCGCAAATCGTTACAGTAAATTACACCTTTTGTGAAGTTCAGAGAATTGTGTGTGTTCACTTCGACAAGTATGTGCGAAGAGAGCGATGTTAATTTGACGAGTTTTTCCGCTTGAGTGTGAGTTTTAGTTTTCATCAATATATCACCACTTCGTAATTTTTTGCATATTTCAATTTCGCAACATACACCGTCAATAACTTTTTTTATGAGAAAGGGTGAGACGTTTTTTAAAGTTTCATCACTTATGATTCTTTTATTAAATATTTCGGACCGATTGTTTTTATGCTTAAAGTTTTGTTCTTGTCCATATGGTAGGTCGATGATGAAGGGGGTGGATCCCCGCCCACGTCAGGTGGGTCTTTCATTATGCACTTCACTTTTTTATTACCGGTTAATGTAAGCAAAATAAGAGAAGAACGATGGAAAGTAAATTGTCTGAACGCACGTCTGTTCAGAATGAGCGGTAGTCAAATACAGCAAATAATATTCATAAACGAATTTCGAGTACCCGGAAGTAATAAATTAATATTCCGAAATACACGAAATCCTTTACACCAACATATGTATGTACACAATAAATGTTTAAGTAATCACAAATGTTACAAAGAAAATCAAGAAAAGAAATATGTAGGCAATGAAAATATTACTTAGCCTAAGAAATTTCATTTTCAATAAAAACAGAATCAATTTAGACACCAAAGTGTTAAGTTGTGTTTTCTCCTCGATTGAACCGAAGTTCAATCCACATTTCTCGCGTTAAAGAGACAGAACAAAATTATGGTACCAATGAAAAAGAGTTTTTGGCTATAGTATGGTCCTTACAAAAACTTCGAAAGTATTTATATGGCGTAGCAGACGTAACAATCAAGAAACGGCCACCAATCAATAATTTTTTCTATATCCGAAAAAATCCGAATACAAAACTAAAACGTTAGAAAAAATTTAATTAAAAAATAAGGTGTCAAATTAGTATATAAATCTGGACACCAGAATGTTGTAGCAGATGCACTCTCGCGTCAGCAAATCAATAATACCACAAATTGCTCAAATCACTCAAAACAAAATTCACCAAATGAAACTATTAAAAAGCTTAAACAACCGCTTAATTCAATTAAAAAAATCCATTAATTTTGCTACAAAATAATGAAACAACTCAAGTACTTACTCAAGCAATATTTCCCAGTCGATTTAAACGCATAATATTTTTTAAAGGCACACCAGACTAGTTACTCAAACTAAAAGATGTTATTAGACCAAATGTTACTAACGCTCTAAAAATAGGCGAATAAATTCTTTTCCATTTAAATGAGATTATTACCACAGAAGTACTAACACAAGTTTACCCGAATGTCAAACATCTCATGAAAGGTAATGGAAATGTATTTAACACAATCATGGTGCAATCCCTGTACAATCGGCTACAAATAACGCATTGCATAGTACGCTTATCGAACTTTATCAAAGTATAGCTGCCCAAAACAAAACCGCACTCGGTGAAGAAATTTTTAGCGCTGTTCGTCAATATAATAAGACTATCCACTCCTCTATAGGATACAAACCAGAAGACATATTTCTCAATCGGGAAATATATCCGAACATCAAGGATATACTCGATGAAAAACAAGATAAGTTACTTCAGTATAACAATAAAAATAGACAAGTCATCTCATATAAACCAGGAGATATAATATAGAGGCGAAGAGATCGCCGTATTAAGTTTGCAACAAAGTATAATAAGCATAAAGTAAAAGAAGATCGCGAGGACGCGATTTGAGCACTAAGGGGAGAATAATACATAAGGTATAGCATACGAAAGCCAACCACAATATGCATGGAATAGAATTTCATGTGTCACATTTATAACAGCTCAGCCTATATTTACCATGTTGCAAACCTCTCTATAATATTAACACCATACGAAAATACAACAAGTAGTACAACCCAAAGCGAAGATATACACATAAAATAATTGGAAGTACTAAAAAATCAATTACTACCATCCGAGCATCGTGCAAAACGTTCCCTTAACTTTTTAGGCTCTGTTTTGAAATTTATAACAGGAACACCAGATCACGATGAACTAATAGATATAAAGACATGACTCAACCAATTTATCGAAAATAACAACCAGCAAAGAAAAATAAATACGTAGTTTGAAAAAATTCTAGAAACACTAGACCCACAACCTATAACCGAAGAGTTGATATTTACGGAAGTGTATAAAGACTAGAAACAATCACAAGCACAGCTAACTCTTAACCTTAAAGATATATACGAAGTCATTCACAATGATTTACATATATGATATTCCAGAAATAAATATATTAGAATATTCCGATGCACATATGTTGAGTTTTCACAGTGCAATCATTACAATTTCCAAGTATCCAATAATATCAAATAAATGCCAAATGTATAATTTAATCCCACTAGCATTTAAATTCAGAAAATATAGCCTTAATAAAAAAATTGCTAAATGAAATAATGAATTTATTAACTTATCAAACATAAAAAATTATGTAGGAGCAAAAATGTATAAACAAGAGCTCAATTAATTAATTAAAACAAAAGACACAATATAATATTTTCCAGGAAAATAACTTTCCTTTCTAGTTTTAGATCATGGTAATATTTATTTATTTCATTTCACCAGTTAGTTTTTTAACATATAGATTACAAGACTAAAAAATTTAATAAGTGCAAACATAATAGTAGGTAAGCATAATAATGAATATACTTATAATTAATAAGACTTGCAATTATCCCTGTTTTCCGAAAATAGGTCCAACTGATCACATAACTCGTTTACATGCCTGAGGCATCGATTGAGCGGTTCATTTAAGAAGTAGTTAGTTCTACAACGTAGTATACGAAATATATTATAAGATCATAGATCTCGCGAGGCGAAGTCGACAAAAAATTAACTCTAGTAAAAAATGGCAACTAATATGGTGATGACTATGTCGCTGATAAACATTATAGAATAATATTTCCTGCGTGTTTCTAGAGTCGGTATTTTAAGTAGGATACATCTGCTTTTATAAGTGGGCATGTTGTCATTTCACTGCAGTCGGAAAATAACATTTTTGGTGAAGGGTTTCTGTATTTTCTTTATTCGCAAAGAATACCCAGCATAGAGATGATCCCAAATAATTCGAGGTTAGACCTGACAAAAGAAAAGTATTAGCTCTTTGTGCAAGTTTCGGAACTCGGTTGAGTTCTTTATTATAAATCCAAGCATCGACCTAGATTTGACTGAAGCGAAGTCAATGTGCTTAGAAAAAGGCATTTTGCAATTACATAAATATAACACCCAGGTATTTTTCTCATAAACACAATAATACTATATTGATAGTCAACTAAGTCCACACGTCTACTAAATGATATATACTGGCATTTGTCGGCATTTAGAGACAATGAGTTAATCTCACACCATGTCTGCAACTTATATAAATCTTCTGATGATTTTAGGCTACGAAATATTTTCAGGTTATCCGCGTACATTAGACAGGAAGACTGTAAGATGGATTCCGGGATATTAACATATATGACAAATATTAGTGGGCCCAGATGGCGGTCTTGAGGTACTCCTGAGGTAACATCTATAACATCAAAATAAGTGTTATTTATACGAACGAGTATGGAGTATTATCAGTCAGATAAGGAGCGAACCACTTGAGGATATTCGAATGAAACCTCATGTTGTTGAGTATATTAAGTAAGATATTGTGGTTAACCATATCAAAAGCTTTGACGAAATCTGTAAATATAACATAGCACTGCTTTCCATACTAAATTGTTTCAGAACGAAGTTGGAGATCAGCGTTAAATTTGTAGCAGACAAAATATCTTATACGAGCTTACAGATGTGGCGGTAGTTTTGACCGTCGGGTTTGTTACCGGACTTGTGAATAGGTGTGGTAAAAGATCTTTCTATTCAATCAGGAATTCGCCATGTTCCAGAGATTTGTGGAAGATGATTGATAACGGATGATGTAGTGCGGAAGCACAATTCTTGAGTAATGTGGGAGGGAATCCAACTTCCCAAGGGTCATTAGGAAGTAGCATTAGAACTTGGTACACCTCATTGACAGGCAATTGTACGCTCAAAGCAGCATGTGACTTTCTAGTTTTTGTGACCACGGAAGATGTAATATATACAGAGCGAAGATAGCTAGATAGATATTAGTGTTGAGGTTTGCACTTCGACCTTTCGATCCATTGTGCCCTCGGTTCTTTATAGTACCTCATCTAACCCTAATGCTCTTAGGAAGTCTAAGATGATGGTTGGTGGCAGCGAGCGTACAAGTTCCTGATCGGGGATATATGAGCCCAGATATATCTTCCGTCTTCTTGAGATGGCTTCACAATCAAAAAGCAGGTGCACCGGGGTTTCCGGGGCCGAGTCACAGAAGCGACACGACTCATTCGACCATATTCCGAGCCTGTGTAGATGGCTACGACGTCTGTAAAGACCTGTAAGAAAACCTGTAAGTATCCTCAAGTGGGGGTTTGAGGTGTTAATAAACTGTTTAGATCGTTTACTGTTAAACCCTCCCAATAGACATTTCGCCTGGCGTAACCCTGCCATCTGGTGCCAGTGTCTTTCCTTTAAGGTATTTTGCTCTGTCCTGAGCACCTCCTTAATGGTATGTCGACCTACCGGCAGGCAGGGTTCAGGCCCTATGGGTGTTTTTTCCGCTGCACCTCTGGCCAATCGATCGGCCTCCTCGTTTCCCTCGATGCCTTTGTGACCAGGAACCCAGAGGAGCTGGATGTGATTGTGGGTTGCTAGAGAGTTGAGTTGTTGTACACACTCAAGCACCAATGAGGATCTCATCTCATACGATGATAGTGCCTTGAGTGCTGCTTGGCTGTCACTTGCAATGACTATCTGCTCATTGCGATAGTTCCTTTTTGAGTTTACCTCTGCACACAGGATGATGGCGTAGACCTCCGCCTGGAAGATGCTTGACATCTTACCCATTGGCACAGATAGGTGTGTTCTGGAGCCGATGACCCCGGCCCCTATACCCTCTGGAGTCTTTGATCCATCTGTATATCAGTGCAGGGTACTTGCTCGGAGGTGCCCTCCAGCGAGGACGTACTCCATGAAGCTTTGTTTCCTAATTAAATTTTGAATATTTTCTCAAATTTAGTTACTTTGATGATCTCATCCTTTAGAAGCTGAGCAAGAGGAAGCTGGGTGCTCAGCTTCTCCATGTTTTTGGATGATACAATCTTACCGTTTCCATGACCTTCCCTAATTATGTTAAGTAGGGTTCTATCGGCTGAATTTTCTATGTTTATGTGCAGTGGTGTCAGGTCCACTATCACTTCCAGCGCCCCCATTGGACATGAACGCATTGCTTCCGTTATGCATACACATGCCAGCCGTTGGAGCTTGGTAAGAGATTTCCTCACTGTTGACAGCGATGCCCTTGAGACCCATGCCACTTCACCATACGTTACTATCGGCCTGACTATCATGGTGTACATCCATCTAGGATTTACCCGCTAGACGTCTGCACACCATTATTGCCTTAGATGCTTTGGATGCTGTTGCATCCACATGTTCTCTCCAGAGCAGCTTAGAGTCCATGGTTAGACCCAGGTATTTCACCTTGCTTACCGCAGGAACTTGAGTACCGTCCAATGAGATTGTTCTCATTGCTGGTAGCTTCCTTTTTCTAGAGAAAGGTATAATGGCTGTTTTCAGTGGATTAATATTAAGCCCCACTCCAGCGCACCATGCCTTTGTCAGGTTTAGTGCGCATAATGTGCTTTCGGAATTGCCTCTAGCTAAAACGACAATGTCGTGTGCGTGTCCTTGGCAGCGAATTCCATTATCGTTTAGTTTTTGTAGGAGTTCATCTACTACAAGACTCCACAATAAAGAAGATAAAACTCCCCCTTGTGGGTAACTTGTACTGGTTTTCAGCTGTATTACCTTGTCCCCTACACTAGTTTCCGCCGTTCTAGTCTTAAGCAAAGCTTCTACCCATTGACAGATGGGCGCTTGTACCTGCCTTCTCTCCAACGCCTTGCATACCCCCGCATTTGAGGCGTTATTGAAGGCTCCTTCTATGTCCAGAAATGAACATATTACGGTCTTCCCACAGTCAAATGCGCTCTGTATCTCCGTCGTTAGCTGGTACAGGGCAGTGTCAGTGGGCCTTCCCACTCTATACGCATGCTGAGTATAGAGTGTTTGACCTGATCTCATTGTCTATGATCTTCGCCATTGTTTTCAGTACAAAGGAGGTTAGGCTAATGGGTCTGAAGGACTTCGCCAAGGAGTAGTCCCTTTTCCCAACCTTTGGTATAAATATTACCTTGGCTCCCCTCCACACAGTTGGAATGTATGACAATGCAAGCGAGTCACTTATTATCATTACCAAGTGTGGGATAATCTGATCGCCGCCCTGTTGTAATAACACTGGCAAGATACCATCCACCCCCGGATACCTATATCGTTCAAACGAGTTCATGGCCCATCTCACTGAGTGTTGCGTAAATAAGTTTTCAACTAGTTCCCAATCAGACTGTGATGATCTCATTTTCCCTACATAGGACTCAGATTCAGGCGCAGATGCATCAGGGAAGTGAGTCGACAACAGAGCCAGCGCTCTTTCCTCTTCACTAGCGGTATACGTACCATTAGGTAGCTTAATAGCTAATCTAGTTTCTACCTTTTCTTTGGCTAGCGCTCTGTGAAGCTTTGCCGCTGCCGGTGTGTAAGTGATGTCTTTACAGAAGCTTCTAAAACTTTCCGTTTTAGATTTCCTGATTTCCTTACTCTATGCTGTTAGACTAGCTGCATACTCTTCCCAGCATCCATTGCGCTTAGCTTTGTTAAAAATCCTTCGCACGGTTTTGCGTAAGGATGAGAGGAGCTGAGACCATCATGGAGTCTTGGACTTCTCCTTCGGTTTGGTTTCAGGGCAGCTACAGTGGAACGCATCAATGGCAACGTCATTGAATCGTCGCACCCTGTTTTCTAATTCTATACAGTCTGTCTTCCTTTGAACGTGCCCTATACTAGGCAAATTGAGGCTTAATGTGTTGCTGAACTTCTCCCAGTTCGTTTTCCTGGGGTTCCTGTTTGGATTACTGTTCGTTATCATAGCGCTCAGCTTAAACTCGATGATTCTGTGATCCGACAGAGAGGGTTCCGAAGAAACTTCCCACTGCGAGATCAAATCGTCAGCCGCTTTGTGTTATGTCAAGTACTTCCTCTCTAGCTCTGGTAATAAATGTTGGTCTGTGCCCAACATTATGTATACACGGCTTATAATGTATTATAATAAGGATTCACCGCATTCATTGGTATCGGTGCTGCCCCACTCCATCTACCCCACATAATCTACACCAACGACAAGTCGTAAACCGGTGTCCTCCAAGTTACTGCTCACTCTACGCCAAGGCGAGGTATGGATTCCCTCATTTTGGGCGTTTAGGAGCCCGATGGCGTGCTCGATGGGCTTGTCCGCAATCCTCGGTAGGAACACCATCATCGTGTGCGTAGGAAGTATGTCCTCTCCCCTCCTCGTGCACAGCTTCGTGCCTTTCCTGGCTCCGAGTGTAGGCGTTACCTCCGCAAGCCATGTTGCGGTGTTCTCGTTTTCACAATCGACCAGTAGCAGCCCTGGACGAAAGTAAACTCCACAAAACGCTAGTGGGCCCGTTGCCTTTTGGAGTTAAGTACCTGTGGTGATATTTGCCCGCTTTTTCGCTTAATAGCGATTGCAGGTTTTTCCTTTGAGGCTGGGGGTTTCGCGCTTCTCCGCTCTACAGCGGGCGCTGGTCTGTGATGTGCCTTAAGCTCCCCGCTTCTCCGCTCATCTGTGGGTGCGGGTTCGGTCTCTAGTCCCATCCTCAGTCCAGCCATCTCGCGAGCTGTCCACTTGATGGCCAACCCGGAAAGGCCAGATCTCATTC
Organism: Anomoia purmunda; assembly: GCA_951828415.1. Taxonomy (NCBI): domain Eukaryota; kingdom Metazoa; phylum Arthropoda; class Insecta; order Diptera; family Tephritidae; genus Anomoia; species Anomoia purmunda. The sequence goes on along the minus strand of OX639998.1, from coordinate 52,284,827 downwards.
GGTCAGCAAGGGATCCTGGCTTCCCCGTAGAAGGCAGAGGTGGTGGTTTGCCCCTTCTGGGCCTGTGCCTACTAATCGCCCTGAAAGGCTTGCTGGGGCTTGGACTAGGGGATCGGTTCCTCTTTGATGATGCTGGGGATGTGGAGCGCTTAATGGAGGCAGATGCCTCGCTTCTTGGCTCGTGCCCAGCTTTTCCCGTGGCCGTATTCCTACTGGGTACTTTCTCCCTGTGCCTGGCTACATCCCTACTAGTTGAGAGCCCGTCGCTATCGTCCCGAGCGTGCTCGGCGAAAAGGGCTGCCTCTACAGGGGAAACGTTTGCGGGGAGGGGATTTTCCCGTCTCCTTATTTGTTGTTGATATTGTTTACGTTGTTTTTGTTGTTATTGTTGTTGTTGTTTTTTATGTGTTTGTACTCCATCTTGTTCGTACGACCGCTTTCTCCCGAAGCAATACTGACGGCCTATTTTTAAAATTGGGGATCTCCGATTGTCCGCCGCGCCATCGCCCCTTGTCGTGGTAAGGCCACCGTTACTCCTCGATTCGGCCCTGTGTTAGGAGGTGGCAGTTCTTGGTCACCGTGCTCAAGCGGTATCTACCATCCAGTTGAGGCATCACCTGTCCGACGGTGCCCCCTCCCGATGGCAGGATCCGTTTTGACCTTCGATTAAGCCCCTGCACCACGTCAAGTTGCCTGGCCTAGCAGGAGTATACAGAGCGAAACAATTTTGCAAAGTTATTCATCAAATTCCTTGGCAATAACAAATTTACAAGCGAAGCAACAACTATTGTTCGCATTTTTTTTGTTTTGCTCGTAAATTTAAAGGAATGATTTATTCCCGTGTTTGGCGATAGGGTCGATTACAAATTTGTTGAACATTAGAAACAGATTGGCCTGAATAAAAGGTTTTCCAAAAGTGACGCTACTAAAGTAGACCGATAGTGACAGCAAACGACGCCATATCTTTTTCCCGCTCTTTTGACATTTCTCTTCAGTAAGGTTTGCCATTTTTTCATGAAAAGATATACGATTCAACAACGAGTCGAAATGATTAAAATTTACTACCGAAATTCGGAGTCAGTGGCCTCAACTTTAAGCGCGCTACGTCCACTTTATGGGCGTCGTCATTTCTGGCTGAATGGGTTCGTCAATAACCAAAATATGCATTATTGGATAGGCAGCAATCCACACATACTCCATGAGTCAACATTGCATCCCAAAAAAGTTACGGTTTGGTGCGACTAATGGGCCGGCGGCGTCATTGGGCCGTACTTCTTCCGTGATGATCAAAGCCGGCACGTTACTGTGAATGGAAATCCTTACCGCTCAATGATAACCGAATATTGTTGGCCCGAATTGGACGATATGGACTTGGAAAATATGTGGTTCCAACAGGACGGCGCCACAAACCACGCAGCGAATTTCACAATCGATTTATTGAAAACCGAGATTTGTGAACGTGTTACCTCACGAAATGGCCCAGTCAATTGGCCGCCTCAGTCGTGCGATCGTACAGCAGTATCGGCAGATTTATGCTTGAAAACCGTCGAAAATTGGGTGTAGCGTCTGGACTTCTGCAAGCGTGCCCGTGGTGCCCATGCAAAAGAAATAGAATTCCATACATAATGGCATCAAATGTACTTTCACAGGAATAAAGAATTTAATTCATATCCCAAACCATTTTTTTTTTTTTTAAACTTTTGTAGCGTTCCTATTGAAAGCCCCTGTACAACAGTATGCCCGGGATACCTGTACTATTCTTTTTATCATTTATAAATTGGCAAACACGCTTATCATTTGCATTAATTTCGCTCTCCATATTTAGAACAAAGTTTTGATATAGGAACTTATTCAAAACATCAAAGTAGTTTTTTAATCCACAGTAGGTTTCACAAAGATACGTGTCGTTATTTGATTTACGATTCCGCTTATATGTTTTCATTTTTTTATTGTTAATAATGAATTAGTTAATTAAGGTAGATTTCCAGTTGATCGAGTCTAATCATTGCACAATTACATCGAACTTAGCTTTAGAGGAGTCATACTGATCATAAGGGTTAGAAATTGGCATAATACAAGTAATAAACTGTAAGCTTATGCACAGCACTTTGCACAACTTAGTTAGGTAGAGATGGTGACGAGAAGAGCTTGACATCGGATTGCAGTTGATTGTCTACGAAAATTAAATCTAGTAACCGATTATTCTCTTTACAAACCTTGTTGATTTGGTTGAGGTTATACTCTGCGAAAGTGTCGAGAATCTCGCATTCACTCTCACTAGAAACTTGATATGGCGTCAGTTGGCCAATATCACAATCATAGCTCCATAAGGCTGATTAAAATTGTCTACGATAGCAACATTCTGATTGTCCATGTGATTACTTAGTATTTTACAAGAACTATTTACAGGTATTTTATATAATTCAACCGCACTAAGCGGCGCTAGTTGCGGATATGGAAATGTCATGCGATTTATTAACTACAAGTTTAACAATTTAATCTATGTCAGTGTAATTTTCCTTTTCACTACGGTAGTATAGCCGGCATCATAGATAGTTATTGAGCTGAACCGACTGGTTATTGGGCATCGATACATTCATAACACCATTGGGATTGGGCGAAGCAGGAAATGTGTTAGCGGAGACAAAGTAGACAATGAATATTCATGGAATGGAAAGAAAATAAATGGTCTACATCTAATCCAATAAAAAAAACAGTACCACTATAGATAATAAAACTTATGTAAACCATGAACAAGAAATAAAAAATGTAATTCCGCTCGTCGAAACGAACAAGTAAAAGTATTAGAGATCTTAACTTCTGAAGCTCATTACAAATTTACAAATATATAAGAAATGTATAAATTCCTAATGCCAATTGAAGAACATCCTTTTAGTTTTTTTATAATACTATTAACTAGCGCGATGTTTGAGTTAAACGTGAAACAACTGAGAACATTGATTGCAGCCTGGCTATCACTAAAAAAGAAATTGACTCTTGTTAGAATTCCGGTTCCAAGCTAACCTGCAGCTTCCATAATTGCTGAGTTCTCAGCTTAAAATACGCTGCTGTGGTCTGGAAACAATTTGCAGACAGGGTTTCGTAAGAAAACAACTCTTCCAACCTTACCGTCGAGTTTCGTGCCATCTATGTAGATAACGATAATATCAAGTTAAAATCTAGTTTCCACTCCTGCCTACTTGGAATTCTTGTAGTAAAATTGGTTTAGAAACCGATCCATACGCTCGGAGTTTCAGAATACCACTGCAATGTCTCTCTTAATCGCAGAGCAGCCAACTAGATCCAATGGCAAGATATCTTATATAGCTGAGGTATATTGGAACTATTTTCAGTCATCCCGTGTGAAGTTTGGTTGTGAGACAAACCCGTTCAGAGAAAGTTCTCAGAAAGAAAAATAGCCGAAAATTCTTTGCCTCTAAACCCCAAACCAAACCTGATAAGTGATGATGGAAAATCGGCCCAATATTGGGCAACTAGTCGGAGAGAAATTTAGTACAATCTCAATGTGACCATGCTTAAAAAAGGCATGTTCATCTAGCTTATACCGTATAATGTTTTGCCCAGTACTCTCTTACGGTTTTGAGCAATGAGAGTGGGCTATCTCCCTAACTTACCTTCATCCCTTATATCTGTGCTCCCTTACTGAATGTATCGAGTGTTCAAATCGCTACCGATCGGAATATTACGGGTCTCATAATTGGTCACCAAGTTCTGCCCAGTTGAATAAGGAGGGCGTTCAGCGTCCTTAAAGCATATATGCTGATACCAGCACGATGGACCTACCTCCTAGTTCCAAAAGCATTACCGCCATCACTGTAGTTATGCAAAAGAGCGATATTAAATTCTGCTTTAGCCAGAATGCGGGCTGTTATTTTCTTTTACCGCGTATCTTAAACCCCGAGCCTTTAAACTTACATACCCTTGAGCTCCAACCCCATGGTTTCTCTATGAGCGCTACCGCAACGTCGGCTTTGACCAGGCGACATAGAAGAGTAGCCACAGCTGCTTTAAATGTGTGCAGGTCGATTTGCAGTACTCTCAAGTTAGAAGACCGCCTTCCCCTTCATGGTTACGAACGTGATGTCAGCTTAGCACTCCCCGTTGCCGTGAAGCAGTTCCCTACCCGCAAATATACTATGCATTGTTGGTGCTTAGTTTGATGGGGCCATCGGCCTTCTCAACCGAGATAACCTTCCAATCGTGCGATGGAAGGGCCGGGCTCATCACCTAAGGCATTTTGAGAATGCTTTCTGGTGCCAATGCTATCACCGGAATCCATGAATGCTCTTCCTACCCACCGCCGTCAGTTTAGCCCCAATGTAAACGGGGCGTACCTTGCAACGGCAGCATGGTACAGTGCCACCGATCTCGGGTCTTCAGAGGCAACCCTGTGGCCCTTTTGGAGCTCCTTCACCGATTTTTGGTGTTTTGATAAAATTTGATACAAACACTCGAGTTTTGGAGATACGTGTCTCAAAGTTTCCATCATTACCACAACCTCGGTGTTTTCATTTGCTCTATCTTGTCGCCTCAATCCACTCTGAAGCCTCTGCCTTTTTGGATTCAGGCTTCACAGCTGCGCCGCAGGGCTCTGCCGTTTCCAGAACAATCCCCGCAAGGAAGAAGTGATCGTTGGTGCGGTAATATCCACATACTTAGGAAGCCACGTAACTCGAGTCTTATAAAAATTTCTCTGCGAAGACTCCCTCTAAGTTCTTGGAGACATGGATTTGATTTTTTTGAAAGGATTTTTTAGATACGAGTATAGCTTGCATTATTTACTATTTAAGTTTTCTTTACTTTGCAAGATCATTTCATATAATTTAAATAATACCTTTAATTTGAAAGGCAGGTCTGGCTGCATTTCTATGAGATCACTACTTGATTCCAAAAAAGAAACTGGTAGTAAGCATGTTACTTTATGTTGATATTGGCATACAAACTAAAATTCTGAAATGCTACTAAAAATTTAACAGAACTGGCGTTGAATCTTTTATTAGCTAAAAATTCTTGCTAATTTTTTATAATTTTCTTTTAGTAACGATGTTGCGCCATTTCATCCATGAAAAATAATTTTGAGCACTTGTTATATGGAGGAAAATGCCTAAAAAGTATCAAAAATTAACACAAATTTTAAGTGAGCTTAAACTTGCTTTTTTTATATCGGAACTGAATTCGTCATGAAACTTCTTTCCCAAAAAAAGCGGAAGCGACCCTTCAGTACTCTAAGAAGAGTAAAGACTTGACTTCGTTCAATTATAATAGAAACTCCATTAAATGGTTAATAATTGAGGAGTAGTAAACTAGCAGGTAGACTAGCATGCCACCTCTAACACAGGAATCAAATAAGAACGAATTATACACAATTTAATATTTAGCTTAAAACAACGGATACAAAAAGGATCTGGTGGATAAAACTAGATGGATTCCTGGAGCGCCAAAAGAAGCGGAGAAAAAGGCAAGCAGGCTTGCACCGTAATTACTGGGACGGAAATACAGAGGACCCACTAAATAGGCGAAGCGTTCACAATTTAACTTGCAAACGCCAATATGGCTACCTAGAGGAGAAAGGGTGTAAAATAAAGGCAAGGTTTCGCCAAAACATACGGGACTGTTACAAAAATATACAGAAAGCCATTGTAATACCTGAGTCTAAGTTTGGAAACCATATATGCAACAATAAATGCTCACTAGCACACAATAAGAAAACAGCTAAAATTCTGCTTGTGCAACAGAAAGGGCCACCTGAATGCGCCTGAGAAAGAGGAAATATACAAACAAAAAACATTTGGCGGAAGAATAATAAACGCACACAAACTCAGATCCAATATTTGAGCACCTAAAACTTGTTAACAAAGAAACAAAACAAGAACTAAGGTAGAATAACAGGTATCAATTATGCTTATTTTTTATTGGCGCTATAACCGTCTAGGCGATTTTGGCCGATTTATGCTTGATGCGCCAGTTGCTTCTCTGCTTTGCCAACTGGCGCCAGCTAAAGACACAAGCTGAAGCCAAGTCCTTCTCCAGCTGGCCTTTCCAACGTTGAAAAGGCATTCTTCCCCTGCCACCACCTGCAGGTGCCGCGGTGAATAGTTTCAAGGCTGGAGCATTTTCTTCCATACGAACATGATCTAGCCAACGTAGCAGCTGAATTTTAATTCGCAGACATATGGTTAAGTCGTTATTAAGCTCAAGCAGCTCATCGTTCCTTCGCCTGCGATATTCTCCTTGGCAAAGACGTAAAGGTCTAAAAATCTTCCGCAGAATTTTTTTCTAGAGCATTCCAGGGTCATCCCATATGATGTTGACAGCGTCCATGCTTTGCGCCAAACAATAGCACGGGTATGTGGGAATTGAGGGACTTACAGAGCGCGGTTTTCGTTCGAGGAGATAGGGATGTACTACATAGTTGCCTACTCAGCCCAAAGTAGCACTTGTTGGCAAGAGATATACTTCGTTGGATTTCGAGGTTGATATTATAGTTGGTGTTAAAACTCTACTTTGTTAAAATTGTAACTGCCAGCAGTGACCCGGGAGTCAAGACGCGAATGCGCTGACAATTTATTTGATGTAAGGAGGTACTTCGCTTCGCCCTCGTGCACCTCCAGACCAGGCCTTTTACAAAGGCGTATCAGTTTTGCAGGGATACCAAATACAGATATCCCGGCATATATGCAATTCTTCTCGTGCTTTGAAAAGCTAATTTAAAGTCAACAACCGGGCATTTTTATTTATATACGTGAATTCGGTTTATCGAGCGCTTTCGTGAAATTTTTTATTTTTGCAACGATTTGGCTGGCATACTCTTTATAAACCAACCATCATCTAGGGTTGAAGTTTTGTGCTCCTTGCGAAATGTGTGTGGTGCTGTTGCCTTGGTTAAGGAGAACTATATCTACTTCAGTACTACAAATATTTTTAGAAGGGTTGCACTATTTTGGTTGTTTTTTTGCTTACCCAATCGGTAACCCATTAACGTCGCCTGCAATAATCATTGAATGGCTTTCTGTTGCCGTGTTTACAACACCAACCAAAAACCCCTGAAACTCAGCTTCGTCAAGTATGGTGATGCATAACAATTAAAACGTGAATGCCTCTAACTTTAACCCAGACGAACCTGGACGTACGGTTGCGTCATATCCGAAGTGCAGTTATTTGAAGACGGTAGTATATACCGTTTGAGGAAAATCTCCCAGTGCCATATCCGAAGTTCATATATTTGAAGACAGAACTTTATACGGTTCGGAGATAATCATCAGGTATGAATATGTTGTAAGTTTCTTAGCCCTACTTTGTATTTATATTACGTTCACCTTCTCAAGTTTTACCTACTTTTTAAGAAAATTATATTATTAACATACACTATAACTAAAACCTGACCGTTCTCCGTCAACCAAATGACGAATCGAGTCGAAATGCAGAATAAGGCGGATTATCTGCATTATGTATTTAAATTATTAAATACCGAATATTTATTGTGTGCACAGTATGCCATGGCACCAGAGCGGATTTTACCTCATATGATGATAGGGCCTTCAGTGCGGCTCGGCTTATAATTGCTAAACGCTCATTTTGATAATTCCTTCTCAAGTTAACCTCTGCACATAAGAGAATGGTACCTCCGCCTGAAAGATTCTGGGCATTTCTCCCATTGGCACAGACATGTGTGTTCATGGACCAAATACACCGGCCCTTATACCCTCATCAAAAAAGGGGGATCTCAACCATTTTCTCTCGAACCTTGGTGATATCATTCCCGTGGGGGCCTTATCCTCATCATCACCGTGTTCTGGGATGATATAATCTTCTCTTTTCCGTGACCTTCCCCTGCTATAGTGAGTAGGATGATGATTGTTCTACGGTTATGCGAAGCGGTGTCAAGTGTAGAATCACTTCCACAACCATGACTATACTGGGCTGCACCCTCTGGATTTACCCGCTTGACGCCTGCACGCCATTATTGCTTTAGTTGCTTTAGATGATGTTGCATCGACGTGCTCTTTCCAGAGAAGGCTGGAGTCCATAGTAAGACTCAGGTACTTTACTTTACTCACCACGCCGACTTCGGCCCCAGCCAATGGGACTGCTTTCATTCCTGGCAGCTTCCTTTTGTTTAAAAGGGTATGATGGCCATCTTGAGTGGGTTTATTTTAAGCCCTATTCCGGCATACTGTATCTTTGTCAGGTTTAACGCCCTTTGCACAATAGTCACATAGTGTGTCCTCATATTTCCCCCTAGCTTTAAAAGCATTGCCATCTATATAGCCTTGGCGGCGAATCCCATTATCGGATAGCGTTTGAAGAAGTTCGTCCACTACAAGACTCCAGTTGAGGTGATAGAACTCCCCTTGTGGTCATCCCTTACTGGGTTTAAGCTGTATAGAGTTATCTGCTACAGCTATTTCCGCTGTTCTGTACTTCAGGAGTGCTTCTATCCATTAGCATGCCCCTCTTCGTCAATACCAAACATACTCCTGAATACGAAGCGTTGTCGAAGGCTTCCTCTATGTCCACAAAGGCGCGTATTACATTCTCTTCGCAGTCAAAGGCTCTCTGTATTTCTGCCGTAAATTGGTATGGAACAATGTAAACCTATCAAGAACTACGATTTGAGGGCATGCACATGGAATGAAAAGGTTTTTTAACATCTCGCTGATTTGCCCCCACGCTCCGACGGAAGAGTGTGACGATGTGATGAAAGTGATCACACTGTCGGAAAATTCAGTCTCCATGACGAACTTTCGCTAACGGGCTGAGATTGTTCGACCAAGTCACGTGACTATCTTTAGATCGAAAAACGCGAAGCCAAATCGATCATATGGCCATAGCCGGGAGGCATGCTTCCGGTATATTAGACGTACGTACGTTCCGAGGACCGAACATCGACTCGTATCATTATCTCGTCGCACCCAAAATGCGCATATGCCTATGTGCCGCAATGTGCACACAAGAAAGTGTACGTTTAACACATTTTCAGTGAAATATTCGACAAATTATTTAATTGGTCTCTTTCATCCGAAGCCAAACTGTCCTTAGAAAAATGTAGTATCATATATATACATATGTCGCAAATGGAAATGTGCTTATTCTAGATTTCCGATAAACAATATACAAATACTTATTGCAAACAGACTTAAGGTATTACAATTTCTTTCTTTTTAATCTTTTGTTTTTCCGACCTGGTGAAAAGTGGAGAACGAAAAATGACACAAAAGATGGCACAACGCCAAACTCCGTTTGTCTGCAAACAAAACATGACAATGGATGACGGGAAATCGTTCTAATATAAATCATATTAGGACTGATTTATGTTCGATTCTATGCTAGGATTTAAGAATCAGTGTATTTATCAATATTCTGAGATCGTTGCTACCGTCTTTTATCGACTATAGGCATCGAATCTTTGGACTTCGCGCACGAAGCGAATTAAAAACACTCTACGCATTGTACTATATGGAAGTTAGACACAGTTTAGCAGCGTTCCTAGCTTCGAGAATCAAAAACATACTCAGTGAATCTAGGCACCATATTGTTGAAGGGCACCATATTGTTGAAGGGCTCAAGATTAATACAATGGGGCTTATTCCAAAGGCATACCATACCTCGAATGCGGCTTTGCACAACGAGTATACGTTTAACCATGCCAAGCAAATGAATATTAAAGAGCCCATCAACTATACATATAGTTTTGGAATACGCATATGAACTCGACATCAACCTTAAACCTGAATATTCGTTGAAAAAACAAACCTCCTCCATGGGCTCTACTAACGTCTGTCATAAAAGACAAATTAATCTTTACAAGTAACGCCTCATTAAGACAACTCATTATGCACCGCGAAAGCGAACTGAGGTCAGAACTCGAAAACTATAAAAAAGTTACTACTTTTGTCTTCTTGTCTTTACCGCCGAAGCATACGCCGTAAAAGCAGCAACCTAGTGGACCTCATATGTACCGACAACCTCGTAACAATTACAGCCGTAATAAGACACTTTACTTCAGCCCTCTAATCGTTAGCACGCGAGACAAGCTGGTCGGCTACGAAAATAAGTTAAAACTTATGTAAATCCCAGGTCACTGCGGAATTCAAGGTAATGAATTTTATCTACAGAACACATTTTGGAGCAATTCCTGCCTACCGAGATATCAGGGAAGACATCTTTGCTCCTACTTTTCAGATAAGCAACAACGTATAATAAAATGAAAATCTACATATTTATTTCCAAAGCGAAATTAAGCATCTTATCTAACGTAATACATCAAATTTATTTGCTGGGAATATACTCTCTTTATATACATACATATATACACTTAACCAGTTCTATATAAAAAAAACAATCAAAATAGATTACTTTAATATGTCAATAAACATAAGCCCACACAGAAGACCTTGTAGCTAGAGCTGCTTAACTACTTGTAGTACGATAACTTATAATTATACTTTATTTTACTAAATAAATAAAAAAAAGTCTTATATATAAAAACACGTGTTACTGTTTTTTATGTTCGCACTCTTCTGAAACCGCTCTACCGCTTTTTATGAAACTTTGTAGGTACGTATATTTGGGAGGTCATAAAGTATATTTTGTGCTTCGGATAAGGTTGCCACCTGTTTGAATAATATAATATAATGTAATAATAATAAAAAAAAAGTTTGGCTCTTACGCCATAGCTTGATGTTTGGCCGAACTTCTCCTAGAATTTGTGGTGTGCGTCTCGATATTGTAAAACAAATTGAGGGGTCTACAGTTTTACGCCGACTCCGAACATCGAATGTTTTTTGTGAAAAGTTGTGTCATGGCAGAAATACACTCGGAGGTTTATCATTGCCAGCCTCTATTGGAAAAAACATTTTCTATAATTTTTGGTGTTACTTGCCCCAGCCAGAATTTGAACCCGGGACCCACCGAATGTAGGGCGCCCACGCTGCACATTCGGCTACGGTCATTACAAATAATCCCTTCCCATTATCCAAGTTAACAACATAAATAAATAAAACTAAAAGACTGATAAATATTCCGTCAGTAATAAATATAACTATAATCTTAGCCAACCATTATGGTATTCCAATAAACAATAAACAAATACCGTATCTAAAGTGCCCCAATTGGCAGCTCACATCAACCACCATAAATACCATCTTACATGACTTCATCAAAAATGAAACATCCCTATAAATTTACAATAAGTATTTCCCCGAACTCACAAATAAGTTTAAAAAATTTAAGTTCATCAACACAGATCGTTCAAAAACAGAAAATTGTGTTAATTGTAGTGCAGTACACAAAGATGAATTTTTGTTGGGCATCTACCATCCTATAGCTTGAATTACACTACAGAAATCATAGCCATATTTAAAGCTATAAAATTTGCCACCCAAACTCGAGGTAAAATCGCAATCGCTACAGACTCACTTTCATCTCTCGAAGCAATAAAAAACTTAAAAACTGTGAACATTTATGTAGACGCCATTATAAAATAGAAAACAAACTAAAACTGGTCTGGATACCAAGCCACGTACAAATCAGAGACAACGAATTAGCCGATCGTATTGCAAAAGAAGCATTGAAACGTCCACTCATTAATACCAACAACAGCATATCCAGTGTTTACATTCGAACAAAATATTACGTACGACAAAACTACCAGTTGGTATAAAAAAATTAGCCCGGAAAAGTTAAAACTAAACGAAATATCCAAAATCGACCATAACTCAGATCTAAAAAGAAAATACCTTATCAAGGTTGCAAGAATACGATTAGGACATAGCACTTTGACAAACCAACATTTAATAAACAAAAACGCTACCAATATATATAGTACTGCAATAGATCTCCAATTTATTTACTTATTTATTTATTTAAATGTAATGTAATTATTAATAATTATATTACAAAAGTTAAGAGGCACTAGCTGCTATGGCTATCGGCCTGAAAATATTCTAATGAATTTTGTAAAATACTTATAAGCTATTCTTAGAATAATATGCTGATGAGTATTATAAAATTAAATACAATGGAGCAGTTTATTTTGGTAGATGAAGTCGAAGATGTGAATTATGTTGTCTGAAGATGATTCCGTTAAGAAATTTGATGGCTTTTCATTTCCGAAGATGTTTTTCCTTGCGTTTTCAAACTTTGGACAGTTATCGAGTATGTGAGATGTTGATAGTGGGCAATTACATGAAGAGCACAGTGCTGTTGGGCTACCATTGACTAGGCGTTGGTGAGTGATCTTCGTGTGTCCTAGTCGAAGGCGCGTAAAAACTTTTATTTTATGGGATGGAAGTGCACTTGGCGGGAGGGATTTTGAACGGGTTGGATTGACATGTTTTTAAGGATGTAACCCATTTTTCATCTGCGTGTCCTTCAGCAGCTATTTGTATTAGTTTGAAAATGCGGACTGAATGTGAGACAAGGCCGGTGGAACACATTTTTGGCAGCTGTGTCAGCTTTTTCATTTCCACTAATACCGCAGTGACCTGAGATTCGCATTAGCTTTATTTTGTTAATGTGTTGATGTAGTTGCGTTTCGATTTTTCCAATTAGTGGCTCCTTGTTTGTGTCGCGCTAAAAGAGACTTTGCTGCTGGGGCAGATTACATATCTTCATTTTCTTTGACAACGGCGAATGATGTAGTACAATTGTCCTTAGACCCGTCAGTAAATATAAAGCTCCAGCCATTACTTTTCCATTGGCTTTGTATTGCGGTGAACGATTTTTGGAAGATTATTGGAGCAGTATCTCGTTTGGAGTAATAGAGTAGAGTAGAAATAAATGCGGATGTGGGTACGCACCAAGGAGGGAATTTGGGAGCTGAAGTGAGGATCGGCTTCACGGGAATATTTAAATCTTTGACACTCTGGACAACACGAAGGATAGTTGACGAGCGGTTTAATTTTCTTGTCCATTTTATGGAATTCTTAATATCGTAGTGTATAATAATATTGTTTGTAATGTATTGTATTGTAATGTATGTATTGCTCTGGTAAACTCGGTCTCTAATTTCTAGCAGTCCAGGTTCAGCCAGAAGGGTTTGTATAGGGGTTGTGGGAAACGCGCGGGGGCTTATACGAACAGCGGCATGGTACAGTGCAGAAAGTGTTGCCATAGTAGTTTTTGAGCAGTTTCCATGGACCGGTTGACCGTAATCGATGACAGACAGGATGAGTGATTTCATAATGTTAACTAATGTTATTTGATGAACGTTACTGTGTTTAGAAGCTAAATATTTTAAAATGTTTAGTCTGCTCGTAATTTTAGCTTTGAGTCTTTAGATAATAAAGTTTTGTCAAAAATAATTCCTAAAATTTTCAGCTTCGTAACATTTTGAATAACAGTATTCTAATATGTAAGCATGAAATCTTTACAGTTTGTCTTTTTGCATATATGAAGTGAATTACATTTTGTGTATGCGCCTAACCTGATGGCCCAATCCGACAAATCGTCAAGGATATTTGTAAATACGTTTTTAACATCCTTTAAGTCATTATTTTTGGAAAATATTAATACATCATCGGCGTAAACGGAATGTTCGATTTTATATTTTTTTAAGATAATACTAATTTCTTCAAATGCTATTATAAAATATATATATGATGGGAATAAGGGAGCCTTGTGCGATACCATTGTACGAGGATACCCTATCAGAATACGTGTTGTTTACTTTAGTTCGAAATGTTCTGGAAGATAGCAGAGTCAAACCACGTCAAACGTGACACAATATTTTTGGTCATTTTCTGGAATGCTGAGTCAATTGCATGGATCAATAGTACACACTAATATAAGAAACCAATTTGAATATTTTGTCAAAATAATGTATATTTTATTTAAATTTTGCAATTAAAAATTTTTGCACGATTTTCTTAAAAAATTTATAATTTTGGACTCGTTTGCAATAAATTGACCAAACTTTCAAGGTTTTTTTAAAATTGTGCACTCTTTCGATGGATTATTTTTTTATAATAATATTTTGCAAAATAAGGTAATTGTTTAAACATTTTTATAAACAAATTAGATTAATTATGCTTTATTCACGATGTTAATGAAAGCGCATAATGCAGGAATGTTGAGTAACTATTCCTCTTCATACCTATGAAAAAAAAATTTGGTATTTATTATAGGAACTATTTATTTTTGAATTTTACATGCATCAGTGGACCTACCGGCGCCTTTGTTTATCTAACGATTTGTTTATGTAGTATACGGTACTGTGTTGCTCGCAGCAGAGTCGCGCTTACCAGCAGTTGAACATCGTTAGATAAACAAATCGTTAGATAAACAAAGGCGCCGGTAGGTCCACTGATGCATGTAAAATTCAAAAATAAATAGTTCCTATAATAAATACCAAATTTTTTTTTCATAGGTATGAAGAGGAATAGTTACTCAACATTCCGGCATTATGCGCTTTCATTAACATCGTGAATAAAGCATAATTAATCTAATTTGTTTATAAAAATGTTTAAACAATTACCTTATTTTGCAAAATATTATTATAAAAAAATAATCCATCGAAAGAGTGCACAATTTTAAAAAAACCTTGAAAGTTTGGTCAATTTATTGCAAACGAGTCCAAAATTATAAATTTTTTAAGAAAATCGTGCAAAAATTTTTAATTGCAAAATTTAAATAAAATATACATTATTTCGACAAAATATTCAAATTGGTTTCTTATATTAGTGTGTACTATTGATCCATGCAATTGACTCAGCATTCCAGAAAATAACCAAAAATATTGTGTCACGTTTGACGTGGTTTGACTCAGCATGCTTTTTACAATATTGAAAGTTTTTGTCCCAGCATTCCATTTCTTTAACTGTCGTAAAACAATGTGGATACCAATTCTGTCAAAAGCTTTCTCGAAGTCGAGCCCAAGGGCAGTGACGTGGTTTCGATTGGAAATTGCTGTTGACAAATAGTGCTCGAGGTGTAAGAGAATATCCTTGTTTAATAGCTACTTGGTTGGGACTTATGTGTTTTTCTTTTAAGGGAAACCACATGAGGCGCTTGGCTATTATTTTTTCTAGGACTTTACTGACACAAGGAAGGGCCGATAACTCTTTATATTGTCCTGTGGTTTTTTTGGCTTTAGAATCGGTACAGCATCAGCGTTTTTCCAACTTTGCGGATAGATTCCTTTTTCAAAAATATTGTTAAATAGTTTTAACAACCTGCTCTTAATACCCAGAGAGGCATTTTCTATAATTGGGTAGGAAATCCTGTCGTATGCAGGAGTTTTTCCTTTGGCAGATAGAAGAACTTCGTTAATTTCGGAAAGCGTTATGAAATTCTCGATTTCTTTCGCAGCACTGGACAAGGGACCTGGATTGTAATAGGCGGAATTACGAATTTTATTTTGTTTCTAATAAATCTTTGCCCAAAATTGGAATCGCGAGAATAATTAGACCAGGTAGATGAGAAATATTTGCAAATGTTTTCCCTGGAAACAAGGGATCCTTACTCTAAATTAATTACTTTGATTTGGTTCTTTCTAAAAGTTCCTGTAATTAGTCTAATGTTGTGCCAAATTTCTTTTGGGTTTGAGTTAGGATTAATTGAGTTGGTTAACTGATTGAGACAGTTTCTTTTTGCTAATTTAGAGTGGTATCTGAATGCGGCATTAGCTTTTTTGTAAGCGATTAGGTTGTTTTCGGTTTGCTGATACTTATAATCTGCCCAGGCTCGTTGTTTTTTGAATCTGAGGGTAGCAATGTTGGTATTCCACCATGGCACTGATGGCTTATTAGGCTTGTTTTTTGTTTGTGGGATATTGTAATGGGAGGCTGTCCGTAAAATTTTTTTAATGATGGCTGCTTCCTGGTTGATGTTGTCTGATATTTGACTTTTTTGGGACAGAGAATCGCAGCAGTTTTGGAATTTTACCCAGTCTGCTTTGTCAGTGATGAATTTGGTGCGAAAAGTATGTCTGTTCTTCCCAAAGTCCTCTTCAATATATTTAACGATCGGGAAGTGGTCGCTTCCTCGAAGGTCTTTCAATATTTTCCACGAGCATTTTGGTACCAGGCTGGTATTACAAAAGGTGACGTCAACGTTTGTGCATGTTCGGTGGGTAGAAAAGTGTGTTGGTGATCCGTCGTTGAGTATAAAAGGTTGGAGGCCAATAGTACATCTGCAATAATCTTTCCCCTCGAGTAAGTAGTAATTGAGCCCCATAATGGGCTCCAGGCATTAAGGTCACCTATTAGAATTAATGGCGTGGATATGTTATTAAGGACTGATATAATATCTGTTGAAGAAAGCATTTAGCAAGGAGGTATACAGATAGATGTTAGCGTAATTCTGAATCCTATATTAATTTCAACTGCAATTATTGATACATTTGATGTTATGTTGAGTCTTGTGTGAGGAATGTGTTTTTTGTCAGCAAGCATATACCTTGTTTACTTGAGTTGTTGGTAATTAGATTTTGAAAATAACCTGTGTAGTTTTGGGGTGTAAAGGGTGAGATATTGTGTGATATGTGTGTTTCTTGTAATGGGATCGCTTCTGGGTTGAATTATTTTAGTAGGAGTTGCAACTCCTGAAAGTTGTTCCAATATCCCTTTAAGTTTCACTGTAGTATTTTGACCATTTCGATGCAAATAAGATTAGATTTGTTAATTGGTAGGTTTATTGAATATATTTGGAAGTAACTGTTGCTTCTTATTCTTCTTCATCCAACATGCCGGTATGGTTCGTGTTCTGAGCTAAAGTTTTATTTTCAGTAAAGCTTTTGTAAGTGTTATGAGAGTAGGTATGTGGTAGTAGGTAGTAGAGTGGTATGTATTAGGAGTTGTATGTGTACCGAAATTTGTTATATTTGTCGTTTCTAATTATTCTTCGCTTGACATTTAAGTGTCGTTTGCGAGGTGGGTTTGGAGATTGTTTGGTGTGAAGGTCTTGGGACGATTCATATGAGAATAGTTGGGTTGGTGAGTTGAGGAATTCACGGCATGAGAGAAATGTGATGAGTTTTCAACGAAGACGTCATTGTTTAGTTCTGTTGATGAATGTGTCAAGTGAGGTTGAGTTGAGATTTGTGGTGAGAAACTGTTGAGTAACTGGGTGAGGTTGGATGGATCGTAGATCTGCGGTGAGTATAATTTTATTGTTTCAGTTATGTAGCCGATTTTTGGTCTTTCTTTGTTAATTTGTTCTGCTTTGTTACATTGTGGCGTGAGAGTTTGATTAGGATTGATTTGATTTGTGTGAGTATGTTTAGTAGACGATGAATCTATGGTTGATTTCTCGGAACTAGGTGAGTTATTGTCATGTTGTTGATTATTGGAATGTGATATGATGGTAGAAAACTAAGGGGAGTTTGCAAAATTTTATAGAGTGTCCAGGCAATTGGCAACTTTTACAGCGTATGGGGTTTGGAATATACGGTCTAACATCCACCTTACGCCAAGCGATGTCCATTTGTTCTGGAATGTGGAAAAGGTCGAAGGTAAGTAGGACGACGCCTGTTGGAAGAACTGTATCGTTGCTTGATTTTCGCTGAAACTTATATGCTCCTACAACTCCTTGTGAGCTTAATTCACTGACGATTTATTCCACAGAGACATTGTTTAGGAATGGGGCGTAGACAGTTCCTTTATTGAAATTTAAGTTTTCCTGATATTTCGCTTTGACTGCGCAAATGCCAGGTAGTTTTTTTGGGGCTATGAATCGTTCAGCAACATTTTTATTGTTTACGAGCAATATTAAATTGCCATCGCGTAACTCAGATATTTGTCCAATTTCGCTGCTGACGACACGGATCGATTTGTGTACTGCGAAGTACGAGAATTGCGTAAGGGACTTGTTTGTATCACACGCTTCTAATACGATAAACTTTGGATTATTGTTATTTCTTTCAATATTTGGCAGATCGGAAAAGTCAATTATACCGGTATTAAGAATATTTTTTTCTTTCACTTTTTTCTATTTTAAAGTGGTTCTATCGGCTAGCAACGCAACCCGATTTGCTCCACTGGTAGGAGGCCCAGGGGTCATTACGAGTATTTATATGGTTTTATACACAGATTAATATAGTTTTATTTTTTTATTTCAAGAGAAATTAAGTCCAATTAAAGAAAGGGGGAAATCAAAACCACCTGAGGTGACACAGATGATCGCTAGTCTAAAGTAAACACGTCGAGAGAGTAAACAGTTCGCTCTTAGTGATAGTAGAATACTGTAGATCTCCAATTAACATATAGCAAATTTTAGAAAAACTAAAATTTTTTAATTCCCATAAAAGATCTACACCCAATACAAAACCAATGGACCTCCCTATAAACCCAACTCTCAACAACCTTAAAACTTTTATCAGCTACTTACAATATTGTAGTATATACAACAAAATCTAGCAAAAAACGCTTATTACAATTTATTTAATTTTTATTTTACTTTATCATGATAAGTACTTTTAAGCTTAATGCCACCGCAGTCATAGCGTCCCTTTTTGTTGTCATTAAGTTTTGACTGTAAATACAACTTTCTTAGTAAATAAAAAAAAATAACGGAAAAAGGATTATGATCTAAAGAAATGCAACTGGAATGTCCGAATCCTTATTGGGAAAAATGCCGTTGCCCAGTTGGTTGATGTCCTCGCAAAAGCAAAGGCTGACATCGAGACTTCGTCGCCAAGTCCTGTCGTTCACCCCACGATACGCACCAAAGCGATATGCTTTAACTCTTGTTGATTTGCGGCCACGCTTCATCGGAAGAGAAAGACGATGTGATCAAAGATCACTTCTAAGAGCACCTAGAACGCTCCTACGAGCGCTTCCCCGTCGTGGTATAAAAATCGTGCTTGTCAATTTCAATGTCAAAAGAGGTAAGGAAGGGAATTTTAGTCACACTATCGTAAAGTTTAGTCTCCACGACGAAACCTCCGCTAACGGACTGACACTGTTCGAGTTTGCCGGTGCTCGACAGATATTAATCTGAAGCAACAGTATTCAGCGCAAGAAAATCCACCAATTCACTTGGCTGTCTTCAGATCGAAAAACGCGAAACCATATCATATTGCGGTAGACGGAATGCATATTTCCAGTATATAAAACCTACGTATACTCCGAGGGCCGAACATCGACTAGGATCATTATCTTGTCGCAGCCAAGAGGAGTATACTTCTCTGTGCATCAAAGAAAGTGCATCATTTCTAGCCAGGGCGTACGACCGCATCAGAGCTCATATAGTCTAACATTACTTTATCAAAGATTTCCTGTCCAATAAAAAAATTCGTGCTAAATTGCACAACGAGGAAATGGAGTACCTCACAGTTCTATCAGCTGTCATATTCATAGCAGCATTCAATGAGATAAGCCAAACCTTATCTAAATATCCAGTAAGTAGTGCCTGTATGTATACGATTTTTTACTACCTCATGTCAACTCGTCCTGACTAACGTTAAACACATTTTCACTGAAAGCTTCAACAAATTAATCAATTGGTCTCTTATAAATAAATACATGGAATATAAAATATATGGAGCCAAGCTGGCCTCAGAAAAATGTAGTATCATACATACATACATATATGTCGGAAAAGGAATTGTGCATATTTTAGATTTTTGATGATCAATATACAAATATCTATTGCAAACAGACTTAAGATATTACGACTTGTTTCTTTTTTATGTTTTGTTTTTCCGACACGGTGAAAAGTTGAAAACGAAAAATGACACTGAAGATATCATAACGCCAATGACGGGAAATGGTTCCAATATAAATCATATTAGGGCATATTTATCTTCGATTCTATCAGTGTCCTTACATATATTAGATAGAAAGGCTAAATATCATTAAGTATCCATGATCACAACACTCATTTATACAGCCAAACACACTTTTCAATATTACGAGATCGTTGCTGCTGTCTGTAATCGACAATCATCAAAAACATACACGGTGAATCTGGAATTCCACATATTGCTGAAAGGCTCAAGATTAATACGATGCGGCTTATTCCAAAAGTATACCACACCTCGAATGCGGCTTTGCACAACGGGTATACGTTTAGCCATGCGCGCAAATGAATATTAAAGAACCCCTCAACTATACATATAATTTTGGAATACGCAACGCCATCAACCTTAAACCTAAATATTCGTTGACTAGCAAACGTCCACGATGGGCTCTAGTGACTTCTGTCATAGAAGACATATTACGGCCACGGGTATACTTTTAATGCATGCGTTTTCGTATAGTTATATGTTTATGAAAGTATTGTTCTTATTAAAATATTATATTTAAGATATTTTTGTAATTGTACATATTTATTATTTATTATATTAAACAATTTCAATACCATACTTGTAACAATAGGTATTATTATATTTTTCTTCTAAAGTATGAGGATATATGCACTTTACTAATGCTATTTTTAAAATTAAAATTAAGAAATTTAGTCAAAGATAGAAGTGCAAATACTATCGTGGTAACTGTGAACCATTTTATAATTCATTGCGTTAGCCATCTAACCATCCAAATTTGAAAACGCACGGTCAATTTACGTTCCTGCAGGTGTAGTAGAGCATTCTAGACTAAAAGTGATCTAAAACTGATTTCCATGAGAAACTTTTCTATTCTATCCTCAGTACACTTTAGGCATATATTAAAATTCCCAAAAATTATGTCTTTCTGATTACAAATGTGATTACTTAAAATATCGCGGGTTATATAATTTTCAAAAGGTTTCTTACTCAGTTAAAATGCAAAGCGTGCCTATGTCTATATCTATCTGGCTTGCTTTATGCTGTTACAAAAAACGTTAAGTGAATAAAGTTATCAAACACTGGGCACCACTGCGCTCGGGTGTGAAAAGTATCGAAGAGTCTAAGTTTGGATTCAACCGAACCGTAAATACCTCGTACAGGTTTTTATTTCAAAGTTAATCGTATATATAAAAATGGGCGTGAGTCCTTCATAGGCTTCAAAAAGCCTAAATTTCTTTGTAACTCCACAACTATTTGATGCAAATGCACAATATTTGGTATAAAGATCATTTATATGAGGCAATATATTTTTTGATGGGACAAAGGAGAACTCATGCCTCCATTTAAGGCGAAGTTGCTATTCACAATATCTTTCCACCTAGACGAACATATTTGATATTCGATATATACATACTTCTCTAAAAACAAGGTATAAAGTATATCTTAAGCACAAAAGCAATGTTCAATATATAAACAAATGTGTCTTTATTGGACCGGGGTCTTTAGCCGGGTTTGCTAGTATAACAACATTTTGAAATCTTCAACGACTTTTATTGATTTAAATACAAAAGGGAAAGTAGCAGGATTTTCATTATGTCTCTCTCCAATTAAAATACCAAAATTGAAACATTGCGTGACATGATTTAGTAAAATCCGCCGGCTATGTTGTGGGTGTTGGCGGCGGAGCTAATGATAGTAATGACGTTGAAGATGGCGAACGCGCTTGGACATATATGGAAAACTATAAGGGTGACGCTACAATACCGAAATACTACACGGCAGATACGCAACAATATACGAATCAGGAAGCAGTCAGGACATTTATTCACGGACTGAACAGCAAGTATACCATCAGCGTCCTCTATAGGCTATCGCGAGCTTATCTACCACGACAACATTAACTCACAATTCGATGTCCCGCAATACAATCACCACAGACCATCCAATACATCGCCGCATCACCCACCACCGAACAGAAGATACCACGAGGAACCACGAAGATACAGACCTAACGTGAGAGAGCAATATACTCAAACTGCACTTAGGCTACAACCCCAACCAATGGACGCAGATCACTCACGCCAAATAAAAGGACTACCTCAAAATAACTCATTTCGAGGAGATCCACAAAAGAGAGAACGAAACTATTCCATTGAAACTTGTAAAAGTAAAACGTTTCAGCCAAAGCAGATATCAACCTTTTCGAGTATAAGCTCAGTTATAAATAGAGGGCGAAGAAAGAAAGTGAATATGTACAAAAAATCAATTATAAGATTAATAGTGAAAAATTCAGAGCAGAAATCGACGAGATTATGCAAAAAAATGAAAGCCCTAACGCAATACTACAATATTCAATGCAACCACGGTATAAGCTACCATTAGGACGAATTCTGAAGATCCTATTTGGACCATGCAATATTCGTACCTTATGTCGAATAATGAGTTCATTAACAAAAAAAATTATTAAACTTCTATAAAATTAAATGAGCCACCCCAGCAAAAGTCCATACAACAGAATGGTCGTAGGCTTCCATAAACTGAACGCCCGAACTAGTACATTTAGATACCCCATACACATGACCATACAGAATTTAGGTGATGCAAAAGTATTTACAACTTTAGATTTAGAATCTGGATTCCATCAGATCCTTTATAAAGAATCTGGCAGCGGAAAAAACAGTTAGTGTAAATGAAGCTAAATACGGTTTCCTTCATATGCCGTTCGGCTTCAAAATGCCCCATCAATTTTTCAGAGTTGTGTAGATGATGTCCTGAGGCCGTATATCGGCACATTCGCGTATGTATATATAGATGATTTTCTCATTTACTCTTCCCCTCCTGAAGAACATATCGAACACATCCGCATAATTCTAAATGCGTTTCCCCAAGCCAACACGATGGTTTCCAATGAGAAATCTCATTTTTTCAAGACTCTGTGGAAGTGCAATGTGGTATGGCCGATCTTATGAGTATGCAGTTAAGTTGAGCGACTATACTCAATCCCTACTCTGAGCAACGTGAGTACCCATGTGCGAGATACGGTAGCCAAGCCTGGTGGAGGCCACTCCAAAATATTCGGTTTAATAGCCCACTAAAGACAGCAGCATATATTCGCTATTAGGTACGGCTGCAAGCGGGCGTATGTCAGCTATATAAATTCGTCTCGAAAACCAAAAAAGTAAAAACACCAGTATCTGGTTGTGCGCTGGGGTTGGGTTCCGCTACGTAAAAAACTAAAGCCAATGAAAAATTTCAACAAGCTTTGAAAGAGATCTCCCTTTTTTGATGACGACTAAATGCAATGTATTGGGAACTATGAGTTGAGGGCATGCACCTGGAATGTCCGAACCCTTAATGGAGAAGGTGCCGCTGCCCAGGTGGTTTATGTCATCGTAAAAGCACCGCCATCCAAGATATGAAATTGGCGGGGCAAATTTGGACCATATGACCTCTACTGTCATGTAAAGGAACGACTTCAATGCTAGGAAGGGATCTTTGATTCAGATTCAGTCTCCACAATGAAACCTCCGCTAACGGGCTGAGACTGATCGACTTTGTTACGGCTCGAAACATGGTAATCTGTAGCACCAGGTTAGAGCACCAGAACATAGGCCAAGCCACGTGACTGTCATTATCTTTTTGCAGCCAAGATGCGCATACGCCTCCGTGCAGCAAAACACCTGCGACTAAATACACAAGGACATTCCGACGTCGGAAAGCTGCAATCGCAAAATACAGCTACTAACTTTGCTACTCGAATCTCGCACCTGGTCACTAAGAGCACTTCGTAACAAGCCCGAATTCGCGAGCAATGGGAACACAATCTTCTATCATCACGTGACGCCGCTGAGGAAGTCATTGGAAAAACCATTCTTACGATGGGAATGCCACGCCGCTACGGAAAGTAAAGATGCTGCCTACAGGGCCACGCTGCGATCGGGCGCAAAACAAGCTGTATGAGAACGCCAACGGGAGGTAAGAAAGGATAAGACACGTATTGTTCGCAAACTACTCACTACATTTTTTAGATGAGAGAACGGTGGAACATAAAAATAAAAATCGCCTTGCACGAACTTGCACTAGAAGTACTACACAAAATAAAAGAGGAGTTGCAAACCCAGGTTGAACTCCTTCAACTAAATTTTAGCAAACCTTTCGAAATAACCAGATATTAAAAAGACGGAAAAATTTCATTCAAGAACCGGTGCAAAACTCGTTTAAACATCCGGACATCAGAACGTTTTCGGCGATGTACTTTCTCGCCTGCGGATAAACACTACATTAAATTCTGGGCAATCCCAACTTTCAGCGAAAAGCTACCTAGCCCAGAAAAGCACACAACAAGGAAAAATTTTGTACCATCCGAAAGGAGAAAATTTACCCCTCACCAAACCATTTGGCCTCGCTGATGAACCTCAACAGGCAATTTACCTCGGTGCTGGAAACCTCACTAAGGTCATGCAAAAACGGTGATCCCAGATATCGCATTCTGCTTTTACACAGTGCTGAACACTTACACAGTAAATGCAAGATCGTTTCCTCCTCCTCGCCATTCTTGAAGCTCCTACAGCATCTTCGGAAGGGTACTCCAAACCTTTCAGCATGTTTCCTTATCAGACAGTGCCCTGTTAGAGCTCGGATGACGTTGGAAATGATTTCCCTTTTTAGAGAGACAACGCTGCGCGACCGTTTCCAATCCCATTTAGGCCACGTCTGCCTTGAGGTTCGATAGGTCGTATTTTGCCTCCATCTGCTGTCAGCTTGTTTATATGTACAATCTCTGAGTAGCAGTTTGCAAGTGGCAAACGGCATCCCAATGCGTTTTTTACCTTGAAGAATCTGCTTGGTCGTACCTTGTCTTGCAAGTTCGTGTGCCATGCAGTTTCCCTCTATGTCCCGGTGACCAGGGACCCAAATAAGGTACAGTCTGTTCTGCTTGGGCATCTCCTGCAGAGATAGGCGGCAGTCCAGCGCGATGTTTGAAATAAACGTGAAAGAGCTCAGAGCTCTGATTGCAGCCTGGCTGTCACTAAAAATGAAGATGTCTCTTCCTATAATCCCGGTCCCAATCTTTTCAACCGCCTCCATGATAGCTGTTTCGTGATAAAACGGCTCCTCCTACCTTATTATCGAGTTTCAAGCCATCTGTATAGATGACAATGCTATCAGGTGGAGTATGAAACACAAGTTTCCACTCCTCCCTGCTTGGAATTCGTGTAATAAAGTTACTTTCAGAAACCGATGTCAAGGCACACCGATCCGTGCTGCTCGGAATAGAGCAGAACTTGTTAAAAATACAAGAGTGCCCTTGGATTTCAGGGTGCCACTGGGATGTCTCTCTTAGTCGCAAAGCAGTCATCGCTGCCATCTGTTGTCCAACCAAATCTAAAGAAATCAAGTCTAAAATGGCGTTCAAAGCCTCATTTGGAGTGGTTCTGACCGCCCCACTTATGCAGATCATACTAGATCTTTGCACCTTGGTGAGTAGTCTGCGGTTAACCTATTCATCTAATGCAGGCCACCATACGATCACCCCATATAGGAGTATTGGTCTGACGGCCGCTGTGAAAATCCATCGACAGATCCGGAGATTAAGACCCCATTTCCTGCCTATGGCCCTCTTACATGTGTAGAGGGCTACGGAAGCCTTCTCAGCCTTCTCATGACGTTGAGATAGATTCTCTTTCCAGTTCAACTTCCTATCTAAAATAACGCTTAGAAATTTGGCACTTGTAGAAAGACTTAACCGGATACCTTTTTGCACCGGTGGAGTCTCCGAAGGTACTTTATACCTTCTCGTGAAAAGTACAAGTTCCACATTACTTGAGCTGACCCTGGGCCCGCAGTGGGTGGACCACTTGGATACGTCCCGAAGCACTCGTGTTATCAGCTCGCATAATGTCTGTGGAAACTATCCCCTGAGTGCAATCGCGACGTCATCAGCGTACGCGACAACTTTTGCGTCACCCCATGCCGTATCTCGCAGTAGCGTATTTACGGTGAGGTTCCACAGAAGTGGGGATAGGACACCTCCTTGTGGCATCCCCCTCGACACTTGCCGCGACAATTCGCTCGTACCCAGCTTAGCCCTTACTACTCTGCAACAGAGTAGCTGGCCCATTAACTCAACCTGTGAGTGTTCAACCCCTAGATCCCTAACGGCGCCAGTTATAGCTTCTGGAAACACGTTATTAAGGGCGCCTTTAATGTCCAGGAAGGCTACAAGACAGAACTCCTTGACGCTGAGAGACTTCCTAATATAGTTGACCAAGCTATGGAGTGCAGTCTCAGTAGATTTGCCTTTGCGGTAGGCATGCTGGTCATTAGACAGTAGTCGACTGTCGATGGTATCGGAAAGGTATCGGTCGGAACAATCCTTTCAAGTGCCTTAAGAGCAAAGATGACAGACTGATAGGCCTAAGATCCTTTGTGTGAGGCCTTAGGAATAAAAACAGCCATGACATTTCTCCATGCCAACGGTATGTGATTCAGTTTGAAAAAGGCCCTGAAAATAGTAGAGAGCCATTTTGCAGACAGCTCCAGTGTCTTAATTAGCTGGGCAGGTATTATCTCATCCGGCCCTGCAGAACTGTATGGTTTAAAGCTTTGGATAGCCCATTCAACCTTTTCTTCCGAAACCGGTATGTTGACGGGGTTGGAAGAGATGAACGGAGGAATTTCTTCCTCCGCAGTTGTATTCCCAGGGAAGTGGGTATCTAGTCGCAGTTCAAGGGTTTCTTTTCCCGTTAAGGTCCAGGAACCATATTGTTTTTGCAAGAAACCTATCGGGTTAGAGCATCCTGCGAGAACCTTCCTTAGCCTGGCTGTCTCGGAATCACCCTCGATGCCGCCGCAGAAGTTTCTCCACGAAGATCTCTTTGCCGCCCTTAAAGCTTTTTTATAGGTTTGCATAGACTTTTTGTACCTTAGCCATACCAGCTCGAGACTAAGTCTCTTGGCTTTCTTGAAATTTTTCCTACAAGATTTTCGTGGTGAATCCAACTCACGTGACCACCAATGGGGTTTACGTTTTCTTCATTAATTTTGGTTCAGAGCAAGCCTGATCTCAGTGTAAAAACGTCGACCATGTCCTTTAGATCTCCGATACAACTAGGTTCAATAAGAGGTTCGCTGGTTAGCCTATCCTCAAACAACATTTTATAAGAGCGCCAATCTGTGTTTTTCAGGGTTTTACGCACCTTCAATACGATTTCAATATAACGATGATCAGAGAAGGAGTGTTCATCTAGAACCCGCCAACTCTCGATCAATTCAGATAGACTAACACTACATAGAGTTATATCTAAAACTTCTGCAGCTCTCTCATGCGAGAAAGTCACTTCCTATCCTCCAGCCACGACGGTGATATCAGCCTCGCACTCTCCGTCGCTGAGCAGCAGCGCCTTCTTCGCAAACATCCTATGCATTGTTGGTGCAAAGTTTGTCTCAGAGGAGACGCTGCCTTCAGCGTCGGAAAGTTCCGGTTCCGGCCATTGCTGCGCCCGCACCAGAGGCACGCTAAGCTTCCCCGCGGTACATATTAATGATGACCTCAATGAGTCCACCACCTCCAACTTAGCCCCTGGGTAGACAGGGCCCACCTTTGCAACGGCGGCCTTATACAGCGCCACCGAACTCTGGTCCTCACAGGCTACCATCTTAATATGGCCCTGGTACCAACTAGCGTCCTTACAGGCCGGGGGTGTTCCAGGATTCTCCAGCAAAACGTCAAATATGATTTTCTTCAGAGATGCCTTCACCCACCTCCATTGGTCCGTTGGTATGGACTCGAGCTCGTTGCCTCGGCCCATCTTTGTCATTTAGCCGGAGGCACTCAGTTTTGCGCCGAAGCTCTAGTAACCCGGAAGCCAGGCAGCATGGCTTTCGCCCTTTCCACCGCTTCCTTCGCGCTCTGGGGCAACGTTTCCATCGGGACCCCGTCGTATCTTTTTAACGTCTTCGCGGCCTTATGCTTATCAGCGAATTTTGGCCGCTCCGATTACTTCTACTGAGAGGTGTGGCTCGTAGTTTCCATCGCTGCTACGCCCTCCATATTTTCGTATGCGGCTGCTTGTCCCCTTAATACACTCTTGCCAGGCCGTGAGACCTCTGCCTTCGCGAGGTTAGGCTTCGCAGCCGCGACGGTGTTTGGCGGGCCCCTAGCTTTACTGGTGCTAGACCCCGCCATAAGACCCATGGTCACGGGCCGGTGTGTGACACCCACCTCCAGCCCGGAAGAGCCCCTAACGGAGCGAAGCGGCGCAGAGGAAATTTTTGTGCTAGGCGCTCGCGCCTGCAAAGTCTTACCCCGGTGGTGGCATGGAAGTTAAGCCTCATCCCAACGCCAAGGAGACCAACGATGAATTAAGCATTATTTCGGAATCTCGACACCATCTCGTAGCAACGTTTTCCGCCAAGAAGCCGGTATGGTCGTGATCCGGATCAGCTATACGCGCCAAACTAAAATTGTAAATCTTAGGGTCACAAGTGGTATTTAGCAAAATGTTCCTTAGCTTCGAGTCTCGACTTAATACATTCACTGAATGAATATACTTCAAACCACGCAATATTTGGTAAAAGAAATAACAAATGTGATCCTGGCAAATCCTCGGAGTTTTAAGTAGTTTGTTAAGATCAGTTTCCATTACACACTGTTCAATATATACATCCCTCATCTTTACGCTATCTACGCGCAATGTATCTCGAATACCAATTATATTTTCATGTTTAAATCGGGTTAAAATTTTGATATTACTCAACTCCGAACAATTGCCCCGAATGGCTTCTGCTTTGATGCACTGATATTGGCATTGCCAGGAATTCCCGCCGCGGTAGTATTATTTGCAGCCGGAACTACACCATTCCTATCTATTTCCACCAATTGGACCGGTGATGGACTGTGTGCTACGTTCCGTCTCTAACGCAAACGCGCTGTTTCCTCTTGCGCAATTAGTCAGTTCTTAAGCTGCTCTTTGTTTTGTATCATCTGCTGTGGGGCTTTCACTATCGCTTGGACTTTTTTCATACATTTCATGAAGAAGAAATGATATTATAACTTTGGTCCGATATTTGTAAGTATGAGAAGAAGAAGAGATAAACTCATACTCAATTCTACTAAAATGATCGGGACAACGAGGTGATTCGTGTTGGGCGGCCGCCATTGCCGCGTCTGTAGCATAACAAGTAACATTAAAAAATATAGAACGGGAAGCAATGGCAAACCTCCGAGTGTATTTCTGCCATGAAAAAACTTCTCACAAGAAACGTTCGCCGTTCGGAGTCGGTGTAAGACAGTTTGTGTTACAACAACAAGACGCACACCACAAATTGTAGAAGATGTTCGGCCAAAAATACTTAAGTGGTTATTGCGCCAATTAAGTAAGTACGAGCTGATTCGATTTAGCTACGTTCGTCTGTCTGTTCATCTAACCGTCTGTCTGTCTGTTTGAACGCAAACTATATTTAAATGAAACTGGTAGGTCGATGTATTTCTATAATCTATTAATCATTTGTCGGAAGCAACCAGGTCGGACATTATATAGCTACTATACAACTGATTGTTCAGACCTAACCTTCACCAAAGCAGCTAAAAACATGAAATGTGGGAATCCTTTCCCGTATTATTAATGAAAAGTGTGTAATGACAATTATTAATATCCGATTACTACAACTTAAAGTTTCGATCAACTGATTATGAAGATATGAGGTTTTCCGTTATAACTCCTACACTAAACCAGCTACGGACATTAATATAAAGTACACAACAAAAATCATCAAGATCGGATCACTGTAACTTATAGCTCTCACTGATTGCTTAGATATGAGGTTCGGCGTTATAACTCCTGAATTGAAATAGATAATAGTTTGAAATTTAGCACTACACTCACTTATAATTAATTGAAAGTGCACAACGAAAACCATCAAGAACACTATACCTTATAACTCCCTTACAACTGATTACTAAGATATGAGGTTTTGCGTTATAACTCCTACACAAAATCAGGTAAGGATATGAAATTTGGAACTCCTTTCACATATAATTGAAACAAAGTATACAATGAAAATTATCAGGATCGGGTTTCAATAACTTATGGCTCTCATACAACTGCTTGTTCAGATAAGATTTTGCTTTAAAACTCCTATCTTTAGACAGTAAAAACCGTGAAATTTTGTAGGCCATTCACTTATCAAATCTCACCCGGTCTACTGAGAAAATCATCAAGAACAGGTTTTGGTTGGAGACTTTAACATTTATAGCATTCCTTGGAATGCGATTGAGCCAACGTGGACTACATGCATTGCTAGAAAATTTTGTTACTACAAAACAGCACACTGTGATTGTGTTATTGACGACTTTTTCTGCGGACAGCACCTACAAGAGCAATAACATATGAAACCTCCTACAACGACCATGACGGGATATTTGTTAGTTCTAACGCTTACATTACATTACATTCCTATATGCATCTTTATATGTAAATTTTTGTAGAAAAATACAATTTATTTTATCACGATGAATTAACTTTTTTAGACGGTATTTTATTTTTTATGAGAAAAATAAATTGCATTTTAAAATTTAATATTTTGTTACGCTATCAATGCAGCGGTTTAAATTAATTTCTTTTATATTTGTGAAAGGTATGAAGGCTTCCGCAGGGCCGAAGACACCACTTCTTTACTTGTTTTGTTTTGTATTTGTGTGTGAGTTGTATATCGGTGAAAAGTTAGACGTTTGAATTCAATTCAATTGCACAAAAATGTTCGTTTGGTTTGCTTTAAAAATGTATGCTCCGAGAAAATGTTTGCAGAGTAGGTATTACGTTGCAATGAATAAACTTATCACATTCTACGCATTTCAGCGATTCTTCCTGTAACAAATTAATAGTACTCGAAAAAGTATAATTTAAATATGAAAACCAATTACGGGTCTTCTCCCCTTCACTTGCGGCGATGATGACGATTTTCCACTCTGTGTTTTTTTTTTAAACGTTCTACACACACAATTTGGGCGGAATATATGTATTCACTGCTGACTTGGGTTCGATGCAGCGATCATTTTTGCAGAATTTCCTATAGGCATCCAAGCGAAATCGGACTAATTCGATTAATTTAATGTTTTGAAGCAACGAACTCCCTTCCCTCTGCTAAGCAAACGAACCTTTCTGAAAAACCTGAATTAAAAAAAATTTTTAGCCTCTCATAAAAGACAATTAATTCTGTGAACATCGAATTTAAGGTGAATTTAACAAGGAGTGAGCGGCTCCAGGTCAGATGGTTCTTTCGCAAATGGACTTAATGGTCGAGAGTTGAGACTCTTTAAACATAAATTTTTATGAGATGCAACCTTTTTGAAATGGCTCTTAAAATTTTTCACCATGGCTCTCACAATCCACCCTTGTGTGGAGAAATTCCACGTAAGGAATAGATGACTATGTTTCGGCAAAGTATTATGACTGCGTCACCGGTTTACGATGGAGGCAGAATTTTTGTTTACGTATATTTCTGGTGGAGCTAATAAATGTCAGACAACTATAAACGGACCTGGAGTAAGCGGCTCCAGGTCAGATGGTTCTTTCGCAAATGGACTTTATGGTCGAGAGTAGCGAACACTTTAAACGCAAACTTATAGTGGGATGAAACCTTTTTGAAATAGCTCTAAAAATTTTTCACCCCGCCTCCCACAATCCGCCCATGTGTGGAGAAATGCCATGAAAGGAATAGATGACTATGTTTCGGCAAAGTATTATGACTGCATAAAGGCTCCAATAAAGTTCGTACCGTTTGTTTGGGCATTCTCGTCTAGCAAGGAGTCTGGTAAACGCTGCAAGAAAGGATTCGGTACTGAGGTCAGTAGTAGCTTCCAGGTAAATAGCTTTTGTAGGCAGACATTGCCTTTTGAGATGCGACATCCTCTGCCGCGAAAACTTTTTTCCGGCAGGGTTTGAAGCTGAGTCCACGCGAAGGCATTCTTTGTTTCCAACCTTTCCAATAATTTAAGTTGTACGGTGTGCAGCGACGGTTTACCAGGAACATGGAGGCTTACGTATCCACGAAAGGACTATTGTGGAATACGTCCGCTGCTGCAACTTAACGTGTCCGAGGTTGAGGTTTTCAATGACTACTTTTAAACTCTAATCGCGGTTAAGATATCGATTTAACTGACGCCACGCTTGTTTTGGTTATTAGTAAAGTTACGAAGACTTTGTCTTCAGTTTTGACCCTTAAATAGACAGTAGCCGCATATGCTTTCTCTGAAGCATCACTTAACTCGTGTAACTGTATGTCCTCAGTTGGCGAAAAATATACTATTCTCGGGATTCGCATATTATGAATTTCTAAATAATCGCTTATAAATGCTTGCCAAGTTCAAAGATGGCTGGTGTTATTGTTTCATCTCACTTTGTTCTCTCTAACCATATGTTTTGCATGAGGATTTTAGCCATTTTATTATGGGTGCCAGCCATAGCAGACAGTATCGCTCTTTTCGTGAGTAAGTCACATTCTTCTATCGGCTTTGCTATAAAGCAGAAGTGGTCGGAGTGCGCAATCCACCTTATACCCGGATCTTTTACTGCGCTGGTATCCTCGAATGCCAGGAAGTCTTCACTTAATAAGTGAGACTCTGTACTCCTTTCAGAATTGCATCGCAATTCGAAGTCCATTTTCGCAATGCAAATCCCGCCGATTTCATTACGTGCGATATTTCTGCTCGAGGCCATATCGCCGATTTGATGCTACGACCGCATGTTCCATAAGAGCTGTTCACGTCATCGGCTAATTGATGTAATGTACTTATTGCGAGGTAAGGAGCAGGATATATGCCCAAAGTCACATTCTCAAATTCATATAGACTGATAGGTTTTACCGGACTTGTGCGAAAAACGATTCGCTGATACTTGGTTGGAGTATTCTTTACCCAAATTTGCCGATATCTCTATTGAAGGATATTTAAATAGTCAGGACGACCTGTAGTACTGGCACTGAAAGAAGCATGTCGTTTAAGCTTATGCCATTAGCGTTGGGAATGGTGTGGTAAGAAGTAGCAGTCTGTAGAGTTAGCTAGCACGTTGGCGATAATGTGTTTGACATAATTACTCTATTTTATTTCTTTTGTTAAATAGGATTCTTCGCTAGAAGAACTGAGAACATGCACTTTTAAATGATGGTCCTAGGATGAGTTGTTTAGCATAATCTCTTGAATGGTAGAGATACCACATATTTCTCTTCTTTAGTCCGCTCGGATGTCGTTTTGAAGAGATTCTCGTAGCGTGTGTCTTCCTCATTTAGAACTATCATCTTTGCGACTCTAATTCCCAAAAGGCAGTTAACTTCTTTTCCAGAGTTATTTCATTATTAAATGAAACCATATGGCTGGCCGGAGTCCCGGTTAGTATCCTATCGAACACGGCTATCGTTTGTTTAAAATATAAATCAGGAGTTAGTATCCTATCGAACACGGCTTTTTGGTCAAGAAGCGTATTTAGTACGTGCTTATTCATGCCATCAAAAATGACCTGCGGGTAGATATCTCCACCGAGAACGAGATCGACAGTCTCGTTGATGAGGAACCATTTGTCCGCTAATGTTAAATCTGGGAATGCTTGCTGTGCCATTGCGCTTACTTGGCAAGTCGCCAGATTACCAGTTATTTTCGGTAGTACAAGGACCGTAAGTTCTATATTTATTAATGGGTATATTGATGAACTCAACTGAATTGCGTATGCCTGTGTAATGCCCGAGTCTTGGGCATACATACGTTTCGATGGTGGGTTGATTCTGCGATTGAGTCTCTCAGTAATGAATGAGCACTCGGACCCGGAATCAACTAGGACTATGGCGGAGAAATTTGTGACATTGTGATTGATATTGACACGTGCTACAATATTCGAATTAGCATGGCATGAGTTCATATCCCAATTGCAAATATTAATTTGATTATACTTAACCGATGGGATGGAATTATTAATATATACCGCGTTGCTGTTCTTTCATAGAGCACTTTCAACTGCCTTTAAATTAAATAAAGCTTTTAACTATGTGTTGAGTAAAAGTTTTTCCAGGTTGTTGTTAAGCCTTCTTTAGTTAGTGGATACCTTCGCACAATTTATTTTGCTTCCCGTTGAGTTTTTTGTTGAATTGAAATATTTTCTGAATCGTGGTTAGTCGTTTGTTTAAAATATACATATATGGCAGTAAACATGTCTATAAAGGATGATCATGAGAGAAAATCTCCTTTGAAGTCATCCGTATTACATGGAAGTAGGCGAATATTGTGTCCTACAGACACAGAGAGCTCACTCATCGCTGTTTGGCTCCTTACAAAACTGTAATAGGTAATTTTATACCACTTTTTAAACGAGGTTAATTCTTTAGACGAAAGCCCTTCTGAACTCATGAGTTCAACGTAGGCACATTTGGTACTTTCCCACAAGGTTTTAAACTCGCCTTTTCCAATATCAAGGGTGTGTTTATTGTGGTTTGATGGAGATGGACTACTGTGGTAAGACTTGAACTCTACTACAAAGTCTGCTAGACGAATAAATATGCTCATTGTTTTAAACAGTTGTGAACAATCTCTTGGTATGTATTAAATTGCATTTTAAGTGAAATGCAGTTAAAAATATGATCGCAGATTTAAAGTACGTCAATATAGCTGGGCGCTATGAATTTGAAGGGAATAATTATCTTTTTTACATTTATCAGGATACCGCTTTCCTGTATCACATATCGAATTTATCAAAAATACTCGCGCTATACGAAATTAATATGAAATCTGCATACAATTCAGAAAATCAACCTCAACTCAAATTTTAGTAAACAAAATTGAAACTTTGAAAAATACAGATCCAAAAGATCACTTAAAGTCATTGGCTCCGTATTAAAATATCACTGGCACACCAGACCCCGATGCATCACTTAATATACTAATAGAAAATAATAACATGCAAAAAAATAATGAACAGTTGGATCTTCCAATAATTAATATATTGGAATATGACGACATTCATATCTGTTTCCTACAGCAAGTGTTTACGCCGCAGCGTAAATATTTTCTAACCGCCCTAATACGCGTGTATGTACGCATACACATGCAACTGCGAATTACTCCGTATTTCCCGCCGGATAATTCCTTTTGCTAACCTTTCTATTACTTGCTTTCCAATAAAACTGCGGTTGACGGCAACCGTACGTTTTTTCATAATTGCACTCGATCACAGGATTTCAAGAGCGACACTGGTCTACCACGGATTCACACCACAGGTAAAGCAACATTCATGTATATCTACATATATGCAATTGAATAAATCTTCATTATACTTTAAAACTAAACACAATCTTTTAATTTCTATTTTCAAATATCCAACCGTGCGTCTGGACATTTGTACATGGTCCATCTGCGCCGAGATAAAGATACAGTCCACTTAATCATCCCAAAGCAAAGCAAAGCCGGAGAAAATCAAAAATTAAAAAAAAAGCCGCACAAGTTAAAAAAGCCGCAAAAGACACAGCCGCACAATCAACCACCCAAACAAAGCAATCATACATATACCAGCTGCGCACATATACACAAGCTGCACACATATTCCAGCTGCATACACACCAACAGCGAACACAATCAATTGCCATCACCACAAATCACAAATATTAAGGTACGTGTTATATTTTCCAATAGCATTTATAACACGTTAATCAATTTTTTGGTGAAACAACGCCTTACAAGGCAAGTGATTTTTTTTGTGAAAACGAAATAGGGTTACAATTGAAAAGAAAAATTATACAGTGCTAATTCCGTTTGTCCGCGAGCGACAACAACAAACACTAACGGTCGTACACACACACGCACAACAGTGAACAGTGGTACGGTATTGCAACAGTTCAATCCATCGAATTTTAATTTAAAGTTTTATTTTGGATTTTTCACTTTTATTTACTTTAAAGTAAATCGGCATAATTTCCTTGTTCAATACTGTTCATTGGCTTAGCACAATTGGTTATTTGCAAGTCACTATTTCACTGATTCGAGAAACACTATTTCTATTGCACTATTGCGTTTTCACATAATCACTTTTGAGCCTTTGTTGTAATTTTGTATATATACATAACTAACAAGTAAATCAACAATAACACTGGTACATAATTAAGTACCCACTTTACTTGTTAAAACACAGTTATATATATACGTCGACACATTTTGGGTGGCAAGTGTTTTTTTTCTTTGGCATCAAGTGCCATTTTCACACATTAGGGTGGCACACACATTAAAAAAAAAAAAATTAACCACTTGACTGAAATTAAAAGAAAATTATTAAATAAAGATACAGACATATAAAAATTTACTGGTGATTGTCATTTTGTGGGACTTTTTTAAAAATATCAGATTTAGGTTACTTCAGTAAATCCTTCTTAGATTTCACTATGGATTCATACATCCGTTTAGCAGAATCTGTCGCAGAGTTAGATGCTGACTTCAACAGCACTCCTGCCTCCGAACAAAATAAGCACGGTCTTGCTATCCAGCAAGACGAATTGAAAGTGTTATGGGAGAAAACGAAAGTAGCGTACGATATGCTAACGAACTCAGAAGGTTTAAGTAAGGAAGATATCAGGGCGATCAAGAAGAAATATAGAGTATGTTTTTCGACATATGTGAAATGCATGTCTGCTATGGCTACTCAAGCAGAAGCATTATCAAACGTAGAAAAGGATGTAGGGGAGCAGTCCGTCCGCGAACACAATATCCACCTTCCACGGTGCGATACAGTCGTGTTCAAGGGCGACTACCTTTCATGGCCAACATTCCGTGATATGTTTACGACCATCTACGTCCTCAATAAGCGCCTCACCCCGGTTGAGAAACTTTTTCATCTCAACCATAAGACACAAGGGGAGGCCAAAGAAATAGTAAGAAAGTGCCCACTAACGAATGAAGGCTTTACTACAGCGTGGAAAAACCTGTGCGAACGCTATGAAAACAAGCGTATTCTAGTCAACACGCAACTAAAACTATTGTTTAACCTAAAGGCAATAGAGTTTGAGTGTGGTAGCTCAATAAAAAGTTTGCAGCGGGAGATAACAATTGCTTATCAGCCCTTAAGAGTCATCAAATTAACATATCGAGCTGGGACGCAATTGTCGTTTATCTCTGCTCGACGAAGCTGCCTGACAGTACATTGGCTCTATGGGAACAAACCATAGACCGATTCCTACAGCTAACACCTACAAACAGATTGAATTTTTTAAAGGAAAATAATTGTTGCCTGAATTGCCTTAGTTCCGGACATACTGTGTCAAGATGCACAAGTTCATACAATTGCAATACGTGTCACTCGCGACATCACACGCTCCTGCATCTAAATGCAATTCAGCCAAAGGCAATGACGCGTTGGACGTCTTCAAGGCCTGCCGATGATTCTCCATCGACATCTAGGCAGGCGCAAGCACAACGTGATTCCGATAAAGCAACAGAAAACGCAAACAGAAATTTTAAGTCCTGCTTTGCGAATTCAAGTATAGGTGTGCTATTAGGAACAGCTCGCGTAAATATACGTCTCAATGACACAGATTTTGCTGCACGAGCACTGATTGATTCTGGTTCTGAGTGTTCCTTTATAACAGAGAGGCTCAAACGCAGAATCAATCTATCTGCAAAAACGATGCATGCCCAAGTTTCAGGCATCACAAACTCGGTAAATGCCCAGGTTAAAGAAGCATGCAACATAGAATTGCGGTCCCCCGTCGACCCGTTGTTTAGCTTGACTGCAACTGTCCTGGTTTTACCACAACTAACCGGAAATCTGCCTACAACAAATATAAGCGCGACGACTAGGCAAGAATTTCCGGACCTGGTATTAGCGGATAAAACGTTTTTTGTAAATGAACAAATAGACCTCATTCTTGGTGGAGACATTTATCCACAAATCATATTAAGTGGGATAAAGAAAAACGTCTTGAGGACACTTCCAGCCCAAGAAACCGTATTCGGCTGGATTATAACCGGTAGTAAGGATACTACAAATACAAACAGAAATATAGTTTCGTGCTTCAGTGAAGTTGCGCTGGATAAGCAACTTACGGCATTCTGGGAGTTAGAAGATTTACCCAAAACCAAAAGCCTCAATGAAGATGATAAATATTGCGAAGAGCTTTATAAAAAGACCACTATCAGAACTAATGAGGGAAAATACATAGTCTCGTTACCATTCCGACAGGAATCTCCAGTAACCATACAACTAGGCCCTTCTCTTAAAAAAGTCTGCTCTCAATTCTTCCGGAATGAGACACGGATAGCCAAGGATCCCGTCCTACAAAAATAGTATAATAGGGTGTTAGCAAAGTATGAGACACTAGGACACATGACGAGAATAAATTGTAACATTTCAGCGGACTCATGTGAAAATTACTTCCTGCCTCATCACGCCGTTACAAAGGCAGAGAGTACCTCAACTAAAGTTCGCGTGGTTTTCAATGCCTCAAGTGCAACCGCTAATGGAAAAAGCTTAAATGACGTCCTCCTACCAGGTCCAGTACTGCAATCAGATCTTCCGATACTGATTCTACGCTGGAGATTATACCGATATGTTTTCAACAGTGACATTGAGAAAATGTACCGACAAATCTGGATAAACGATAACCAGTCGAAATATCAGCG
Source organism: Anomoia purmunda (assembly GCA_951828415.1). Taxonomy (NCBI): domain Eukaryota; kingdom Metazoa; phylum Arthropoda; class Insecta; order Diptera; family Tephritidae; genus Anomoia; species Anomoia purmunda. Next base: position 52,246,449 of record OX639998.1, on the reverse strand, counting down.
CATCGTCTTTCGGGCAAACCCGAACGAATCAACGAGCCTATATGAACTAAAGACGGTTACGTTTGGAACAAACTGTGCTCCTTACCTGGCGATAAGAACACTGTTGCAGTTGGCCGATGACATAGAAAGCTCGCATCCAATAGCAGCTAATATTCTGCGAAAATGCATATACGTAGATGACGTACTTGCAGGAGGACACAGCATCGAATCTACCATAAAGGCAAGGGACGAAATTTCTACGGTACTGCGGTCAGCAGGCTGTGCGAGGATATAATTGCAGACATTCCAAAAAAGGATCTACTAAGCGAAGATTTTTTGGAATTCGAAGACACCAGCACAGTTCAGGCTCTTGGAATAAGATGGAACGCCCATTCGGATTATTTTTACTTCCTAACAAGACCAATGGAGCATAGTGACACAATCACTAAAAGGTCGATATTGTCTTCGATCGCCAAGCTGTTCGATCCGCTAGGATGGCTTGCGCCCATTGTAGTAGTAGCCAAAATAGTGATGCAAAACATTTGGCTGGAAGGCACTGAGTGGGATGAACCTGTGTCTTCAACTACTTTGGAAAAATGGCAAAATTTCACCAAACACTACCGCGAGATAGAGAGGATTAAGATACCGCGTTGGGTCTATTTTTCTCCCGCCCATGATGTCGAAGTACATGGCTTCTGCGATGCTTCAGAAAAAGCGTATGCAGCCACGGTATACTTACGGGTTAAGCAGGGTAGTGAAGTTCTAGTGAATCTGCTGGTAGCAAAAACAAAAGTTGCTCCAGTTAAAACTATTTCCCTGCCCCGATTAGAACTCTGCGGCGCGGTATTGCTCGCCGAAAGTATTGAGTCGGTACTTGGCAACCTACCACTAGGACAGGTACAAGTACACTTATGGACAGATTCCACAATTGTGCTTGCATCGATACGTAAACCTCCATGTTCGTGGTCAACGTTCGTAGCACATCGTATAACCAAATTGTCGACAAAGTCGGAAATACGGACTGGCTTCATGTGGAGTCGGCATCAAATCCAGCAGATATGGCAAGCAGAGGAGTTCTCGCCTACGAATTAGTCGATAACACTCTGTGGTGGCATGGCCCTTCTTGGTTGCAAGAAGACAAGGGAAATTGGCCAAGACAAGAGACAAACTATAACACCAACATCGAAGAAAAAAGGGCGCATTTATGTGCAACCGTAACAATAAAAAATTTTGATGACATTCTCGATAGGTTTTCAGATTTACCGAGAGCTTTGAGAATCTTGTCATATATCATGAGATTCTACCAAAGCACTCATCCGAACAAAAAAGCTTCCTTTCGAGCAGAGTCTTGTTTAATTTCATCCGATGAAATTAAGGCGACGACACAACGCTTAATAATCCTTTATCAGAAGCAATACTACAGTGATGAATATTCGAACCTAGAGTCAAAGAAACCCATCGATAGAAAAACCGAAGTGCTACCCCTTAACCCTTTCTTAGATAAAAATGGGATTATGAGGACTGGAGGTCGTCTTGGCGCATCGCTTGATTTAGCGTACAACGAGCGTCACCCAATAATCCTTCCTTATAAGTGCCGATTAGCCCGTCTTGTTGTCCAATTTATCTATAAAATCTCCCTGCATGGCGAGAACCAATTAATGCTGCATCTCATTCGAACGCAATACTGGATTCCCCGAGTCAAAAATATGGTAAAGTCCGTCATCCATAATTGGAAGGTCTGCACAATCCACAGAAACCAAACCCAAACGCAGCTTATCAGAGTGCTCCCTCAGGAACGCACCTCCTATTCGCGTGCATTTACAAACACGGGTGTAGATTTCGCAGGACCTTTCGATATCAAAAACTTCCGCGGCAGAGGTTGTCGCATCTCAAAAGGTTACGTCTGCCTGTTTGTGTGTTTCGCCACTAAGGCTATACACTTGGAAGCCACCAATGACCTTAGCACTGCATCTTTTTTGGCAGCTTTTGCTAGGTTCATAGCCAGGAGAGGATGCCCAAAAAATGTTTACTCCGACAATGGCACCAACTTTGTCGGAGCTTCGCGATCTCTACGATCAGAATTCAAAGCATTTATAACTGAAGCGCGAAATAAAACAATGATTAAATATAGCCATCAGATAATCACATGGCATTTCTTACCCCCTGCAGCGCCTCATATGGGCGGATTGTGGGAAGCAGGGGTAAAAAGTTTTAAAACCCATTTTAAAAAGATCGCTTCCGGCTTCAGTTATACATTCGAAGAGTTCACAACTCTTTTATGCCGAATCGAGTCATGCCTTAACTCCCGTCCGTTAAGCCCCTCTTCGAATGAGCCTTCCGACTTGGAGCCTCTTACCCCCGGTCACTTCCTAGTAGGTGGACACCTATTAGCTCCACCTGAACTAGAAGTCAACGAAAGCCCTGCCTCGATCGTAAACCGATGGCAGAAACTTAAAGCCCTACATCAAACATTTTGTAAAAGATGGAAGGCTGAATATCTGCTGGAAATGCAGAAACGCACAAAGTGGAAACATCCACAAACTAACATCAAAACAGGAGATCTTGTGGTTATAAAAGAAGATAATCTACCGCCTAACATGTGGAGACTGGGACGAGTCATCAACTTACACCCAGGCCCGGATAACCGGGTACGCGTCGTCGACATCTATACTACGAAGGGACAAACCAGCAGACCAATAACGAAACTGGTTTTGCTGCCCTCCATCGAAAGTACCGCTACTTCGCCTACCCAAGGATAAGTACTTAAAAAAAAAAAAAAAAATATTTCATAAACAGTACGTGAAGTACAAGAAAATAAAGAAATCTGCACTGCCATTTTTTTCTAATAATATAAGTACTTAACTTGAAAATGATCCGATGGATTACCTACGACGTTGGCGTACAGAAATAAATAAATCTGCGAAATCATGTTTTTTACATATGTACATCAAGTAGTGGTTATTTGGTACCCGATACCCATACAAAATTAACTGACAAACTAAACAATAGTTTTGAGTTAATTTTGAAAAGTGGCCATTTAATACCCGAAACTATTTCAAAACTAACCGACAACCTAACCAATAGTTTCAGTCAACTTTGAAAAGTGGTCATTTTGATATCCGAAACTATTTCGAAATTAACCGACAACTAACCAATAGCTCGAGTTAATTTTCCGGAATTTATGACCGATTGTCAAAATTCAGCCCGGTCCAACCCTAACATAAGTGGTGAAAATCCTAAACCCTAAAAACCCTATCCACTAACTAAATTTCAGAGCGTAAAGAAAATTTGGAAAACGTAAAGACGCAAGAAGCGGAGAGAACGTAAAACTAATGAGAAGTTGCAAGTTTTTTTATATATTTTAAATATTTCGATATATTTAAACATTTTGTATATTTAAATATTTTATCATTTTCCAAATTTTAATAACTTTAATTACAACTTTATATTTTTTTTGGATCAACTCAATAATTTTCAATGGTTTTTTATTCAACTTGCAAATTCTTGCTAGTCTTTCCAATTTATCCGTTAAAAAAAAAAAAAAAAAAAAAAAAAAAAAATTTTTTTGGAAACATCTAAGTACTAATGTTTACCCTATACACATACAAATTTTAAATATATATAGGTATACATATACGTATAAAAACAAAACAGTTACTTGGTGGTTATGAACAGCTCCACTGGTGTCCTGCTCCTCACATCGTGAAAATCATTTCATTGTTCACCTGTGGGGAAATAAAACAAATTAGTTCAGTGTACAAAATTGATTAAACACAAAAAAAAAAAAAAAAAATTTCGATCCACATTAATACTTTACAAACTCCTTTCTTTGCTTCCGATCATCCGCCATTTTCGCATGGCATACCCCTCCTCCCTCCGACTGTGCCCTCGCAATCGAACGGATCACGCCATCATGTGCATGTAGATATGTATATATCGATATACATACATACATGCACATGTACCTACTTACATATGTACGTAAAAAACTCAAAAATTTATGTACAAAAATTATTATGATATTATTAGTATAAATATATAAATACCACTTACCTGATCATCGCCGCCGTACACATGCATGCGTCCACCATCGCCATGAATGCGATGTATGCATATGTACGACAGGCACTGTTGGCCAGCTGCACATGGCGACATGTACGCCAACCTCAAAAATTACGTGTTCCAAACACCACAAATTGTAACATTTCAGCGGACTCATGTGAAAATTACTTCCTGCCTCATCACGCCGTTACAAAGGCAGAGAGTACCTCAACTAAAGTTCGCGTGGTTTTCAATGCCTCAAGTGCAACCGCTAATGGAAAAAGCTTAAATGACGTCCTCCTACCAGGTCCAGTACTGCAATCAGATCTTCCGATACTGATTCTACGCTGGAGATTATACCGATATGTTTTCAACAGTGACATTGAGAAAATGTACCGACAAATCTGGATAAACGATAACCAGTCGAAATATCAGCGCATCGTCTTTCGGGCAAACCCGAACGAATCAACGAGCCTATATGAACTAAAGACGGTTACGTTTGGAACAAACTGTGCTCCTTACCTGGCGATAAGAACACTGTTGCAGTTGGCCGATGACATAGAAAGCTCGCATCCAATAGCAGCTAATATTCTGCGAAAATGCATGTACGTAGATGACGTACTTGCAGGAGGACACAGCATCGAATCTACCATAAAGGCAAGGGACGAAATTTCTACGGTACTGCGGTCAGCAGGCTGTGCGAGGATATAATTGCAGACATTCCAAAAAAGGATCTACTAAGCGAAGATTTTTTGGAATTCGAAGACACCAGCACAGTTCAGGCTCTTGGAATAAGATGGAACGCCCATTCGGATTATTTTTACTTCCTAACAAGACCAATGGAGCATAGTGACACAATCACTAAAAGGTCGATATTGTCTTCGATCGCCAAGCTGTTCGATCCGCTAGGATGGCTTGCGCCCATTGTAGTAGTAGCCAAAATAGTGATGCAAAACATTTGGCTGGAAGGCACTGAGTGGGATGAACCTGTGTCTTCAACTACTTTGGAAAAATGGCAAAATTTCACCAAACACTACCGCGAGATAGAGAGGATTAAGATACCGCGTTGGGTCTATTTTTCTCCCGCCCATGATGTCGAAGTACATGGCTTCTGCGATGCTTCAGAAAAAGCGTATGCAGCCACGGTATACTTACGGGTTAAGCAGGGTAGTGAAGTTCTAGTGAATCTGCTGGTAGCAAAAACAAAAGTTGCTCCAGTTAAAACTATTTCCCTGCCCCGATTAGAACTCTGCGGCGCGGTATTGCTCGCCGAAAGTATTGAGTCGGTACTTGGCAACCTACCACTAGGACAGGTACAAGTACACTTATGGACAGATTCCACAATTGTGCTTGCATCGATACGTAAACATCCATGTTCGTGGTCAACGTTCGTAGCACATCGTATAACCAAATTGTCGACAAAGTCGGAAATACGGACTGGCTTCATGTGGAGTCGGCATCAAATCCAGCAGATATGGCAAGCAGAGGAGTTCTCGCCTACGAATTAGTCGATAACACTCTGTGGTGGCATGGCCCTTCTTGGTTGCAAGAAGACAAGGGAAATTGGCCAAGACAAGAGACAAACTATAACACCAACATCGAAGAAAAAAGGGCGCATTTATGTGCAACCGTAACAATAAAAAATTTTGATGACATTCTCGATAGGTTTTCAGATTTACCGAGAGCTTTGAGAATCTTGTCATATATCATGAGATTCTACCAAAGCACTCATCCGAACAAAAAAGCTTCCTTTCGAGCAGAGTCTTGTTTAATTTCATCCGATGAAATTAAGGCGACGACACAACGCTTAATAATCCTTTATCAGAAGCAATACTACAGTGATGAATATTCGAACCTAGAGTCAAAGAAACCCATCGATAGAAAAACCGAAGTGCTACCCCTTAACCCTTTCTTAGATAAAAATGGGATTATGAGGACTGGAGGTCGTCTTGGCGCATCGCTTGATTTAGCGTACAACGAGCGTCACCCAATAATCCTTCCTTATAAGTGCCGATTAGCCCGTCTTGTTGTCCAATTTATCTATAAAATCTCTGGATTCCCCGAGTCAAAAATATGGTAAAGTCCGTCACCCATAATTGTAAGGTCTGCACAATCCACAGAAACCAAACCCAAACGCAGCTTATCAGAGTGCTCCCTCAGGAACGCACCTCCTATTCGCGTGCATTTACAAACACGGGTGTAGATTTCGCAGGACCTTTCGATATCAAAAACTTCCGCGGCAGAGGTTGTCGCATCTCAAAAGGTTACGTCTGCCTGTTTGTGTGTTTCGCCACTAAGGCTATACACTTGGAAGCCACCAATGACCTTAGCACTGCATCTTTTTTGGCAGCTTTTGCTAGGTTCATAGCCAGGAGAGGATGCCCAAAAAATGTTTACTCCGACAATGGCACCAACTTTGTCGGAGCTTCGCGATCTCTACGATCAGAATTCAAAGCATTTATAACTGAAGCGCGAAATAAAGCAATGATTAAATATAGCCATCAGATAATCACATGGCATTTCTTACCCCCTGCAGCGCCTCATATGGGCGGATTGTGGGAAGCAGGGGTAAAAAGTTTTAAAACCCATTTTAAAAAGATCGCTTCCGGCTTCAGTTATACATTCGAAGAGTTCACAACTCTTTTATGCCGAATCGAGTCATGCCTTAACTCCCGTCCGTTAAGCCCCTCTTCGAATGAGCCTTCCGACTTGGAGCCTCTTACCCCCGGTCACTTCCTAGTAGGTGGACACCTATTAGCTCCACCTGAACTAGAAGTCAACGAAAGCCCTGCCTCGATCGTAAACCGATGGCAGAAACTTAAAGCCCTACATCAAACATTTTGTAAAAGATGGAAGGCTGAATATCTGCTGGAAATGCAGAAACGCACAAAGTGGAAACATCCACAAACTAACATCAAAACAGGAGATCTTGTGGTTATAAAAGAAGATAATCTACCGCCTAACATGTGGAGACTGGGACGAGTCATCAACATACACCCAGGCCCGGATAACCGGGTACGCGTCGTCGACATCTATACTACGAACCAATAACGAAACTGGTTTTGCTGCCCTCCATCGAAAGTACCGCTACTTCCCCTACCCAAGGATAAGTACTTAAAAAAAAAAAAAAAAAATATTTTATAAACAGTACGTGAAGTACAAGAAAATAAAGAAATCTGCACTGCCATTTTTTTCTAATAATATAAGTACTTAACTTGAAAATGATCCGATGGATTACCTACGACGTTGGCGTACAGAAATAAATAAATCTGCGAAATCATGTTTTTTACATATGTACATCAAGTAGTGGTTATTTGGTACCCGATACCCATACAAAATTAACTGACAAACTAAACAATAGTTTTGAGTTAATTTTGAAAAGTGGCCATTTAATACCCGAAACTATTTCAAAACTAACCGACAACCTAACCAATAGTTTCAGTTAACTTTGAAAGTGGTCATTTTGATATCCGAAACTATTTCGAAATTAACCGACAACTAACCAATAGCTCGAGTTAATTTTCCGGAATTTATGACCGATTGTCAAAATTCAGCCCGGTCCAACCCTAACATAAGTGGTGAAAATCCTAAACCCTAAAAACCCTATCCACTAACTAAATTTCAGAGCGTAAAGAAAATTTGGAAAACGTAAAGACGCAAGAAGCGGAGAGAACGTAAAACTAATGAGAAGTTGCAAGTTTTTTTATATATTTTAAATATTTCGATATATTTAAACATTTTGTATATTTAAATATTTTATCATTTTCCAAATTTTAATAACTTTAATTACAACTTTATATTTTTTTTGGATCAACTCAATAATTTTCAATGGTTTTTTATTCAACTTGCAAATTCTTGCTAATCTTTCCAATTTATCCGTTAAAACAAAAAAAAAAAATTTTTTTGGAAACATCTAAGTACTAATGTTTACCCTATACACATAAAAATTTTAAATATATATAGGTATACATATACGTATAAAAACAAAACAGTTACTTGGTGGTTATGAACAGCTCCACTGGTGTCCTGCTCCTCACATCGTGAAAATCATTTCATTGTTCACCTGTGGGGAAATAAAACAAATTAGTTCAGTGTACAAAATTGATTAAACACAAAAAAAAAAAAAAAAAATTTCGATCCACATTAATACTTTACAAACTCCTTTCTTTGCTTCCGATCATCCGCCATTTTCGCATGGCATACCCCTCCTCCCTCCGACTGTGCCCTCGCAATAGAACGGATCACGCCACCATGTGCATGTAGATATGTATATATCGATATACATACATACATCCACATGTACCTACTTACATATGTACGTAAAAAACTCAAAAATTTATGTACAAAAATTATTATGATATTATTAGTATAAATATATAAATACCACTTACCTGATCATCGCCGCCGTACACATGCATGCGTCCACCATCGCCATGAATGCGATGTATGCATATGTACGACAGGCACTGTTGGCCAGCTGCACATGGCGACATGTACGCCAACCTCAAAAATTACGTGTTCCAAACACGTATTTTTTCCGGGTGCTTAGCTGGAAGATTCCACGCAATGGAAATCTAGCTAAGCATACGGAAAGACGCCCATTCGGATCATATTTCCCTCTTTCCAAAACGATGAAACAAAATTCTGCCCACGTCGCTGCTTCAGCTGCCGTCGTAAGAAAACTCAGTTCGCATTCGAGTTTTCATTAATTCGTGGCGTCTTGCTAAACAAAAACTTCTTCACAATTAAACACTTCCACTTTTTCTATTTAATTAATAACTTTAACTTTAATTTAATTTAATTTAATTTAAATTATTCACAAAAAAAAATTGCCACTACCACTCGCGTCAAAAATTCACGTTTAAATAATTTTTTTTGGAACAACCACTGTGGTCAGCAAATTAAGCACAGTGGCATACAAACTGTTTGTGGGTGGTAGGCCAGATTGTTGGATCCCAGATTGCTGACCTACCTCACCACAATCAAATATCTAATGTACATACATAAACCACACAAAAAAACAGAATGTTGAGCCATTTCATGGTGGGGGGCACTTTCCGCGATTACCGAAATACCGGAATAGGTAATTCATATCAATTTTTTATTTCATTCCAATATTTATTGCAAACATCATATGCAGTCAGGTGTTAGGTCACTACACTGACCAGCCCATCAGGTGTATTTACGATATATGCAAATATATCGTAATGCCATATATGTACGTTCGCAACAGTGGAACATAGCCAAGTCCACCACCCTCAAGAGCAACTGGAGTTAGGCACCATCTACCGATGGGGGGCGCAAGTGTACCGATGCGATCACACCCAAATACCATTTTTACAGTGGGTGATGAAAGTTTTTGGACACTTGGCGCATAAATACACCAAATACATAGTAAATACATAAATACATAAATACATAAAATTTAAAATTTTTTTATTATAAAATACATATACATATGTATATGCATAAATTTCATAAAATAAAATCATTTTTTTTTCTTTGGTTATTTTGTTCTATATCACTTGCCACCCAATATTACGACCACTTTCAACGGGTGGCGGCTCGGAAACCTGTACTTTCCGACCGTCACTGCAGCATGAACGGCGAAGGCGCGGCTCGGAAACCAGTCCTTTCCGACGGCCCATGCAGCGCGGCTTTGGATCCCGTCCTTTCAGACCGTCTGCCCAGCAAAAAGAAGCGACGAACGACTGGCGTGGGAACTCGTCCTTCCCGACCAGCTCAGCATCAGCGAACGGATGGCTCGGGAACACGTTCTTCCCGACCATCTGATATCCAAAAGAATTGGCGGCGAGTTGACTCGGGAACACGTCCTTCCCGATCACTACGACGAAACGCCCCATATAATTACCCCAACTAGCGCGACACCACACGTATGTTCGCTTAATATTTTTTTTATTACCGTCCTTCCTAGTAGAGAACAGGAGACGATGACGGAGGAACACGGAGCGGCTCAAGGAAACAACAAGCAAGCGGCTCAACAAACAAACAAAAAAAAAATAATATTTTTTAATCAAATATGTGATGTGGTTTGAACTGGTAGTAGACTGTTGTCAACGCTCAGGATTTTTGCTTACCGCAAGGGGGCCGGCATGTTTACGCCGCAGCGTAAATATTTTCTAACCGCCCTAATACGCGTGTATGTACGCATACACATGCAACTGCGAATTACTCCATATTTCCCGCCGGATAATTCCTTTTGCTAACCTTTCCATTAATTGCTTTCCAATAAAACTGCGGTTGACGGCAACCTTACGTTTTTTCATAATTGCACTCGATCACAGGATTTCAAGAGCGACACAGGTCTACCACGGATTCACACCACAAGTAAAGCAACATTCATGTATATCTACATAAATGCAATTGAATAAATCTTCATTATACTTTAAAACTAAACACAATCTTTAAATTTCTATTTTCAAATATCCAACCGTGCGTCTGGACATTTGTACAGCAAGCAATTATATTGGATACAAATATCCTATTCTTTAAATTAAATCTAGCCTATTTAAAGTATATCTATTAGCACATAAGCATGGCAAAATTAATTTAGACCCCAAGATCATAAAACATAATGATTATCAAAGACTATCTAAATGCACAATGATATGAGTAACTTCATTTGTATATCAGAACTCTCTGACAATTGCAATGTAAAAATATTAAAGGCAAATCTGCCCATGCGAAACAATCCTAGAGAATGGACACATCTTGACAGATTACCAGCATACTTTGAACAGCATGCAAGTTAAAACATTAGATGTTTATTGAGTTAAAAAAATATATGTTTAAGGGAGACGTGCTCCTTTATTCACTTCAAAATTCTAACTAACTATTACAATGTGAATTTCTTATAACTAAACCTATGTTTGCCTTGCTGCAGCGTGGAAGGAATTTGCTTACGCTGCGCTTCCCACAGGTGAAGTTCTTTGTTCGGTTGATCGTTCTCACGGTTCGTTCCACACGTGTCGCAAGCTCAGCAAATTGTTGTCTGGAGTTGTGTGCATTGCTGATATTGTTTTCTTATGTTACATAAATATGTGTCGTGCTAACATGCATATGTATATCACATATTACAACGGCCAACGGCAACTAATAACCAATGTGTTAGTCATACACAATTAACATACCGATAAAGTTGTCCTCAAACTCAAACCACAAATTCAGCAACATCCAAAAACTGTCAAAATTTTTGATACCTGGCATAGAGAGCTCAGAAGTGTCTCCGCTCTTCGTCATAATGGGATTCCTTACCTTAGTAGTAATCACTTATAGTATGGTACACCTCTACCGATACTGCGAAAATGAAGGTTTGAACTATCCGAAATCGCTATTAACCATCTTCAACAGTAACACGTAACAGAAGTAAAGCGAGGACGCCTCGTTTTAAGAAGGAGGGAAGCTAACGACGTAGGGAAGTTAACGACTATAGGTCACATACACCAAGGTAAGCGTTTTTCATGCAAATAACATCGAAACAATATGGCTTGTTTTGACATGCATTATCGCGAACTGCAACCGACATACATTGCAACAACTTAATTGCACTATCACTACAACAAACAATAGGTCCGTTCTTTTGTAACCTAGTTGGAAAAAAACACTCGAACTCGGATAAAATTTCCTTTTAGTTACTTCACAACACTGGCAATATCTGTCATTAAACATATGATTTGTTTAGTGAAATTTTAAAGAAGCAAAACAAAATGAGCAATTCTGAGGATTCTGTGGTAAGTTATTAAATTTATTTAAAAACATTAAATAAATGCATTAAATAACCTTTTACTTTTGTAGATGGTGTCTTTGTACACGGGTGAGCATTGCGAATCACGTCGCAATAGAGAGATGCAAGAAGTACTAGAAGTATTGGAAACGATGTATGCAAGCTCCAACTCTTCTAAAGACTCGTAGAGTGAAAAACAAGGCACATGAGAAGTGCTCCAATTTTGAAGGTACACTCGATGCAATGAGTGAGGCAGATTTCAGAATGCACATGAGGCTAAGAAGCCAAACGGTGGAATATCTAACAGGTAATAACAAAATGTGTGCAAAAGAAATGCATAAACTTAATCTAAATAAGTTTGCCTTTTAAAGACTGATCCCTTTTCACCACTTCGATTTCTTCGGACCAATCTATATTAGCCAATTTTAGCCCATAAATAGATTTCTTTAGACGACAAATGATCTGTGGATTTTCAAACGAAACTGGTTGGCGTATAAGTTATCAGATGTGAGTAACATTCAGCAAAAATTGCGTCAGTTGCGGTTCTCACGGTAGCCGACAAAGCGGCAAAAACAACAATAATGACTTTATTTAACTTTATTTGTTGCTCAAAAGCATATTAGACCACTCAACGTTTAAACAGCAAATTCAACCCGATATCACCAACATACGGCAGACGTAGATTCAGCACATTAATCCACTCAACGTTCAAGCAGCAGACTCAACCCGATATTACCAACATACGGCAGACGCTGATTCAGCACATCAATTCACGCGGCTGTCCGCATGCTATAACTGTAGGTCAGGAAAGTGTGGTATTCGGGTGCAGTCACCGCAACAGCTAGTCGTAAAAAATCACTTGTCAAATTTGGCTGCCTTCGCTCCGGCAGAGGAAATAAAATTTAATAAAAAATAAAAACCAACCGGGTGAAATTAATTGGCGCCCAACGTGGGGCCGCGTTAAGTGAATCCTTGTATAAGCATCCGCCGTGAAACGCGATCGTAAAAAAACGTGGCCGTGGTTCGAATCCACAATAGAGATAGTTATTATAGAGAACGGTTTGTGATAAAACGATTAAATAAGATAAAAATAAAGAACAATTTCTAACAAAAACGCAACAATTTGAGTCGGCAAAATGATTAAATAAGATAAAAATAAAGAACAATCTGTAACAACAACGCAACAATTTGTGTCCGCAAAAGGATCACGGAGAATAAAAAATAAAGTTGAAAATCCTGAGGCATCTTCCAGAATCATCGAACGAGATTCCTGCAACAACACGACACCAAGAGAGGTTCCAGTCTTGCTGCTTTTGCTGCTTTTATTATAAATGGAAATAATTGTTTAAGTAGAGTGTTCAGCTAAAGTTAAGTACTTGCAAATTGTGTAAATTTTTAATGAATAAAGTGAAACGGAATTATTGAAATTAATAATTAAAAGTCTAGTAAGAGTTTATCAAAATGCTGCAGTACGGGCTGCAACCGACCAGACGAGACGGGAATTTCAGACTAAGATCGATGAATTGACTAACAGACTAGGACAAATAGAAACTACCGCTCATGTGGAGGAGTTTCAGGCTGTCACGATACAACCTAAGATTACTTGTGACGAGTCATTGGACCTGGTGAAAACTATGCCCAAGTTTAATGGAGACCAAGCGCGGTACGTATCCTGGAGACAGGCAGCGCACACGGCGTACAAGGTATTTGAGGGATATGCGGGAAGCTCAAAACATTATCAAGCCGTGGGTATAATCCGCAATAAAATAGTGGGGTCTGCGGACATGGTGTTGTTGTCCTTCAACACTGTCTTGAATTTCTATGCCATAATTTCTAGGCTGGATTTCACGTACGCTGACAAAAAGCCAATTTATTTGATTGAGCAAGAGCTCTCAATGCTAAGCCAAGGAGCTCTGTCAGTAGTGAAGTTCTACGATGAGATAGAGCGGAAACTCACGCTTATAATAAACAATACCACAATGACTCATGGCGAAAATAGGACACTTATAGAGTCACTCAGTAAGAAATATCGTGAAGATGCTCTTCGTGTCTTCATTTCTGGACTCAATCGTCCACTGTGTGACATTCTTTTCTCATCCTGTCCTGCGGATCTGCCCTCCGCACATCATTAGCACAGGAGCTAGAAGCCAACCAGGCGAGGTTGACTAAGATGACCCTAATGAGGCCCATTGGAAACTTGAATAGACGTTTCCAGGCCCAAGCACCTACCAGTACTCTCCACATTACCGTAGGGTTCCAACTGAGCAGTCACGACAGCGACCGATACCGATGGATGTGGATCCATCTATTTCACGTTTTAGGCAAACCAGACCGCAACCACCGCAGCTTAATAATAGCAGGACAATAAGTCAGAATTCTTATCAGCGCCAGATTGATCCATCAAATACTAGGAGCTTCGATAACGCCTTCAGACGCTCAGCTACGCAAGCTAAAGTGCAACCGACGTCCACCACCGATGGTAAGGAACGGACCGCCCAGAAACGGCAACACGGAAGTGACAGACACCCAGCCCAGAAAATACAGCGGGTGAACCACTTAGCACATGGGAACGACGGTCGAGACAGTGACCAATATGCGGATACCAATTACGACGAATATGACAATTACTATTACGACCAATAGTGCGGGAGCAACGAGGAGGTATTGGCTGAACCTTAAGGCTTAACATTTCTCATTGATACTGGCGCCGCCAAAGGTTATATCAGAAGGCTCAGTATCCTTAAGGGAATAAAACACCTAGAAAAACCCTTTGCAGTCAAATCGATTCATAGCACTGAGAGAATCGACCAATTTTGTTGAAAAAACATTTTCAATAGGAACTCAACTTTCTTCATTCTTCCTAGCCTAGATACCTTTGGTGTTATCATAGGATTTCACCTTATTAAAGCAGTTGATGGTAACATTGACACGATAGAGGGAAAAGCTATCGTATCACTGTAGCCCAGACATTAATAAATTAACCGAGTTGGAAGTGAGTCCAGTAGAATTAGAATACACTGCATCTATCTCAAAGCCACATTCTATAGTGTTTGCCGATCCAGACGAGGCTCGACCATACAACACGAATATCGTTGCAACAATCAGAACTACGGACGACCTTCCGGTATATTCGAAAAGCTATCCATACCCCATGGCAGTGACCGAATTCGTCAACAGGGAAATTTCAAACTTACTACGTGACGGAATTGTAAGACCTTCCCGTTCACCTTACAATAACCCAATTTGGGTGGTGAATAAGAAAGGCTATGACAGGATAATAAGAGAAAGTCACGCCTTGTAATAGATTTTAGGAAGCTCAATAGCAAAACCATCTGCGATAAGTATCTAATCCCTGATACTTCTGTAATCCTGTCGAATATGGGAAGCTCTACCTTTTTCTTAACAATTGACTTGAAATCGGGCCTCCCCCAGATTGAATTAGCCAAAAAAGACCGTGAAAAATCAGCATTTTCGGTGAACAACGGGAGATACGAATTTTGCAGCCTTCCGTTCTGTCTAAAAATCGCACCCAGCATTTTTCAAAGGGCTATTGATGACATTTTGAGGGAGAAAATCGGTAGAGCTTGTCATGTCTATATCGATGATGTCATTATATTCTCTAGGACAGTGGAAGATCATAGCAGGGATATTGACCGAATTTTAACGAAACAGTTTAATGCTAACATTAGGGTGTCTGCCGAAAAATCCAAATTTTTTCAACAAAATGTCGAATTTCTTGGATTTACGGTATCTAAAGACGGAATCAAAACGTGCCCTGACAAGGTTAAAGACATATTTTTATATGTCTAGATTTTGGGACTCCAAAAACTTGCGAGCTCTTCGCTCATTCCTAGGGCTTGCAAGTTATTACCGGCGGTTTGTAAGAGATTTCGCCACAATTGCCAAACCGCTAACAAAATATTTGCGCGGTGAAAATGGCCACAGTAGGGCTAACCAGTCAAGGAAAATTAAAAAAAAACCTGGGTGAGGAAGCGCTTAACGCGTTCAATAGAGTAAAGCAAATTCTCGCATCTAAAGATGTATTTGAACTGACTGCTGATGCCTCATCTTATGGTATAGGTGCCGTCCTGTCACAAGGCGGACGGCCTATCACAATGATATCGAGTACCCTTTCCCCTACTGAAGAAAACTATGTCGTAGTTTTGGCTCTACAGAAACTCCATAATTACTTATACGGGGTGAGGAGCCTCAAAATCTTCACTGACCACAAACCCCTTTTATTTGCCATATCGGACAAAAATCCGAATGCCAAATTTAAGCGATGGCATGCCTTTGTGGAGAAATTTTCTCCCACATTCCATTACAAACCGGGAAAGGAAAACTTGGTTGCAGATGCGCTATCCCGACAACACATAAATGCACTGGGCTGCGAAAGTAAGTCCGAAAGTGCCATGGAAAATAGCGAAGAGTCCCTTACCTAAACCATTTCAACAGTAACAATTCCTTTAAATTGCTTTCGGAATCAAATCCTACTAGAAGAAGGGGGGCATTTTCAAAAACTTCAAAAATAATTTTTAAGTCAAGAATGCGGCATCATATAATTTTCAGTAACATTGACGAACTGCTAAACGCCATGAAGCAGTGCATTAATACAAATGTTGTTAATGGTCTAATATGCGACTTACCTACGCTCGCTTAAATTCAAGACAAAATACTTGCAGAATTTCCTGCCATCAGTATACGACATACGAAAAAGCAAGTCATAGATGTCTTTAACAGTGATGATCATAGGGAAATATTACAAACAGGGCATAATAGAGCTCACCGGTCGTTACACGAAAACATGCAACAAATCCTTGGAAATTACTATTTTCCCGGCATGCGGAAGGTGCTAAAGGAAATAATTTCAGGTTGCAAAATATGTCACGAAGCCAAGTATCAGAGACATCCCCCAAATCCTGGAATAGGGGAAACTCCTGTACCTTCGTGCCCAGGGGAGGTCCTCCACGTTGATATCTATTCGACAGATAAAACTCATTTTTTGACTTCAATTAACAAATTTTCAAAATTTGCGGTTGTCTTTCCAATAAAGTCTAGGGCTATAGTCGACATAAAAGAATCCATCTATGAACTCCTTAATTTTTATAGAGATACGAAATTCCTGGTTTGCGACAATGAACGATCTCTGAATTCGGAGACGGTTAGGGCTATACTTAAAAATCACTTTGGGGTAGAAATTTACACAACGGCTCCTGCTCACAGCACTACCAACGGCCAAGTGGAGAGATTCCACAGCACCCTCACAGAAATTGATCGTTGCCAAAAGCTCGAGGGGAGCGTTTCCGATACAACTTAGTTAGTCCTTCTTGCAACATCAAAATACAAGCGCACAGTTCACTCCGTGACTAACAGAAAACCGATAGACATAACTCATTCTATTCCAGGGGAGCTGAAGGACAAAATAAGAGATAGACTCCTACGGACTCAACAAACTGACTTAAAAAGACACAATATAGGGAAGAAGTTACGAGTTTATAAGCCAGGCGAAAAAGTTTTTGTCAAAACAAATAAGAGAATAGGAAATAAATTCACAAGGCTCTAAATTGAAAAGCTAGTGCAGAAGGACCTTGGGTCTACCGTTCTGATCGACGGACGGAAAGTCCACAAAAGTAATTTAAAATACTGATAATACCTTTCCCTTTAATTACAGAACTTTCATCTTGCTAGGGCTTTCGGCTGACGCAAAGATAATAAATTATACTAGCTCCTATTACATTCCTATAACGACTGGTAAAGTGGCCATACATTAGCAGTACGAAGTACTATTACATAAAACTAACCTGTCCAATTACGAGGACGACAATTAGAAGGACAATTAGTCGACGATACGAACGAACTTCTAAAGCAATTTCCACAAACGTACATAAAACGACTTTTAACAAATGACGCGGAACACATAACCCAGCTATTGGAAGTGGTAAGGCTGCATCACCGACAGTCCCGTAGTATTAATATATTGGGGACGCCACTAAAATATATAGCAGGTACACAGGAATTTGATGACTTCCAGGAAATTAAGACCAAAACAGGAGCCTTGATAGAATCTTACGGACAACAAATATCAATTAATTCCAAATTGCAGAAAAGAATAAATGAGTTGACCAAAACTGGTAACGAATTATTCAAAACTGCTAAACAGACTCATATAGAAACCGGCAATTTATTTTCGATAGTTTCTGTTAGAAATAGGGCAATAATAATGGAGTTAGAGACCATCATAACATCCGTCACATTAGGAAAAATAAATGTTATTAACCCAATATTGTGGAGTGGCGCAGAAATTAATTATATTTCAACAGCTGAACACTCTGCAAATGTTAGCATAAGCGATCTATTGCGAATCTCTAAAATTAGAATAGTTCAAGACATGCAATGTATTTATTTCATTATAAAATTTCCAAAAATAGCTAGTGTTTGTGACTATGTAAAGTTATTGCCTGTGGTACACGACGACAAAATACTTTCTTTGGAGACTGATGCTGTAGCCGAATGTTATGGGAAATATCTCCCAATCTACAATTGCAAAGAAACCATAATGGCAAGTTTTTGCCAACCCTTGGAGGAAAGCCCTTACGCAATGCAGCTTCTAAACAAAAATTCCGCAAACTGCAAATCAACACCAGCTGATCACGTTGCCATCGCAAAGGAAATTGATAATGGCATTGTGGTAATAAATAATCAACCCGCATCAGTATTCGACGGAAACTTAACAGAATTAACTAAATGGACCTTTCTAGTAACATTCAATGGCGAGGTGACTATTAACCCTGCTGTTAGGTTAAAAAAAACTTACGAATCTTAGGTTAGAGGACCATTTGGTCCATACTGCAGTTTTCATACAAAATAACAATTTAGTCTTAGTCTTTATATTTAGTTTGGTTCAATACTTGCTAAATATTATTATTTTATTATTTACTCAACTCTGGTAAAACCCAGCACCAGTGGCCTGCTCTTAAAATGCTTCTAGTTCAGGAGCTCGAAAGCGAGGAATTTGTAGTTGCTGCAAGTCTAAGTCTGATGTAAAATGCTCCATTTGCAGTGCGTTTATTTGCAAAACCAACCGAAAAACATTTTTTTGCTCATCATGTAGTGCCAAAAAATATCGAACAAACTAATAAATACTTATTTTTGGAAAATTAATGTAAAGAAAATCAAAGAAAATATACTATGGACCAAATGGTCCCTTAACCTAAGATTCGTAATTTTCAATTTAACTTAGTCCAGTTTTAAGTCAGAGAATTAAATTTTCGCACATAATATTGTTTTATAAAAAGACCACCTGAGCTGAAAAATTTAGACAGTATATATCACCGTTCCAAAGTTACAAAGAAAACAAAAAAAATTGGACCAAATGGTCTTAACCTAACAGCAGGGTTAATGGCACCATTTATAGCAACTGGAATAAAATAGCCCGTTTACGCCCAGAAGCTGCACCCGCTCAGAATATAAATTTCACTGATCACATATCCCTACTATCACTTCCTTACCTGCAGAGGATGAACATAAGGAACCTGAAGCACATATCTAATTTACAGGGACTGATCAACACGCGTTCAGTTCAACATATATGTAAGCATCATAACACGCATTGGCGTAGCGGTTATGGCAATTATTGGATTCATCTCCATAAAGCATCGGAATAGCAAAGTAAGGTTGACCAAGGTCATAAAAGAAGCCGAGGACGGTTTCACTTCAAGTGGGGGAGTAGTTATCACATGTGAGTAACATTCAGTAAAAATTGCATCAGTTGCGGTTCTCACGGTAGTCGACAAAAGAGGTAACAACAACAATAATGACTTTATTTAACTTTATTTGTTGCTCAATAGCATATTAGACCACTCAACGTTTAAACAGCATATTCAACCCCATATAACCAGCATACGGCGGACGTAGATTCAGCACATTAATCCACTCAACGTTCAAGCAGCAGACTCAACCCGATATTACCAACATACGGCAGGCGCTGATTCAGCACATCAATTCACGCGGCTGTCCGCATGCTATAACTGTAGGTCAGGGAAGTTAGGTATTCAGGTGCAGTCACCGCAACAGCTAGTCGTAAAAACACACTTGTCAGATTTGGCTGCCTTCGCGCCGGCAGAGGAAATAAAATTTAATAAAAAATAAAAACCAACCGGGTTAAATTAATTTATATAAACTTATTCTTTTAGTACGCCGTTTAAGAAGGCTGAAGCAATATCACTAGCATTGAAAGCTGAACAGATAATTCCAGTATTACCCTTAAGGTTAAGTGGCGAACCACTGAAGAGTATGTCTCAAAATAGTGAATTTGTTGTCTTTGGAAACAACCTAGAGCTACGAGACGTGATTTATATTTTTCACGCTACCAGCAGCTTTTTCTCTGTGTAGTAAACCCTTTTGAATCCTATGATGTTTTTGTTTTGAGTAGGGTCTACAAGCTCCCATGCTTGGTTGCGTAAAAACGTCTGAAACTCTAGTTCCATAGGTTCTTTCCATCGTTGGGCATTTCCAAGCAGCAAAGCTTCTTTTACAGCGATTGGGCCATTCGACTTACGATTCTCGCTCAATAGCGAGTAAAGCTATGCCAAGTGATCCTCGAATGTTTCGCTAAATCACGGATTTTTGAAAAAAATATTCCACTTTAAAGTATATATGAAAATATTTCGTGAAATTTCGAATATTTGTTCATGCTATTAACAAAAACATTAAAAAATACGAATAAATTAAAAAAATATACTCTCCGAAACTACAATAGATAACGGCACGAAATTTTTAAAACTTATTAAGTAGTCCTTAAGGTATCTAATACGTGAAAAGTGAGGAGAAATTGTCATTAACTATTAGTTTTACAATATTTTTTTAAAAACTTTCTTTACGCTTTAAAAAATCCAAATTTGTACAGAAGTATGAGGAAAACGCTGTCCTTGAATAATCCGTAAATAGAACTTTGTCCTTTTTCTTCATTTCGGAGATATTCAACTTATTGTGACGCGCTGTGCTCTCCGGCCGCACCGGAGCGCCGCGCTCGGCAACTGACTGTCGCGTGCACGTTTAGACATTCGCGGACATGATTTTTCGCAACTAGTCGGGTTTCTGAGTTGTATGGTATATTTGATAGAGAAAAGCATTCGAATATTACAATTTTGTAATAAATATGATTTGACCAAAACTGTACGATTGCCAAAACTGCCCTAGAGTAGCAGCTGTCATCGAGAGAATAGAACAAATATTAACCGAAAATGAGGTTAAACAAGTTACGTTCAGTCAATGGATGAACGCCGATCGGTAATTACAAAACTTTGAAATGTACTTGAAATGGGTGCCCTAGTGAAAAAGACCTATTTATGGATTATGTATAACCTATACATAATATGTATTGCGTACATGAAAGGACATATGTATATGGAACTTTTCCCCTACACATATGTATAAACTATTATTTTTTATAGATGCGATATAGTACAAATGACGGAAGAAAACTGAAAGTTTTTGGAAACACTTGGTCTCGATTTATCTTAAGTTCTGAAGCACGATTTTTTATCGAAAACTCATGCGGCTTATTTTATCGAGAAGAAAAATACCGTTTGTAATGAAGAATTTGTGATATGTTTGGATTTCGCAGAAAATTATACATTCCAAATTCAAGATGCGATCCAGTCCCATCATTGGTCTAATACTCAAGCAATTCTACATCCATATGTTATTTATTGTCGTGCAAATGGAGAAGTCAATCACTTGAGCTTCGTCTTAATCTCTGAAATATTAACCCACGACGCCAATTCTGTTCACTTATTTAATACGAGACCTTGTACAGTATTTAAAAAAGAAATTTGGACTGAGAATTGTGAAAAAATTCTTCTACTTTCCGAGGGGGTGGATCGCAGTACAAGAATAAATTCAATTTCCTCAATTTATATTATCATAAAACAGATTTTGCAATCGAAGCCGAATGGAATTTTTTCGCTACGTCTCTCGGCAAAGGAGCATGCGATGGGGTTGGGGGGGGGGGGCTGCAAAGAGACTAGTACATAAAGCAAGTATGCAGCGCGTGATGGATGGTCATATAAGTAATCCCAAAGCCCTCTATGAATGGGCCAAAAGTGCTTTTAAAACAACAGATTGTGATTTTTTCTCTCAAGCTAATCATGATTCCCACGAAAAGAAATTTCAAAATCGCGCAAGTAAAGCAATTGCAATAAAACAGACTTGCCAACTCCATCAGTTTCTGCGATTAAAAAGCAGATCGGTAGTGAAATTTTTTCGAAAGATGTAACTTTGTTCAAAAATACAATCATCCAGTGAACATTTAGAAAACATAGCAGGCTTCACGTAGATATTTCGGATTAATTTCAGTTCTCCTTAGACTGACTCGTTCTGTATATGGATATGAATAATTAAGAAATATTTTCGATATATTAGCAAGTAAACCAATATGAAGGCATTCCATGAGATTAATTTTCATAAGTATTTTGCTGTCACGTTGTGATATGTGTGAAAATATATAAAAATTAAATACAGAAAACTGTATTTGCAGATAAAACTTATAAATGTTGAATATAAAAATGATGAATATGTTTTATCAATAAGTGCCAAAAAAATATAGTGGTGCGGCAATTAGAGAGCGCAACGCGTCACAAAAAGTTGAATATCTCCGGAATCAAGAAAAAGGACAAAATTCTATTTAAAGATTATTCAAGGTCAGCATTTTACCCATATTTCTGTACAAATTAGGATTTTTTAGAGCGTGAAGAAAGCAATAAAAAAAGCATTTGTTAAAAAAAAGCTATTGTAAAATTAATAGTAAATAACAATTTCACCTCAGTTTTTACGTATTAGATAGTTGAAGGACTACTTAATAAGTGTTAAAAATTTCGTGCCGTTATCTATTGTAGTTTCCTTTTTCAATTTATTCGTGTTTTTTAATGTTTTTGTTAATAACATGAATAAATATTTGAATTTTCGCGAAATATTTTTATGGTGGCATATGTTTAATATACACATTACAATAGAATAGTTTATTCAAAAATCCGTGATTTAGCGAAAAATTCGAGGATCACTTGACATGGCTTTACTCTAGCAAAAACCTTTCTCGACCTACCCACACGACCAGTTCTTACAATTATTGGTTAACTCGTTTAACGCAATTATCTCCATTTCTACGTTTCCACCAACGAATTGACAGCTTGTAAATTATTAATATGTATTATCAGCGTTAATAACAGTAGCGTCAGCTACGTTCCCAACAGCAGCAGTAATAGCAGCATCATCAAAATATAAAATACTTCCGTCGGTGGGCTGTTCTTCGGTTTCGCTATCTAGCCTGGAAGAAGTTGAAAATTTAACATTGGCGATCTCATGTTCATTTTTAGCCGACTCTTCGAAAAATACGACATCTCCAGATAAACCTATTGATTTGTTTTGGCTGTTATACAGACGATAACCCTTAACATCCTTTGCATAACCAAAAAAATTTAACATGTTGCCTTTTGGCAACCAAATATCTGCATAAGGCATACACTGCTTGCGAGTAAACCACCTTCTAATGGAACTGAGTCTTTTAAGATGGTGAGATGGTGACCCGTTTCGCACATATGTATGTCGCCGAAGTTACCGCCTCGGGCCATAACGTATGTGGTATTGGGACAACATACAGTGTGCCATTTCGACGACAGTACGGTTAAGCCTTTCGGCTATTCCGTTTTGCTCCTTCGTATATGGCAGCGTAGTTTGATCAGTAACTCCCTTTTCGCTCATGTACCGCTTAAAAGTCTCCTTAACAAACTCGCGACTATTGTCACTTTTGAATACCTTGGTACTCGGCATTTACTACGAAATCCTTAAATGAATTAAGCGCGTGTGATTTATTTTTAATAGAAACTGATTTCATTCTTTCCCTATACTTGTTTTTAGCTATATACTTCTTTGTAGCTTGCGATTGGCTTTTTCTTTATTTTGCATATAAATTTTCGAATTTTTCTTTATTCAATGAGCTCCGTCAGAAAACTAAACTTAAAAGCTAACAGCAACTTAAATCTAGCCCTAACGTCCCGTGCTCGCTGCCGTAGTCGCTGCCGACTGCACTGCCCGCCTCATTTCTCATTTTATAATGTTTTGTGTTTTTGCATATTATAATTAATTTTAAATAGTTTTTTACATGAAAAAAGTTTAAAAACTTAAACTGTGGACGGTGTCCCATGTCTACCTTACTTTGTGTGCAGGTGTTGCATCGATAAAGGACTGTAGAATGCAGGGATTGCAATAGATCCTTGGTTTCCGCTGCCGTCCGAACTCAGAACGGCATAGGCGATATGACGTTATGTTTATCTTAGGCGCTATCGACGGTGCGTCTACTTCTATCGGTCTAGATATTATCTAAAAAGAACATTAAATTATACAAATAAATCAACATTTTGCTTTTGCAATAGGAGTTGTTTTTTCTTACCTTCACATCAAATGACTCCATTGTGTGCAATATCTTTGGATATGCGGTTGTTCAGCGCAGGATCCTCTTTGTACGTAATAGAAGAAATGTCACTTCTTCTAATCGGCTTCATTCCGTTGTAAAGAGTAAATGCAGCTAATGCAGCAATGTCCACCATATTATAAAATATGACAAGTAGCCAGCTTTTTTTCGGCCGTTGCATGTATAAGTGCCAAGCATCTGGTCTATTGTATCAACGGCAGACTTGTTAGCGTTGTAATTAGGAGTAGCGAACGGCTTCCTCTTTTCATTTTGCTCGTCGACACCACCAGTACAATGTTATGTGGACAGCACCTTTACTGCATATCGCCTATATCGCCTTCGTTAAACCCTAACAATATGCTGTTGGCAGGACGCTTAATATTTATTTTTTCATTCCCGTGGAACAAATGTTTTATTAGAGTGTACTGTTCCAACATATGCTGTTTTCTTCTCATCAAAATACGGCCAAATCCAATGCTGTAAAAAAAATTGCCAGAAGAAATTGTGCGGCCTCTATACACATATTTGTCCACAAGTTCAAGAACAACATTTTTGTAGCCTATTCAGGTGTTCCACAGGGCAGTATTCTCGGTCCTATCTTATTTACGCTTTTTATTAACGACATTGGAGCCTGTTTTAACCACTCTAGGTTTTTATTATATGCAGATGACTTTAAGCTATTTAGTAAATTAACTTCTCCATCGGATATATCTCTAATACAACAAGACTTAAACAACTTATCGGCTTGGTGCATCAGGAATAAATTATCACTTAATATAAATAAATGCTTCCATGTCACTTATTCAAAATCCCTGAATCATATTCCATCTTCATACACTCTATCGAATACTATTATTTCCAATGTTAGCGAGTTTTCCGACCTCGGGGTGATATTTGATACTGGGTTTACCTTTGTCAATCATGCTAGCCATATTATACCAAAGGCTTATGCTAATTTAGCCTTTTTGCGACGTCATGCGAGGGATTTTAAAGACCCCTATACTAGAAAAATATTGTATAACTCCCTAGTTCGTTCCAAGCTCGAATATGCCTCTCTGATTTGGAACCCTATTTATACCTCTCATTCTAATAGGATTGAAAGAGTGCAACGAAATTTTATTCGTTTTGCCTTGCAACCGCTTCACTTTGCTGGTCCATTACCCTCCTATAGCGCGCGTTGCATGCTTATAAGTTTGAAGTCTCTTGCAAATAGGCGCACCGTTCAGCCTTTGATGTTTGTTTATGATGTTGTTTGTGGTTCTATTGACTGCCCGGAAATTCTTGAACAGATTAGCTTCAATGTCCCCAACAGACCGCTACACTTTAATTATCCATTTAATATTAAAACAGAAAAATATAATTACCTTAATCTTGCTCCTATTAAGAGAGCACTTACTGAACTGAATATATACATAGATCTCTTGATCTGGATTTTGCTATGCCCAGATGCATTTTCCGTTCTAGAATTGAGTCTCATTACACATAATATATGTTTCTTTCTAGTATGTAAGAATTAGTTATAAGTCCTTTTTTTATCTAGTCTGTAAGGTTATTGTAACTATTGACTTAAATAAATGAAATGAAATGAAATGAAATGAAAAACATTATGCCCCTGATTGACTTCGCATTCCTTGTTTGGCTATTAAATCATTCCTCTGAAAGGATAGAATGCATTCCAGTCGCACAACCACCATTCCTGTATGCAGTACTTGGCTGACTTCGACGGAATGTATGGCTTGAAGCAGATGCAGCCTTTTTATGGGAGTACCTGCTCATCAACAGTCAAATCAACATGCTGCCAAGTTAGACTGGAACATTGACAAATGTCATCAACAGCCGCAGTTTTGCTGTTTATTAGACGCTAATGTCGAGTATTTCGAATCTAAGGGATTGTTTTATGCAAATAAAGTGATCGTATGTTAATGCAAGTTTGTATATTGGACAACGCGTTGGGCCCCAAAACTCTTTAGCAGGTTCTTCGTTCGATTTTGTAAGTCCAACATTCAAGATAATAGCAAAACGTCCTCACATTCTTTAAGAACCAGTGTTTTCAATTCCTTCGGCTTGGTCAGATTTGCCAAATTCTATGCAGCTGTAATCTGAGAATGCAAACAGGGTGAGGATACTCCGAAACTTTCGGTTTAAGGGCCCATAAGGGGTTTGCAGCGTCTGTTCATCAGTAGATGCGAATACTAGCTGACGTATGACTCGGAGCAAGCGGCTCGCCATATAAATGTGTCCGCCACGTAAAAACAGCTTCCAATGAAAAAATTTCGACAAAAGGCCTCGAATGAGACCTCCCTAATCTGATGACGACCACGGCAAACGTTTAAAGGACTATGATTTAAGGGCATGCACCTGGAACGTCCGAACCCTCAATATGGAAGGTGCCTCTGCCCGGCTGGTGGGTGGATGCTGGGGCAAGCTGCAGCTGTGACGTAAAGGAGCGCAAATTCGGGGACGGAAAATCAATTAACGAAATACGTAAACATACGAAATCAAATTGATCATATTGCGATATACGGAAGGCAAGCTCCCAGTGTCTTAACATCGCCTCGGATCAGCATCTTATTGAAGCCAAAATTCCCACGCGCCTCTGAGCAGCAAAAAGCACGCGCTCAGTGACACAAGGAAAGCTGGGCGTTCTTAAAGCTGTAATCAGAACAGATAGCTGACCGTTTCGCCACTCGACTTGCAGTCCAGCTCTCTGAGAGCAATGTTCAACAAAAAGGCAGCTGCGAGCAATGGAACAACATTTCTCGCTCATTACGTACCGCTCCTGAATAGGTCATTGGTTTTCAGCGAGCCCGAAAAACGACTGGTACGACGAGAAATGCCGCGCTGCCATAGAAAAGCAAAATGCTGCCTATAGAGCCACGCTACGCTAGGGCACAACGCGAACTGTGTGGAAGGTATATCAGGAGTTGAAGAAGGAAACGTGACGCATCTTAAGAGAAAAGAAGAGGGAGGCCGAGATGCGCGAGTGCGAGGAGCTTGAGATACTGGCCGATAGGAACAATGCCCGAAAATTTTATCAGAAGCAACGTTGGCGTACAGAAGCTTTCAAGACCGGAGCTATTTCCTGTAAGAATGAAAACGCTGCTTAATCGTAGTGGCGCGGAAAACATCGAAGACGATAAACACACATCTCCAATTAATGAAAACGGAGTCAAAGAACAGTTACCCTACCTGAACGAAGCTCGAACGGCAATAGCGCTAAAAAGCAATAAGGTTCCGCTAGTGCTGACAGACTGCCAGCAGACCTATTCAAGTGCGGCGATGAGGGGATGGTAAAGTCATTTGCAAAATATGGTCGAACGAACGCTTGCCAGCCGATTGGAATTTTACGGTACTCTGCCCAATCCACAAAAAGGCTATCCTGTAATATGCACCAACTACCGCTAAGCATAGCATATAAGGTTCTGTCGAGCGTATTGTGTGACGTAAAATGACGTTGAGCAACACCACCAGCTCCGTCAGAATCCGAGCCGTTTGAAACCAAACGAGGTTTCAGACAGCGTGATTCTCTTTCGTACGGCTTCTTTAACCTATGTTAGAAAAGATAATTCGAGCTGCAGAGTTGAACCGTTCAGGTACCATATTTTATAAAAGCATACAACTTCTGGCGTATGCTGATGATATCGGTATTATCGTTGTGGCCGACCCGCTACTTCTGCCTTTTCCAAACTGGATAAAAAAGCCGAAGATATGGGTCTGGAGATGAACGAGGGCAAAACTAAGTACCCACTACTGAGGATTACAATTTCGAAAAAGTGGAGGGCTTTGTTTATCTGGGAACCAGCATTAACACCTACAATAATGTCAGCATGGAAATCCAACGTAGAATATATCTTGCCAACAAGTCATACTCCAGGATGAGTAGGTAGTTGCGCAGTAAAGCCTTCTCCCGACGAACCAAAGCCACACTCTATAAGTATCTCATCATGCCCGTGCTATTGTGTTGCGCTGAAGCATGGGCACTGTCAGCATCGGATGAGACGGCCCATGGTAGGTTCGAGAAACAGATTCTGCTTTAGTTTTATGGACATTTACGTCTTTGCGACTGCGTATACCGCAGACGATGGAACGATGAGCTGTATGAGCTTTACTGCGACATAGATATGGTCTAGCGGATTAAAATACAGCGGCTTCGTTGGCTGGAACGTATCGTACGAATGGACGAAAATGCTTGCACCCAACGCGGTACCAGATTTTGGTGGTGGAGGAAGAGGGCGGCCTCCTCTACGTTGGAAAGACCAAGTTTAAAAGGACTTGACGTCACTTGGTATTTCCAATTGACGCCAGTTAGCAATTGCCAGTTAGGAAGAAGGAGTGACTGGCACAATTTGTTGAACTCGCCCAAAATCGCTTAAACGGAGATAGCGCCAATTAAGTAAAAAAGTATGTACAGTCGTCATCAACTTCATCGTCATCACTCATCTTTTCATTCATAAAGTCTGCAAATCTGTGATCAACTGGGCGGCTTTTATCCTCGTTCATTTGCTGGTAGCGTTTACTACGATGTATGACTATTTCAGCAATGTCTAAATTTGTATCTGCTTTTATTTAATTTTTTTACGGATAAACGGCAATTTCACACACAATATTTACTCTTCACTGACTAAGCGCGGTATGATTTGGTTTACGAAACTGGAACCGCATATGTACTCTTTCTTACGTCTGTCTGGCTTCTAGCTTACCTACTTGTACAATGTACTTCTGCGTATATGTACAAGGCATAATAAAAAATACAAAAATGTACCATCGGCTTATTATATATTCAAGGAAAGACGCAATAAAAATAATCCGAAAAGTAACGAAGATATAAAGTACTCATTTGTGATGTGTTCAAATAATAAAACAATTAGCCAAGAGAAGGTGCATTTATTAGTGATTTCTTTAAATTTCAGTACAAGGCACTTACGGACCTTTTCACCCATTCCCGTCTTTAAACCAAAACAAAACTAAACTATTGGTCATATCTCCTTTCTTTTAAACGATTTTCCACAAAAATTCTCTTGGAATGAAGGGTAACCTTGTCCTGACCGAAATTTAAGTTTGAATATGAAAAAGGTCCCCAGGGACCTTGTCACTGAACGAAGGTTTAAACTGCTTTATCACGCTATCGCAATTCAAATGGCCAAATATTTGATGCCTTAGTATAATGTAGTATATTGGATTGAAGTTGAGAAGCATAATGCTAGTATACGCTGATTTCATTATAATATATCCAATATCATTATCACCTCGCCCGTTGCAAGCATTACTTCTTCGTTACATGCTCGCAATTTAACGATGAAAAGCTTTTCGCAGTACATATGACTGGTTGCACCGCTGTCAAATATGAAAGCATCTCTCTGCCCATTGCGCGATCGACTTAAGGCTAAAAGTACGCTATTATCTTGCACTTTGTTGTTATTCCTACTTTTGCACCTCGTGATTCACATGTATAGTACCTGACGTTTATACGCTTAAAATAATCTCTAATGATTCTGCTCGTTCTAGCTTTTGCCGAATTGACTGCCATTACACGCTCGGACTCGAAATTATTTGGTTGTTTATCTTGATAATTTACTGAACGTCTTTGCTTTTCTTCCAGTAGTTTTCGTTTCAGGACATCCAACAATGGGAACTCGTATCTGACTTCAAAAGCGACAAAAAAGTAATCCATTTCCGCTGGCAATGAGCTTAAAATCATATTAGAATTGTGATATCCACTTTATGGAGACTTTCAACGATGGAACCAAGTTGCTTAATCTGCGTCCCAAATTTTTCACTCTGACGGAATTGAAAACACACTAGTTGTCTGAAAAGACAGAAGGTATCGCTGGACCACTGGCTTTGTACACGTTCTGAAACTTCTCCCATGCTGATTTAGAAGCCGTATCTTTAATATGTAGCAGCTCTGACGTCTTAACGATCAAAGTTATTAAGGCCATTATCTATCTTGTCATCAGCCTTCATGAACGGGAGTCATTCGGTCTCTGCAGTTTCCGGGCACTCGGTCGTGATTAAAAGGCTTCTCATCTGGACATACCATGAACTTTACACATTTAACGAAGGGACTGGGAACATACACCTTGTTAGTCTTTTAAAATGGAAACACGTGATGTCAACGCTATGAAAATTCAAGATTTATTATGTAAAGTATATGGAACTTAAAGAACAGAGTAAGCACAGTATAATAAAGTTAAGTGACAATGTAAAAAGGATAAAGGATATGAATTAGGGTTGCATTTGGAAACAACTAACAGTATATACAGAGGAGCATCCAAAGTTGCGTTATCGAATGCACATACATTTGTACATGCATCTATTTATTTATTCATTTATTTATTTAGTCTATGAACAAAAGTTTCTTACAGACAATTTACAAGTTAATTAAAAAGTAAGATTTAAAAACCTAGATAGCTAAATTTAAAATATGGGAAAATACATTTTTCGGAATTGAAAAATCAAGTTGGATGGAACTCGAGAGTGAATTAAATTCAATTAGCGCTCGGACAAGGAGATATTTCGCGAATATTCTGTTTTACAGTTAACTCCATAGAAAGGCAAAGAAATACGAAGATTACGTTGAGGGATGTTAAAATTAATTCTTTCCAAAAGAAAGGAGCAGTCAATGTCCCCATTGATGATATTATGAACAAAAGAAAGTGAGGGGACAGATCTTCTTGCTTCCAAAGTCTTAAGATTAATCAAAAGCAAGCGAGATTTATAAGAGGGAATTGGCTCAACAAAACTCAATGAACGTAAGGCATATTTAAGAAAAACTTTTTGGACCCGTTCAATCCTATTTATATAATTATTATGACTAGGCCTCCAGATAAAAGTAGCATATTCCAAGTTGGAACGAACAAAAGCCATATATAATAACTTAAGAGTATAGGGGTCAGAAAATTTGGAACTATTTCGCCTAACAAACCCTAATACCGAGTAAGCCTTCGAAATAATATGGCAAATATGCCTATTAAAAGAAAAATTACTCGAAAAAATAACACCCAGATCTTTAGTTTCGTCCAAACTTTGTAAAAAAGAATGAGAAATCATATAAGGCGTCGGCAAGATATTATGAGTTTTTGCGTATGTGACTTTAAAGCACTTTTTTATGTTTAAAGAAAGCTGAGAGTTAATACACCATAGATGTAAGCTGTCAATGTCATTTTGAAGCTGAAGCGCATCACTGGGGTTTTTAATTATCGAAAAAACTTTTAAGTCGTCGGCATAGAGCAAAAATTTTGCAAATCTTAAGCAGCTACTTATATCATTTATAAACAGAACGAACAGTAACGGGCCTAGTATACTCCCCTGGGGAACCCCAGAGGAGGCAAAAAAAGACTCAGAAGAATAGCCGTCAATTGTTACTACGGAAATTCTTTCGTATAAATAGGATTTAATCCATTTTAAAAAAACTGAATGAAAGCCTGTATGCACCAACTTATAAATCAATAAAGAATGTGAAACTTTATCAAAAGCTTTTGAAAAGTCTGTATGTATATACACAATCAACCTGCAGCCCAGCAGAAAAAGACGCAATGCAATATTCACTAAATGCTGCTAGATTCGAAACTGTAGATCTGTGAGGGACAAAACCGTGCTGGTTTGGCGAGATCAGACTCTTAGATGCAAAATACATTTTCTCTTTAATGATACTCTCAAAAAGTTTCGACTTTTGTGAATAGGGCTAATGGAAGTGAATTTCCAGTCATCAATGAAAACTCCAGACCTCAATGACAGATTAAAAATTATTTTTAAGGGCGAAATTACAGCGGGGCAATTTTTAAACAAATGAACTGAAAGCCCATCAATATCCGTTTTTGTAGATGGTTTTAGATTAGTAATGCCAGTAATAACATCATCCGAAGAGAGGCTAAGAGAACCAAAGCTTAAGGTGGAGCTAAGGTTAGAGCAAGGTAATGTGTTCCCATCATCAGCAACAAAATTTGAGCTGAAATATTCAGCAAACAAATTGGCCACGCCATATGGAGTGTTAGCAAACTTTTCCTCATAAAATACGGCTGAATGAATAGCAGAGTTCGACTTTTTAGATTTAATAAAATGCCAGAAAGACTTTGGATTTGATTTAATATTCTCCTCCATGCTTAGGATGTAGCTTCTGTAAAGAAATTTATCTAAACAGTTGAAATCTTTGGAATAAAGCTGATATTTAGCGAAAAAAATTCGGCTCCCAGTTAATTTAAACTTTTTAAATAATTTATTCCGGAGGTTCTTTAACTTTTTCAAATTAAAGTTATACCACGGTAGTTTATAAGGCTTTTTCTTTATAATCGGAACGTTAGTTAAACAGAAATCAAACATTAAAGTTTTAAAAACATAATAGCATCTGGAAACGTCGGAGCAGGACAATATGTCATTCCATTTGTATTCCATTAGTAAAGTATTAATCAGATCAAAATCACATGCTGCAAAATGAAAATCTATTCTATCATCAGGCACAGATGAAGAAAACTCATAAAATTTAAAATTAAAAATCAGAGGCACATGATGCTTATCACACGGCGTAATAGGAGAAATGCATTCCGAAATATTATAGATCAAATTATCACTAATAAAAATGAGATCGAACAATCTATCCAACTTGTTAACAAAACTATTAACTTGTATTAAATTAAGACTTAAAATGCTATCAATAAAATAAGATTCAAGAGCTGAAATAACATTCAAAGGAGTGAGACCCGAGTTCGAAAAAACTACCGGACCAACTCACATTATTTAGATTAAAGTCACCCAAAATGCTTATTTGGTTATCACTTAACTTATTTAAAACTACAGAGGTAATATTGTCAGCATGCAAGCGATAAAGAAATTCTCCACTATTTGGTGGAATATACGAAGCCACAAAGAACAATGAGCTATGTGATGTCGTACTGCTAACACAAACGCACAGTTGATCTATTAGAGAATAATCGTTCTCAAGCGAGACTAAATATGCATGAAATTTACGATGCACCGCAATGAGTACACCACCACCACTTGCGAAACCAGTTTTAGTTACATCTCTATCCTTACGAAAAACATTATATAAATTAGAGTCAAAGTATTCCTCATCAAAAAAGTTAGAATTGAGCCATGTCTCAATAATTACAAATACATCGTAATCAAGTTGCGAGCTAACAGCGAGAAAATGTTCACATTTAGTACGTAGGCCGGATACATTCTGAAAATACACATTCAGGCCGCTAAAATTATCAGAAGTTATACTTGATTTTGTTGCTTCTCTTCTTTTCGAAAAAAAAACGAAAAGGGCATATGTTGACATTGGCAGGCCAAAGATCAGCCGAAAGCAGCTTATCATAAAAAGCAACAGAAACACCTAGCTTAAAATTAACTTTTTTTAAGCTACTAAGTGAAATTTCTCTTTTAACTAATGCATAGCACAAACGATGTTTTTTATCAATAGCTGCATGCTTGACAATAAACTCAATAATGTTGTCAGCAGAAACAGAAGGCAGAAATGACGATAAATGTAACCACTTCATACGGCCAGCCACCTCCAAATCCGTATTTGTGTTTATACCAACAATTCTTAATTAGGGATGTAAAAAAACATCGATGTATCGAGCAACATCGATGGTCGTGGCTTTAAACATCGATGTCTGTCGATGTTTGTGTGAATTCGATTTTAAGTCAAAACATCGATGTTTTCAAAAACATCGGAAATGTTTCTTCACTTATTCTGACTATTCCAATTTGTGCGCGCTTTTAAATTTTGTGCGATCGTTTGATTTTCATGGAATCATGCCCAAGTAAGTTCATTTAATATATTCGCAAATTACAGTTAATAAATGTACCTACACATATAAGTAAGAAATAGTTTAATTGGTTTAAAAGTAGTGTAATTGTAAAATTGCCTAGCATCACCAGCGTCATTTCATTTGCCTATGTATGGACATACATACATATGTACATATGCATATACATAGGTGCATATACTTTGCCAGAGATTCTAATTTATGTTAATTTTTTAGAGCAATATACGAACGAAGCTTGTGCTGGAGGCATTTTGATAAATTGAGCGCAGGCTCAGTGAAATGTAAAATTTGCGGCAAAATCCTGAAGACCGGCGGAAACACAACGAATATGCAAGGACATATAAAAGCAAAGAACAAATTTGTAAAATTTGAAATTGAATCTGATACAATAATAACTGAAGACGAAAACAATAATGAAAGTCGTGATAGACAAACAAAGACAACTCGGCAAATTTCAATTGAAAGTAGTTTTAGTAATGTTCTTGAGTGTGCGCCATTTGGGGAAAAAATCAAGAAAATTGATGAAGCTATTATTTATTTAATTGCGAAAGACTGTCAGCCATATTCTATTGTAGAAAATGAAGGTTTCGTTGATTTAATGAAAACTGTTGCACCGCGCTACGATATGCCCTCGCGTTATAAGGTCACTGGCTGGGTCGATGACAAATATAACGTTTTATCGGAAATTTGGAAATCAAATTTGAAAGGAAGAATGATTACACTGACTACAGATGTATGGAGCGATAAAATGTCTACGCGAAGCTTCCTGGGGCTTACTGCTCACTTTCAAATGAAGTCGGAGCTGGTGTCTTTAAACATCGGTGTTTCGGAATTGAACGAGATACATACTGCAGTATATTTGGGCGAATCTATATTGAAATGCTGTGAAGATTTTAACATTGCAAAGCATTTGGTCACAGCTGTTGTGACAGATAATGCTAGTAATATACATAGTTAAAGCCGTCGAAGTAGCATATGGGAAAAAGTACATATACCATGCTTTGCACACACGCTAAATTTGATTGCTAGATCAACTCTCCAAATTCCTTCAACTAACAACGTTATTGGAAAAATAAAGTCCATTGCAACATTTTTTAAACAGAGTTGTGTAGCCAGTGACTTACTTCGAAAACATACAGATAAGATGCTTATTCAAGATGTTGTAACACGATGGAACAGCACCTTTTATATGGTCGAGCGGTTTATAGAGGAAAAAGATGTTGTCAATCAAGTGCTTGGTAACGTCCGTACAGAGGTGAATCTGCTAAATGGGTGCGAACTGGAGACAGCATCAAATATTTTGCTCGTTTTGAAACCGCTCGAAGAAGCAACAAAAGTTTTAAGTGGTCAAAAGTACTGTACTGCAAGTATGATAATACCAATGGTAAATATATTAGTTGCCATTGAGTAATGTTGAATCACAGGAATGCAAAAATGTTGTTCTTTCTGAAATCGGAAAAAGGGTGGGCGCAATAGAACAGGTTTGTTGTTTTTCAATCATACATATAAACATAAAATATAAACAGTAATAAATATTTTTTTAAAGGTCTCCATTCTCTCTATGTCGACCATTTTAGACCCGCACTTCAAAAAAATCCACTTCAGAGAACCTCTAGTATGCGCAAACGCCATTTCGAAAATCAAGTGCCTTATAAAGCCTACTGTTAATAATACAGAGGTTGAAGAAAATTTGAGACCTAAAAATGATTCGTTTTGGGAACACCATCACACACTGGCGCAGCAACACAAGCCCAATGATGACTTGGATGAAGAAATGGCTGCATATCTAAGAATGCCTTTGGCAGACTTTGACAGCAATCCTCTTGAAGTGTGGGAAGGTGAAGGCATGCGAAATACGTTTCCACACCCTTTTGAAATTGCTAAAAAGTTCGTACCGGTGGTTGGAACGTCAGTTCCTTCAGAGTACTTATTTTCGCAAGCAGCATCAACTCTTAATTACCAAAGAAACAGGATTAAGCCTGAAAGACTGAACAAACTGCTGTTCTTACGCGGCATTGAAAGAAAATTTTGGAAGTAACCCAACAAAAAGCACCAATTGATCTCAATTGTGGGGATGTCAGCAACTTAACAAAAAGCTTAGCAAGCTTACGTTCGTACCTTTCTTGAAGAAGCTAATTTTATTTAACTGTACTTACAGTATTTGTGAAATGTAAAAGAAACAAGTATGTGATTAAATTGCATTTTAATATAGTCGACAGACCAACAACAGCAGCAGCAGTAGTACTAGACGAACGCAAAGAAGCTCCAGCATTATCACCAGCTTTGTCAGTTACAACAGCAGCAGACTTCGGCAAAACTTTCTCAGCTAGCACCGCACTGCACGTAGCCGACAAACCAACAACTGCACGTGAATATGATAAAGCCGAGAGAGCATTCGTGCTATTACTGACACCAGTACAAGAAACAGCAACTGAAGGCGAACTGGTGGGCACGGACGAATCATCCTTAGCAGCAACAATTGATGTTTTATTAGTTGAAATTGTATCAACATCAGCAGCACTAATCAGCTTCGAGACTAAGACTTTAAGGTATTTAGGGCCGTTTTCTCAATGTTTGGTTAAGCGGTTAATCAGGATATAATCGTAAGTTGGCTGTAAAAGTATTCTCAAAGTTCGGTTAGCGCACATCTGTCATTTAAGATCTGATTAAGTTTGCCGGATGATGGCATGCCGATTAGCTACTAACCAGACTGAAAAGTGACAGCAGACAGCAGTGAAACTTATAAACAATATATATAATTTGGTGTAATATTTTAAATAATGGACCGCCTTGAGCATATTTCTCACCTTTCTGGGCTGCTTGGGCGGCGTGTTTTAAAACCTAGGACGTACGGCGAGAGAACAAATTTTTTTGAAACGTTTGACGATGATACCTTCCATCGCAGATTTCGACTGGCCAAAAATAGTGTTTTCTACGTTTTGGACAAGATAAAAGAAATAATACTGAAAGGTTTGTGAATAAATGTTTCATAAAGCTACATTCATATAATATTTACATTTAATTTATTTTGCAGAAACCACGCCTTAAACCCCGAGGAAATGCTATTGCTGGCATTGCGCTTCTACGCATCTGGGAGCTTCTTAGTAACTGTTGCTGATTTCTGTGGAGTCAGTGTGGGCACTGCTAGTCGTGTTGTGAAAAAGGTTTCATTAGCTATTGCACGACTTTCTAAAGATTTTATTAAAATGCCGAAAACCAGAAATGAAATTGAAATCGCAAATCGTGAATTTTATAGAATAGCAAAATTTCCGAAAGCAGTGGGATGTATTGACTGCACACATATTAAAATACAGTCGCCTGGAGGAGAAAATGCCGAAATATTCCGAAATCGAAAAGGGTAGTTTTCCTTTAACGTACAAGCTGTCTGTAACGCAAATTTGGAAATAGCAGATCTTGTATGCAGGTGGCCAGGTTCTGCACATGGCTGTAAAAGTATTTTCTCAAAGTTCGGTTAGCGCACATCTGTCATTTAAGATCTGATTAAGTTTGCCGGATGATGGCATGCCGATTAGCTACTAACCAGACTGAAAAGTGACAGCAGACAGCAGTGAAATTTATAAACAATATATATAATTATATAATGGGAGTGCAATGGGGTGTGGTAACTCTTCTGGGTCTGCAGTTACAGATGAGTGGCTACACTCAATCCCTACTCTTGCGTCCTCGTCGCGCACTCTGGGCAACGTGAGCAACCCTTGTGTGAGATATGGTAACCAACCCGTGTGGAGCCTTGGGTCACGGCAGAAAGAGAGGGAGCTTCAGTGGGGCCACTCCGACATATTCGGTTTAAGGGCTCACTGAAGTCAGCAGCGTCTGTTCACCAGGAGGTGCGGCTGCAAGCGTGCGTCTGACTTGGAGCAAGCGGCTCGCTATATAAATGTGTCTTCAGAAACAAAAAACCCTCCAGTATTTGGTTGTGCGCTGGGCTTGGGACCCGCCACGTAAAAAACTATACCCAATGAAAAATTTCAATGTGCCTCGGATGAGATCTCCCTTTTTTGATGACGACCACAAGCAATGTTTTAAGGACTACGATTTAAGGGCATGCACCTGGAATGTCCGAACCCTTAATGGGGAAGGTGCCGCTGCCCGGCTGGCTGATGTCCTCGTAAGAGTAAGGGCTGACATCACCGCCATCCAAGAAATGAAATGGACGGGGCAAGGCAAGAAAACCGTTGGGCCTTGCGACATCTACTACAGCTGCCATGTAAAGGAGCGCAAGTTCGGTGTTGGATTTGTGGTGGGAGAGAGGCTTCGTCGCCAAGTACTGTCGTTCACTCCAGTGGACGAGCGTCTCGCCACGATTCGCATCAAAGCGAGATTTTTCAACATCTCGCTGATTTGTGCCCACGCACCGACAGAAGAGAAGGACGATGTGATCAAGGATCACTTCTACGAGCGCTTAGAACGCACTTACGAGCGCTGCCCCCGTCACGATATCAAAATCGTGCTTGGTGACTTCAATGCCAGGGTGGGAAAGGAAGGGATCTTTGGTCACACTGTCGGAAAATTCAGTCTCCACGACGAAACCTCCGCCAACGGACTGAGACTGATCGACTTTGCCGGGGCCCGAAACATGGTGGTCTGTAGCACCAGGTTTCAGCATAAAAAAAATACACTTGGCTACGTGGCTGTCTCCAGATCGAAAAACGCGAAACCAAATCGATCATATTGCGATAGACGGAAGGCATGCTTCCAGTATATTAGACGTACGTACACTCCGAGGACCGAACATCGACTCGGATCATTATCTTGTCGCAGCCAAGATGCGCATACGCCTCTGTGCATCAAAAAACGTGCGTGTAAATACACAGCGAAAGCTTGACGTCGGAAAGCTGCAATCGCAACAGACAGCTGCAAACTTCACCACTCGACTCTCACACCTGCTCACTGAGAGCACTTCTCAAGAAACCGGAATTTGCGAGCACTGGGAGCACATTTCTCGATCACTGCGTACCGCCGCTGAAGAAGTCGTTGGCTTTCAGCGAACCCGAAAAAATGACTGGTATGATGAGGAATGCCGCGCCGCTTCGGAAAATAAAGATGCTGCCTACAGGGCCACGCTGCGATCGGGCGCAACGCGAGCTGTAGGGGAACGCTACCGGGAGTTGAGAAAGGAAGAGAGACGTATCGTCCGTAGAAAGAAGAGAGAGGCCGAAATACGTGAGTGTGAAGAGCTTGAGATGCTAGCCGACATGAAAAGCGCCCGAAAATTTTACCAAAAGGTGCGGCGACTTACGGAAGGTTTTAAGACCGGGGCGAATTCCTGTAAGAACAAGAACGGCGATCTGGTGACTGATGTCCAAAGCGCACTTAGATTGTGGAGGGAACACTTCTCCACTCTGCTAAATGGTGACAGCGAAAGCGTCGCCGGAGAAGATGAAGATCCCGAACCCCAAATCGCTGATGACGGCATTAACATCCCGTCACCCGACCTCGATGAAGTTCGAATAGCAATTATGCGGCTACGGAACAACAAAGCCGCTGGAGCTGATGGGTTACCAGCTGAGCTATTCAAGCATGGTGGCGAGGAGCTGGTAAGGTGCATGCACCAGCTTATTTGCAGAATATGGTCGGACGAATGCATGCCCGCCGATTGGAATTTAAGTGTACTCTGCCCAATCCACAAGAAGGGTGATCCTGCAATATGCGCCAACTACCGCGGGATCAGCCTTCTTAACATTTCGTATAAGGTTCTATCGAGTGTATTGTGTGAAAGACTAAAGCCAACCGTCAACGAACTGATTGGACCTTATCAGTGTGGCTTTAGACCTGGTAAATCTACCATCGACCAGATATTCACGATACGCCAAATATTGGAAAAGACCCGTGAGAAGAGGATCGACACACACCATCTATT
This sequence comes from Anomoia purmunda, assembly GCA_951828415.1. Taxonomy (NCBI): domain Eukaryota; kingdom Metazoa; phylum Arthropoda; class Insecta; order Diptera; family Tephritidae; genus Anomoia; species Anomoia purmunda. Next base: position 52,206,565 of record OX639998.1, on the reverse strand, counting down.
TGTCGACTTTAAATCAGCTTTCGACAGCACGAGAAGAAGTTGCCTATATGCCGCGATGTCTGACTTTGGTATCCCTGCAAAACTAATACGGCTATGTAAAATGACACTGAGCAACACCACCAGCTCAGTCAGAGTTGGGAAGGACCTCTCCGAGCCGTTTGATACCAAACGAGGTTTCAGACAGGGTGACTCCCTATCGTGTGACTTCTTTAACATTATGCTAGAAAAGATAATTCGAGGTGCAGAATTAAACCGGTCAGGTACCATCTTTTATAAGAGTGTGCAACTGCTGGCGTATGCCGATGACATCGATATCATTGGCCTCAACAACCGCGCCGTTAGTTCTGCCTTTTCAAAGCTGGACAAGGAAGCGAAGCGAATGGGTCTGGAGGTGAACGAGGACAAAACGAAGTACCTCCTGTCATCAAATAAACAGTCAGCGCATTCGCGCCTTGGCTCCCGCATCACTGTTGACAGTTACAATTTTGACAAAGTAGAGGACTTTGTTTATCTTGGAACCAGCATCAACACCAACAATAATGTCAGCCTTGAAATCCAACGAAGAATCTCTCTTGCCAACAAGTGCTACTTTGGGCTGAGTAGGCAAATGAACAGTAAAGCCCTCTCTCGACGAACGAAAACCACGCTCTATAAGTCCCTCATCATGCCCGTGCTAATGTATGGCGCAGAAGCATGGACCCTATCAACATCGGATGAGATGGCGCTTGGAGTGTTCGAGAGAAGGATTCTCCGAAAGATTTTTGGTCCTTTACGTCTTTGCGATAGTGAATACCGCATGGGATGTATTGACTGCACACATATTAAAATACAGTCGCCTGGAGGAGAAAATGCCGAAATATTCCGAAATCGAAAAGGGTACTTTTCCTTTAACGTACAAGCTGTCTGTAACGCAAATTTGGAAATAGCAGATCTTGTATGCAGGTGGCCAGGTTCTGCACATGACAGCAACATTTTCAATAACAGTCGGCTAAAGCACCGCTTCGAGCAGAATGAGTTTAAAGACTGCTTTTTAATGGGCGACAGTGGATATGGTGTCAGTAAATATATGATGACTCCACTTTTACACCCAAACACTGCTGCAGAGCGACTATATAATGAGTCACAAATACGGACTAGAAACTGTGTAGAACGGTGTTTTGGCGTATGGAAACGTCGATTTCCGGTGTTATCCGTTGGCATAAGGGTTTCGAAAGACACGACTATGGCAATTATTGTCGCATGTGGAGTTTTGCATAATATCGCACGGCAGAATAGAGAGGCAGACCCACCTGCAACAGAAAACTGTGATGTTGAAGAGCCTACTGAACATTTAATGGAGGCGGATGATTCTACTATATCTGAAACTGAGGGAGGAGCCTTCATGAGATCGAGTTTAATCAGAGATTATTTTGCAAGGTTAGCTAATAAATAAATTCTCTAGCCAGTAATAAAATGTATTTTTGATGTATTTCAGGTTGTAACGCAGTTGGAAATTCCATGTATACATAAAACAAAAAAAAATAAATTAACATTTCTATTCTTCGTTTACATATTAGTAAAATCTTACTTTGATATATAAGTATAAAGCATTTATGTTTCCATGTTTCCTTTTTTTATGAACACGTACTTCGTTATATTAACATAAACCATAAAATCAAAATTTTCGACTTTGTACAAAATTCACAAAAAAGCACCTAATAAAGTATTTTTATCAAATATGAGTTATAAGTAAATATATTGCCTATTGTGGTTTTTGTTAAATACATGTAATACAATTTTATTGCATTTTAAATAGTGAAATAAATATGTTAGTATCCTATAGTTGAGATACTCCAAAAATTTATGGATAAACAAAAACTTAGCCTAATATATGAAAAAAGGAACTTCAATTTTTACTAAGAAATCCATCGTCTAAATTTCTAACTCCGTAATTTGAATTTCTAAAACATTGGTACGGAGTTTTACAGCCCATTTAATTTTAGTATAATAAAGTGCAAGTGTGAAGTTGCTGCAAAGTCCCGCTGATTTTAGATTTTTTTTTTACGGTGTCGCGCATTTCCTTCCATACAAAATATGTTCGAAAAATTCTGAAATCAGCGGGAGCTTTCAGCAACTTCACACTTGCACTTAATTATACTAAAATTGAATGGGCTGTAAAAAAACTTGCTACATAAAACTTGTCCGACACTATATGCTTATAAGTATTCATATACGCTCAACAGATATACTCGGTCAATTAGAAGGGAAATTCTGATTTGACAATTGCTGTGCCTTGCACTTTATTTCAAGCTTTAAAAGCTGCAACTTCATCTCGGCTTTTTTTACCTCTAGCTCGTGACTTTGCTTTGCCATCTCATGTTTTTCGGCTGCTCTTTTATTTTCCTCTTCCCAGAAAATTTGCTGATAATTACAGCTACCCTTCCGGTTCTTCTCGCTTTTTGTAGTCAGCTTTTCTGTTTTTGGCGCCCGCAGAAGGGCTGGACTCCACGTGCTCCAATCGTTTTTAGGAACCTAAATGAAATTAGAAATATTAAGGGAAACTGACGTGGAATCTAGAATGATGTTACATTTTCCAAATACTCGTTTGGCTCTGCTATAACCTCCACCGTGAAACTATTCATTGACTGATCTAAGTATTCAATTTCTGGATCATTTTCACATATTATAATGGCTGAAATAAAGTATCAAGAATGAATTGAATAACTATTGTATGTAGGTTTGAGTATAAAAAAACCTTACCATCGCTGTCAATATCATTGTTCAGACCTGTTGCAGTCTGGCCCATTATTGCAGCGAGCCTGCTCGTATTGGTGTTCGGCCGGAATTTAAATTGTCCACCGCCCATCTTATATAGCTCCCTCTTCTCTTCAGCTATACTTTTCCTAGCTTTACGCTTTAGATTTTCAAACTTTTCCCGCAAATTTTTCGCACCTCTCCTCATACCAATTTGAGCTTGAAATTCGGCGTCAATAGAATCCCATGCCTTTCGCTTTTCCTCCCAGGACTCAGCGTCGGTCTTTTTATTTTCAATAACATTGCCATAGCGCTCAGCCAATGTTATTAGTAAATTTTCTTCCGTGGTCGAAAAATTTGGAAGCCGATTCCTTTTTTTTTCATCCATTATAAAAAATTAAACACAGAAGCACAGAACACCGACGAGTAGCACAAATAGAAAAAACCGCGGTAAAAATTACTTGTAATAATTGTAAACAAAAATCAGCTGACTGTAGTTTTTGCGTATTCACAATGCAGGTTTTGTGAAATTTTTCCTAACATATTCACAATGAGCGAAGTAATCGGAGGCTAACTAATCGGACTTTGGTGAAAACGATACTGCCATTTCAAACTATCAGATGGTTAGCTATCATCTGATTTAAGACCATTTTAATCGGGCATTGAGCAAACGGCCCTTAACCTCCTTAGTCAGATATGCAATTGATGGCACCAAGTTTGAAGAGTTATGTAGGCAATTATCGCAATTAAACACAATGTTTGTGTTATTAGCAAGCAGTTCACACATTTCTTTCCTATCAACTTTAGCACAAATTTTATGATACTTATTATTACAAGCATGGCAAGAGATTTCATAGCCAACACGTAAAGATTTAAAGCATTTAGCACAAGTTGAATTATCCATAGCGAGAGCGAACAAAAACACGACCGTTCACTTCGAAGTGCGTTCGTTCCAACTCTGTTAATCGCCACAACAATCACTCGTTCTTTCGCAGAGTTCGCTCAAAAGCTATATGCATTCTCAAAAACATACGTAAATCCATATATTCGAACTCGGGCACTTAAGGCAAGTGTTCAGCGAGATTCACAAATTAAGGCAATACCTAGCCCAGTTTCAAAGATATATTTCCCATTTTTTCAATTCACATAATTACCTATATCCCAAAAAAATTATTCAAGAGAGGAAAAAGTAAATTCAAACTAAATAACTTGAACCGAATTGCATCCGGAGCACAGTGATTACACCTTTATGGTATCGTAAGTGTACATAGATGTGCATATAACCCCACTCAAACTCTCGCTCTCATATGCAGTAAGGTGCTCACCCTCTGTGGAATATTTATGATTTCAAGATAAAATTAAATATAAATTAATAAACATCAAATAAAATCAATATTATATAAAGTTAAAGTGAAAACCAAACTACATTTTTTTGTAGGTTAATTATTAAAGTACTATATATTTCAACCCACAAATAAGTACATACATACCTTCTTGCACATTTGAACACAATCAGTTGCATTACTACATATACATATGCAAATTTATACATGCACATATGTTTGTAAGCATAAAAGACGGGAAAGCAGAAAAACAAACAATAATCTTGACAAAACCTTGCTCGAACTCAATGCATATTCCAACTCTCTTTTACTCACTATCACTAATAACTAATCAGTAGTTAGTCAAAGCTAATTTGCATACACCCACACCCAGAGAAAAAACAACATAAAATAAAAAAAAACGATATTGATTCAATAAGAAACATTAACGAAAGTCTAGTAATGTCGAAAATTCTTATTTCAATATAGCACAACTTTATTTTAATGTTGCACAATATCCAACATATTTAATATTTTTCGGCATTGATTTAATATTTCATTCTTATCGAATTGAGTTGTCGTCTTATTGAATCAATATGAAAGAATTATTAAATTAATAGTGAGCATTGTTGATGCAAAACAGAAGCAATATTAAATTCAGAATGTCAACTATTAATGTTAAATGAAAACGTTATTAAATTAAAAACGTACGTTATTAAATTAAAAACGAACGCTATTAATATTAAATTACGAAAATTTAGACCCCTCCCCCTCCTTTACTACTCCCTTTAGGGAAATATAAACACAATATAATTTACAAAAGAGAACAAATTTAATTCAAAAGATTTCATGAAAGTACAATGTAACAACTATGATATATATTTTTGTCTGACATATGTTTTACCATTGCATAGCGGATATAGATCGATCTAGAGGCGAAGTATTTAATTCTGAAAATGTTTTTATTTGAAAACTTTCGTTTAAAGATCCAATTTCGTACGATTGGAAATGTGAACAAAATTTTTTTCTGAAAACTTCTTGACATAAAATATAAGCTATGCTATTTTGATACAAAAACATTTTTATTTTATATAACTGAAATGCGCTGCTATGTAAGTTCGTGGACAAATAATAATTTTTTTTGTATTTCGTTCCACTATAAAAAAGTTCATAACAATATTGTATTCTTTTCAGGTCGATATCGTATGTTTGAGTTATTTTAGAGAAATAGTGTTGTTTGGTAATATCAATAAATTCTTCTGATTGAAAGCTTATGATAGGTTCGATTCCATTTTCATAATCTAGCAAGAATTTCGAAAATTTTATTCCAGATTTTATTGCTAAAGAATAAGATGGGTTTATTCTTGAAGTTGTGTTGTTTAAGTATGCCTTAGCTTCTTTATGGTTTCCTTCAACCCGCATCGACCAAACATATTTTAATGGCCCACATTTTCTTATTGCCGTACAATAATGCACAAGAAAGTGGTGTTTAGGCTTTAGTGCACCGTAAAGTTTAATATAAGTTGAATGGTGTGCTTCAATTAAATCTTGCAAAACAACCAAGTCTCCCTCCAAGTATGATGGTCTCAAAATGTAATCAATAATTTTCAATAAAAGAATAAATAATTCCCAGTGACAATTACCCACCGGAATTAAATCTCCTATCAAAAGAGGTAAAAAGTGAACGAAACTTTTTGTTTCACTTGCAGTCATTTTTAGATTAAATGATTTCAATCTCTCAATTTGCAAGGGCATTGAACTGTTACCTATTTCCGTTTCACCGAAAGGAAAAAGTTGCTTCCTACTATTTATTTGGTCTATACATATAACTTTATCATTTATAAGGCCCAACAATATATTGCAGATGTCATAAGAACAAATTCCTTCGAAAACATCGTGCATTACATCAAAAGTAATATTTTCTGTGACATGAAAATTGTTTAGTCTATTAAAAACACAATCAGACTTGATGCCCGTTTCTTGGAAATTGTCTTTTAAGAGATCTTCGTTATATTTATTTCTATTTCGCAAAAATTGCTCATACTGCCTTATATCAGTTTTAGTTGCATCTTTCGTTCGTTTGCAAAAGCGGCAATATCGTTTTGAATTAAAAGACTGGACATAGCCAAACGCAGCATTGATAGCTAAATTGTCTCCTACTACTAAACCGAGGATAAAGTGTACTTTACGCTGCTCATTGTTGAGAACAAAATCTAAACCTTCTTCAAGAACCTTTATGTTTTCTACGAGATTATGAAATGATTTTTCATATCCACAAACTTTCAAATTACAGCTTGATATGAATGCCCCATGAAAAATGAATTCAAGCTTCGACAGCAAATATTGCGGCATAGTAGGGAAACTAAAGTAGCACCCACAAATTGAGAAAGTATGCGTACCGAGAGCATTGTTGATTTGAAAATCATCAAAATATAAAATATAGGGAATTATCAAAGCTGAACCAAATCGGGCACTAATTGCCTTAAATATTTTACCGCTGGCGAAATTTTGCAAAAATGGTTCTTGAGAATACCGTTTTGTATTTTCCAAAGTATAATGTAAAAGATTTGGTATTTCAAAAATTGCTTTAAATTGAAAATATAAGGGCATAATGTAGATATCAGAAGAAGTGGATGCTAAAACGGGATTACCATGAGCAGTGGTTTGGGCAATTGATGTTTTTATAACTGTTGATTTTGGATCCTCTTACAAATTAAGAGCTTTAAGTATTTTAAGAAGTCTGTGTTCAGATTTTATTTCTTGGAAGGGATCCTTACAAAACTGTAATAGAGAAGTGATATCATTGCGAGCCTCAATCAAATTATGATTATCTAAAGAAGATTCTATTGAGTGAGACACGGCTACAAGAAGAGAAGCTATCATATTTTGGATTTCAATTACATATTTTCTTGGCATGCAGTTTTTGCTATATAAACTAAGAGACAAATGTAGTGCCTTCTTTCTTAAAATCGTAGTGTTGTTAGCGCATGAACATTGAGGTACTTGCGTTTCCACCAGATTTAAAGATGAATTGCAATCGGTTGAAGCAGAAAATGATATGTTTTGATCTGAATTCGCCGTTGAAATTGGGAGATTGAAATCGTAAGTTTGATCTGGTGTCGAAGTGCAATTTAACAAACTGAAATCTGAAGCTACAAATGATGTATTTGTTCCCTTTGATTCTGTGTGTTGCTTTTTCAAATGAATTCGAAAAGTTGTAAAATTGGTAAAAATTTGTTTGCAATTCCCTTGTTTACATTGGAGTTTGATAAGTGTTGAAGACATCAAATGATCTATCTTCAAATGACGAATCAAATATGTAGGCTCATGGAATTGGGTGTGACATTTAAAACATTCATACATGGTCAATTGTATATTATTCATGTAATTCATAAGTGACACTAAATTTGGGGATTTAATATCAAAAGCGGTGTGGATGTTATAGAAATATTGCTGGATAAAATTCCAGGTCAAAGCAGATGCTTGTGGATAATATAAGTTAAGAGCATGAAATATTTTAAAACAAGTATCTAAGCCTTCAATAAAGGACGGGAATTTAAACAATGTTTTGTCGAAGTATATATAAAACCCTTTCAATTCTTCATCTAAATGCCCTTCTACTAGCAAAAAAGGTTGTATAGTTAAGTCACAGGAGTAGTATTTTGCCACTAGTTCACTAATTTTGTTTTCGTAATCGTTTATGCATAATAAACGTACCGCGAAACTTTCTTGCGCATCTGCAATTGTAGCCTTCTTGCAGCATTTTCCTGAATTGTTTGGGAATCTCGCTGAACACGGTAAAACGCCATTGAGTAGCGATGCAAGTATAAAGTCTTGGGCATCTAAACAAATATTAATGTTATTAGTATTTTTGTAACGCTTTGATATCTAATATATAAATTACCTGTGTTTTCTGTTGTCTTAGCTATCTGTAAAAGCTCCTTGCAGTAGTCGTTGCGCAATTCTGTCTCGTAAAACTTTATAATTTTCTCCTTAAAAGTCTCCCATTTCGAATACAACATGTGTTCTTTATTTGGGTATAACATATTAAAGTCTCGCTTTATCTGATATGGAGTGAGATTTCATTATGATCAGTTATTTTTTTCAAAATGTGATTAACTTACCAGGTCTGGGCATCTTGCGTCACTATATATAGGCCAAGCCTTTAAGAATTCAATGTTGCTTAGCGTCTTCAGTTCATTCTGTCGCATTCCGAATGTTTTTTGCCATTTTTCGATTACTTCACTCCAATTTGAGGTATCTCGACGTAATGATGCTTTAAGGGCTGACGCAACTGAATAATCAATTTCAGAACTTTCTTCTGAAATTTCCGTAATAGCTGGTTCTGAGCGAATTGAAGAGTGAGTATCAATTTTTTTCTTCTTTGCTCTGGTGTTTACATATTTTATGTAAAGCTTGCCAGAAGGGTTCTTCTTTCCATCGCGTGGTATAAAGTAATATTCCTGGCAGAAATATGAACGATAATAACTCTCGTATTCAAATTCAATTCTGATGCACATTTTCTTAAATTTTTTGTCTTTTTCGGTCCAACAAAATGCAGGGAACCAAATGAGGATTTGAAGAAAAAAAACCAAAAAACAAGTAACTAGGAAAAACAGACGGAAAAGCCGAAAAATTTAAGTAAAAATTGAAAAAAAGTTGCCCAAATGGTCTCAACAAACCGTAAGGGGTTTTTTTTTTTACAAAAATGTCCTGCTTGATTGCAATTAAAGTACGAACAGCCCTGTATAAATCCTTACCTGAGCGAGCCTTTCCTTTGGGAATAGTTCACAAATATCCGAGACAACAGCAGCGAAATCGTTAGGCCTCAAGTGGATGTTCTGAAAAATTATATGCTCAACAATTATGTTGATGAGTACGTCACGGTTTGCGTTTTTAAAACACTGCTCAGTGGCGTACACTTCTAGTAGGGCTCTTCCCTTAGCAGTTTCATCCAAAAGACTTGATAAATCCTAAATATAGTAGACAAAAAATTAAAATGTTTATTAAAAAGTTGCGCTTTAATTACTTTATTAAGACAGCCATGGACATTGGGTATATCTTGAAGAGGGGATGGCGCTGGAGATGAACTATTAAGGCTGCTTTGTTTCACCCATTTTCGAATGTCCGACCTTAAGGAATCTTCTTCACATTCAATACCAAACAAAAAATTATTTGAAAGAAAAACTCATTTCTAAATACTTGAGATTAGCTGCAAGGCACTACTTATGTACCTCTTTCTTTCTCCATTCAATGAGCTTGCTACGAAATTTTGCCCGGAGGCCAATCGGTGGAATAGCCTCCTTTATGTCATCCTTCTCTAAATACTGAAGGCTCTCAAAAGTAACCTGCGCATCTACACTTATATATTAATTTTATAATTTGTTAATATTAATAATAATAGACAAACTTGCTTTGAAGGTACACCAAAACTTTTGATAATCCATGATCGTTCAGCCATTCGACCAGCTTTTTTCTATCTTCTTCGTCATTGGCTTCATCGATGGACACTTTCACTGAAATTCACATTTTCGAGTGCAAATTCTTGAACGATTGCGCTTCGTTCTTGCATAATTGTTACAATTTCACCATTTTCGGTGGATAAAACACCGTCTTTTAAATTTAATTTAATCGACATTTTTTCAGAAGCACGTGTGATAATTTGCAGCAAAGAACGATTCAGCTGATTGATTTAAAATGTTGCCATATTGATATAAAAATGTTTCTTATTGATTCAATGCATTGCGATTTTAACGTTATTGCTCAATGTTGTTTTAATATTGATTTAATGTTTTGCAATATAGAGTTAAAAATGTTTCAACTTAGCGTTAGAACCAATATCAAAAAATTCTTAAAATAATATGGTGCAACATTAAAATAAAGTAATTTCAATATTATTTTTGAAATAATTAATAAATACAATCAAATCAATGTTGGAAATTGTTAAATTAATGTATTTCAATATTATTTTTGCCCTAAGTTGAAAGTTATTGAATTAATATTTCGCCTTCTTGTTTTTACAATGCACTTTTTGGCTCAGTGCACGTATAAATTAAAAAACTTTTTTCCGTTTTAGGATTTTTATTTACTTTAACAGCATTTTATTTACTTTAACAGCATTTGGCTGTCGTCTTGAGTAGCTGTACGTAACTGATTTAGCTAAATACAAAATAAGCCCTACTTATACTACCCTCAAGCTATCTGCTGTTGAGAACGCTACTGACGCAGCGCTAGCAGTTCCGATGCTTTGCAGGAGCTGATCGTGAGAACGCGGGCACTTGCTGACTGAGGTCACGCGCAACCCTTCGATGTAACTTTAGAGTTGTTTGTTCGCTTTGCTTTGTCTGCTTTAGTTGTTACGTCCAACTTGCTGACTCAGGCCCCGCGCAATATTTTCTGACTGCGTTGCCCGTGATAACTCTTCCCCTTCTAAGTTAGAGACGTCCTCGGATCTTCTTATTGACCCTTGTTCGATGTTTTCGACTACTCTTACTATTGCAGCCTTTCTGCTCTGATATCTAAAAAAAAGTTACGCAGAGCAGTAACACGACGACGATGGCTAGTGCTATTAGAATCAGTGATGTTGTAGTCAATCCTGTCTTATAACCATTGCTTAGGTGGTCCATCAACTGGCGATTTTCTATTGCACGATGTCGCAAGAAAGGTATTCTCATAATATCGTCGTGCCCAGTTATGTTTATTCGCGTAGCCCAAGGAGTTTCCGCCGTTTCTATTTAGAGGGCATTTCGATTGAAGAATATCGTTCCATTCACGCTAGCCTCACCGGAAAATGTCAGCAGGTAAGTACCTCTTTTCAGCGAAATAGTCTCATTGTCAGATGTTACAATTGCGGTGTGATCGTTTATGACAACCAGTCCATCATCAAATTCTTGTACTGGATCTAGTTGACCAAATACTGTTCTGCGTCTCGCTGTAGTACTAGCTACCAGCTGCTGAGCGCAAGTCGAGATATTTGATTTTCTGCAAAATTTCATAGTTGCACCTGTGCAGCCGTCTAGGGAGTAGATGTCGTTTCCACATATCGCTACAGCGTTATCGCGAAGGGATAGCATTTTGTTGTTGTGTGCTATGGGTAGTATAGTCTTTTTGTTACAAATAAGCTTAGGACTAGGATACTTAACTAGGAAGTGAAAGAGATTGCTAACATGAAAAACTTTGAATTTAGAAACTAACAACAAATCGGTTACAGTTAGATTGCTGAGGGACTCGTTCTTCAGAATTTAATCGATTTCGACGTTATCCAAAATGACCGGATTTAGTAAACCTAGCTGCGCTAGGGCAATTGATAGTATAATATTGTCTAAGTCAGTGATAATAGCTCTATTTCTGGCCAAACGAATTTCATAAAAGTGCCCGGTATCTATCTGTTCTAATTTCTCTACATTCAGTATTTTATTTACTGTATCAGTTAAGTCGAAAACCTGTTTTTGGAAATGCAAATTTACTGTGGTTGGCCGATTGTTATTGTCCGTAAGTTTATCCAGTTCCATCGTAACCCTTTGGAAGTCGTCGAAGTCCGGCGTTCCCGCTACAACCTTGAAAGCAGTTCCCAAGATGTTTAGGCTACGCGTGTGTCTCGTTGGTCCAGTTACTGTTCGAAGAAGCTTATCGATTCGTTCCAGGTCAGCCGTCATCAGCTTCGTCATGTGACTGCGTGGGTATAATTTTAATGTGGAACGGGTGCTCCGCATTAGTTCCGCATAGGCTGTCAAATTAGTTGTATGTCTGATGTAGCCGTAAGCGTCCCATAGAACTACGTCGCCGTCTGTAATGGGTATGTAGTCTGCGTGTGAGTAATCCACAACTTTACTATTTGTCGGAGTTGAGGCCATAAGCAGGGTAAGGATCAGAGGTCTAGAAGATGAGAAAGAGGAAGATAAAAGAAAGGGTATAGGTTACTGACCTTAAATTTACCTAACGAATATTATCCTTATGAACTACGCTACCATTTAACATGATCGATGAGCCTAGGTCTTCCTGAACCACGCCCTCTACATACAAGTTAGTGAGTTTGTTACCTAGACGTTTATTCGACTTAATGCGCACTGTTTCTCCTACCGCAAATGTTCTTTCTGTTCTATTTTTATTGTGGATTTTTAGCGCTGCTTCCTGGGCCCTTTCAATTTTCTTTTTGGCTTATCCGATATTTCCTACGCGTGAGTGAAAAATATCCAAAGGTTTTTCGCATGTTACGGAGTGAATGGTTTTGTTATACTCGATTGTTGCAAGTAATATTAGATCCATAGTGTCCTCAACTCCCTTTTGCAGTTTTAAGCATCTAGCAATTTCGCCTATGGTGCTATGAAATCTTTCCACCTGCCCATTAGAAGTACTATGCAGGGGCGGAGCGTTTACGATTTCAATGTGGAAAAAGTCTCTGAGACAAGCTCTTATTGTATTTGAATTTAGCGATTTTTCATTATCGCAGAATATAGTTCTGGTTCCTGTGAATAGGTTGATCAATTGCAATAGGCGCAGTTTAACATCGATTATGGTTCGCGAGGGAATGGGTTGTACTACGGCAAATTTTGATAGCTTGTCCACGCAGGTAAGAAAGTATGTCGCGTTGGTAGAATAGATGTCACCGGGAAAGGTAGGAACGGGTGTTTTTCCTATCGGGTGCTTTACTAGGTGCCTAACATACTTTGCCTTTACGCAAATTTTACAGTTTGATGCCACCTCCCTTGCTTTTTTCTCCATTCTTGGAAAAAAAATAATCATCCAGTATTTGCTTTACATTTTCTGGTGATGCACGGTGAGCTCTATTGTGCTCTTGTGCGATGATTTCCATTTGCTCGTTAGGATCGAAAACGCCTGTAACAAATTTAGTTGTGTGCCGGAATGTGGTGTTTGGAAACGTATTCACCAGCCAGTTTTGAATCTGCGCTAACAAAGGTAGCTCACAATGAATGCCATTCACTACGTCAGATTTGACTGCTTCCAATAGCATTTTGAACAAAGTCTCTTTGTCAGGAAAAGTAAGGAAGGGTGTTGGCCCGATTCTAAAATTAGCTGATTTCTATAGACATTTACCGGTTTTGAAACTGTTTCCACCGTATAGGTAAGCGAGTGCTCGCTGTGAATAGTGGCGGCATCTGATGTAACTTCTGGCTGTAAGGAGTTTATAAATTGCCGTGATAAAGCATCGGCTACTAAATTATCTTTCCCTGGCTTGTAATGGAGTTTGGCATTATATCCTTCAATAAAAGCTTTAACACTTTTTATTTTTGAGTTTGGGCTGCGGTCGGGCACCGCAAAGGATAGAAGTTGATGATCTGTGTAAAAGTTTCACTCCCCAACGCCGTACAAATAATGTGTGAGACTTTTAAGAGCCCAAACAATGGCCAATAGCTCGCACTCATTTGTGGCAAAATGCTCTTCTTTTTTTTCGAGTGTCCTCGAAATCATTGTAATCGGTCTACCCTCCTGGGAGAGTACCGCGCCAAGGGCGTGTGAGGAAGCATCAGTGGTTAAGTCAAAAGCCTTCCTGAAGTCTGGATAGGCCAACATGACGTCTTCCGACGCCAGTATAGTCTTTAGTTTGTTAAATGCATTAGTTTGGTCTTCATCGAAAGAAATTGTGATTTTCTTTGATTTGGAGGCCGACACCTTACCAAACCCGCCTCTAAGGATATCGGTTATAGGTTTTGCAATTTTTGCATAATCGCGAACAAAACATCTGTAGTAGCCAGCCATTCCCAAAAAAGACCCAACGCCTCTTAATGTTGTTGGTTGTGGGAAGTTTTGTATTGCCTCAATTTTCTGCGGGCAGGTCTTTATTCCCCCTTTCGATATATGAAATCCAAGGTATTCGAGCTCTGTCTTAAAAAATTGCGATTTTTCCACAGAAACCGTCATATTAGCATCAAGCAGGCTTTTTAAGATAGCCTCTACATGTGCCAAATGGTCTGCTTTATCTTGAGAAAAAATTATGACGTCATTTCTATAAACAAACCAATATTTGCCAATATGCTCCCTAAGGAGGTCATCGAAAAATGCCAGGTGCATTCTTTAGGCCAAAGGGAAGACGGCAGAACTCGTATTTACCATTACATACCGAGAACGCGGTTTTCCCCCGATCTCGCTCGGCGAGTTCAATTTGGTGGAACCCGGACTTAAGGCCAGGGTTGTAAATAGCTCGGCTTTCCCAAGATTTGATAAAATAACCCCTACGTTGGGGTTAGGATATGAATCATCAATAGTTTTTTCATTAAGTTTTCTGAAATCTATTACCTTTATTTTCTTTTTCACCCCGTTTTCGTCGAAGCCTTTTTTGTCGACAGCCCATATGGGGTTGCTGTATGGTGACCTCGAAGGTCGTATTATATCAGTTTTAAGTAAGTCTGCAATTTCAGATTTTACAAAATTCGCAACACCTAAAAGGTATGGATATAATTTTGCATACGTTGGTTCACTATCTCTAGTGCGCATAGTAGCCCCTACAGTTGTGTTGTAGGGCAGCTTCTCATTCGGATTTGCAAAGACTCCAGATACGCGTTTAATCATATTAAAAAATATTTCCTTAACGCTTGCCGGGACTGACTCGGTCTGAAGATGAAAATGGCTAACATCTTCGCTTTTAAGGAAATTTATTGCTTCTTTCCCAAATTTATGCTCTATAACACATTTTTTAAGGTTGATATTGCCATGGATCCTATTCAATAAATCGAGGCCTACGATTCCATCAAACATTTTTAAGTCTGGTAGATCGAAGGCAGGAGAGACCTACCTCTAAAAAATTCACTTATTCTACAACTGGTTCTAATAAGTCTTCATATGATTCTGAGCTTGGTTCGTCGCCATATTTTTGGTTCAAATTATTTACTCTTTGGAATTTTGGTGTTGTACGCCGATCGGAGTATGCCTGGCGCGTTTGCAATTGCCCATTCCTATTTCCTGTGAAAATTGCATTTTGCCGTAGGCGAGATGACGAGGGGTCTACATCCATCTGTTCTTGCCAAGGTTGCGGGTCCCGATTTCCGCCCTGCCGATTCTGATTAAAATTTGGTTGGTGATAATTTCTATTTCCGGTTCGTTGGTGGAATTGGCTGCTAGGTTGGTAGTCACTGCTATACTGCCTGATGAAATGAGGATTTCTTTGGCTATCAGTGTTTGCCCTATTGTACGCGTTTTGATTACTTCTTTGGCTGATTTCAGTTCTTTTTGCCACGTCGGTTGATCGCGAAGTTTGTTGCAAAAATATAACGCTCATGATTCGCATCGACCTCTTGAGCTAGTGCCAACGCGGTTGGCAGGTCACTGGGTTTCGATGCGAAAAGGATATCACATAGCGGTTTTCTGAGCCCAGGAATAAACACTCTAAGAGCATTTCCGCGATATTTTTCATTAATAGCATCTGCAATATTCGTTTCGTAAGACATTTTTGTTTTGTTAGCGAGCAAGGATAATTTTTTCTCTACCCCATCATAAAATTCTAGTACACTAGAAGAGCCCTGTCTAAGCGTAGAAAGTTCCTGTTCCACTAAGTAAGTTGGCCGCTTGTCGGCATATGTGCAATCAAGGCGGGCTATAATAGCCTCAAAATTTAGGACCGTACTAAAGGATGATAAAAGCGCATCGGCAGCTCCACGGATTTTATTTCTTATAATGGTAACGGCTTGATAGTGCCATAACCTACCCCCGTAGGCCTTAAAATTTCATATGCGATATGTGCCTCACGCCAGGACACATAACACTCAGGTTGTCCTGAAAATTCAGGCAAAGACTTCACAACGTCCAGTGATTCGTCACAGGTTCTGCCCGTTACAATCCTAATTCTTTCATACTTCGCAACTACAGGTTTTTGCGATAACTTTACAATTTGGTCCTGCATGACTCTAAGGCTATCCTCAAACTCCCGTCTCTGCATTCCTAAAGCGGCAGAGACGGTCGCGTTTACTACCTGTAAGACCTGTGCCTCGTTCATGTCTGTCCGCTCTGATAGGTTGATGTTATCAAAAATAGATATTAAGTCAGAAAGATCTGTTGGTGGTTCGTTAGTGTGATTCATATACCGGGCAACCAATTAGGAAATGTAGCTACAATATTTACATTTTCTTCAAAACCCTTTAATAGAATTTTAACTTTAAATTTTAAATTTTAAAATGTTGAAAATATCTTTTATTCAAAAAACCGAAAATCGAGTCGCTCACTTACAGTAATTCCATATCGTATGTCTAATCTCTGTTGTTGTAAATTAATATTTAACAATAGTTGCACCGACACTTGCACTTGATCAGTTGACCTTTTCTTGTTTCCGACCTTCGGCAATCTGTTGCGAATAAATGGTGTTGCTAAAATTTCCAACGGTGGTATCCAACGATGCGATTCTCCAGCGATGACGACGGGATTGATGATGATGCGCGAGCCTGATGAAGATTATCAAGAGCGAAACACGACAAAAATATCTTGCTTTACATTTAACGGAAATAGCGTTAAGATTTTATTTACTAATTTAATTTTAACGCGGGCGACAAGTAATTATTTAAAACACTGCCACACGTTGGGCGCCAATTAAAAGACTTTTTCCGTTTTAGGATTTTTATTTACTTTAACAGCATTTGGCTGTCGTCTTGAGTTAGCTAAATACAAAATAATCCCTACTTATACTATCCTCAAGCTATCTGCTGTTGAGAACGCTGCCGACGCAGCGCTAGCAGTTCCGATGCTTTGCAGGAGCTGATCGTGAGAACGCGGGCACTTGCTGACTGAGGTCACGCACAACCCTTCGATGTAACTTTAGCTATTTGTTCGCTTTGCTTTGTCTGCTTTAGTTGTTACGTCCACCTTGCTGATTCAGACCACGCGCAATATTTTCTGACTGCGTTGCCCGTGATAACTTATACAAGAATGATAGATTACCAGATTGCATCTTCCGTGAAGCGCTCGCTAGTTATATTTGTCCACTTGACAAAATCCACCAATTTGGTGACGAAATCAAAGCAACTTGCTTTTATTTTACACAAATAATGTTAACAAAACTTTCGAACGTTCTGCCGTTTCTGCTCTGCTTTCTTTCCTTTTTTAGAATTTTTTCTTTGCTATCTCATTCTCTTGCTATTATTACATCACTATCAGTTGCTCTCAATGAGGAAGACGCAATCTTGTTTTCTATCATTCTTCCCCGTACATATATACTCGTATATATGTATATGGTTTTATTTATAATTTAATTCAATGTCTATTTTTTATAAAGGTAGTGGATTACAGTTCAATTATTGTAAGAAATTGAAAAAGGATTACGAATAATGATTAGGAAAATAAAAGAAGTAATTAACAAGCTGTTGTTAGCGAAACTTAAAAAAGTCGAACGGCAAACTGAAGAGCGGTTGTTGTGGCTACGTCAACGACTAGAGTTCAACTGTTAAAACGAGTTTTGCTTATTCTCACTGCTACTGTTCATTCCCACACTCGGCCATTCTGCAATTATTCATCTGTCTCAGATGAGCTTACAATTTCCGTATTGTCACCAGATAGGTCGTCTTCTTGTACCCATGCTTTCATCTTATCCGCACTTGTTGTGGTTGAAGCGGGACCTTCTCCATCTCACACCTTCTCAGCTTTATAGCGATCAAACCCCCTTACCGCTACCACTCTGTACGAACCCAAAAACTTCGCTTTGATTTTAAGACGGACTTTGAACTGTGTACGTTCGATCGCCACGAGGTCATTTATTTTGTAAACCGTTGCAGCTTTACGCCTTCGATTGAATTGCTTTCGATTCTCTTCTTGAATTTTACATATAGCCTTCCTTGCGTTTTCGCGTGCCTCTTCTCTACTTTGGTTGAAACCATCAATCCAATCCTCTTCTACCAATTGCATAATTTTCTCTTCGTTCTTAGTTCTCATCTTTACTCCCACTAACAATTCAAACGGCGTTGATTGAACAGCTCGGTGAAAAGTGTTATTTAATACCCGTTGTAACCCAGGTACTTGTTGGAACCATTTATCCAATTTACCTATGCAGAGCTTCGTTAGTACAGAAATGATCGTTGAGTTCAGTCTCTCCACCTGACCGTTACCTCTGGGGACACCTGCAGTTACATGCACAAGCTTTATACCATGATTCTCGCAGTAGCCTCTAAAAACGTTTGAAATGAAAGCACCACCACGATCTGCGATCACTCGATTAGGATAACCAAACGTATCAGCCACTATTTCAAACTTTTTAACAACCTCGTCGGCGTTGGGCGTTTTGGTTGGAAAAATCCAACAAAACTTTGTAAAACTATCTATCATTGCAAAAATATAGCGATATCCTTTCGCTGTTGTAGATAAAGGGCCTAAATGGTCAACGTGCAACGTTGCTAGTGGTTGCTCGCCTTTTGGTATGGGATTGAGAAATGACTCTTTCTTACCATGCTTTCTCTCTGCTAAGATGCATCTCACGCAGGAAGCAATGCACGAATCAATTCTTTTGGCTACGTCTGGTATGAAATACTCACGTTCGATTTTTTCTTTAATCTTTTGGTGGTGAAAGTGGCCTTCCTCATGCGCGGTCCTGACAATGGTGTTTTTCATCTGCTCTGGAACGACATATAAAAGAGAACTACTTACATTTTTATATAAAATCCCATGTTGGACAATGTAGTCTTTATATGGTCCATGTTTTAATGCTTCTACTATAGCGCATATCTTTTCGTCTTTTAATTGCGCTTGGTGTAACCGAATTGCTATGGAGTCTGTTTGTGCGCAAAGAACTACTGGATTTCGGCTGAGGGCATCCGCATGCCTCATTCTTGTACCGGAACGATGTTCAACTTCATATTGATAGTCTTCTAGTAAAAGTGTCCAACGTGCGATGCGAGTAACTAAATCTTTCTTCTTTAAAGTAAGAGCAAACGCTTTACAATCAGTTACCAAATTAAAAAACTGCCCCAGGAGATAAGTGCGAAATTTTTTAATGGCTTGAACCACTGCTAACACTTCCAATTCATAGCTTGAATATTGCGCTTCGGCGTCACTCGTTTTTCTGCTCATAAAACACAGCGGATGTAGCTGCCCGTCTTCGCTGCTCTTCTGTAGCAGCACTGCACCGTACCCGTGTTGGCTTGCATCTGTGTGCAGCTCGGTATACTGACCGTACTCAAAAATTTTCAAAATTGGAGGATTAACGAATTTTAATTTAAGCTCATTAAAAGCGTTTGTTTCATTCTTTCCGAAATTATATTTTACACCTGCCTTTAAAAGTTGACTTAAAGGCCTTGCTGTCAATGCATAATCTGGGATAAACTTACGGAAATACCCGGTAAGACCCAAAAAGCTTTGCACCTGTTTTGTAGTTCGCGGCAGTGGAAAATTCGTAACAGCCTTGATTTTGTGTGGGGAAGGAGAAATCTCACCCGCCTTAACAAGATGACCTATGTAAATACTCGACTTAGGAACTTAAAAATTGACACTTCGTCCAGCTAATTCGCATACCATTTTCCTCAGCGCATTTTAAAACCAATTTCAACCGCTGCAATCCTTCTTGTATCGTTGTAGAGGGTATGATCAAATCGTCAATGTAAATGATGACGACGTTTTCGTTTATTAGTTTTCTGAAGACGTAGTTTATGTAACGCTGGAGTACGCTGGGCGAATTACATAACCCAAAGGTTCGCGGAAATCTATACACAGACGGTGCGATCCGTCCTTCTTTTTTAGGAGAACCACTGGACTAGCATAATCGGATGAACTTTCTGTTATTATTTCTTTCTGCAGCCATGCTCGTACTTGCTCATCAATGATTTTTTGCTCGTAAGGTGGAAATCGCCGCGGTCTCTGAAAGACCGGTACTTCATCAAATGGAATGATTTTCAGTTGAACTGGTGATTGCCTAGGTGTCGTTGGTGAATATTCTTTAACTACTTTTCGAATGTCGTTTACCACGGATTGGTCACATGTACTAGAAAAATCAAGCTCACTATCTACCGCTTCAAGTTCGATATCGGCCAAGAAACATATACCATCTTCATCGCAAGTGTGCTCTTTAGATTCGTCTAACTTTTTTACTATCGTCAACTTGCCGGCATCAATTTTTACAACTGCCTGTCGAATTATATTGGCACCCAATACAATATTATATTTCATGCAGCTATCATTTACGATATGGGTTTCAACGTTATTGTAGGTTTCGCCGTTTATTTCCATGTTAAATTTGCATACACCTTTAGTACACAACTTAGACCCCAAGCCAGCCACAGATATTGATTTGCTTCTATTAAAATACATCGGTTTAAGCGTTTTAACTACGGATTCTTTGATTACGCAAATGTCGCTTCCAGTGTCCAGCAAACTGTCGACGATGACCCCGTTGACTTTGACTGGAACACACATATTGTTGACCGAAACGACATTTACCAACGGTGATTTGACTGCTTTTGGACAGTTATTACGCTTATGTCCAAAGTCATTACACCCGAAGCACTTTGGACCCTTCTCTTTTTGAGGGCACATATGAAATGCATGATCGCTTGAACCGCAATTAAAACAATAACGTGCTTTAGTTTTTGACTGCATCATTTTGTTTTTGTCTGTACTCCGTTCGTACGTAGCCCGCGTTTTCTCTTTTTGTTGGATCTCACTCTTTTTTAGTTTTTCGTATATTATTAGCTTCTCTTTGAATTCGCTAATGGTATTAGCCCCATACAAAACCGCTTTACCGCTGCCCGTATCGTTTATACCTTGTATGACATAACTTATAATAGAAGCATTGTTTACTTCTACCTGTGAGGCTATGTCAATCATTTTGTTCAAGTATTCAAGGCAGCTTTCGTCGTGACTCTTCTTTGTTGTTGCCATTTTGCTATGTACGTCGGCTACGTTAATTCTGGGCTTAAATTCGGCATATAGTGAAGATTTTAGCTCAAAGTATGAGCGAGGTTTGGCTTCACATTCAATATACACTTTTGCAGTGCCGCTAAAGGATCTTTTGCAAAATATGTAGCGTTGTAAATCAGTCCAGCGAAAAGTTTCGGCGTAGCTCTCAAAATCTTGAAGCCACACCGTTACGCTCATGGTTTCGTCACCGGTGAATTTTTTAATAATTCCTTCGATATAATTAAAATTAATTTTAGTTGTGCTCGTTCCACCTTCTTCTCTCTCCTCCAGTCTCGTAGAATTCGGCATAGTAGCTTCAAAGTCCACTTCGCGGTTACTGCTTTGCATGTGTTTCCTTCTGCGGCCGCTCATTTAAGTTTCTTTAGCACTACCAACAACTGCGCTTCTTTCTATACGAGGTAAATCCCGGACGAGCCCCCACGTTATGGCTTTACTTATAATTTAATTCAAGGTTTATTTTTTATAAAGGTAGTGGATTACAGTTCAATTATTGTAAGAAATTGAAAAAGGATTACGAATAATGATTGGGAAAATAAAAGAAGTAATTAACAAGCTGTTGTTAACGAATCTTAAAAAAGTCGAACGGCAAACTGAAGAGCGGTTGTTGTGTCTACGTCCACGGCTAGAGTTCAACTGTTAAAACGAGTTTTGCTTATTCTCACATGTATATATGCATACATAGCGAGCTGCTCACATTGCACTTGAGTCAGAATTTCTCAAACGGGCCACTCGCAATCGTTCAAAATGCATTTGCAATTGATAACTACATTTCTGGATAGTATTTCCGATTCAAAAAATGTACTTTACTAATGATATCGACAATTACTGTTTTTTGTCATTTTATTTTCAAAAATTTATTACCGCTAATGTAATCGACTGATTCGAACAATTCCGCCGGAAATAGAAACGTCATTAAACATTGATTGACAGAGATTTTTTTTAGATCGAAAAAGTTATGAATAAATGAATACGTAAGCAGAATATGCAAACTCTGCAACTCACGCCCCATAGGAATTGAACATATCCTTAATTCATGTACCGCACTCCACCCACTAACGCAACGCTACTTTCCCAACAAACATCCGATTGGCCTACTAATAAATATTAATAAGGACAACATACAAACTATTTTAAGTTTTATAAAAGCTAGTAACTTAACAGATCAAATTCAAAAAAAAAAATAACTCCACATTTAAAAAAAAATCAACAATCTTTAATTAATTTTAAGTATTTAATTAAGTAACTCAAAACAAATTGTAAAACATATAAAAACAAATAATATAAGTAGTATAACTCAGCATAAAGCCCTATATGCGAAGCTTACATTACCAATTAAACTATAATTTATTTATACTGTAATTGGTTCTAAATAAATAAATAAATTAAAAACTTAATAGGTCATGTTGCTCTCAGACTCATACTCAAATAATAGTGAATCAGTTGAGCAATAATACCCAAAATGTAGTGA
Source organism: Anomoia purmunda (assembly GCA_951828415.1). Classification (NCBI taxonomy): domain Eukaryota; kingdom Metazoa; phylum Arthropoda; class Insecta; order Diptera; family Tephritidae; genus Anomoia; species Anomoia purmunda. Next base: position 52,184,200 of record OX639998.1, on the reverse strand, counting down.
AAGTTACAAAAACTGTAAAACCGAGATACATATACAGACATAAGCCTTGGAACTCTAGCATGAAAACCCCGGCAACTGCGGATACTGGCTCGTTATCTTCTGGAGTAGTTTTAGAAGCTCCACGATGCGATACTCAGGACTTTTATGGTGGATATGAAGAGAGGCCAGCCTTTCGAGATATGTATACGGCGGTTTACATAAGGCACACAAAGTTAACTCCTGCACAAAAGTTCTTTTACTTACTATGTAAAACAAAAGGCCAAGCTGGTATCACAGTCAAACACTACCTATTCAGCGATGAAAGCTTCGAACTCGCTTGGTAAACTCTAAGATCTCAATATAAAAACCGTCGATAACCAGCTTAAAACTAAACTGGAACCCAGTTTTTGGTGAAAACAGCCAACCTCTTCAGAAATTACAGACTAGTATTAATAACTGTATCTCAATATTAAAATCCCAAGGCGTGCCTGTAATCAACTGGTATCCAATACTAATACACTTATGCACCTCTAAACTCCCCGAGGAGACATTATCCTTTTGGGAGCAATACCTTTCCGCCAAAAATACCTACCACTCTGGTCCCAAAAGGATGAATTTTTACCACCCGATATGAAATAGTTGAAAGGTTAAATACTCCATTGCATCTAATTCCATAAATCCAATAAATTCTTCACGGATAATTTTTTTTCTGCTGTCAAAAAATCGAATTCCTATCGAAAGTTGTTCCTTTCCAGCCATGTCTGCTGTCTCGTCTGTTAAGATGCTGTACGCTGACGCTTTCTTAACATCTGTGCAGATGTAATTTTTAATTACTTTCGCCGAAATGTCCAAAATTTCATTTTGGATTTGTGGACTAGTATACTTTGCGTTTTGTTTGCCGTCCTCCAAATTATTTTTTAATGCCTCATCACCAACTGATATTCTCATCATAAGCAGATCATATAGAACACCTTTGAAAATGTGAAATAATGAAATATAGTTTTTAACTTTTATAAATCTGTTAGATTTACCTTCATCATTCGTTTTGCCACGAAGAGGAAGATCATGCGTTCCACAAAACAAAATTGTATTTATAATGGATTTAATAATTTTTTTATTTTGTTCAATTTTTTTTGCATGACCCCGTTGCATTTGCAAATCGACAGGAGTTTCATTTAAAAATGACATTGCTGATTGCGTAGCTTCTTTATGCAAACTGCTTGATGCATGAGCTTTGCAGTACTCATGCACATTTTTAAATTTTGTAAAAGGGCGTACAACAAACGAGGAAGTTACGCCAGGTTTGTTGAGAGGCTTAAACAGCACGCAATAAAGACAAAAAGCGCCCTTTAGCCTGCGCGAGTACACCAACCATGGTTTGTATAAATCTAACCATGACCAATTGAATTTTCTCTTCATGTGTGTTGCATCAGCTGAAAAATTATAATTTTGGTCGGGCTTCCAACAACCAACTAACAGTTCTTTTTTCTGCTCCTCACTCATCGTACCGACTAAAGCCACCCATTTGCCAATATCGTTGGCATGGCAATCATCCGCCGTCATATCTGCCGCGTGGCTCTCTTCACTTGAGCTGCTATCATTTAAGCTCAATCTCACTGCAATAAGAACATATGTATCATTAAAAAGTGTAATGCAATAAGTTAAGTCAACTATTACGTACTTGTAGTATTATTAAAAAAGTTTCTAATGTCCGTTTTTATTATATTATTATCAGTTATACTTCTTAAGCGACACTTTTTTTTAACCAACACTAATCACTTTTGACACTTTTTCTTCTTTTAATTGCCTGAATGACAGCTGTCTCTCAAATATGATAGTGATGACAAACTATTAAAAAAGCTATTGATGGTAAACGTACGATCGATAAATTATTTAACTTCATTGCATTCATTGCAACTTTACAAACAAAAAATCACCAATGGGACGAACGGTAGGGGGGGGGCAGCTGCCCTATGACCCCCCCCCCCCCCCCCTGGCTTCGGCCTTGGAACTATCTTTGATAAGTTAAAAGTACATTAATAAAAACGAAAACGCAGTACATTACTGATGAAAAACATAGATTCTTACCTGAATTATTGTAATCCATCACTGTTACGCGAAAACACTGACTTTGAAAATATTTATGGAATTTACAAAAGTTGTAAGTTTAGGAGCGCCGAGAACAGACACGTACACGTTAAGCGACTATCGAATTCCGACTACCTGAGGATAGCCTCTTGCGCATCGACCAACGTTGGAAAGGGTGCCACTATGTTCCTGGAACTGTAAACTACCTGAGTAAAGGGTTAATTTATCATTACACTGTTTTTCGCAAAACAGCTTTTTGGCCGCCTAAATAGTGGAAATCGACGTATGTGCATCGTTTTATTTTGTATTAATGATTTTATAATTAGGTTTTCAAAAATTGTTCGGTGATACGAAATTTTATTGACTAATATCGTATGTGATAGGCCTTCTACGATAGAAAAAATTTTTTTTTTTACTTACGAGAGACAAGTACCTATCTATAAGAGATAGCCCTGTGCCCATGTGTTTTGATACATATTTCTTTATGAGACCGTTTTCCATGTACGGCATTTTATCAAAAAATGTTTATCTGACTTAGTTAGAAAACAATCCATTTAGCATTATTGATATAGTGATTTTAGAAACTTTTACGATATGGGCCACCGCGGCTGCCTGGTCCTGCAATATCTCAATATTGTCTTTTAAATTTTTCGCAATCGTTCCATTGGGTTTAAAGATATAAGATGGGCGTGAGCTAGTATTGGGCGAATTCCTTGTTTGAATACATTTAAACGCCATCCTAGGTGTAAACGGTAAAAGTCAAAAAGTTTCAGGTAAACACAGGAGCGTCGTGTTCTCTAATGGGCCTCTCAGACTATGTACAGTTGATAAGATCGCCTTGCGAACCTACACAGAACGTTTGAAGGCGTATGGAGGAAGCACAAAAAAAATTAAAAACTTAGTCACGTATAAGTATTTGTAAATAACTTACTTTATTGAGTCCAATCTTAGAACTAAAACTTATAAACTACAACTGCCCTAAACTAACTTTAAAGATAACGTCGCGGTCCCCGCAGTAGCTGCTAATTGTGGTTTTAATACTCGTATAGATTGTTCTTTTTTCTTTTGTCTCTTCTCTGTAACCGGTGAACTTTATTTTTACATTGAATGGAACTTTCGCTGCTCTCGATGGTATAGAGTTCCTGTTGAAGTACTTTGAGTCATTAATAAGAATTTGCTTATCAAATGTCACCACATAAGTTCCTTTCATTAAATTGGTAGTACGATTGGCGTCAGTTACTGTTGCTGGTAGGTCATTTATAATGACAAGGCCGTCAATCACCTCGTTAACTGAGGGTAAATGGCTGAAGGTTGTTCCGCAATGCGCCTTGCACCCAGATGTTAATTGCTGCGCACAACTTTCTTTGTGCGTTAATTCACAGTATTGTTTTGATGTTCCAACGCAATCGTTTACAGAGTATGAAGTTCTTCCGCAATAAGCTACTGAATTTTCTTCCAAATATAGCATGGTATTATTGTGAACAACCGGAAAAAGCAAAATTTTCTTACAAACTAATTTAGGTTTTGGATATTTAATAAGAAAAATAATTACTTCACTTATATGTAGTACTATAAACTTAGAAACTAACATTAAATCTGTAATAGTAGTGTTTGAGAGGTGCTCATTCTCTATTAGTAAATTTATTTCATAGTGATCAAGCATTAAGGGATTCAAAGACCTATTTTTGCCAGTGTTACTGAAAGAATGACATTGTCTAACTGAATGATTATAGCTCTATTTCGCGCAAGGAGCATTTCAAAAGGGTGCCCGGTATCGATGCTTTTCTTTTTAGTTTCCTTTACAATTTTGTTTACTACATCTGTTATATTATTTATTCGCTTTTGTAATTGGGAATTTATTTGCCCTTGTTGCCCGTTGGCGTCTATTAACTCCTCTATTTTTGGCGTAGAATACGTCTTACCTTACGGTATGGGCACCAATGTCAGGTTTTTATTGTTGTAATCTCTATTTCTTTAATTATAAGGAAACGGCTCGATTAATTTTTTCTTTTTTTTTTTTGTAGTCAAATGAAGATGTTAGCTTTCGTTTGACATACATTTCATGTTGGTTGATATCTTCCTAATATTTAAATTTCTCAAATGAAAATTGTATAAACACATGCACACAAATATGTGTGTGGTGTTTGGTTGAGTGTTTGCTGTTGGGCGATTTAAATGTATTGCATAATTTTAGGCGGGCAAGTTAAAGTAGAGTAAAAGAAGAGAAAATGCTGCCAAGCACTGCAAAAAAAATAATAAAATTGATTCGCGTATGTTATTTATCATTTATCTTTACTATTGATAACAGATGACTTCGTTTTTGCGAGAAATTTAATTGATAATTTAAAAACATTTTTATCCTATTTTTCCTATCATAAGCTTATGTATGTATATCATCCAAAGTAACTATCAAATAAAGAAATTCATTTGCTTGCATTATTTATCATTTATTGTTACATACATATGTTTTCTGTCTTATCGGATGGCGTATTCTACGTTAAACTTAATGGCCGTGTCTCTGACACAGCCTGCTTCTTTTATTGTTGTCTTTCGAAAGTTGTCAAAATCTGGTGTTCCAGCTACCACTTTAAGTACTGTTCCTAGAAAGTTTAAGCTACGAGTACCTCTGGGTCGAATGCTTATAGTTTCTAACAATCTTTGAATATGGTCGTAATCGGATTCTAATAACTTAGTCATGTGGGATGTTGGAAAAATGGGTAAAAGTTTTTGTGATTCTTCTAATGTACTGCGTTTACCACATCTGTATATACTGCATCCTGAAGTAATTCTAATAAATTATTCCTATCTACGATATTAAAAATATGTCTGGTCTTCTTTCCAAACATTATAAAAGTGCGTTTCGAAGGGTATTCAATTATTATTTGATTCCGGTAGCAATTGACTGGCTTATCAGTGGTCTCAATTGCGTAAGTTAGAGATTCCTCGCTGTGTATAGTCGCACAGTCTGAGGTTGCATTCTCCTCTAAAACATTTATAGGCTGTCGGGATAAAGCGTCCGCTACGAAATTTTCTTTCCCTGGCTTATAATGCAACTTTGCATTATGTTCATCGATGAAAGCCTTCCATCGTTTAATTTTTGCATTAGTGTTTCTGTCCGAAACCGCAAAAGTTAGTGGCTGGTGATCAGTAAATATGTTAAGATTTTTTACCCCATATAAATAATTCCTTAGACTTTTTAAAACCCATACTATGACAAGTAGCTGCAAAGTGTAGCTCTCTGTCTTTCAAAGTTCTCGATATCATAGTTATTGGCCTTCCCTCTTGAGGAAGGGCAGCGCCCAAACCATATGCAGAAGCGTCTGTTGTTAAATCAAATTCCTTACCAAAATTTGGATATCTTAAAATCACATCCTCGGACATTAAAATTTCTTTTAACTTATTGAAAGCATGAATTCGCTTTGCATCTAAATCAATTGGAACTTTTCTTGATTGATTGGCTTTAATTTTACCATTTTCTCCCTTAAGGAGATCCGTTAAAGGTCTTGCAATGGTAGCAAAATCTATACTACATACTTATAAAATAAAGTCGCTAAAAAGCTATGTACGGAATTGGCTTCGCACAGAATGCTCCGATTTGAAAGCGGTTTTTTGCATTTTAAAGCTTTGCTGTGTGAGATGGACTTTTTTTTATACAATGTGAAGGAATATATAAAGGGGGCGTGGCAATCGGACAAAATGTGGTAAAAAAACATAAATTTTTGGTTTACACAGCCATATATCATAACCTAATCAACCGATTAGAATGAATCTTCCTTGAAGTTAAACTTTGAAATATTTACTTTCGTTCTGCATCAAAAAAAATAGTTGATTTCTTTCTAATTTAACCAAAATTGTTTAAACAAAAGCAGCACTTTTTCCAAAAAAATCTGTTTGTGTGTTTGTTCGCTGCCAACCGAATAAGTCAGCGTGCTTTAGGCTACGTTTATGACCGAGCGAATTCGCGTCGCGCGATGCGATGAAAATCGCTACTAGCGATCAAATACATCAATTCATACGGAGGTGTTTATCGTGCAGCGATGCAGCGAAAAGCGATTTCAGCGAAAATGCAGCGACTGCTAGCGGAGAAAATCAGCAATCAAAATTTTTGATTCAGTTGAGCGAATCGCGTTAAACACGATGGACAAATTTATTGAAAAAGTGCGAAATAAAGAATGTTTGTGGAATCTGCGTCATCCAGATTATCATAATAGAACCAAAATCAGAAAAGCTTGGGAAGAAGTAGAAAAAGAATGCGGTTTGGAAGGTAAGTAATAATATTATTTTATTTTTATCTAATAAACAGCCTATACTTAAGTAAATATAACATTTTTTTGAACAAAATATTCCTTAAAATTGTTTCGTACAGTCGTAGCAGCTTCAGAGCTTCTGTTATACTGCCTCTGCCTATTCATATTTATGGGAATAGTTTGCTGAACTTGCATTAAGGTTTGCATACAAACTCCCTCTTTATCAATTATAATATTGTGTAGCAAACAAATAGTTTTAACAAATAGTTCTGCACCATAAATATCAGTTTCGATTGATTTGGTTAGTAAACGCCATTTGTTTGTAATAATACCAAAAGCACATTCAATGGATTTTCTGGATTTGGATAGCATTGTATTGAACAGTTCAAATTTGTTTTAGAATATGGGCGCAATAAATATTTTCTGAGTGGATATGCTTCATCCCCAATCATTACGAATGGTGCTGTAATTTCTGTGCCTGGTAGATTCCGCTCTTCTGGAATTTCATATTCTCCAGTTTCGATAAGCTTATGTAATGTTGAAGCTTCAAAAATGCCACCATCACTCTGTTTGCCATATGCTCCAACTTCAATTACAGTAAACTTGTAGTCAGCAGAGGCAACGCCTTGTAAAACGATGGAAAAAAAGTGTTTGTAGTTGAAAAACATGCTACCAGAATGCGGTGGCCTTTTGCAACGAATATGTTTGCCGTCGATACTTCCAATGCAATTCGGAAACCCCCATTTGGAGTAAAATTCGTCTGCTATTTTTATCAATTCTTCATTTGTTTTGCGATTCAAATGTTTGGAAACCAGAGACGTCCAAAGGGCGGCACATACTTCTCTAGTAATTTTGGCCACTGTAGCAATTCCTATGCGATAAGAAAAAGCCAAAGATCGGAATGAATTTCCCGTTGCTAAAAACCTGAAAACAAATTTAAACGAAATTATTATTTTACATGTTTTTCAGCTGGCTCTGGTGTAAAAAAATGGAAAAACTTGAAAGACACCTATCGTAGAGAACTTCGTAAGGAAACTGTAGTGGCTTCAGGCAGTGCTGCAATGCCGCATTCAAAATGGACACATTTTAAGGATATGTGTTTTTTACCAGATATTATGGAACCGCGATCCATGTCAGGTAACTTGATCAATGAAACAAGTTGTGATGAATTCGTGGAACTTGATGATGAAGATAAATCGGAAACTCCTGAATCCATAAAATTGATGCAGCCTACACCTAAAAAATTAAAGAGAAAACTTACAGAAAGCTCAGCGTTTTTGGAGTTGGAGGAAAAGAAGCTTAAGCTTTTAGAAAAAAGCAACGCTGAGGAGGATGATGATTACCATTTTCTTATGAGTTTCAAAAAGTACATGAAAAATATGGGTGAAGAAAAAAAACTAAAATTTCGCATAAAAATGCAGGAGGTTCTTTACGACGTTATGTACGACAGGGGTAATCAGGAATCGGCTACGCCAGTTTCTTTTATTAGTTATGTGAGTAGCAGCCCTAATATTGAAACGCAGGATTCAAACAGCTTAATTTTTCCAAATTCGCAAAATTTTAATCAAGCTACTTAATATTAATGTGTGTAATATTATAATAAAATGGATACATAAATGAAATGAAATGATATAATGAGAAATGGATACATAACATTGTATATTACTTACCTTATGGTCAGTGCGAGCCTTTCTGCAACATCAATTGGTGTTTTTTGATTTCTAGTATTTTTTTCTATGTGTTTGGATATATTATTTAAGATATAATTAAATGTGTCAATTCTCATTCGGTAATACTCCATAAATTTCTCAGGATATTGTAGAAGGCGGGTGTGTAAATGATGGAACTCTCCATGGCGTTTGCGTTCTTTGCAAATTGGATGCACTTGGAATCTTTTCTGTTTACAAAATCCTAAAATCTGCTGACGCACTAAAAGACTACTTTCTGTAAGCAAAATTTTACGAACGTGTGCACACATGTCTTTTTTAATAAAAAGTAAAAGAAACTACGAACGGAAGTGATGTTATAAATTTCCAATCGCTTCTGAATTCGCTGTACTGTAAACACTCAATCGCTAGCGATTACGATGGCGAAACCGCTGGTAGCGATAGAGCGATTTTCATCGCATCGCGCGACGCGAATTCGCTCGGTCATAAACGTAGCCTTAAGCGACAGCTGTGGTGAGCCATTCATTTGATGAATTTGCGAAAGAGCTCGGTAGCGTTACTTCACTTCGGACGTATGTATGTATGTATGCATGTTACATAATTTCGCTTTTATTTCGGCTTCACATACATACATATTTATGCATGGTGCCAGATTAATGCAACAAAAAAGAAAAAGAATGCATGCATATTTTTAAACATACATACATATATACTCCTAAGGTTTAAACAAAAGTACTATGTTTTCGTATGTTCCCTGCCAACCATGAGCCGGTAAAAAACTGGATAAAAAGTGGCTCACGCTATCTTCAAAACTGGGTAAAAAAGTAGATAATTTTGTGAATGCGCTGTGAGGATTTTATCCACTTTCCCCTTGTACGTGTGATCAGGCATCCCTGTCGTACGCATTAAGCACCGCCATAAAAAAAAACTATAGCTGATCTCCTCTAATTCCCCTCACCAGCCTACGCAGGGTTGCTTTTTTCTTCAAAAGATTTCAAAATATTTCAAGAATTTTAAGCCAAAACATTTACGTTTTAAATTCTTTATTATTCAATCATTTAAATATTACAAACATGTGTACTAATCCTAACTATAACATAAATTACAAATAAGTATTTATACAAATAATAAATAATTTTTTACATTAAAAATTATATTATTAATAAAAACTTGTATTACATATATAAATACGTAAATATATATATATTTAAAGATATCAAGCCGCTGATGTACCTCTGTTAATTCCTCCAATTATCTCTTGTGCCCAACGAATCTGAAATCAAAATAAAATGGTGAAATTTATAGAAGTTACAAAATAAAGTAAATATTATCATATTTGAAAAGTTGCAAAATTTATAAGAAAAAGTTTTATCGAATTTAACGATTTTATAATCAAAAGAAAGGTAATCGAATTACCTTTCTTTTGATATATATTAATAATTAAAAACTTTTTTGAATCGATTACAAAAAATTACTTTTCTTACAAACTTTGCAAATATAACTACATTTTCCTGCTTACATTTAGACATTTTGAAAAGTTGCAAAATTTATAAGAAAAAGTTTTATCGAATTTAACGATTTTATAATCAAAAGAAAGGTAATCGAATTACCTTTCTTTTGATATATATTAATAATTAAAAACTTTTTTGAATCGATTACAAAAAATTACTTTTCTTACAAACTTTGCAAATATAACTACATTTTCCTGCTTACATTTAGACATTTTGAAAAGTTGCAAAATTTATAAGAAACAGTTTTATCGAATTTAACGATTTTATAATCAAAAGAAAGGTAATCGAATTACCTTTCTTTTGATATATATTAATAATTAAAAACTTTTTTGAATCGATTACAAAAAATTACTTTTCTTACAAACTTTGCAAATATAACTACATTTTCCTGCTTACATTTAGACATTTTGAAAAGTTGCAAAATTTATAAGAAAAAGTTTTATCGAATTTAACGATTTTATAATCAAAAGAAAGGTAATCGAATTACCTTTCTTTTGATATATATTAATAATTAAAAACTTTTTTGAATCGATTACAAAAAATTACTTTTCTTACAAACTTTGCAAATATAACTACATTTTCCTGCTTACATTTAGACATTTTGAAAAGTTGCAAAATTTATAAGAAAAAGTTTTATCGAATTTAACGATTTTATAATCAAAAGAAAGGTAATCGAATTACCTTTCTTTTGATATATATTAATAATTAAAAACTTTTTTGAATCGATTACAAAAAATTACTTTTCTTACAAACTTTGCAAATATAACTACATTTTCCTGCTTACATTTAGACATTTTGAAAAGTTGCAAAATTTATAAGAAACAGTTTTATCGAATTTAACGATTTTATAATCAAAAGAAAGGTAATCGAATTACCTTTCTTTTGATTTATATTAATAATTAAAAACTTTTTTGAATCGATTACAAAAAATTACTTTTCTTACAAACTTTGCAAATATAACTACATTTTCCTGCTTACATTTAGACATTTTGAAAAGTTGCAAAATTTATAAGAAAAAGTTTTATCGAATTTAACGATTTTATAATCAAAAGAAAGGTAATCGAATTACCTTTCTTTTGATATATATTAATAATTAAAAACTTTTTTGAATCGATTACAAAAAATTACTTTTCTTACAAACTTTGCAAATATAACTACATTTTCCTGCTTACATTTAGACATTTTGAAAAGTTGCAAAATTTATAAGAAAAAGTTTTATCGAATTTAACGATTTTATAATCAAAAGAAAGGTAATCGAATTACCTTTCTTTTGATATATATTAATAATTAAAAACTTTTTTGAATCGATTACAAAAAATTACTTTTCTTACAAACTTTGCAAATATAACTACATTTTCCTGCTTACATTTAGACATTTTGAAAAGTGGCAAAATTTATAAGAAAAAGTTTTATCGAATTTAACGATTTTATAATCAAAAGAAAGGTAATCGAATTACCTTTCTTTTGATATATATTAATAATTAAAAACTTTTTTGAATCGATTACAAAAAATTACTTTTCTTACAAACTTTGCAAATATAACTACATTTTCCTGCTTACATTTAGACATTTTTAAAAGTTGCATATATAGTTGGTGCAGCTGCAGTTGCCTCGGGTGCGTGGTGTAACTGCATACATATTTCCTGTTTTTTCCATCGATTGATAACTAAAAAAGGAAATATATGTTATTATCTTATAATTAAATACTTTATCAGAAAAAATTTATGTCGTAGATTCATTCAGTTGGATTCAGTCTGAAAAAGAAAGTAATAAATTATTAGTTCTCCAATGAAATATGTATTTTAATCAATTATTATTATGATGTTTAAGCCAGTTATATTTTATATAATAAAGCATGAGTTGGTTTTGAGTTAAGCGCATATTTATTCGTTATTTCATTCCAACACCAATTTTGAAAATTGTTAATTAAATTAAGTTATTTATTATGTAAAAGTGAAAAAGGAAAGTTAAAGTACATACTAAAATAGTTACAACATTTATTATACATGCAATATAAAATTATTATAGAGAAAAGAGAAATAGCTTATATTTTAAATATATACAAAATTAACATATTTAAGAAGCAAGAATTAAAAACTTATACAAAATTAATATTATAAAAAGCAAAAAAGAATATGAGTCTACGGTTTGTTCAAGTTACGTCTAATGTGCTTACATCTATTATGGCTTAAAGATATAAAATGCTTAATAGCTAAAATTTTGTCACAATGCATACTTGCGAATGCAGCTATTAGTGTTAAACAATTAGTACTTTACTAGTTTTAAAATGTGTTAATATTTACCGAGAGTTAGCTCTACTATTTTCAGCTTTATGAAAGCCCTTTTGCCAGCCTTTCCTTCGCAGTTGTACATCCATACTAACTGATCGCTAAACAGCGAATGCAGTACATTTTCAACGGTCCCCTTGGTAGATTTCAGTTGGAAGATAATGCCCGACTAGAAACGTAATGCAATTTAAATAAATTTATATTTATATATATTAAATAAAGAAATATATTATATATAAGAGAAAGAAAGGAACTGCAACTTACCATAGCGTCAGCGTGAGCCTTGTTTGTAAGGTGCTCCTCCACCTTTTGCAGCGTTTCCTCTGATGAAATCGGCTGCATAGCTTGCAGAGCAATTTGCTCCTCACTCACCACGTCACCGGTTATACGGCTTACGCTGCGGTGGGTTTGGGCAGAGAGCACCTTACACTCCCGCAGCAATTGACCCTGGGCTTGTACTTCAGCGCGTTCGGGCATCTGAAATTAAAATCACGATTTAATAAAGTTAAAGCATTTAGCAAAAGTAATACATACTTTCTCGGCAAGAGCACTTTCTACAACAGAAAGCCTTTGCAAGATTTGTTCCTGCCGAGACTCCATTCTTCCAAGGGCGGCAAAAATTTGGTTCAGCACCGTTGAATTTCCTAAAAATTAAGTGTTGATTAAAAATAAGAGAAATACGCATTGTTGATTGAATCTACCTGCATCGCTGTTTTCATCAGGTTGGGTGGCCATACGCTCGAAATGTGACTGGGCAGTGTTAAAACAACCACATTGTCCTGCGACGAGTGTAATGTGAATGTTAATATTATGAGAATATAATAAATAAAAGTATTATAATTTTGTCTTACCGTTTCCCTGACCGGTCTCCAGCTCCTCTTCCTGATCCAGCAAAAATGAAAAGTCCATTATGTATGTAATCTAAGTAAAATAATAATATTAATAATGTAAATAATAATATTTATATTAATAATGATAATTATAATAACAATATTAATAATAGTAAAAGTTATAATAATAGACAAAATTTATGTTTTTTTTTCGATGAACTCCTTTAGTATTAAAAGACCTACAAAGTAAAATAAAGTAAATATAGAATTTTACTTCGTAATGTAACAAACGTCATATAAATTAGAATTTCCTACTTTGTGCAAAGCTTATGAAAATTAAAAAAAAAATTTACCAAATTTTCAAACTTTTTCATTCGAATTTTTAGAAAAATGTCGGGTATGCAGTTTTATAGCCTATTCGGGGAATGTTTAGTTATTTGTACACTGTATTTTTGCGCAGAAGACCTTTCTGTGTGGGCGCAATTCGAAAATATAGCCCTAGGGTGTACACGCATTTGGCCACTATAACCCGAAAACATTGTACAATTAACTAAACCGTACCCGATCATTATATTAATGAACTTGTTAAATGTTTACACTGCACTTTTCTTATTTTTAAATATGTATGTCCATACAAGTGTACAATTATATATTACAACTATATTATACAATTAGCTATAGCTGATTGCAGCTGCACTATGTACTTGCACTGCACTTTATTTCGATGTTTATAACATGTGTACATATGTATGTATGTAGGCAGTTGCAGCTGCAATATGTACACATGTACTTCCACTGCACTTTATTTAATTTAACAATTGTACAACGTTGTTTATCTACAAACATACGTATACATTTATGCACAAGCAGATGCAGCCGTTGTTTTAGTCAGTGGAATATTCTACTGCAACTTGAACATATTCGCACTGCACTTTTTTCTTTAATTATATATGTACACATGTATGTAGATAGCCAGCCAGCATTTGGTCGATTTGGGACGTGCTATCGGTCATATTCTGTCACTTCACCCTGCAATTCCGAGTGAAAGTGAATTGCCAATATGCCCGATGCCTGCAAATGCTGGCCGGCGAGAATGTACTCAGGGTATATTTTCAGTGCAAGTTCAACAAAGCTTAAACGCACAATCTTGCACAGAAAACATGACCCTTATTTCATTTAACTTTTCACAACAGATATATGTACATATGTACTTACTGAAGAATATCTGCTACGGCTGTGTTCCTGGAATTTTGTTTTGTTTGGTGTTTGGTTGGCCGCAAATCTGCAATGACAAAAATATCACTTAAAATATATCACTATTTCAGTAATTTCAATACATACCTTTAAATTGGGGTTGAGTTGCACCTATTCTGGAAACATAAAAGCTAAATTAACATTTTTAAACAAATAAAATTATAAAAACATATGCTTACCTCCAATATGTTCGATGAATTGACAATTTTCGTCAAAACTCCCGTACATCTAACTGGCTCGCTCTAACACACAGGGGTTTTTAAAGGGTGATTTCACTGCTCTAACTTACAGAAATTTTTTGACAGCGCGAAAAAAAAGTTGGAAGTGTGTGGGTGAGATGTATAAAAAGTTGTGAATGTGTTTGAAAACTTTTGATTTTCAGGGGAAACTGGATAGCCGTGGCTGGCAGGGTTTGTATGTATATACTATGCATATACATATGTATGTATGTACTTATTTGTGTAGTAGGGAGATTGAATTCTACAACATTTTGTTTTATCCAAATTTGTATGATGATTTCCAAAGACTGAGTACCGATCCATTTTAATTTTTTTTGTTCGGCAACCATGAACATCTTTCCTCAAAAAGAACCGTTGCTTTTCACGAATTATGCTATTAAAATTTGTATGTTAGTTGCGGGAGTACATTAAAACGATCGCAGTTCATAAAGTTTTATTTTGAAGTGATTTTTATTAATCAAAAGTGCAGATTTAATGAATAATTTGACTTTTGAGTGGTAAGTACATTACAGTGCAATTTTTTTATATTATTTAGTGTAATTTTACAACCAAATTTTCCTTAGGGCCATTTTCACAGTTGCGAGTTAACTTACATTCCACAGTTAACTATGAATTTTCGATTCAATTTTAGTAATTTAACTAAATATTCACTACCCAATGTACGATAGACAACATTTTATTTCTAACTAGAGGTTAACTCACCAATATTGGGCAGTTAAACTTGAGATAAGTCGACATGAAAATCGAAAATCGAGAGTTAACTGTGGAATGTATGTAAGTTAAATCGCCACTGTGAAAATGACCATTAGAAAAATAAGTGATTTCTATGAAACATAATTGTTACTCAAAGCTTAAAGATTTCTATAAAATTTATAAAAGTTCTCAAAATTAGATTAAAATATAATTTCGTATTTTTTATTATAAAAGTTCTCAAAATTAGAAAAAATATTTGGTTTTGTTAGCTCGGGCTAAATCTACCCGGAGGTAAATCTTGCCAAGTATTTATTTTATTTCAAAGATGAGTCCTATAGCTGAACTCATAGGGGTCGCTATTTTTTTTTTAGTTTCCCATCTAAAATTGGCTTTTTGATATGTAAACATCTTTGCTCACGGTATGGGGGAATACAAAATGAAAGATGTAAGATATGAAGTGTGAATTGCAACGTACGGTGTGACGACTCTCCAATTTTTTACAAATTTCACTCTTAATAAAATCTCCATATCGCCGCCCTTACCTACATATCGCTTTTCAAAATTACGGTCATTATCCCCAAAACCGCTTTATTTTGGTGTTCTTTAATCCACATTTTCATCCATATCTCCAGAAAGGGTTGACATCGGCTCGAAAGAGGCTATTCATTCAATACTTGAAGTGCGAAAAAAGTTATTTTCCTTGAAACTATTTCATTTGGCAGCTTCCTCAAGTATTCAACTTAGCAACGAAAAGGTATCCATTTTTAAAATTCCCACGTTTTGTTCTGTAAGCTTACTGAAAGTCCTTTTACCCTTTTAGCTTATCTATTTTTATATTAAAAACCACACGAATGGGTGAACATCCCATAACGCATCTCTGAAAATGTCTTATCTTTGGCCGTATATAAATAAAGTGCAGCTCAAAGAAAATATGAGAGTTTCTACTTCCGGACAAGGAAATGCACTTTTTGCTAATAGCTTGCTAAAAATTGGTAACGGACAGTTCCCTACGACACGTGGGCAAATCGATCTGACAAATATTTGTAATTTAACCCAAACTATTGAAGATCTAATTGAGAAAGTATATCCCGGAGTTGGTGGTCTTATAACCAATTCATTGGACTGGTTTAAGAAGCGGGCAATATTGTCAGCTACCAATGATCAGGTGGATGCAGTAAATGCCTTAATACTTTCAAATTTTACTACGGAAGCACAAGTTTTCCACTCAATAGACACAATAATAGATATTAGCGAGGCAGTACATTACCCAATAGAATTTTTAAATTCTCCAAATCCCCCCGGAACGCCACCACATAAACTAATTGTTAAAGTAGGAGCTCCTGTAATATTACTACGCAATTTAAATCCACTTACTTTATGTAATGGAACTAAGCTGCTGATCAAAACAATTAGAACGCATTTGATTGAGTGTTCAATTTTGACTGGCTGTGGTGCTGGAGAAAACGTCTTGATTCCAAGAATCCCGATAATACCAACAGATCTTCCATTTTAATTTAAACGGCTCCAGTTTCCAGTCAAATTATGTTTTGCAGTAACAATAAATAAGGCTCAAGGTCAAACACTTAAGGTGGCCGGTTTGGACCTTAGATCTCAATGTTTTATGCATGGCCAGTTATATGTTGCTCTATCCCATGTAACAAACAAAGACAATTTATTTGTTTTGGCTCCTGATGGGAAAGCTGCGAACATTGTATATAATGAAGTGTTATAAAACTGAAAATAAAAACTAACTGAATATGAATAATTAATATGTATGTATGTACATAAATACATATATCTTCTAATTGGACTTTATTTATTTATGAAATTTTCTTTATTTACTAGGGTCATTATTCCGAAATATTACAAAAAATTACTTTTATTTCAATTATAAAGTTGTTTTAAACATTATCAACCTGTGTGAAACAAGGTGCGGGTTGCTAGTATTTATAAAGCACCTATGGTAGCTGGCTAGTCCATGAAATGACCTAACCGCATATAGATTTGTCGGTTGTTTATAATTTTTAATCGCCTCTAGCTTTTCTGGGCACGTTCTTATACCACTCCTAGACACTAGAAAGCCCAAGTGTTCGACCTCCGTTTTGAAAAATTTCGATTTTTCGATCGAAACTCTCATGTTTGCATCACAAAGGGCTTTTAATACCCATTGGGTATCCTGATCGTGTTGTTCTTTTGTTTCTGAAAATATGATTACATCATCTACATAAACATGACAGAATTTACCTATTTTTTCTCTTAAAACCTCATCGATGGCTCGTTGAAAAATGCTAGGTGCGTTTTTGAGCCCAAACGGTAAACGGAAAAATTCATATTTTCCATTATTTACTGCAAATGCGGTTTTCTCTCTGTCACTTTTTTTTAATTCTATCTGGTGGAACCCTGATTTAAGATCTAGGGTTGTGAAAAATTGCGCCCTACCTAAATTTGATAGTATCAACATAATGTTAGGAATGGGATACTTATCATCAATTGTTTTTGCATTAAGCTTTCTAAAATCCAAAACAAGTCGCTTCTTTCTATTCCCTTTATCATCAGTGCCCTTTTTATCAACAACCCATACCGGATTGTTATAAGGGGACCTAGATGGCCTAAATATGCCATCGTTTAGGAGTTGTTTTATTTCCTCATTTACAAAATTTTCTACCCCCATTGTGTACGGATACAATTTCGAGTAGACCGGGTCTTGGTCTGAAGTTCGAATTGTAGCCACGATATTTGTATTATAAGGAAGTTTTTTCTTGGGATCTGCAAACGCTTTCTTTAGGCTTTTAGTCATCTTTATAAATTGTTCCCTTACCTCTTCTGGGATTTCTTCCTTTTGAATTTTTAACACATTTACATATTCACACTCTAAGAATAGCAGTTTTTCAATACCCAAGTTATATTTGATTAAATTTTTACTGAGGTCTATTTTAGCATTAACCCTTGTTAAAAGGTCAAGCCCTATTATACCGTCAAAAGTTGCCAAACTTGGCAATATGAAAAAATCAGAATCGACGCCGAAAATATTTATTTTACATTTGTCAGTTATTTTATTAAATCCGTGGATTGATTTAGCCAAAAATGAGAAGACACCGGTGTGATGCCTTTAAGCTCGTCTAATTTTTTATGTAATTTTTTGCGGTCCCTGTGTCCACTAATAACTTAATATGCTCCTTTGCTCCGCCTATGGTTCTACTGATCCATGGGAGCGCTGACTTTTCCCTAAAAAATTCACCTGATCCTCCTCTTCAATATCTGTGGTCTCACCCTGTGCTATGTTATTATAGTTATTATAATTCTCCTCCTTGTCCTTTTCGTTGATCATATGATTTACCCTTTGAAATTTGGGCCGGTATTTCGGTCTGAGCCTGCAGGCCTCTTAGATTGCGTTTGGTATTGCCTAGCGTTTTGGGATGTATTGGTCTTATACTGCTGCGATTGATAAGTTTTTCCTTGGTAATTCAGCCAACAGACTGTCGGCAGGATCTCTGATTTTACTTCTAATTATGGCCAAAGCTTGGTAGTGCCTCGAACTACCTTCAAAATTTTGAAATACCTTGTAGACCATATGCGCCGCCTGTCGCCACGAAACGTAATTATTCTGTTGTCCATCAAATTCAGGCAAAGATTTCACCACGTCTAATGACTCCACACCTCAACGCCTGCAGTTATTTGAGCTTCATTATAAGTTTCAACCGGATTATCAGAGTTCACTAGCGAAAATTTTTTCCCTAAACTTTCAATTTGAGTTTCAAAATCTCTATTTTGTTCAGATAAAGCTGCCAACACTGCAGCCTGAATACTATCATTTAATTGTTGCGCATTCATTTTTGCTTATTTCACTACTCTTTAATCTTTCAAAACACTCAAAAAATTACTTTATATTTTACACACATTTTTAATTATTTATTTAACCATTTATTTAATATGAGCACCTCACTTACATGGTTTTGTTTATTCCTGGTTGTAGTCTCTCTTAGGTGTAATTTTAATTATTATCCTGTGGGTGCTGGTTACTATTCGTCCTTTATTATCCCAAAGGTGTAGGTAAGTTGGCCCCACGTTGGGCGCCAGTAATTGTAAATGACTTACTTTATTTATCTTAGAACTAAAACTTATAAACTACAACTGCCCTAAACTAACCTTAAAGATAACGTCGCGGTCGCCACAGTAGCTGCAGAGAACGCGAACGTGATCGCTGCCGGGTTTACTGCGAGCGGCCTGTGATGATGCTGTGGACTTTTCCTGCAGGTGTTCATTGAAACGCCACGTCAGCATAAACGGTATCCCTCGATATTGTTGGAACCGTTGCTGTTTTACATTCAGTTGGATTGGCTTACGATACCTTCTATGCTGGCTGCGCAATGAAGCTTCTGAATGCTAGTGGACGCAGATGTTCAATTAGCAACGTCAGCATACGCGGAATCTCACGATATTATGGGAACCGCTGCTGTTGGCATTCAGTTGGAGCGGCTAACGATAACTTATACATATGTTGCTCCCAAAGACGCTACCGGTACTTGTAGTAGAGGATTATAAAGCTGCAAATATTATCAACACCCCATTTGGACTATACTTCGATACTCGCAAGTAGAGAAAGAAGCATTAGCCATTATATATGGGGTAATCAAGTTTCACGAGTATCTCTACGGAAGAAAGTTTGAACTGGTCACTGACCATCAAGCGTTAACTACAGTATTTCATCTACATATGTAAAAGGCTGCCAGTGATGACACTACATTGCCTTCAACGTTGAGCGATTAGACTACAAGCCAACAAATATACAATCCCTTACAGAAAATCTAACGCAAACGCGGATGCGCTCTCCAGATTGATAGCGGGGATCGATCCGGAATTTGACGAGGAGGAAAATGGTTGGGTAAATATCGACACCATTTATCAGATGACAGTAGACGGGTTTCCGCTGAATAATGAAATCGCCAAGGGGTACACTAGGAAAGATGAAACGCGTAAGCTCATTTGCAGGTATGAGAAGTTCGTGTGGTCCGAATTCCGAAAGTTAACTCCTTATGTTATTCGCAAGCTTTCGGTATCCTTATAGAGCAATGCCCTACTACTCTACACTGGGTATAGAAGAGGGGTCATTCTAAGCGCTTTACACAGTATGGTACTCTCAAGACTGCACGAGGGTCATTGGGTAAAAGCAGAATGATATAGATGGTAAAGCATTACGTATGGTTTCTTAGCATCGGCAAAGACATAGACCGTATTCACGAGAGCTGTATTATTTGGCATTCATATGGAAACCAACCAAAGCGAGAATTTTGGCCTCGGAAAGAGTCCATGTGGGTTTTCCGTGAACATTCTTTAATCGAATGTGACAGTTTCAGGCGGCCGCCGTAGCCGAGTGTGTAGCGTGTGCACACTTCATTCGGTGGGTCCCGGATTCAAATCCTGGCCCCAAATTCAAAAATTATGGAACAGTTTTTACCACTAGCGGTCGCCCCTCGGCAGGTAATGGCAAACTTCCGGGTGTATTTCTGCCATGAAAAAAAAAATTTCTTTCCAATAACACCTCTGCAACAGTATGCGTTTTTCAATCTTTTCTCAATAGTTGGCTCCCAGGAGAGCTTTCTGCCCAAAATTGAGCCCAAGTACCTGCCCCGGTCAGAAACCACAAGTGGGACACCGCCGATTGGGGAGGTCGGGCATCAGGCACTCTGTACGTTCTAGTAAACAAGACGAGCTCTGGGAATGAGCGCAACCCTTACAGCCGGCCAACCCGCGGGGGATTATAACCCCTACTCTACAAATAGGCACCAAACGGCAGGACTTTTGTAGCTGAGCGGGGATGATGCCGTCAGGTCCGGGGGACTTGAACGACTTGAAAGAGCGTATCGGCCAGACCGACGTTCCTCTAGTAGAGCACATGGAGGGACAAAGGAGGCACTCATTTCCCAGCTGGCGGCTTCACACGTCTCAGGGTCGTGGGGAAAGTGTGCATCTAAGAGCAGACCATGTGACTCCCCACTGCTCATTGGCCAGTTGCCCATGTCGTCTCTCAGCATCAGAACGATAGCCCTCGTAAGCACATGTCTAAGCCAGGAGGACTTGCGACAGTTTGCTACATTCTCGTAAAAGCTTCTTCAGGTTCCTCCGAGAGAAATTTTTGCCGTTTCCTGCTGTATAGATCCATCCCAATCTGTGTTCTTCAGATTCATGTAGAGAGGATATTGAGGATGAGTGTCCTCCAGGGAAAATTGAATTTACATATGATACGAAATTGATATTAGAGTGAGATATATGACCTCTTGTTTGACCGCTTTTACACGCAGTTGCAAGTTTTCACTTTGAATAAATTCAAAAAAAAAACCCATCTCTTTCTTTGAAAACCGAGCTTCCCCAGCAAGAGTGCCCCGAATTTACGCCACATCCAATAACGACGCCGGCCTTCCTTCGTCTCGATTCCGCTAGAATATTCCTCAGGCTCACAGTCACTATGTCTTCCTTGCTGTTATTAGGCAAAACAAATGTTTTCAGTTCAGGGCTGGCGAGCATACGAGCTCTAGGTTTACATGCGTCACTGGACACCAACAGATTATTAGTCTTTGTCCCGACACTAGAAATACCGTTACTGCTCAGCCACGCTTCCCGAATTAGGACTACATCTGCCCACCTTGGTCAAAGTGGAGTAATAAATGGGTGGACGCCGCCTTGTAGTTCTGGTGATTGATTTGCAGGATAATCGTCATCTTCGATCACCTTGAGCTCCCCTTCGACGTCATCCTCAATATCCGAAGCAAAAAGCCTTTCCTCGGCTTCGGTGTCCCTCCACCACCAGAAATTTTTGGATTTTTGTCTTGTTTCATTGCTAATGGGTCCCAACTCAGAGACGTTGTTCAAGCCCCGAGAGCGTTATCGTTTTTAAATTGTCCCTTGGTTATCTACGAAACAGGGAGCCCATGAGAGCGTTCAGAGCCCGACCAGACGCAAAGCCAGGAGTCCTCTCAACGGCACCTAGACCACCAACTTAATGGCGACGGGAATTGGAACGTACTCTGAGACATACCAGGCTTTCCAAAGACAATCATAGCAAAAGCCCAGCAGTCGTCAGCGTTCAGGTCGTTTGGCGTTACGCAAAATGTACCAAGAGGCGACCTGCATTACATCCCGTTAATGCTCATTACCACCTGTTTAAAATCATTTGCAATCCATACACATTATCGCTCTAGCTATTTGTTCGTCAATTTGGAATCCAGCCGATTCTACTTACATATATTTACAAATTATTGATGGCTCATTTCTTTTTTCAAGTTTTACATGCAGGATGTGTTTTAAAGAGGTCATATATGGAATACAAATTTTGGAATACAAAAGCCACGCCCACTCTTATCTAATTTATAACAAATCATAGAAAGACGATTTTCCAGCAACTCTAAAATGTAACTTACTCAAATTGGATATGCACGATTGGGTTCATCAATGTCTGCTAAATTTGATACACGCTTTGCATTTCCACACAGTTAGAACACTTTTGATATTTTAGTAACTATTAAAAGTAATTTGATTACATTTGATGTACAAGGTTAGGATTCAGATGCGTCCCCATTTATTTGCATTGTTAACTTCACATATATTGTCTAACCTGTAACAAATAAGAAATTAATTTAAAAACTAATGCCGTGTGCACATGCTAAACAAAGAAGTGATGCCCTGGTGTCTGCATTCGAGGACAAAGACATCGTGAGGAGAGTCGTGTTACTGATGCAATTAATTTCATAGAAACTTGAATACCATGAATCATTGCAAAGTAATAGACACAATACCTATCGATAGCATGTGCACACGGCATTAGTTTTTAAATTAATTTCTTATTTGTTACAGGTTAGACAATATATGTGAAGTTAACAATGCAAATAAATGGGGACGCATCTGAATCCTAACCTTGTACATCAAATGTAATCAAATTACTTTTAATAGTTACTAAAATATCAAAAGTGTTCTAACTGTGTGGAAATGCAAAGCGTGTATCAAATTTAGCAGACATTGATGAACCCAATCGTGCATATCCAATTTGAGTAAGTTACATTTTAGAGTTGCTGGAAAATCGTCTTTCTATGATTTGTTATAAATTAGATAAGAGTGGGCGTGGCTTTTGTATTCCAAAATTTGTATTCCATATATGACCTCTTCCAAACACATCCTGCATGTAAAACTTGAAAAAAGAAATGAGCCATCAATAATTTTAGTAAATTTATACACTGAGATTTCTTGCGCAATGACGTCGTTTAAGCAGGGAGTATAGACAGTTCCTTTGACATAATTTAAATGTGCATGGTACTTAACATTTACTTGACAGATACCGGTTACATCAGCAAACTGCCATCACGTAATTCGCTGCTGGACGTTATGTCTTTGCTAATAAGATTGATCGATTATTGGTATTTGTTCAGTGGTTGTTTTCATCTGTTGCCGAAATAACAATAAACTTGGGGTTTTGTTTTTGAATCAAGGGTTTTGTGTATTTTTATATTATTTGGGTTGGGGATCTGGGTCAAGCAGGGACATTTAAACAGATGGCAGGCTTCTTTCAAACTATCGTGTTTTATATGTTTGACTTCATTATTTTGTTTAAACGAATTTAACCGTTTTCTTAGGTGCCAAATCCTTAAAAAAGGTTTGTTCTATTGCAAGAAATATAACGGACTATATATGTACATATATGTGTGCTAAATCTTTCCCTAATCAGTCAAGACGCCATCGATATGCGGTTTACCTTATTTATTTAGTTGACTATAACCTTTTTAACAACTATTTTGAGAATAAACTCTATATATCAACCCAGCTTATAAGCCAAATATGTACAAAACCTTATTCACATCCATCGAACATACTCGTTTATAATATATCTATGTCTATGTCTATGCCAACAAGTCAGCGACGATTGATGAACTTCGTATGAATATCGAACGTGAAATTGCGGCAGTATCGGTCGATTTATGCTTGAAAACCGTCGAAAATTAGGTTCAGCGTCTGGACTTCTGCAAGCGTGCCCGTGGTGCCCATGCAAAAGAAATAGTGGCATCGAATGTACTTTCACAGGAATAAAGAATTTAATTCATATCCCAAACCGTTTTGGTTTTATTTAAAAAAAACTTTTGTAGCGTTCCTATTGTATAAGTAGGATTTGTCTTAACCAAAATTTCTTTAATCTTGGAAACGTGACAACCCTTTTGTGAACAGCTTTAAAAAGACATCTACATATGTAAATATATGTATATGTATGTCTACGTGAAATATCCTCGTTTTTATGTAATTTTCAAATAGTTAGGAACAATTTTTTCGAGACTAAGTTGTTTTAAACCTCTGTCAGATCAAAACAGCAATGTAAGTTTTCATTTATCCTTTGAATTTAGATGGATTTAAATTCTGTAAACAGGTTGCAGCCCTCTCCATATCTCGAAAAGGGCTTCCCTAAATCTTTTTTCGTTTGACATCAGTATAGTGGAATTTCCGTTTACTTACCAGTTTATTTGTTTTTTAACACATATTTTCATAATTAAGTCTACTCCGTTTGAATCCCATTACCTGATACTTCCTTTAATTCCTGAATAATTGAATTTAATTAACTCTTTTAAAAAGACGAGAGCTATCAGGGTAGTAGTGAGCTTTTTACGTCTTGTAATATAAGTTTTAGTAAAATTGTTGTGAAGGCAACTTTGGTATTATCCAATTGCGCATTTGCTTTTATAGAGAACCGATGAAAGTGGAAGTTGAGATATCGAGAAGGCAGCTAGTAGGCATGTCGAATATGCATTGCTTGTAAGTGAACATATGCAATGAATTAAGGTTTTCGTTTCGAGTATACATAAATATGAATATGTTGAATTTTGTCGTTTTACTTTAATTAAAGGAAACACAAGTTTTAATCTAAATGTTTATATTTTAATTCTATGTACTTGTCTCGAAACGGCTTACTTTCAATGGCAAAAAGTGACGAAAGTAACCTGCCATAGGTACTCCATGGAGTAATATCTCAGGGTAGTTTTGTGTTACTCTGATGTAATGCAGAGCTGAAGTATATGGTCTTACCCTACGACATCACAGTGTTAATTGGACCACTTTTACTTCATACATTTGGGTTACATTTGGAGTACTCTTTGTCTCTGATGGAGTACTCTTTACATGCGTGCATGAAGTACGCGCGATTTTTGCAGGGACCAATCACCCTACGCTACCCTACGATCTTTTAATAATATAATAAAAATGCCCTGTCGGAAAAGTTTAGACAGTCTAAAAATTGTATCAATTAAAAATGAGTCAATTTAAAACGAGTGCATGTTACATTAATTATGTCGTATGTATGTATGTACATATATATATGTTAATATTAAGTACATATACGTATTAATATAAAATCCACCAGTAAAAAATTATTTAATTTAAAAACATTACGATAAAAATATGGATAAACTACTTAATTATTTATGTGCTATTTAGCGTTCTTAAATAGTAAACTCTTCCAAAATAAAAGCAAAACAGGTACGATATAAATAAAAATGCAAACTTTGTACAACTTTGCTGCTTTGATCCAGTTTGACCATTATACAAATTATTGATGCACCATATGCTTGATACATGTGTATCGAAAACGTATAACAAACAAATTGGGGCACGACACAATGCATATTATAAATTAAATAAAAATAAAAAGTTCAACGCCGACAAAAATTATGGCCGGATTAAAAAAAAATACTCTCTTCAATTGTGGCAAAATGTCACCCAATTAACTACTACGGCAAGCCAGATTAAGGAACTTTGTTGAATACGTGTTAGTGTGTATTCTTTCTTACATGTACATATGTCAGTGTGTTTCCTATCAGTCCTCTCCACCGGTACGGAATCTTGTATTCTATCATTCTTGGCGAATTCTCATTTAGTCTACATCCACTTTTGACGAAATCTACATCATGCTTAGCTGTCGATTTGTTTTTCCGAGAACTTTAGACCACGGTTGCCAGTTTGGTTTAGGAAACTTACACAAACAGGCCCTAACTAATACAAAAAGTTATTTTCGTTTGAAAAATACCCTTATATACTTATAATCCATGAACATATTATTTTAAAGCTTGAGTTATGTATATAAATCGGTTCAGCACGTTAGGAGTTTATATCTAGGAAAATACTTTTGCTCCCATTTTATATAGTAGCTATAGTACAGAAGTAAATATACATAAGTACATATGTACATACATATGTATATTGGCTCACTGAAATTAAGATAGACTCTAATATAATATGGGACGTCATCTCCAACATAAACTGAATTTTGCATACCGTATATCTCTGGAAGAATTTGTCCTAAAATTTTGTATGAACATAAACGAAATCAATTACATACCAAAGGAGAATTGTTGGAGAAATCGGCGTTACATTTGCCATACGAACTTAATTTTTCGTAATGCATTTTTTTGAAGGGCGTGGAAAGGAAATTGAAGGAGCGACCGCTCCCATAATAATAATAATTTTGAGCTTACACCATAATTCGATGATTGACCCAACTTTTCCTAGAGGTTTACACTGACTCCGAACGGAAAATAATTTTTTGTGAGAAGCTTTCTTTCATGGTAGAAATACTATCGGATGTTTATCATTGCCTGCCAAGGAAGTTTATGTTGAGGAGTGAAATTAAGTATTAAGGTAAATGAAATCAATTCTACACCAAAGAAGAAAAGTGTGCCTTTTTGGCCAAAATTGTATGACACCTTGAGTGGGCTGAATCTTTACGTGAAATTGGAACTTCCACGAATATTCAAGGCCGCAAGGATTATCATAAAAACGTTTATCTAAAGTTATGGAAACTACGATGTTATCGAAATCTTTGAAAAACAGTTTTTGCTTTCCATCGTTGCGAATGATACCTAGCGATATGCACTTCAACTTCAAATGCCTGCAGTAAATTACGGTTTATGAGACGTATGTAAGTGTGGATTTAGCGTGATTTCTAAATTTTTCGAAATTGTGCATTCTGACTAGAAATGCACAATGTACGTAATGTGTTAGAATTTGGCAAAGAGTTTCCGAGATATACCAATTTGCTCTAAGGTGGGCGATAACTTGGCCATTCCCAACACTTATGATTCCATGTATTTCATTCTCAAACCAGTCTTGTCAGTCACAGTTAATAATGATCTATTGAAGGCGCGGTCCATTCCCAAATAAACGTGACGTTTTCTCATTCTCCCGAAGTTCGTTGTTAGTGTTTTACTTTATCTGCCTTTTCATCTCTTTTAGTTTTGTTCTCTTCTTTCTCACTTCTCTCGCTAGCGGCGCGTTATTGTGGGATGCTCCATACAAATTGTACGGGCATGAAAAATTTGAGAGTTCGCTGACCCTTGACTGTGCAATTTATTTATAAGTCCCATTTAATTGTTTCTAATACTTTATTCCTTTGCTCATAGATGGGTAAAAGGTTCTCGCGAGCAATGCGGGTGTCAGCAAAGCTCATAGGTATAAATGCTATGCTAGATAGAAACCTTCCTTCGCTTCGCGTGACAGTTTCACTTTCAAAACTAAGATAAATACAAACAATTATTCGAAGTTTCTCACATAACCAAGGCCGAAAGTACGCCAATTCACATCTCTTCGAGCGCATTGACAATTAACTGAATTTCTTTTATTATTCATATTCGCTTAGAACAGACGCAACACTTAAATTTTCTACGAGAAAGCAATGCAAATTTAAAGATTGACCAAAATAAATGTTCTGCAGTATAGTTTTTTAACGTTTCACAAGAAATAAATGAGTGGTGTCAAAGTGTTTATCGCCATCCTTTTGAGTTTTTCGCCTTTCGGACAAAAATGCAAAGTCACGCAAAGACAAAGCTGTTTATGTAGCACCGCTTTAAAGAATCGACGAAGCGAATTCTGATTCAGTCTGCTTTCAGATTCAATGGAATCAACATCACGCTGGGCTGTTGATTTGTGTTTTCCGAGAACTTTAGACCACGCTTGCTACTTTTTGTCTAATTTTTGTTTGAAAAATACCCTTGTATCCTTATAATCCATGAACATATTATTTTAAAGCTTGAGTTAAATAAATCGATTCAGGACGTTGGGAGTTTATCTTTGCTCCAATTTTAAATTGTAGCTACAGTGCAGATGTACGTATGTATGTAGATTGGCTCACTAAAAATAAGATAAACTATAGTATATAAAACTTTACACTGTCAGGTAAGTACAGCTTTTTCGGTAAAAACCATTGCATCGCAATCAGTAAAAATTTTTTAATTTTTAGTTTGCTGTTCACCAAGTTCAACTTTTTTTTTGGGTTTCGTTTTGAAAACAATACCTTTCAGAAACTGTTTGCTTTTAGAACTTCATAATCTAATCTATTCTTAATAAATTTAATCAACTATTTTCGGTAGTCACATTTTAAAAATTTATCTACTTTTTCAACAAAACAGATACCAAATATTCGCATGCATTACTCACACTATACGATAAAATCAGCTTTTTTGCCTAGAGATGGGACCAAATCGATTGTTTAAGAGATTGAATCATAAAAATAGGTTTTTCTTCGTGTTTTGAAGTTAAGATATGGGCCTTCAGAGATCAAAATTAGACATTTCTAAGTAAATATTTTTAATTATTATATGTAAACGACTAAACACGTAAAAAAAAATTGGCGTAGTCCGTCTTATCCTCTTGTTTCAATGTATGTATGTATAAATCATTTTTCTGTACACATATTACGAGTCAAATGCTAGAATTTCGGCCGCCGTAGCGTGTGCGCGCTTCATTCGGTGGTCCCGGGATCAAATCCTAGCCAGGGCAAGTAGCATTAAAAATTATATGAAAGTAATAGTAGTCGGCCAAAAGTTTCTCACAGAAATTATTTGCCGTTCGCAGTCGGCGCAATCTGCGGGTGTCGTGGTTCGATCCCAGGTAAATTATAGAAAGAAAAAGAAGACTGATGAGGAGATATGGTGATCTCCCAAATGGCAGCTATCACTTCTACCACTTTGAAATATCCTTGCTTTCTCATATTACGCCCAGACAAAACTACCCTCTATCTCAATAAAATTGCCAAACATTTCTTATAATGCCTATAAAAAACTTAGCACATAAAAAGATATACTCCTTTTAAATAAAAGGAAGAGGCGGGTCAAACCCGTACATTTACTTATTTTTTTAGTTATTTCCATGCAGTAGTTAAAAATTAATTTTACCAAAGATCCGATTTCAAATTTCGAAGCCCAGTATCTCGATTTCGGAGGATAACTTCGAAAGTGGAGAACCAGTGTTTTTTACTTATGACTCAAATTCTCCAAAAAAAAAATTGGTTTGGTCCAATATGCAGCCGAGTGTTGTACGGTGTCATTACTCCCTATTTAATTTTCATTTCTTGTTTGAACTTTTATTAATAACATCCTTTTTCTTAAGGTTAAAGCAAATTGCTTTAACATCTTAAAGTTAAAAACAAATTCTTTTACGCAAATTTGAAACTAAAATGTCTTACCATATATCGTTTCAAAAAAATATACCAGCAGCACGAACCATAATTCATTGCCGATCTCACCATCGCAAGGAAAGAACGATTATTTCCATAATT
This sequence comes from Anomoia purmunda, assembly GCA_951828415.1. Lineage (NCBI taxonomy): Eukaryota > Metazoa > Arthropoda > Insecta > Diptera > Tephritidae > Anomoia > Anomoia purmunda. The sequence goes on along the minus strand of OX639998.1, from coordinate 52,154,826 downwards.
TACAGGTAAGCACATTTTTAACTTGCTCATTAAAAATTGTAATGTTTAAATGTAACCACAATGTAATAACTCAATTATTGCAGAATATGTGGTCCACATCTATTTCCGAAGATATCACAGCAATGAACATCGATCCAATACTCACGAGGCATATACATGAAAGCTATCACAACTTTGCAACAGCTGCTGAATTACAGATAAAACATTTTCCGCACAAACTTCAAGTGGGTTCTCCAAATCGTACAAATATTCGGTAAGACATATCACACATTAATTCAAAATGTCATAACCTATGCCGAAATCATGTAACAGCTTATTTGAGTTGGGATTAAGTTGTTTTAAATAATAAAAAATTTTTTTGAGATACGAGGCAGAGAGAAAAAATATGGCGTTAGGCTAGAACTCCACACCAGTCGTTCCAGGCTTTGCCCCAAAAGTTAAACTAGCGCAACTGTGTGAAGGTACCTCCATATCCAAGTCCGAAAATTCCCGAACGTCTAAAAGTAGCCAAATTTTTAACTTTTGCTAGGCGTTCCAGACACGAGTGACAACCAATTGCTTCGAAATTAGTTGTGGTGGGCGTGAATAGGGCAACGAAGTAATCGATAAGTCTTGCAGCGTTGTATACAAGCTTTTGCATAAAAGTTAGACAATAAAATGAACAAAAACTTTTGATAATATGATGATGTGTAATGAAGTAGCTCTACAATATACTGAACTAATTAGAAATGTTTGAAATGAGAACAATTATGCTCATCGGGTTCATATTTTTGTATCGATAAATTACTTGGCTCGAAATTCTTTTTAACATTTTTGTGCACCCTTTGAAATATGTTCTGTGCGTACACCAAAAGTGTAGGGAAGTACACAACAACATCAGGGAGAGCTCAAAGCGGTTTAGTGCAATTCATCTATGTATATCTTTCAAAAATAAGTAAAACCTTCCTTCTTTCGAAAGCCACAACGCCTGAAAGTACTGGTGTGAGTTTTAGCTTTAAGGTGGCCATTATGTTACTATTCGGTATTTTACGGTTATCGTAGTTCCGAAATTCAAAGTTGCAATCCCATAAATTTCGCCGAAATGAGACGAAAAAATGCTGTTCGGAAACTAATTTGGTTGTATATTTAAGTATAGTACTGGCTGTGCCTGAAAGTGTTATAATGATCGTATGAATGAATATGTCATAGTTACTTGTGTCTGCATATCTATAGCTCAACAAATACGAACATTACGTAGATTGTAATGAGTCAAGACAGACAAATCCCTTTGTATCTTTTCCCCCCCTTTAGGATCATTCTACAGAAGAGGAATTTTAAGCGGTGCGGACGTGTTTATTAGCTTGTCTTTTTCAATATTTGAGCTTTTCCATTAAATCTGATCGGGGAAGTCTCTGATTACCATTCACCTGGGAGTGGCTAAAACGACTTCCGAGTGATTTTAACCAAGTGTCCTCTGAGTATCTCCCGAACATCCTGAACTTTAAAGTCGAAACTGGTGGGGTCACTGCGACATTTTTCGGTTAAAGAGCGACGTTTTCGCCACGATTCGCATCAAAGCGCGATCCTTTAACATCCGCACCCACGTCCCGATGGAAGAGAAGGACGATGTGATCAAAAATCACCTTTATAAGCGCCTAGAACATACTTACGCCCCCGTCACGATATCAAAATCGAGATCTTTAGTCACACTGTCTGAAAATTCAGTCTCCACGATGTAACCTCTCCCAACGGTATGAAACTAATCGACTTTGCCGCGGTTTGAAACATGGCAGTATGTTGTCCCAGGTTTCAGCATTGAAAGATTCACTAGGCTACGTGGCTGTCTCCAGATCGAAAAACGCGAAACAAAATTAATCACGTACCATTAGAAAGCAGGCATGTTTGCGGTGCATTAAACGAAAGTACACTCTGAGGACCGAACATTGACTCAAATCTTTATCTAGTCGCAACCAAGATGCGCAAACGCCGCTGAGCAGCAAATAATTTGCCATTCAATATATAGCTACCAATTTTATCACTCGACTCTCACACCTGGTCACCAGAAGCACTTCTCAGCAAATTCGCTAGCGTTGGGAGCATATTTCTTTTTCTCTACGTACCGCCACCGAGAAAGTTCTTGGAATCTGAAGTTCGGATAGCAATAACGCGACCACGGACCAATAAAGCCGCTGGCGGTGATGTTTTGCCAGATCAGCTATTCAAGCTTGATGACGAAGAGTTTGTTATTTGCATTTGTGCTCCACAAAAAGGATGATCCTTCAATATGCAGCAACTACCGCGGGATCAACATCCTAAACATTCCATATAAGGTTCTATCGGGCGTATAAATATTATGTGAAAGACTGAACTCAACCATCACCGACGTGGACGTTATCGCTGTGGCTTTGTACCTGGTTAATCTACCACCCACTAAGTGTTAACGATATGCCAAATATTAGAAAAGACCCGTGAGAAGAGGGTCGACACACCATCTATTTGTTGACTTTAATCAGCTTTCGACAGCACGAGAAGAAGTTGCCTAAATGCCGCAATGTCAGTATTTAGTATCTCCGCCAAATCAAAACGGTTATGTTAAATGACTTTGGCCAACAACACCAGCTGCGGCGGATTTGGGAAGGACCTTTTTGAGTCGTTTAATATCAAACGAGGTTTAGGACAGAAAAAATATCGTGTGACTTGTCACTTGCCTCATGTGCCTTAAGACACTGCCTGCCAACGACCCCGTGCGTTGTGCAACAACAAAAGCACTAGCCTAAGAAATAAACAAATATACGCACAAACGAATGTGACAAAAACTTAGCAAATAGCTGAATCAATGGAGATGGGGTGAGTATCCAGTTATAAGAGAGCAAAAACAATATTACAAACAGAGGAACTGAACGCTATTAGAATGGGCCTACAACAAAATTAGTACAACTGCCCAAAATAAGCAAAGGGCAGCCCCACACAAAAATACCACGACCCAATAACCAAAGAGAAAGAAAAAGAGAAGTGCACTCGAGGTCAGTTTCAACCAAAAAATTTACAAACTCACCAGCAATACTTCCCAAGCTGTCGGGTGTAACTTTAACTCGTCCAAAAGGACGAAACAAGGACAACAAATAGCGGGAGCTTGCGGCAGCGCTAAAATACGTCCAACAATCGGACACCACAAGATGATACTTATCACCTTGGGTCGGGGCTTGCATAGGCCACGGGGTGCGCCACCTGTATGACCTCCAATTCCAGGACCGTTACTTACACTGATTTAAAAATAAAATATTAAAGATTAAAAGTGCCAAAATCTTAACCGAAAAAGGTCGTATGCTGAAAAAAGGTGATTCCACTTTTACAACTCGAACGAATCTCCTGTAGATCACCTAGTTCAGCGCTGGTGTTATTAGTGTTCATCATTATGGCGCCGGCCCGTAAATTCTCAACTGAATTGGGGTAGCTTCACGAACGCTACCAACGACGAATAAAACAAATGGAATATTTTATTACGTCTAGTGTGGGACAAGCTTTCTTTAACATTATACTAGGAAAGATAATTCGAGCGGCAGCATTAAACCGTCAGACACCTTTTTTTAAGAATGTGTAACTGCTGACGTATGCTGACCTCGGCATCATTGGAGTCCACAACCGCGCCGTTAGTTCTGCATTTTCCAAGTTGGATAAGGAAGCGAAGTGAATGGATCTGGATGGGAACGAGGACAGAACGAAGTCCTTCCTGTCATCAAATAAACACTCGGCGCATTCACGTCACTGTTGACAGTTACAATTTTGACAAAGTAGAGCATTTATTTTTATCGCGGAACAAGCATTTACACCAAAAATAGTTATAATAACCATTTCGGAGTCTGTACAGAAATGTACGTATATTTTCAATCGGTCGAATCAAGATTGGCTCAAGTTTCGACAAAAGTTGGGCGAGGGCTGCATACATTTGGTGCCACTAGCGGATTTGCTACGTGTATAAACACTCGACTCTGTATTGACATACTGACTCTGAATTGACATACTGACTCTGTATTGACATTCTGACTCTGTATTGACATACTGAGAATGCTAATTGACGAAAGCTGCACTAAGTCGGCTTTGAAATTTTGCCAGCTAGTGTAAAGGTGCAATGGAATCTTGCTTCTGAAGCCAAATAAGCTCTTGCAGTAAGAATTTTTTTTGGTGACTAATGGAGCCACTAAACTAATAGGATCGAAAAAACGCGCCGAAACTGATAATATGTTTCTTTTCATAGCTTTCGTCCCATACGAATTGAAAGAAATCCTCTTTCGGTATCCAATGGACTCCAAGTGGTCTTGTGGAATTTAGGTCATTGAAACTTAATGACTTTTCACAATTCTCACATTCCAAAAACGATGGATAGTTGGAAAACCAATTGGTTAATTTGGATCCTGCCGAGCTTAGTATTGTAACTACCTCACTTCTAATAAGATCTAGAGACTTTAAATCTTCTGAAACTATAAATAGGTCATCAACGGGAAAATCTATTTTTGTAGCTTTTGAACCAAATGGAAACGTATTTGCGTTAGCATCGCTGAGCAATTAAAAACACCGTATCGCGAGAAATGGAGTAGGCGCAGTGCCGTATGTTACGGTGTTTCGACGAAAAATTTTAAGTTCTTCAGAGGGGAGTATTGGTCCAACCACCAAGATTTCCTTCAACGTAATTTGGTTGCCGTGCTTTCAGACCGAAGGACGCATTGATGCGGAATGAAATATTGCAACTCACTCTAGATCTTGTTATTTGTTGGACTCATGAGTCCTAAATCCATATATTCGCTCATGAAGTCCAGATACATTTTGCAACGTTCTGGATTGTCTAATGGTCTTTTCTTTTAACGAAACTGTTCTCACAACTGTTTTGCTAAGGAGTGAGTTTTGTGGAACATGCCACTGAAGGTAATTCTTCCAGCGCTCAGAAGCTTTGAACTACGGAGTATATTGATGATGACTCTTCTTCAGTTTGGCTTAGTGTGCTACTGACTGTGGGGAAGGAAATCGGATGGTGACGTATTTGCCAGACACAACCCTGCCTACTAACGTTTTTTGTAGGGCTGGGTGATTTGGATCCGCTTTAATCTGACCTACAGCTTTCAACTCCCAACAGAAAATTTTTTTTTTGGAATTTACAAAGTTTAAAAATACATAACACGATCTGACGCCCGGAATGGGAGGTCGAATGTTGAGGTGCTGTTTTGAAAGAAATCGGATATTGATGTAGTAACGTGTGATGCGGCCGATTGCATACATGACACATATCCGCTCTGCCCTTTGAAACAATGTGGCCCTTTGGCAAGCAATTTTTGCATAAGTGAACAGATCTCGCAAACTCAAATATCTGCTGTACAGAGAGAGTTTTGAAAGTAGGACACGCGGATTTATAGTGATCCTTAGATTTACAGTGTAAACGCACCGGCTGTTTGTTGGAAGTAACTAAGGCAGACTTTGGTTTTCCATATGCGTTTTGAGATTTTGTGAACTAGCGCTGGCGGATGACTTTAGCTAAAAATAAATAAATGCTGGTAGCGCTTGTTTAGTGCTGCCTCGAAATCTCGTCATAACGGCAGCTAGTCATAACCCAACTGTTCTTCCCATTTAGACCGAGTAATGGGGTCAACCTTCGACATTTGCAGATGGATTATGAATACGTTTCTCATGTTTTTCTCGTCACTCAACGAGATCAATGAATCGTATACAGCCGACACTGTATCAATCATCGTGCGCCATGAAAGCGCAGATGGCTTTGAGATATTTGTGAAGGTTGCGGATATTCACATATATACATGTTGTGGCGCAACACTTGTCATAATACAATAACGAGACAATAATTATAACTCATTGTATTACTCATTGTAAAAAAGTAAATTAGTAAACATAAGTGGCTCACTTTACTATATTAAATTTTTCACACAAAAACTATCGTATGATCAACTGGGACCATTATCACCACTATAAAAACATCATGAACACATATAAACCACCCGTTTATTCTCTTAACATCAGCAAAGAAAGAATTAAGATGTTTATCAGATTTCGACTTGGACACACTACTGCAACACACCAGCATATTTTAAGGAAGGAGAACCAGCCGCAATGCACCAGATGCAACCAAGCCTCTCTTTCGAACATTTAACGCGCAGCAGCTTTGCTAAACTGGCAGCTATCATACGGAAACATTTCGGGACCGAAACAATATGGGACATATTGAAAATCGTATCAGAAGACAACATTAACAAGATATATGAATTCGCTACTACTTAGAAAATTACTGTATAAAACATAATCAACATATTTACTTTATAAGTTTTATTTCATTAGCCGTAATTAAATTGCATTAACAAGTTATATGTAAGTACTACATTGAGCTAATGGCCTTTGAAGCCTTGCTGACCCATATTAAGCTTTTAATTTATTATAAGTTTAATAAATAATAATAATAATAATATATTGAATTTTGTTGCTTAAAATACCAACAATATATATACATTGTATATACATACATACATGTATGTGTGTGTATATACATTTTTTAACAAGTCGCTATTTATAAACCGGCTGTTGGTAAACCGGTACCTGTACATAAAATTAAATAGCTCTGTATGATTATTTCAACTTTTTTCACCACTGCAATTCAAGGACCGCCCTAATGTTCATATGTATGTTTACATAGGCCCCTATGTTTGTTGTAATGTTTTTCAGTTTTTCACTGTTCACACAAACACCGTTTACTCGTATTTTATGCATGTTTATACATATACATTTTTTTAGACACTTTTTGAACCTTTAAGTATTGTTTTAACATTATTTTAATTTAATGTTTTAAAGGTACAGACGCTACTTATTCTTTTTGTACTTGTGTTCTTTATTATTATTATGACCTATGCGCAGGCAATTGTTGTTGCGAACGATTGGTTAACGCACTTATGTATGTATGTATGTACATATGTTTCAATATGAACCTTGGGCTCTTTGTATGTAGATGTTTAACCTTCTTATTTGTCACTTAATTTATTGTTTTTAATTCAGGTATTTAGTTATTTAGTTTTGGTTACTTTTTTTACCAAATCCCGTACTGTGCCCCTGCTTGGGCGCCATGAAAAATCTTAAGAGTATTCAAGAAAGTTTATTTTCTGAGAGTACGCAAACAACAACAACAATGCCAAGTTCGTGGTTGCGTGTGAAATAACAACAGCGCGCCCTCGATTCTACTTAACAAGTGATTTTTATTTGAAGCATTTCAGTTTACTTAGAATAAGCTGCTTAGGACTAACTGTGGTATATAAACAAAAGGAGGAGAAGATGTATGCATGTTTATGTATGAAAATGTAAGTATCGAGGCAAAGGTAGTAAGAATACTGTTTGGTAAGTGTTATATAGAGTATGCGATAAGTATACCAATGGTAAGTATATAATTGTATATAGAGTCAAACCACGTCAAACGTGACACAATATTTTTGGTCATTTTCTGGAATGCTGAGTCAATTGCATGGATCAATAGTACACACTAATATAAGAAACCAATTTGAATATTTTGTCGAAATAATGTATATTTTATTTAAATTTTGCAATTAAAAATTTTTGCACGATTTTCTTAAAAAATTTATAATTTTGGACTCGTTTGCAATAAATTGACCAAACTTTCAAGGTTATTTTAAAATTGTGCACTCTTTCGATGGATTATTTTTTTATAATAATATTTTGCAAAATAAGGTAATTGTTTAAACATTTTTATAAACAAATTAGATTAATTATGCTTTATTCACGATGTTAATGAAAGCGCATAATGCAGGAATGTTGAGTAACTATTCCTCTTCATACCTATGAAAAAAAAATTTGGTATTTATTATAGGAACTATTTATTTTGGAATTTTACATGCATCAGTGGACCTACCGGCGCCTTTGTTCATCTAACGATTTGTTTATCTAACGATGTTCAACTGCTGGTAAGCGCGACTCTGCTGCGAGCAACACAGTACCGTATACTGCGTCTGAAAGACTAGGTGGAGAACTACTTTGGGCTTCACTTCGTGTCTCCAGTTGGCGTCAGTTTGCAAAGCAAAGGAATTCGGAAAATTATCTGGGCTGTTATAGCGTCAAATAAGAAGAAGGAGAAATGCAGATGCAGTATTGCCAGAAAAAAATCTCTTATCGCCCGAAGCCACGAAACAGAGAAAAGAATGTGACGACAAAAGCACTTACGTTACTTCATAATTGCCTCGTTTGAAGGATTGACGTCACAACTTGCTCTTAAAAAGTTGATTTTCCAGAGTTTTGAGTGATTTTTACAAAAAGTTAAACACAGAATAATAAATGTGAAGTGCCGAGCTTTGTATTTTAGCAGTTCCAGTGCAAATAAAACGCCCAAGTGCAGTTACCACCTTCCTTTTCTTCTCGCTATTCCTGTAGCAGCATCCGCTGTGACGTGTACTGTGCCGGCGTTGTCGTAATCAGGTTTTTTATCATTCTTGGCCCGCAGCAATTTCCAAAATATCTTAATTTTGGTGCTAAAATCGGCATTACAACGAAGCATGAAGTTATTATTTTTTCATAAATATATTTTCTACGTTTTAGTTATAGGAGGGGGATTCATCTAAACTTATAATGACCATTATAATCGTATAAAAGTTCAAACATATAAAAAATTGTATAGAAACCAGGTTTATTTATGAGGTTTATATGTTTACCAGTAGTTTGTCACTGTAGCTGAATACTCCTAGTAGTACCAAAAGGCTAAGGTGCTTCATATTCCAAGTATGTATAAATATCATAGCCATTCTAGTGCCTTATGTTACCACAACACTGGCAAAATCTGCCATTAAACATATGATTTGTTTAGTGAAATTTTAAAGAAGCAAAACTAAATGAGCAATTCTGAGGATTCTGTGGTTAGTTATTAAATTTATTTAATTACATTAAATAAATGCATTAAATAACCTTTTACTTTTGTAGATGGTGAGCATTGCGAATCACGTCGCAATAGAGAGATGCAAGAAGTACTAGAAGTATTGGAAACGATGTATGCAAGGTCCAACTCTTCTAAAGACTCGTAGAGTGAAAAACAAGGCACATGAGAAGTGCTCCAATTTTGAAGGTACACTCGATGCAATGAGTGAGGCAGATTTCAAAATGCACATGAGGCTAAGACGTCAAACGGTGGAATATCTAACAGGTAATAACAAAATGTGTGCAAAAGAAATGCATAAACTTAATGCTATTTTATTTTCAGTGAAGTATTCGGAGTCTTAACTGCGTACCTGCCACATCTGGTGGTGGTAGAACGCGTATATTACCACAAAAAATCCGTGTATATGCACATTTGGTATGTAAGCAATACAGTGACATTTAGGCAACTAGCAAATTTGTGCGGTATCAACGACGTGAGTGACGAAAATACGTTTGCACTTGATGAAGGTTTCGAAGAATCAAACCTAGACGCAGCCCTTGACAGAAGGCAACACCTTTTTTATTATTTAAGACAACAAAATATTATTTAAAAATTTCACTGCATATATGTATATATTTATATCTTTAAATTCACTAATAAAAAATATTGACAAGGATTCATTGCATTTCATTCAACTTATAATCTATAAAACTAAAACAAATTCACAAGGAGTATCACATATGAAATTCAATTCAGATCATTTCTTACTCTTATTACAAGTAAACTAAAAACCAGATTTGAAAAAAAAATCCAGTTTCAGTGAAAACATTTTAGTGGATTTTTTGCAATATTTTTGAAATAATTTCTTCGTGCTCCTTTTTATAAAACCCTTGTACATTCTACAGCAAAATGTTTCCGATGTATTTTGAAAATTTGTTAAGTTGTTGCTCTTCCGCATGTACAAGACTTCTTTCAAATATTTCGTCCATTTGCTCCCAAAGCACGGGCTGGCGCCAGTTCTGCTGTTGCCCGTGCCGCCTTATAGGCCTGGAGAAGACTTCATATCTTCGATTCCAAACACAGCGGCGTCGTTTCAAAGTCCTGGAAGTGGATTAATAAATATAATTTGCTCAAACATATATTTCTAGAACCTACCGTGATGCCCATGGACTCCATGTTTTCTAACACGTTCACGTAGGGCAACCTCTTTCTTTTTGGTTTCTCGAATTCCATCTCTTTCGCCTTTTTTCTTGCATTCTGAAATAACAAACATGTTTTAATTCATAACTTTATGTGAAATATACCAAAATCAATTTTACGTACCCTTGATTCATTTTGACAGTTGATTGAAATTTCCCAAGGATTTTCCAGAGCCCATTTACAATATAGCGGGTTTTTTGGTTCATAACACTACATCGCAGGTCGGATATTATATGTATAACCGAGTAGGCTCAACTCGCATATTTTTCCGAGTTAGTGTTGTTGTTTTACATGCTATTTCTTATCCTACCTAGTGTTTTTTTGCAACTAGGTTACATTAAAACGGGCCCATTATAAAGCTAACGCCACACAAAGGAAAGTAACACCCCACAATTTTTTAATATTTTCCAATATCTTTTCCAATTCTATCAACAGCCTTTTTTCGATTACACTGGTCTGCAACAAAATCCAAAAAATTTTAGCCTAGATATGCAAATTGGGATGTTTTAAATCTATTCCCGGTGGCCGATTTTTTTCCATCACGTCTTAATTTTGTGTTATTATTTTGTTTGGAAAAATACATGAAATTGATACCAAATAAGTATTTCTTTAATTGTTTACATTCTATAGCAAATATTTTGATGAGTTTTACTTAAAGTTATAATTCTATGTATTTAATTGAAGTAGTTTATGTATTTTTCTAAGAGCAGGGTTAATAAATATTTGATAGAAATTTTAAGTTTTATTTAATATTATCCCGCGAACTTATAAGACAGTTTTTGTCACTTCTCTGATTTCCTACCGAAAATTGGCTGCCAGAATTATACTTTTCCAGTTGCTCAAAAGCGTCGAGAGGTTGGTTTGAAGCTCGTTAAAACCATATCGGCTTAGAATAAATAAGTAGAATATACCAGACATTTTTCTTAAACAGACAAATTAAATTCATTTTCATTTCATGCGAAAATTTTCAACAACAAAAAATAGTCAACGGCTGCGTTGCTGTCGTTAAAAAAAATGCAAAAGAAAATGATTCTAAAGTATTTCTAAGGTGGTGTTATATGTAAGTTCATAAGCAAAAACAAAAACAAAATACATGTATCAAGACATTTTTCAGCTACCTGAAGCCAACATGTTGTGCTCAGTCTCGACAGCTGATCGAAGAAATATGTGCTGTTTATATTCAAATGCAACGCCGCTTTGTTAAGTGACAACTGCAAACTAATTGGTTTAATTTAATAATACTGATGTTGTAAAGTAACTCAAATACTTTAAATTAATATTTTTCATCTAACATATACTTATTTTAGTGTTTTCTTTACATATATACTTTATTCAGTTCATTATAAAGTTGAACAATTTCTTTATCAGCTGTTTATTTGGTAAGATGTACAACTAGTTGTATAGTTGCCAGCAGTTTCGTAACAATTGAGCTAAAGAGCTACGTCTTATGAATGCGCCAAATGGTAAGTAGTCATTAAATGGACTCTAAATAATTCATTTTATAGGTAATCATTAGTAATAATAATAATTATTTGATACGTGGGTTGATCAATTGTCAAAATTAATAGGTTAATAAAGCCTGGTTGCGATTTCGTGAAGGAGTTATTGTTTCTAAAAGCAATTTTTATTAAAATGAATAGGACCTAAATTTATTGCGGGCAAAACTTCATCATGCCGCTAAATGTAAAATGACTTGTTTTGTGCAGAAATATTTGAATAAATCTGAAAAGTACTCGAAATAGTGCCCAAAAGGCTTCACATTTTTCTCACTCCGAACGGCAAATAACTTTTGTGAGAAGTTTTTATGGCAGAAATACATTCGGAGGTTTGCCATTGCTTCTAGAGGGGCGACCGCTATTAGAAACAACTTTCCTATAATTTGTTATGTTACTTTCCCCGGCCAGGATTTGAACACGAGACCAACCGAATGAGGCGCGCACACACTACACAAAATATATTTTATGTGTGCCTGTATGTATTACTGACTAGCTATTAGTTAAAGTCCTATTAATCTCCGTTCAGTAATTTCGTAGATTACTGCGTTGAAACATGCAAACAGACAAACCGACAGAGAAAAAATCTAAAAACTGTCCAGATGTATTCTGTTACATTCCCTGCATCACATTTGATAATTTTTGAAAAGAAATTTTCAATGTACAGACACGTATTTTCTTCGGGTTTATTGTAGTATATACTTCACTCAAAATCTGAACACCGGCTTTATATAGTCTATAGGTTCTACAAAACTCTTCTTCTAGATTGAATGGATTGAGTCGGCTCTTTTTAGCTCTATTGTTATTCGATTTTTTATAATGCTCCCGTGCCTTTAAATTTTCTTAAAATAGGATATATTCATTCATTTTAGTCAAAACTTAAACGCTCCAAGCACACACAGAAATTGAAATTTCGTTTAATTTGTCAGATTTAGTGACAGTTTTAGTAACAGCTTTTCGTTAATCTTACTTTAGAGCTGGCTCTAAGCAAAAAAGCCGACGTTGAAGATGGATTCACCGTTGTTGTCCGAACAAGTTTTTGTTTACTGTCATACATTTTTTGTCGGAGAGCCTGATGAGGGATGGCTCACCGTTTAGTTCAGAACTTTTTATTTTGATTACAAGTATACGGGTGTTAGTCATACAAATATTGCTCTTCATTTACGTATTTCTTCCTATAAGTGCGCTAATTTTTGTATCCTTTTTGGTTCAGAAGTTAAAGCCATGAAAACTTTTAATAGTGAGGAAATCTATACATACGATTTTTTGCGTGATGGCCGTTAAAGTCGCTGTGCTCGAAATTTTAAATGCATAAAAAACAGCATTCTGTTGTCTAAAAAACCCAGCAATATAAATAGACATCTTACGGCAATACTCGCTGCACTGTCGCGATGCTGTCGCTGCGCCAGTAGAATATCAATATTGGAATAGTGGTGTAATTATGAAAATGACTTTCCCTAATATTTTTGTATAAATAGACTTAATTTTTGTAAAATAGATCAGAATTGGATCTAACAAAAGAGGCAATGTTTCTTTTAATTTTTCAAACCTTCCGATTGTCAAGTATTCCAGTAATTCGTTAGCTGCCAAATGATCGGTAGAAAGAGGATCCGTGTTACATCGACAATAATTTTGAATAAAGATCATCACACACGACAGGGAACAAAATATTAACAACCAACGCAAATTATTTATCACATACAACTTGAATGGGCTATTAAACTGTATACGTTGAATTTTGCTGAACATTTTTAATAAAAAGGCAGGTTCCGTTATGAGAATTAGTGAAATTTTTCAAATTGTTGTGCTTACTTTGAAATATTGATTTGTATGCCGTTTATTAAATATTAAATAAACGACACTAAAATTCCAAGAACTTTTCACAATTTCGCGTTACTATTAGTTCCCTACCTGCATATGCATATTAAATGATATTTTTAACATGAGTTAAGGAAAATATTTAAAGCCGAAAATTAGTTAATCAATATATATTAAAGAATCGTGTAGTGTTAGTTGCACTATTTATAACTCAAGAACGGCTGAACCGATTTGGCCGAAAATTTATTGGGAGGTAGCTTAGAAACAGGAGACGGATAGAATACTTTTAAGCCGTTCTTCTGGGACGTGGCGTAAAACTGACAGCTAAATGTTTAAGACAGAATTATGATAATTTCAGGCCGAATAATGAGAGTTATTCGAGACACTTCTGCCGTACCAACACTTTCGAATCAAATAATTGCGCACAACATACTTCTGGTAATTTCAAGTAATCAAGATCAAATAATTAAGAGTAATAAGCGAGACACATCGTTCCTACGATTCGTTAAAATATCGGCTTAGAGATGGCAGTGCAATGCGCTGATCCGGCTATAAGTATTCCAAAATCAAGCAAAAAAATATATGCAATGCACTTTTATAGCTACTTAATTAATCTTTGAGAGAATGAATAACCCTATTTGCATTGTTATCGTGTAACGAAAAGATATTTGGTGCAGTCCTCTGTCATACATATGTATTCAGTTGAATGGCAGAAACGTGGATTACCACACCTGCATATTTTATTATGGTTGGATGAGAAAATCAGACGAACAGTATTGAAAAAGTTATCACCGCAGAGATACCAGACCCTGACAATGACTTTGCTCTTTATCAAGTTGATAAAACTCATATGGTTCAAATGAAGATGGTTATCCATCATATCGTTGGCGATCACCTTTGGACGGTGGATTAACCTTCAAAGTGCATATGCACGGGCAAACGATAGAAGCGATATCTGGATTGTCCCGTATTCGCCAGTACTTTCTAAAACATTCCAAACTCATATTAATGTAGAATCTTGCAGCAGCGTTAAGTCTATTACATAGGTATTTCTGCAAGTATGTAAATAAAGGAAGTGATCAAGCTGCATTTATTTTACAAGGCGTTGAACAAGACGAGGTAGGCGAATGTTATTATTTGCGTTTTTTGCTATTATCGGTAAGGTTTCCAACTTCCTTTATGACAGTGGATGGCTTAGCGTATCCTATATTTCATGCAGCATGTAAAGCACGCTGCATGCTAGTTTGTGACCAAAAATGCTATGACGCACTAGAAGAGGCGATCATGTTAGTATTTTAGGGAATCTCGAATCCACTAGGGTTGTAGAACAAGCATAAAGTTATTTGGTCAGAAGATTTTTTACGAATTCTATTACGAAACTCAAATAAGAATATTGCGGAAACTTACGAACGTGTCATAAAGAGTTGTCTTTATTTGCTCCAAGATATAGTAATTTATGGAAACTTTCGCCAATTTTGCAACAAAAAAATCCAATGATATGTGAAAGAACGATTTTAATGCTCAAAAACGATCAAGCCGCACTAGTTATTAAAAACCTCCTGTCTGCGATCGTAAGTACTGAAGAAGTGTATACGACAATAAACACGGTAATCAATCAAGATGAAGCTGCTAGTTATCCCGTAGAATTCCTTAATTCACTCAGTGCACTTCCTGCACATAAAATCAAACTTAAAGTTGGTGTCCCGATTATGCTACTTAGAAATTAAGCCCCACCGAAACTACACAACGGAACTAGAATTATGGTTGTAAAGTTACAAAAAAGTCTAATTGAAGCGGAAATATTAACTGGTTGTGGTGCAAATACCGCGAATACCAACTATTCCCAACAATTTTTCTTTTCTGTTTAAAAACCTTTACAAACACCTACAGGAGTTTGCTTTGCGATGACAATTAACAAATCGCAGGGCCAGACCATTAAGGCTGTAGGTGTTGATGAGGACCGGTTGTTTTTCACACGGTTAAATCTATGTCGCGTGCTCTCGCGTTACTAACCCTAATAATTTGTATATTTTATCTCCAAACGGCAAGACGTCAAATATTGTTTTTATTTAATATTGTTATATTTTCTAAATATACAATTTCTAAATATAAAATTTAAATTTGGTTGTAATGCTTTTTTATTGAACTTTAATAGACGTGTTCCTGGATCCATTCAATACATACATATGTGAGATTTTTTAAAATTAAAAATGGTAAAAATTATTATGGCGTAAACACTATTTGTAAATAATGCGTTCCTGTAAAATCTAACCACCTGAAAAGAAAGACAGTAATCATGCTCGAAATAAAGACATCCCATTAAAAGCTATGCCAAAACACGTCTACAGCCCACTTCACCTTAACTCTGACTACGAGACCTTGTTTTTAAATTCATCAAAGTTACCTTTTTAGGTTCCAAAATTCGCTAAAAATATATCCATATTAAGCTACGCTGACGATGTCGCGGGTATCGGCGAGGCTTATATAATATAACGCTTACATACAGACAGAGAACCCTACACCCCACACGCCCAAAACCAAAAGAAGCTAAAACATTCCATTGCGCAGCTGACATATAGACAGAAAATCCAACATCCGACACGCGCAACACAAAAGTCGAGCAAACAACTGAGCAGCGACTACCGTTCCCGTGGGAAACGCCAAATCACTGAAACAGCTGAAGTCACGTTGACAGCACACTGGTTTAGTTTTAGACTTAGCTTAGAATTAAGACATTTTTGTAAATTCAGTTTTAATACAAACGTGATAGAATAAAGTTCGGTGTCGTCCGAAATAATTTTTTTTAAAATAAATTCCCAACTGGGTAATTTAACTGGCGCCCAACGTGGGGTCCAGCGCGAAGTGCAAATAAAACGAAGTGTTCAAAAAGCCCCTGAAATGGTAGCAAGGCATATTCCTGCACTGGTGCAAACTAAACGAAGTCTTTCAAAGGGTCCCGAAACAGCAGCAGGACAGCTTTCCGCAACTATATGGGACAAATACTCTTTGCTGAAAACAACAGAAAGTCCTACATGTCTGGGCAGCATCCAAGCTTGTGAAGAACGCCTAGGTCGATAGACGTGTGCGGATTTGAGATTCTGAGTGATCGTTGAAAGGGCGAACAAAAGGGAACCATCCAAGCCGTCCCTTCACTATGCACATCTACCTTATTTTGTAAGTTTAGTGAAATTTTAAGTGAACACGTTTAAGAATATAAATATTTAAATTGTGAAAGAAAATAAAAAATTTTCCTTTCTCGATATATGAAATATTAAAAAAAAGGAAAATTTAGGTTATATTGTTTAATCAGATTTTTGAAAAACAAACATAAATAATAATCGCACTGAAATGCTCCTAAAATAAAGTGAAATATTGTGATTAATTTGAATATCTGGAAAAAATTTTTAACTTATAGTGAATAAGTGTATTGTGTTATTAGTGATTAGTATTCAGTCATGCAGACGAATTATTGGAGTCATGCAGTATTCCTTTAAATTGGACTGCGGTACGCTTTTGTCTAATAAGGCACTACGCCGCTAAGAGGGACTTAAAAACTTTCGGATACCAGCTGTGTAGCCTGGTTCAGGGACGCTTACCAATCCGCGAGTTTAAGCAGCCGGTCTATTCTCACGAACCTCTAATACTAAACAAAATATCCTGTATAGAACAAAGTTCAGAAGCTATTAAGGTTCACACAAACATGTACAAGTTAGGAATGCATGAATAAATGATCTCAATGGAAGGAACCAAAGGACCTTCCGCATTCACTTCACTTGTGCGAAATCCCGGAGAAGCTAAGAAAATTTTTCTACTCACAACAGGTCAAATAGACAAGCAATACCAGACCCTAGAAAATTTAATGGACAAAGGAATATGTTCTTAAATACGCGGCCACACTGCAATATCTCCGTACCATATTATGCACTACCAATTCCTCCACCGTTACCTCCCAGGAGTATGACACCGTTCCAAAAAAGACATCAATCTGCTCAATTTGGCTGGAATACGCAACAACATATTCAATCCTACCCTATATTTGGTCAACCGTCAGGCCAATCACGACCTCTACTATTCCCCCAGTTTCAAGGTAATCATACACCTTTTCGTCCAGTAGCCCCAAGCCCATTACCGAAACCAGAGCCCATGGACGTCGATCGTTCCATGCAATCTAGTGCACTCAGTAAACCAGCAGAAAAAAGACCATCGAATACTTCGCATCAAACACCATATATGTACGTCTCAGAGAAATTTTCATATTAAAAGCGAACCAGAACAGAAGGGAAGACAGTATTATAATACTGCGTCCAAGAATGGAAAACAACTCACAGCTGCCGAATGAGTGCGAACAAACTCAATCGGACTTTACAGACATACATTTTTATACGAATTTAAAATTCTTCTTCTCTAACTTTAAATTCCTTTCATGTCATACTGGGAACCGACATTATTAGAGACTTGTCCACCGTTATAAATATCAAGATAATACCCTCAAAAATGGCAACACTACAGTAATTAAAATTAAACAGAACTCTTCACCAGATGTTAATAAAATTGACATTCGGACTGAACACATGACATTGTAACAGAAAGTTATTTGACAGGAAAATATCCCACATAATTTTCGGAGCCAAATGCAACGCTCAGTTATACAACCACCGTCGTTGGAGAAATTAAAAACTCAACCGACAGTGCTACTTATTCCAGATATTATCCCTATCCTTTGGCCAAGAGAGACTTCGTAACACAAGAAATTGAAACATTACGGAATATTTAGACCATCAAGATCGGCATACAACTAGTTGATCACTGGAATCGCGGTAACAACTGCTGACAAATACCCAATACCTGAAATCAACGAAATAATTTCGCAACTAGGTAGTAGCCAATTCTTCTCCGTTCTCGATCTGAAAAGTGGCTTCCATCAAATTCATTTGAAGGAGTCCGATATAAAAAAGACAGACTTCTCTGTTAACAATAGGAAGTATGAATTCACAAGACTCACATTGGGCTTGAAGAATGCACCAGCCATTTTCCAGAGTGCTCTAGATGACATATTAAGGAACCATATACGAAAAATTGTTTTGTCTACATAGACGACATACTAGTGCTTGTTAAGGACGAACGTAGCCATCTAAAGAACTTAGAAGTTATTTTTCAAACGTGAATGTGAATTCCTTAAAGACGAAGTAGAATTCTTAGGCTTTATAGCATCACGAAGGGGTATAAAGACGAATCCTGCGAAAGTAAAAGTCATCCAAGAACTTTTATATCCAAGAGCCTTGAAAGATTTGAAATCATTCCTTTGATTATCAGGTTATTATCGACGTTTTATTCGTCGATGCCATTGATTTCGCTCCTCAGAAGAAAAGACAGACGAGTTTCAAAAACTGTAAAGTAAAAGGATAATTACACTGAACAACAATGCTAAGCAAGCCTTCAATCAAATCAAAAACTCACTAATATCAGAGGAGGTTATACTCTCATACCCAGATTTTACAAAAGAATTCCATCTCACCACCTCTACCTCGAATTAAGCTCTAGGTGATGTCTTAGAGTAAACAGGAAACCAATTACATTCATATAAATATCCTTATCAAAGACGGAAGAAAATTACGCCGAAAATGAAAAAGACATGCTGTTAAGGAATTGCCTCTACCGTTCAACCAAAGCGCCCTTTCTAGGCCTCCCAAATCAGATGTAAATACCATTAGGAGAACCGACCACAGCGATGAAAGCTCAGCAGATATCCTCATACCGACAACTGAAGCTCCAATTAACGTATTCAAAAACCAATTGAAAACAACTACACCTTTGAACTTCCTTTCCCTAGTTATTACAGACTTACTATAACTAAAACTGACTACTCCACACAGGACTTAATTGACATTTTTAAAAAACGTTTAGATCCAGCTCTTCTTAATGGGCTCTACACAACAGAAAATATTATGGGCAGAATTCAAGAAATCTATCCAGTACATTTCAGAAATTTAAAAATCCGCTTTACAGAAACTCATAGAAATAGCCGCGAAAACAAAACCAAATTCTAAAAAAAATACTAATTCCCTAGCATGTACTCCAAAATAGAGACAAAGGTTAAATATTGCTCAACTTGCCTTCACAAAAATACGACAGACATCCCTCAAAGCCACACCGATTTCCCAAAATCCTGGAGAAATCGTTCAGATAGATATTTATTCTACAGAGAAAAGATTTATCCTTACTTCCGTTGTCAAATATTCCAAATATGCAATAATAATCTCATCCAGAGCAGTAGAGCATATAAAGGCTCCAATTCGCGAACTTATGATTGCATTTGGAATTTCCAAGCTCGTAGTAATCGATAATGAGAAATCATTGAACTCCGCTTCAATTTCATCATTACTAAAATACCAAATGGATATCGAAGTGTTTGTTACACCGCCCTCTGCTAGCACCACAAACGGACAAGTGGAACGATTCCACTCGACCCTTTCTTAAATTATGAGATGTTTAAAATCATATAAAAATAGTCTGACATTCGAAGAACTACTTTTCAAATCTATTAAAAAATAGAACTCAATAATTCTATAACTAAGAAAAAATCGCTAGAGACATTTTTTGGCACCAGAGTTACGACAGACCCTCAGCAGTTAGAAAGACAGAGACAGAATAACGTCGACTTACTTAAACAGATGCAAGCAAAGGACCTCGGGTACCATAACAAGAACAGGAAGAAAATAAAAGATTAGTCCATATGTGAAGAAATATTTGTTAAAATTAATAAAAGATTAGGCTCTAAACTATCGTCGAGATATAAAAAGTAAATAGTTGCAAAAAATAACGGGACAACAGTAACGACTCAATCAGGCAGAACATTACATAAAAGTTACATCAGGAGTTAGATCATCTATATAAAAAAATATAAAAATTAAAAATGTATCAAAGAGTAAACGTAAAAATTAAAAAGAAACCAACAAAATTTTGTAATCAAAAAGTAATGACGAATTTCTTCAAATTAATATAAATTCGTATCCATCGAGTTAAATTCAATTAAAAAAAAATTAAATTAAACTAAATTCTTTCAAATTAAATTAGCGATAAAATTATACAAATTTAATGTGACTCAGTTTAATTTAATTTAAATATAATTAGGATTATAATAAAGTAAGGGAAAAATTGGTTAAAATGCCGTAGGCGTTCGATTCTTAGGAAATAGTAAGACATAAAAAACAGACAAAAACAGTAAAGATGCCATAGGCGTTCGATTGTTAGAAAATAGTAAGACTTAAAAAATAGACAAAACCAGTAAAGATGCCATAGGCGTTCGATTGTTCGAAAATAGTAAGACTTAAAAAATAGAAAAAATCGAGTAAAATTCCATCGACCTTCGATCCTTAGATAATAAAAAAAATTTAAATTAGTTAAATAATATAGGTACATACATAATTACAATTTTTTACAGTCTCTTTGCCTCCACGACTTACGCGGAAACCCAAATCCAAGGTACAACTGATAACTTTGAGAGACGGGATAGCGAGAATACCGGAGGGAACATTTAAAGTTATCCACATTATAGACACGACACAGTGTGACGAATTAACGAAAGAACTTGAAAATACAATTGTGCAGAATATCCCAAGCAACCATCCCTTTCCTCAGCCGTGACCTTATCCAAGTTCGCACACTCCTATCAAAATTAACCCCTAGGATAAAAAGTAAGATTTTATTGGTACAGCATGGAAATGGATTGCTGGTAACTAAGGCCACAATGACTTAGAAATAATTAATACAAATATAGGAAACTTATTAGAAAATAACGATAGACAGGTAGTAATAAACAAAAACAATAATAAACAAAAAAATCTTAAGTAAAATTTATGAAGCAACCAACAAAAATAACGATATCCGTAAACATTTAAAGGAAAATGAAACGTAAAAATAGAGTTAGGACTTAAGATCAAATACAAATTGCAGTTTATTAAAGAAGAGCTCATAAATATTGAATACGCCTTACATTGGGCAAAATTAAACGTTGTTAATTCATTTATACTGTCAAACCTAGAGATAAGTTCAACTGAAAAAAATATTGGCAAATAAGAAATACCTTCCATAAATATTGAAGAAGAATTAAAATTTACCGATATAAGAATAGCCTCAAATGGCACATCCATAATTTATATTTTAAGCCTACCTACCACTAATAAAGAAACTTGTAAGTAAAAAAAGAAAACAAAATAATTAAGATTATTTTTGGAAAAATATTGAAATGTGAAACAAAAGCGTTTGGAATAAAAAATATACTCAAGGAATACAATAAAATAACAATTTGTAATGAAAAGTGAACGCCCAAATTGCACCTGTGCCAACGCAGACCACATTAGCAGCCTAAAAGAACTACAGCCCAGAATGCTCCTGTTGAATGATTACAGTGGACTAATTGAAATAGACACCAAACTCAATAAATAAAAATAAGCAGGACATCGTTTGCGGGTTTTGTTTTCAGTAAATGCAGCAATATACAGTACAGTTCCATTCCGGATGTCAGTATTTAAACGATATTTTAGTTTATTTTTCTTCAAATTAATTTAAAAACAAGTAGGGAAGCGTCCAAGTTCAGCTGCAACCGAACTTTGAATACCTACAGCAAGTTTTTTTTCAAACAACAGTACTTGTTGTTGCAATGGAAACAGTTAATTCTACATGTGTATAAAGATGAGTGTGAGCCCTTTATAGCCATCCAAAGCACAACATTTTTACAGTAGTTTCATATGGCATCCGGACCCCACATATGATATATATATATTAGGAACTGTGGGCGGTGCCACGCTCCCATAGAAGAGAAAATTTTAATTCGACTAATATCCCCTATACTCATTGGCGTAGATGAATCATATTGTGTATACATATGTACATATGTATGTCGTACAGATCAAACTCTGTATTATTTGAAAAAGTGGTCGGTGCTACGCCCTATGTAATAAAAAAGTCAAATTCATTCATGCATTTATTTATGTGCCGTGCAAAGTAAGACTTATGTCAATAATAGTTACTTTACTCTTAAAAATTTGCATTTTCTTAAACCATAAATTATAACTTAAAGAATAATAGGAATGAAAACAGGACAAGACAACTAATGAAGGAGAAAACCAAAGTTTAAAAGTGGAATTCATTGATGCAAAGCGATTAGACCGAGTTAAAATAATTATAAGTTAATGTCTTGTAGTTACGGACTCAGGTATTGAGTTCCTGCTCCTAACCGCGTAAATGAAAAATAGTATAGGGGGCTCTAAATAATTAAATTTGGAACGATAAGGCTATGGTGACCCCGTGACCTTACTGGTATCAGCTTCCCAAATAGATTACTAGGCGTTCTCCATATAGTCAGTTTGTACAAGAATATACAGTTTATATCATTTCATTAATTATACGGCAAGATATCGAATCAAGTTTGCGCTATACTACCTCAGGAGGTGATGAGATACAGAATTACTTTACAATTTACTCCGAGTTTCTATTGGTGTAAAGGTAACGGACACCCTTAATTTGCGCAGTGTAATTTAAGAATAAACCCTTAATTTTTTACCTTACCCGTAAAACTAACGGAACAAGAACCTATCCACAATTTAGGGATATTATCGACTTAAAGTACACCATTAGACATACATACAGCAGACAAGTGCATGTTTATTTTGAAACATAGGGGTAAGTCGTGAATTAGATTAATGCCACTGAACATGTTCAACTCTGTGGCTACAAAGAATAACAGCATAATTGTGTTTTTCGCGTTTAATAGGAGAGCACTTGAAATATTTAAAAATAGTTATGGTAAGACTTTTCGAAAAAATTACACATCTTTGTAATTTTTTCAAATATCGGCAGCTTTAGAGCTACAGCTCGAGAAATAACTTATGTTTTTATTTCCCCTATAAATTTCAACAGGAGTAAAAACTTAAACCGAGTTATGATATTTACCGATGTTATTGCTCACGCTCTCTGTTAGAACAAGTCAAATCATGCTGTTAAGTGATGCCAAACAAACAGATATTTTTTTATGACGTAACTCAAGTTATGATTTTCTTTCAAAACACATATCATAAAAAATAATAGTATAAGTAAATTGTTAAAGAAAAACTATTATTTATTTCAGGAATTCAGTTGTATTTTTTTCATTTGTGGAGTTTATTATATAAAAAAAAATAACTTAAGGGCATAAGTAAGAAGTAAATGAGAAGTCCAAATAATCATTTTAAACCCCATTTGTATTACATAAATTTCAATATATTTGATGGTATGGCTTAAAAAGAGGTATCGTTTTCAAATAATATCGGCCTCGACAATATCCGTATCAATATTTCTCACATTACATCATTTAGATTTTTGTAGAAACTATTAAATATAAGGTAAATTAAATTTAAAATATTTAGAAAGTCCTCTTTTATTTTGGATATATAAGGGGCTGTTGTCATTTTTTCCGATTCACTTAGTTTAACAGAATCCACACCAAGTTTTAAGACCTTAAAATGATTCTGCTTTATCCAATGATTCCCAGGAACCGAAATTATTTTCAAATATTATTATTAGTTTTGTCCATAACGGAGCCATTTCAAAGTTCACCATGCAAATTTCTCGCAATTTTCACATATTTTCCTGCAATTCAATTTACTTTTAGCAAGGGAACCAAAGTTGTAAAAAATGTTACCCAAATGTATTCTTATTCCCACAGAAGGACATAAATCACTATAAAATACAACTAACCGATACCCGCGACTTCGTCAGCGTAGCTTAATATGGATATATTTTTAGCGAATTTCGGAACCTAAAAAGGTAACTTTGATGAATTTAAAAACAAGGTTCCGTAGTCAGAATTAAGGTGAATTGGGCTGTAGACGTGTTTTGGCATAGCTTTTAATGGGATGTCTTTATCTCGACTTTGAATACAGTATTTCTTTTTACTTGATTACATTTTATAAAAAGGCATTATTTGCAAATAGTGTTTACGCCATAATATATTTTATTAGCATCCAGGAACACGTCTATTAAAGTTTAATAAAATAGTATAACAACCAAATTTAAATTTTATATTTAGAAGTTTTATATTTAGAAAATTTCTTTAAAAACAATATTTGACGTCTTACCCTTTGAAGATAAAATATACAAATTATGAGGGTTAGTAACGCGAGAGCACGCGACATAGATTTAACCGTGTGAAAAACAACCGGTCCTCAAATCAACACCTACAGCCTTAATGGTCTGGCCCTGCGATTTGTTAATTGTCATCGCAAAGCAAACTCCTGTAGGCGTTTGTAAAGGTTTTTAAACAGAAAAGAAAAATTGTGGGGAATAGTCGGTATTCGCGGTATGAAACCCGTTTCGCCTGCAACAACCAGTCAATATTTCCTCTTGAATTAGATTTTTTTGTAACTTTACAACCATAATTCTAGTTCCGCTGTGTAGTTTCGGAGGGGCTAAATTTCTAAGTAGCATAATCAGGACACCAACTTTAAGTTTGATTTTACGTGCAGGACACCCAGTTGCGCTAAGCGCGTTGCGGCTGCAACTAACGTCCGAAGACATAATCATTTACGTATATATGAACTTGCGATTGCTTAAAATTTCGGGCAAGTTTTAATATCTAAAATTATTATCAGATTTTAATGTGAAATATAGTAATTAACCAAAGAAAAAATGTCTTACTTGTTCGGTTACTTCCTCGAACTCTTTTTGAAAATGGAGTCGAAATATGCTTTAAAAGCTAAGTGAGGCTTCGTTCAATTTCGGACTTTACGAAATATTGTTTTGAGTGACACCATATTTATAAAAATTAAAGTATAAATTTGTTAATCTCTATATAATGAAAAGATTACATTGTTAAGAAAAAATATAACTTAAATTATGGGATTTAGTCAGCAACATTCCGGTCTCTGTGAATCGACCGAATATCCAGAGATTCACGAACGACGTCTAATACGGCTAATTTGGAAGCTGGTCTTCGGAGAGTTCCAGTTGTTGTCTTAACTATAGCTGATCGCACTTGTCCATCTGATGCCGGAAAAGTTTAAACTAAGATTCCTCGCTTAAATTCACCACGTCTCTCGTTATTGTAACAGATGAGAACAACATCTCCAATTTTTATACGCTCTACTCGCCGACACCATTTGTTTCGGCATGTAAGTGTAGGAAGATATTCCAACACCCATCTTTTCCAACATGTTTATTTCATTTGCTGCAGGATTTGCCACTGTTTACGTAAGCAATGATTTTCGTGCACCGTCGGCGTTTGAACGTCATTTGAACACTCCAATATGAAGTGGTTAGGAGTCAGAGGTTCAGCTTCTTCGTTCTCTAGCGGCAAATAAGTTAACGGTCGCGAATTAACCAGATTTTCAGCTTCAATCAAAAGGCTTTGTAACGTCTCCACTTGTGGCACCCTTGTCTTCAATGTAAAAGAAAGCACTCTTTTAGCACAGCCCACCATTCGCTCCCATGCACCTCCAGCTGATGGGTTACCAGCAGAATTAAATACCCATTCCACCCCTTACCATACACCTTCATAAACCAACCTTTTCTCTCCCAATACCCAATCTTCTTTACTCACACCAACGAAATTCTTGCCTCTGTCGCTGCGTATTCTCAAAGGGACCTCCCATCGAATTATGAAATTTCTTAGACACAGTATGAGTGCATCAGCCTTTCCTTTGTCAACTCCAAATGAATTGCTCGCACAGTCAAGCGTGTGAAAATGCATCCCCATCTTTTTTCTTATCGACGACCAACTGTTGCCAAATACGGCCCAAAGAAATCCACACCCGTGTAGCTAAATACTCGAACAATGGAGTCAGCCGATCTCTAGGAAGGTAATAATAAGAGGTGGCTCAACATTTCCATTTTTGCATATTTGACAATCGTTTTTAGCCGAACGAACCAAATTACGCAGACGATTTCATTCTCATAAAAAAACTGAATAAAGAAAAAAGCACAGATATAAATCTCAACGACATCCACAATGACATTTTAAACTGGTGCAGCTACTCAGGCGCCAACCTCTCAATGGATAAATGCAAACATTTACACATTTGTAGGAAACATAACTGTCACCCAATTATTACATGCAACAATAATTCAATAAATAACACCGACAATCTCAAAATAATAGGAATTGAATTCAATAAGAGATATAGATGGGAAACACATATTTCAGATCTCTTTGACTCACTAAACAAACGATTGAACATCATTACATGCCTCTCAAGCCCAAAACTCAACGCCAACACCATTTCTGTAGTGATGGCTGTCAAATCCCTAATCGCATCAAAACTGTATTATGGACTATACCTCTTCGAATATGCCCCTAAATCCACTATCAATTAACTAAATTCAGTCCTCAATTCCGCAATACGAACTGCTTTAGGCGCATACAGAACCACACCAATCCACAATATGACATTTGAAACAGACATTCCTCCTTTGACACAAATGAGAGAAATTGCAACAACAAAGCTATGCAAAAACCTGTTTTTTAATGGCCAATCTCCACTTAATAAAAAAAGCTGAAGAACTGAATATTCCCATAAATAATAAACTAAAAACTACTACCCAATGCCCTGAATGGAAATTACCCCTTGATTCCATAGACTTATCACTTCACCAATGGAAAAAAGACAACACTCCTGCAATAGTATTTCAAAAACACTTTTCAGAAATAACCGAAAACCTCACACCGACGGCTCAAAAACCGACAACATAATAAGCTTCAGCGTTATACATAACAATCAAATATTAATCTGCAAACTCCTCCCTTCCTACAGCACAAATTTCGCTGCTGAAACCATAGCCATCTTCGAAGCAGTACAATTTGCTAACAAAATGCCTGGAAAATTCGCGGTTTGTTCCGACTCCTTTGCATCTTTAAAAATGATAAAAAACATAATCAACAAGAATTATTATTCAGACCATATCCGAAATTCTTTAATAAAACACAAAAATAAACTGAAACTAATATGGATACCTGGGCACACACTTATTAAAGGTAGTGAGCTGGCAGATAGAGCCGCAAAAGAAGCACAAAAGCGACCACTAACTATATCCCTAAACCTCCTATACACAGATATACAAAACTACATAAAAACTAATTTCAGAAATGAAAAATATTCTTCATACGAAAATTCAAGTTGGTATCAATGTTTTTACCCAAAAAAAAGTTCAATCAACGAACCCAAATCTGCACATAGTAACGATATATCTAGAAGGGAAATTACAAAAATAATTAGATTGCGACTCGGACATACAAGACTAATGCGCGAATACCGAATACAAAAAGTCGCAAACACCTGCAAGTATTGCGATACCTTAAACCCTAGCATCAAACACATTCTAGACAACTGCGCACATTTTTTAAACCACCGAAAATCACTTAACAACACCAAACCTACTTTTGAATGACTCCACAGACAACACTTTCAAACTAATAAAGTACCTAAAATATTGCAATATATTAAATGAAATATAAATAGGACATACTGTATTTGCACCCATGCACACATATTTAAATCGCTGAAGGCCACTGTAGCCATAGCGTTAAGTTATTGTATTTATTAGTTTACTAAAAATACAATTGTTAATAAAAAAAATATAAAAAAAATGGCCATTCAAATTTCAACTTTTGTATCTGAATTTTTAGAGAATTTTGATGTATACAATTTTGTAGCTCATTTAATTTGCTATTACTTTCGTGGTCACAGGTGTATATCTTAGATATGCGAAACAAATTCCTCTCGCCTGTACTACTATGGAAAATGTCCTAATGCTGTCCTTCACTGGTTGCGATATCTGTACATGCATTCCATCGACGCACCCCAGTACATATGGGAAAGGATGCGAGCGACTGCTTTCAAATTGTTCCATTATAAGTCTCTGGCTCATTTCGGTTCTTGAAAATCTTATATCTAGGCGCTTTAAGCTCAATATTGCTTTCACGATTTTCATGAAAACCCTATAACAGTCCCCTGCGCACGGGCCTGCCCTATAAGACGTACCGACACCGCCGTAGAATCTATAGCTAAGCTCCCGAAAACTATTCTGGTTTCCCAGCTTCCACAAAGTCATGTACAATGATTTCCTTAGCGAAAGGGAATGCCTGCCGGATTTCGCCTTTTTCCAAAACGGCTCAACCATACCCATCAGTTTCTAAAATGCATAAGTATAAACATACACACATATATTTAAATCTAATAGCTTCACGTACTTACGTATGCTTATTTTCAAGTGAAAGCTCAAATATTATCTCAAAAGTAAGCATTTGCATACATCCTGCAGGGGCTGTAGAAGACATCGCCTTGCATTCTCCGCATGGTTTCCCAAAACTTGGTTGCTTTCGGTATACGCCGACGAACAAGTTAGTTTTTATTATTTAATAGAGCAAGCATTAGCCTTTTTCGTGCTCTAAAAAATATTTTGCACATTTCTGCCGTATTTTCCACAAATTCATAAAATTCGTTCATCATAATATTTTTCGGCACGTCCATATTAGCGAATGGCAATATACACAAACTGTTGGTTTTGCTTTGCCTTGCGAAAGAAATGAGAGTGCGCAAATGTCAAAACTGTCAACGTGCAGAAAAAGTATTCTATAACGTAAAAATTGACTTTCTGCTATCTCCTCTTTGTAACCATTTAAAGCGGGTAGCAACCAGTAGTTCGTTGTTATTGCTTCGATCCGAGTTAGAAATTGGAGTTCTAGGCGCCTTATTGTTGGTAAGCAACATCGCATACTAGGCGCGATGCTGTTGGTAAGCGACTCAGCACTTTTGTTATTATCCGCATTGACTGGAAGAACAGATAACTCTGCAGAACCCCACGAATTTTCAGACACAGTATACGATGAAGAATTCGCCGAAATGTCAGCAGATTAAAGTTGAACACTAAATTTGCATTACTTTTAACGCAATTAGCAATGTTCTCTTCTATGCTCTTGCACGTATAGTTATAATTTTTATTAAATTATAAATACAAAACGAAATTCGAAACATTCCGAAACACGTCCGCAAACTTTATTATAATATGAATTCTTGCAGCAGAATATTTTGCATTTAATTTCATAAGCACAAAACCAAACATCTGTTAGTTTTTAGACAATCTGAGCACATTGACAGAGATGTAAGAAGAAAAAATAAAATAGATATGGAAGCAAGTCGAAATTATATCAGGTCTTGCAAAAGGAACGCACAAAAGTTTTTTTAATTAAAACAAAAACGGTTTGGGATATGAATTAAATTCTTTATTCCTGTGAAAGTACATTCGATGCCATTATGTATGGAACTCGATTTCTTTTGCATGGGCACCACGGGCACGCTTGCAGAAGTCCAGACGCTGAACCCTATTGAAAAACCCTTTATAAGGTGGCGTTACTATAACAACTTATTTTTGATTTGTACGGATTGTGAAATCGAAATATTTTCTTTACATTCTGGTTTTTTTCGTTGCCATGGGACTGTTTTCTTCATACTTTCCGATTTAGGTAGCTTTGGGTTTGACAATCGGTACGCATGAAACAAAAACAAAATACATCTAAATTTTGTTTTTGTTCTAGTATCAGGACCTGATATAAGTTCGCCACCATAATTGTCGAAAAAAAATTTGTTTACCTATATTACGAGCGTCTACGATTATTATGTGAAGAAGTCTTTGACATAATTAATACATATGCTATGATATTTATTATTGGGAGGCGTTTTTTGAAAGCGTCCGTGCCAAAATGTATCTCAACCTTAAAGATTTTCTATCAAAATTTCTATCAGATCTGAACTGTGGTACCAATATGTAGGTCTTCCCAGGTAGCTATATATCTATTATAGATAACAAACATTTCAACACCAAACATCTTATTAGATTTTGGCTATCCCTAACAGTAAATATGGATTTTCTGGAATTCTCAACTACAAAACCGCCTAATGGATTTTTATACTTATTTTCCATATTTTTTTGAAAATAAAGTATACATACACAGTTCACATATGTATGCTTTCAATGACATCTAAATTGGACTATGAACGCATTTCTAATCGCATCTGGAGAATACTTTTCTCATATTTAAAATAAATAAGAATAACTCGACACAAGCGCTACCTCTCCCCCTCTCGTGGGGCCTGATGATTGGAGGTACTTCGTTTTGCCCAAGTTCACCTACAGAACCTTTCGCTAAGCTTCTTTATCTAGCTTGGAAAAGTCAGAAAGGTTAAGTCCAATGATGCCGAATTCATCAGCATACTCCAGAAACAACATACTATTTGAATTTCATGGAAAAATTGAATGGAACGGCTGTTTTGAAATTTAAAGGCTCCATAGAATAAAAGTAAATAATTGGATAGACGGACATAAATAAAAATCCATTATACAACATTATTGCAGTAAATGTTTACTCTATCAAGCAAATATAACCAAATAAATGGTCTGCTTCACTCGCACTTCAGAGGGCCAACTCACTCAAAGGCCAACGTCCAGAAATCGCCTCTCCTGTCCTTGTGCATTAGTTATGGTCATTGCGTAACATAGGCTTAATTGTATTCGTTTAAATCGATGTGGGGATTGTTAGGTATATGTGGTATTCGACGTATAAAAACACGCTCGCCTGTATCACTTCCCGTCCAAAATTTCCGTTTCTATGGTGTTACGTTGGAGAGAAGTAACCATAAGTCTTGTTCCATTACAGTTTCGGAGGGCCTAAACTTCGCAAAATAATAATTCGTACGCGGTTTTTCAAGATTAATTGTGCCCCCTTTTTCGGGTATATGTCTTTTCGAAATTTTAAAAATACATTGGAAAACATTTGTAATTTTCTGTTCGTTCCAATTCGTGCACGCGCGTTCACTGTTAAGTTATAACTCTTCCAGCATGCTCTTATCTCATCGACTCTTGTATTCCGCAGCATAACCGGTAGTATTATCTTCCGGAAGTTTTCGTAAAAGAGGGAAGTAACACCCCCTTTCTAAAATTTTCCGAATATCTTTTAGAATTCTTTCCACAGCCTGCCTTCTTGGCCGATTTTTTCCATCACGTCTAGATTCTGTGTTATGATTTTTATTTTCGAAGTATTTGAAATCGCTCATATTTGAAGTTTGGTTTTTACATTATCTTTTATAAATAGTGTATAAACACATGATTCAAGAATGAAAGATTTAATACATAAACAGCTTTGCTCCTCACTCTTCACATGACCTCTCCTTTAGCTAAAACAGTCTTACTTCTTTGGAAATTTATATATGAATCTTATCAAATATGTATTTTTAATAGCAGTAAAATTAAAAAAAAAACAAAGTTTCATTTCGCTGACATTTTTCCTGAAAACTGTGACAATTTGAGTAAGTATTTAATTAAAACGTAAATATTTTATATAATGCAAATTTGTGGTTTTGCTTGCAATTCAATGCCGCCGCCGTAGCCGAGTGTGTAGCGTGTGCGCGCTTCATTCGGTGGGTCCCAGGTTCGAATCCAGCTCGGGGAAAATAACATCCAAAAATTATAGAAAAAGTTTTTTCTAATAGCGGTCGCCCCTCGGCAGGCAACGGTAAACCTCCGAGTGCATTTCTGCCAAGAAAAGAAACTTCTCACAAAAAACAAACATTCGCCGTTCGGTGTCGGCGTAGGTTCCTCAATTTGTGTTACAACATCAAGACGCACACCACAAATTGTAGGAGAAGTTCGGCCAAAATCGCTTAAGCGGTTATAGCGTCAATTAAGTAAGTAAGTAATTTGCAATTCATTAGGAAATTTGTGCATCTAAATCGTGACTGGTATACCTAGTGACCGTTTCCCTGCATTTTACCCCGTTAAGCTCCGTGTCTTAGTTCATTTTTATCTCCGTGTTAGAGCGTGAGATGGTAATACCTTTGCTGTTCCCTATCTTTTTTATAGGATTTCTTTCCAAAGCCCATTGCTCGTTTCTCTCTTTTTCACCTCCACCCCTGTGCCCCCGCTTCTTTGCAAAAGTGATCAAGGACAATCCTGGTCCATCTCCACGTTGCGAGAGTGCGGGCTGGCACTCTGGTCTTTTTAAGAGGATAACGTGCGCCGACGAGCGGTGGATAAGAAGGACTTGCCTTTGCGTCCGGTGGCTCGCGTCTGGCCTGTAGAGCCCTCCGCTCCAGGGGAAATCGAGGAAATCCTCCGCTTCTGCAACCCAAACCTTCCCAATCTAATGCTCCACCTTGAGCAAAGTGGGGCAGATGGAGTACTGATCCAGGAACCGTGGCTGAGTAGTAACGGTGTTTCTGGTATCGGGTCGAAGAAGTGAAAGCTTCTGGTGTCCAGCAACGCAGGTAAACCTAGAGCTTGTATGCTCGTCAGGCGTGAAATAAATACATATTTTCTGTCTAATTTCAGCAATGGAGACGTTGTAACGGTGAGCCTCGTGGGCGGGGCCGGAGAACTTTAGCTCATGTCCGCGTACATGGCTCACGATGATGAGGTTAAACCACCTCCAATGCTGCTGAGAAATGCTCTGGCGGAAGCGAGGCGCAGGAAGGCCGGCGTCGTTGTTGGCTGTGATGCCAATTCGAGGCACTCCTGTTGGGGTAGCTCGGACATTAACGCGAGAGACTCACCTGATTTTATTCTTAGTGGAAACTTGTCTATTTGTAATAGGGGGAATGACCCTACGTTTGTAACTTCGGTCAGGGAATAGGTCCTGGACCTTACCCTGGTTTCATCTGAATTGTTATCCCATATCTCGAACTGGAGAGTTCTCAATGATCACTCTTTCTCTGATCATAGGTATATTCAATTCTCTCTGGGCGAAGCTCGTCCTATTAACATTCCCTATAGAAATCTGAGGAATACAAATTGGGATTTATACTATAGGAAGCTGCAGGAGTTTCTTCCGGAGGAACCTCAGGGTAATTTGCTCCTTTCGGAAAGGTATATTGACAGCTTGGTGGAGAAATTCACCGCAGCCTGCAATAAAGCGATCGAGCTCCCGTGTCTGTTGAGGAGGCCTTCAGGCAAATCTAAGCCACACTGGTGGACGTTTGAAATTTCGGAGCTTAGGGCTTCAAGTAGACGGCTGTTTAACCAAGCGAGGAAGATTAGAAATCCCTCGGATTGGGAACTTTATAGTATCGGGTTAGGTATATACAAAGCAGAAATAAGGAAAGCGAAGCGAGACCCATGAGAAGCTTCTGCGAGAACGTTGAAGGTTGCCACGAGTTCTCTAGGCTTTCGCGGGTGCTTGCGAGGGCTCCCGTGCCCTTGAGTTGTCTCAGGGACGACTTGGGAAATTGGGCGATGAGCAGTGAGGAGTCGCTCAAACTTCTCCTCGATTCCCAATTTCCCAGCAACCCGGAGACGCGTGAGACCACAGGCGTTGAACCAGGTGCCATCATTGCCCCTCCTTGTGACCTGTTGGAATAGCGTCGCCTGCTCTGGGTGATACGCTCCTTCAAGGGTTCAAGTCGCCGGAACCTGATGACATTTTTCCCGCTCAGCTGCAAAAGTCTGAGCGGGTGTCCTGTCGGTGGTTGTCGCTAATTTATGCGCGCTGTATAAGTAGGGGTTACATCCCTAAACTTTGGAGGAACGTGAGGGTTACGTCTATTCCCAAGGCGAGCAAGAGCTCCCATGTATCCGCAAAGGACTTTAGGCCTATCAGCCTCTCTTCTTTTCTGTTGAAACTCTAGAGAGGCTGATTGATATTCATATAAGGGATGGGATTCCTCGTAAGCGGTTTTCGCATGCTCAGCATGCTTACTCGAAGGGAAGGTCTGTGGGAACAGGAGTCCCTTGAGCACAAGGACTTTGCAGTTGGTGCTTTTCTGGATATAAAAGGTGCCTTTAATTACGTACAGCCACAGGCAATAGTCAGATCACTAGTGGAGCTTGGGGTTGAACCGGGTCTTATTAGGCTCGTCAACCACGTGCTCTGTGATAGAACTGTCGTGGCAGAGTGGGGCAGCGCCTCCATTCAACGTAGGGTGAGTAGAGGTACTCCTCAAGGAAGGGTTCTCTCACCACTCCTTTGGGTCGTGTTACACAGTGCTACAAAAAAGAATGAAGTCGAAATACCTGGGAAGTTATGTTATTTACCTTGCAGGTCTTATCGAGTAGAACGAGAATCCAATTTCAGAATTTGTCAAACACCCCCAAAATCTCGACTTAACCTTAAAAAACCGATTTTTCGTGCTTTTGCGCACTTCTTAGCCCACATCTTAGATAATTAACAACCGATTTTCATTCTAAGAACGGTTCAAGAAAGAAGAAACTCAAACCTTTTGAAAGATACATAGACGTCTTAATAAAGCTGAAGAAATTTACCTGTTTTAGCACAACAAACTTAAATTTTGCTACCCTTTTACTTATTTTTTTTGACTTTGGCGATGTTTGCACACACTATTTTATAAAAACACAAAATGAGTTTTGATTAGATTCAAAGAGCACGTTTAATACCGAGTTCAACGAACGAAATTTTTGCAAAAATTTACAACCAATTTAATTGATTAATAAATATTTTTAAATGAAAATATATAGATCAAAAGTTCTTTTTTGACCGTTTTTTCCTTAGGTCAGCATCGCCAGTTTCGCGTTGTACTGACCAGCAATATTCTGCCATCATATTTATCTTGTTTTTTTCTTCGAAACGTTTTTCGATCGTAGCCATTTCTTGGTGGAAGTGTTCGCCTTGTTCATCACTGAACTGGCCCAGATTATGTGGGAAGAAGTCCAAATGCGAATGCAAAAAATGAATTTTTATCGACATGTTGCAACGCATTTCACCATATGCATTTAAAAATTCGTTTACAACCGTGATGTAGTCGTCGCTTCTGTTGTTCCCAAGGAAATTATCACATAGCGCTACAAAACTCGTCCATGCAATTAACATCCAATTTCTTTACAAATTGTTTCATGTATCCCAGCTTTAAGTGTAGTGGTGGTAAGATAACATCCTCAGATTTTACCTATGGGAGGCTTGAAACGTTTTTCCTGCCTATCTGATGTGACTCTCGAGATGGCCATGCTTTGCGATCATAGCGATTGGATGCCCGACTATCCCATTCACAAAGGTAGCAAGGATATTTTGTGTAGCCACCTTGCATGCCAAATGTCTTTTGCGAGGAGCTCTCTCTCTGCCGAAAATTCAGGCTTCCGGACTACTGTATTGTGTTTCAGGCAGAGGTGGCCGCAATCAAGGAGGCAGCCGATTGGCTACTCACCAATGCAATGCCCACTAGACGGGCTAACATTTATTCTGATAGTCAGGCCGCTATTAAGGCCTTAGGATCGCTACTGGTGAGATCAAAACTTGTCGGGGAGTGCCTCACTTCTCTCGCAGCAGCCTCAGAGTCTCTCGATATTAGACTTATTTGGGTACCAGGCCATAACGGCATTGCAGGGAGCTACATGGCTGATGAGCTCGCTCGGCAGGGTACCCCGGAAGGTATTACGCCATGTAGGGAGAGGGTGCGGGCTCCTTTGGCTGCCTACGGACTTCTCTTGGACAGATGGGCTCTCTGTCGTCTCGGCGAGCGCTGGGAAAATGTCACGACATGCAAAATTGCATGGACCCTCTGGCCGAGAGTGGATCGTGGGCGCGCAAAGGAACTGAGGTCGCTTACTAAGCGGCAACTCTCGACCCACGTAGGTGTTTTGACTGGTCATTGTACGATGGGTATCCATGCGGTTAGGCTGAACATAGTCTCTGACCCTTTCTGCCGCATTTCTGTTCAGCTGCCCTGCCTTTGCGAGACTGAGGTTCAAGTACCTAGGCTCGTACTTCTTTAGCACTCCAGAAGAGCATTCTGGGGTGGGGATAGGTGATTTGCGTGACTTCATTCGGGGTACGCAACGTTTCTCCGGTTAATCATTCTTGGTTTTCCGATTTTAGTTACCGTTCGTTTAACAGGTGGTATCACAATGGACTCTTATATGTCTAAGTGAGCTCCTATTGCGGGAACTACCACATTAACCTAACCCTAGCCCTGTAAAACTTGCTAATTAAATCAAGACTAAGAAGTAAATGAGAAACAAGTATAAACAGTTTAAGTTCGGGTGCAACCGAACTTTAAATACCCGGCGCAAGTTCTTATTTCAAATAAACCATGCTTGTTGTATGCGGTAAAACCAGTGAATATAATAATCTTTATTTTGAGAAACTAAACGACATTTTTATTTAAATAAAAACTAAAATAAACTGGTATGCTTTTAACATATTTGCTTACGTACAGTTATATGCTTAAGAAAGTACTGTTCTATTCGCTACATTAAAATATTATATTTAAAATATTATTTTTACTTCTAACATTTATTCTTTATTATATGAAACAATTTCCATTCTATACTTGTAAAATATAATTACTTATAATCTAATTTTTCTTCTAAGGTATAAGTATATATACTACTTACTGAGTTGAAACGCAAAGCGAGTCTATACCTACATCTATTTGGGTTGCTTTATGATGTTACAAAAAACCGTTAAGTGAATAAAGTTATAAAACCCAGGGCACCACTGCGCTCGGGTATAAAAAGTAAGGAAGAGTCTAAGTTTGGATCCAACCGAACTTTATATACCCGGTGCATGTTTTTATTTCAAGGTCAATCTTATATATAGTAAGTAAGGAGGAGTCAAAGTTCGAGTGCAAACGAACTTTAAATACCCAGAGCAAGATTCTCTTTCAAATAAACCGTGCCTGTTGTATGCAACAAAACTAGTGAATCCATACTTTGAACAACTAAATTACCCTTTTATGTTAAAACAAAATCTAAAAAAATTGGTAAGCTTTTAATGCATGTGTTTACGTACAGTTATATTTCTAAGAAAGTATTGTTCTATTCGCTATATTAAAATATTACAATTAAATTTTTATTATTGTACATATTTATTTTTTATTATATTAAACAACTTCCATACTATAATTGTAAAATACAAGTATTTATAATTATATTTGTCTTCTAAAGTATGAGCATATATAAAATTTACGAATGCTCTTTGTGAAATTAAAATAGAGGAATTAATTCAGAGACTGAAATGCAAATAGTACTATCGTGGTAACTGTGAACCGCTTCATAAGTGATTGCGTTAACCATGTCATTGCTAAGAATATCGTAATGGAGAAGGCTGAATTCCTGTAAAGCACCAGCACATAAATATTATTGTGTTTAAAAAGAATAGCTTCAAAAGATTATCACTCGGACTGTATTTTCTTTAGTCTACAAAGTTCAATTGAAGAAGCAATTTCAGGCTTTGCCTATATGAGAATACCTCGTTCGATGATGATATATATATATATATGATGATGATATATATATATATATATATATATATATACAATCTTTGGCGCATAGACCCTATATATCAGGCTATATTTTATTTGATGGGAAAACAGGCGGACTCACGCCCCATTTTAAGACGAAACTTGCATTCACGATTTGTTCCCAGCTATTTGGCAAGACTTAGGAGATAATCCTAAAAGCGTTGTTCAATATCTAAAACAATATGTCTTAATATTCCAGGTATGCTAGTATTACATCAATTTGAAACCTTAAACGACGTTTATTTGATTTTCATAAAACACCGATATGTGGCGTGGTTATTGTCCGATTTCGCTCATTTGCAATACTCAAGTACCTTGGGTCAAGGGCAATGTGTATAGCAATGTGTATAGCAAGTTTTGTTTAGATAACTCAATATTTACTCTAGTTATCCGAATGACGGACGGACGGACAGACAGACATGGCTTAATCAACTCCGCTATTAATTCTAAGAATTTTGGTATATATGTATATGCCTATATCTACCTCGGTTGCTTTATACTGTTACAATCAACTCTTAGGTGAACAAAGTTATAATACCCTGGGCACCAGCACATAAATATTATTGTGTTTAAAAAGAATAGCTTCAAAATATTATCACTCAGACTATATTTTCTTTATTCTACAAAGTTCAATTGAAGAAGCAATTTCAGGCTTTGCCTATATTAAAATACCTCGTTTATTTCTGTTCAGCGTTTCAATGATATATATATATATATATGTACATATATACAATCTTTGGCGCATAGACCCTATATATCGTATAAAAAAATTGCACGTACACCACGTCCAACTTTCATATAATGGTAATTTCCGAAAAATATAAAAACAAATATTTAAAAAATTTGGAATCAGGCGGCTTTTTTGCTCAAACAAATACATCCCGCGAACTATTCACCTAAAAGCTTACAAATGCTAAGTCTGTAAAATTGTTAAAATACCACAAAGATAATAATTTACAAAAATTAAAAAATTCGGTAGTTTTCTGACTATTAAAGACATTTTGGTTGGCACGGCCCACTATAAGGCAATAAGGTGTACATACATATCTCCGAAACTACGTTATTAAACCCTACAAAATTTAGTATACGTCTCGTATTTCAAGTTAGAAACCACAAAACAAGTCGTACAAAAAATGCAAAACTCAAAAAAATCCGATATTTATTAACCATACAAAGTAATTTGCTTCCATTTTTTTGAGAATATTGGGTTTAGTATCGCCATGCCCATGGTATTGCTCACCTTAGAGGAAAAAGACAAAGTATTTATTTATTTTTTTATTTGTTCATTAAGCTAAATATACAAACACAAAAGTTAATATATATAAAGAGTGCAAGCAGCAGAGGCCGTCGACTCGAAGTTTAAATCTAGAGATTAAATATTATTTTCTAATTTACATTCTATAATAAATTCATAAATTTTTAATATATTTTTAGAAGATGGATTTTTTAAAAAGTAAAAAGGATTAGTTACATCAAAATGCCTATGCCTAATATCCTCTAAAACTGGGCATTCGATGAGGATGTGGTTCAGTGAAATGGTGTTAGTGCAGTACGGGCATGTTGGGTTAGGTGTGCCGTTAAGTAAAAGCTGGTGTGTAATCTTGGCATAGCCAATCCTCAAGCGAGTAAAAATTGTTGTTTGTTGTCGTGTGGTATTACTGGGATAAATTATGTTGCCGCGTGTAGGATTATTATTGGTATATCGGTGTATAAAATTGCACCAATCTGTTGTCTTATTCGCATGTATTTGCAAATTAATATTTTTCCTGAGATCTTTTTCATTCAGTGACTCAAATTGAATGGTGGGACAATTTTCATAATAACGGGCTGCGCTATGAGCGAGCTCATTTCCTTAAATACCCACATGTCCAGGTACCCAGAGTAATGAAACTTTATTACTGTATTTATTACACAAGTCCCTAATTTTAGAAATTTCAGTTGAAAAATTACAAATGTTTTTAATAGTTAGCTTCCAGACACGAAATACTGTCAGTACAAATGACAAACTTTCCCGCAGGGTCGATTTAAGTCTGTAATTTCGTTTGTGTCGAGAAGCTACAACTATAAGCTTTTGAAGAACCTTATTGGGAGTGTTGAATAATCTGGGAATAAACAGACTTGTTGATTCATATATCCTTTCTTTTATTGATGGTGTACGCACAATAACCAAATATAGTTAATCCGTAATCAATCTTAGAGAGAATAAGTGCTCTTGTGACATTGATGAATGTGTTAGTATGTAGAAATGAATGCCTGCTAGAAAGGTACTTAATTATGTTTAATCTTTTCATAAGTTTTTTTCTAAGGATAAGAGACTGATGGCGAAAATTGAATTTTCTATAAAAGTAAATACCTAAGATTTTTATATTGTTAACATGTGCTACAACATTATTTTCATAAATTATCTGAGGAAAAACACAATCTAGTTTCTTACAAATATGAAGTGTTTTACATTTTCAATTGATAACGAGGCTCCAGATTGTAAACCCCATTTTTTAATTTACTTAGAACTATGTTAAATGTGTCGTTTACCAATTTAGGATTTTTAATATTAGTATATATAATAGCATCATCAGCGTAAATAGTCAATTCGATATTTTTTATGTTCATACATATTTTATTTAAGTTATCAAAAGCAATTATAAACAAAACAACCGACAAAGGGGAGCCTTGCGGGATTCCGCTATCAAGACAATAAAAGTTAGACAAATGATTATTAATTCGAACTCTAAATCGTCTATTGGTCAGAAAATCTCTTACAAATTTAAAGGCCGTTTGACCAATATTCCAAGCAGCAAGTTGACTTAAAATCACGTGAATACCAACACGATCAAAGGCTCTCTCAAAATCCGTTGTCAAGATGGAAACGTGGTGCTTGGTACTGAGAGCATCTGATACGTAATGTTGTAGATGAAGTAACGAATCCATTGTACTCTGATTTCTCTTAAAAGCTGTTTGCCTTTGACTGGCTAAATTGTTTTTGTTTATAAACCACATTAACCTTTTAGCAATGATTTTTTCTAAAATTTTACTTAAGCAGGATAAGAGGGATATTGGTCGGTAAGAGGAAGTCAGGTAAGGAGATTTATCAGGTTTGGGGATGGGAATTATTGTGGCAGTATGCCAGGTATGTGGAAAAGCGGGCTCGCTACACACTTTGTTGTAAAGTTGAACAAGCCTTTGTTTCGCAATTGTGGATAAATTTGCAAGCGTAGGATACGAAATCCTATCAGTACCAGCAGTTTTACCCTTGCCATATTTTAAAGCGCCTTCTATGTAATTCGCTAAGTGTGATTTCGCTATTAACATGTTTTACACGCATAGAGATGTTTGAGGGAGCGTAAGTTTTAGAAAGCCATATGTTTTTTTCATAACATAAGTATCTGAAAAATTATTGTCTTTGGAATATTCAGACCAAAGCTGAGCAAACGAATTTGCAATGTCAAAGGAATTTGTAAGTAAATTATCGTTTAATATAATAGCCTTAATATGTGCACGTGGATTACCACTTAGCGCTTTTATTTCTGACCAAATCTTTTTGGGCGTAGAAAGCGGAGATATATTTGAGGTAAAAGATTCATAACTTTTCTTTTGGATTCCTTTACTGCTTTTCTGAAAAGAGCGTTTGACTTTTTATAGTTTATAACATTAATTTCAGACATACAAGTTTTGTAGGCCTTCCAATACCTCATTTTCTGCTCACGCAGGTTATGAAGACTTTTTGGCCACCAGATAGGGAATACTTTGGAAGTCTTACGTTTGGTCTGAGGAATAGTCTCATTTGCAGCGAAACGTATAGCTTTGGTAAGAATTGAAACTTCTTGATAAATATTACGAAAAGAAGAAACTGATATTGAATTTATTATTTCTGACTGAAAGGAAACCCAATCAGCATAATCTGTTTTAAATTTAGGTAGAAATTTATATGTTTCCATACGTACATGTGTATGAATTGACACACAAATTGGAAAGTGATCAATTCCTCTAAGCAAAGAAGAAACATTCCATTTCTCCTTGGGACATAACAGTGGAGAAGCAAGAGAGAGGTCAACATTAGTAAATGAAGAGTGGGTGGAAAAATGCGTGGAGACCCGTTATAAGGTAAGACAAGTTGATGATTTAGAATAAAGTTCTCAACAATCAAACCCCTTGTGTTTGACGTGTGAGAGCCCCAAAGCGTACTCCAAACATTAAAATCACCTGTCCAGAGCGGTGAAGAAAACTGTCAAAAAAAGGTTACTTAATTCAAATTCAGAAAAAAATTGTTGAGGAGGCAAATAATAAGAAGCTGATACTTACCTGAGAAATGTTAAGTTTAGCAAATAAGGAAAAGTCTAAGTTCGGGTGCAGCC
Source organism: Anomoia purmunda (assembly GCA_951828415.1). NCBI lineage: Eukaryota > Metazoa > Arthropoda > Insecta > Diptera > Tephritidae > Anomoia > Anomoia purmunda. The sequence goes on along the minus strand of OX639998.1, from coordinate 52,112,807 downwards.
GAACTTAAAAGACCCAGCGCAAGTCTCTTTTTCCTCACAAACACTCCTTGTATGCAATCAAAAAGGTTAAGCTTATACATAAACATGAATGTGATTCCTTTATAGGCGACCAAAGCACTCGTCTCCTCTTTATGAAATAGTTACTTAAGGTTCATGTGGTCTCCGGGCCCTACGTAGGATGCATGTACATTTGGAAAAGTGGGTGGTGACACGCCTCCAAGGACGATGCAATGTGAATTCACCTTACATCCGCAACTATTTGGTGCAAATTATTGATATTTGGGTATATACGGACATATGTCTTATAGATTAAACCCTGTACCATTACGGACAAATGGGCGGTGCAACGCTCTATACAATAAAAAGGCCAAACTGCCTCTTCAAAAAATAATATTTCGTACATAGATCCTAAATATTATTTGTTGAGAAAAAAGACTGGCTCACGTCCCCATGTAAGACCAAACTGCTATTCAGCATATCTTTCCAGCTATTTTGCGGAGATACATATATGATATTCGGAATAATCATATTTCCTTTAGATCAAGGTATAAATAAAATTGTAAGCCCAAAAGCACTGTTCAATATACAAACCAATATTTTTGTTTTGTCTTTTTCCTCTAAGGTGGGCAATACCATGAGCATGGCGATACTAAGCCCAATATTCTCAAAAAAATGGAAGCAAATTACTTTGTATGGTTAAAAGATATCGGATTTTTTTGAGTTTTGCATGTTTTGTACGACTTGTTTTGTGGTTTCTAACTTGAAATGCAAGACGAATACTAAATTTTGTAGGGTTTAATAACGTAATTTCGGAGATATGTATGTATTGTATTTAATAGTCAAAAAACTTCCGAATTTTTTAATTTTTGTAAATTATTATCTTTGTGGTATTTTTACAATTTTACAGATTAGGCATTTGTAAGCTTTTAGGTGAATAGTTTGCGGGATATATTTATTTGAGCAAAAAAGCCGCCTGATTCCAAATTTTTTAAATATTTGTTTTTATGTTTTTGGAAAATTACCATTATATGAAAGTTGGACGTGGTGTACGTGCCCAGGGTATTATAACTTTTTTCACCTAACGGTTGTTTGTAACAGTATAAAGCAACCGAGATAAATATAGGCATATACATATATACCAAAATTCTTAGAATTAATAGAGGAGTTGATTAAGCCATGTCTGTCTGTCCGTCCGTCCGTCATTCGGATAACTAGAGTAAATTTTGAGTTATCTTAACAAAACTTGCAATACACATTGCCCTTGACCCAAGGTACTAGAGCGAAATCGGACAACAACCACGCCACATATCGGTGTTTTATGAAAATCAAATAAACGTCGTTTAAGGTTTCAAATTGATGTAATACTAGCATACCCGGAATATTAAGACATATTGTTTTAGATATTGAACAGCGCTTTTAGGATTATCTCCTAAGTCTTGCCAAATAGCTGGGAACAAATCGTGAATGCAAGTTTCGTCTTAAAATGGGGCGGGAGTCCGCCTGTTTTCCCATCAAATAATATATAGCCTGATATATAGGGTCTATGCGCCAAAGATTGTATATATGTATATACATATCATCGAAACGCTGAACAGAAATAAACGAGGTGTTTCCATATAGTCAAAGGCTGAAATTGCTTCTTCAATTAAACTTTGTAGAATAAAGAAAATACAGTCTGAGTGATAATCTTTTGAAGCTATTATTTTTAAACACAATAATATTTATGTGCTGTTGCTTTACAGGAATTCAGCCTTCTCCATTGCGATATTCTTAGCAATGGCATGGTTAACGCAATCACTTATGAAACGGTTCACAGTTACCACGATAGTATTTGCATTACAGTCTCTGAATAAATTTCCCTATTTTAATTTCACAAAGAGCATTCGTAAATTTTATATATGCTCATACTTTAGAAGACAAATATAATTATAAATACTTGTATTTTACAATTATACTATGGAAGTTGTTTAATATAATAAAAAATAAATATGTACATATGTAAAAAAGATTTTAATTGTAATATTTTAATATAGCGAATAGAACAATACTTTCTTAGAAATACATACAACAGGCACGGTTTATTTGAAAGAGAATCTTGCTCTGGGTATTTAAAGTTCGCTTGTACTCGTACTTAGACTCCTCCTTACTTACTATATGTAAGATTGACCTTGAAATAAAAACATGCACTGGGTATTTAAAGTTCGGTTGAATCCAAACTTAGACTCTTCCTTACTTTTTATACCCGAGCGCAGTGGTGCCCAGGGTTTTATAACATTATTCACTTAACGGTTTTTTGTAACATCATCAAGCAACGCAGATAGATATAGGCATAGGCTCGCTTTGCATTTCAACACAGTATGTAGTATATGGATCATTACATGCAAAAGTTGCACTCAACATTTTTTTTGGAAAAACATATTTTTTTCGCGTTCTATATAGAAAAATAATCGACCCTTATTTTTTTATTTTAATATGATACTTAAAATTTTCGAGAAATGAATTTTCGAATTTTGGAAATCTTGAAAAAATACGTTTTTCAGTATTCCACAGTAAAAACAGTTTTGGTCATAAAAAATTCTTCCTGTACTGAAAATTTGCGTTATTCCCCTATCTTCGCAACACAGCCAAGTAGACGTTCTGTGAGTCTCTTTTTTATAACAAATTAGTGTTTTTTTCTAAACAATTAAACTTTTTCCAAATTTGTGATTACTATTACTATATAACCTGTGAACAATTTGCGATGTAGAAATGAAAACTTCGGGAGTTATGAATTCTTTTTATCTTTACGCGTGCTTCGCCGCTAGCCAACGAGCGACTCGCGCTACATGTCCCGTGCAGGTCCAAGCAAGTTCAGCAGCGAGACAAATGGAATGGGAGAGTCACTCTTTGGTTTCTTAATTAACACCAAACTGTCTGCTGGTAGTATTGGGGCTACGCCCACCTTCATATTTCCGAGATAAATAACAAAGTCCTTGATATCACTTTATTACTAGATAATAGTTAGATATTTGTTGAAAACTGGAAGGTGTTAGATGAGAGCTCAAGAGAACAACCAAAGCATACCGCAACCCTAGGAAGACCAACTGGACTGAATTCAATCGTAGCGCTCGAGCAGGGCTGAGTATGGCGCCAACCCTCCTGGTGAGCTTTATCAGTGAGGTGGAGGCCAATCTGATTGCCATAGAGACGACACTTGGCAATTCAGTTCAGAGGACATGCCCACGTAGATACTCAAAAAAATCGTTTCCGTCATAGTGGAACCTTAAACTATCTCAACTCAGGAAGGAAACGCGGAAGACCTTCAATTCTTGTTTTGAGTCCAAAGTGTGGAAACTATAACAAGATATTCTAAAAAAATATTAAAATACGATGATCCACAATTGCAGCTTGGCGGAACCACTGCGTGTATCTGTAGGGAACCAGAGACACAGCCAAACTGAGTAAGTAGCTGGAAAAGGAATATTCCTGTCCATCGCTCTTATGCAGAGACGATGGGGTATTCACTGAGTAAGTGGAGGACTCGCTTAAATTGCTTGTCGATACACACTTTCCGAGTAACTCTGAGTCTAGCAGTAACCCAGTCCCTAAAAGATGTGCCGCGGCCCGACACATCGCTAAATCCTTCTTTATGGAAAGTAAAATTTCATCGGCGATTAAATAACTTTCGCCTTACAAAAGCCCTGGCCTAGATGGTATTCTCCCTGTGATGCTATCAGACTGTAGAGGATGCTATCATGCCATGGCTTTTATAAGTCTTCCAAAGCTGTATAGCCTTAAGCTACATTCCTATGCTATGGAGGCAATGAAAGTAGTATTTATTCTGAAGGCGGGTAGACGAGGTCATAGTGTTGCAAAGGACTTCCAACCGATCAGTCTGATCTCCTCTCTTCTCAAAACTTTTGTGATGGCTCTGGACGAGCATATCCGTGGGTTGTTCTTCGGCACGGGTATCTGAGGCACAACATGCGTACTTGAAAGGAAGATCCACTGATATGGCTCTTCATGAGGTTGTCAGAACGATTGAAAGATCACTGAAATTCAAGCAATACACTCTGGCGTCTTACCTCCACATAGAGGGTGCCTTCAACAATGTACGTACAGAAGCAATTCTTGAATCTTTGGACAAGGGTATGGTGTTGGATAATTCATGCAGAATTCAAAAAGGTGACAGTAACGAGAAACGTTAATAGGGAAACCGCACAAGGGAGAGCGACGACTTTTATGGGTTATCCCAATCAACCGAGTGCTCCTCAAACTTATTAAAAGAGGAGTGAAAGCAGTGGAGTATGCTGACGATATACCAATTCTTGCAACGGGGCTATTCCCATCCGTGGTGAGCAACATCATGGAGGGAGCCCTAAATAAATTAGGGCAATGAGTTGAACATTGTGGTTTAGGCTTCAACCCAGATAAAACAGTTATTTACGGCCAAGACCAATAAGAAGAGTGAAGAAAGCGAGAATCGCGTTTTACTCCTGGGTGCAAATTTTTGAGAGACGTGGAGTCTACACCCGAAAATAGTTATTTGGATGTGCGCAGCCGTAGTCCGCCCAGTTATATGATATGGTTCCCTGGTCTGGTGGACAATCTTACGTAACCAATATAACCAGGTCAAGGTAGGTAGAGTGCAAAGATTAGCGTGCATTATGGTGCCGTCGGCATTGAGAACTAGAGATGGCAAAAAAATAAAAATAATCGATTAATTAATCATATGATTAATTGCAGAAGTAAAATAATTGATTGCAATTAATTGCAATTAATAAGAATTAATCGATTAATTGCCGATTTATAAAATATAATGATAAAACAATTGAGACCCATTTTTCAAAAAGCTACGATAATGCATTAAAATAATTAAAAACAATTTACTTGAAAAAATTCTTTTTTATTTTGCCAAGTTTGTAGAAATAATAATTTTGACAGCCGTTTAGTTGTTAGTCGGTTTCTTTTTATTGTGGCGGTGGACCCAGCCTTGGAAAACAACCGTTCCGCAGGCACTGATGTTCCATTCAAGTGGCAATAATTTTTAGAGACTTCATAGAGATTGGGATAAACTGTTTTCATGTCATCCCAAGCATCTACTACGTTCGATTTAAGTGGCAAAACTTGGGAGTTTAAATCAAAAGTGAGCTCGTCTTTAGGTTGCACATCGTCACATGCTCTCTTTTTTTTGTGCGCGAAAGTTTTGTGTGGAGCCCAGAAGTTAAAATCATTTTCTGATTCCACCGATGACTCACTTGCTGTTTCCATATTGTCATCTTTTTCGGTTATTTCAGCACGAATGTATCTTAATACCGACGCCAAAGCCACCAGATCCTTATAATTAACCCTTTTAAATCTTGGATCCAAGATAGCTAAGAGGAAAGACTGTTCTATCAAATCTTTTATCAAATTGCCTTAAAATTTCTTGTTTCAGTTTTTGTGCTGCTGGTTGACTTGGGTGAATTTTCGAAATTTGCTCATGTCCGCAATGAACTAGAGGTATTATTTGGCTGAGAGTTCCATGTCGTTCGCCACTTATCTGCACTGTCATGGCCTCTAAAGGTCTTAAAAATGTACATATTTCCATGAGATCATCCTTTTCTCTTGACGTTATCATGGGCGGAGAATCCGGGTAGTTTAACAAAATTTGGCTGACGTGGGCGCTAAGTTTGATGAACCGCTCGATCATATAATACGTGGAATTCCAGCGCGTATTTACATCTAGTAAGTTTCAAAAATTTACCTTCTGGTACGCCAGCGGCTGCTTGCACCTTTCGCATGTCGTCATTGGCTTTAACGCTGCGTTTGAACCATTTCACAATAGTTTTGCATTTTAAAATAATGCCTTGTACAGCAAAAATATCTAATGAATTCGAACAAACCAAATTCAGCGTATTGGCGAAACATGGAATATGACGCTTTTCCGAATTTTTCATAGATTGCATTGACAATATTTCTTGCATTGTCTGTGAAAACAGCCTTAACGTTATCTTCCTCAATAGAAAAATTTTTCATTGCATCGGCCAAAATCTGAGATATACGGGACTCACTCAATTCATACACACCAATTGTTCCATTAAATGGCTTTGTTTCAAGCAATCCATGAACAGTTATTCCCAACATGCCTTTCATGTCTATATTAGTCCATATATCAGTTGTCAGGGTTACACAATGCAGATTTGAATGCAGTGACACACATTTTTTTCCCCTCTTCATACAGTTTATCAATTTCAGCCTTTATCGTGTTCCTTGTTGGGACTTTGTAAAGTGGGAAATTTTGCTTCATGAAGTCTAAGAAGCCAGCAACTTTAATAAAAGTTAAATTTCTTAGAATAGAATAATAAAATAATGAATGAACACAAAACATACCTTCGACAAAGGTAAACGGCAAATTATCTTTGACGATCATGTGCATGATTCCATGTGTAATTTTGTTGTTTTTTGTTCCGGAGGAATAGCTTTGAATGTTGGTAAATGCTTTTAAAATTAATGGCTGACTGGCGCTACCACTCGGCATTTCATCTGTGCTACCTTCGCATTCATTTGTCATATCGACCACAGTATCGACACTATTTTCATCAATGGTTTCACTGTCATCGTCGTTTGTTTTGGAATCATGCTATAAAATAATGCATTACGCACCCATTCTTTGAAGGAAATTAACTACTTTATCTTATCTTAAACTTATCAACTTCAGCTGTATGTTTCAATTTTAAATGCTGGAACATGTTTGATGTGTTATTTGAAAATTTTAACTTTTTGTTACAAAAATTACAAACAACCAGATTTACTAAAATATTTCCACGCTTTACTTTTGATGGGAGCCATTTTGCGCAATGTTAGTGAACAAGAATCTTAGTGATGTAAGAAAGAACAAAGAAACAATGCTGCCAAGCACAACGATTATTTTGCCAAATAATCGATTAAAATTGCAATTAATTGAAAGAAAGTCTACGATACAATTAAATCATTAATTGGTCAAAATTAATCGATTATTTCAATCTTTGCGATTAATCTTGCCATCTCTATTGAGAACATATCCTAAGTTCTTTATATAGTGCATGCCGCGTAAGTCTGTAAGACTCCGACTCTGGGCCTTTGGAAGGAATGGATGAAAGGGCATAGGAGAGTTCTTCTCTCCTTTCCATCACGATCGGACAGGGCACTAAAATAGACTTCCATATGGCATTTAGGGTTCTAATTCCGTTGAGATCTGAATGGATGGAGGATTTGATGTGCCCGCCTTGAATCGCCATATATACCCTGACGAAGGATATCATATTTAATACCAGTGTACATTAGAAGCATATCATAAGGGATATCTTATTTAACTCTTACAAAACGATATCAAAAAGGATATCATATTACATTAATTAAAATACTCTTGTTCGGTGCGGACGTGTTTTTCGTCGCTCTCTGCTTGCATTGCATTTTTTTTTCTGTGTGGCTAAGGAAATGTGTCTTTTATTTCTTTCCTTCATAAATATAAATATTTAATTTCATTCTTTTTTATTGGTTTGGTATATCTGAGATATAGACTCTATTTTCAAACCTGGATATTATTTCGCATTTTTAATATTTTTCATAATGCCGTGTGTTTTTGGGCATAAAGGTCAACGTCATCAGCCCGTCATGTGCAAAGTGTATTGAACTTTTCCACCTTGAGTGTGTAAACATTTTGCCGAGTGATGTTGAGTTCTTGCTTAAATCTAATAAGCCCTTTCTATGCAAATCGTGTTCTGCTGCTCGGCGTAGTTCAATTCGCTCGCCACCTCTCACTGTTACGGGCAGTGTGCCAAAGGTGCTGTGAGCGAGCTCTTCAGCTCAATCGTCTGGTGTGAATATCGCGCATAAGGAAATTACCATGGACAATAAACAGCAATCAGCCATGCAGTCTTTACATGATGACAATATTCAACTGAGGAAAACAACTGAGAATCAATATTAACTGCTGTGCGTATTACTTCTGCTCCTGCTTCTCGCAATGGTAATGCCGAATATCTTTTACATCAGTGGACTTCGCCTATTATCCCCACTGCTGCTGCTCCTATCATGTATGCTGTTGCTGGTTTAAATAATATTTCTCCGTCTGCCGTGCCAAATATTCGTAAGAGCTCTGAGTTTTCTGTTCGCTCATGTACGGGCGGTGCTAATGTAGCTCTCTCTACGAATGATAAGAGTGCCGTATCGTTAAATAATTTGTCATCACCGATTATGACGTCGCACCAATTGAACTCATCGTCTGCGGCCCCCAATTCTGCTTGGGCAACAGTTGAGAACAAAAAAAATAAAGCGAAAGCGAATGCAAACTCGTGTAGTTGGATCTTGTGAGAGCAGTGAACTTAAGGTAGCTGATCGCTTTAAGTGGTTACATTTGTCGTCGTTCTTACCTACGGTCTCAACTGATAATGTCATAGGATACGTGGAGAAATATGCCGGCATTGATAAGAAACACATCTTATGCTATAAGCTCATTAAAAAAGAGTCGAATGCGGATTCTCTTAGGTACATAAACTTTAAGCTTGGTGTTTATGAGCATAATTATGAGAAAGTGCGGAGGCCTGAGATTTGGGCAGTTAATGTATCTATTCGGCCGTTTCGTTTTTTTTTGAAAGCAGGAGAACCAACAGCCTCTGAATTAGCTGTTCATACTAGTGCCAATAAAAGTATTAAGATATACTATGAAAATGCTTCTGGACTTAGAAGCAAGTCTGATGATGTGCGAATGCTGAGCTCATATTGTGAATATGACGTTTTTGTTGTAACTGAGACTTCGCTAAACTCAAAATTTTTTGATGCAGAGTTTTTCAATCCGAACCTCTACGTAATTTTCCGTAAAGACAGAGATTCGGTTAAAACTGGATGCAGCCGCGGCGGCGGTGTGCTGATAGCTGTTCGTTGCAATCGTGAGGTTTCTCTTATCTCGTTGGAGGAGAATGACACTGTCCTTGAATAACTGTGTGTGCGAATTCGTGGCTTGCGTGGTTTTCTTTATCTTTGTGTTTCTTATATACCACCTTTAAGTAATAATAATATCTACAAATCGCATGTTAATAACGTACTAGCCCTTCAGCATGTGATTGGTGACAACCAATTATTTGTTCTGGGGGACTTTAATTTGAACAATTTGAGCTGGTTATATCTAGATAATAATGTATTCTTAAATCCTTCGATTATTAATAGTCCTATTGAATCTTATTTTATCGACAATTTACTAGGCATGGGCTTAACTCAGATTAATGGTTTACCAAATAGTAAGATACGCTTTCTAGATTTGATTTTTGTAAGTGACAACATGAGTTTTGTTGTATCGCAACCTGCTTCTTCATTATCGCGTGCTAGTGTCCATCATATTCCTTTGTTGATAGATTTAGAATTTATTGAATTTGTTGAAGTCTGTTCTGAGAATACTAAAATTTCCTACAATTTCGCTGATTGTGATTTTAAGATTTTAGATGGCGCTTTAGGTGAAATTGATTGGAATGTTCATTTTGGCGATACTGAAGTTGCAGATTGTTTTAATATATTTAAAAATTTAGTGCTGGTTGTGTGTTCTAAACATGTTCCGGTTTTTAAGAGCAATAAATATAAAATTCCGTGGTACATGAAAGAACTCAAAGTTCTAAAAAATTTGAGAAATAAGTTTTTTAAGCAGCTTAAGTCAACAAATGAAAAACGTTCTTATGAATTATGTATCTTACATAGGAAAAAATTGATTTAAATAGATCCCTGTATAAAAAATACATTCAAACCTTTGAGCTAAATATTAAAAGTAATCCGAAGAGTTTTTGGCGTTGCATTAAATCTATAAAAAAAGGTTCAAGCATTCCTAGTACTGTTTATTATAATGATGCTTCTGCTTCCTGCCTTAGTGATGCAGCAAATTTAGTTGCTGAATTTTTTCGTCTAATTTTTCATCTGTTGATGATCTTCTTGAAGAAGACTTGGCAGGTATTCGAAAAAATATCTCAGAGGACTTGTTTTCTTCTACCGACTTTGGATCACTTATCTTTTCGGACGATGACGTCATCGAGGGTTTATTGAAGATTAAAAACTCTTCTCAAACTGACATTGATGGCCTATCTGTAAACTTGCTTCAAAATTGTGCCTCGTTAGTGCAACCTTTAAAGCTAATATTTAATAAATACCTGTCTGAAGGATTTTTTATTAACGACTGGAAGCTAACATCAATCACTCCTATTTTCAAAAGCGGTAATAGGAGCGATATTTCTAATTATAGACCAATTTCCAAATTGTCAGCAGTCTCTAAACTCTTTGAATGTGTTATCAAAGACAAGGTTTATTTTAGTGTAAAGCATCTAATTTGTCCTAGGCACAGGGGCGCACCCAGAAATAATTTTTGGGGGGGTTTGACTTAACAGTTTTTTATTTATTTAGTTACAGAATAATGCTCAATCTTTTTTTATTCTTTGCCATTGAATCTAAAATTTCCTCAATTTTCACTTCTATATACCTGTGAACGTTGAGTAGTGCTAGACCATTAAGTCTCTCTCCTGCGGTTTTACTTCTTAAGTATGTTTTCAATATTCGAAGCGATGAAAATGAGCGTTCGCTTGAAGCTACAGACACTGGCAACGTTGCACCAATCTGCAAGAATCGGTTTATTGATGTAAATATATTTGCATCACAACAATTCATGGATTCTATAAATGTTTTAGGCTGACTAGTCTGATTCAAACAGTGCCTGAAAATATATTTAAAAATAATTGAAATATTCAGCATATGGTAAATATAATGGCGAATCAGAACAGGGGAGATACGATGATTCCATACTATACTATTTGTATAAACTAGCGGTTTTAAAATTTATATAACCGAGCGATTAGGTGAATATGAAAACAAAGCGTAGCAATTCTTCATATAGGCGTATTTTTTATGTGTATGCCAAAATAATGCATTTTATATACACATATCTATGTATAACCGACTCAGAATTGGCATGTTTTAACCATAATTTATATATTTGTCTCATATTTCGAAATTATTAAATGGTTAAAACTTGCTAATTATGAGTGGGTTTTATATGAATTAGAGTATAGTATGGAATAATTGTGCTACACTGGTTGCACATAATCGCGGATGGTTTTAATAAAGAAGATAATATTTATCATACCTCCTCCATATTTTGAACTCAGCTACGAAATCTTCAACGGAACCTGCAATATCAATAGGCCATTGTGATTCTAAAACTCTAACTGTCTCTTGTATTTGTTCGTCATTCAGATTTATGCATTTATTTGGCAAAATACTTTCAATTTTTGAGAGCAAACTGCGATGCTTCAAAAATCGCGATTGAAGTTGTTCCAGAAAATGATCCAAAAACGGTATATAAACCGACCGTCGGAAGTATTCTTCGGGTTCGCCTTCGTAGCTATCTCTATGGGTTTGCCTTCTAACCAAACGCGGAGTTTTAATTTCTGATTCCACTTCCAAAGCAATTTCTTTCACATTTTCATAAATGTGTCTAAACGATTGCACGGAGTCCTCGCGCATGCCACTTACTTCAGTATGTAAGTTATTTGCAAAATCAATGCTGCTCAAATCGCAATCTACTTGTTGCAAAAATTGGCTTAAATTTTTGGATAAAGAGAAAATGGGTTTTAGCACTGCCAAAGCAATAATAAAGTGAGGTGAACGAATTGCTGCCAACAAAGCATGTGGTTTGGATACGTCACATCGCAAGTTCTCATTATCCCCATCGTAACCTTTTAAGGAAAGTAAAAAACAATAAAAATAAATTCCTTCAAATAAAGCATACGAACACACCTTGGCCTCTTAGATACGTCAGATTAATTTTAAGTTCTTTTAATTTTTCGATAAGGACCGTAGCTAACCCGCTACCAGTAGTATCATTAACAGGAACGAAGCATAAAAAGTCTTCTCTCAGCTTCTGCTCATTTTCAAAATGATCCACATATCGTATACAAATTGAAAATTGCTCAATTCCACCCACATCTGTTGTTTCGATTTATTTATACGACTAATAAGTTTTTGTTGTATCAATTCACCTGCTATTTCAATAATTTCATTTTGAATACGCCAGCTTATATAGGTAGCATTGCTTGATGCAGTTTCAATATGCTTTTTCAGCGTGTTGTCTCCACTATTAATAGCTAAACGTAGTAAAGCCTTGAAGTTTCCATCATTTTCAACAGGCATTCCTAATGAAAGCCTTCCCTGATCCCGATGACCTCTTAATGCAAGTCCTTGCCTCCCACAAACTAATACTACACGTATTATTGAAGCCAATTTCTCCCTATTTTCAAGTTGTAGCTTTTTGCGTCCTAAATCGATTTCACTTATCACATCATCCTTTTTGTTTTGAAAAATTATCTTGAAATTTGCTGCTTTTTCTACAGCGCTTTTGTGGTAATCCCTTAGCTGATGTTGTTTGAATTTATCAATTGCATTTTTCCATTTTCGAAAAGGGGTTTGCACGAAAGCATCGGCTTTTTGATGACTTCCATTTCCAACAGTTTCCCAACCAAAAGCTACACAAAATCTACAGTACGCTCCATCTTGAATTGATGAATACAACAACCAAGAAAAAGAGTTTAACCAAGAATAATTAAACTTTAAGTTTCGACCTCCAGATGATGGAAAACTATAAGATGTGTCGGGCATCCACGCGTTCGTTATCTTTCTTTCTCACTACGAATTTTACAAAAGTTAGCAACATCATTTGCAAACTCCTGCAAGCGACACATTATTAGAAAAAAAACCAAACAAAACAAAGCAAAAGAGCTTACAGAATTACGTTTTTGAGGTGCTTCGCCAATTTTAGGAGCACTACCATTTTCATCACAGTTACCTCCGGAAGAATCACTTCCGCGTTTTAAACAATTCCTTTGGAAATATTTTGTAATTGTATTTTCACACATTTTGCACAAAATCTATCGACTGAGCAATATAAATTATTCTTTACTTATGAAGTTATATTCACGTTACTATAACGGTTCTCTGAAAATGCGTAAAAAAGAGATAGATGTCAGTTAATAACAGCATTGCCACCCACATATATTTGTGTTTAGAAAAGAATAAAGGCCGGTTCACATTGGACTTTTGCGTCGCTTTGGCGTTGGCGTGCTGTGTTATTATGATAACAAAACGCACAACTCTTTTTAATGTCCTTATTGCTGTTTTTTTGCCTGACAACTGGCAATTAGAAAACATGACATAGCAAAATATATACGTATTATTAAAATTGCTTTTACTCAGATAATTTCGAAGAGTTTTATGATCAAATTAACCCCCAAAACCCCCTCCTGGGTGCGCGCCTGCCTAGGCAGCATGGATGTGTTGCTTATAGGTCTACGTTATCTAATCTGTCAGTTTTTTCTGAAGATTGTCACGTAAGCTTTCGTAACGGTTTCCAAATCGACTCAATCTATACGGACTTCTCTAAAGCATTTGACAAGATCTCTCATAAAATTTTAGTGGCCAAATTGGAATGTCTTGGGTTTCACTCGACCTTCCTGGATTGGATTAAATCCTACTTGACAGAAAGGAGCAGCACTGTTGTTATTGATGGGGTTTCTTCGAATCAATTTATTGCCACTTCTGGTGTTCCGCATGGTAGTATTTTAGGGCCTTTATTATTCATTTTATTTATTAATGATATCCGTTCTTGTTTCTCCTCTGCTAATTTTCTTCTGCATGCAGATGATCTTAAACTTTATGCAGAAATAAAAAGTTTGAGTGACTCAGCCGTCCTACAGTCTGAGCTAAATAACTTATTTTCTTGTTGCGTTATGAATCGTCTCGTTCTAAATATTAAAAAATGTCATAAAGTTACCTTTTCTAAGCTTCAGAAACCTCTTTACACATCTTATCATATTAATAATACATATCTTGTTTCATCTGATGTGATTAAGGACTTAGGTGTTTTTTTTTTTTCGATGCCAGGTTCAATTTTATCATGCATTTAAACTGTGCTGTCTCCAATTCGCTTGCTATGCTCGCTTTTGTACGACGCAACTCTTCGCATTTCGCTGACCCATATACTCTTAAAATATTATACTCTGCGTTTGTCCGGTCCAAATTAGATTACGCTGCTTTTATTTGGAGGCCTTATCATGCAGTCCATATAAATCGTGTTGAGAGGGTACAAAAAATCTTTATACGGTTTGCTCTGCATTCTCTCAATTTCTCGGATCCGACTCCTTCGTATGAATCTCGCTGTCGATTGATTAGTCTTTTTCCATTAAGTGATAGAGGAACTCTTCTTGCACTATCTTTTATCTTTGACCTTGCCAATGGTAAAATTGACTGCCCTACTCTACTAGAAAGATTAGATTATAATATTCCTTGCATAAATTTTCGTCGTTTCAACATTTTTCGTATTGGCTTTTGCAAGACAGTATATAGTGCCAATGCTCCAATAATTAGATCGTTATCTGAGTTTAACTATTTCTCAAATTTTTTGGATTTCAACCTTTCTGGTACTAAACAATTATTTCAAACGCAATTAAAAAATTATTTTCTTAGTAAAAGATAAGTTGAATACTACACAATTGTTTTATATACATTTAGTTTCATTAATTGAATTTCAATATAAATTTTGGATTGTTACTATATTTTAATCTTAAATGTCTGTTCTGAACTAGTGTTAGACACTACCGAATAAATAAATAAATAAATAAATAAATTTCAGTTCTATTACTTAAAGAAAGAGTTAAGAAGGGTTATAAAAGAGTGCTTTGATGAAGAAAAATCTATCTCACTAGATTTAGAGATTGTATTGAGTAATACGAGGGCTCTGGTGATGCGTGCATTTGGTGCATAAAGAGTTCTTATGGCATATTAAAAGGCATCTCGGTAAGTATGAAGGGGCTGGGTCATGAAAACGAAGGGAGCATAGCGAATAACAAATGAAAACATTTTAGATCCGTTCAATTCGAACAATATGCCAGGCATGACAAGGTCTCGAAATGAAAGACGCATATTCTAGTTTTGAACGAAAAATTACATATAAGGCAGTTTGCAGTTGCATCGAAGACAACACCCAGGTCCATAGTTTCACTAACTGAATTCAAACGACGCTTATGTGTCGATTCTGCCACCGTGAAAAATATTTCCCATATGGCAAATTAAAAGCTTCGGGTGATTAGTTAGCCATGGTAAAATTGTGTATCAATCTGCCATCACTGAGAGTGGTGTAAATATTTTCGCTCGTGTTGGGGTGGGTAAATTCAAATTCGCCATGGCAAATATTCATCAGCTGATCAAATATATTTACCTATTTCTGTCAAATTTGCAAATTGTGTTTCGCGAGTTAATTTCATAGTAAACAATTTTGTAAATTAATTAAATTAACAAATAAATATATATACATTTATATAAACTGCGAAAATGCCGAATATTTTGGCCCTGCTTTTGTTGCAAGAGGAG
Source organism: Anomoia purmunda (assembly GCA_951828415.1). Classification (NCBI taxonomy): domain Eukaryota; kingdom Metazoa; phylum Arthropoda; class Insecta; order Diptera; family Tephritidae; genus Anomoia; species Anomoia purmunda. The sequence continues at coordinate 52,097,414 of OX639998.1, read as the reverse complement.
GAGGAATATGACCAGCGCAACGCAAGAAGACAATATTTAAGGACTTTGCGGGATGCATATGATCCTTTTGAAACAGCCGATCCCCAATTTGAAGGCGATTTTCGACTTCCAAAAGACATTTGCCGCACATTGATTGCTGAATTGCAGCCATTCGACAAGCAGCAAACATCGCTGCCATTTGGTGTGCGGTTTTTCACGACACTCTATTTTTTCGCGAATGGCTCCTATCAAAAGTGTGTGGGAAACAATTATGTAGTCCCAATGAGTCAAGCGTCAGTGTCGCGTACATTGCGATACATATCTTGGCTTATTGTGAAGCGAAAAGGCTCGGAAATTTCGTTTCCCACAACACAAGAAAGGCAGTTAAGAATAAAAGCAGGTTTCTATTCTAAGTTCGGCTTGAAAGGTGTCATTGGTGCAATAGACTGCACACATATCCCGGTTATTTGTCCGCCCTCCAATGACCCGACGAAACCGTGCAGCCTCTTCATGAATAGAAAAGGTTATTATAGTTTAAATACAGAAGCTGTGTGCGATGATACTCTTAAATTTTTATTTTTTTGTGCAAGATTTCCAGGTTCGGTGCATGATTCGGGTATATGGACAACTTCACGTGTGCGGTCATTTGTGTGGTCTCAGCGAGGTAGCTGGCTTTTGGGTGATCAGGGTTATCCGTTGGAGCCATGGCTAATGACACCTTTATCTACGACTACAACACAGCAGGAATTGAAATATAATAAAATGCATTGCAATGTCATCGAAAGGAGCTTTGGCGTATTAAAGTCTCGCTTTCGATGCCTTTCAAAACACAGGACTTTGCATTACAGCCCAGAGACTGTAGGCTCAATTGCCAACGCATGTGCGATTTTGCACAATATTATGATGGCCCGTTTTCCAGAAAGTGATGTACAAGTTGAAGAAGTTGTCGAAAATCACGAAGGACCAGTAGAGTATGCAAGCTCCAGTTTACACAGAGAAGGTGAAAGAATACGCCAATCAATTATTCGAACAATGTAAATGTTACGGAAATAAAATTGATTGATTAATAAAATTCCTAATTTTAAAATAAAAACAATATTTTTTTTAAAGTGGGAAAACAAAAATAAAAACCCACTGGCACTTTATTTCTGAAAAAAAGAAAAACTAAAAAAGACAAAATTCAGTCGAGCTTATTTAAAACAATAAACTCATATAACAACAATATATACATATGTACAAAAAAAGTAAAAAAAAACCTGTAATTAAAGAAATACAAAATTAAATAATATAGAAGTTACCCGTCTTCCTGAAATGAGCGTAGTAGCGCATTCATCTCAGTGACGGCCGCTTTTAAACCAGTTATCGCGCCGCACACTTGTGTATGCTGCTCCCTTCGTATCTCCATCTCCTGCCGTCTTAGCTTTATCTCTTCCCTTCTGTAAATCGCCTCCTGCTCCAGATATCCTGCGAGCACACTGGGGGTTTTGCGGTGACTCCTCTTTCTTGCAGGCGTCGCTGTCGTTCGGGGGGCTGACGGAGTTGTAGCTGGCGCATTTAGCGTCGGTGTAGACGGCTGTTCTAGCAGAACTAGCGGTGGCGGTGATGGTGATGTGCTCGAGATCGGAGCTAATATTGTCACCGATTCGAGAAACTCGGCCGGTGACTCACAACCTGCATCAGGAACGTGAAGTTCTGATTCGCCTCCGAATCCCAGGTCTACGCCATTTAGACCCGTAATAGTTACGGTGCCTAATGACTGCAGAGCCCGTTCCTCGAAAGCGGTCAGACACTTGGCATTGTTTTCACCACCGCCCGTTCGCTGAATTTCTGCCCGCACTTTTCGCGCCTTGCACTTCAGCTGCTTGCGCCAGTTCCGCAGATTCTGAAATTTTTACATTTGCATTACTATTTACATTATTTTTTTATTTCTCTAAACTAACCTCTTTCCACACAGATGGGGTCTTTGTAGGTCCCATCAGTGAGTTAAGCCGTGCACTTAACTCTTCCCACAGCTCCTGCATACGCTGTGGTGCATCGGGAGAGTTTTTTCCCGCTAAAAACTCTGGATGTTCCTCCACAAACTGGATGTAGGCCTCAAGCTGTGCCAGCGTCGCGCGTGCGTATTTTCTGGAATAATAAACAAAAACATATCAAACAAATAAACACATTTAATTTAAGTAATATATACATTTATTTAAATAATTAAATCAATATTTTGCAAACTTACTTGTTTACTTCCATTTCGCAATTGACAATTGATCAGCTGATTGCATTAAAACAGCTTTAAAACTGTTATAAAAAGCTTTTTATAACACTTTTTTTTACCATAGGCAAATTTATAACACTCACAATTTCCCCATAGGGGCAGATGCATACATAGCAACTTACGACTCGTGTCGGTAATAACTTTAAGGGGTGAAAACTTAGTTCCATGGCAGAAGGCAGAATTGACACATTAGAGGTAAAATAAGATGTCCGTACTGGGGAAAAAACACTTGGCGAAGGTAATACGAAAGCATTTCGCTATGTTCCAAGGCAAGCGATTACCAGTACACCATAAGAAAACTTTATCAATATCAGCTTGAAGCACGAGAGAAGCAAATTAATTTTTTATAACAGAATATATTTTTAGATAATCAGCATAAAGTAAAAATTAGCGTACGAAAAACAACTACTAATATCATTAATAAACCGTACAAACAGCATAGGACCCAAAACACTACCTTGGGGGACACCAGACTTAGCGATAAACGAATCAGACTGTGAGTTGCCAACAACAGCCATAAACCATCTGTTCGAAAGATAGGACTTTAACCAAGAGAGAGATGTGGAGTGAAAGCCTAGACACGCTAATTTCTTAACTAGGATAGCGTGCGTTTGAAACGGTAGATCTACCCGAAACGAAGCCAAATCTAACTTTTAACCGCGAAAAACACCTTGTATTTAATGATACATTCAAAAAGTTAAGACGTAGTCGGAAGTTTGGATATAGGTCTGTAGTGACTCACATCGCATTTGCTTCCACTTTTAAAGATTGGTGTAATAAAAGACACTTATTATCTTCAACATTTGTCAAAATCTGTAGATTAAAAAATGTCAACGCAGCTTTAGAATCTAAGCCAGAAAACAACGAGTCCCAATCATTATTTGATAATAAATTATTAATGTTATCCAAATTACAAATTCTATAATTAAAGTTCATCCCATAACACTGGTCGACGGCCAAAATTTACCAGAGACGCCGTTATGAAATTCGTATGTAAAACCACCCTCTGATTTCGAAAATCGAGTTAATTTTTGATTCTATGGTACCGTTTTTGAGATATTTGCAATTTACCGTTATTCGAAAAAACCAAAAAGATGGCTCCCTTTAATTACGTATATCTCACGAACGGGTCAATCAATTTCAAAAAAGTTTACAGAATCAGAAAGACGATAAAATTTGCTATAAATGCATGATACATTGTTTTTTGCTCAACCAGATAGTTTTCGAGATATTAGCTTATCATTTTAGATTTTTGTTTTTTTTTTGAAAAAATATGAAAAAAATTACTCTTTGCGAGGGCAGCATTCCAAATCCACAACGTTTTTTTCAGATATTTTTTCTTTACGTAAAGCTCTGTTTAATTAGAAAAAAGATAGGCTATTCTCGAAGAAAATCGATGCAAAACTACGTAAGTTATAAACGATCAAATAAAAATACCCAGGTTGCGCAACTTCAATGTATGTATACATACATACTATATAAAGTGCAAATGGGATATCATCCGGATAAACGAATAACACCTTAACAATAATAATACTTTTTCTTTAAATAAATCAAATAGTACTTTTAAGACTCGAATTGTTTTATAGTAGGTAGAGTGGTTGCATCGAAAGGAAGAGTGGTTGGGTTCGAAACCTGCTGTAGGCATTTAGTTATAAACATGTATTTCCGTCACTTATGGGTAAGTATGCAGGTAGATTTTTACAATTTTAAGACACAGAAAATTTTTAAAGCCTACATCTAAAGCAGGTAGTATTTTCTTATCCCGGCTTCGTATAAAAATGAACTTTTCTGTCTAGGTAAGACTTGATTTTTTCAATTTTATTCTTGTTCCGAGTATAAATATGAGTTAATAAGCCTTGAAACTTCATAACATCTGCAAGATAGTTCAGTTCATAAGTCAAATTCCAAAACCGTGATTTATTAAAAAAAAAAATGAGTAAAAGGACGCGAGAATGTGAGTGTAATAACGATCCAGATATGTTGTGTTTCATGTGTGGCCAATATACTATCATAATGCGACGACGAGTGTTCTCAGATCATATCAAAACTTTATACTCCAAGTATTTTGGCATTGAGCCCAAAAATGCTGAAAAACCATGGACACCGAACACTTTGTGTACATCGTGTCGAGTAGAATTGATTCAGTCGGAATCAGGACAACAAATAAAATTTGAGACACCAATGATATGGAGAGAACCTACTTGCCATTCAATAGAGTATTATATTTGTCAAACAAAAGTACTTGGCGGTGGAAGATCAAGAAGAGTAACCTATGCTAGCGTACCTACTGTGACATTACCAGTACTACATTCAACGGCAGTTGCGGATCCAGTTCCATTGTCAACAGTAATATCTGAGTGCGGGGAATCAAGTTGTACTGAATTTCGCATGGGAAACGAGAGAAACGTTCTGTTACAAGCACAACTTAATGATTGGATAAGAGATTTGGAACTATCCAAGGAAAAGGCCGAGATCCACACTTCTCGTATGCAACAATTTAAATTTGTGTCATCCGATGTAAAGGTGATATATTGTATAACTCGTCACGAACCATTTTCCAAACACTATACCAAGAACGACAGTATATGCTACTGCAACGACATTCCTGGTTTATTCAAAGAGTTTGGTCAAACATATGATTCAAAAGAGTGGCGATTGTTCATAGACAGCAATAAACTGAGTTTGAAGGCTGTGTTATTGCATATTGGTAACAAAAAGCCTTCTATCCCGATCGCACATGCAGTAAATACAAAGGAAACCTACGAGGAAATGCAAAAAATACTCAAATTTATCAAATATGAAGAGCATGATTGGAAAATATGTTCTGATCTCAAAGTCGTTGCAATGCTATGCGGTCTACAAAGTGGCTACACCAAGCACTGCTGCTTCCTGTGCAAGTGGGACAGCCGAGCTCGTAAGGACCACTACGTCAGAAAGGATTGGCCGGAAAGAGTCGAGTTTACCGTTGGTGTGGATAACATCAAATACACCCCTCTTGTCAAGAAAGAGAAAATCATACTTCCACCCTTAAAAACTTTGTTAAGGCTTTGGACAAAGAAGGCGAAGCATTCAACTATTTGAAAACAATTTTTCCAGATATTTCTCAAGCCAAGATAAAGGAAGGTATTTTTGTTGGACCACAAATAAAAAAGTTGATCAACAATAATCAATTCAAAGGACTACTCTCATCAGTTGAGGCAGCAGCGTGGGAATCCTTTGAAAAGGTCGTTGCTTCTTTTCTCGGTAGACACAAAAGCCCTAACTACGAGCAGATAGTGAACGACTTAATCAATAATTATGCGAAAATGGGTAAATATTAAAGGCTTCTTAAAATTAATTTCCCAAAATTTTATAACTTGTTTACCTAACTAATATTTTCTTTCCAGGCGTAAATATGTCTTTAAAAATTCACTTTCTCCACTCACATTTCAGCTTTTTTCCGGCAAATCTTGGCGACGAAAGTGACGACCATGGCGAAAGATTTCATCAGCAAATGAAATTAATTGAGAATCGATATCAAAGATTCTGGACCGTCGCAATGATGGGTGATTACTGCTGGTTTCTCATAAGAGAAACCGATCCTAAACTGAATAAGCGTCAAAGTAGAACACATAATTATTTCGACTACATAGTAAAATCAAATTAAGATAAAGATTTTTAGAATATAGTATAAACATAAATAAATTTTAAAAAAAGTTAAAAATATGGTTAATTTCATTCATAAATTGAACTTTTAACTCAATATAAACAGAGCATAGCTAGATATTTCACTCTTCTTTATACCATACATACGTTTTGAGGTATACGTTGAAATTGCGCAACCTGGGTATTTTTATTTGATCGTTTATAACTTACGTAGTTTTGCATCGATTTTCTTCGATAATAGCCTATCTTTTTTCTAATTAAACAGAGCTTTACGTAAAGAAAAAATATCTGGAAAAAACGTTGTGGATTTGGAATGCTGCCCTCGCAAAGAGTAATTTTTTTCATATTTTTTCATAAAAAAAAACAAAAATCTAAAATGATAAGCTAATATCTCGAAAACTATCTGGTTGAGCAAAAAACAATGTATCATGCATTTATAGCAAATTTTATCGTCTTTCTGATTCTGTAAACTTTTTGATTGGCCCGTTCATGAGATATACGTAATTAAAGGGAACCATCTTTTTGGTTTTTTCGAATAACGGTAAATTGCAAATATCTCAAAAACGGTACCATAGAATTAAAAATGAACTCGATTTTCAAAATCAGGGGGTGATTTTACATACGAATTTCATAACGGCGTTTCTGGTAAAGAGAAAAAGTTGAAATTCGTGGTCCAGTGTAATTAAAGTACATCCCGTACATCCACCCAAATATTCTTGCTGCGAACTCATTTTGACCAAAGAACAGGAGAAGCGCAGATGTTTTTTGAAAAAATTAAACGGACGAGAATTGACGTGTACAGGTCAGACATGAGGAGAAAGAAGCTTATCATAAACAGAATATGGAACTCTAAGTTTCAAATTTATTCTCCTAAGAGGATCGATAGCAACCTCTTTCGTAACTACCCTGAACCAAGCAAGCAAACGTTTTTCTATGCCTGATTGTTTGTAAACATGTTCGATAATATTATCCCGTATGGGAAAAACGAAAACAAATGTAACCATTTCATTAGCACAGCTACTTCCAAATCAGAACTATTGTACAAGCGACTGTTTTTTTTTTGTTTTTCTTATTAGCGCTCATATGATTTAAAACAGCATCGCAAGACATAACAGCAGGTAGGAGTATTAGCAAGAACAGGAACTGGGAGAGTAGCATTCGTAGCAGCACGGGACACAGCAATGGATGAAGGAGAGTTGGCACCAGCAAGAGCAAGAATCTTGGGGGAGATGAAAAGCTGAGTTTGAGTAGCACATTCGGCGGCGGCGGCAGCATAGGTTTCATTAATTGCATTCATAGCATTCAAAGAATTAGCCAAAAGAGTAGCATTGTTTGACTCATTAGTATGTGCAGCACAAGTAGTTTGATCATGGAGAGATTTAACGCCATTCGACAGACTCGCAATCGCAACTAATACGTCCACATTTGACAGATTAAGCAGTACAGCATGCAGTTCTGACTGCAGAGTCTCAATTTTCTGTTCAAGCAGCTTCTTGTCATCACGTAGTGAGTTTATTAAAGTGAACGAAAGGACATTTTCAGCTTTTAACTCGACAATTTTTTGTACGCAGCGTTTAGATTGATTTCGTTATTTGCAAAATTTAAGACTTGGGCTGCGGTAGAGCCGTTTTAGCATGTTGTTGGTGCATTGCACGGTTGAGATTTTCACCGACTACACCAACACAACAGCATTCGAAGAGCTTGGCGGTCAGCGAAGAGAGTTACGACGTACACTTATACATTTAGTGCATATAAAAGAATTGCCGGAATTTTCAAAGAACTCCAAATCGGCCGGTAAAGTATTTAAACCCTTTAAATGAAGAAGTTCGTTGCATTTGGAGCACAGGAACTTAGGCTGACAACGCTCCACCTTTTGCCCGCAAACACAAGGCATTACACTTGATTAAAAAGCGCCAATATTGGTAAAAGAAACAGTTTAATACTGAGCAAAAAAACACGTCTACACGGGTTGACAGTCGCGAATTGGCTCTGGCATCTTTCTTATCAAGTCGAAGCTGGTTAAGCAATGCAGGACTCTATTGAACGGAGTCTTCAACCAGCTCTCAGTAGACTTAACAATACGGTTCTTGGCATCGCAATAGAGCTGGAAACGAGGCAGCTGATATGCTAGCCAGAGAGGATTCAGTGACAACCTCAAATGAGGTGCCGATTTTAGTCCCAATAGGTTTAATTCATAGAAGCATTTACCTCCAGCATCTTAAGCAATCTGGTCAGAGATGGCACACAGCGCCAGGTTGCAGAATTGCAAAATTAACATGGTCCGAATACGACCCTAAGAGAACATCAATTCTTCTGGTGAAGGGTATGCCTAACGAAGGAGACTTGGTATTACCTACAATGATTACTGCAGAAGCTTCAGAGAAGAAAATGAACAAGACACAGTAGAGCGCCTTCTGTGCAGGTGTCCGGTTCTAATGAGGAAACGTAAGGACACCCTGGCTGACTTTGAGTATAATTCTCTGCAGGATTTGTGCAAACAAGCCATAAAAACATTCTAAAATTTATCATTTGAGTTTGAAATGAAATAATCCGGAGTTCTATGGTATCAAAACGGCACTCAGCTGCTAATTGGACGTTGAGCTCCTTCGCGCCATTCTAACTTAACCTAACCTATGTATATGAGAAGTTGATACTTACCTGAGAAATGTTAAGTTTAGCAAATAAGGAAAAGTCTAAGTTCGGGTGCAACCGGACTTAAAATACCCAAGTTAAGCTTATACATAAACATGAATATGATTCCTTTATAGGCGACCAAAGCACTCGTTTCCTCTTTATGAAATATTTACTTAAGGTTCATGTGGTCTCCGGGCCCTACGTAGTATGTATGTACATTTGGAAAAGTGGGTGGTGACACGCCTCCATGGACGATACAATGTGAATTCACCTTACATCCGCAACTATTTGGTGCAGATTATTGATATTTGGGTATATACAGACATATCTATATATATAAAAGAAAGTGTCCGAAGCGATGTATTCCCATAACTCGAGAGTGGCCAAACCGATTTTGATGATTTGTAATTTGATGGAAAGGTATTTTCTCAGTACGGGTTTAAAAAAAAAAAAAGAAAAAAGAATCGAAAAAAGGTCAGTTAGGTTCTACAGTAAAACTCCAATAATGTAACCCAAGGTGTGAAAAAATTACCAAAAAACTTTCTTACATCGCGTGCGCTGCAAAAACTATTGATTATAGAACAAAATAATGTACTACGTCTTTGCAGAACATATAATTATCTACAAATAATATCACGACAGCATATGTCTAACTATTGTAGTTATGTCACAGTAAGTGTTTTCTCATTTTAAAAAATATACATACATAAATGCCACCGCTATAAAAGCTCTTTTATTTCTACTTTGGAATTAGTCCTTATCAAAATAAATATTTAAGTCTGCTTCAATACAATTACATAACTTTTTGAAATATTCAATTTGGACATTCCATTCGAAAGATATCACAAGTTTAAAAATATAAGTTATTTGAAAAATGTCGCATGGTCGCCGCTCACGCCGCACAGTGGTAAATTTTGTTCAGAGGTGCGGCAATAAATAGAAAGAGGTACCGTAGAGCTTTCAAATTTTGCGCAGATGCATTTTAGGTAAAAATAAAATATTGACAAAATTTTTTGGAAAATCCGCCCACGGACACGCCCACCTCCCATACAACTGAAACTTAAAAAGTGCTTTATTTTTGAAGATTTTCACGCTAGAGCAACAAAATTTTGTGAGATTGTTTGTTTCAACAATAGCATGCTCCATAATAAATATTAAGGTGATCTGCCAACGAACACGTCCACCTCCCATACAACTTTGAAGTTATAAGCGTCGTACTTAACAACAATTTCAAAATAATAGAGAAAACATCAATAATTTGATTTTTAATCATATTCCATTAACATGTCCTTTACTTCATCATGATATTCTAATTTCTTAAATTTAAATTTTTTTCTGAATTTGTTAATAAATGGATCTGATGTTACCAGCAAATGATGCATAACGTCTTCATTGGTGGACGACCTTGAACATTTTCTCGAATGATGGAGTCTATAATTTCTATAATCCTTATTTCTGGCTTCCTGTGCTTCCTCAGATAACAGTATAAATATTTGACAACCGATCTGCATTTTCGTTTAGAAACCTTTGCATATGGCGATTAGCTTTTTTCAATTTCAATTTAAATTTCTGTAAAAATATGTTAACCAAAATTTTTTTAATTTTTCAATGTTTTCCGTAGATATATTGGCGTTAGTTGTCGAAATAACACCAACAAGAACAACAATATCTTTCTCGCAACCAAAAGCGTTTCAGAAATTTCTTTATAAGATAATATTAAATAAGCCATTTTCGATAATATAATATATCTAGCGTAACCGGCTTGCGTTGCTGCTCCAATAATATTTATAAATAATGTTTATAAAAACGGCCGAAAATACATTGAATATTGAGATTCCAGTAAATAAAACTTAACTAACATATCTACCTACGTAGGAAACTTCTAAATACCTTAAATAACATACATTCTTGAATTCATACATACGCTCTTACGAAGTACATATTAATAATTATCTATAAAATATACATATATATTATAAGTATGTATATACTTATGTATACTCATTATACTACCTACTGCAGAACCCTTTATTTAAAAGATCCCAAATAAAGTATATACATATAATACATATGCATGTATAACAGCTACATATGTATGTATGTATGCGTGTTTAATAAAATGCATTATACTGCAGAACCCTTTTTTTGTAAGTTATTAGCGCTGCTTAGTTTTCTGTGGAAAAGAGTGAAAAGAGCCTAAATTAAGCAATTAAGGAAAATTTCTTGCTACCTAAATATTTTTTTACATGCTAAACAATGTTTCAGGAATTATTGTTATTTTTTGGAATATAGAAATTTCTGGCTCTCTGAGAATAACATACTTAGGTGGCTGTACTGTATCGTAGTTGATTTATAATTTGTAATAATCACTTGATTTAATAATATGTATATAGATTTATTATTAGCAACTGTTCTCACTTCTTAATAACCGTTATAATTTTTGCACTTGCCAATATAATGCGTTTGAATGTGAAGCAAATCATGAACAATATAATTTACGCAACAATTCTCAAAGGCAAGTTTAAAGGAGAACAAGTTCTCATTCCGCGTATTCCTTTAATACCGACAAACATGCCTTTCGAATTCAAACGCATTCAATTCCCAGTTCGTCTTGCGTTTGCCATGACAATTAACAAGGCGCAAGGCTAATCATTGGATGTTTGTGGTCTTAATTTAGAAAATGAATGTTTTTCACATGGGCAATTGTATGTAGCCTGTTCACGTGTTGGTAAGCCATCTGCTTTGATTGTGTTGGCACGGGAACAAAAAACGAAAAATATTGTGTATCACAAAGTACTCGAATAAAGATGATTTTTTGCTCAGAAATCTTTTTATTTAAAAAAATAATTTATTTAATGTTTAGTTTAATGGAATGTAAATTTTTTTGTTTAGTTTAATTGTACAATGCCGCCATATTTAATTCGAAACGTCATCTGCTAGATTATGAAAGTTGAAGTGGCATTGTTAGAATTGAATTGTCTTGCAATAGTTTCGTTGTATTTTTGGGTGAGACGAAGTCCGCCGGGGCTGCTAGTGTCTTATAGATTAAACCCTAACATTGGACAAATGGGCGATACCACGCTCTATACAATAAAAAGGCCAAACTGCCTCTTCAAAAAATAATATTTCGTACATATATCCTAAATATTATTTGTTGAGAAAAAAGACTGGCTCACGTCCCCATGTAAGACCAAACTGCTATTCAGCATATCTTTCCAGCTATTTTACGGAGATACATATATGATATTCGGAATAAACATATTTCCTTTAGATCAAGGTATAAATAAAATTGTAAGCCCAAAAGCACTGTTCAATATACAAACAAATATTCATTTTGTCTTTTTCCTCTAAGGTGGGCAATACCATGAGCATGGCGATACTAAGCCCAATATTCTCAAAAAAATGGAAGTAAATTACTTTGTATGGTTAAAAAATATCGGATTTTTTTGAGTTTTGCATTTTTTGTACGACTTGCTTTGTGGTTCCTAACTTGAAAAGCAAGACGTTTACTAAATTTTGTAGGGTTTAATAACGTAGTTTCGGAGATATGTATGTATTGTATTTAATAGTCAAAAAACTTCCGAATTTTTTAATTTTTGTAAATTATTACCTTTGTGGTATTTTTACAATTTTACAGATTAGGCATTTGTAAGCTTTTAGGTGAATAGTTTGCGGGATATATTTATTTGAGCAAAAAAGCCGCATGATTCCAAACTTTTTAAATAATTGTTTTTATGTTTTTGGGAAATTACCATTATATGAAAGTTGGACGTGGTGTACGTGCAATTTTTATAGACGAGCGCACTGGTGGTGCCCAGGGTACTATAACTTTGTTCACCTAACGGTTGTTTGTAACAGTATAAAGCAACCGAGATAGATATAGGCATATACATATATACCAAAATTCTTAGAATTAGTAGCGGAGTTGATTAAGTCATGTCTGTCCGTCCGTCCGTCCGTCATTCGGATAACTAGAGTAAATATTGAGTTATCTTAACAAAACTTGCTATGCGCATTGCTATACACATTGCCCTTGACCCAAGGTACTTGAGTATTGCAAATGAGCGAAATCGGACAACAACCACGCCACATATCGGTGTTTTATGAAAATCAAATAAACGTCGTTTAAGGTTTCAAATTGATGTAATACTAGCATGCCCGGAATATTAAGACATATTGTTTTAGATATTGAACAGGGTGGGGTGCGATAAAGCCATGCGAGATAACGCCATATGGCCTTATCACTCAATTCAAAGAGAGATAAAGCCATATTCACGCCAAAATTTCTGTATGGCTTTATTTCCAATTTCAAAGAGCGATAAGGCCATATGGCGTTATCTCGCATGGCTTTGATTTGATATTCCCTTTTACGGAATATTTTCTGCTCTATATGCATTCAAGAAGGTGTAAGCATTATGTAAAAGGGAAAAATCATTAGTTTTTCTTCTTGCAATGAAAGGTAATGATTTTTCCCTTTTACAGAAATGTTAAATACATTTGAAAAGCTAATGATTTTACAGAATTTGCCACTGACCATTTTGAAAAAAAACAAACTTTCAGTTTCTTTATATTTATTTAAAGATAATAAAGTAAACAAAGGTGCAATGAATAAAAATTAAATGCACATTCGCAATGAAAAATAAATTCATATGAGAGATAAGGCCATATGGCTTTAACTCACAATTGACAAAAAAAAAATGGCATTATCTCTCAATACGAAGCGTGATAATGCCATATGGCTTTACCTCGCAATTGGATGGGAGATAGAGCCATATGGCGTTATCTCGCATGACTTTATCGCACCCCACCATTGAACAGCGCTTTTAGGATTATCTCTTAAGTCTTGTCAAATAGCTGGGAACAAATCGTGAATGCAAGTTTCGTCTTAAAATGGGGCGTGAGTCCGCCTGTTTTCCCATCAAATAAAATATAGCCTGATATATAGGGTCTATGCGCCAAAGATTGTATATATATATACATATCATCGAAACGCTGAACAGAAATAAACGAGGTGTTTCCATATAGGCAAAGGCTGAAATTGCTTCTTCAATTGCACTTTTTAGAATAAAGAAAATATAAAATATAAATATATAAACACAATAATATTTATGTGCTGTTGCTCTACAGGAATTCAGCCTTCTCCATTGCGATATTCTTAGCAATGACATGGTTAACGCAATCACTTATGAAACGGTTCACAGTTACCACGATAGTATTTGCATTTCAGTCTCTGAATAAATTCCCCTATTTTAATTTCACAAAGAGCATTCGTAAATTTTATATATGCTCATACTTTAGAAGACAAATATAATTATAAATACATGTATTTTGCAATTATAGTATGGAAGTTGTTTAATATAATAAAGAATAAACACGCTCAATAAAGAGAATGATTTTATTTGACCTTGAAATAAAAACATGCACCTGGTATTTAAAGAGCGGTTGAATCCAAACTTAGACTCTTCCTTATTTTTATACCCGAGCGCAGTGGTGCCCAGGGTTTTATAACTTTATTCATTTAACGGTTTTTTGTATCATCATAAAGCAACCCAGATAGATATACACACAGGCAGGCACGTATTCAGGGAAGGGGCCCGAGGGGCCGAATAAGACAATTCACTTCCATTTGTGAAACATGCCTCGCAAACAAATATGGTCGGCATCCTGCAGTACCGCCGATGAAAGATACCCCAATACCAAAGTATCCATGCGAAATAGTACATGTGGACATCTTCAAAATCCAAGGAGAAAAATTTGTATCCTGCGTGGATAAGTTTTCCAAATTTGCAAAACTTTTCCACATCAAAAACCGAGCATCCGTCACTCTTCGCGCTAAGCTGGCAAAACTTATCCATTACTTTACAACTCCTAGAACTATAGTAACCGACAACGAGAAGGAATTCATGAGTCCTTTGGTATGTAACTATATAAGAGGCCTAGGAATCGAACTATATCAAACTCCGGTTCAAAGAAGTGAGGTAAATGGTCAGATTGAGAAATTCCATTCAACTATCATCGAAATCTATCGATGCCTTCGGAAAGAGATCAATAACGTTAAGACAAAGGAATTAGTCTATATCGCCGTCGATCGTTACAACACAACAATACACTCTGTAACGAAATGGAAACCTAGCGACATATTTTTTAATAGAATTGACAAAATTAACTACCAAGGATTGACCAACTTCAAAAGCAGGGTTCACAAAGAAATCAGGGAATAAATCAAGAGATATCAGAGCTTAGAAATCTCCGGTTGAATAGGAAACGGAAAAGACCTAAAAAGTTGAAACCAGGAGATGAAGTTTACGTTAGGGATAAGCAGATAATAGCTAAACAGAAGGCACTGTACAAAAAAGAGATTGTCGGTAGGTATAACAGAATGACTCTTGTGACAGACACTGGCAGAAAGGTTCATAAAGCGCACATTAAAACTACTTCCTAATAACAAACAAAAAAACAGAATTAAATCAAGGACACTGAGGGAAAGGCAAAAAAAAAATAGTAATAATAAAAAAAATATATATACAGAGAAACCTGACAAAGTCATCCGGATTTGAAGATGTTAAATCTCCAGAAGCTTTCGATAAATCAAAAATTGAAGCCAGCATTGCCAGGGGTATGTCATCTTCGGGCTCGAATTCAGGTGCCGGATTATGATTTTTGTCGAACCCTGCCTTTTGAAAGCAATTTTTTATTGTTTCTGCTTGAACTTTTGCCCAGGCTTCTTTTACAAAATGTATTGCCTCTAAGACGTTTATATTTTTTTTTGTGGAACCAGTTTCTATGCTTACCAATATGTTTTTCACTTGCAAGTTGCGGTAGTGAATTTTGAAATTTTGAATTATTCCTTGATCAAGAGGCTGACAAACTGAAGTAGTGTTGCTGGGCAGAAATATTATTTTTACGTTGTTCAGATTTATATCTCGAGGGTGGGATGCTGCGTTATCTAAAAATAATAGAACTTTTCGGTTTTGCCGCTCCATTCTCTTGTCGAAATCTTTCAGCCACTGTGTCATAACTTCACGCATCACAGTAAACATCTACAGTAAAACTCCAATAATGTAACCCAAGGTGTGAAAAAATTACCAAAAAACTTTCTTACATCGCGTGCGCTGAAAAAACTATTGATTATAGAACAAAATAATGTACTACGTCTTTGCAGAACATATAATTATCTACAAATAATATCACGACAGCATATGTCTAACTATTGTAGTTATGTCACAGTAAGTGTTTTCTCATTTTAAAAAATATACATACATAAATGCCACCGCTATAAAAGCTCTTTTATTTCTACTTTGGAATTAGTCCTTATCAAAATAAATATTTAAGTCTGCTTCAATACAATTACATAACTTTTTGAAATATTCAATTTGGACATTCCATTCGAAAGATATCACAAGTTTAAAAATATAAGTTATTTGAAAAATGTCGCATGGTCGCCGCTCACGCCGCACAGTGGTAAATTTTGTTCAGAGGTGCGGCAATAAATAGAAAGAGGTACCGTAGAGCTTTCAAATTTTGCGCAGATGCATTTTAGGTAAAAATAAAATATTGACACAATTTTTTGGAAAATCCGCCCACGGACACGCCCACCTCCCATACAACTGAAACTTAAAAAGTGCTTTATTTTTGAAGATTTTCACGCTAGAGCAACAAAATTTTGTGAGATTGTTTGTTTCAACAATAGCATGCTCCATAATAAATATTAAGGTGATCTGCCAACGAACACGTCCACCTCCCATACAACTTTGAAGTTATAAGCGTCGTACTTAACAACAATTTCAAAATAATAGAGAAAACATCAATAATTTGATTTTTAATCATATTCCATTAACACGTCCTTTACTTCATCATGATATTCTAATTTCTTAAATTTAAATTTTTTTCTGAATTTGTTAATAAATGGATCTGATGTTACCAGCAAATGATGCATAACGTCTTCATTGGTGGACGACCTTGAACATTTTCTCGAATGATGGAGTCTATAATTTCTATAATCCTTATTTCTGGCTTCCTGTGCTTCCTCAGATAACAGTATAAATATTTGACAACCGATCTGCATTTTCGTTTAGAAACCTTTGCATATGGCGATTAGCTTTTTTCCATTTCAATTTAAATTTCTGTAAAAATATGTTAACCAAAATTTTTTTAATTTTTCAATGTTTTCCGTAGATATATTAGCGTTAGTTGTCGAAATAACACCAACAAGAACAACAATATCTTTCTCGCAACCAAAAGCGTTTCAGAAATTTCTTTATAAGATAATATTAAATAAGCCATTTTCGATAATATAATATATCTAGCGTAACCGGCTTGCGTTGCTGCTCCAATAATATTTATAAATAATATTTATAAAAACGGCCGAAAATACATTGAATATTGAGATTCCAGTAAATAAAACTTAACTAACATATCTACCTACGTAGGAAACTTCTAAATACCTTAAATAACATACATTCTTGAATTCATACATACGCTCTTACGAAGTACATATTAATAATTATCTATAAAATATACATATATATTATAAGTATGTATATACTTATGTATACTCATTATATTACCTACTGCAGAACCCTTTATTTAAAAGATCCCAAATAAAGTATATACATATAATACATATGCATGTATAACAGCTACATATGTATGTATGTATGCGTGTTTAATAAAATGCATTATACTGCAGAACCCTTTTTTTGTAATTTCTTGCGCAAGTTATTAGCGCTGCTAAGTTTTCTGTGGAAAAGAGTGAAAAGAGCCTAAATTAAGCAATTAAGGAAAATTTCTTGCTACCTAAATATTTTTTTACATGCTAAACAATGTTTCAGGAATTATTGTTATTTTTTGGAATATAGAAATTTCTGGCTCTCTGAGAATAACATACTTAGGTGGCTGTACTGTATCGTAGTTGATTTATAATTTGTAATAATCACTTGATTTAATAATATGTATATAGATTTATTATTAGCAACTGTTCTCACTTCTTAATAACCGTTATAATTTTTGCACTTGCCAATATAATGCGTTTGAATGTGAAGCAAATCATGAACAATATAATTTACGCAACAATTCTCAAAGGCAAGTTTAAAGGAGAACAAGTTCTCATTCCGCGTATTCCTTTAATACCGACAAACATGCCTTTCGAATTCAAACGCATTCAATTCCCAGTTCGTCTTGCGTTTGCCATGACAATTAACAAGGCGCAAGGCTAATCATTGGATGTTTGTGGTCTTAATTTAGAAAATGAATGTTTTTCACATGGGCAATTGTATGTAGCCTGTTCACGTGTTGGTAAGCCATCTGCTTTGATTGTGTTGGCACGGGAACAAAAAACGAAAAATATTGTGTATCACAAAGTACTCGAATAAAGATGATTTTTTGCTCAGAAATCTTTTTATTTAAAAAAATAATTTATTTAATGTTTAGTTTAATGGAATGTAAATTTTTTTGTTTAGTTTAATTGTACAATGCCGCCATATTTAATTCGAAACGTCATCTGCTAGATTATGAAAGTTGAAGTGGCATTGTTAGAATTGAATTGTCTTGCAATAGTTTCGTTGTATTTTTGGGTGAGACGAAGTCCGCCGGGGCTGCTAGTGTCTTATAGATTAAACCCTAACATTGGACAAATGGGCGATACCACGCTCTATACAATAAAAAGGCCAAACTGCCTCTTCAAAAAATAATATTTCGTACATATGTATATCCTAAATATTATTTGTTGAGAAAAAAGACTGGCTCACGTCCCCATGTAAGACCAAATTGCTATTCAGCATATCTTTCCAGCTATTTTACGGAGATACATATATGATATTCGGAATAAACATATTTCCTTTAGATCAAGGTATAAATAAAATTGTAAGCCCAAAAGCACTGTTCAATATACAAACAAATATTCATTTTGTCTTTTTCCTCTAAGGTGGGCAATACCATGAGCATGGCGATACTAAGCCCAATATTCTCAAAAAAATGGAAGTAAATTACTTTGTATGGTTAAAAAATATCGGATTTTTTTGAGTTTTGCATTTTTTGTACGACTTGCTTTGTGGTTCCTAACTTGAAAAGCAAGACGTATACTAAATTTTGTAGGGTTTAATAACGTAGTTTCGGAGATATGTATGTATTGTATTTAATAGTCAAAAAACTTCCGAATTTTTTAATTTTTGTAAATTATTACCTTTGTGGTATTTTTACAATTTTACAGATTAGGCATTTGTAAGCTTTTAGGTGAATAGTTTGCGGGATATATTTATTTGAGCAAAAAAGCCGCATGATTCCAAACTTTTTAAATATTTGTTTTTATGTTTTTGGGAAATTACCATTATATGAAAGTTGGACGTGGTGTACGTGCAATTTTTATAGACGAGCGCACTGGTGGTGCCCAGGGTACTATAACTTTGTTCACCTAACGGTTGTTTGTAACAGTATAAAGCAACCGAGATAGATATAGGCATATACATATATACCAAAATTCTTAGAATTAGTAGCGGAGTTGATTAAGTCATGTCTGTCCGTCCGTCCGTCCGTCATTCGGATAACTAGAGTAAATATTGAGTTATCTTAACAAAACTTGCTATGCGCATTGCTATACACATTGCCCTTGACCCAAGGTACTTGAGTATTGCAAATGAGCGAAATCGGACAACAACCACGCCACATATCGGTGTTTTATGAAAATCAAATAAACGTCGTTTAAGGTTTCAAATTGATGTAATACTAGCATGCCCGGAATATTAAGACATATTGTTTTAGATATTGAACAGGGTGGGGTGCGATAAAGCCATGCGAGATAACGCCATATGGCCTTATCACTCAATTCAAAGAGAGATAAAGCCATATTCACGCCAAAATTTCTGTATGGCTTTATTTCCAATTTCAAAGAGCGATAAGGCCATATGGCGTTATCTCGCATGGCTTTGATTTGATATTCCCTTTTACGGAATATTTTCTGCTCTATATGCATTCAAGAAGGTGTAAGCATTCTGTAAAAGGGAAAAATCATTAGTTTTTCTTCTTGCAATGAAAGGTAATGATTTTTCCCTTTTACAGAAATGTTAAATACATTTGAAAAGCTAATGATTTTACAGAATTTGCCACTGACCATTTTGAAAAAAAACAAACTTTCAGTTTCTTTATATTTATTTAAAGATAATAAAGTAAACAAAGGTGCAATGAATAAAAATTAAATGCACATTCACAATGAAAAATAAATTCATATGAGAGATAAGGCCATATGGCTTTAACTCACAATTGACAAAAAAAAAATGGCATTATCTCTCAATACGAAGCGTGATAATGCCATATGGCTTTACCTCGCAATTGGATGGGAGATAGAGCCATATGGCGTTATCTCGCATGACTTTATCGCACCCCACCATTGAACAGCGCTTTTAGGATTATCTCTTAAGTCTTGTCAAATAGCTGGGAACAAATCGTGAATGCAAGTTTCGTCTTAAAATGGGGCGTGAGTCCGCCTGTTTTCCCATCAAATAAAATATAGCCTGATATATAGGGTCTATGCGCCAAAGATTGTATATATATATACATATCATCGAAACGCTGAACAGAAATAAACGAGGTGTTTCCATATAGGCAAAGGCTGAAATTGCTTCTTCAATTGCACTTTTTAGAATAAAGAAAATATAGTCTGAGTGATAACATTTTGAAGCTGTTATTTTTAAACACAATAATATTTATGTGCTGTTGCTCTACAGGAATTCAGCCTTCTCCATTGCGATGTTCTTAGCAATGACATGGTTAACGCAATCACTTATGAAACGGTTCACAGTTACCACGATAGTATTTGCATTTCAGTCTCTGAATAAATTCCCCTATTTTAATTTCACAAAGAGCATTCGTAAATTTTATATATGCTCATACTTTAGAAGACAAATATAATTATAAATACATGTATTTTGCAATTATAGTATGGAAGTTGTTTAATATAATAAAGAATAAACACGCTCAATAAAGAGAATGATTTTATTTGACCTTGAAATAAAAACATGCACCGGGTATTTAAAGAGCGGTTGAATCCAAACTTAGACTCTTCCTTATTTTTATACCCGAGCGCACTGGTGCCCAGGGTTTTATAACTTTATTCATTTAACGGTTTTTTGTATCATCATAAAGCAACCCAGATAGATATACACACAGGCAGGCACGTATTCAGGGAAGGGGCCCGAGGGGCCGAATAAGACAATTCACTTCCATTTGTGAAACATGCCTCGCAAACAAATATGATCGGCATCCTGCAGTACCGCCGATGAAAGATACCCCAATACCAAAGTATCCATGCGAAATAGTACATGTGGACATCTTCAAAATCCAAGGAGAAAAATTTGTATCCTGCGTGGATAAGTTTTCCAAATTTGCAAAACTTTTCCACATCAAAAACCGAGCATCCGTCACTCTTCGCGCTAAGCTGGCAAAACTTATCCATTACTTTACAACTCCTAGAACTATAGTAACCGACAACGAGAAGGAATTCATGAGTCCTTTGGTATGTAACTATATAAGAGGCCTAGGAATCGAACTATATCAAACTCCGGTTCAAAGAAGTGAGGTAAATGGTCAGATTGAGAAATTCCATTCAACTATCATCGAAATCTATCGATGCCTTCGGAAAGAGATCAATAACGTTAAGACAAAGGAATTAGTCTATATCGCCGTCGATCGTTACAACACAACAATACACTCTGTAACGAAATGGAAACCTAGCGACATATTTTTTAATAGAATTGACAAAATTAACTACCAAGGATTGACCAACTTCAAAAGCAGGGTTCACAAAGAAATCAGGGAATAAATCAAGAGATATCAGAGCTTAGAAATCTCCGGTTGAATAGGAAACGGAAAAGACCTAAAAAGTTGAAACCAGGAGATGAAGTTTACGTTAGGGATAAGCAGATAATAGCTAAACAGAAGGCACTGTACAAAAAAGAGATTGTCGGTAGGTATAACAGAATGACTCTTGTGACAGACACTGGCAGAAAGGTTCATAAAGCGCACATTAAAACTACTTCCTAATAACAAACAAAAAAACAGAATTAAATCAAGGACACTGAGGGAAAGGCAAAAAAAAAAATAGTAATAATAAAAAAAATATATATACAGAGAAACCTGACAAAGTCATCCGGATTTGAAGATGTAAAATCTCCAGAAGCTTTCGATAAATCAAAAATTGAAGCCAGCATTGCCAGGGGTATGTCATCTTCGGGCTCGAATTCAGGTGCCGGATTATGATTTTTGTCGAACCCTGCCTTTTGAAAGCAATTTTTTATTGTTTCTGCTTGAACTTTTGCCCAGGCTTCTTTTACAAAATGTATTGCCTCTAAGACGTTTATATTTTTTTTTGTGGAACCAGTTTCTATGCTTACCAATATGTTTTTCACTTGCAAGTTGCGGTAGTGAATTTTGAAATTTTGAATTATTCCTTGATCAAGAGGCTGACAAACTGAAGTAGTGTTGCTGGGCAGAAATATTATTTTTACGTTGTTCAGATTTATATCTCGAGGGTGGGATGCTGCGTTATCTAAAAATAATAGAACTTTTCGGTTTTGCCGCTCCATTCTCTTGTCGAAATCTTTCAGCCACTGTGTCATAACTTCACGCGTCATCCATGCCTTTTTATTGGACTGCCAATTTACTGGAAGATTTTTCGTATCGAATGATGCAAATGCTCTCGGACGAGCAGCCTTCCCAATAACAAGAGGTTTTTCTTTTTCCCCGGCCATATTTGCACAAAATAGGACAGTCAGTCTTTCTTTCGAAAGTTTACCTCCACGGCATACTTCGTTTTTTAGAGCCAATGTTTTGTTTGGCAAAGCTCTGAAAAGAAGACCTGTCTCGTCAGCATTGAAAATATTTCTGGGGCTATACCCAATCATCAATGAAGGTAGTTTTTCTAAAAATTGCTGTACGTCTTGCATATTAACAGCAGCACTTTCACCACAAATGTATCTAAATTTTATATTATGACGGGCTCGCCATTTTTGTAGCCAACCGTTAGAAGCCACAAAGCCATTGACCCCCAGTTTTTGGGCAATTTCTTTTGCCTTTTCTTGAATAATTGGCCCAGATATGGGAATGTTCTGGTTTCTTGCCCTACTAAACCAGTCAAAACACATTTCATCTATTTTTTCCCCATCGGTTTTCATAAAAGACCTTTTGGATTCAACATTGCTGTCAGACAGCCATTTTACTCGAATTTCTTCTTTCTTTTTTATTATCAACGCAGCCTGCGTTTTTCCAATTTTGAATCTGATCAAAAAATCAATAACATTTGAAATAGCGAACAGACCATAAATAAAAATAGGTTTTGTATGATTTTATTATTAAAACTTACCTTTCGGCTAATGCACGAACAGACAAATTATTTTCCTCACTAGCGTTAATTATTTCCATTTTTTCTTTTAAGCTCAGGATTGACCTCGCCATCTCATAACACATCAAATGTTTACGATATGACTGAACACAATTAACTCACTGTCACTAGTAAACGTTCAACCCTGAAAATTTAGCTAACGAACACTGCGTTATGTAATTAAACATCCAATGTGACACTTTTTAAATTCGAGTGTTTTTCTAACGTCCATTTGGTTTTATTCGGGGAATCCCCAGTTTTCATTTGGTAAATACATATGTACAAAAATATGTTTATATATTTTGTCCGCTTAAGAGGGGTTCGCGTCCGCTCAAGAGAGGTTTATGATTGATTTGTTATGAAAACTGATCTCAGTGTCCGTTGATAAGAGGTTCGTGTCCGCTCAGTAGAGGTTTTTTGTCCAATTTTAAAGCAAATAACTGTCCGCGTCCGGCCAAGAGAGTGTCCGCCTAAGGGAGGGTAATTTGTTCTAAAAAATGTACTTACAACTTGGAGCATGAAAAACTGTCCGGCCAAAGGAGGTGTCCGTCCAATAGAGGTGTCCGTTAGGAGAGGTTTCTCTGTATTACTTTCCAAATGTCGGACAACAAAAGAATAAACAATACTATAGCACAGACGTCCCAACAATAATTTTCCGGGTACCGGCATAGCACAGCCAAAACATAAAATTATATAAAATCAGCTACTATCTGCTGAATTAAAGAGGCAAAAACTGCCCATGACAAAACACTAAAAGCAGATAAAATAATGCTTACAAAAAGAGGCCAATATTGCCCACCACCAACATTTTTGAAGAGGCAGAATTAGCACAACTGGCAAAATTTTTTGAAAATAATTTGAATAATAATTGAACAAAAAAAACCAAAAACAAATATAAAAACAAAAGAAAGCTTTAAAATGTTTTGTTTTGGTTTTTCTTTTTTTTTACGGCGAATTCTTCACCGCAAGAGTTTTGGTTAAGCCACAGGACCCCATGGAAATAACTAATACTCGTCTGGTAGATGCAAAAGTATTAAAAATCCGTAACAAGTTTGGATCGTGTGAATTTTCCAATTGCTAGTTTCGACGAATCGGGGACGGTAGTAGAATATAAGAATATACAACAATATATCCACTCAAAGCAGTAAACAAAATTTAAGTTTAGCATAATTTCAATATGATGTTTGTAACAAAAAAATTTAATTATATGTTCCTTTTTCTCTTTTGCTTGATAAAATAATAATTTTTAATTTTGGAATTTAATCCTTCGAAGCATGAAAGATGTTGTAGTAAATAACAACCACCAATACCGCGTCAACGAAAAGCTCTTCAATGTTACCCGTGAGGCGATCGAAAAAGCAAATCAAATGATGCTGCACATCAACGCTATAAGCAAAGACATTAACGAAGAAAATTTGGAGCTTCTGGACTTGGAAAAGGTGCTAATTCTGAAGGAACAGGTATCGGAAATCGTGCAGGCTTGCCAAATGACAAAATCAGGAATCATAAATACAAATCTACTTGGCCGAGACGAAATCCTAAGGCTTCCAATAGAGGAAGATTCGCTGCCATACCAAAACACCATCGAAGCTATAGAATATGGTTCGGCTTCCGTGCATTCAAACGGTAGTATCCTTTTGTACGTACTGTCAATGCCAAAAGTGAAACCAGAGGGCTACCGACTTTTAATAACACGCGCCGCTGTTTTAAGGGGACAACAAGTTGACCTTAACTAAAATAAGATGCTGGTAAACGAAGAAGAAACGATCGGACTGAACGAAGATTGCCCTTCCATTAGCAATACTACAATCTGCTCACCTGCGTCACTGACGAAACTCCCTGAGGACGGATGCCTAGCTAGATTAATAAAAGGCGGCGATGCCAAGTGCCACTTTGAACCGGACAACAACAGAATCATCGAGATGATCGCCGATGCAACAATATTTGCTACAAATTTTCAAGGACCATTGCTAGCGAGAAATTACTCCACGTCGCTCAACGGAACATACGTTATTTTATTAAATAACGAAACAGTCACTGTGGGAAACCAAACATTCACCGGCAGATCAGTACGCACCGTACAGGCCTTGCCAGCCGCTATGGTAAACGTTACAAGTGAAGGATTGAAACTAAACCTGGACTACATTCACGGCCTCAGCGTAGAAAACATTCACCTATTTTCCTATTTCCCTAACAATCCTGGCAGCTGTGTGTTACATCACCTGGAAGAAACTCACGACTTCTATCAACTTTCCGAGGCTAAACCAAACAACAGATCTGGATCAGCCAACGACCCACACCAATGATGCTCCAGGATGTTTAAAGGGAGGGTAGTTAACAAGAGGCCAACACACTTACTAGTGTGAAAATGCTGACACCGCACTTCCCACAAACACGCGCAGAGCCAGTGCAGGTAATTAACCTGCGGCATAAGCAATATCAATTGGGTTTACGCAACCAATATGCAATCCGTGGGAAGCGCAGCGTCAGCAACTAATAAATTAATTCAGGCCGTTTAGACACTAAGTGATAGCGTTAAGAAATAACTTGTATTCATGCGAATTGGGAACCTCAATGGTAATACACTTGTCCACTGCATATTATTGTGTTTTATTTCATCCTTAGGAGAAGCCAACTTTAATCTTTTTGAGCACGCTTCTGCGTGCTCGTTAACTTATATATATATATATGTATATGTATATGGTATATATATATGTATATGGTGAAATAAAACTCAAAAGTTGACATGTTGTTGTTTAATTTTTTTTGTATCACAAGATAACTATACGGATAAACCCTACGCTGGAAATACAAGACGCGTGTGAATTTTTTACCATTATCGTTTTAAAAGACACCGTTGCCCCAGAACTCCAATCCAATTCCTCTGATTTCGAAAGTGCAAATCACTCTGATGAAGTTGAAGTTTCGGGTGGTCACATTTTAAGACGTTCAAAAATAATCGCTATAAAAAGAGATGGTTTCAACTTTTTTGTAACTGACTTCGTATTAAATGGCACTCGAAATCTAGAAAAGGCAATATCTAATGAGCATGCAATTGAGTGGAAAGCCACCATTGATAGTAAAATGAACTCCCATTAACAATACGTGGTATTTGAGTGAACTTCCATCTGGTAAAATTGCTGTTAGAAGGGGGTTTAAAACCAAAATAGGCACAAATGGCGCTCAAATACGACGGAAAGCTAGGTTGGTGGTGATCAAAGGGTGTAAGCAAAGAAACGGTATTGACTAAGAGAATACGTTTGCTCATATAGTTCAATACACCTGCGTTGAGCTTTCTTTTGGCATTAGCTGCAAAACATAACTTACTTATCCATCATATGGATGCAGTCACAGCATTTCTCAATGAAGAGATTTTCATGATACAACATAATGGATATGATGATGGTTCCGGTTGTGTTTTTAAGCTGCTGAAATATTTGTGCGGGCTGAAACAGTCAAGCTGGCTGTGGAAGGAGAAGTTCAACAACATTTTGCTCAAATTAGGTCTTACGAGTAGTAATGTAGAAAAATGTGTTTATTGCGGAGCGGTTCTGTGCTATTTGTTGCCGTATATGTCAACTGTTTTCAAACGACGTGTGTAGTTTGAATATGGTGAAAAAGCAATTTTCATCACAATTTAATAAGAAAGACTTTGGTAAAGTATCATCAGCAATGGGTATGCGTGTCACCGGAGACAATAACACCGGCACTATCGAAGTCGACCAGTCTCAATATATCGTAGATATGCTGAATTGTTTAGGAATATTTAATAGCAATCCAGTTGCAACACCAATCGATTTGAATCAGCATTTGAGTACAACAATGTGTACTACTGACGAAGCCGAACAGCTGTTGTTGAAAAGTCAGTTGTTGAAAATTCCGTATATGCCAGCTGTTGGGTGTTTGTTGTTTGCCGCGCAAATAACGTTGGCCGACATCAGTCTCGCAGTAAACCTTTAGGTTCGTTTTTCAACAAATCCAAGGAATCTCACTGGATTGTAGCAAAGGGAGTGATGCGTTACTTGAAAGATACCTGGTGTTTAGCAGCAAAGCAAGCGATCTTGCTGGGTATTGCGACGCGGATTAGACAAGTGACATCGCTGAAAGGCACACAAAACATGTTGATATAAAAGGCAAGTTTATATGACAGCACTTAGATTGCGGTAAAATTAAATTAGTATATATGTAAGTAGATATATATCAATTAACGACATGCTGGCTGATATCCTGACCAAAGGAATAAGTAAGGAATATCATATTTATATCAGTAAATCACTTAGTATTCCTTAAAATTAAATACAACAAATATTTGTTTTTCAGCGACCTTTTTTGTTTTATTTAAATACCTATATTTAATACCAGCTCGATTATTGCAAGATCTGACAACGTACAGGATATTGTTCAGTGTCTTGATATTCTGATTGACACTACCAATAATTTATGAGAAAAATCCTCAACGAATGTCAACAAAGAAACATGCAAAATGGCACAATGGACAATGAGTAATGACTTTTCTGCCCATTACGTCCCAATGTATTAAGTCTAGCATATTTTCTGCTGGAATAGAATTGGAATAGATTTTAAATGAAACCCACGTTTGCTTTCTTTTCAGGCAAACCACGCACTTTTCATTGTGTATCTTCTCAAAATCAATACCTTCAGGAGCATATTTAACTTTTTTAAAAGCTCTTGGCAAATGTGTCCCATAGTAGTAATAATCACGAGTTTAAAATACACTTTGTGTGTTCGACTAGAGATTGTATTTCGAATTACATTTTACGCGATACAAATCGTGTACAACATTCCCAGTTGCTACTAAATTTCGGTTATTGTTGCAAATTCGGCACTCGTTACCTTCCAATATAACCTTATTTCCATTTAGAGTCTTGAGTCGTACCGATAACAAATTTACGCTCAAATCTGACACATATTCAACGTCTCTACCGCTAATACAAATGTTCAAAGTTGCCTGGTAGTCCTGCTAACGTCAATGATAAGGTTAGGTCTTCGTCAATATTGAGGCCGGCAGTTTGTATGTTGAGTGACGTCCTCACGGCCGAATTCACGTATTCCTGAACCAATACATAGTCAGAAAGTTTGCATTGCACCAGTTCTTCGCGTAAGACCCGTGTCTTCGTATGCGGAAAACTATGCCTTCCATGCTTGATGAGCCGTGATAGCTGCTGCAATATACTAAAGGTTCTGCAGGTAGCTCATTTTCAACTACCTTCCAGAGGATCTTTTTGATAAGTTAGAATTTTAGACGCTTTTAAATATGGAAGCTTTTGCTACCTTTTAATTTCTCAAACGGAAAGGCTACCGCGGTTGTTGCCATATTCAAACAACAATACGTAATTATTCAATCCGCGTTTATTAAGTAGTATACTAATTACCACACGGGTTTTTCCAAAAAATACGATAAAATACGATAATTCCACACAGTGAACGAAAACATAACACGTCTGGTAGCATATCTAACTGGAAGACAGTTCATATTTATTCAGCAGAAATTATAGATATAAAATATAATGGAGCATGAATGAACAAACAACTTGGAATGCCAACTTTTGAACAGCCCACGTAAAGTTGTCTGTGCGAAAAAGACGGTCCCGCCAAATACAATCCGCAAACTTGAAGCGCCTGCCCGATCGTTTTATCGATTGACATGGCAAATGATTGCAAATGCATAGTTGTGATAATCTTGCTAGTGGCATTATTTTGTCTTTAGATAACCGCAAATGGAAAAATAGAACAAACAAAATTAAAAATAAATTCACACACGCCCTAGTGTAAAACAAATAACTCAAAAGAAAATTAAATCCCTACCGTGCAATACATGTCAAATCGTTTGGTTATAACGAGAAAAATCCAATTTTAATTTATTTAATGAGTTCTGTTAGAAGACTAAACTTAAAAGCTAACAGCAACTTAAATCTAGCCCTAACGTCCCGTGCTCGCTGCCGTAGTCGCTGCCGACTGCTCTGCCCGCACATTTCTCATTGCATTCGATGTCAGGTGCAGGTGTTCAACCAGACGCCGCGTCAGCATAAACGGATTCCCACGATTTGTGAGAACCATTGTGACTGCTAGCTGGCTGAGCTAGCTACTTGAGATAGCTGACGATAACTCCTCCCCCCGTAAGTGAGGGGCGTCCTCGGTCCTTCTTAAGGTTTCGATGACATTTTGGAGGTCACGCTGTTTTCGTTTTCTCTGGACGTGTTGCTTCAGCTTTATAATGACGAAGCAAATTGTAATGATTGTGAAAATTATACCGCAAGACAGTACAGGCTGCGTTGCTACTTTTGCTTCAACTTCATTTATGTAGCGCAAATTTTCGACGGCAGACTAAGTATCTTCTGATGACCAGTAATGTTTAACAAAGGCGACGTTGCTATGCCTGGTTGTCTACTTGGAAAAACATTACGATGCACAAACATGGTTCCATTGACCCAAACCTTGTTGTCGAATGTGAGCAAGTGCGTGCCAGATATGATCTTTTCGGTACCATCTGCCTCCCTTATGCTTGCTGGTCGCTCATTAATTACAACGATGCCTTCATCGATTACTATTACGGGGTCTCGCTGATCAGGCTGAGTACTGCAGTGTGCTCTTATTCCCGAATGTAACTGTTGTGCACACGTCTCATTAATTGACTCCGTACAGAAGGTTGCTGTTGTTGTTATTCTGCAATCACTAACTGCCGTTACGCGACCATCACACTCTGCTAGTATGTTGTTCTCAGCAAGGTAAAGAATAATGTCATTATGCGAGACGGGGAAAATACTAATCTTCTTACATGCTAATTTAGGTCTAGGATATTGTATAATGAAATGCAATATATTTTCATTTTGTAAAATCTTAACACTAGATACATCCATTAATTGTGTTATACTAACACCTGTGAACTGCTCATTTATTATTGGCTCTAAATCACTATCTTTAAGAATTGCTGAATTAATAACATTAATTTTGGCAAGTGATATCGACAGCATTAAATTTTGTATTTCAGTTATTAAAACTCTGTTTCGCGTCATTAAAATTTCGTAAAGGTGAGAGTTATCAGTTTGTTCCTCTTTCGTGTGGGCTATGATAATATTCACCCTGTTTGTTAATTTTTTAATTTGCTCTGGAATTTTTGTATTTATTACTATTTGCCTATTGCTTGACTCGATGAGTTGAGTCTGCTTAAACTTAGCATGTTCGTTAGTTGTGTGTGCGATGTAGCCGTAATCCTGCCAAAGGATAACCTCTCCATCTAGAATCGGAATATATTTCGAGTGAGTGTAATCGGTCAGCCTCGCGCTTACCGTTGACATTAATGAGATCATCACAAGTAAGATCCTGGAAACTATTTTCTTCATTACACATTTTATTTTATCTTAAGTTGTCCTTATGGACCACCCTCCCTTTTATAAGAACGGCTGTCCCTAAGTCAGCTTCTACTTTTTCCTCCACGCATAGGGGTGAAAGCTTATTTCCTAATCGTTTGTTTTTTTTACCAATACTTTTTCTCCCCTCTTAAAGGCTCTATCCCGTCTTGACTCATTGTGTTTCTGTAATTGAACTTCTTGAGCCCTTCAAACTTAATTTTTTATTCGTTCTTTAAACTCATCTGTGGCTGAGTGGATTATGTCAACAGGTTTCTGGTCAGTGACCGAATAAATTGCCCTATTACATTCTATTGTCGCCTGTACTATTAGTTCAATTGAGACACCTTGCAATTTCCAACAAAGTACGGTGTAGTCTCTCTACCTGTCCGTTTGAAGTGCTATGAAGAGGTAGGCCGTTGACTATGTGTACATCGAAGCGGTTTAGTAACATTGATCTTATGGTTTCGGAATTTAATTATGTTCA
Source organism: Anomoia purmunda (assembly GCA_951828415.1). Taxonomy (NCBI): domain Eukaryota; kingdom Metazoa; phylum Arthropoda; class Insecta; order Diptera; family Tephritidae; genus Anomoia; species Anomoia purmunda. Next base: position 52,066,665 of record OX639998.1, on the reverse strand, counting down.
TTAATTGTAGAATGTGCAATTTGACATCTATTATTGTGCGAGATCATAATCGGCTGAACCACTGCAAATGTAGAAAATTTATCACCACCAGTGAGAAAATATGTTTTATCTGTTGAGAATATGTCAATGTGCAAAATTTCGCCGGCATATGAAGGGATTGGTGTTTTCCCGATTAGTTGTTTTTGCGGATGACGATCGTACTTCGCCCTTAAACATATTTTACAATTCGTGACGATTTCAGTTGCTAACTTTGTCACTTTTGGAAAGAAATAGTTACACAAAATTTGTTTGGTATTTTCTTGTGCAGCTCTGTACGCTCGGTTACGTTCCGTAATTACAATTTCTTTTTGTTCATTTTTATCAAAAATATCCGCTACAAATTTTTAAGCATACCAGAACTTTGTTGTTGGAAACAACTCAACGAGGCTATGCTGGATATGCACTAATACCGGTAATTCACAGTTAATTGCATTAACAACGTCTGGTTTGACTATGTTTTGGATTGATTCGATTAGTGAGTCTCTATTGGAAACAGGCACGTATTCAGGGAGGCCCGAGGGGCCCTGCGATTCCATTAGAAGAAAGAATGACGTCAAATTTATTTCATGAAAGCAAGTATGAACGTTTGAAATTAAATTTTTTCTCGGCTAATTAATAATTAAGACGTTCACTTCATACATAGATGCGCAATGATAACCGATATCACTTTCAAATTTGCGGGCCCCTCCCGAAACTAAATCCTTTTTATTTTAGTTTTTATTTAAATAAAAATGTCATTTAGTTTCTCAAAATAAAGATTATTATATTCACTGGTTTTACCGCATACAACAAGCATGGTTTATTTGAAATAAAAACTTGCGCCAGGTATTTAAAGTTCGGTGGCGCCCGAACTTAAACTGTCTATACTTGTTTCTCATTTACTTCTTAGTCTTGATTTAATTAGCAAGTGTCACAGGGCGCGGCCGAGTTATAGTGGAGCTTGTGATGATTGAATATTCGGCATTTTCTTCATCTGGGTTCAATTCTCGTTCTGTGAAACTGTGAAATGTAAACTAAGTTTTCATTTTCATTTTCGCACCTACTTTTCACTTTATCATATTTTGCGATTCTTATATGTTTCATGATAACTACTTTTCACTGTGAAAAGGTTGTGAAAAAATTTGTTCCATTCTCATTTGTACCAAGCAAATTTATCAACTTTGTTATTTTGAAATATTTGTGGAAAAGCTGAATGCGCACAAAACAACAATCATGCCAATTTATATTTTTGCAATTTTCGTGAGCACAAGATGACGAAGAAATGTAAGTTCGAATTAGTTTTAAAAACTTTTTAATATCAGCCGAAAGCCTCTGTTGCTAGTGCTGCTTTAGTTATAATTTATATATTAATTTTAATTGTATATAAGCTTTTATAAAATAAAAAAAAAAATAAAAAAAAACTTTTTGATTTTATTTGTTTGTATTTTGTTTTAGAAATCATTTAAGATGTCTAAGGCGCACATTGCGCGATACTCAAAGTCCTTTCGATATGACAACCAAACGCCATTTCATTGATTTATACCAAAATCTTTATGCATAGAATTAATAAATTTATTATGATTTTGAGTTCTCTACGTTTTTTTGCGACTGGCAGCTTCCAGCGGTGCGTTGGGCAAGACAATTTGGCTTCACTATCCCAAACATCCGTCAGCCGAAGTCTGAATGAAGTAGTAAAAGCATTAAATAAAATTGCTCATAAATATACTAAATTTCTTTCAAAATAAGAGTTTCCTGGATTAAAAACTAAATTTATGCAAAAGCATCAATTTCCTGGCATAATTGGATTAAGAGATGGAGCATATATAAAGATTAGTGCACCAAACAAGGAGGTAGAGCATGTCTATTACTGCCGGAAAGGAGGACATTCGAAAGATGTGATGATACTTTGTGATGCGGACTACAAAATTCTTAGTGCTAATGCTCAGTTCGGAGGTACTTCGCATGGTTATATGTGTGACGCTGATCACACGTTTGCCGAAACTTGGAAGATTTGTACAATTCAGGTGAACGTGATTTCTGGCTTCTGGGCGATAGTAGCTATCCGCTACAGAAAATATTATGCGGCTATTTTATTTTAAAGAAATTAAATTAATCAATAGGCTTATGACAAAAATTAGTGCAGCGTCAAATCTGGCGGAAGAGACATAATTATTTAATGCGTGCTAGTGTGCCACTTGAAGAAGTAGAGATTGAGTCAGAAGAACCCGACAACCCTTCATTGTCCGTTTCATCTTGCGAGACCCTTGCTATTGCGAAAATGACAGGATTAAAAATTGTTCAAAATGCTTTCGGTTGAACCATTCAGTATACATTCATCACTTATTTATATATCGTAATTATTATACAAATTAAGCAAGTGATCTAGTAAACTTACTTTTTTAATGAAACACTTTATTTGATTTAATTTACACACTCTATTATTTCATAACTTTATTATTATTTATTTAACATCATGTTGACGCATCGCGTGCTGTCATATATCTCTCCCACTAATTACTATTCTGCCCGCTTAAATACCCTTTGCCACGCGCAAACATTGTAAAAGTCCTTCAGAAGCCTTTGTGCAAGGTGTTATTGTTCTAAGGCTGCGTGGTTAATTGCTAAGCATTGCCGTTATCACGCTGCCTGGAAACCACGGCAGCAAGATGTTGCTGTTACTAGGCTGCGTAGTGATCTTATGCGCTAGGCTAATCTGTTGCTAGCCTGGCTGCGAAACACATGTGCAGGCTATTTCTGTTGCTGACCCGCTTGGGGACGACCTTTTGCGTTAGGCAGTCGTTGCTGGGCTGTTTGGATCCCATGCGCGATTTATGCTGTTGCTAAGCTGCCATGCGCAAAGTGTTGCAATTAATAGCATGCATGGTGCTAACACACGGTGGCTGTGATGTTTCTATGCCACTATATTACAAATACGGGTACCATTTTGTAACTAATACAAGATTGCGTGGTTTGCGGTGGTGAACAGTAAGTGAACACAAAATTTCCATATGAAAACATTTTGACAGTTGTTTACACTATTACACTGAACGAGAATCAGTGTTGTGAAAACTATATTCCGTTTCGTTCCGTTTTTCACATGTCACCATAACTTTCCAATTTTTCATCGAACGAGAATCGGAACGGTTGTGAAAACGAAAAAAAAGTTTACATTTCACAGTTTCACAGAACGAGAATTGACCCCCTGGTATATCAAGTGTTCTCCGTCACAGCGGACTCTATACCAACTATCGTGAGTACGAGTTGATTTGAGAAATTATTGTGCTTGAAAATATCTATATACATTATCTTTATTTAAATGGCATAAAAACAGAAATATAGGATAACTAATCGAGTAACTAATAGAGTAGTTTTTTTTTTAGATTTTGCTATAAAAATATTTGAGTTGTGTTAAATGTACATGTAACTTAAGCCCTGACCGAATCGGGCTTTAAAAAAATTAAAGTTGCGGTGAACCAACTGTTCACCGATATCAATAAACACACGATTTAATTTAGTCGGTTGTACTTTATTCCGCATTCATTGCGGTTCGGCTGAAAACTAAAACTTACAACTCAAACTTCTTACCAGCTAACTTCTTAATCTAAGTTAAATTGCTAACGCTGCAGTTCCCACCACTTGCCGGTATTTCGCAATCGTTGGGTTGCGCGTGTTGATCAATGTGCTTGCGTTGTAATTCCCACGCATTGGATATTGGTGTTGATCGCTTGCGCGTGTGCCGCGTCAGCGAAAGTTCTTCTGTGAACCTTAATTAGAGCAATGAAGTCACGTGTAGTGCAATGTGATCACAGGGTGCGGCATTGCGAAGTATAGTGGTATAGGGCAACATAACTTGTATGTTTGTTAGATAACACTGATATACAACTTGTAATTGGTCCAAAGTCCTGAGAAGGCTTTTGGAGTATTTGGGGTCCCCAGTTCCAAAAATCACACTCATTTATCCACTTGTAGCAAAAATGCAGCATTTTTTCTGCGCGTTGTTATGATAAGGCCCACTGATAATGATATATTGTCCAGCACTGTTGTATACCTTAAGACCGTTGAAAATTTTGTTGCGGCCATTTTTAAAGAAAAAGTAAAAGTATGTTTAAAAAGATTTTTTTTTTGTAAAGATATGGTTTAAATTCAAGAGACTTGTTGCATATTGTGCTAATTCGTTCCAGTCAAACATATAGTTATGGCGAATTTTCGATAAAGGCGTATTTTGCTATCGCAGGATAAAAGTCGGTTTACTGTTATTTCAAGTGTTCTCCGTCACAGCGGACTCTATACCAACTATCGTGAGTACGAGTTGATTTGAGAAATTATTGTGCTTGAAAATATCTATATACATTATCTTTATTTAAATGGTCTAATTTTAATTTATACAAAAATTAATACTCCGCCAAAGCAAAACCTATGGAGTAGGAATCATACTAAAGAGTCCAATGTGTCCGGCATTGGCGTACTTGAAAATCCAAATTACAATGATGTTGACTTTGTGGGAACTTTTCCAAGACATACACTTTTGAAAGAATGAAGTTTGAAGTATCATATTAGATTTCTGCAAACTTTGGCAAATATTGGAGGATTCAATAAGTGATACGAGCACTTTGTGAGTTATAAACAATTTTGAATTTAATTCATAAAAACGGAAATATAAGTTAGTTGAAAAGAACAGTGGCGTTTTAAGAGACACTCAATTTTTCCTAATTTCAGTAATAAAGACATTGTTGATGTGAGCCTCGTGGGCAGTGCCGGATAATTCTGGCTCATGTGCGCATACACGGCTCATGACGACGATGTGGAACCACTTCCAACACTGCTGAGAAAAGCTCTGGCGGAATCGCGCAGAAGGAAGGCCGGCGTCGTTATTGGATGTGATGCTAATTCGAGGCACTCCTTCTAGGGAAGCCCAGATAACAATGCTAGGGTGAGTCTCTTTGATTTTATTCTTGGTGAAAACTTGTCTATTTGTAATAGAGGAAGCGACTCTACGATCGTAACTGCGGTCAGGTCTTAGACCTCACCCTCATCTCGTCTGGACTGATATCCCAAATATCGAACAGGAGGGTCCTGATTATCCAGTCCTTTTCTGATCAAATGCGTATTCAATTCTCCTTGGACGATACTTGCCCTCAATGTTTTCCCTACAGGAATCTGAGGACACAGATTGAAATTTTTACTGAGGAAACTGCAGGAATTTCTTCAGGGGAAACCTCATGAGAACCTGCTCAGGAGAATCTGCTCAGAGAGTTCGATGGCCGGCTTGGTGGAGAAATTCACCTTAGATTGTAATACAGTGATCGAGATCTCGTGTCCACTGAGGAAGCCTACGGACAAAGCAAAACACCCTGGTGGGGGTTAGAACTCTCGAAGCTTAATTCTTCGATCAGACGCATTTTTAACCAAGTGAGGAAAAGCAGAGAACCCTCGGTCTGAGAGCTGTATAGGATAGGGTTGGGAATTTATAAATCCATGATAAGAAAAGCTAAGCGAGATTCGTGGGTAAGCTTCTGCGAGCACGTGGAAGGGTGCCACGAGTCCTCTAGGCTTAGGCGTGTGCTTGCGAGGACTGCCGTTCCCTTGGCATGCTTTAAATACTTCTTGGAAAGCTGGGCGATGAGTAGTGAGAAGTCGCTTGGGCTTCTTCTCGATGCCCACTTTGCCGGCAACTCTGAGCTATTGCTCTCCTCTATCAGATAGGATCGTCGCCTCGGTTCTTTTGGAATGACCTAAAGACGACGTGGGGAAACACGGCGATGAGCAGTGAGAAGTCTGCTGGGGGTTTCATCGATGCCCAATTTCCCGGCAACATCAGCCATTCCCCTTTCTTATCATCTGACGGCATCATTCCTGCCAAGCCGTTCTCTTGTCATTGATAGACGATAGTTTACGTGGGCTGCGTAGGTAGTGGTTATATTCCTAGGCTTTATAGGGATATGAGGGTTACGCAGGTCAAACCGAACATTATAAGGCTCTGCTCTGTGACAGAACTGTCTTGGCAGAATCGAGCACGCCTCCTTAAAACGAAGGGTAGGTAGTGGCACTCTGTAAGGTGGAGATCTCTCACCACTCCTTTGGCTCGTTGTTATCAAAGGCATTCTGAACTAGTTGCAAAGGAGAATCTGCTCGGTTATTGCGGACGATGTGGCACTCATTGTCAGGGGAAAGTTTTTGGACACCCTGTTTGACATTATGCAGGGTTACTGGGAAGTGATGGGATCTCTCTCCCAAAGGTAAATCACTGGCTTTATGAAGCAATAATAAAAGGTCTTAATGTTTTATGGAGTGATTGTCTGGTGAAACTCCCGGTTTCTTAAATTTAGCAATCAAAAGTCTAACAAAAAAAAAAGTTAACCAATTGCTCTAGCATAAATATCGTGTACGGAGTTGATTAAAAATAAAATCATTAATAAAGTCATCGGAAAGATTATTTCAATGAAACAAAGATATATCTCATTTATCGAATTTCTTGGTATTATTTGTTACATTGGCAATCAAACGCGTAAGCTCTAAGAACGTTAAATTGGGATATTTTTAGCCCCCTGATTCCAAAAAATACTAATTTGATTTATTTGGATCTTGGTTTGAAGGTATTCCAGAAAAATTATTTTTGCACAAGTAGCGAAAATGCAAAGCATCCTGTCTCGCACTGCTTTATACCTAACCACTGTTTAAATATTTTTTTGTGCCCATTTCTAAAGAAAAAGTTAAAAATAATTACACCTGAATAAAAAAAATCGATTTTTGTTTAAATTTCGTTGTTTCTTGAAATTCAGAATGCCGTAACCTTAACAATTTTGGTGCAATATGGATGAATTTCAACAGATTTTTTGCCTTTGTGTCCATTTGACAATTCGATCCTATAAAAAAATAGCACAGTTACGGCGATAAAAGCGCATGTTTAGGATTAAAATATTTTTATCGGTACTTCAAATGTTTTCTGTTACAACGGGCTCTGTTCCAAGTAGCGCGAATACAAGTTTTTTTGGAGAAATGAATATGCTTCAAAATGTCTATGCAAATAAGTTTAATCTCATATACTCGTATACGAGTATAAAAATGAAACGCTATTTCATTATGTGCGCACATAACGTCCGAACCGCAGCACCGGAAGTTGTGAAAGTTTGCAAATTTGTAATTCGTTCATTCCAGCAGAAGGTCCTAACGGGGGACATTTTTGCAAAGTCGCCATCGATTTTGTAATAACATTCGATGAATGTTTAGAAATGTCAAAGCTTGTGTGTTTGTGAGTGAGTACGTTATAACCTTTTCAGGCTCAAACGGCTGGACGGCATTGTACAAAATTTAGTACACCAATAGGCTACCCCCTATGATATAACACTGGCTATATTATAGTCAATTAAATAAATAAATTAAATCACATATTGCAATATAACATCTAAGTTACCATAAAATGCATGTTTTATAGGGAGCTACCACCCGTTTTAATTGAATATAATTAAAGCAATGAATTAAAACAAACATTGCAATACGGATATCAAACGAAAGAGGCTCAATAAATAATTTACCAAATGTTTTGAAAGAATGATACCACCCGTTTCAACGCAAATAAATTTGATTTAAACAAATTAATTTCGTTTTATAATATGATTGGCTCTTTAAGGCTTCTTTTCTTTTACTTTTAAAGAAGGTGTATATAAAAATTAAACAGAGCTTCATTCCCAGGCAGCATTCTTAGCCTGAAGCACATTAAAAGAAATATACGTTTCTCCTGTATAATTCGGATTTAAACCCCCTTGCGAAGGCGCCACCTTGTCACAGTGCAAGGGCTTAGAGTGCCGGCAAGGAGACGCTGTGTATTAATGATCCCAAGGCGGGTAAGAGTTGGCCGCAAGGCAACGTAAGAGGGGGAGGCGTCCACGCCCAAAACGGATACGAGGAAACGTAACAGATCAGGCGTTGACTTGCCTGGTCTGGTGCGTTCTTTCAATGTCGGCCAGGGGTCTGTGCGGGCAAATGGAAAGATTCGCAAGGCCAAGAGATTAAGGTCATTGAATCTGAATTGGATGTGCCTGCATACTCAAGCCAAAATCCTGTATGTCAGCTTCCTCATGCACAGGAGGTGCCGAAGCATCCACAACGTCGGATGAAACTCAATCGTCCACCTCTAGTTCATTCGCTAGAAAGGCTGCCAAGGCTAATGCGGTTGAGGTACATACTTTTTTATCCGATACGAGGAGCAACGAAAAAAGAAAACATCTGGTTTGAAGTTCTGTCAACAAAAGACGGTCTTTCTTTAATTACTACTTTCTTAAATACTGTCATTTTGTTTATTGCTGCATTTTTGTTATTGGAAATACAGCTATAAAAATACAAATTGATACAAAATAATTCTTAAGAAATTTTTTTGGTGCATTTTGTTAATTGTTGCATTTTTCTTAGAGGAAATGCACCTGAACAACGTGTAATAATTCTTTGGAAAAAATACAATTAATAAAGTTATAAATATATATATTAAAATTCTTTGGAACTAAAACTTCTTTGCAGCGGATGAAGTATTGAAAATAATTATTAAACTTCTTAAGAAGTAAAACAACATGTTTACGCCGCAGCGTAAATATTTTCTAACCGCCCTAATACGCGTGTATGTACGCATACATACGCAACTGCGAATTATTCCGTATTTCCCGCCGGATAATTGCTTTTGTTAACTTTTCCATTCACTTCCTTCCAATAAAATTGCGGTTGACGGCAACCGTACATTTTTTATTAACTTTCACTCTATCTCAGGATCACAGAAGCGACGCAGGTCAACTACCGATTCACACCCCAGGTAAACCAACATTCTTGTATATGTCCATATATACAGTTGAATAAATTCTCATCAAAATTAAAACTAAACCAAATCTTTCAATTTCTTTCCAAATTTCCGACTGTGCGTCTGGCCCGCCGAGATTCCAAATACAGTCCACTAGATAATATCTTAAAAAGCAGCAAAGCCGGAGAAAAATTGCGAAGTTAAAACAAAGCCGCACAAGACACAAAGCCGCACAATCACCCACCCAAACAAAGCAACTGCACACATATACCAGCTGCACACATACACCAGCTGCCATCGCCACAAGTCACTAAGCCATTAAAGCACGTGTTATATGTTCCAATTGCATTTTATAACACGTTAATCATTTTGTGAAACATCGCCTTACAAGGCAAGTGATTTTTTTTTGTGAAAACGAAATACTGTTACACTTTAAGAAAAATTAAAACTGTGCTAATTCCGTTTGTCCGCGAGCGACAACAACAACAACTAAGGGTCGTACACACACACGCGCAACAGTGAACAGTGGTACTGTATTGCAACAGTTCAATCCATCAAATTTTAATTTAAAGTTTTTTTTTTTGGATTTTCACACTTATTTACTTTAAAGTAAATCGGCATAACTTTCTTTTGTTCAATACTGCTCATTGGCATAGCATAATTGTTAATTTGCAAGTCACTAGTTCACTGATTCGAGAAACATTATTTCTATTGCACACTATTGCGTTTTCACATATTCACTTTTGAGCCTTTGTTGTTATTTTGTATATATAACCAACAAGTAAATAAACAATATCACTGGTACATAATTGAGTACCCACTTTACTTGTAAAAGCACAATTATATATACCTTGACATATTTGGGTGGCAAGTGTTTTTTTTTTGCATCAAGTGCCATTTCACATTTGGGTGGCAGTGTTCTTTTTTGCATCACATTTTAAAAAATAACCAGAATAAAGAAGCATACATATATAAATTTACTGGTAATTGTCATTTTGCGGAACCTTTTTTTTAGCAATATCAGAGTTAGGTAGACTTTAGTAACTCCCTCTTAGCATCACTATGGCTTAATACATCCGTTTGGCAGAATCAGTCAGAGTTCGATGCTGACTTCAACAGCACTCCTGCCTCAGAACAAACCAAGCACGGTTTTGCTATCCAGCAGGACGAATTGAAAGTGTTATGGGAGAAAACGAAAGTAGCGTACGATACGCTCACGAACTCAGAAGGTTTAACTAAAGAAGATATCAGGGCGATCAAGAAGAAATATAGAGTATGTTTTTCGACATTTGTTAAATGCATGTCTGCTATGGCTACTCAAGCAGAAGCATTATCAAACGTAGAAAAGGATGTAGGGGAGCAGTCCGTCCGCGAACACAATATCCACCTTCCACCGTGCGATACAGCCGTGATCAAGGGCGACTACCTTTCATGGCCAACATTCCGTGATATGTTTAGCGCCTCACCCCGGTTGAGAAACTATTTCATCTCAACCATAAGACACAAGGGGAGGCCAAAGAAATCGTAAGAAAGTGCCCACTAACTAATAAAGGCTTTACTACTGCGTGGAAAAACTTGTGTGAACGCTATGAAAACATGCGTAACTATTTCAGTTAACACACAACTAAAACTATTGTTTAACTTAAAGGTAATAGAGTTTGAGTGTGGTAGCTCAATAAAAAATTTTGCAGCGGGAGATAAACAATTGCTTATCAGCCCTGAAGAGTCATCAAATTGACATATCGAACTGGGACGCAATTGTCGTTTACCTCTGCTCGACGAAGCTGCCTGACAGCACACTGGCTCTATAGGAACAAACCAAAGACCTTAAAAACGACATACCCAAATGGGAAGATATGGACAAGTTACTGTCCAATCGGTTTCAGACCCTTGAGACATTGTCAGGGTTGAAGAATGGTAAAGCTGTGAGAGTGCCAAAGCCGCCACAATACATACGTCATCCTTTCGAAACCCCGACAAAAAGAGTTGGCACCTTCCAAGTAAGCGTGACCACTTTTACTTGTAAAATGTGCCATACAAACGAGCACAAATTTCGCAGCAGTTCCCCTTTCCTACAGCTAACACCTACAAACAGATTGAAATTTGTAAAGGAAAATAATGTTTGCCTGCATTGCCTTACTTCCGGACATACTGTGTCAAGATGCACAAGTACCTACAATTGCAATACGTGTCACTCGCGACATCATCACCACGTCTTCGAGGCCTGCCGATGATTCTCCATCGACATCGACGCAAGCGCAAGCACAACGTGGTTCCGATAAAGCAACTCAAAATGCAAACAGAAATTTTAAATCCTGCTCTGCGAATACAAATACAGGTGTGCTATTAGGAACAGCTCGCGTAAATATACGTCTCAATGGCACAGATTTTGTTGCACGAGCACTGATTGATTCTGGTTCTGAGTGTTCATTTATAACAGAGATGCTCAAACGCAGAATCAATCTATCTGCAAAAAAGATACATGCCCAAGTTTTGGGCTTCACAAACTCGGTAAATGCCCAGGTTAAGGAAGCATGTAACATACAATTGCGGCCCCCCGTCGACCCGTTGTTTAGCTTGACTGCAACTGTCCTGGTTTTACCACAACTAACCGGAAATCTGCCGACAACAAATATAAGCGCGACGACGAGGCAAGAATTTCCGGACCTGGTATTAGCGGATAAAAGGTTTTTCGTAAATGAACAAATAGACCTCATTCTCGGTGGAGACATTTATCCACAAATCATATCAAGTGGGATAAAGAAAAACGTCTTGAGGACACTTCTAGCCCAAGAAACCGTTTTCGGTTAAATTATAACCGGTAGTAAGGATACTACAAATACACACAGATATGTAGTTTCGTACTGCAGCGAAGTTGCGCTGGATAAGCAACTTACGGCATTCTGGGAGTTGGAAGATTTACCCAAAACCAAAAGCCTCAATGAAGATGATAAATATTGCGAAGAGCTTTATTAAACGACCACTATCAGAACTAATGTTACCATTCCGACAGGAATTTCCAGTAACCATACAACTAGCCCCTCCCCTTTAAAAAAAGCCTGCTCTCAATTCTTCCGGATTGAGACACGGATAGCCAAGGATCCCATCCTACAAAAAGAGTATAATAGGGTGGTAGCAGAGTATGAGACACTAGGACACATGACGGGAATAAAAAGTAACATTTCAGCGGACTCATGAGAAAATTACTTCCTGCCTCATCACGCCGTTACAAAGGCGGAGAGTACCTCAACTAAAGTTCGCGTGGTTTTCAATGCCTAAAGTGCAACCGCTAATGGGAAAGCTTAAATGACGTCCTTCTACCAGGCCCAGTACTGCAATCAGATCTTCCGATACTGATTCTACGCTGGAGATTATACAGATATGTTTTCAACAGTGACATTGAGAAAATGTACAGACAAATCTAGATAAACGATAACCAGTCGTCTTTCGGGCAAACCCGAACGAATCAACGAGCCTATATGAATTAAAGACGGTTACGTGTGGAATAAACTGTGCTCCTTACCTGACGATAAGGACACTGTTGCAGTTGGCCGATGACGTAGAAAGCTCGCATCCAATAGCAGCTAATATTCTGCGAAAATGCATGTACGTAGATGACGTACTTGCAGGAGGACACAGCATTGAATCTACCATAAAGGCAAGGGGCGAAATTTCTACGATACTGCGGTCACCAGGTTTTCCCTTACGAAAATGGACGGCCAACTGCGAGGATGTAATAGCAGACATCCCAAAAAAGAATCTACTAAGCGAAGATTTTTTGGAATTCGAACACCAGCACAGTTAAGGCTCTTGGAATAGATGGAACGCCCATTCCGATTATTTTTACTTCCTAACAAGACCAATGGAGCATAGTGACACAATCACTAAAAGGTCGATATTGTCTTCCATCGCCAATCTGTTCGACCCGCTAGGATGGCTTGCGCATATTGTAATAGTAGCCAAAATATTGATGCAAAACATTTGACTGGAAGGCACAGATTGGGATGAACCTGTGTCTTCAACTACTTTAGAAAAATGGCAAAATTTTACCAAACACTACCGCGAGATTGAGAGGATTAAGATACCGCGTTGGGTCTATTTTTTGTCCCACCCATGACGTCGAAGTACATGGCTTCTGCGATGCTTCAGAAAAAGCGTATGCAGCTACGGTATACTTACGGGTTAAGCAGTGTAGTGAAGTTCTAGTGAATCTGCTGGTAGCAAAAATAAAAGTTGATCCAGTTAAAACTATTTCCCTGCCCCGACTAGAACTCTGCGGCGCGGTATTGCTCGCCGAAAGCATTGAGTCGGTACTTGGCAACCTACCACTAGGACAGGTACAAGTACACTTATGGACAGATTCCACAATTGTGCTTGCATGGATACGTAAACCTCCATGTTCGTGGGCAACGTTCGTAGCACATCGTATAACCAAAATTGTCGACAAAGTCGGAAATACGGACTGGCTTCATGTGGAGTCGGCATCAAATCCAGCAGATATGGCAAGCAGAGGAGTTCTCGCCTACGAATTAGTCGATTACACTCTGTGGTGGCATGGCCCTTCTTGGTTGCAAGAAGACAAAGAAAATTGGCCAAGATAAGAGAAAAGCTATAACACCAACATCGAAGAAAAAAGGACGCATTTATGTGCAACCCTAACAATAAAATATTTTGATGAAATTCTCGATAGGTTTTCAGATTTACCGAGAGCTTTGAGAGTATATTATGAGATTCTACCAAAGCACTCATCCGAACAAAAAAGCTTCCTTTCGAGCAGAGTCTTGTTTGGTTTCATCCGATGAAATTAAGGCAACGACAAAACGCTTAATAATCATTTACCAGAAGCAATACTATAGTGATCACTATTCTAACCTAAAATCAAAGAAACCCATCTATAGAAAAAGCGAAGTGCTACCCCTTAACCCTTTCTTAGATAAAAATGGGATTATGAGGACTGGAGGTCGTCTTAGCGCATCGCCAGATTTAGCGTTCAACGAGCGTCACCCAATAATCCTTCCTTATAAGTGCCGATTGGACCGTCTTTTTGTCCAATTTATCCATAAAATCTCCTTGCATGGCGAGAATCAATTAATGCTGCGTCTCATTCGAACGCAATACTGGATTCCCCGAGTCAAAAATATGGTAAAGTCAGTCATCCATAATTGTAAGGTCTGCACAATCCACAGATATCAAACCCAAACGCAGCTTATGAGAGTGCTTCCTCAGGAACGCACCTCATATTCGCGTGCATTTACAAACACGGGTGTAGATTTCGCAGGACCTTTCGATATCAAAAACTTCCGCGGCAGAGGTTGTCGCATCTCAAAGGGTTACGTCTGCCTGTTTGTGTGTTTCGCCACTAAGGCTATACACTTGGAAGCCACCAATGACCTTAGCACTGCATCTGTTTTGGCAGCTTTTGCTAGGTTCATAGCCAGGAGAGGATGCCCAAAAAATGTTTACTCCGACAATGGCACCAACTTTGTCGGAGCTTCGCGCCTCATGTGGGCGGATTGTGGGAAGCAGGGGTAAAAAGTTTTAAAACCCATTTTAAAAAGATTTTTTCCGGCTACAGTTACACATTCGAAGAGTTCACAACTCTTTTAGGCCGAATCGAGTCATGCCTTAACTTCCGTCCGTTAAGCCCCTCTTCGAATGAGCCTTCCGACTTGGAGCCTCTTACCCCCGGGCACATCCTAGTAGGTGGACACCTATTAGCTCCACCTGAACTAGAAGTCAACGAAAGCCCTGCCTCAATCATAAACCGATGGCAGAAACTTAAAGCCGTACATCAAACATTTTGTAAAAGATGGAAGGCTGAATATCTGCTGGAAATGCAGAAACGCACAAAGTGGAAACATCCACAAACTAACATCAAAACAGGAGATCTTGTGGTTATAAAAGAAGATAATCTACCGCCTAATATGTGGAGATTGGGAAGAGTCATCAACCTACACCCATGATCGGATAACCAGGTACGCGTCGTCGACATCTATTCTACGAAGCGACAAACCAGGAGACTAATAACGAAATTGGTACTGCAGCCCTCCATCGAAAATACCGCTACTTCCCATAACCAAGGATAAGTACTTAAAAAAAAAAATAAACGATCATAAATAGTAAGTGTAGTACCAGAAAATAAAGAAATCTGCTCTGCCATTTTTCTAGCAATAAAAGTACTTAACTTGAAAATATAACGATGTATTACCTACGACGATGGCGTAGAGAAATAAAGAATTCTGCGAAATTATTTTTCGTACATGCAACAAGTATTGGTAATTTGGTACCCGATACCCGTACAAAATTAACTGACAAACTAACCAATAGTTTGGAGTTAATTTTGAAAAGTGGTCATTTTACACCCGAAACTATTTCAAAACTAACTGACAAACTAACCAATAGTTGGGAGTTAATTTTGAAAAGTGGTCAATTCATTCGAGTTAATTTTCCGGAATTTATGACCGATTGTCAAAAATCAGCCCAGTTCCACCCTAACATTAGTTGTGAAAACCCTAAACCCTAAACCCTAAAAACCCTATCCACTAACTAAATTTCTGAGCGAAAAGAAAATTTGCTTTCAATGAAAGAAACATGCAAGAAACTAAGAGAGCGTAAAACCAATAAGAAGTTGCAAGTTTTTTTTTTATATACTTTAAATATTTCGATACATTTAAACATTTTGTATATTTAAATATTTTATCATTTTCCAAATTTTAATCTGTATTCCACTTTTAATCAACTCAATAATTTCAATCAGTTTTTATCCAACTTGCAAATTCTTGCTAGTACTTAGATCTTTCCAATTTATCCGGTAAAAAAAAAAAAAAAAATTTGGAGAGATCTAAGTACTAATATTTACCCTATATACATAAAACTTTTAAATATACATATGTATAAGAACAAAAAATAAAACAATTGCTTGCTTATGAACAGCTCCACTGGTGTCCCGCTCCTCACGTCGTGGATATTATTCAATTTGTTCACCTGTTGGGAAAGGAAACAAATTAGTTTCAGTGTAAAAAATTGATTTGACAACACAAAAAAAAAAATCAATCCACATTGATACTTTACAACCTCCTTTTTGCTTCCGGTCATCATCCGCCATCTTCGCATGACATACCCCTCCTCCCTCCGACTCTGCCCTCGCAATCGAATGCAACACACCACCATGTGCATGCATATCGATATACATACATACATATGTATGTACCTACTTATGTACGTAAAGACTCCAAAATTTATGTACAAAAAATTATTCTATTGTTATTATTATAAATATATCAATACCACTTACCTGATCATCGTCGTCGTACACATGCATGCGTCCACCATTGCAATGAATGCGATGTATGCATATGGTACGACATGCACTGTTATCCAGCTGCACATGGAGTTCGTTGCCAACATCCAAATTACTACGTGCTCCATTACAAGCATGCTTGTACAATCATGCCTTTTGGTCCCGACGACGAAAATTCGGAAGATTCCACGCAATATAAAATCAGCTAAGCACACGGAAAGGCAAAACTGCTGAAAATCAAATTTTTCAAAGTCTCGCCTCGCCACAAAAAATTGAACTTCGAAAAATTCTTTGTGCGTCGAATGAAAACTACATATGTATTATGTAGTGCACCAAGCACTACCACAATAAGCGCGCACTAATCACTAAACTTTTTTTCAAAATTTTTTAATTAATCTACAACTTTTTTTTACTACCTACTTATTCCTTAATTTCAAAATAAGCAAAAAATTCCACACTCACTCGCGGCTGAAATTCACGTATAAATAATTTTTGTAACACATTAAGTTACCGGTTGGCCCTGTGGTCAGCAAATTAAGCACAGTGGCATACAAACTGGTTGTGGGTGGTAGGCCAGATTACTGACCTACCTCACCACCATCAAATAACTAATGTACAAAAAAACAAACAAAAAACAGAATGTTGAGCCATTTCATGGTGGGGGGCACTTTCCGCGATTACAAAAATACAAGAATATGTAGTTCATATCAATTTTTATTTGTTTTCAATTTCTTTTAAACATCCTATGCCGTCAGGTGTTAGGTCACTACACTGGCCAGTCCATCAGGTGTTTTACGATATATGCAAATATATCGTAATGCCATATACGTTCTCAACTGTGGAACATAGCCAAGTCCGCCACCTTTAAGTTAGGCACCATTTACCGATGGGGCGCAAGTGTACTGATTCGATCACACCCAAATACCATTTTTACAGTAGGTGATGAAAGTTTATGGACACTTGGCGCATAAATACAATGAATTCATAAATACATAAATACATAAAATTTATAATGAAATACATACATACATATATATATATGGACACACATTTTTTTTGTGCTTTCATTATTTCATGAAACACATTTCTTTTTTTTTTAATTTTTTCTTTGGTTATTTTTTCTACATCACTTGCCACATAATATTCCACCACATTAATCGATAAAATCAAAATAAATACACAAAACTTTTAGACCGTGGGCCGATTCACAGCGACGCGCAACAAAACGGAGCAGCGTGCCGTACGTTTCGACCACGGCATAAGACTTTGCCCGATCTACCGAGCCAAGTCTGCGGAAGAGAGGCTGCGGGTGGTATCAATCCACCACTACTGTGCGAACTGCCTGTCGCCTCTCCATAAACAGGAAATCTGCAGCAGCGTCGGGCGCTGCCATCGGTGCAACGAAAGACACCATACCTCACTGCATCTCCAGTTCGAAAACGACCGTCGGCCAACGATCCCGTACTGTCGATCAATCTGACCGGCCAGATGAAGTCGTGGGCACAGCAGGTGGCGGAAGCTGAAAAAGAAGAATAAGCTTCGGTGACCCAGGTGGCCCCACTCTCAGCGGGTGGAGGCTCGGAGACCCGTACTTTCCGACCTTCACTACATCACGAACGGCGAAAGCGCAGCTCGGAAACCAGTCCTTTCTGACTGCCCAGGCAGCGCTGCGTTGGATCCCGTCCATTCAGACCGCCTGCTCATGAAACCAAACGACGAACAACAGGCGTGGGAACTCGTCCTTCCCGACCAGCGCAACAGCAGCAAATGGATGGCTCGGGAACGCGTCCTTTCCGACCATCTCATAACGCAGCGAATTGGCAGCGAGTTGACTCGGGAACCCGCCCTTCCCGATCACAAAAACGACGCGCCCCATACCACTTTCCACAACAAAGGGAAGAGACGCTACAAATAGCGCGCCAACAACAACAACCAACATTCCGGTCGGGCCGTTTGCTCGACTGCACAACCGCCCCCCTCAGAAGGGCATATGAGGCTATCGCCCCTATGGGGATCGTCAAGATAGAGGCAGGCGGCCGCCTGAATTTAGTGCGGGCCTTAGTACATCCGTGCGCGCCCAGCACCATTATATCAAGCGAATTGGCATGAACGCTCAGACTTGAGCAAATTCACACGGGTCGTGGGGCGACATGCTCACTAGTATTAAGGGGAAGACGTCGCGGAAAGAATAACGGTACAAGCCATCGTCCTTCCCAGTAGGGCACAGGAGACGTGACGGAGGAGCACGGAGCGGCTCATACGAAACAAACCAAAAAACAAAAAAATATTTTTTTATCAAATATGTGATGTGGTGTGAACTGGTAGTTGGATCTTGTTGACGCTCAGGATTTTTGCTTACCGCAAGGGGGCCGGCATGTTTACGCCGCAGCGTAAATATTTTCCAACCGCCCTAATGCACGCGTCCATACACATACGCATACATACATATGCAACTGCGAATTATTCCGTAATTACCGCCGGATAATTGCTTTTATTAACTTTTCCATTCACTTCCTTCCAATAAAATTCCGGTTGACGGCAACCGTACATTTTTTCTTAACTTTCACTCTATCTCAGGATCACAGAAGCAACGCAGGTCAACTACCGATTCACACCCCAGGTAAACCAACATTCTTGTATATCTCCATATATACAGTTGAATAAATTCTCATTAAAATTAAAACTAAACCAAATCTTTCAATTGCTTTCCAAATATCCAACTGTGCGTCTGGACATTTGTACACAACATACATATGTATATGTGTATAACCAAATAATGTTAAGGGAATGGTGGGAGACACTATAACACACCCACCCTTTGTTTGAGGCTCCGACGAAATTATATTATTTTTATTGGGGTATTTGTAGTGGTTTAATTTTTTAATTGTAGGTTTGGAGTATATGTTGATTGTCTGTTCTTAGAGAGGTATATAAAAACAACTAAGATACATATTGATATGATAATTGAGATATCTATGCCATAACTAATTATTTTTGAGTTTTTATTTGTATGCAGTACTTGTTGCAGTGTTTTTTCGTGCTCTATTTGTTTTAGATAAAAAGATTCAATTTTTATGTGTGCTAGTGTTGTATTACTAGTGTCTTTAATTTTTGTTATAAGATTATTTATTTTAACATTGGTAAAAGTTTTATTCAACATGTTTATTTCACAATTTTCAAATTTGACTAAACAATTTCCTGTAATTCTCAATTTAGCCTTGTTACAATTATGGGATATTTTACTGTTAAAGTGCTTAAGAACTAATATTCCAGCAATTATTTCGATTATTTCTTGTATATTTGCTGTTTGCATTTTGCAATTAGCTCTTCAAAGTTGGTATAACTGTCGAAGTCTGTGATTAGTTCAAGTTCGGTTTGGCTTAGAATATCTGTGGGGATGATTCCCAGTTTCCCGGAGAAAATAATCTGTCCGATGTCGTCTACATGATGCCGTAAGAGTGAGATGTCATTGTTAATCTGGTATATGTGTGCTATAAATGTTATCTCGTCTTCTATGGTTGAAATTTTATTTCCTACAGTATTCTTGAATTTAGTTAAGTAATCCCCGATAGTGTTTCGCTGATAGTTTATGTGATTAGTTATGTTCTGGATTTGGGCGTTCATGACATTGTTCATATAAGTTAGTTTGTTCATCTTGTTTGCTAAGTTTTCGTCGCTTGCATGTAGCAATTTAAAAGCTTTACTTATTTGTTCTTCATCGTCGCTGTCCATTGTACCTGCAATCATTTTAAGGCCTTTACCTACAATGTTTAAGAGAGCCCGTTTCTTACGGAAATGTGGGTTAAGATTTTCTATGTTTGCTCTTAATAGGATAAAGTTCTTGTTTTCTGTATTTATTAATTCTTTTGATTCGCTACTGGATGTCTTTAGGAGGTCAATGTTGGTTTTGAGTATTTCCATAGTTCGCTCATATTCTGTGGTGTTTATTACGTGCAGTACCTTTATGTAGTGTTCTACTATTTTGGTTTCCCCTGTTTTTATTGGTATGTATCCGTTATTGTTCGATAGGTCTTGTAAGTCGATAGTTTGAGCCTTAAATGTTGGAACAATTGTTACCATTATTATGATCCATTTAATCGTCTAAAACAGAAAATGTATTTATTTAATTGAAGCCTTTATTTTGGGGTTATTCTTGTCTTGGTATTTCTTCTTAGGTCTAACGTGAGCTTTATAATATTTATGTTCAGTTCCTATCGTTTGTATGTGGTCATTGTCTATTTTTTCTGCATTAACTTTCCTGCATTTTCTGTGATTTTTCCCTCCTCTTATCTCTTTAATATAATTTGGTCCGCCTCCTAATTCTATATCTTTCCGATTTTCATTCAACTTCTGAATATATTTTTCTTTCTTTGCGTTTATAAGATCACGAATTTCAATGTATCTACCCTGACGTATTTTGCCATTTACAAAATCAATCGGCTTGATGCCGGTCGTGCTATGTGTGGTGTTATTGTAGAAACCTATTATTCTTATCATTTTATCTTCCATACTTTCGTCTTTGTTTTCCTTATCGTGCCTTAGCAAGCGTATATGTGCATTGATTGTGTTATGTAGTCTTTCAATGTCGGCGTTAGACGTATGATTTTTTTCGGTGTTATTATAAGTAAAACAAATCTTACTTACTTCATTGACGCTATAACCGCCTAAGTGATTTTGGCCGAGTTCAACAAATTGCACCCTATGGGTGTTTTTTCCGCCGCACCTCTAGCCAATCGATCGGCCTCCTCGTTTCCCTCAATGGCTTTGTGACCAGGAACCCAGAGGAGCTGGATGTGATTGTGGGTTGCTAGAGAGTTGAGTTTTTCTACACACTCAAGCACCAATGAGGATCTGATCTCATACGAGGATAGTGCCTTGAGTGCTGCTTGGCTGTCACTTGCAATGACTATCCGCTCATTGCGATAGTTCCTTTTTAAGTTTACCTGTGCACACAGGAGGATGGCGTACACCTCCGCCTGGAAGCTGCTTGGCATCTTACCCATTGGCACAGACAGGTGTGTTCTGGGACCGAAGACTCCGGCCCCTATACCCTCCGGAGTCTTTGATCCATCCGTATATCAGTGCAGGGTGCTTGCCCGGAGGTGTTCCTCAGGTGAATGCTCAGCTTCTCCATGTTTTTGGATGATATAATCTTACCCTTCCCATGACCTTCCCTAATTATGTTAAGTAGGGCTCTATTGGCAGACTGTTCTATGTTAATGTGCAGTGGTGTAAGGTCCACTATCACTTCCAGCGCCCCCGTTGGACATGAACGCATTGCTCCCGTTATGCATACACATACCAGCCGTTGGAGCTTGGTAAGCGATTTCCTCACTGTTGACAGCGATGCCCTTGAGACCCATGCCACTTCACCATTCGTTACTATCGGCCTGACTATCATGGTGTACATCCATCTAAGTATGTTCGGGCTGCATCCCCAGGATTCTCCCGCTAGACGTCTGCACACCATTATTGCCTCAGTTGCTTTGGATGCTGTTGCATCTATGATTAGACCCAGGTATTTCACCTTGCTTACCACAGGAACTTGAGTACCGTCCAATGAGATTGTTCTCATTGCTGGTAGCTTCCTTTTTGTAGAGAAATGTATAATGGCTATTTTCAGTGGATTAATATTAAGCCCCACTCCAGCGCACCATGCCTTTGTCAGGTTTAGTGCTCTTTGCACAATATCGCATAATGTGTTCTCGTACTTGCATCTAGCTATAACGACAATGTCGTCTGCATATCCTTGGCAGCGAATTTCATTATCGGTTAGTTTTTGTAGGAGTTCATCTACTACAAGACTCCACAATAGAGGAGATAAAACTCCCCCTTGTGGGCAACCTCTACTGGTTTTCAGCTGTATAACCTTGTCCGCTACACTAGTTTCCGCCGTTCTAGTCTTAAGCAGAGCTTCTACCCATCGACAGATGGGCGCTGGTACCCGCCTTCTCTCCAACGCCTTGCATACCGTATGCGAGGCGTTATCGAAGGCGCCTTCTATGTCCAGAAATGAACATTATACGGTCTCCCCAAACGCGCTCTGTATCTACGTTGTTGGCTGGTACAGGGCATTGTCAGTGGACCTTCCCGCCCTATACGCATGCTGACTGGAATGTAGTGGCTTCCGCCACAGAGCGTTTGACCTGATCTCATTGTCTATGACCTTCTCCATTGTTTTCAGTACAAAGGAGGTTAGGCTTATTGGTCTGAAGGACTTCGCCAAGGAGTAGTCCCTTTTCCCAACCTTTGGTGTAAATATTACCTTGGCTCTCCTCCACACAGTTGGAATGTATGACAATGCAAGGGAGTCCCTCATTATCCTTACCAAGTGTGGGATAATCTGATCGCCTCCCTGTTGCAATAGTACTGGCAAGATACCATCCACCCCCGGAGATCTATATCGTTCAAACGACTTCATGGCCCATCTCACTGAGTGTTACGTAAATAAGTTATTAGCTAGTTCCCAATCAGATTGTGATGGTCTCATTTTCCTTATATAGGACTCAGATTCAGACGCACATGCATCAGGGAAGTGAGTCGACAACAGAGCCAGCGCTCTTTCCTCTTCACTAGCCGTATACGTGCCATTAGGTAGCTGAATAGCTAGTCTGGTTTCTACCTTGTCTTTGGCCAGCGCTTGCCGCTGCCGGCGTGGAATTGTTGTCTTCACAGAAGCTTCTAAAACTTTCCCTATTAGCTTTCCTGATTTCCTTACTGTATGCTGTTAGACTAGCTGCATACTCTTCCCTGCATCCATTGAGCTTAGCTCTGTTAAAAAGCCTTCGCACGGTTTTGCGTAAGGATGAGAGGAGCTGAGACCACCATGGAGTCTTGGACTTCTCCTTCGGTTTGGTTTCAGGGCAGCTGCAGTGGAAGGCATCAATGACAACGTCATTGAATCATCGCACGCAGTTTTCTAATTCTATACAGTCTGTCTTCCTTTGAATTTGCCCTTTACTAGGCAAATTTAGGCTTAATGTGTTGCTGAACTTCTCCCAGTTCGTTTTCCTGGGGTTCCTGTTTGGATTACTGTTCGTTATCATAGCGCTCAGCTTAAACTGGATGATTCTGTGATCCGACAACGAGGGTTCTGAGGAAACTTCCCACTGCGAGATCAGATCGTCAGCCAGTTCGCTGCTGAGTATTATGTCAAGTACTTCCTCTCTAGCTCTGGTAATGAATGTTGGTCTGCGCCCAACATTATGTCTACTTAGATCACTGCTTATAATGTATTCTAATAAGGACTCACCGCGTCCGTTGTATCGGTGCTGCCCCACTCCACATTGTGCGCGTTGGCATCACAACCAATAATTATCGGCAGCTTTGCCTTCTCGCAGTGCCTTATTAGTTCCTCGAACTCTTTTGGGGATATGGTGTTGTCCCCAGTAAAGTAGGCGGCCGCTTAAACCACGTTCATGGAGCTTTTGTCTACCTCCAATCTTGTCTGCACCGCTACCAGGTCCTGCGTTAGATATTCTGTAATGCAAAAGTATTCAATATTGTTCTTAAGCACTATACAAGCTCTAGGCCTCTCAGATGAGAAATCCCATATTACCTTATTATTGGTTTCTTTCAGTCCCCTTACCTGGCCCTTATTGACCCACGGCTCCTGCACCAGTACTATGCCCAGATCTTCCGAGGCAAGCTCGAGTTTGCTCAAGTCGAGCCCCTTGATTAACTCTTGAGTAGAGGGAACCTCTGTGCTATCCTGAGCAGTGTTTCTGGGAGGAGGGATGGTCGATATAGACGGCGCAAAGGTTTGAGGTTTTAAAGAGGAGTCCTCGTCACCCTGCACCTGCTTCGAAGCTGCCTCGGCCTTATAGTAACATAGTTGAACCTGTAGTTCAGCCGATAACCATCCCTCCTCATTCTGTTGAAGGACTCCTCATCTACACCAACGACTAGTCGTATACCGGTGTCCTCCACGTTACTGCTCATTATTCGCCAAGCCGAGGTATGGATTCCCTCATTTTGGGCGTTTAGCAGCCCAATGGCATGCTCGATGGGCTTGTCCGCACTCCTCGGGAGGAATACCATCAGCGTGTGCGTAGGAGGTATCTCCTCTCCTCTCCTCGTGCACAGCTTCGTGCCTTCCCAGGCTCCGAGTGTGGGCGTTACTTCCGCAAGCCATGTTGCAGTGTTCTCATCTTTGCAATTTACCAGTAGCAGCCTGGCCGAAAGTAAACTCCACCAAACGCAAGCGGGTGAGTCCATCCCTTGAAAACCTCGTCCATTATTGCCTCCTGCAGATTTGTCAGGTCCTCTGAACTCAGCGCTACCGCCGGATAGTTCTCGGGCAACACCGCCAGCTGGATACCTTTGAGGGCATCCGACTAGCTGGTGGGATGTCTAGTCCCAGCCGCCCGGCAGCACTGAATCCTGAGTTCCCTCCTGACCTGCCGAGTTCGATTGTGGAGGGGTGGGTGGGCCCGCTGCCTTTTGGAGTTAGGTGCCTGTGGTGTAATTTGCCCGCTTCTCGGCTTAATGGCTGGAGAAGGTTGTTCCTTTGAGGCTGGTGGTTTCCCGCTTCTCCGCTTTACAGCGGGCGCGGATCTGTGCTGTGCCTTAGGTTCCCCGCTTCTCCGCTCATCTGCGGGTGCGGGTTCGTTCTCTATTCTCATCCTCAGTCCAGCCATCTCGCGACCTGTTTCAGGAGGCTTTCCCTGCTCCAGGTACCTTAGATACCACTTGATGCCCGACCCGGAAAGCCCAGATCTCCTACGGTCATCAAGGGCTCCTGGCTCCCCCGGAGAGGGCAGAGGTGGTGGTTTGCCCCTTCTGGGCCTGCGCCTTCTAACCACCCTAAAAGGCTCGCTGGGGTTTGGACTAGGGGATCGGTGCCTCTTTGATGATGCTGGGGATGAGGAGCGCTTACTGGAGGCAGATGCCTCGCTTGTTGGCTCGTGTCCAGCTTTGCCTGTGGTCATATTCCCACTGGGTACCTTCTCCCGGTGCCTCGCTACATCCCTACTTGTTGAGGGCCCGTCACTATCGTCTCGAGCGTGCTCTGCGAAGAGGGCTGTCTCTGCAGGGGAAAGGTCTGCGGGGAGGGGATTTTCCCGTCTCCCTTTTTTGTTGCTGCTATTGTTTGTGATGTTTTTGTTAATGTTGTAGTCGTTGTTTTTTGTTTGTTTGTTATTCATCTCGTTCTTACGACCGCTTTCTCGCCGAGGCAATACTGACGATCTATATTTAAAAATTGGCGAACTCTGATCGTCCGCCGCGCCATCGCCCCTTGTCGCGGTAAGGCCACCGTTACTCCTCGATTCGGCCCTGTGTCGATGAGGCGCCGTTATATTACAACCGGTTGTCCTCCTGGCTGCAAACCGTCCAATGAGCACGGTGTCGCTTAACTCCCTGGATTAGGAGCTGGCAGTTCTTGGTCATCGTGCTCAAGCCGTATCTACCATCCAGTTGAGGCATCACCTGTCCGACCGTGCCCCCTCTCGATGGCAGGATCCGTTTTGTGCTTCGATTAAGCCCCTGCACCACGTTAAGGTGCCTGCCCTAGCAGAGGAGGGCGTCCTCTTCCTCTACCACCACCACCATCTGTCCCCGCGTTGCATACTTTCAGGACTGGAGCGTTTTCGTCTATTCGCTGGACTATGTCTATATCGCGGTAAAGACTTTTTTATCCGATACGAGGAGCAACGAAAAATAAAACAACTGGTTTGAAGTTCTGTCAACAAAAAGCGGTCACTACTTACTTTCTTAAATACTATCATTTTGTTTATTGCAGCTATAAAAATACAAATTGATACAAAATAATTCTTAAGAAATTTGTTTGGTGCATTTTGTTAATTGTTGCATTTTCGTTTGCGGAAATGCACCTGAACAAAGTGTAACAATTCTTTGGAAAAAATACAATTAATAAAGTTATTGCTGCATTTTTTGTTATTGGAAATGCAGCTAAAAAATACAAATTGATACAAATTGATTGTTAAAAATAAATATAATAATTCCTAAGAAATTTGTTTGGTGCATTTTGTTAATTGTTGCATTTTTGTTAGCGGAAATGCACCTGAACAAATTGTAACAATTCTTTGGAAAAAAAATACAATAAATAAAGTTATAAATATATACATTAAAATTCTTTGGAATTAAAACTTCTTTGCAGCGGATAAAGTATTGAAAATAATTATTAAACTTCTTAAGAAGTAAAACAACACATGTACATATATGTTTATGACCAAATAATGTTAAGGGAATAGTGGGAGACACTATAACAGTACATCCGACAATGAGAAAGTATCGCTCTCCAACGGGCAGAGAGAATTCCTCGGTAGCTATCTATGGAAGGCTATTGGAGAGTCGATAGACAAACCACGCGTTGAAGGAATGCGCGAGGGTATCATTAAGATACAGTGCTCTGGTAAAAGCCTTTGCTTGAATACCAGGTCCAAACAGGAAATCAAGTGAGGCTCTGAAACCTATCGGTGTACAGAACGAAGACCTGAATTCAATTTCAATTTATTTCTTTTGTTTTCGTACATAGTAAAACTAAGTCTTAAGGAAGTACATCTTCTTGTCATTTTAAATAACAAAATTTTTAGACAAATAAAGAGTGATTCTTTTAGACGTGTGGTTTTTAATGAGGCAATCCTTTTTTTGGAGTTGGTCTCTTTGACAGCTGTGACTAGATTTATACCCAGGCCGGTTTGCCATTTCATAACGAATACTTACTCCAGAACAACGTTTGCAAATCGTGCAAATTTATTACCAAACCGAGATGGCCACCAATCCCTATTTTCACAAGAAAATTTTATCCAGCGAAACGTCAAGCTGTGTAGTTGCAATTTTTTCTGTTCCGTGCTATTTATATAAATAAGTCTAATTTTAATTACTTATATTTAAATATTTTGTGTGAGAAATCAGTGCCAACACTTTGTTGATCGATCTAAGATAAGTTCAAACATATTTGGTTTGCATCTGCTATTGTTTTGATTCAATTAAATTTAATAACTCATTTAATTGCCGAGTCATATTTTGCAATTGTATTTGTTGTTAATTGGCTTTGTTTGTTCCTGCAGTTGTTTTTGTGCGTGCATATTTGTTTTGCTTTGTACTTTACTCATCTCTTTTGCTTTCTCTTTTTTGTCACAGCTGTTTGCGTGTTTATTAAGTGTCACAATGCAGTGTACCTAAAACTGTTCGTTTTATAGCTTCAAAACTTTAATCAATATTTTGTTTTATTTTAACTCACACTTTTCTTTGATCTAATATGGCTTGCATATTTGCACATTGTCAAATTAAAAGTGAGTCCGAACGCTATGTGTCGTGCTGGCTGTGTGATGGGTTGGCCCATATAAAGTGTGCTGGATTGACAGGTAGAGCAATAGACTCAATTAATGATGGCAAAGGCTTACGCTGGTCATGCTTAAATTGTAGATGGACCGAAGTTGATCTTTTTAAATGCTTTAAACATACTAGGAACGGGTTTTCTGAAGTTGGTAAGGAGCTTTCGGTACTTACCGAAAAATTTACTTTTTATGAGAATTTGTTTAAGTCGTTTAAATGCTTAAATGATTCATCTCCTGTCAATAACTCTTATCGTGAAAATAAATGTAAACGAGTTGAGAGTCCGTCTAAAAGTCCGTCTGATTCAGTGATTTTAAACCCAACTCCGGCCGTTATTCCAACTTTCGATGCTCTTCTAAACAATTCATTCTGGACGATCGGGGCGTTTGTCCACGAATTCGAGTACAAACCTTATATAAATGACCAAAATGTTGTAAAGATTTCTCGTCAAAACACTGAGCCAAAAAACTGATTGTTAAGTCTGATTTGAGTATTTATTATCAAAATGTAAGAGGTTTGAGTGTTTGACTTTGTTGACTTGGGAGTTACAATGGACTCCAAACTTAATTTCAATAGTCATGTTAATGCTATAGCTAATAAGGCTAGAGGGATATTTGCCTTTATAAAACGATGGTCAAAAGAACTCAAGGACCCATATGTAACAAAGGCTCTTTTTACAACTTTAGTAAGACCTATGCTAGAATACGGTTCGATAGTTTGGAACCCACGTTATCAAGTTCACATTGATCGGCTGGAATCAATTCAAAAACAGTTCTTACTTTTTGCCCTAAGAGACTTTAGATGGGATTCTCGGCTTAATCTTCCTCATTATATTGATCGTTTGAAGCTAATAAATCTTGCTACTCTTTCCAGCCGTAGAGAAATGCTAGGCATAATATTCATTACTAAACTACTCACAGGGTCTATCGCAAGCACATTTCTTATTGCCGAAGTTAAACTTAATGTTCCTTCTCGGATTTCAAGACACTTAAAACCTCTTTATTTAAAACAGTGTAAAACCAATTATGAATTAAATGAACCTTTCCGATGTTTATGTCAAGATTTCAACTGTCTTTCCAGCACTCTTGATATTTCGGCCTCACTTTTCACCATAAAAAGAGGTGTACTGTCCTTTCTCAATAAATGATTAACGGCGGTATAATATATATTTGATTCAGCTGATGAAGTTTTTTTTCTGTAGCTGAGCAGTTTTGGATCTCGACGCTTAACAAACTTTTTCTTTTTAACAACTCGGCACAAAAAAAAATTATAAAAAAAAAGAAAAAAAAGATCCGTACGTCATGCGGACTGTGCCCCTCGAGGGTAACCGTTGGGCTTATTATAAAAGAAGCTCACTTCTGGTTGAAGTGGTACGTTAATGAATGAAATTGTCGCATTTGGGGTGTTGATAATTCATGCCATTGTTGAGATATTATATCCTCAAAAAGTTACTGTTTGATGTGCTCTAGGGGCAGAAGGAATCATTGATTCCTATGTATCAAGCTGGCCAGTCTATGGGGAATGCTATAGAGCCATGGTTAATAACTTTTTCGTTGCTGAATTCTAATTCCATGTTGATGTGGACGACCTATTGTTTTAACAAGACGGTGCTACATGCCATACAGCCAACAGGGTCTGTAGAGTGGCCTCCAAGATCGTGCGATTTAACGCCGCTGGACTAATTTTTGTGAGGTAATGTGCAGTCGCTTGTCTACGCAGATAAGCCCGAGACGATTGACACCTGAAAAGATAATATTTGGAGCGTTATCGCTGACATACGGCCCCAATTGCTGCAAAAAGTTGCTAAATCCACAAAGCTAAATTCTTGAGCAAAACCTTAAAATATATGCGTTTTATTTCTTCTTTCAAACCACATTTAAAATTATTATGTTAGTAACTAAACTAAAGTGTCGGGAAATTTACATAAACTTTTTGTAATTATTTGAATCAAATTTCTTTCAATTAATAATTTCAATTTAATAACTTTATGTTAACTTTCCCAGAAAAAACTAAACGTATTGGATTTTGATCAAAACCAAAGAAAAAGGTGAGTGCGAAGACGTGAAGTAGGTTTAGTCGCCGAATATTTTGTCTTCCAACCCATTCCTGCATAAGAAATTTGAGTAAATTGTCTTTAATAGTTAATAAATATAATTTCTTTTTATTTTTGTAAATTGCCGTTAGATGAAATGCAATGTGTGTAACCAATTAGATGAAGTTTAGTGACTTTGTATCAGATTTACTAACTTTCTCAAAAGTAGGCGGTGCCACGCCTATTTCCAATATTGTTCCAAGTCCTGTGTTTGCTAAGCAGCCCCATTTTGCATATATTTGCATAAATTTGAGCAAATTCTGTTTAGTAGTTATCGCACTTCGTTTGAGTTTTATAAATTATTCTCATATAATGGGCGTGGTTTTTTTCAATATCTGTAGAGTTTGTTTTTTTGTTATAAAATTTAGTAGAGTTTGGCGAAGTAGTTTTGGAAATACACCTTTTTCTTCTCAAGTGGGCGGAGCTACGCCCATTTAAAAATGCACTCGCTTTAGCCCGAATCTGGAGCCGAGCAAGTTCTTGCAATACCAAACTACCTCGAGTCCAAGACAATGTGTATACGAAGTCTCGTTCACCTAGCGGACAGACATTGCTTAATCGGTGCCGCTATTCATTCTGAGCATTTTATTATATACATACATACATGTGAAAATTTAGACTAAAATTTTTTTTTTGGAAAAACATATTTTTTTTCGCGTTCTATATTGAAAATTAATCGACCCGTATTTTTTTATTTTAATATGATACTTAAAATTTTCGAGAAATGAATATTCGAATTTTTGAAATCTTGAAAAAAGATGTTTTTTCAGTATTCCACAGTAAAAAAGTTTTGGTCATAAAAAATTCTTCCTGTGCTGAAAATTTTCGTTATTCCCTTATCTTCGCAACATAGCTAAGTAGACGCTCTGTGAGTCTTTTTTATAACAAATTAGTGTTTTTTCTTCGCCGCTAACGTGCGTAAAGATATAAAATTTCATAACTGCAGAAGTTATCATTTCTACATCGCAAATTTTTCACAGGCTATATAGTAATCACAGGCAATCATATTAAAATAAAATAAATATAAAAAAAAATAGTCCCAAATTTGGAAAAAGTTTAATTGTTTAGAAAAAAACACTAATTTGTTATAAAAAAAAGACTCACAGAACGTCTACTTGGCTGTGTTGCGAAGATAGGGGAATAACGAAAATTTTCAGTACAGGAAGAATTTTTTATGACCAAAACTTTTTTACTGTGGAATACTGAAAAAACGAATTTTTTGAAGATTTCAAAAACTCGAAAATTCATTTCTCGAAAATTTTAAGTATCATATTAAAAAATAAATACGGGTCGATTATTTTTCAATATAGAACGCGAAAAAAATATGTTTTTCCAAAAAAAATTTTGAGTGTAAATTTTGCATGGAATAACCCATATGCATTATCTATCTCGGTTGCTTTGTGCTGTTACAAACAACCCTTAGATAAACAAAGTTGTAGTACCTTGTGCACCAGTGCGGACGGGTATAAAAATTGTAAAATTACTTCAATTATACTTATATGAGTTAATACTTATATGAAAAAGTTAAGTTCAACTTCAACAAAGGAAGAAGAGTCTAAGTCTAATACTAGCGCAATTATATGCTGTATGCAATTAAAAAGTTAATCTTATATACATATAAAAACTGTTGAGTCCTGTTTGTTGAATTAATAGCATTTGCTTATATTAAAGAGCATGGAAGTAGCAGATTAGTACAGTCACCCTGTTTGGCGTGAAGAACTCGTCCTAAGTACACGTCAACATTCTTTAATGCTTGTTAGGTCGTCCTCGTCTTCGCGGTACGGGTGCTGGGCTTCCCCCCCTTTACTATGCTTGTATTTTGTTAGAGATGATACAAGATATGTGCACAGGGGAAATTGAACTTTTGTTTCGCTGCGACTTCATATGATGTTGAGCCAACTTTCCGTACAATAACATAAGGCCTCGTTTTGGAACAAATGTGAGGGTCTTTGAGGCTTTACGTAAAGTTTAAGGAGTATCTAGCACTTCGGTACCAATATTGAAGTCATCTTGGGGTCGTCTGGGATGGTCAAAGTAGTCCCTGTTTTTGTCCTGTATATGTTGTTCTGCTTCATTTGCACGTTCCAAATCTTAGAGGATTTTTAGAGGATACGGCGTGATTTGTGGAATATAGTTTTGGAATTCCACCACAGCTTTCAGATCGTGTTCAACATAGTCAAAAGTACGCAGCTCTCTTCCAAAAGTAAGGTATGCTGAGGTAAAGCCGGTGCTTTAACATTTTGCGCTATTTTTGCGGATCTTATTGCTGGTAGACTAAGATCCCATGTGTTGTGTTCATTGCCCACGAGGATCGCTAATTGCATTTTGCATGTAGTATACAACATTTTGCGAGATAGTAACTATAAACTGAACACCATTACCTGATTTCTGTTGGCGAGGAATTCCATAATGAAGAAAGACTTCATCAATCAATGTTTTTGCACACGCTTCTGCGGTTAATTCTTTTAAGGGAAATATTTCTATCCAACGTGATGTTACATCTTCGGCAACCAATATCCACTGTTACCCATCTTTTTCGTTTGGCAGAGGACCGAATAAGTCAACCGCTATGACTTCAAACCTTTGGTTGACAAACCAAAATTTGAGATTTAGAAACGGAGGCTTTAAAACGATCCATAAGACGTTGGAACTTTGCCGGTCCATTGCGTAAGCCAAATGGCACTCTCCTAAATAGAAAGATCCCAAATGGGTTAATAAAACAAGTTTTGTAAACGTCTTTATTATTCACTTTTATTTGATAATAACCGCTTCGAAGATCCAACGTGGCCATAAATTTGTACTTTTCGCTGCATGTAAACACGAACTCCACCAGTTTTCTTTGGAACCATTACAACGGATGATGCTCACGGCGATTCGAAGTCTGTGACGATATCGGCTTCTATTATCTTATTTGCTTCCGTTTTTAGCTCACGTATTGCAAACGAAAGACGATATTGCGGACTGAAAACCGGCTCATGATCACCAGTGTTGATTCCATGCTCAGCGTACGGTGTTGGTTCCCTAAAATCGCCGAATACTTCTTTACTGGCTTGAAGTCCTGCGTAAAGCTTCCGCTTCCATTGGATGTTCAAAATTGCACAATCTGTTGCTTTTAATATTTTAAAATCTATCGAATACACCCTTAAATAATCGTATGCATCTTTAAAAATTGCCTGAATCGAATATGGGGAGTAATTATTCGTCGAAATTTCGGGATCGTAGTTCTGGCACTGAGATACGTCTACTTGGTCCGAGCGTGGTTTGTCCGTAGTGACAATCGCACAGTTAATAGTTTCGATGAGATTTAACACTCTCGCTTCCACAAAGTGAAGGTGCTAGAGTTGATCTCCAAATACTAATACTTATGCCCCATATTTAGTACAATATCAGCCTACTCCAGAAAATCTGCCCCGAGAGGAGTACGGTTCTTATCAGCATCTGACAGCATTATGAATGGCGGCCACCAATGAATGCATACCGTTATCAGGGCTTCCTTCTAGAAACAATTCCCTCTGCTAAAGCGATGCCACAAGTAACGTTTTGGTACTTACATACAACCTTTGAAGTCTATCAAACGCTTTAAGTTTGCGCTTGCTACGCTAGTACGCACACCATTATCGAAGTATGCATGCACTGGTGCATCAAAAAGCCAGGGGTATATCTCGACCAACAATTACGGGCGATAACGAATTAAATTTATTAGTTTCGCCTGATGTATTTTTATTTAGTCAGTGTACTGAACAATTAGCTCGCGTCACGCCAAGTGCATTACACTCATAGCATGCAAACTTCGGTTCTGCAGATATGGCCGTGGCGATCGGAGCGGCATTTGCCTCATTCGCATCCGACCTTTGTTTTTTCTAACAAGTTTCACGCATATGCCACTTCTTATTACAAAAAGTACAGCGGGAGATTCTGCTGGTGCGTTGGATAACTGAGCGAATAATGCACGCTTCTTTCGGATAAAACTGTTCGTTGGTTCTCCGTTCTGGTGTTTCCTTCCCATTATTTCGGCATAAATTCTCAGTATGGACATCCCGTTATTGCGTCCCCGTCGTTACTTTTTTCCAATATTTTGTACGTTGATATCGCTGCTACGAATTCTTCTATTTTCACTGGATTGCGTTCGCCATTATAACGCGCATTGCATGTGTTGAATATACCGGCATGTACTTTCTTGCTGCCTGCCGACTTCAAAAGTTCTCGGAATTGCCCCGTTGCCATGTGGGGGTCGGCTAGAATCATAGGCTTCTTCGTAAAATTTTTAAAAAATTATAGCCGTTAGGTTGGACACCAAATGCAGAGTTGTGCTTGTTAAATTAATAACAAAGCTCCGTTGATTTTGCTTAGTGGTTTTTTTATTAAGATAAATACGAAGACAATAACATAAACGATTTCAAAAAAACGTCGATACCTAAACGAAATGTGCAAATTCTGTAAGCGCACACGTACTTTGATGAGGCTGGTTGCCAAGGCAATTTTGCTATACAACTGTTCTAAAATATCCAACTTACTAGCGACAAAGAGATAAATAGACGTTGCTATATTCTAAGTGGCAATGCCTTATTAAAATAACATGTATGTATGTGTATGCATTAGAGAACATATACGAAACAATTATTCACCATATTTTCCCAGCTGTTTCATATACATAGATATACGACATATTTTTTTTAGATCAAGGTATAAAGTGCTTTGTGAGACCAAAAACACCGTTCAATATTAAAATAAATGTCTATATTGGCGTATGTTAGTATAACATCACCTTGAAACAGTAAGCGACGTTTATTGATTTACATAAGAACAAAACAAATAGTTTGATTTAAATGTAGGTACCACACCCATCTTACGGATGTTTGATTCTTTAAGTATTCCCCTCCTAATTACATTATTTATACCAACTCTGAAAGAATTGGCGATATGATATAATAAAATATTGAATATTTTGATTGGTTATAAATTACTAAAATTTTCGAAACTGTGCTTTCTAGAATTTGACAAAGAAGTTTCGGGAATATACCTATTTACACAAAAGTGGGCGATATCATGGAGATGGCGATACCTTACCTAATCATGTCTATCAAATTTGACCATATCCATATGTACCTATCTGCTCTATTGTGGTGTCACTCCTATTTCCAAAAAAAATTAATTGCGTATATATTGTCTTCTAGTTCATTCCTGCGTACGAAATTTGAGCAAATTGTCTCCATATGAGATTTAAAAATATCGTGTCACGCTGTATGTGGTCGAACTCCTTCGAAACAGCTCGACAAATTTTTATGAAACTTCGCACGTATGTATATGTGGTAGGTATATTTTATGCTTGTGAGAGAGTTCATCCTGTTTGAAAAGTCGAATTTATTATTTAGCTTATAGTTTGGAGTTATATATACTGTGGAGCAAATATTGTTTATATAAAAAAAAATTGCGGTCGGTGGCACTGCGGTCGAGATATTTCTAAAATTCTTATTTATGAGTCGTTTTGGTTCATATTTAGTATGTTAGTGGTTATACAAGGATAAAAGTATTGGCAAAAATAAAAAAAGAAGGTGGGGCTGGAGTCGAGATACTTCGAAAATTTGTATTTATGGGTCGATTTGGTTCATATTTAGAATGTAAGATAGTTTTGCAAATATAAACGTTTATGCAAAAAAAGACTCGGTAGATGGGGCTAAAGTCAACATATTTGGAAGCATCTCTGTTATGGACCGATTTGAATCATGTTTGAAACGGATACTAATTAATGAATTAATAGTATTTTGGTTTAAAAATTAACTCGAGAGATGGCGCTGGTGAGTAGATATTTCCAAGAATAATATTTGTTGGCCTCTTGGTTCTTAAACGAATCTATTTAATTTTTTTTTGCTTTTTGTGTCGCTGATTAAATCTTTACCTTTCTGCGAGTTATGTATGTGTGATATACGAACCAAAAATGTGTAGATTTTATTGAAGAACTAAGATAATTAATAACAATGAATATTTTAAGTACGACGGTGGGTGCAGACAAAGAGTGATTATCACTGTTTTGTCCTTCTAGGTAACTTTTAGAAACAATAGTTATGCAGTAAGCGATTGATATATGTATAATCGTCAAAGTGATATTAGTTACTGTTTAGGTTTCGGCTGGCACAGGTAAAGAGTATTATCCCTTTGAAATGCTTACAGTGAATTTTGAAGTACCTCGGGTGGTCAAGAGTTATTACCACTTCCAAAAAAAAAGGATTGCCTTATTGAAAACCACACGTCTAAAAGAAGCACTCTTTATTCGTCTAGCAATTTTGTTATTTAAAATTACAAGAAGATGTACTTCCTTAAGACTTAGTTTTACTATGTACGAAAACAAAAGAAATAAATTGAAATTGAAATTGAATTCAGGTCTTCGTTCTGCACACCGATACGTTTGAGAACCTCACTTGATTTCCTGTGTGGGCCTGGTATTCAAGAAGAGGCTTTTACCAGAGCACTGTATCTCAATGATACCCACGCGCATTCCTTCGACGCGTGGTTTGTCTATCGACCCTCCAATAGCCTTCCATAGATAGCTACCGAGAAAGTCTCGCTGCCCGTTGGAGAGCGATACCTTCTCATTGTCGGATGTACCTCAACCGCATTAGCCTTGGCAGCTTTTCTAGCGAATAAACTAGAGGTGGACGATTGAGTTTCATCGGACGTTGTGGATGCTTCGGCCCTTCCTGTGCAAGAGGAAGCTGACTTACAGGCTTTTGGTTTGAATATGCAGGCACATCCAATTCAGATTCAATGACCTTAATCTTCTTGGCCTTGCGACTCTTTCCATTTGCCCGCACAGACCCCTGGCCGACATTGAAAGAACGCACCAGACCAGGCAAGTCATCGCCTGATCTGTTACGTTTCCTCGTATCCGTTTTGGGCGTGGACGCAGAAGGGGAAGATACTATGTCCGCCTTTGTTAATTCCGCGGCTACTTTCTCCCTTGGCCTCCTCCTCTTACGTTGCCTTGCGGCCAACTCTCCACCCGCTTTGGGATCATTAGTACAGAGCGTCTCCTTGCCGGCACTCTAAGCCCTTGCACTGTGACATGGTGGCGCCTTCGCAAGGGGGTTTAAATCCGAATTATACAGGAGAAACGTATATATTTTTTAATGTGCTTCAGGCTAAGAATGCTGCCTGGGAATGAAGCTCTGTTTAATTTTTATATACACCTTCTTTAAAAGTATTTGGGAAAAGAAGCCTTTAAGAGCCAATCATCTTGTAAAACGACATTAATTTGTTTAAATCAACTTTATTTGCGCTGAAACGGGTGGTATCATTCTTTCAAAACATTTGGTAAAATATTTATTGAGCCTCTTTCGTTTGATACCCATATTGCAATGTTTGCTTTAATTATATTCAATTAAAACAGGTGGTAACTCCCTATTAAACATCAATTTTATGGTAACTTGGATCTTATATAGCAATGCCGTCCAGCCGTTTGAGCCTGAAAATGTAATAACGTACTCACTCACACACGCACCCACAAACACACAAGCTTTCACATTTATAAACATTCATCGAATGTTATTACAAAATCGATGGCGACTTTACAAAAAAATTCCCCATTAGGACCTTCTGCAGGAATGAACGGATTACAAATTTGCAAACTTCCGGTGCTGCGGATCGGACGTTCTGTGCGCACATAATGAAATAGCGTTTCATTTTTATACTCGTATACGAGTATATGAGATTAAACTTATTTGCATAGACATTTTGAAGCATATTCATTTCTCAAAAAAAAACTTGTATTCGCGCTACTTGGAACAGAGCCCGTTGTAACAGAAAACATTTGAAGTACCTATAAAGATACTTTTATCCTAAACATGCATTTTATCGCCGTAACTGTGCTATTTTTTTTATAGGATCGAATTGTCAAATGGACACAAAGGCAAAAAATTTGTTGAAATCCATCCATATTGCACCAAAATTGTTAAGGTTACGGCATTCTGAATTTCAAGAAACAACGAAATTTAACCGAAAATCGAGTTTTTTTTTATTCAGGTGTAATTATTTTTAACTTTTTCTTTAGAAATGGGCACAAAAAGTATTAAAACAGTGGTTAGGTATAAAGACGTGCTAGACAGGATGTTTTGCATTTTCGCTACTTATGCAAAAATTGTTTTTCTGGAATACCTTCAAAACAAGATCCAAATAAATAAAATTAGTATTTTTTGGAAACAGGGGGCTAAAAATATCCCAATTTAACGTTCTTAGAGCTTACGCGTTTGATTGCCAATGTAACAAATAATACCAAGAAATTCGATAAATGAGATATAACTTTATTTCATTAAAATAATCTTTCCGATTACTTTATTAATGATTTAATTTTTAATCAATTGCGTACACGATGTTTATGCAAGAGCAATTGGTTAACTTTTTTTTTTTGTTAGACACTTGATTGCTAAATTTAAGAAACCGTGAGTTTCACCAGACAATCACTCCATAAAACATTAAGGCCTATTATTATTGCTTCATAAAGCCAGTGATTTACCTTCGGGAGAGAGATCCCATCACTTCCCAGTAGCACCCCGGCAACAGCAACCGATACCCTTTTCACTCTTTCCTCAATACTTGGCGAGCTCCGTCTTGCTAGGATTAATAGCGAGACCGCACCCCGCCGGCCTCTTCACGATCATGTTTAGCTAACTCTGCGTAATGTCAAACAGGGTGTCCAAAAACTTTCCCCAGACAATGAGTGCCACATCGCCCGCAATAACCGAGCAGATTCTCCTTTGCCACTAGTTCAGAATGCCTTTGATAACAACGAGCCAAAGGAGGGGTGCGAGATCTCCACCTGGCAGAGTGCCCCTACTTACCCTTCGTTGTAAGCAGGCGTGCTCGATTCTGCCAAGACAGTTCTGTCACAGAGCAGGGGATATATGAGCCTTATAATGTTCGGTTTGACCCAAAACTCACCTGAGGATACGACTATTGCCTCCGACTGGACGTTCTTTATATGCATAAAGGCACTAACTGCGAAGTTTTTGTCAACAAGAGGCTCTTCAATCACGTTAAAAACCGGGTGCAGCGCTGTTTCCACTGGCTTCCCTTTGGAGTAGACGGGCTGGCCAGACGTCAATCGCTTACGAGAAATACAATTTCTAATATGCAGATCAATCAGCTTCTCTAGACTTTTCAATAGAAGAAGAGAGGTTTATTGGTCTGAAGTCCTTAGGGGACACATGAGTGCTCTTACCTGCCATGAGAATGCACGTAACCCTCACATCCCTCTAAAGCCTAGAAATATAACCACTACCTACGCAGCCCACGTAAACTAGCGTCTATCAATGACAAGAGAACGGCTTGGCAGGAATGATGCCGTCAGATGATAAGAGAGGGGAATGGCTGATGTTGCCGGGAAATCGGGCATCGAGGAAACCCCCAGCATACTTCTCACTACTCATCGCCCAGTTTTCCAAGTCGTCTTTAGGTCATTCCAAAAGCACCGATGCGACGATCCTATCTGATAGAGGAGAGAAATAGCTCAGAGTTGCCGGGAAAGTGTGCATCGATTAGAAGCCCAAGCGACTTCTCACTACTCATCGCCCAGCTTTCCAAGAAGTATTTAAAGCATGCCAAGGGAACGGCAGTCCTCGCAAGCACACGCCTAAGCCTAGAGGACTCGTGGCACCCTTCCACGTGCTCGCAGAAGCTTCCCCACGAATCTCGCTTAGCTTTCCTTATCTTGGATTTATAAATTCTCAACCCTATCCTATACAGCTCTCAGACCGAGGGTTCTCTCCTACGTCTGATCGAAGAATTAAGCTTCGAGAGTTCTAGCCTCCACCAGGGTGTTTCGCTTTGTCCGTAGGATTCCTCAGTGGACACGAGATCTCGAGCGCTGTATTACAATCTAAGGTGAATTTCTCCACCAAGCAGGCGATTGAACTCTCTGAGCAGATTCTCCCGAGCAGGTTCTCCTCCTCCTCCACTTTCCTCAGTAAAATTTCCAATCTGTGTTCCTCAGATTCCTGTAGGGAAAATATTGATGGCGAGTATCGGCCAAGGGGAATTGAATGCACATTTGATCAGAAAAGGACTGAATAATAAGGACCCTCCAGTTCGATATTCGGGATATCAATCCAGACGAGATGAGGTCTAAGACCTCCTACCTGACCGCAGTTACAAACGTAGAGTCGCTTCCTCTATTACAAATAGACAAGTTTTCACCAAGAATAAAATCAAAGAGACTCACCCTAGCGTTGTTATCTGAGCTTCCCTAGAAGGAGTGCCTCGAATTAGCTTCACATCCAATAACGACGCCGGCCTTCTTTCTGCTCGATTCCGCCAGAGCTTTTCTCAGCAGTGTTGGAAGTGGTTCCACACCGTCGTCATGAGCCCTGTATGCGGACATGAGCCAGAATTCTATGGCACTGCCCACGAGGCTCACATCTACAATGTCTTTATTACTGAAATTAGGAAAAATTGAGTGTCTCTTAAAACGCCACTGTTCTTTTCAACTAACTTATATTTCCGTTTTTATGAATTAAATTCAAAATTGTTTATAACTCACAAAGTGCTCGTATCACTTATTGAATCCTCCAATATTTGCCAAAGTTTGCAGAAATCTAATATGATAATTCAAACTTCATTCTTTCAAAAGTGTATGTCTTGGAAAAGTTCCCACAAAGTCAACATCATTGTAATTTGGATTTTCAAGTACGCCAATGCCGGACACATTGGACTCTTTAGTATGATTCCTACTCCATAGGTTTTGCTTTGGCGGAGTATTAATTTTTGTACAAATTAAAATTAGACCATTTAAATAAAGATAATGTATATAGATATTTTCAAGCACAATAATTTCTCAAATCAACTCGTACTCACGATAGTTGGTATAGAGTCCGCTGTGACGGAGAACACTTGAAATAACAGTAAACCGACTTTTATCCTGCGATAGCAAAGTACGCCTTTATCGAAAATTCGCCATAACTATATGTTTGACTGGAACGAATTAGCACAATATGCAACAAGTCTCTTGAATTTAAACCATATCTTTACAAAAAAAAATTCTTTTTAAACATACTTTTACTTTTTCTTTAAAAATGGCCGCAACAAAATTTTCAACGGTCTTAAGGTATACAACAGTGCTGGACAATATATCATTATCAGTGGGCCTTATCATAACAACGCGCAGAAAAAATGCTGCATTTTTGCTACAAGTGGATAAATGAGTGTGATTTTTGGAACTGGGGACCCAAAATACTCCAAAAGCCTTCTCAGGACTTTGGACCAATTACAAGTTGTATATCAGTGTTATCTAACAAACATACATGTACATTTAACACAACTCAAATATTTTTATAGCAAAATCTAAAAAAAAAATACTCTATTAGTTACTCGATTAGTTATCCTATATTTCTGTTTTTATGCTTATTAAATGCATATTATTTTATATCTGAATGTAGAGACGGGATTTTTTTACCGATTCTGGATTAGAACCAATGAGACAATGTTTTTCAGAAAGCAAGTGCTTGCGTTTGAAAATATTTGCTTTAAAGCGGCGCTTCTTCCAGGAGTTACCAAAGCTTTTCAGCTTAGCTAGCAAATGGGGATATTTTAGTTTGTTGAACTCACATCAAAATTATTATGCATTCACGTTTTTATACAACATTAGTTCATTATGGTATTTGTATTAAACTACAAGGCGTTTAAACGCCTTAAGGAATCCCGGAAAAGGATTTGAATTTTCAGCCGAAAGATCATTCAATCTTCATTCTTTCAATAGTTGTCTCGTAAAAGTTCCCATAAAGTCAGCATCATAGTAATTTGGATTTTCAAGTACGCCAATGCTGGACACATTCGACCCTTTGGTATGATTTTTACTCCATAGCTTTTGTTTTGGCGGATTTGGCACGCGAATTTTCTCTGAGAATTCGTTTATGTATAAATTTAAATTAGGCCATTTAAATAAAGATAGATATTTTGAAGCACAATCATTTCTGTGTTGGACTCGCTTACATAATATTAAAAACACTATCCCTGGTTTTGTTAAAAAAAAACCAATTCACAAGCTATGTACACACTCAAAAAATTATTACTTTTTTCTCCGAAACTACGATTTTCCCTGCTGTCTAAATACAATTTAGACAATCATCATTGTCGTTTTGTAAGGAGCTTAAGGGTTGGGGCTCCTGCTATCGCTATAAAACACATAGCTCCAGTGTGTATATAATCGAACCCCAATAATCACAGATCCCTTCTGTGTTTATTTATAATTATTTTGATTAAAACCGAAGTCGATTCGTCTTTTCCTGCGATTCTTTGAATTAGTTTGAAAGTACATTATACGTGAAGTTGAATGCATACATTTTTGTTAAAAACGAATTAAAGGAAAGCTTTAGCGTTTAATTTGAATGGGAAACAGTGATTTAGCAATTACGGTAACGTTTCTGGATTTGGTACTTGAGCTGTGACTTTTGTATTTAGTGTGCAATATGGTGGGGTGCTATAAGGCCATCGGCAATAAAGCCATAATGGCTTTATTTCACATTTAAATGTGCAATAGGGCCATATTTTTGATATGGCTTTATTGCCAAACATAATTGGGCAATAAAGCCATTATGGCTTTATTTCTTTTTTTTTCATTTATATATAAACTATTGAAACCGAAATAATGTCAATTTTTTTTCAAAAAAACAACGCAACAATTGCAAATGGTGATAACGCCACTGTTTTCAACAATTCTTCGACAAATTGGACACAAAATGTTATTTTTTTTTATCTTTTGAATCTTCTGTCATATGTTTATAGCAAGATTGACAAACTTTAAAATGTTTGCATGGTTCAAACAGTAATTGCCTTTCTTCTTCGCAACATATAACACAAAAAATTTTTTGATTTTCATTTTATTTCCAATTTTTTTTTTTTTAAATATATATATATAAAAATTCCGTAAAAGGGGAATTTTCCTTTTACAAAAAGATTACCATGTACAATTTACTATATACATATGTTATAAAATTTCCCTTTTACAAAAAGATTATTATATTCATTGCGTAGCACCCCACCGTCAAATGCATGTGTGTTACCATGTACATATGTTTTGCTTTATTTTTCAATTGTAAAATATAAAACTTTGTGTTATTTCTCAATCAACTATGAAATAAGGCAAACGGCAAATTTGTATTATTATTATGTTTGTTATTTTCTCAATTTCATTTTTGTGTACTTGATTGAAATAAAAACATTAAATACTGTTATCTTTATGCACTTCTGAAATGCGAGAGGGTTGCCAATGTCATTATGACTTTATTACTCAGTTGACAGAAATATGATTATGGCCTCATGTGTAAAAAAAAGAGTATGGCTCTATTTCCCAACGTGTGGTGTAATAAAGCCATATGCCCCTATTTC
This sequence comes from Anomoia purmunda, assembly GCA_951828415.1. NCBI lineage: Eukaryota > Metazoa > Arthropoda > Insecta > Diptera > Tephritidae > Anomoia > Anomoia purmunda. The sequence continues at coordinate 52,023,801 of OX639998.1, read as the reverse complement.
CCATCTTGTTGGGAAATAAAACCATATGGCTTTATTACCGATGGCCTTATAGCACCCCACCGTGCAATATATCCTATATGTATATAAAAAGGAGTGATATTTTGATTGCCACTTTATAACTCAAGAACTGTACCAGGGACTGATCTATTCGACGAAATCGTATTCATTGTTCGATTTGGTTTAAATTTAGTAGAAGGGTAGCTTTTTTCCTAGATTAACATGCGGAGTACTTTTTTCTGGCAAGTGAGCCAGGGACCGATCTATTTGAAAAAATTGTATTTGCGGTTCGATTTTCGTATGTGTACTTTTCGTTCCGGGGAGTGAACCATGGGCCGGCCTATTCGAAAAAGTCGTATTTATGGTTCGATTTGCTTGAAATTTGGTATGTGGGTAGCTTTTTGTCTAAAATAACATGCGGAAGAAGTTGGCCAGGGACCGATCTATTCGAAAAAATGTTATTTAAGTATGTAGGTAGCTTTTTGTCAAGCCTGACACACAGAATATTTTTGTTTTTGAGAAAGTGGGCGAGGGGTTGGTATGTTTGAGTAAATCGTATTTATGATTCCATTTGCTAGAAAGTTGGTACTTAGGTAGCTTATTGCCTGTATTAACATCTATGATACCTCTTTCCGGTAATTAAAGTTTTTGATGTGTAAACATCTATAGCCGCGGTAGGGCAAATCTCTTACGCTAATACTACCATAAAAACTCCATATAAAAAAAAGTAAGACGTTTTTGATTGGTCAAGAACGACTCTGTGTGAAAATGCGTGTGCCGTCTGACGTATGTGTTAGTATTATATTGAACCAGAAAGCAACATCTATTATCTTTGTGTTGCATGCAATTAGGCGCATAATTTTTATAAACTATGCGGCTTAAAGCATAGGGTGTTCTCTAAATTTAGATTGACACAGTTTAATCGGTTTGCTGGTGCACGGGAATTAGGAAACAATTTTCAGTGGTATTCACTTATCTTGGGTGGAGATTTTAATTTTAATTTCGCGGAAACAGAAGCGGTACCACTCAATAAATTTTTGTTTGATGCATTCTTTCTATTATTCATAGTTTTATACTTAAGCACCAAAAAAATTCATTTCTCCTTGAAAAATTGCAAATTGCTCATTATTCTCTTCCCACTATTCTCCCCCTATTCTTTGTTTATTATTACTCAAGATATTTCATCCGCAACGGGATTGCGCAATCTTGTATTCTATCATTCTTGGTTTGATGGAACAAAAAACCTGTTTGATTTGTCCGAACATACACCTGTCCACTTGACAGCTTTGCCAGATAGAAATGCAGTGAAGAGAATAATGCACGAGTTAATGCCAATAAAGGCTGTTAATGCAGATAAGCTCCCATGTCTGTCTTGGGTATTATCTACGTTCTTTGGTATTGACACAAAAAGCAAAATTAATTATATTTAATCGGGAGCACCCTGTACCTTTGAGTTGCATGCAATTAGGCGCAAATTTTTACAAACTGTGTGCAAAGAACGTACATTATCTACGTTCTTTGCTGAGTGAATTAGAGCACAGCGTGTTCTCTAAATTTTGATTGAAATTCCCTTATTCGCTTTGCGTTGGTACTACTTTTGAACAGCTGATCGCTTTGTGTTTCTACAACTCAGCTGATTGGTGTTCTTTAAAACAATAAATTAAACGTTTAAACTGGAGGTATATAACCGAAATACAGGTAATATTCATGTTTCTAAATAAATTACAGGTCAAATACTAATATTAATTATTATTGAATGCCCATGATACCTTTAAAGATACAACCATTATTAACGAGATTGTAAAGTATTATATAGGGGTTAATATTTCTAAATACTGCAAATTTAACAGTTTACACATCTACCTTGAGTTCAAACACTCACATGTTTTTTTTTTTTAATTTGTAATAGCTGGAGGGTGCATGAAAGCACGTACAATTCTTCGCATCGCAGCTCGGCCATTATTTCATCATTATCATCATTGCGTGCACATATATTATTCACCATAAATGGTCCTATCGCAAGTTGTAATCAATCATTTTAGTCGCCACTTCCATTGCAATTTCATTTGTTCGCTGATCGTTTTGTTTATCGTGGCCACATTGAGCATTTAATTTTTCGCATAGTACTGAAAGCATAGGTATGTGTTATTTTTTTTGTTTAGTACGGATTTTTCGTTAAATTAAGGGGAAAGTGCGAATTTGGACTGAAACTATTTTTTTTTTTGCACAGAAATTTCGTGATTTCAATCGTATCGAATCGATCGGATCATTTATATTATCTGCTCGCAAACCGTTCGATCGTTTATAAGATATCGTCAGCTATTTCAAGTAGCTAGCTCAGCCAGCTAGCAGTCACAACGGTTCCCACAAATCGTGGGACTCCGTTTATGCTGACGCGGCGTCTGGCTGAACACCTGCACCTGACATCGAATGCAATGGGAAATGTGTCGGGCAGTGCAGTCGGTAGCGACTACGGCAGCGAGCACGGGACGTTAGGGCTAGATTTAAGTTGCTGTTAGCTTTTAAGTTAAGTCTTCTAACGGAGCTCATTAAATAAATTACGAAAATTGGCGACCAACGTGGGGCTAGAGAAAATTCAAGTTCAGTAAAAGAAAGTTGTGTCGCAAACGCGAACAAATTAAGCTAGTCTAACGGTAAAGCGAATTATTGGAATATTGGAAGTCTCCAAGGAACGAATTTTCCTTGGGTAGCGGGAGAACGCAAACTAAAAATCGAACCTAGGAGTAGCCAACAAGGACCTCCAACAACTCATTTAATAACAACCGAATAACCATTAACATAATGTATGTGATTGCTTGTTTATTTTTGAGGAAAAATGTTATTGTGTCAGAAAGGTTACTAAATAAAAATTGCCAAAAAGATAAAGTAATTAATAGTGATCAATAGTAAATTTTGATGAGTGATATCGATAGGGAGTTAAAGGAGATAATTGAAAATTTTGAGGAATTACAAGTAAGTGCTTTAAACATGAACGCCTCAGATTTGCAATTAGGAACAAAGTTAGATGTGCTGCCGATGCAGTATTAGCTTCCTTTAATACGGCGCTCAATTTTAAAGTCATAGTAGCGAGGTTAGATTTCGCTTAGGCCGACAAGCGGCCTATATATTTAATTGAGCAGGAGCTCAACACATTGCGAGAAGGAAACTTAACTGTCCTGCAATATTATGACGAGATCAAAAAGAAACTTACGTTACTGACTAATAAGACAATAATGACATACGAAGGCGAACTGGTTAACTCTATTAATGGTAAACATAGGGAAGATGCGCTTCAATTTTTTATATCGGGAATAAAGAAACCCTTAAGTGATGTTTTATTTGCATCGCGGCCCAAGGATTTACCTGCCGCTTTAGCATTGGCTCAAGAAGTTGAGTCAAATCACGAGAGATATATGTTTGCGACGAATTACGCAAGAAACTCTGAAAGTAAAGTTCAGATACAGGATAACTATAACACGCGTAGTCAAACGCTGAATAAATTCAATAGTAAAAATCTGAATAATGTACACACTCGGGGCAAAAATCCTTATTATACCCGGCGACAGGACTCAAGCAACTTGCAACCGGTAGAAAAAATTGATGTTGATCCCATGTGTTCACGCTTCCGACGGTCGACAAACCATGCCCAACAGAAGACTAGTAATAATAATAATAACTTAAGCCAAGCACACAAAAGACCATATGGTGCTGACAGAAATTCAGGACAAAGACGACAGAGAATTAATAAAATCTCACAGGAAAATTATAAAAATAAGGAAGAAAATTCGGACTACGAAAGGTTAGCTGAGTCGGAGGTAGCTGAAGCAGAAGGCTCCGATATAGAATCCATAAATTTTTTAGAGGAAGGTCTCTGCTGCCGTTTCTACAAAGAACAATTGCAGGGAGACCTTTTAAATTTTTAATAGACACCGGGGCTTCTAAGAACAACATTAAGCCTCTGAAGGGAGTAGGGAACCTCGTCCCAGTTGACGAGCCTTTCCAAGTGAAATCCATACAAGCATGCAATAATATTAAATACAAATGTTACAAAACCATTTTTGGAGTAAGTACCCCGAAAAGTCAAAAATTTTTAAAACAAGTGTAGAATACCTCGGCTTCACTGTATCGAGAGGGGGAATCAAAGCAAGTCCTGCTAAGGTGGAGGCCATCCGAGACTATAACGAACCTTCTACCTTGTTCGGAGTAAGATCCCTCTTGGGCTTAGCCAGCTACTATCGCTGATTTATCAAGGATTTTGCTTCAATAGCAAAGCCACTATCTGACATCATCAAGTGTGAAAAGAGTAGGGTTAGTGCTCAACAGTCAAAAAAAATTCAAGTCATACTTGACAACAGGCAAGTAAAAGCCTTTAACAAATTGAAAGAAATTTTGATATCAGAAGATGTAATGTTGCTTTATCCGGACTTTGGAAAGCCATTCGCTCTAACGACGGATGCTTCGTCACATGGTCTGGGAGCAGTACTATCTCAGAATGGAAAGCCAATAACGATGATTTCCAGAACACTGAAAGATAGGGAGTTGCACTTCGCAACCAATGAAAGAGAGCTGTTGGTTATAGTGGGGGCCTTAAAAAATCTCCGTAACTGCCTTTACGGGGTAAAAGATCTCGATATTTATACCGACCATCAGCCTCTCACATTTGCAGTTTCAGACCGAAACCCAAATGCGAAAATTAGACGCTGGAAAGCATTTATTGATGAGCATAATGCTAAAATTTTCTATAAACCAGGAAAAGAAAACTTTGTTGCTGACGCACTGTCCCAGCAAAAAGTGCATGCTCTTGAAGATCAACCTGAATCGGACGCTGCTACAATTCATAGTGAGCTTTCTTTGACTTATACGATAGAATCAACTGATAAACCAATAAACTGTTATAGAAACCAAATTTTTTCAATGCGCAATTTTATAATATTTGGCAAGAAAACGCGCCATTTTATACGTTTTTCCAATCAGGCCCGTAGCCAGGATTTAGTTTCGGGAGGGGCCCGCAAATTTGAAAGTGATATCGGTTTTCATTGCTCATCTATGTATGTATGACGTGAACGTCCTAATTATTGATTAGCCGAGAAAAAATTAAATTTCAACACTTTCATACTTGCTTTAATGAAATAAATTTGACGTCATTCTTTCTTCTAATGGAATCGCCTATATCTGAATTGCAAGTAATAACTGAGATTCGAAAAAATTATAATTAATGTTAAATTTTGCTGTTTTATAATTTCTTGTCCCTGCAGTAATTGATATATTTGTGTTTATAGATATAAATAGGCGAATCAATCGGAATAGGTTTAAGTTTCGAAATATTGCTTTAATTCGTATAAAACTATTTCAATATAAAATATGTATATATGGCGTGTGTTTTTTAATTTTAATATTTTTAAACCTGTATTGCTCACTGAGCCTTTATATCTACATCACTGAATCATCCACTGAAACCAAAACTAAATTATAGCATATCGAAGGATAATATAGCTGTAGTTATATCATATAATAGTACATAACGTAACTGTATCATTGGAAATCATTGATGTTCTAATTAATGATTGGACATAGTTGATAACTCATAATTGCGCAAAACTAGTATTTACGTATGGAAAGCTACTAATAAAGACATAAATTCTAAAAATTATATATATTTTGAGATAAAGATTCTACATTAATATAATACAAGGCAAAAATAAATAAAGAATAATTTGCTTCTTGGTGGATCTGATTAAAGGCGCAATCTCCTCGATTTTTTTTCGATAAAATGTTGGTCACTTCATCTGGATCGACAGCAATATCCCAATGAATTGAAATCATAGCCAGTGCGCTGAGCCTATCATGGCCCACTACACTTCGGGGTAGAGTTTTTATTCTCTTCATAGTAGAAAATGATCTCTCGAGGCTAGCTGTTGCTACTGGAAGTGTGGTCAAAATGGTAAGAAGTAGTTTCATAGCTCGAAAATACGTTCCGTCATAATACTTCAAGAGTTTCAAAACTTCAGTTGAACAGTCGACCGACGATATTTTGGCACACCACAACCTGTATTCTGCTTTCATCGCGGACGATGACATCTTATCTTCGAAGTATGGTGCTAACGTGTCCAACTCATCCGATTTACTTACTGCAGCAAATCCTGGAAGAAGCAGTTGAAAGCTTGGTAGTACAGATTCATTTTCGAGAAATCTTTCTGACAGATTCTTTACTAATGCGTCGATGCATGGAATAAATATTGCGACTCTGAAGTAAGCTTCACTTGATGAAGTTTGCGGATTAGCACGGGTTTTCTGTCGGGAAACAATTCTTGGAGCTCGAAATTCAGTGTCGAAAAGTTCTTCGGCATACTGCGATGCGGATCGAAAAATTTCTCCGAAAAAATCATCTGCTTTTTCTCGAATTTGCTGAAGTGAGAATGTTATTTCTTTTGTGCGGGTAATGGCACAGACAAAATCTAACGACTTTTCCTGAAGTAACACCGGCAAGGGAAGAGCCAAGCTGAGCAGTCTTTCACAAACGACAAGGCTCACTATGAAATCACTTTTCTGAATCGCAGCAAGAAGAGTCGATGATATAGACCACGTCTTTTCAGCGATTTCTTGTAGACTAATGTCAATGCATTCGAAAAGTTCCAAAAATGTGATTATACTGTCATGCCTTTCAATAAACCTCGTTTCGCAAAGACGAAGAAGTCGTTTCTTTTTACTTTCCGGAGCATGTGTTTTAACGATTTCTTGGAAATTTTTGTTTGCATTTGAAGAGTTTCGAAACAAATGTGTGACTTGACCAACAACTCCATGACAGTTACGAATTACAGGGATAGACAATGCATTCGACACAGCAAGGTTCAATCGATGACTGGCACAATAATAATATCTTGCTTTTTCATATTGATTTTTAATCCTCTTCTGCACTCCACTCAAATGACCTGCCATGTTTGCGGCTCCATCATACCCTTGCCCGACACACTGATTAATATCCAGTTGAAGCTCTTTACAACGCTCCAGAATAACGTTGGTGAGATTTTCAGAACACTGATCATCTATTGGAACAAATCCAACGAAATCTTCTTTTAGCACAGGAACATTCTCCGAAAAATCGACGTAACGTAGACATAGTGAAAGCTGCTCAGTGTCCGAAACATCCATGGTTTCATTGCCGAGAAGACTGAAGCAGTCAGAGTTATTGACTTTATCAGTTATTTTACCAGTGACGATATCAGAACATGTTTCAAGAATTTTGTTTTGTATTTGCGGACTCAAATATGAAGCGTTTTTTGCGCTGTTGATAATATGGTTTTCCAAAACTTTGTCACCAGATTCGATTCTGAAACATATAAGGGCCCGGAACTTTTTATCTTTTCTTTCAGGCCGTGTCAAAAAGAAAGTACCGCTATCGTTATCACCCCTTAAAGGTATTTCCCGCTCTGCGCAAAAAAGGACCGTCTTAATAATTAGTCGAAGTACAGCCCTGTTTTCCTCTTTTTTTTAGCAAGTTTAGTATTCAATTGGGATGAGATATCACTGTGCTTTCCACTTGATACTAGAAGGAATGAAGTCGCTTTCACTGCGCAATCTTTGTGATATTCCTTGTTTTTATGCTTTCCAAAAGATTCTGCGGGTTTCTTCCAATCTCGGAAACCAACGCTGACCAGTTTTCCTGTATTTTGATGACATACTTTTCCGAGGCCTTCATGAAAAAATAACCAGCATGGTTTGCAAAACACAATGTCTCCACTCTTTGAATCGGCCAGAAACGCAAAACCACCTTCTGTTATCCACTTAGCTTGAAAACTTCTTTTGTGTGAGTTTTCTTTTGTAGCAGAAAACTTATGCGGCAGTTTAGGAAGCAGAGAATCGCATTGTCATCAAGAGAATCGCGACTCGTCTTTCCGATGTCGAATTGGTTGGCTTGCCAAATAGATTGGATGATTTTTGGAGAGCTAGTTTGGCTTATCTCATCCGATCTGTCGTCACGAAGAATTATATCCGAAATTTGGTCTTTATCTGTAGAATATTGAATTTTTATTTCATCAGATGATGAGGATATAAAACCGTTTAATCATTATATTTAAGGTGCTGCTTAATCTTCGTATGCACATCAGAATGGTTTGTCCCTGATCCGATCGCTAATAAATTGTAATCATACATTTATCATTGTGTTATTAGTTTTCTTATTGAAATGTATTTTTGTACAGTTTAGCTCTCAATTATTGCATTCATTCTATTTGGTCTCATATATCTTCTAAAATTTCATTGACTACCAACTCGCTACCAAATTTATTCCACAACTGGAAAAAACTACGTTTTTATTTAATGACTGATTTTTGCAAAACTAACAAACTTGGATTAACATTATAATGTTTAATTTTAATGAAAATAGGCACAGGTATAATAAATGACCAAAAGTCCAGAATTTTTAATCCGTTGTTCCTCGAAAGACATTATTGTAACCTTAATGACAATCTGCACTGTATAATCTTCTTACTCACCATCTAGATTCTCTGCATTGCCAGTACTTTGTATTTTCGGTATTTTGAAAAACGATGTGATTGATGTTTGGCCTTGCTGTCTTTTCATTGTGAATTTGAGTTGATTACTAGAGCCGTGTAACCTCAGAATGAATAACAGTTGCGTTCTCCACTACTGTTCAAATGTAAACAATGCAGTCCAGTGCTGTCATATGCACAAAATAAGAAATCGATTTTTCGGAGTTGGTGCGACATTCCAAAGGAGGACAGTACCGGCTGCGTTGCTACTTTTGCTTCAACTTCATTTATGTAGCGCAAAATTTCGACGGCAGACTAAGTATCTTCTGATGACCAGTAATGTTTAACAAAGGCGACGTTGCTATGCCTGGTTGTCTACTTGGAAAAACATTACGATTCACAAACATGGTTCCATTGACCCAAACCTTGTTGTCGAATGTGAGCAAGTGCGTGCCAGATATGATCTTTTCGGTACCATCTGCCTCCCTTATGCTTGCTGGTCGCTCATTAATTACAACGATGCCTTCATCGATTACCATTACGGGGTCTCGGTGATCAGGCTGAGTACTGCCGTGTGCTCTTATTCCCGAATGTAACTGTTGTGCGCACGTCTCATTAATTGACTCCCTACAGAATGTTGCTGTTGTTGTTATTCTGCAATCACTAACTGCCGTTACGCGACCATCACACTCTGCTACTATGTCGTTCTCAGCAAGGTAAAGAATAATGCCATTATGCGAAACGGCGAAAATACTAATCTTCTTACATGCTAATTTAGGTCTAGGATATTGTATAATGAAATGCAATATATTTCCATTTTGTAAAATCTTAACACTAGATACATCCATTAATTGTGTTATACTAACACCTGTGAACTGCTCATTTATTATTGGCTCTAAATCACTATCTTTAGGAATTGCTGAATTAATAACATTAATTTTGGCAAGTGATATCGACAGCATTAAATTTTGTATTTCAGTTATTAAAATTCTGTTTCGCGTCATTAAAATTTCGTAAAGGGGAGAGTTATCAGTTTGCTCCTCTTTCGTGTTAGCTATGATAATATTCACCCTGTTTGTTAATTTTTTAATTTGCTCTAGAATTTTTGTATTTATTAATATTTGCCTATTGTTTGACTTGATGAGTTGAGTCTGTTTGAACTTAGCATGTTCGTTAGTTGTGTGTCTGAAGTAGCCGTAATCCTGCCAAAGGATAACCTCTCCATCTAGAATCGGAATATATTTCGAGTGAGTGTAATCGGTCAGCCTCGCGCTTACCGTTGACATTAATGAGATCATCACAAGTAAGATCCTGGAAACTATTTTCTTCATTACACATTTTATTTTATCTTAAGTTGTCCTTATGGACCACCCTCCCTTTTATAAGAACGGCTGTCCCTAAGTCAGCTTCTACTTTTTCCTCCACGCATAGGGGTGAAAGCTTATTTCCTAATCGTTTGTTTTTTTTACCAATACTTTTTCTCCCCTCTTAAAGGCTCTATCCCGTCTTGACTCATTGTGTTTCTGTAATTGAACTTCTTGAGCCCTTCAAACTTAATTTTTTATTCGTTCTTTAAACTCATCTGTGGCTGAGTGGATTATGTCAACAGGTTTCTGGTCAGTGACCGAATAAATTGCCCTATTACATTCTATTGTCGCCTGTACTATTAGTTCAATTGTGTCCTCAATTTGCCTTTCAAGTTTGAGACACCTTGCAATTTCCAACAAAGTACTGTGTAGTCTCTCTACCTGTCCGTTCGAAGTGCTATGAAGAGGTGGGCCGTTGACTATGTGTACATCGAAGCGGTTTAGTGACATTGATCTTATGGTTTCGGAATTTAATTATGTTCATTAATTGTAGAATGTGCAATTTGACATCTATTATTGTGCGAGATCATATCGGCTGAGCCACTGCAAATGTAGAAAATTTATCAACACCAGTGAGAAAATATGTTTTATCTGTTGAAAATATGTCAATGTGCAAAATTTCGCCGGCATATGAAGGGATTGGTGTTTTCCCGATTAGTTGTTTTTTCGGATGACGATCGTACTTCGCCCTTGAACATATTTTACAATTCGTGACGATTTCAGTTGCTAACTTTGTCACTTTTGGAAAGAAATAGTTACACAAAATTTGTTTGGTATTTTCTTGTGCAGCTCTGTGCCCTCGGTTACGTTCCGTAATTACAATTTCTTTTTGTTCATTTTTATCAAAAAATATCCGATACAAATTTTTAAGCATACCAGAACTTTGTTGTTGGAAACAACTCAACGAGGCTATGCTGGATATGCGCTAATACCGGTAATTCACAGTTAATTGCATTAACAACGTCTGGTTTGACTATGTTTTGGATTGATTCGATTAGTGAGTCTCTATTGGAAACAGGCACGTATTCAGGGAGGCCCGAGGGGGCCTGCATTCCCCCCCTCCTCCTTTGAATGTAAGAAGATTAGTATTTTCGCCGTCTCGCATAATGACATTATTCTTTACCTTGCTGAGAACGACATAGTAGCAGAGTGTGATGGTCGCGTAACGGCAGTTAGTGATTGCAGAATAACAACAACAGCAACATTCTGTAGGGAGTAAATTAATGAGACGTGCGCACAACAGTTACATTCGGGAATAAGAGCACACGGCAGTACTCAGCCTGATCACCGAGACCCCGTAATAGTAATCGATGAAGGCATCGTTGTAATTAATGAGCGACCAGCAAGCATAAGGGAGGCAGATGGTACTGAAAAGATCATATCTGGCACGCACTTGCTCACATTCGACAACAAGGTTTGGGTCAATGGAACCATGTTTGTGAATCGTAATGTTTTTCCAAGTAGACAACCAGGCATAGCAACGTCGCCTTTGTTAAACATTACTGGTCATCAGAAGATACTTAGTCTGCCGTCGAAAATTTGCGCTACATAAATAGAGTTGAAGCAAAAGTAGCAACGCAGCCGGTACTGTCTTGCGGTATAATTTTCACAATCATTACAATTTGCTTCGTCATTATAAAGCTGAAGCAACACGTCCAGAGAAAACGAAAGCAGCGTGACCTCCAAAATGTCATCGAAACCTTAGGAAGGAATGAGGACGCCCCTCACTTACGGGAGGAGGAGTTATCGCCAGCTATCTCAAGTAGCTAGCTCAGTCAGCTAGCAGTCACAATGGTTCTCACAAATCGTGGGAATCCGTTTATGCTGACGCGGCGTCTGGTTGAACACCTGCACCTGACATCGAATGCAATGAGAAATGTGGCGGGCAGTGCAGTCGGTAGCGACTACGGAATCTTTTCCCCATCCTTATTTTTTGTGCTAATACCGCTCGTACCGCATGAAAACATACTGATTTAGAAAAGGAGTTTTAAAATCCGAATTTGCTACTGAGCTTCATCTGATCACTTAAAAGATTTTGAATTTTTTAGAAGTTCAGTTATAGGATGATTAACTTCGGCAAAGTTGGAGAGGAATTGCCGATACTACCCCGTTATGCCGAGAAATTTCCGAGGCTGCTTTACTGTTTTCGGAGCTGGATAATTTGCTATTGTAGACACCTTTTCTGGGTCTGTCGTCGGTAGGTTATCAAGGTTTTTTGGTAAAGTGGTCTTTAAATTTGCTTTTACTTTGGTAATTAATTTCTAACGATACAATCCCTGCTAGGTACTGCCGAGAACCGGCAGCTATTCGTACCCTTGATTGAACCAACTGTTCAACCTGCTCTTACAGCCTTCCAGCCAAATCCCCTCCAAGGCCACTTACGGGTGCTCCCGAATCAATAAGTCCTAACCGGTTTTTACCAAAGATTTCAATGGTCGAATATCATAAGATTTATGAACAATAGCCGATATGGATTTTAACCTAGTTTGTTTTCGTTAAATAATAGCCCAATAGTGTTTAGCGCGTACTGCTCTTCGAGTTCTTTTGAAAAGTTTCTCTTGTGTGGTCTTGTAAGCCGTTAATTGTTTATGATAAGGCACTATCGGAGAAAGTTCCGTTTTCCGGATTATTGACTTCAAGCAATTCGGTTACAAAAAATATATCATAAGCCCGCACTCGTAACAAAATATTCTTCGTGGATAGATACAGTTTATTTTTCGTATGTCCAACTACATCACAATTTCTTATAGACTGAACCTCAGTTGCAATACTTGCGCATTCGTCTTTTTTGATAGCTGATCCTTCGATAATCGTTACTTCAGCTATGTTTCTACGTACTGGCATACTTTATCTTGGAATAATTAACAGATTTTTTCTCCGTCAACATACTTTACGCACATAAATCGGAAATACTATGCAGCTCCAGATGTAAAAGTTTCAACCGGATCTCTGGCGGCAGATTCCGTATTACGATTTCTACCAACTCACGTTGAGATAGAGGATGCCTTAGACTATTTGCTGTTCACAGAATATGATCTAGTTAGTTTTCAAACGAGTCGCTCAAATTCTGTTTCATATTTCGAGTATCTTCTTCACTTTTGAAGTCAGTACGAAAATCCTTGACTCTTGTGTAAGTCTTCGCAAATGTAGACCCAATCCAATGCTCTTACAGAATGGTGGTAGCGCCAAAACCAGCATTTGTCCGTCCCTTTAATCAACATGAGTACAACGAACGATAATCAGCTCGTAAATTAGTATTCGTTATGGCGTTCACCCTATACAGGCACACTTGTAAAAGATAACTGCCAAACGAAAATTATTTTGAAAACAACAGATTGCGATACGATACCACTTTCCTCGCGTAATCGCCATGAATTATGCGATAAATTATGTTCTGGATTATAACCTTTTATATTGTTGTCGCTTGATATGTTCGCTCTTTCTGTGGCTGATACGACGTTGCGAGTTTGAGCAAGCTGCATGCTTTAAAAATGTGAATAAAGAGACTCTGCAACCTCCTCTTTCCTTGTGCGTTTGCCCCGTAAGCCTTTCTTAAAAATGCCGAAAACTCTTTTCCACTATAATTTAAATAAAACTTTGATTTGCACTAGTATCGCTGGAGCACGATTATTATTTAATCTCCACCTATAACCAGCTTCATATTTTGGCTCCTAAACATGAAGGGTTGTGCTGAGCTCTTTATCGAGTCACAGGACCTTGCCTAACGTTTCTTGGCCTAGCAGCTTGGGATTCAAAAGAATCAGCACGTTCCTGTTCAGTAAAGCTATTCAACGACTGAGTGTCACACCAACCATGATAGACAGGACAAGCATCATTGTCGTTACAAACGTGTTGACAAAGAGGCACTGAAAGATTGACTCCTGTAGCCTCTTCGTTCCAGATACCACATACGATGATTGGATTGCCAAGCTCGATGAAATTTTCTTTACTACAGCAGACTGCCATGTTTCTAATTTAAAAAATTGTGTATCGATAAGGTGGGGTATCACCTTCGCTACCGAAACAAAATTGGGGGAAAAAATATATTTGATTGCTATTGTGAGATATCGATTTACTGCCGTGAACATAGAAAAAAGGAGAATGAGTCTCATCAATAGTTTTAAATCTAATGAAGTACAAAACTAAGTGTTGCTCTGCGTGTAATTAATTCTAGTTAAAAAGATTTCGATTCAAAACCTTGAAGTAGCTATTAGATTTTCCTCCCTGCTGAACAACCTGACAAAACGTATGTTAAATGATTTTTACCTAATCAGTTATAAAGACGGTAGTCACTCATTACAACAAAATTCCAATATTAGAAAAAAAAATCCCAACATTAGCTTGCTCACCTGTTTAATGCAAAACCTTGGCCTTATAAATAAAAGATACTCCAATAAATTACCCGAAAGAGATACAATATTATAAAAGGCAGACGGACGAAAGAACCTTAATAAAACCATGACTGATCAACCCCAGAGAAGTCATACTCCCGTTCCTTTGCTCTCCCCTACCCAACCCTAGAAAGATACTTTCGTATCACCAAATCTATCCAAAATCACCCGGCTCAATCATCTCACAATAATAAGTAATCTTAGTACTTTAACCTAAGCATCCATTTATTAAAACTGTGTGCATATACATACACATATAATATATGTAGCATTAAGAATCGCGTATTTCGTGAGGGTCTGGCGTTTATGAAGGTTCGTCAATAACCAACTCGTCAGCTTTTCCGCAAATTCGAACATTCCAGTTGATTGAGTCCCGTTCATCATTTGCGTGGGTTCAGTTTCATTGCCAGCGTTGGTTAAGTTTCGTCCAGTGCCAGGGTTTGCTTGCAGGGTTCAATTCTGCTATTAACCCAGTTCCACATTCGGCTATCCTGACAAGGCATTCGACCCAAATGCTGGTTTCTACTATTTAATGTTTTCAGATACTACATACGTTCTGCGCGGTCCTTCGGAATCCCCAACCTTCTCTACTGAATACCGTCCATGATTGAGCTCTTCAATGATTTTGTAGGGTCCCTGAAACTTCGGTCTAAGTTTCAATCCGGAGCCAAACTGAGTCCGTTTTATTGCTACTAATTCTCCTGGCGTATAAATTGTTTCAACTACTCTCTTTTTGTTAAAGGATTTCTTATTTTCGGCCTGAATGTTTTCCCTAGCCTCTTCCCGAACTTTCTCTCGCTCTTCTTTGAATTCCTGCCAATTTTCTTGTTCTATAAGTTTTCGAATGTCCAAGTTATCGTTTACCCTCATCTCTACCCCTGTCAGCACTCTGAAAGGAGTGTATTTTGTGCTACGAGGGGGTGTTAATTGTTTGCTGTGAACGGTCAATGTGTTTATACCAAGTTTTTTGATTTTCAATACATAACTTTGCCAACAGTGGTACGATTACTTTGTGTATACTCTCAACCTGACCATTGCCCCGTGGCACTCCCGTTGTAATCAAGAGGTGACGAATCATCTCTTTCTTACAGTATTCTTCGAATATGTTTGCTGTAAATGCTGTACCCAACTTTTGCAACCTATCCACCACCTCTGATGCTCTCGTACTCTACGTTGGATAAAGCTATACGAATTTAGAAAATGCATCTACTATTACTAAAATGTGGTTGTAACGTTTCTGTGTCTGTTCCATGGGACCTACGTGATCAATGTGGTATGTATTGAGTGGCCTGTTTGTCTTATCAATAGGACTAAGAAAACCTTTTTTACTACCCGTCTTTGCTTCGGTTACAATATACTCAACGCAAGCTTTTATTACTGCAGTCACCGTAGCATTCATGTTCGGTAAATAAAAGTTCTTTTCCAACAAGTATTGCATCTTCTTTGCACCAAAATGACCTTAATGATGTGCTATTTTTATTACTTCTTGCTCCATTACTACTGGAACCACTAAAAGCTCTTTGGTTGGATTTTTGTAAAGTATGTCATTTTTCAAAAAGTAATCTTCGTAGCAACCAGCACGAGTCCATTTGTCCACTAGTTGAGCTTCTTTTATACGTTGACGTAACGTATCTGCGACAGTCAGACAAATGACCCGACTGAGCGCATGAACGTGTTTCATTTAGGGTCCTGACCGATGCTCGATTTTGAAGTCAAATTCTTGTAAAAATCAAGCCCATCTAGCTACTCTTAAAGGTACATCTTCCTTTTTCATCGCCATAGAGAAAGCATTGCAGTCCGTCACTATTTTGAACCGCATTCCTAAAACGTATACCCGCCACTTTTTTAAGGCCTCAATGATTGCCAGAACTTCCAACTCGTAAGAGTGGTAATTCTGCTCTGCATTTGTCGTCTTTCTACTCATGTATTGCACTGGATGCATTTGCCCGTCGTCTGTGTCTTTTTGTAAAAGAACTACCCCATAACCATTCCTACTAGCGTCTGTATGAACTTCAGCTGCTGCCGACGGATCGTAAATTTTCAATACAGGTGCACCCATTAGAGCATCTTTCAGTTGCTTAACCGCCGCTATCTGTTCGTCTTCCATCCAAAATTTTGCATTATTTTTTAAAAGGTCAGTCAATGGTCGTGCAATTGTTGCGTAATGTTGAATGAAAGTCGGAAGTGAGAAGTAAGCCCCAGGTAACGCTGAAGCGATTTCTTATCCCTCGGCAACGGAAAGTTTTTCACGGCTCGCGTCTTCTCTTCAGATATCCTAATCGTAGAGTTTTCAATTACGTACCCTAAGAAGTTTTCCACTCTCTTCAAAAACTGACATTTTTTCTGTTTTATTCTAAGACCATGCCACCTTTAGCACTTTTCGTAACTTCTCAATGCCCTCAATCTCGGTTTTGGATGGAATTATAATGCCATTCATGTAAATAACTACTGTACCATCCAGTACTAGTTCACAAAATATGGCGAAAACTAACGTACAGAAAACAGGTGAGTTCGAAATTCCGAACGGTACAAAATTGAACTAGTAATGACCATTATGAGTAACAAATGCCGATTCAAAGTCCAATGGCACATGAAAAAATCCGTCTCTGAAGTCTAATGTGGTAAAAACGCCGGCTTTTTCTAAACGCTGCAGGACGTCATCTATCAAAACCATCGGGAAATTGTCGCGCACAATTTTCTCATTTAATCTCCGGTAGTCATAACAAAGTCTTTTCGAGTCGTCTTTTTTCCCTGCTAAAACAATCGGTGACGCATACTCAGACGAGCTGGTTCGAATAATTCCCTCTTCAAACCAGTTCTTCACCGTTTGTTCCACTATCCCCTGATTTGAATCGGCAGAAATCTAGCCCCGTTTTCGCCTATGAAAATGTCGACCACTTGCAGTAGGTCGTTCCGCAGAACCGTTTTGTATAAGGTGTCACTTTCTTTAGTCTCGTGAAAAGTTACCCGTAATTTAATGCCATCTACTTCAATCTCCTTTACGAAACTACCTATTGTGGTTATCGTTGCCCCTCCAATACCTGTAAGCTGTCGGTGCTCACTGGACAATTCAATGTCGCCAAATGTCATGAGTGCGTCATATCGTATGGCACTGATATCGCTTCCCGTGTCGATTATAGCAGGCACTTTGACGTTGTTTATGGTTAATTCTTTAAAAACGCGTAAACTTTCCTCGGCAAGGTTTATTGCATATCCTATCTCTGTTAGACTATACAATTTAGAGAGTATAAAAGTTTCCGTTGGCTGCAGTCGACGTTTTGTATCATACGATGGTCTTCAATTGCTGACATCTTTTCCCCGAACTCTTTACTTAAAACAGCTTTTAAATATATCCAGCTAGAAATGTTAGACTGACTTCTAACAAATGCCTTTGCATCCCTTTTCAACAATTGTTTCACGTAAATGCACTTTTGCATTTCATTCTAATTGAGAGTTAACGCATTTTCTTCAAAATCTTTTACCCATTGTCTTATCTCTGGGTACCCTACACCAGTGAAAAGTACCATCGAGTCCTCTATATCACGTAATGTAAAATATGAGGGTTGCACCGTCGATACTCGTAGGGAAGCCCCAGCCACGTCCTCGTAAACAGAAACATTTTGTTCAGAATCGGACACCTCATCGTTAGATAGGCTTAAATGCTGTATTAGTCGCTCCCGCAACTCAGCTTTCCGCCCTGTTGCACTTAACCCCAATTCCGTCAATTTGTCCTTCAACCCCTCAACCGTCAACGTTTGTTTTGTCTGCGCATCCATATTTTATAAAATAACTTATAATTTCAATTCAATGTAGTATTTCAAATCAAATTATTAAGCTAAATATTTAAATCAAATTACGTCTTCCTTCCACACAACTTCAGAACATTGGTCTTCTTTTAACCTTTATCTTCTTTTCACAAAACTCTGCCTTGTGTTTTTTCTATCATTTGAACGTTTTGTTTCGCTTTAACATCTTTTCATGAACTCCTTTCTTAGCTCTTAAATATTATAAATTAATAAATTTAACTTTTAATTATTTGGCGTATTTAACTTCGGCTAATTTTCAATTTAAAGTATGAAACTCCTTATTACTAATCGAAATCTTAAGTTTCGGCACAACTTTAAATTCGGTTTTCTTATTAGAATTTTAATAGCAAATATTGTTTTCTTCCTTCTGAATACACACTACTGTTCGTTTTTACGTTTT
The DNA here is from genome assembly GCA_951828415.1 of Anomoia purmunda. NCBI lineage: Eukaryota > Metazoa > Arthropoda > Insecta > Diptera > Tephritidae > Anomoia > Anomoia purmunda. The sequence goes on along the minus strand of OX639998.1, from coordinate 52,005,351 downwards.
TATATTCATATGTTTTATCTTCTTTTAGCTTCCGCGTGATTTTCTATTCTTTACTTCTTCTCACACATGGGACCAAAAATATTCTTTAGTTTTGTATAACCACTGCTTTGCTGTTTTGCTTTTCACATATACAACTATCTATCTTCGTTAAGTTTTTATATCAACATCTAATTTCATCTGATTATTATTTAATTAATATTTATTTAATATCTTTTTAATATCTTTCGACTCTTCTTCTACAACATCTTTTTGTACAACTTTTGTCTCATTTCATCTTAAGATCAAAATTTCTGTATGTCATCTTAACTTCTTCCAAATTTAATCAATCTTAAACTTCTTTAAACTCCAGTATTCCCAATATATATAAAACAAACGTATTATTCTATAGATAGCTCGAACAATCGTTACTCTTCTCTCTCACCTAGAGATTATTTACCAGCAACTTTAATAGTTTCTTTACAAAACCAACTCCATCTTTTCTACTTGGAATCAAAGATTTCCAAAGTAATACTTCCCTTAGACTAACGATTGCTTTAATATATCTTCTTTTCTTACTCACTACCGCCTTCCACTAGTTCATCCCTTAATCAGCTACCGTCGATGCTGCAACTGCTGGTGCTCTTCTGCTTACAACTTCACTCTGCCGTTTTTCTGGAATGTTTTTGCTGCGTTTTGACGAAAATTTGGCAAACGTACTTATATATGTACACTTGAAGTCTTCTTCGATCACACCTCTGTTTATGCACAATTGGTTGTTATTAAGGTTTCTGCTGCTTAATGCTGTTGTACTATGACGAGCGTCTATGCTTCTGCGCGCTTTGCTGCTCAACGTTTACTGCGTACCTCTGATTCTGTGCGTGCTTTTGGTACAGTACTGCTACTACTACCATGAACTTCCATATGTGCATAGGTATTCCCATAAAAGTTTTAGGGGCTATTTTGATAAAACCCCTTCGTGTTTTAGAGGAAAAATTTTCGATTTTTTAGGTCTCAGTTTAGCCTTTAACTCCCGCACAGCTCACGCACAACAAACACAGTACCGGACCCTTCATGGACGAATTTTTATTCCTATCGCTTCACTTATAATTACTTTTCAACTCTTTCCATTCATCTTGAAAAATATCTACTTCTCATTCTTACTAAAACCGAACAAATCCCGGTTGACCCCCCAATTTTGTAGTATTAAGAAGCGCGTATTTCGTGAAGGTCCGGCGTTTATGAAGGTTCGTCACTAACTAACTCGTCAGCTTTTTCGCGAATTCGTTAATTCCAGTTGATTGAGTCCCGTTCATCGTCCGCGTGGGTTCAGTTCGTCCAGTTTCATTGTCAGCGTTGGTTAAGTTTCGTCCAGTGTCAGGGTTTGCATTCTGCTATTAACCCGGTCCCATATATATATGTATATGTATATATATATATGTTTATACTGAAGCGTTATTTTAAACTGTCAAGTCTTATTAACTACATAAATGTTTAAAGAAATTTACAAACCTAAAATTGTTTTTTTTTTGGTTTATTTCTTTAGTTAATTTCCTGTTTCTTGTAAGCAATATTTCAGTTTATAATACCAGGATCCCCCCAAAAATTTTAGTTTAGATACAAGCCAAAGCATTTTAATTTTAGAACCCATTAGCACTTATTTTCAGCCGTTTTTTATGGTGATAAGTTTGCTAGTACGCAAATTAATGTGACCAACTTATTTGCAGAGTTTTTCAGTGCGAATTTTGTTGCAGAAGATGAGGATACTTCGCCTAGCTTTACCTCTAATTTAACCACGGCTCTAAATTTTGGCTCACTTTGCCTATCTTCGGATGATGTTATTAAAGGCATTATTAATCTTAAACCCTCTGCGAAAACAGATATTGATGGGCTTTCAGTTTTGCTATTGAAAAATTGTTCCGCTTTAATCCGACCTTTAAAAAAAATATTTAATTTGTCGTTGTCGTCTGGAATTTTCATAGACGATTGGAAAATCACCTCAATCACGCCCATCCACAAAGGTGGTGGCAAGAACGATGTGTGTAATTACAGGCCCATTTCAAAGTTATCAACAGTTTCGAAACTCTTTGAAAGCATAGTTAAAGATAAAATGTATTTTGCGTCCAAAGGTGTTATTTCGCCAAACCAGCATGGGTTTGTTTCTAAGCGTTCCACAGTTTCGAATCTTGCCGTTTTCAGTGAATATTGTATTGACACTTTTACTGCTGGGCTTCAGGTTGACTGTATATACACTGATTTTTCCAAAGCTTTTGATAAAGTCTCTCATATTTTGCTAATTCACAAGTTGGCTGACATTGGTTTCCATTCAGTCTTTTTAAAATGGATTAAGTCTTATCTATGTAAAAGAAATTGCGTAGTAACAATTGATGGCATTTCGTCTGAACCTTTCTTTGCCACCTCTGGGGTTCCCCAAGGAAGTATATTAGGCCCACTTTTGTTCGTTTTATTTATAAATGATATAAGTAACTGCTTTAGGTTCGCAAACTTTTTGCTTTATGCTGACGACTTAAAGGTTTTTTCGAAAATAAAGGACCCAATTGATGCCATTAAGCTTCAAAGCGATATCGATAGTTTACATCTATGGTGCGTTAATTCAAGACTTGCATTAAACATAAAAAAGTGCTTCAAAGTTACGTTTTCAAAAGCTCAAATTATCTTACCGACATCTTATAATATTTCGCATTCTTTGCTGCAAAGTCTGAACGAGGTTAAAGATCTTGGCGTAATATTCTCGAGTAATTTTTCATTTAATATGCACATTAGCCATATTATTTCAAAAGCCTACTCGGTTTTAGGGTTTGTTAGGCGAAATAGCTCTAAATTTGCGGACCCATATACTCTTAAGCTATTGTATACGGCTTTCGTTCGTTCCAGTTTGGAATACGCTGCTTTCATTTGGAGGCCAAGTCATAAAAATCATATTTTCAGGATTGAACGAGTCCAAAAAGTTTTTCTTAAATATGCTTTGCGGTCATTGAGGTTCAATGATCCAATTCCATCGTATGAATCGCGCTTGCTTTTAATCAGCCTAAAGTCTCTGGAGGCAAGAAGATCAGTTCTCTCGCTTTCTTTTGCTCATGGTATAATCTCGGGTGGTATTGACTGCTCTTTTCTTCTAGAAAGAATTAACTTCAACATTCCACAACGTAATCTTCGTAGTTCGTTACCGTTTTATGGTCTTAATAGTAAAACTGATTATTCGCGAAATGCACCTCTTGTTCGTGCCTTAACTGAATTGAATGTAATCTCGAATTCTAACCAACTTGAATTCTCATCTTCGAAAAGTGTATTTTCAAGTATTCTTAATTCATTATTCTAGGTCTTAAGGTTATAGTTATTAACTAAATCACACTGTAAATAGTCTGTAAGAATATTCTGTTCATAGACTTATAACAAATAAATAAATAAATAAATATATATGTGCATAAATATATATAATTGATTAACAAAGTAAAATAACAGAAAGTAAGTATACAAAGGAGTAAAGCCATGTCAATTGATCCTTGAATTTTTCGCTAAATCACTGATTTTTTAAAAAACTATTCCATTGTAAAGTATATATGAAACATATGCCACCATAAAAATATTTCGCAAAAATTCGAATATTTGTTCATGTTATTAACAAAAACATTAAAATACACGAATAAATTGAAAAAATATTTTTCTCCGAAACTACAATAGATAATGACACGAAATTTTTAACACTTATTAAGTAGTCCTTGAACTATCTAATACGTAAAAACTGAGGTGAATTGGTATTAACTATAAATTTTACAATAATTTTTTGAAGTGAAACTTCTTTGCGCTCGCTGGGCTGTAATTCCTATATCGAATGAAACGAAAAAGCGACAGGAAAAAGGAGGGGATGGCGCGCGTGGTGGGGCAGTCGGACGGAAGGAGACATGGGAGAGAAACGAAAACGCGACAGATTCGGAGTAGGAAAAAAACGAGAGAGGGGTAGCAAAGCGGACAGAGTGTGGCAATGATTGTTCTCTATATCATTCCGAACCAGAGAATTAACGATATAATAAAATTCATACATAGAGCATTATTGGCACATACTTCCTCTGGTGCAGCAGAATTAGGAGAAGATTTGCTCACTATGCCAATGATTTTAATATATTTCTATTTCACAAAACTTGCTGGCTAGGCTGAGTATTTTCATTTCAAGCGCTCATCGAGATCCATAAAGTTTCACTTCTATCGCTTAGCTTTCTAGACTGACAATTTTTTAAACAAATGCATTTTTAATGCTTTCTTTGCACAGAAATATAGGAAAACGCTCACCTTGAATAATCTGCAATTAGAATTTGGCCCTTTTTCTTCATTCGGGAGATACTCAACTTTTTGTGACGCGTTGCGCTCTCCGGCCGCAACGGCGCGACGCGGCGCGCTCGACAACTGACTGTCGCACCACCATATTTGTTTGGCACTTATTGATAACACATATTCATCATTTTTATATTCAACATTCATAAGTTTCATCTGCAAATACAGTTTTCTGTAGTCAATATTTACATATTTTTACACTTATTACAACGTGACAGCAACATACTTATTACAATTAATCTCATAGAATGCCACCATATTGGTTCACTTGCTAATATATCGAAATTATTTCTTAATTCTTCATATCCATATAAAAGAACGAGTAAGTCTAAGGAGAATTGAAATTATTCCAGACGAAATATCTACATACGTGAAGCCTGCTATGTTTTCTAAATGTTCACCGATCAATGTAAGACGAAAACTTGCAATCCAACTAATAATGTCGATAATTTGCTACCCGGAATTAGTCTATTGCAAGTTAGATTCTCAATCTGCGCATAAAATTGAGGTAGCCTTCAACCAATTAACACGTTATATGTTTGGTCTAATGAAATATGAACATATCTCTGCCTGGAGGAAGCGTCTGTTGGGTTCTGAAATTTCCGACTACTTGAAAGCCAGAAACTGCATTTTCTTATCTCGGCTTATGATTGATAAGACATCTGGCTATCTCTAAGAGAAATTGCTAGTTACAAAATCAACACGTGTAAATTACCTAATAGTTCCTAATTATAACTTCCTTTCCTCTGCAAGGTTATTTTTCGTCAGCGCTATACGTTTATGGAACTCTACCCCTGCCACTACTCGCAAGAGTTTAAATAAAAGCAACTTTAAGACTGTATTGTACTCACATTTTCGTTAGTTTTTAAATAATTTCTTATGTATAGGCCCTAAGATGTGCTCGCTATTTATACCTGTCTGCATATACATATGTACATATATCTAGTTATACCTATGCTTCATTGCTTCCAAGTTCTAGTTTTTTTAAATCATTATTTATATATCAGTATTGTTTTTAATATAATTTGTAACTTAATTTCCATATATACTTATTTATTTGTTTATTTTAAGTGTTCACTACTACTATTTTATATTGTTGTACTACAAAAGACATATTTGATCTTACTGTACTAATGTGTTAATCAATAAATGAAATTAAATAAATAAAACAAATTGGTATGCTTTTAGTGTATGTGTTTACGTACAGTTATATGCTTAAATATCGTAATTTTAAAATTTTTTGTAAATGGCTGTTATATGAGAGGCTGCGTGGTTCACGCCTGACTTTTTTAATTTTCGGAATTGTGCTTCCTTAGAATTGCAAAGTTTGTACGAAATTGGATTGAATTTGACAAAGAAGTTTCAGAGATATACCTCTTTCCTCTAAGCTGGACAATGCCCTGCCTATTCCCAACCTGTTTGATTCCATATATTTCGTTCTCAAACCAAATATTGTATATCAAATGTGATAATTTGTATAGATACAACAATACGCCATTTTTTTTATTTTGGCAATATACCGCTATATGAGAGACGGGTATAGCTTCTGTCCGACTTATATAATTTTCAAAACGTTTCTTAGTGAATTGAAATGCAAAACGTGCCTATGTCTATATCTATCTGTGTTAATAAAGTTAATAAGTGAATAATGTTATGGAACCCTGTAAAACGTAAGGAAGAATCTAAGTTCTTATATATATTAAAGAATGTTAGTCCTTTGTAGGCGTCCAAATTACTGAATCGATATTTATTTAATATGAACAGTACGTTCAAGCGATCCCATAGCCGAACATAAGATGTATATAAATTTTGAAAAGTGGGCGGTGCCCCGCCTCTATGGAAGAGAAAGTTTCAGTTCGTCTTATATTCACAACTAATGTGTGGAGATGAATGATATTTGGGTATATGTGTCTTATAGACCAAAATGTGTATCTTTTTGGGAAAATGTAACTCCACAACTATTTGATGCAGATATTTGGTATATATAAGTAGATGCTATATATCAGGCATTATAATATTTGTTGGGAATGCAGGGGAACTCACACCCCAATTTAATTTATTCACCATTTGATCCCAGCTATTTGACGAAGATATATGATATTCGATACATACGTATTTTCTTTAGATCAAGGTATAATATATAATCCGAATTGCACTCTTCAATATCTAAAAAAATGTGGAAGAATCTAGCAAAGAAATTTCGGAAATATACCTATTTGCTCTAAGGTGGGCGATACCATAACCATTCATAACACTTTTTATTACATTAATTTTAGCAAACTACTTTGTATTGTTAACAAATATTGGATTTTTATGAGTTTTACTTTTTACCCTCATATGAGATGTGGCGAGGTGTTTGTATAATTTTAATCATTTTCCCAATTTTGCTTATTGACTTGAAATGCAATGTGTCCACCAAATTGGGTAGAGTTTGGTCTATTAATCTCTTATAAAGTGGGCAGGACCACACCCATTTCCCAAGAAAAACAATTTGTACAAGCATTCCTTTCCCAACCCGAATCCTATGTACATATACATATGTATGTGCACATTTGTATCTAGTGTATATAAAACGTTTGTACAAAGGACGTAGATTGCTAAGAAGTTGCACACTTTCACCAGATATGCCAACAGAATATTTTAGCTTATTTCACCATACCAGAACGAATTTTGATGCTCACTGATTGATATAAGAACCTGATTGGATCCAATTGGTTTGTGGTGTCGTTGCGTAACCCATATTACGTCAGTCTGTCCGGCTGTCCGTGCATCGGCAAACTCGACTAAATGTTGAGCCTTATTAACGAAACTTGGTATACACATTGCCCTGGATCCAAGGTAGGTTGGTACTGCAAATGAGCGAAATGGGATAATAACCATGCCCCCATACCGGTGTTTTGTAAAAACAAAAAAATGTGATAAGAATACAAACTTTATAAAATTTTGAAAACTGGAAAAAACCACGCCAACCTCTAGTAAAATAATAATATAAAGAAATCAAAAAAGCGATATTTTAGTAACTATTAAAGACAGTTTCCTCAAATCTCATTTGTAGAAAAGGGTTGGAAGGGAAATAGGCGGCATTAACAGTTTTTGGAAATAGGCGTGGTACTATAAAGCAAATAAGTTTATCATTGAAAGCACCTGAGCACCTTGAACAAGTTTAGATTTGATGGATAGATTTCAACTTGATGATCATAATTTATTAAAATCGAACCAAAAAAATTAAATTAGTAACTATCGAAAATAATTTGCCCAAATGTACAGAATCTGACTGGAGAGATATAGATGAGGGTTTAAAAATTGGGCTATTGAAGGGCGGTTTTAAAGGAAATATAGATATACACGAAACCACTGCATCAAACTCCTCCAAATATCCTGACTATTTAAGATGTGTCCGCAAGTAGATAACAACATATAAGTATATGTATGTACATAAGTAAATAAATCATTCACTAGCAAATCCAATGTTACATTGTTTTTATTTTTCAGATACAGAGTTATCGTATCCAAACGCAATACTTTAAAATGCGCTATGACCCGAAAATTTTAGCAACTGTAATCAAATAAACATACATATATAAGTATGTCACCACGGGGAAATCCCCTACTTACTAACATACATACATATGTGTATACTGCATATTAAAAAAACACCCTGTGTTTATAATTTCCACCGTGACGGTTACATGGTAAACCTACCGCAGTAATGTTATGGGATCCAAACAAATATGTACTTTGTGCTGAGCTTGGAATATATAAGTAATCATCAGCTACCATGATCACAAAAATATAAGGTAGCTTAAATGCTCCCATTATGTTTTTTATGCCGACTAACACATGCAAGCTTCATGTATATGTAAAAGAGACCGATCTGTGGTTTGAGAGTGAAGTGTACAAGTAGCAAAACAATACTGTGGTTAAATAAAAACCAACCAGCAAATATAGTGTCTTAAAGTACCAGCTAAGAAGATTGGTTATACAGCAAATGGTCGTTTTAAATCTCCAAGATTGACTATTCAGAAGCAGCCAAGGAAACGTAAAAACTATTTGGAAGCTACCAAGATATCGTCCGGATTATTTGGAAAAAGCCACAAACAAATATTTTATTATATTTCTTATACATACGTGTACGTAAAATTACATATAACATATTGTAAGTTTACATATAGTGCTCTCAGTATTTATTTAGTATCATGCATATCTCACCGCGAAAATTTGCAAGTTTTCCTGCAGACCAAAATGTAAATACTCCCCATGCAGAACTCGCTGCGAAAGTTCACAAACTCGTTCTACTGAGCCAAATATAAACACTCGCGAACTCCCTCTACTGAGCAAAATATAAACCCTCGCCAACGCAGATCTCGCCGTGAAAATTCACAAATTTGCTATCCTGAGCAAAATATAAATACTCGCCAACGAAGAACTCGCCGCGAAATTCCACCAGTTTGTACGGCTGAGCAAAATATCAATACCCGTGAGCATAGAATTCGTCGCAATAGGAATATTTAACGACAAAATGCTCCAGAAGGTGTTGTACGAAAAGGAAATGAACATGTTATAGAAGTAAAACGTCGCCAGATTATTAGAAGGGAAACTAAGAAACCTTAGATTTGCGACGTCAAAGTAAATGTCGATTACGTCTTCATAGAGTCAGTTTGGCATTTAGGCAAATTGAAAATGATTGGCAGGCTGAACGAATTCGATCAACTCGAGAAAACTATGAAGATTTAGAACAGGCACTTTCCTTCACAATATTAAAAATGGGCCAAAAATAGTTTGCATTTGCCGTGATGGTTTATGGTTTTCCTAAGAACGCAAAATTTTAAAGTGGTGTCTCGTAGTCATTACAATGTTGCATCCACTTTCTATTTATCGAGCAAATTTCCATCTGAAAATAGGAATTTTAGTTCTTGTGCGACGTAGAAAAGTGCAAAATTATGTTAAGCTAATGGTTTAGAATTTCCAGAAATCCCCGATTGCCTGAAAAAAACTTATGGCAATAGAAAAACTTCAACTTATGCCAGGATTACCACTAATGACAATTATCCCATTAGGGTACCACAGTGAGAGTTCAGTAAACGGAGCAGCTGTCAACATCCCTATTCCTGTGAATGACGTTTTAACATCCCTTCCTCGATGGTACGGCCAGATTATGGTTTAAAGTTTTTAATTAACACTCCTTCGTACCGTGAGCATAAATAGTCATGACAACGAAAACTGGATTGAAAGTTTTTTATTGCATCAGTTGAAGATACACCACTAATTGCAAATATATGAAAAGAACAACTCTTCAACTAATCATTCACCTTTCGAACAAGATGTTGATAGCATAGTTATTGTTCCGGGCGAAGACCAAGGGCCGCTTTATATGGTTTTAGACAATGATTGAAACGATCTGAAATCTGCGGGTTCGACAGAAGAGCATGTATTATACCTAAGGTATTCTACAACCACAAAAGGCTAGAACTGTTAGAAATTGAAAATAGGGCATCAATTAGCCTTCGAAAATTTGCCGGTTGTAACCGAGCTTAAATGCCAATTTTGTGTAAAGCCTGACAACACATGATGATGGCTACAAAGTTATTAAAAGAGTGAGATCTTCCCCCGCACATTGGGAGGTGGAGAAAAAATCAATTTCTATGATTCGGTAATTCATTCTCCCTAACTTTTTTAAACTATTATCATCCGCTGGATCTCAATGGCTCGCACGATTAGTAATCTTATCGAAAACAGTATATTCTAAAGACATTTCTGAAGATGATGCAAATAATTTTTCAACTCAGGAAAAAAGGTATTTTGATTATCTTCATCGGCAATTGATTAAAATTTTCGAAGGAAACGGAGACATTTTTGATGAACATTTTGTCAAAGACTTGTATTGGAGAGATAAATCCCAACTCAGAGGTTCAACGCACGTATCCCACCCTCGCTTCGTCTTAATATTGGACCTCAGATAGATCTTCAGGATCCTCCAACCGTCCCAGGTAATATCGAATTTATAGACAAATACATTTCTACAGATGGGTCAGTTAGCCATTTAGATAATTATTTGAGGTATCAAAAACGTTAATCATAGTCGATCTGGCAGAAGAGAAATAAGAGGACAGACAGATTGTCGTTTTGGTATTCTTACCCACCCATGCCTTCTACACAAATTTTGTTGCCACTTATGGAAGGCACCCAAAACATCAAAATGCATAAAGAAAACTATTTCAAAATTCAAAATTTTTTTAAAGATTTATTGCATACTTTAGAAAAGATATGCCATTCGATTATTTTTTGCTTGCGCTAAGATCGTATTTGGCAAAGCCGAAAGTTTTTCTGAAGAGAAAATTTGAAGTTCGACTAATAAACGCATATAACTATGATTTCTGCTCTTATATAATTAATTGTTTAAATAAATCAAACAGAAGAATTTCTCGATTCTTATATGAAACCGTATCAGAAGTCAATGCTGCGAAATATACTGATAAACAAAAACTTCAACATATAGGCCGTACATTACAAAAATGTTTGTTAATCTCGCTGATTTTGCCTTTATACAAACCTTTTTTGAAATCAATTAGGTGACCAGAAAAAAATGATGATAACGACGAAGAAAGAGAGGGTGATCCATTCTGTAGGCATGGAAATACCTTTACATTCAGGGACGGTAGTGGTTGCGGTAAGAAACGTACCAAACCATGTGTCATCAGATCTAGAAGGTTTAGCCCCGATACTTCCAGAAGTGATTACTTCAGGGAAATGGTAAGATTGGACAGAAATTACAATTGCGGACGAAAGAATTGGTTAAACTGTGCCATAAGACGAGGCAATTGACACTTTTTAGGTTGTACGCTCAATCTAGTGATGCGACCCCCGTCCTCATAATTCCCTTTTATCTAAAATCAAGAGTTAAGGAGCAGATCTTCCCTTTGGTCATCGATGGGAGTGTGTAGCGTGTACGCGCTTCGTTCGGAGGGTCCCAGGTTCGAAACATCCAAAAATTATAGAAAACGTTTTTTTTAATAGCGGTCGCCCCTCGGCAGGCAACGGCAAACCTCCAAGTGAATTTCTGCCATGAAAAAACTTCTCACAAAAACATTCGCCGTTCGGATTCGGCGTAAAACTGTAGGTCCCTCCATTTGTGTTAGAACATCAAGACGCACATTGTAGGAGAAGTTGGGCCAAAATCGCCTAAGCGGTTATAACGCCAATTAAGTATAAAATAAATTTAGAATGATCCTCACTTAATTAGTATTGCTTAGGGTAAATGATTATTAAACGTGGTGCCGTAGCATTAATTTTATCGGATGTTTGGGTGAATGCTTCGGTAGAATCTTATAATATATGATACAAAACATTTCCACAAATTTGTATGCAGGGAGTTCTCTGCTTGCCATATTTGCTGGGTTTGATGCCAAGTCCACATGAAGCCAGTCCGTATTCGAAGGTCACGAAGGTTTACCACAAACTTGGAGGTTTGCATACCCAATTGTTGAATCTGTCCGCATGTCTATTTTTACGTGACCTATAGGTATGTTAACGACTTAATACTTTTGGCGACCAATACGGCGCCACAGGTTTTAATCGGACCCACTGTGGTTTTTGCAAAAAGCAGATTAACTAAAACCTCAGAGGTGACAAGTATGAGCATTCCATCTTATAGGCAGAGCCTTTACGGTGCTAGTGTCCCCAAATTCTAGTAAAATTTCAGTTAGCAAATGGTTTCTTGGAATATCTTTGCATATTTGGTCTCAAAAGGCTCTCTACTTACGTAGTGCGAAACCGGCAAATTGCAACACTTTAGTTATCTTGTTTCTAGCTCTTGCCACCCAGTCGATACAATGCCTACCAACGAGAAAATCATCCACATACATGTATTTTCGCAAAATATTTTATGCTAATGGCTAAGAGCCTTCAGTATCCTGAGGTAGTTTTAGAAGTCATCTTAATACAGCATGATGGGGAAGAAAGTAGTCGTCATTGGAATCACATTGCTATTGATCCATGACATATGACCTAAAGGTACAGAACAGGATCTTTTGCGATCCGTGTCTCTTTCCGGAAGTATTGAGAGCAAGCTCTCTTAAGGAAAGGCCTATTCGGATGTTGGTCGGAAAATCATATTTAAACGGGGCTGTACGATGTACTTTCCTTCTTTGTTCCTTCATATAGCTCCTCTATGACAGATACTTGGGCATGTATTTTCTTTGATGACAAGTTCATTCTACGTTTTAGTCTTTCAGTTATAAAAGCGTACTTAGAACCAGAAACAATCAGTGCCCTTGCTGAAAAGTTAGTACCGCTGTGGTAAATGGTAACTTCCGCTGTTTTCAGTAGTATACCTGATTTGGTATTTGCAAAAAAAGACAATAGATTTTTACTTACTTTGTTGTTTTCATTTTAGGCGTCGCATCTAGCTAAAGCCTGCTTTGAGGTTGATGGCATGCAGTCCTCGGGTCGAGGAGGCGTCCATTTTGTAACTGCTTTCGGCTGAATCGTCTGTAGTTGAAGGAGCGAATGATGTCTCGAGTGACACACGCCGCACTTAGAAGAGCGCATCGTGACACTGTGAGTCTGGAAGAGAGACAATTCAAACAACACGAGTTGCTCTTTAGGAAGACGATTCTATGTGGAGGGCCAGGATGTATGCCTATTAAGCCTGATACGCTTTCCAAGGTTTGGAACCGGTTGGACAAGAATTTGTCCGTATTTCCCGACTTGGAAATATCACCTTTCATGTCAATTATTTGTTCCCACAGGACCGGTCTACTTTCTGGTAATTTCGTTGAATACACTGAACCGAAAAGGTACGTGATATTAATAAAAAAAATTATTGTGACAATAATTATGTTTATTAAAAATCCACCAATAAAAAGATTTATTATGACAACAATATTGATTATTGAGATAATAATATATGATTATTAATATAACAAATTCGATTATTGAGCTTATAATCAATATTATTAATATAACAATTTCGATTATTGAGCTAATAATCAAAATTATTAATATAACAATTTCGATTATTGAGCTAATAATTTATGATTATTAAAATAACAATTTCGATTATTGAGCTAATAATCAATATCATTAATATAACCATTTCGATTATTGAGCTAATAATATATGATTATTAATATAACAATTTCGATTATTGAGCTAATAATCAATATTATTAATATAACAATCTCGATTATTGAGCTAATAATCAATATAATTAATTAAAAACTTTTGTTGATTTTTACTTTTTTAATTCATATTTATTTATTATGTATGCTTAGAGTTTCATATAGGTCTTAAATCATATACATAGGTATTAAAAATAATAATAATAATTCAGTTATGGAAAATATCTACAAAAAAATTAAAATAATAATTCATTGTATTTACTTATAAAATAAATAAATGAAAAAAGATATAGCAGCACTAGCTCGAAGCCATCAGCTATTAAAAATAAATTTTTTACATGTTTAATGCTTCTTCAAGAACACTGCATAATATGTGTAGAGTTTTTGTTCATATATCCACAGGGTGACCCAAAATGTGCCTTCATTATGATTAAAGTAGTTTATGAAATGTGAATTTTTGTAAATGAAAATCCTCTTTTTTTACAACTTTTTATTGGAAATTCATTGATAAAACTTCAAATTTCATAAACTACTTCAATAAATAAAAAATAATAAATGCACATTTTGTGTCAGCCTGTATATTAAAATTTAATTTTTTACATGTTAAATGCTTCTTCAAGAGCACTGCATAATATGTGCACACGGGAACAATTGTTTTTAATTGACATTTTATAAAAACAAAATTGAATGAAGTTCCAAAAGTTGGTACTTGCTTTGGGATATTCCAAATTAAATAAATGTATTATTTTGAAACAAAACTGCTCGTATAATGCTGTTAAATTCATATTTTATACCGTCAAAATATACATATATCTCTCGCACTTCCTTCAGGTTCTCTCCAACCAACATTAAAAATGGTTGGATGTGTTGTTGTTCGGATTTTTTTATACGGAGGAAATCCTCTAACTCTTCGATTGATGCACATAATTTTAAGACAGCATTCTGAGAATCTAATATTGTGAACCTGGTGTATTGTTTTTTGCCAACGACGTCCTTCGTAACGGCCCTTTGCCAGGGAACTAGGCACCCGTGTACAGCCCATAGCAATGAAGCTTCTTTACCAACTGATAAATATAATAAAAAATAAAAAATTAAAGAAATGATAATTTTGTAAAATAAAAAGGGATAATAAAGAGAAATACATATATACGTGTTGTTCGCATACTTTTTGCTACGTTGTGCATATCCTGCAAAGTGTCTCTAATGCTCTTGTCTTTGATCATGTTTTCTTTTGCCATTAGAGCGAGAAATGTGTTCTTCACAGAATCCCACCGGTCTACTATTGTTGGTGTTTTTGGGTAAAGAATATCAAAATCAATGTCAATCTAAAGAAGTTATTAGATGTGGAGAATTATTATCAGAAAAAATTGCGATAACTTTATTATAAGTATTTGAAACGAATACCAACCAATCGAAAACCGTTAGGCTGCTTGTATTGTGGCCATTCTTTAAAAATGTCTAATGTCGATCTGGCTTTTTTTATGGAAATAATTCTATGCTTACTACAAGCACTCCAACACTGCTCCAACTCCGATTGCGACATCTTGTCGTGCTTCATTGTTTTGACAATGAGGTCAGCATCTTCTTCAGGGACTAAAAAAGATTTTATATGAAGATATATCATTACAATTTTTAAAACTATTCAAAATACCTAACAATGCACTTTCACTTGCTTCTTTTACTTTCAATGATTTTGTAGATGATTTTACATTGAACATTTTGTTATAAATTCTTCCACGTTTTCCCGTACGGTAAAACTCCTGCATAAGAAAAAAATATAATAAAGGCATTATTATGCATATATCTACATATGTAAATATATATGTGTATTGAATGTTTACCAATTTTTCCGTTGGGAATCTTTCAAGAATACTATTCTTGATTGTATAGGTACAGGCTAGTGAAGCCTGTATTTCATTGTCAATGATATATCGGACAATCGTTCCAATTAGAATTGTGCGCTGCTCTTCTGTAAAAAGGTGATGTTTTTCGTAGTAACTCGCTATCATACGTCCTTCCATTGTTGTTGACAAAATAGAAGCCAATGAAATTATTTTTCGATTTTCTTCTTCGACTTCTGGCGTTGGACATTTGCTGTTGCGGTTTGAACTTATTGGTGAAGTGGAAAATGGAGAAAATATGTTGGTGTTGAGAGGCGACGATGGTTCTCGCAACGAACGAAAATGAGATGACTCAGCTAATATATTTAACGGTAATCCTAATGAATTACGCCACTTTTCTAAATGATGCTCAAAGTAAACTTGAGGAGCCAAATTATATTAATAATATTGATTATTAGCTCAATAATCGAAATTGTTATATTAATAATTTTGATTATTAGCTCTGTTAAAGCGTGCAGAGTAGCTGAGCAAGGTTAATTAAAAAGACGTGCGTTTTTGGTGACAATGATATACGGAAGAAGGAAACTTTATTCATAATAAAGTTGGCTACGATTCTGAGTGACATTTGTCAATAGTAAATAAGTAGTATATAAAGGGTGTTTCACACATTTAAATATTTAAATTTCTTTCAACACCTTCCCTAAATTAAGTATTTAAATTTATTCATTGGTTTCCTCTTTTCTTTTTAAAATATGATAGGTTACAATAGCAAACTCAGTTATTTTCTTCGTAAATTCAAATTTAAGAAATCAAAATATTTTACTAAAAATAAGATTAATGGTAAATTACTTAAGTCCAAATTCATTTGAAAATTGTTTAATTTTTGGTCCAGATAATGCTTTTGTAAAAATATCTGCTAACATTTTATCGGTGCTTATGTATTCTAGCTTAATTTGACGGTCTTTAATTTTTTCTTGGATAAACTTTGATTTGATGTCGACGTGCTTCGTTCTGCTTGAATACGAATTGTTTTCAGCTATGTGTATAGCGCTCTTGTTATCGCAAAACAAAGTCATAGATTTCGAAGCTTCGTTCACCAACTCCTTTTCCAATCGCTTAAGCCAGATTAATTCTTGAGACGCAGCCACCATTGACATCAATTCGGCCTCAGTAGATGATAAGGCTATCGTACGCTGCCTCTTGGTAGCCCAAGAAATGGCCGCATTCTGAAAAGAAAAAACATAGCCAGTGGTTGAACGGCGTTCACTTACGTCACTTGCCCAGTCAGCGTCACAAAAACCAATGATGTCATTAGCGCTCCTTTTATAGACTAAGCCCTTGTCGACGGTGCCCTTGAGATAGCGCATGACCCGCTTTACTGCAGTCCAATGTGCCTTCCCTGGGTTCGTGCTGTATCGGCTTAGCAAGTTCACAGCGAAGCAGATATCCGGTCGCGTGACCTGAGCGGCAAACAGCAGACATCCAATGGCTTGCTTGTAGGGAACACTAACCATTTCCTTTTTGTCGTCGTCATTAGTTGGGCACATTTCCTCGGACAGCTTTTGGTTCACGTCGAGAGGTGTACTTGCAGGATTGCACTCTTCCATGCCGAAGCGTCGAATTACATCGGTAATGTAGCGAGATTGGTCAATCTTCAAAGTTCCTACTCTGACATTTTGAGTTATACGGATACCCAAAACTGAAGTTGCTGTACCCAGATCCTTCATTTTGAAGGTTTTAGAGAGCTTATCGTTGGTGAAGAGGATGACGTCATCCACGTAAACAGCAACAAACAGCATTTTTCCGTCAGCAACAAGAAGATATACGCATTGATCGACGTTGCTACGCTGCAGGCCGAAATTAACTAGCGCCGAATTCAGCTTTATGTTCCATACGCGACTAGACCTTTTCAAACCGTATAAAGATTTTCGTAGTTTGCAGACACGACCAGAGCCATCATCAAATCCACTCGGTTGAGACATGTAGATCTCTTCCTCAAGATCGCCATTCAAAAAAGCTGTTACGGCATCCATTTGATAGACGGTAAGACCATATTTGACAGCTAGGGCGAGTAAAAACCGATTTGAGGTATATCGCGCAACTGGCGCAAATGTCTCGTCGTAATCAATTCCCTGCTTTTGGTTGAACCCTTTTACCACAAGCCTGGCTTTATGTCGCACTGGATCTCCATCAGCATTTACCTTAGTTTTGAATACCCATTTCGATGGGATGGCTTTCTTACCAACAGGTAGTGCTGACAATTCCCAGGTGCAGTTGGCGTTATGCGATTCGATTTCCTCACACATTGCAGCTTGCCACAGATCACGTTCATGACCTGCCATCGCTTCTTCAACAGTATATGGATCTGATGTTGCATATTCCGTTGCGCAGAAATTGTAATTTGGTCGCGGTATAGTCTCCAAACGCTCGGAGCGGCGGATGCCTTCAAAGTTTAATCCGGTAATTTCACCCTCTGGTACAAATGTATCATCGCTATCAGCTGACAAATTTTCAACAGTTGAGTTGCCCTCAGTTATTGACTCAAGGCTGTCGTCTTCAGGTACGTCGCCTGTAGGTGTATGCATATCGTCTTCTATTGGTAATTCTTCCACATTTTCCTCCCCTGAATTGGCAATCGGAGTTGTCTCAGGTGGCCATAAATGAACAATATCGGAATTCGCAACTGTAGCTAGAGGAATTTGATTAATGTCATTTTCAATAAAAACTACATCACAGCTAACTATAATGTTTTTAGCTACAGGGTCATACAGTCGGTATGCCTTTGATTCAATGCTGTAGCCGACTAAAATACATTCTCGGGATTTAGCCTTTAACTTACTGCGCTTTTCTTTAGCTATGTGTGCCATTGCCGTACATCCAAAAACTTTGAGGTGTTTCAAATTTGGTCTTTGGCTGGACCACAACTCTTCTGGACTCACGTTGTTACCTCCGCAGGGTGTACGATTTAGTAGATATGCTGCAGTAACAGCAGCCTCAGCCCAGAATCTGTCTTCCAAATTTGCATCTATCAGCATGCACCTGACTCTTTCAGTAATTGTCCAATTTAGCCTCTCGGCAACACCATTCTGTTCGGGTGTGTAGGGTGTCGTCTTTTTGTGGATAATGCCATACTTCGTAAGGAATTTATCGAACTTTTCATTTATATACTCGCGCCCGTTGTCCGTTCGGAAAGTCTTTATAGTTTTCGAACATTGGTTTTCTACCAAGGTTTTGAATTCAACAAATTTACCGAAAACTTCGGACTTCGACTTAATTGGGACCGCAAAAACTTTCCTGGAATAGTCATCCACAAGCGTCAATAAATATCGTGCACCAGAAAACGAAGACACGTTTAATGGACCCATTACGTCGCTGTGTATGAGCTCTAACAACTGTTTAGCACGCTGTCCTTTTTCGTTATGCGATGTGCGCGTGTCTTTTATGCAAACCACACATTTACCATTTGCGCCTGATGTAATTTTAACACCATCCGAAGCATTTTGGATCGCTGTCATACTTTCGCGGCTTACATGACCTAATCGCCTGTGCCATAAGTCGTAACTCGACACAACCATTGCTGTATTCTCTCGTGGTACACAATTCAGACGATACAAACCATTTGTTTTGCCTGCAGTTGCAATAAGCTGTTCATTCTCGTCGAATATTTTACACCCGTTGCCTTTAAAGCGTACCTCTTTCCCGTTGTCTGTCATCTGGCTCACCGAGAGCAAATTAGCACACAGGCTTGGAACGTATTCAGCATTTTTGATCGTTGCACTTACATTATTATTTTTACCAGCCAGAGAGATCTGCACATCGCCCGAGCATTCAACAGCAATTTTGTTATTATTCGCGACAACTACTCTCTTGTTTATCACGCGTTTCTGATTTATCATAAATTCGTTGCTTTTCACCATATGTTGAGAACAGCCGGAGTCTACATACCATTCTTCGTTATTGTGAATGTTCGCGCAAAATGATGAAGCATATAAGACTTGACTTTTTGGTGCATTTTGTTTTGGTTTGTCATCCTTCGCTGCTTTCTTACGACAGTTTTTGCTTATGTGCCCTAATTGCCTGCACGAATGACAGCCAACTTTCGAGAACGTTTTTGCTTTGGTGTACAAGACATTTTCGACGCCTTGTTTAACATCAAATTTTGCATCTTGTAAAAGTAAATTTTTTACAGCGTCTACAGTGAGTGTTTTCTTCGAGTTTTCTACAGCAAACACAAGTGCTTGAAACTCATTAGGCAATCCAGCTAGCATAAGCGAAGCGGTCAGCTCGTCGTCTATTTTCAGACCTGCGTTTCTTACTTTAAAGGCAGTCAAAATCATTATATTTATATATTCTTGCATGGATTCACAGTCCGACAACTTGAGTTGTACCAATTGCTTCAAAAGTTCAACCTTGCGCGTCAAACCTTTGTCTTCATAGGCTTCCATGAGAGCATCCCACGCGTCTTTTGCAAAAGTTTTATCGGCAAAATGTCCAAAATTATTTGGCTCCACCAACATCGTGATTTCAGCCAATGCCTTTTCATTGGCATCACGATCGGCGTCTGTTGCAGTCGCAGACAAACCGTTCTGAACCATTTTCCAGTGGCCCTTGATCACCAAATATGATTTTGCCTGGCTTTTCCAGACATCAAAATTCTCACGACCGCGAAGTCGCTCGACGGACATAGAAAATACGTTCGAAGTCATTTTACTCGGGAAATACAAGCGAAAAAACAGCTATCGAGTTAAAATAACGCGTCAGAACTTTTTTCAATCGAAATTGTTGACGGATTCCTTAATTAAACACTGCGTAGCAAAGGCCCATAACCTGTTAAAGCGTGCAGAGTAGCTGAGCAAGGTTAATTAAAAAGACGTGCGTTCTTGGTGACAATGATAAACGGAAGAAGGAAACTTTATTCATAATAAAGTTGGCTACGATTCTGAGTGACATTTGTCAATAGTAAATAAGTAGTATATAAAGGGTGTTTCACACATTTAAATATTTAAATTTCTTTCAACAAGCTCAATAACCGAAATTGTTATATTAATAATATTGATTATTATGTCAACAATCGAAATTATTTCAACAAAAATTGCATTAATAATCAAAATTATTGTGACAACAATTACAATTTATTGTTACAATAACCAACGATTATTGAGACAATAAATTTGATTATTAAATAAATTAGTCCATGTAAAAGCATGTACGTGATATTAATAATCACTAATTGTTAATATAACTATCAACATTTGGTTCAGTGTAGAGATACGTTTTTATTGCATCTTAATTTAAAATGCCTATTTGGTGACTTTCCAGGGATAACTGAAAAATATTTATATACCGGTGCAATTCTTTTAATGAGTCACCACACTCGCTTTCAACCGCAATCAAATTAAATAAAATCTGTATTTGTGTGTTAGCGAGAATACGTTTATTCTCGTATTTTCGTTAAGAAACCCTCAATTGTCATTTGGTACTTTCTCACATATCTTAAGCCTCACCCTGCAGTTTCTGGTTGAGATGGAAAACCTTTTTTCTCTACCGGGTTGATGCGATTATTTAAAATATATATGACAGTAAACATATCGAGAAATGCTGGCCAGTTTGAAGATATCCATGCCGCACGGAGGAAGGTGAATATTATATTCGCTGACGGATTTATCTTGTTCTCTTTTCCGAATTTGGATAATTCTTCAAACTGTTCTGGCAAATACGACATAATTTTAATGTACCCTGCGAAACAACTTAAAGACTTCTTCTTAATCGCGCTAATGTCTTTGGGTGATAATCCTTCATTACTGGCCAGCGTATCATACGCTGTTTTCGTCTTCTCCGATAAAACTTTAAATTCTTCTTGCTATATAACAACAGAATATTTGTTTGTCGGGAGTGTACCACTTTAGTCAGATACAAATTCTGCTACCGAGTCTGCCAAACGGATGAAAATTTTCATTGTAATACATATAGAGGATGAGGCCGTGTGTAGAAGTCCACGCAAGTGGGTAAAGTCTCTAATCGCCGTTCACCTGAGAGTGGCCAGAACGATTCTTCTGCATACGGTTCAAGAAGCTCACAATTTCCGGGTGATTTCACCCAAGTGTCCTCTGGGTAGCTCCAGAACACCCGTTTGGGAGTGAGCTAAAGTGAGAAGGCGAACCTGGTGGGACCACTCCGATGTTTTCCGTTTAAGGGTCCACCATGGTTTTGCAGGGTCTGTCCATCAGTAGGTGCGGCTGCGAGCGGGCGTCTCGCTATATAAATGTGACCTAAATTAAAAGATGCTCCAGAATCTGGTTGTGCGCTGGTCTTGGCACCCGCCACGTAAAAACACCTTCCAATACAAAATTTTAGCAAAGAGGGCCGGATGATACCCCCTATTCTGATGACGACCACGGCAAACGTTTAAAGGACTATGATTTAAGGGCATGCAACTTGAATGCCCGAACCCTTAATTGGGAAGGTTCCTCTGCCCGGCTGGTGGATGTCCTCGTAAAGGCAAAGGCTGACATCACCGCCATCCACCTTGCGACGTCTACTACAGCTGCCACGTAAACGAGCGCAATTTCAGGGTTGGATTTGTGGTGGCAGAAAGACTTCGTCGCCAAGTACTGTCCTTCACCCCGGCGAACAAACGTCTCACTACGATTCGCATCAAAGCTAGATTCTTTAACATCTCGCTGATTTGCACCCACAACCCTATGGAAGAGAAGGACGATGTAGTACCAGGTTCAAGCAGAGAAAGATATATCAAGCTGCATGGCGATCTCCTGAAGGAAAAACACGAAATCTAATTGATCCTGTTGTGGTGGATGGAAGGCATGCTTCCAGTGCCTTAGACGTGTGCATTATTCGAGGAGCTAACATCAACTCGGAGCATCATCTTGTCGCAGCCAAGATTCGCACTCGCCTCTGTGCAGCAAAAAGCGCGCGCTCACTGACACGAGGAAAGCTTGATGTCCAAAAGCTGCAAACACAACAGATAGCCGACCGTTTCACCACTCGACGTGCACACCAGCTCTCTGAGAGCAATGTTCAACAAGCGGATATCTGCGCGCAATGGAACCACATTTCTCGCTCATTACGTACCACTGCTGAAGAGGTTATTGGTTATCAGCGAGACCGAAAAAGCGACTGGTACGATGAGGTAGGCCGCGCAGCCATGGAAAAGAAAGATTTGGCCTATAGGGCCACGCTGCGATCGGGTGCAACGCGAACCGTGCGGGAGAGACGGGAGTTGAAGAAGGAAACGAGGCGGATTTACCGAAAAAAGAAGAAAATATTGAAGATGATGAGCCTGATCCCCCAATCAATGAAGACGGAGTTAAAGTACCGTCACCCGACCTGGACGAAACGCGAACGGCCATTGAGCGGCTAAAAAATAATATGGCCTGATGGATTGCTGCAGAGCTATTCAAGTGCGGCTTAAGTGTACTCTGCCCAATCCACAAAATGGGCGATCCAGCAATATGAGTCAACTACCGCGGAATCAGTCTTCTTACCACAGCTTATAAGGTTTTGTCGAGCGTATTGTGTGAGCGACTGAAGCCCCCCGTGAACGAACTGATTGGACATTATCAGTATGGCTTTAGGTTTGGCAAATCTACCATCGACAAAATATTCACGATACCCCAAATCTTGGAAAAGACCCGAGAAAGAAGAATAGACACACACCATCTTTATGTTGACTTCAAATCCACTTTCGATAGCACGAGAAGAAGCTGCCTATTTGCCGCAATGTCTGAATTTCGTATCCCAACAAAACTAATATGGCTATGTAAACTGACGTTGAGTAACACCACCTCCTCCGCCAGAATCGGGAAAGACCTCTCCGAGCCGTTTGAAACCAAACGAGGTTTCAGACAGGGTGACTCTTTTTCATGCGACTTCGTTAACCTTATGTTAGAAAAGATAATTCGAGCTGCAGAGTTGAACGGTTCAGGCACTATATTTTATAAGAGCGTGCAATTTCTGGCGTATGCTGATGATATCGATATCATCGGCCTCAACAACCACCTCCTGTCATCAAATATACAGTCAACAGTCTCTCTTGCAAACAAGTGCTACTTTGGGCTGAGAAGGCAATTGCGCAGTAAAGCCCTCTCTCGACGAACCAAAATCACACTCTACAAGTCTCTCATCATGCCCGTGCTATTATATGGCGCTGAAGCATGGGCACTGTCAGCATCGGATGATACGGCCCTTGGAGTGTTCGAGAGAAAGATTATCCGAAAGATTTATGGACCTCTACGTCTTGGCGACGGCGAATACCTCAGACGATGGAACGATGAGCTGTATGAGCTTTACCGCGACATAGACATAGTCCAGCGAATTAAAATACAGCGGCTACGTTGGCTGGGGCGAGTCGTGCGAATGGACGAAAATGCTCCGGCCCTGAAAGTATTCAACGCGGTACCAGCTGATGGTAGTAGAGGAAGAGGACGGCCTCCTCTGTGTTGGAAAGACCATGTGGAAAAGGACTTGACGTCACTTGGTATTTTCAATTGGCGCCAGTAAGCAGGAAGAGGAGTGAGTGGCGCAATTTGTTAAACTCGGCCAAAAACTCTTAAAAAATTATATCGCCAATTAAGTAAGTAATTAAGTGATACATATAAATTTAGTTAAAAATCACCTGACATAATTTTCTCGCCTTCAAAACACAGCTAGATTTAATGTGTTTTGGTTTACCTTTGTATGAGCAATGCGATGTAAAATCACTCGTGATAAAACATGGAATGAAAAACCTGAAAAAAGAACACGAGCCCAACAAGAAAATCAATTCCTTAGTTTCTTTTTGTATATTAAAAAAATGGATTTCTCTATGTTTGTTAACTTATTTTCAGCATTGGTTGTTTGTTATTTTTTTTAAGTTTAAACAATACGCGAAACCCTCACCGCCCAACTGTTGGCGAGATAAAGTGTGCGAACGTACGTATAATGATAGCCCGTGCTACTTAAAAGTTTAGTGACTGCGAAATACAAATGTGTGGTTATGTGAACCAAAAATAAATGAGCTTAAAATTATCCTCGAAACAAACTGTGTTTATGATTCACCGTACAACACGTGTGAATAATTCATTTGAAATTTTAATTTGCACTGCGCTTTGAAATAATTGTGAATAAAAAGTGCATATCATGTTTATTTTTGGAAAGTTACGCTCGGTATTTTGATGTGTAAACGGGTTATGAATTGTGGATTTTAATAATTCACCTTTGGTTTTGTTGTTGGTGTGCTTGAAGGGCAGCTTGCTGTTTTTAATGACTGCTGCGGTGTGTGGCTGTAGAAAAATTATGTACTTCTTAATGCGGATTGTGTTCGGATTGCGCATTCCTTTGCGTTCGACTATGTATTTTTGCGGCTGTGGGAATTTGTCAAATTTTTGATTTGGACTTCTGTATTCTCAGCGTAGATGGGTCAAATAAACAATTAAGCGCCGTGCCTTTTAATTTGAATATACATACATGTTAGTATATTATTTTTTATTTCGTTCAATAATATTTTTTTTTTGTAGCCATTTTTAATGCAATCCGTATTTATACATATTTATGTTACATTCAGCAAGTTTTTTGGCGCACGCATTAACGCGATATTCTAAACTTTATAGGCATATATGGATTACGTCAGTAGCTCCATTAGCTTCCGTGTACCGAACCCCTTTGGCGTTATTAATGCGGAATTGATCACAATGGTATTGTGTGATTCGATATCTAAGATTGATATCTACATTTTCACTGATAGCCAGGCGGCAATACTATCATTGAAGAAACAATCGATAACCTTTATGGCAGTCATGAAATGACGCACATCTCTCAACGAGATTGCTGAGTTATTTCACCCAAAAGTAGTACGAGTTTCAAGCCATTGCGACGTAGAGGAGAATTGTAAGGCCGATGAACTCGCACAAATCGGCACTAAACTTCTTGCAGAGGCTATATCGTTACAGACTTGCAAGCTACTTGCTTCCAACGGGCTTTTTAAAGTAGCCAATGACACATAGCGAAACGATGTCACTTGTAGAACTGCCAGGAAATTGTGGCCGGTACTTAGTGCTAAACGTATAGGCTTATTATTGAAGCTAAACAAGCATAACGTCAGCATGATTGCACCTGTAATAACAACACACTGTTTGATAGGTAAACATGCCTATCGATTGGGTGTACGATAGCATAATTTCTGTAGAAGTTGTCAAGACGAAGAAGAAGAGGAAACAATATTCCACCTTCACAGTCCCGCTCTACCCAGACAAAGATTTCCTATTTAAGGAAGACAATTCTTCGATTGCTTGGAATACCTTAAATGTGTGGAAATCAGGGATCTTCTAATATTCAAAATTGCTTCATGGGCAACTGTAAAGTGTGAGATCTCCAAGTTAATCTCCTCTCGAAGTGCATACCAAGATATGTTTATGGTCTCGTTGTATTGGGATAGTTTAATATCATTCAGTTTTACCGGTGGACAGGTATCCCGATTGAAAGCGAACATCAACTGAGCTGTCTTAGTTGCATTAGACTTATTTTTAATTTTTATTCGAATAACAGTTATTTAAAAAAACAAAAATGTGCAAGGAATACACAACAAATATCAAATAAGAGTACATATTAATGTTCCCTGCCAAATGGCTAAACGAGGATATCTGACATATCATACAAGAATACGGGGCAAAACAATAAAAAATAAAATAAAATGAAGTTTTACAATGGAGAATTATACACATTGCTTATTATAAAAGAAACGATTCGATATTTTCCCGAAGATAGCTTTTTAATTCGGTTTTAAAAAGCGATACACGTTCTAGCGTTTTACTAGAATTAGGTTATAATAACAAGGAAGACTGCCGCCTAGTTTTGTACTAGTATAGCATTTCAATAAATTCTGCTTCTGCTGCTGCTTCTGCACTCACTGATGCTCCTCCTGATTTGCCTTCTGCCGATGTCAACTCACAAGCCTGCAGTGTTTCTGATACACGCTCACTGTTTTACTTGCTGATTCGCTAACTTCCCAAACATGCGTTAGTTCTGATACTCGCCCAATTTCTTATGCTGCTGCTCTGCTAATGTTATGACGCTGCTCTTCACCATGTAGCGCTACTCTCACAGTCCCGGATGCACAGTGGTCTATTGTCAATAATCAGAGGTCCAAAAAACAAAAAGTAGCACAAGATGTTGTGATCCGTCTAAGCAAAAGTACCGAAATATTGCCGCTTCCAAAAATTGGCTTCATATTGCGACTTTAAAAAATGCAGTCAGTAATAAAATATGTATCGAAAAACACGAATATTGATCGCATTCATGTGGCTTGTTATAAACTTGTAAAACAAAATGTGGATATTAAATTATTAAAAAAGATTGATTTTAAACTAGGTGTTACCGCATTCATTTTTGACCTTATTCAGAATCTTACACTTTGTCCTGCGGATGTTAAGGTTCGCCCCTTCGACTGCGAATGGAGAATTATACACATAGCTTATTATAAAAGAAACGATTCGATATTTTCCCGAAGATAGCTTTTTAATTCGGTTTTAAAGAGCGATACACGTTCTAGCGTTTTACTAGAATTAGGTTATAATAACAAGGAAGACTGCCGCCTAGTTTTGTACTAGTATAGCATTTCAATAAATTCTGCTTCTGCTGCTGCTTCTGCACTCACTGATGCTCCTCCTGATTTGCCTTCTGCCGATGTCAACTCACAAGCCTGCAGTGTTTCTGATACACGCTCACTGTTTTACTTGCTGATTCGCTAACTTCCCAAACATGCGTTAGTTCTGATACTCGCCCAATTTCTTATGCTGCTGCTCTGCTAATGTTATGACGCTGCTCTTCACCATGTAGCGCTACTCTCACAGTCCCGGATGCACAGTGGTCTATTGTCAATAATCAGAGGTCCAAAAAACAAAAAGTAGCACAAGATGTTGTGATCCGTCTAAGCAAAAGTACCGAAATATTGCCGCTTCCAAAAATTGGCTTCATATTGCGACTTTATAAAATGCAGTCAGTAATAAAATATGTATCGAAAAACACGAATATTGATCGCATTCATGTGGCTTGTTATAAACTTGTAAAACAAAATGTGGATATTAAATTATTAAAAAAGATTGATTTTAAACTAGGTGTTACCGCATTCATTTTTGACCTTATTCAGAATCTTACACTTTGTCCTGCGGATGTTAAGGTTCGCCCCTTCAAATTTTTTCACGTATGAGAATAGTAGAAATGAACAGGCAGCTACGAATAAAACCAAGGTACTATTTAATGGACTGGAAATTTATTTCCAAAACATGGGAGGCGTGCGAACAAAATCGAGTGTAACTTTTTGGAAGCGACAACATGAATGTGTTTTTACTAGCTCCTTAATTGTGGCTGACTTCCAAAATTTATGCATGCGACGTTTGTATACAGTTTGAATGCGATGTGCATAAAACGCAGCTATGTTTAGTTGAAAAAGATCAAAGCGGTGGGTTTTCTGACGCGGGATCATGCGACATACAGTTGGCCGTGTGAAAAGCATCCATTTTCCAAATTCAGGCCCCAAACACTCAATGATTGGCCTTGTGATTTATTGATTGTCATGGCGAATGCTAGACGAATTAGAAATTGGATTTGCTTAAACTCGAATGGCTTATCAGTTGAACAGAGATATATACACGCTGCTGAACTGTAAGATGGCGACTGACTTTATTCAGTATAACATATAATACAGAGGAATCAAGGAAAGGAGAAAAGTGATAACTAGAGTTTGCCAGATTTATATTATTTTACAATACCTCCTTTTAAAAAACATCTGACAACATTGCAAAACATATTTAATTTTAAGTTAACAAACGTTAAATCATTTTCATTTCAATTATTTTACTAATTACATATTTTTACTGCAAACCTATCTTGGCATTAATAGATTCATTCTTAACTGCTGGTACCGCTTTCGTTAAACCATCTGCCAACATGTCACTTGTGGGAATGAACTCCTGCTTTACAGATTTATTCTCAAGTTTTTCTCGTATAAACTTCACCTTAATGTCCACATGTTTTGTTCGAGGGAAAAAATTGTTGTTGCGAACAATTTGGATTGCGCTCTTGTTGTCGCAATGTAGTATTGTTGCCTTTGTAACGCCAGGAATCAACTCCGACACTAGCCAATTCAACCATCGCTCGTTTCCAAGCGCACGCATCATCACTACTTAACGCCTCTTGAAAACTTATAGGGTAATCAGCATCAGACACTGCACTTAATAACAAATTATTTTTTGCCTTACTTGCAATACGCTCTGATCGACGAACTGGACAAATTTTATTGTTATTCATTGCTTGCTGATCAGCTACTTCGCTTTCATATTCACTGTCTGAAGATTTGTTGACATCTGACAAAACGCTATAATCTTCCTCCTCTGAATTGATAATGTCACAAACTTCCTTACAAATTTGGTTCTGCATGCTCTGTTACGTTGCTTGTAATTTCTAACAATGTAACATCGCGGCTTACAATAAACTTATAACCAGTTTTTCGGTGAAATTGTTGAATTTTGCCCCTGCTTCATACTTTGTGTACAAATATGAGCTAACCTACGGTGCCAACGCTCAAAGCTGTCAATCGTTGTCATTGCTCTTCCAATTGTTGATTTTTCGCAGTCTTCGAATCGAAAATCTTACACATATTGCCTTCGAACACCACCTTTTTGTTTTGCTTTGTTATTTGCCGTACTGACAAAAGGTTAGCGCAAAGAGTAGGAACATATTCTACATTTCGATCATTAGTTGGAATTTTTCTATTGTTTACGTTCAGAACTAAACTCACATCGCCTGCGCTTTTGACAGTCACTCGTTCTTTATTCGCCAAAATTATTTCGCTATGCTCTGCCGCTCTCACTTTCGAAATCAACCGTTGATCATTTGTCAAATTTGACGTCTTGCAACAAGAAACTCTTAACGCTGTCCAAAGTTAACTTTGCTTTCGAGCGACGACTTCGCCATCAAGATTAAGAAAGGCATTTTGCAACTGGATTGAAGTCATTACTACCTCGCTCACATAATCCTGTATTCATTGGAACTGCTCCAGTTTCAACTGCACTTGCTTTTTCAAAAGCTCTACCTTGCGAGTTAAACCACTGTCTTCATATGCTGCCACGCGCCTGTTTGCTATGTGCGAGAAAGTACTCGGCTCCACCATGAGCGTAATTTCCTCCATCGCCCGTGCGGTGGCAAGCCGGGCACATCCAATGAATTCAAAAACTCAGTTGGATAATTGGTTGCTTCGTCTTCGTTTGTTTCACAGTCGACAGATTTGAAGCAATGCAGTGAACCAACGATTTGGTTTTGAATTGTGCAGTTTTAGTGATCCCTGTTCTTAACCACTAAAATTGCTCTTTCACTTAATCAATAGTAGTTTCTGTGGTTAGCAATGATGTTCGGAAACACTTTGTTGATGAGCTCCTCTTTCGTCGAGATGAAATTGCAAAAATTTGGCGGGAACGAAATCAATCCATTTTATGCGTCGACAGAAACACGACCATCGCCAATAGTAAGCAGTTGATTGGAGAACACTTTGGCAGATGGATCGTTTAGAAGTGCAACTCGCATGTTTGTCGTCAGCTGAAGTTTCATCACATAACGCTAAAATGTTGATGATTTGAGGCAAGCATTGATCTCATCGACATTAAACCGATCAGGCACCACCTTTTATAAAGTGTGCAACTACTGGCATATGCCGATGACATCCACATTGTACAAATGTGTGTCGTGTCTCCCAAGGGGGCAGTCCAGACGCACAGTTGGAAATTTTGTAAAAAAATTAAAAGATTGGTTTTGGTTTAATTCAATTAGAATTTAATGAAATGTATATATGTATGAATTATCCGGCGGGAAATACGGTGAACCGGAATAATTCGCAGTTGCATATGTATGCGTATGTGTACAATGTACACTGTACATGATACATATTAGGGCGGTTAGAAATTATTTACATGTCGGCCCCCTTGCGGTAAGCAAAAATCCTGAGAGTCAACATCATCCAACGACCAGTTCACACCACTTCACATGTTTAATTAAAAAAATGTTTTTCTCGTTTGTTTCCCACGAGCCGCTCCGTGCTCCTCCGCCATCGTCTCCTGTGCCCTACTTGGAAGGATGGTAAAAGAAAGAAACTTTAAGGAAGAATATATGTATGTGGGCATTTTTTTCTTTTTCGCAACTTTATTATTTTTTTTTGTGTATGAGTATAGCTATGGGTGTATAATTAGATTATTCATTTCTGTTGTGTATAGTGTAGGTATATGTGTATACTTTTATTATTCGCCTGAGCCAACAAGCTGATTGATGCAGGTGGGGTGCCGCTGAGCATGATTTGGGCATATGTGTCGACGCTCAACGTCAGTTGCACCGGAGCCGCCACGTAGAACTCTGGGTCGGCCAACCGCATGAGTCAAAACGGAACCGCGACCCCTTAATACTAGTGAGCATATCGCCCCACGACCCGTGTGGATTTGCTCAAGTCTGAGCGTTCGTGCCAATTCGCTTGATATAATGGTGCTGGGCGCGCATGGATGTACTAAGGCCCGCACTGAATTCAGGCGGCCGCCTGCCTCTATCTTGACGATCACCGTAGGTGCGATAGCCTCATATGCCCTTCTAAGGGGGGCGGTTGTGCAGTCGAGCAAACGGCCCGACCGGAATGTTGGTTGTTGTTGTTGGTGCGCTATTTGTGCTATTTGTTGCGTCTCTTCCCTATGTTGTGGAAAGTGGTATGGGGCGCGTCGTTGTTGTGATCGGGAAGGACGGGTCCCCGAGTCAACTCGCTGCCAATTCGCTGCGTTATGAGATGGTCGGAAAGGACGCGTTCCCGAGCCATCCATTTGCTGATGTTGCGCTGGTCGGGAAGGACGAGTTCCCACGCCAGTCGTTCGTCCTTTGGTTTCATGAGCAGGCGGCCTGAATGAAAGGGATCCAACGCCGCGCTGCCTGGGCAGTCGGAAAGGACTGGTTGCCGAGCTGCGCTTTCGCCGTTCATGATGTAGTGAAATTCGGAAAGTACGGGTCTCCGAGCCTCCACCCGCTGAGAGTGGGACCACCTGGGTCACCGAAGCTTCTTCTTCTTTTTCATCTTCCGCCACCTGCTGTGCCCACGACTTCATCTGGCCGGTCAGATTGATCGACAGTACGTCGGATCGATCATCGGCATCCTCGGCTGTCGGGATCGTTGGCCGACGGTCGTTTTCGAACTGGAGATGCAGTGAGGTATGGTGTCTTTCGTTGCACCGATGGCAGCGCCCGACGCTGCTGCAGATTTCCTGTTTATAGAAAGGCTGCAGGCAGTTCGCGCAGTAGTGGTGGATTAATACCACCCGCAGCCTCTCTTCCGCAGACTTGGCTCGGTAGATCGGCCAAAGTCTTATGCCGTGGTTTTTTGGCATAATCGAAATGCCACGTCGAAACGGACGGCACGCTGCTCCGTTTTGTTGCGCGTCGCTGTGAATCGGCCCATGGTCTAAAAGTTTTGTGTATTTATTTTTGACCGATAAAATTAATGTGGTGGAATATTGGGTGGAAAGTGATGTAGAAAAAATAACCAAAGAAAAAATTAAAAATAAAAAAATTTGTTTCATGAAATAATGAAAGCACAAAAAAAATGTGTATCCATATACATATGTATGTATTTCATTATAAATTTTATGAATTTATGTATTTATGTAATTATTATATATGTGGTGTATTTATGCGCCATGTGTCCATAAACTTTCATCACCGACTGTGAAAATGGTATTTGGGTGTGATCGTATCAGTACACTTGCGCCCCCCATCGGTAAATGGTGCCTAACTTAAAGGTGGTGGACTTGCCTATGTTCCACAGTTGAGAACGTATATGGCATTACGATATATTTGCATACATCGTAAAAAACCTGATGGACTAGTCAGTGTAGTGACCTAAAACCTGACTGCATAGGATGTTTAAAAGAAATTGAAAACAAATAAAAATTGACATGAACTACATATTCTTGTATTTTTGTAGTCGCGGAAAGTGCCCCCCACCATGAAATGGCTCAACATTCTGTTTTTTGTTTGTTTTTTTTTTGTACATTAGTTATTTGATGGTGGTGAGGTAGGTCAGCAATCTGGCCATCCAGCAATCTGGCCTACCAACCACCAACAGTTTGCATGCCACTGTGCATAACTTGCTGACCACAGGGCCAACCGGTAACTTAATGTGTTAAAAAAAATTATTTATACGTGAAGTTCAGCAGCGAACAGATGTGAAATCTTGTACACTTTTTCCAATTGGGGAAATAGTGGTAAAAAAATTTTAAATTAATTAAAAAAGATGTGAAAAAAGTAAGTGGTTAGTGCACGTATTGCGAAATGTTAAAATACGTGTTGGGAGCACGTAATTTGGTGGTTGGAGTAAATTTTCCCATGTACAGCTGGCTAAAAGTGCATGTCGTACCATATGCATACATCGCCATCATTGCAATGGTGGACGCATGCAGGTGTACGGCGACTATGAGCAGGTAAGAGGTATTGATATAATAATAATAATAAAATAATATTTTATACATGACTTTCGAAGCTTTTTACGTTAATAAGTACATAGGTACATACATATGTATGTATATCGATGTGCATCTACGTGCGCATGGTGGTGTGCTGCATTCGATTGCGAGGGCACAGTCGGAGGGAGAAGGTGTATGCCATCCGAAGATAGCGGATAATGACCGGAAGCAAAAACGCTATAAAGATTGCGAAAGTAACAATGTGGACTGATTTTTTGTCTTGCCGAGTTAACACTTTTGTACACTGAAAACAATTTGTTTTCTTTCTCAAAATGTGGATAATCTCCGTAAAATTTTTGGATAGTCTTTGGGAGGACTGGTACGACATGAGGAGCGGCGACACCAGTGAACTATTGGGAGCTGTTCATAAACAAGTAATCGTTATATTTTTTCTTCTTTACTTTTAAATATATATAGAAACTTAAGTACTACTTAAAATATTTACATAAGTACATATACATATATATTTAAAAGTTGTATGTATGTAGTGTAAATATTAGTAGGTACATACTTAGATCTTCCCAATAACTTTTTTTTTTACCGGATAGATTTCTACTAGCAAGAATTTGCAAGTTAGATTTAATTAGTAAATCACTGGGGGGAAGAGGAAAAAGCTGATTAAAATTATTAAGTATTTTTCGGTTAGTTTTGTACGCGTATCGGGTATCAAATAATCACTACTTGTTGCATGTATGAAAAATGAATTCGCAGATTTCTTTATTTTCTTGTACTACACGTACTGTTTATGATTTTTTTAAATTTTTTTTTAAATATTTTTATTTTTTTTAAGTATTTATCCCTGTGTAGGGGAAGTAGCGGTATTTTCGATGGAGGGCAGCAATACCAATTTCGTTATTGGTCTGCTAGTATGCCCCTTCGTAGTATAGAAGTCGACGACGCGTACCCGGTTATCACAGCCTGAGTGTAGGTTGATGACTCTTCCCAATCTCCACATATTAGGCGGTAGATTGTCTTCTTTTATAACCACAAAATCCCCTGTTTTTACGTTGCTTTGTGGATGTTTCCATTTGTTGCGTTTTTGCATTTCCAGCAGATATTCAGCCTTCCATCTCCTGCAAAATGTTTGATGTAGGGCTTTAAGTTTCTGCCATCGCTTTATGATCGAGGCAGGGCTTTCGTTGGCTTCTAGTTCAAGTGGAGCTAATAAGTGTTCACCTACTAGGAAGTGACAGGGGGTAAGAGGCTCCCAGTCGGAAGGTTCATTCGAAAAGGGGCTTAGCGAATGGGAGTTAAGGTAAGACTCGATTCGACATAAAAGAGTTGTGAACTCTTCGAATGTGTAACTGAAGCCAGAAGCAACCTTTTTAAAATCGGTTTTAAAACTTTTTACCCCTGCTTCCCACAATCCGCCCATATGAGGCGCTGCAGTGGGTAAGAAATGCCATGTGATTATCTGGTGGCTATATTTATTCATTGTACTATTTCGCGCTCCGGTTATAAAAGCTTTAAATTCTGATCGTAGTGATCGCGCAGCTCCGACATAGTTGGTGCCATTGTCGGAGTAAACATATTTTGGGCATCCTCTCCTGGCTATAAACCTAGCAAAAGCTGCCAAAAAAGATGCAGTGCTAAGGTCATTGGTGGCTTCCAAGTGTATAGCGTTAGTGGCGAAACACACAAACAGGCAGACGTAACCCTTTGAGATGCGATAACTTCTGCCGCGGAAGTTTTTGTATAGAAAGGTCCTGCGAAATCTACACCAGTGTTTTTAAATGCACGCGAATATGAGGTGCGTTCCTGAGGAAGCAGTCCCATAAGATGCGTTTGGGTTTGTTTTCTGTGGATTTGCCGACCTTACAATTATGGATGACTGATTGATTCTCGCCATGCAGGGAGATTTTATTGATAAATTGGACAACAAGACGGGCCAATCGGCACTTATAAGGAAAGATGATTGGGTGACGCTCGTTGTACGCTTAGTCTAGCGATGCGCCAAGACGACATCCAGTCCTCATAATCCCATTTTTATCTAAGAAATGGTTAAGGGGTAGCACTTCGCTTTTTCCATCTATGGGTTTGTTTGACTTTAGGTTAGAATAGTGATCACTATAGTATTGCTTCTGGTAAATGATTATTAAGCGTTTTGTTGTTGCCTTAATTTCATCGGATGAAATTAAACAAGACTCTGCTCGAAAGGAAGCTTTTTTTTCGGATGAGTGCTTTGGTAGAATCTCATAATATACCCTCAAAGCTCTCGGTAAATCTGAAAACCTATCGAGAATTTCATCAAAATATTTTATTGTTAGGGTTGCACATAAATGCGCCCTTTTTTCTTCGATGTTGGTGTTATAGCTTGTCTTATGTCTTGGCCAATTTTCCTTGTTTTCTTGCAACCCAGAAGGGCCATGCCACCACAGAGTGTTATCGACTAATTCGTAGGCGAGAACTCCTCTGCTTGCCATATCAGCTGGATTTGATGCCGACTCCACATGAAGCCAGTCCGTATTTCCGACTTTGTCGACAATTTTTGTTATACGATGTGCTATGAACGTTGACCACGAACATGGAGGTTTGCGTATCCATGCAAGCACAATTTTGGAATCTATACAAATCCGTTTTCGTAAGGGAAAACCTGCTGACCGCAGTACCGTCGAAATTTCATCCCTTGCCTTTATGGTAGATTCGATGCTGTGTCCTCCTGCAAGTACGTCATCAACGTACATGCGTTTTCGCAGAATGTTAGCTGCTATTGGATGCGAGCTTTCTACGTCATCGGCCAACTGCAACAGTGTTCTTATCGCCAAGTAAGGAGCACAGTTTATTCCAAACGTAACCGTCTTTAATTCATATAGGCTCGTTGATTCGTTCGGGTTTGCCCGAAAGACGATGCGCTGATATTTCGACTGGTTATCGTTTATCCAGATTTGTCTGTATATTTTCTCAATGTCACTGTTGAAAACATATCTTTATAATCTCCAGCGTAGAATCAGTATCGGAAGATCTGATTGCAGTACTGGACCTGGTAGGAGGACGTCATTTAAGCTTTCCCATTAGCGGTTGCACTTTAGGCATTGAAAACCACGCGAACTTTAGTTGAGGTACTCTCCGCCTTTGTAACGGCGTGATGAGGCAGGAAGTAATTTTCTCATGAGTCCGCTGAAATGTTACTTTTTATTCCCGTCATGTGTCCTAGTGTCTCATACTCTGCTACCACCCTATTATACTCTTTTTGTAGGATGGGATCCTTGGCTATCCGTGTCTCAATCCGGAAGAATTGAGAGCAGGTTTTTTTAAAGGGGAGGGGCTAGTTGTATGGTTACTGGAAATTCCTGTCGGAATGGTAACAAGACTATGTATTTTCCCTCATTAGTTCTGATAGTGGTCGTTTAATAAAGCTCATCGCAATATTTATCATCTTCATTGAGGCTTTTGGTTTTGGGTAAATCTTCTAACTCCCAGAATGCCGTAAGTTGCTTATCCAGCGCAACTTCGCTGCAGTACGAAACTACATATCTGTGAGTATTTGTAGTATCCTTACTACCGGTTATAATCCAACCGAAAACGGTTTCTTGGGCTAGAAGTGTCCTCAAGACGTTTTTCTTTATCCCACTTTATATGATTTGTGGATAAACGTCTCCACCGAGAATGAGGTCTATTTGTTCATTTACGAAAAACCTTTTATCCGCTAATACCAGGTCCGGAAATTCTTGCCTCGTCGTCGCGCTTATATTTGTTGTCGGCAGATTTCCGGTTAGTTGTGGTAAAACCAGGACAGTTGCAGTCAAGCTAAACAACGGGTCGACGGGGGTCGCAATTGTATGTTACATGCTTCCTTAACTTGGGCATTTACCGAGTTTGTGAAGCCCAAAACTTGGGCATGTATCTTTTTTGCAGATAGATTGATTCTGCGTTTGAGCCTCTCTGTTATAAAGGAACACTCAGAACCAGAATCAATCAGTGCTCGTGCAGCAAAATCTGTGCCATTGAGACGTATATTTACGCGAGCTGTTCCTAATAGCACACCTGTATTTGTATTCGCAAAGCAGGATTTAAAATTTCTGTTTGCATTTTCAGTTGCTTTATCGGAACCATGTTGTGCTTGCGCTTACGTCGATGTCGATGGAGAATCATCGGCAGGCCTCGAAGACGTCCAACGCTTCGTTGCCTTTGGCTGAATTGCATTTAGATGCAGAAGCCTGTGATGTCGGGAGTGACACGTATTGCAATTGTAGGCACTTGCGCATCTTGACACGGAATGTCCGGAAGTAAGGCAATTCAGGCAAAAATTAGTTTCCTTTAAAAACTTCAATCTGTTTGTAGGTATTAGCTGTAGGAAAGGGGAACTGCTGCGCAATTTGTGCTCGTTTGTATGGCACATTTTACAAGTAAAAGTGGTCACGCTTACTTGGAAGGTGCCAACTCTTTTTGTCGGGGTTTCGGAAGGATGACGTATGTATTGTGGCGGCTTTGGCACTCTCACAGCTTTACCATTCTTCAACCCTGACAATGTCTCAAGGGTCTGAAACCAATTGGACAGGAACTTGTCCATATTTTCCCATTTGGGTATGTCGTTTTTATGGTCTATGGTTTGTTCCCATAGAGCCAGTGTGCTGTCAGGCAGCTTCGTCGAGCAGAGATAAACGACAATTGCGTCCCGGTTCGATATGTAAATTTGATGACTCTTCAGGGCTGATAAGCAATTGTTTATCTCCCGCTGCAAAATTTTTTATTGAGCTACCACACTCAAACTCTATTGCCTTTAAGTTAAACAATAGTTTTAGTTGTGTGTTAACTAAAATAGTTACGCATGTTTTCTTAGCGTTCACACAAGTTTTTCCACGCAGAAGTAAAGCCTTCATTAGTTAGTGGGCACTTTCTTACGATTTCTTTGGCCTCCCCTTGTGTGATGAAATAGTTTCTCAACCGGGGTGAGGCGTTAAACATATCACGGAATGTTGGCCATGAAAGGTAGTCGCCCTTGAACACGACTGTATCGCACGGTGGAAGGTGGATATTGTGTTCGCGGACGGACTGCTCCCCTACATCCGATGCCGAAAAACATACTCTATATTTCTTCTTGATCGCCCTGATATCTTCTTTAGTTAAACCTTCTGAGTTCGTGAGCGTATCGTACGCTACTTTCGTTTTCTCCCATAACACTTTCAATTCATCCTGCTGGATAGCAAGACCGTGCTTGGTTTGTTCTGAGGCAGGAGTGCTGTTGAAGTCAGCATCGAACTCTGACTGATTCTGCCAAACGGATGTATGAATCCATAGTGAAGCTAGGAGGGAGTTACTAAAGTCTAACTAACTCTGATATTGCTAGAAAAAAAAAGTTCCGCAAAATGACAATTACCAGTAAAGTTATATATGCCTGTTTCTTTATTTAACGATTTTTATTTAATTTCAGCCAAGTTTGTTATTTTTTCTTAAATTTGATGCAAAAAAGACACTGCCACCCAAATGTGAAATGGCACTTGATGCAAAAAAAACATTTGCCACCCAAATGTGTCGATATATATATGAATGTGCTTTAACAAGTAACGTAGGTAGTTAATTATGTACCAGTAATATTGTGATTTACTTGTTGGTTATATATACAAAATAACAACAAAGGCTCAAAAGTGAATATGTGAAAACGCAATTGTGTGCAATAGAAGTAATGTTTCTTGAACCAGTGAACTAGTGACTTGCAAATTAACAATTATGCTATGCCAATGAGCAGTAATGGACAAAAGAAAGTTATGCAGATTTTCTTTAAAGTAAATAAGTGTGAAAATCCAAAAAAAACTTTAAATTTAAATTTGATGGATGAAACTGTTGCAAAACAGCACCACTGTTCACTAATGTGCGTGTGTGTGTACGACCGTTAGTTGTTGTTGTCGCTCGCGGACAACAGTTGCACAGTTTCTATTTTTTATTTTTTTTTAAAGTGTAAGGTTGACGACAGAGTACACGCTATAAGCGGAGCGAAGATTGAAGCGATAATATTTCTTGCTATAATCAAAGCTATCACATGTCGGAGTGTATGCTAGTTTGCTATATAAATGCCAATTTAATGTAATATAAATGTCATTTAGTTAACTACTTTTCACTTTCCATAAACACATAATAATTTAAAAGCGAAACAGCTGTTAAAATGACAGAAAACAAGAAGAATATCAAAAATTCAAGCAAATTCATGCTATAAAGCAGTTCACAACATACTTTGTAGCTTCACGCTTCATTTATAGCATGAATACGCTTTGCTCTTCGCTTACACTCTGACATGCATCAAGCAAACACATAAGAAAATACATGATGCTATTTATAGCACGATATAGCTTTACTGCTTTGCTCCGCTTATAGCGTGTACTCTGCCGTCAACCTTACGCTCTTTCGTTTTCACAAAAAATCACTTGCCTTGTACGGCGATGTTTCACAAAAAATGATTAACGTGTTATAAAGTGTAATTGGAACATATAACACGTACCTTGATGTCTCAGTGACTTGTGGTGATGGCAGTTGGTACATATGTATATGTGTGCAGTTGATTGTGTTTGCAGTTGATTATGTGTGCAGTTGGTATACATATGTATGTGTGCAGTTGATTATGTGTGCAGTACGCTTTATTTGGGTGGGTAATTGTGCGGTTTTGTGTATTGTGCGGCTTTGTATGAAATTTTCCTGCGGCTATGCGGCTTTGGGTAAAGATTTTTTGTGGATTGTATATTCAAAGTCTCGGCGTAGACGGACCATGTACAAATGTGTGTCGTGTCTCCCAAGGGGGCAGTCCAGACGCTCAGTTGGAAATTTTGGAAAGAAATCAAAATATTCGTTTTAGTTTAATTCAATTAGAATTTAATAAAATTTATATATGTAGATATACACGAATGGTTTTACCTTGTGGTGTGAAGTGGCAGTTGACGAGCGTCGCTTCAGAGATCCTGAGACAAAGTGAAGTTAGGAAAAAATGTACGGTTGCCGTCAACCGCAATTTTATTGCAAAGCAAGTAAATGGAAAAATTAACAAAAGGAATTATCCGGCGGGAAATGCGGTGAACCGGAATAATTCGCAGTTGCATATGTATGCGTATGTGTACATGATACATATTAGGGCGGCTAGAAATTATTTACGCTGCCGTCGTAAACACACATCATTGACCTCAACAACCGTGCCATCAGTTCCCACCATGCCCGTCCTATTGTATGCCACAGAATCATGTGCACTGTCAGCATCAGATGAGATGGTCATTGGTGTTCGAAAGAAAGATTCTCCGAGAGTTTTTTGGACCTTTACCATCACTGCAGCGAATTAGAATTCAGCGGCTAATCGCCTAGGCGATTATAGCGCCAATTAAGAAGCAGAAGGAAAAGTCTAAGTTAGGGTGTCACCGAACTTTAAATACCCAAATTTTTATTTTAAATAAATATTACTTGTGGTATTCAATAAAACAAGTGAATGCAGTAATCCTCATTTTGTAAACTTTAACGTCTTTTATTATATAAATAAAAACAAGTACGGAACAGTCTAAGTTAGGGAGCAAACGAACTTTGAATACACAGCGCAAGTTTTATTTCAAAGAAATATATAAAATATAAGGTAAATTTTGCTTAAACTATTGGTTTACATTTGTTACATATTCACTCTTTATAAAATTAAAAATTTCTAAATTATACTTGTAAATAATAAATACTTTTAATAATATTTTTCTTATAAAGTAGGTCAAAATGATATAAAAAATGTATTAATGTTATCGTTAAAATTAAAACAGGGAAATTTAATCAGAGACACAAATGCAAATACTATCATGGTAACTAAGAACCGTTTCATAAGTGATTACGTTAACCCTATTACCACCCAAATTTGAAATCGCTCCGTCAATTTGTGTCCCTTCAGGTGTGGAAGAACATTCAAGCAACAAGTTCTTAGCCCAGGTTATATTTTTTTCATTCTACAAAATTCAATTGAAGAAGAAATTTCAGCCTCTGTATATATAGAAATACCTATTGCGAGTTTCGGTGCTGTCTATCTTTCATAGAGAAAACTCCAAATCTCAACAGAACATATAATAGCTGATAATATAAGCGTGAAGGCTCTGGACATTTTGAAATAAAATTTGAAGTTTGGATGTTCGAGAAGGCATGAAGCTAAACGTTGTTATTGTTAGGGCTTTGAAAGTATTTAAGTCAATCAGTTCCTTATACACAGCATCTGAGTCTATTAATGGGTTGGGTGGAGTAAAAGCACTTGATATAAGAAAACCATCAGCACTGCTGGCTCCACTGCAAGCTACATACAAAGCTGCTAAAGGCATCCTACTCCGGATGTGAACAACGACGTTTTTGTACGTAGCACCCTTGCTTTTATGGATTGTTATTCCCTCTGCGGGAACAACCGGAAATGGGTTTCCTGCAATTGTTATTTTCTCATTCCTTTTATATTGAAAAGCTGTCGCTGCCTTATTGATTGGTGTCCAACAAGCGTCACTGGGGTGAGATTTTTTTTGATCTAGCCGTCTAACAGATTATTCCAAAAACTTTAGCCAAAAGGTTGGTGCCATATTCGATTCGAAATTGATGTGCATAAGTAGACCAGTTGAACAACTTACTAAGCCATCACCTGTGTTTATATTAACAGTGATCATATATTTCGCGGTGGTTTTCAAGGTTAAGCTAAATGACATAGCCTGTGTCTCAGAATTTTTAAAAAGTCTAACTCTCTCTCATCTACTCCCTTCACTACATTTTTGGCAGTTGACATAATGGTAAGAGTTGGAATTTAAAATTGAAGAAGAATTTAAAACTCAGAACAAATGAATTGCTTTATCAGGTACCTGATTTGGACAAAATATCTCGCTGTCGATTAAAGATATGTCCTCACGCGTCAACTGGAGACAATTGCCTTATATCACCAAAAGCAATAATCGGAATGGCTTCTAAAGAATTACTACTTTTGGATATTTGTTTAAGTCTAGTATCAATAGAGTTAAACATTCTAGCCCCAACCACGGATATTTCACCAATGCTTATTAATTTTAAATCAATCAATTTAGAATTTATTGAGTTTACAATATCATTGCTAAGTGATCGGAACTCTCGATTTGACTGATTTACAGAAAGTGAAAACAAAGACTGAAATGTCAATCCGCCTACTTCATAAGATGATTTTTCGGTAGGGTCACAAAGCAGAACTTTTCGTAAACTTGGATTAGATACATGCATGGAGTTTAAGCAATAGAGAAGATCCTGAAATATTGCAGATATCAAACGGCTCTTTCCAACTCCTGCTCCACTTTCGCAAACTCATAAAATGTCTGATTTTGTTTAGTTTTGTGGAGCCCTGCATTCATTGTCTACAATAG
This sequence comes from Anomoia purmunda, assembly GCA_951828415.1. Lineage (NCBI taxonomy): Eukaryota > Metazoa > Arthropoda > Insecta > Diptera > Tephritidae > Anomoia > Anomoia purmunda. Next base: position 51,963,226 of record OX639998.1, on the reverse strand, counting down.
GCAGGATATTTTACTCATTTGCCTCAAGGTCGACAGCATCGCGAAGTCGATTTAAGATATTCTGAAGCTTCCATTGGTCAGATATATCATATTTCTTCAATTTTCTTCAATTGGAATATGATGTGCTATACATTTTTGTTTCTCTTTCTTCTTCGTTATCATCATTATTTTCTGGTATCCTAGTTGATTTGAAATATGTAATAATGCTCTTAAATACCAGATACCAATACTTCAGTAGAATCTGAACGAAGATATGAAAGTTGGGGTTTGGGTTTGACGATTTCAACTTTCTCCAAACAAACAACAAACATTTCTGTATTGCTTACCTCCGAGAGATGAAATCCAATACTGCAAAAAACTGCTTCTCCGTATGGCTTCATTTAAGAGCCAAGAAATTTCTCTGATCGATATATTTCTATAATTAAATATATAACAACAGCAAGTTTATGCATCCAATATAAACACCCATAGTGGCTTTATGGAGTTCTAAGCTATTGGGTTATATGCCTTAATTAGTCCATCTTCAACTTTTTTCATCAAAAACCCGATCGGCTTTGCCAAGCTCGCGCAAGTAAATAATCATAGAATGACTTATTAATACATATTCTAGAATCTGCAATAAACCTTGCGAAATCACTTAAAGTAGAAATTTCGAAAGAGGCCAAATTCGAATTCAAAAAGTTTTGAATTTTGAAATAGTTTACTTTATGCATTTTCCTGTATTGAGTGCTTCCACAAGTGGTAACAAATTGGTGTGAGAGGCATGGGTGGGTTCGGAATACCCAAACGACAAACTTTCTACCCTCTTAATTCTCTTGTGCAACACCGACTATGATTATGTTTTTGGTTTTTTCTAACAATTCGATAGCACCTAGAGAGGTTGGAGGGCCCCGAAGATCTATCTTAGGGGCATAAATAAGCCATCCATTTGACGATAGCGATAATCAAAATATCTAGCACAAGTCACAGCATCTGATCGGATAAAATGATAACGTTCCGGAGTTGACAAATGATTTGCACCTTCTTCAGAGATGTCTTTAAACTCCACTGTTTTTGATAAGATTACTAAAAGTTTGATTAATTTAGACTTAGTGGCTTTTAATGTTATAAAAAAGGTAGAGATACCGAATTGGCGACTAGTAGCAATAGCTTCTTTACCCGGAGCAATAACAATATTATCAACATCTTATTCGAATAGTTCAAGAGTTATTATGAGAAATAACTTGTTCTTTATAAAGGTTGTTTTTCCAGACCTGTAGTTTCGAAGAAAAAATATAACGCATAGAATTTTATGTTAGCTTTATTATGAAGATAAAGGGTTGTCAATATGTTTAAAACTTTAAGCAGCAATTTGGGCCGTATGTCAGCAATAACACGCCGAGTATTCTCTTGCAAGGCGTCAATCGTCTCGGGCTTATCTGCGCAGACAAGCGACTTCATATAACCACACAACAAAATATCCAGCGGTGTTAGGCCACTGGAGACCACGCCACAGGCTCACGAAGCGAAGCGCTCACCAAAAATTTAATTCAATAAATCAATCATCAAAGTCATTAATCAAGGATCTGTAGCATACCCCATTGACTGTAACATTATGGCCGACTTGCTCTTTTAAAATTATAGACCAATGATTCCCTCTGCCCATAGGCTACACTAAACAGTAGCTTCTTGAGGATTTAACGGTGACTTAACAATGGCTTGTGAATTATCAACACTCCAAATGCGAACATTTTGTTTATTAACGTATACATTCAACTAGAAGCTAGCTTCATCGCTGAACAAAACTTTCTTGCGATGCGTCGCGCGAACCGAACCACTATGTTTTGATTCACTAGTACATCTAATTATGTAAAATGCATTTAGATCAATCTCATTTTTCTCTATATCATCAGTTACTCGTGCTTCAGTTACAACAACTACGTCAAATCTATTGCTTCACAAACATGTCTCAGCTCATCAACACTCTCTACTAAACTTTGGATATTGTGGTATATTGAGCAGCTTGAATCTTTTTTAAATTGACCGGACATTATTAAATGCGGCAGTCGTGGCTTGTGTTTAAGCTTAGATTTAATCAGGCTTCATTGCATTTAAATTTTATCGTCTTCAACTCTTCCTTATTTCACGTAATTAGGTTTTTTATTTCTTTAATTTTTCAACAATGTTTTATTGTCTTATTTCTTCACTAATTTTTATGCTTTCGCCTTCGCTACGTATCATAATAAAATCTTAATACTTTTTCATATGTGTCCACATTAAGTAAAAGTGCCTCATTATAGGCATATGTCGTGTAAGTAGGCCCTTAACTAATTTTGCTCCATTTAGCTGTGGTACCTGAATTGCGACGTAGGGCGTTGGGTTTTCTAACACCAACTTGTGGCAGCGAGGGTCGTACCCAAATAACCGCGACGTTTTCTTACTCTCTCGAAATTCGTTGTTGGTGTTTTAATTTGTTTGCCTCTTCATCTGTCTTATTTGTGTTGTCTCTTTCTTACTTCTCACCTAACGCGTTGTCAAAATTGCGGCGCTAGCACCGCGTTATTGTGGGATGCTCGATACAAATCGTATGGGTATGAGAAATTTTAACAGTTCGTTGATGCTTGACGCTGCAATTAAGGGATAGCAGCAGGTCTCATAAGTTTTGATGTATCGCAAGTCCGTGTATGCTGGAACCGTTCTCTGCACTGCTTGCAGTATGCGTATGGTTGTTTTAGTTGCTACAGAGGCTTGCCGCACGCTTTTCTGCGTATTTTTTTTTATAGTACATTACTTTATCTAAGACTATTCTAAGATAGGTCACTGTATTATTTGTTATATTTACTACCCATTTCGAAGAGTTTCTAAGTACACAACACTTTTAGTTTTGTCAGTTAATGACAGTAATATGGTCTGACTTCTCATTTTCAGTTCTTGACGTACTAACATATAATTGACCATGTGTAAAGCATTCTATGCTTTTGAAAATTTAGAATATGAAATATCGAATTGTTTTGTTGACTTCAATGCAACCATATGCCACAATCAGGTGTTTGGCTTGGTTGCTAACTTGTGTCGAGACAAATTTTCCCAGCACGAATTAGCAGCTTTCCCTCCAAATCAAATGTCAAAAATGCGCTCTCTAATTGCAAGTTTTGCAAGCTGTTTGCCTAAACGTGCTCGATTTGGCAGAAGTTGGTGCAAGTTATCTGCCAAAAGAACACTCGCATTGAAATGGCAGGTCTGTTGGAATCATAGACATTCGTTTGGTATGCGCTGTGTGCCCGGCTGCTGATTCCGATTCGATAACCCTACTTTAAGGTTGGGTATAATGCGCAATCGCGTCGGTAGTTGATCGGCATCCGAAAGAATGTAAATATGAAAAGATGGGAACTGTTGCCGTTGGTAGGAAGTAATGACCCGATGCATGAAGTTCCTCTTTATTTCATAATTTATAATATATTTCATAAATTTTTATTTTATTTATTTATTTAGAATCAATTACTGTATAAAAAAATTATAGTGTAATTGGTAATTTAAGCTTATCATCTAGGGCTTTAAGGTTCAATTATAGATGCCATACCATAACGCCATACCCATAACCAAAATTCAATTGATAGGTATGGTTATGGTTATGACCATGGCGTTATGGTAAGGCACCACTAATTGGAAACAGTGTTGCCCATAAAGTTGGTTCGATCAGCTGTTTTATATGGTTATGGTTATGGCACCTATAATTTGAGCTTTATGCTTAGTTATACTACTTATACTATATGTTTTTTTATATGTTGTACAATTTGGTTTGGGTTACTTAATTAAGGATTGTTGATTTTTTTTTAATGTGGAGTTATTTTTTTTTTTTAAATTTGATCTGCTAACTGTTACTAGCTTTAAATATAAAATAGTTTGTATGTTGTCCTTATTAATATTTATTAGTAGGTCAATCGGTTGTTTGTTGGGAAAGTAGCGTTGCCTTAGTGGGTGTAGTACAGGACAAGAATAAGGATATATTCAATTCCTATGGGGTGTGAGTTGCAGAGTTTGCATATTCTGCTTACGTTTTTGTTAAGTATGTGTTCGTGTGTAATTCTAGTGTGGCCTAATCGAAGTCTCGTTATTATTATTTGACACTTTCTGTGAAATTCTGTATTTTGTATGTGTTTAAGTGTGTCTGTTATATTTGTTGTATTTTCGGATATTTTTTTTTCTACCAGCTTGTTACTTTGTCTTTCAGACTGTTATGTTTGGTCCATTGCATTTTTTAAAGCGTTTTCTAATGTCGTCGGAATTAAGGTTCGGTACAGTGAGTAATGGACGCATTAGAGCTTTTTTTGCAGTTTGGTCCGCAAATTCGTTGCCTGGTATTTGAGCATGTCCTGGCAGCCAAATTAGTTTTATTTTTGGATAGGTTTGTGTTAACAGGTTTCGTATGATACTGGGGTAATGTTCGTTATTGTTTAAGGTTTTAACGTTTTCAATAGCTGCTAGAGAATCGGAGCAGATCGCGTATTTTCCTCTTAGTTTGGAAGCGTATGTGATTGCTTCGAATATCGCAATAAGTTCAGCACTGTATGATGAGCTATAGTGGGGTAATATTGCAGATTTGATAATATGATTGATTGAGTTTATGATGAAACTGGTAGTGTTGTCTATTTTCGATCCATCGGTACACAAAAAAGTGTAGTTCCTGAGTTGATCTTTTAAGTCGTACAATTTTTTTATGTATATTGCATTTGGGGTAGTGGATTTTTTGTAGTACTTTAGTGATGTGTTTATTGAGTTGGTGTTGTATAACCAAACTGGGAGTGCGACTTTTTTAGTATTGGTGTTTACTATTGGGATGTTTTATTTAGTTTTATTTATTTATTTAGTCCAAAAATTAGTCAACAAAAACAAAGTGTCTTACAGACTAATGCAGATATTTCACAAACATTGTGTTACTAACTACAGAAAATTTAAGTTTATAAACATCGTACGGAATATCATAATTACTTAAAGGCTAAGTTAAGATTTATAATGAAAGACTGTTTTGGGGATGCAAAATCTATCCCGTAAGACTTGTAGATTGTATTGAATTCTATGAGAGCTCTAGTGATAGGCGCATTTGTTGCAAATAGAGTTCTTATGAAGCCAATACTAAAAAAATCAAAATTACGTAGCGTTCTAATCGGGGTGTTAAAAGAAATTCTGTTAAGAAGATTAGGACAATCAACAACACCACGAATAATATCGAATACGAATGATAGCGCCAAAATAGACCTTCTAGACTGCAGGGATTTTAAGTTAATAAGAAGGCATCTTGAGTAGTATGATGGTATGGGATCATAAAAACGAAGGGAACTTAGAGCATAGCGCATGAAAACTTTCTGGATGCGTTCAATTCTATCAATATGACAGGCGTGTTAAGGTCTCCAAATGAAAGATGCGTATTCTAGTTTAGAACGGACAAATGACATATAGAGTAACTTACGAGTGTAGGGACTTGAAAACTCTGTACTATTGCGCCTTACAAATGCTAACATAGCATAGGATTTAGAAATTATATGATTAATATGCTTAGTAAAACTAAACTTTGCATCGAAAATAACACCTAAGTCCATAGCTTCATTGACGGATTTCAAACGACAATTAGAGATAAGATAAGATGTTCGTAATGGTGAAAAACACTTGGCGAAAGTGATATGAAAGCATTTCCCTATATTCAAAGACAAGCGATTATTATTACACCACAAGAGAACTCTATTTAGATCAGCTTGAAGCTCTAGCGAATCGGAAGCATTTTTAATAGTAGAGTAGATTTTAAGGTCATCCGCATAAAGTAGAAAATTAGCGTGCGAAAAACAGCTTTGTATGTCGTTAATAAATAGTACAAATAACAAAGGACCCAAAATACTACCTTGGGGAACCCCCGACGATGCGATGAAGGAATAAGACTGTGAGTTATCAACGACAACCGTGCATCGTCTATTCGCAAGATATGACTTTAACCAAGAGAGAAATACGGAATGGAAGCCAATGCACTCTAATTTTTTAGTTAGTATTTCATGCGAGACTCTATCGAATGCTTTAGAGAAATCTGTATATAACGCATCAATTTGGAAGCCCTTATAAAAGGCTGAAATACAGTCTTCAGAGAAAACAGCCAGATTTGAAACTGTAGATCTGCCCGGGATGAAACCATGCTGGTTTGGGCAAATCAAACTCTTAACAGCAAAATAAACCTTATCTTTTACAATGCCTTCAAATAGTTTTGCCGTTGTCGAAAGCTTAGATATCGGTCTGTAGTTACTCACATCACTTCTGTTAACACTTTTAAAGATGGGTGTGATAAAAGAAACTTTCCAGTCATCAATGAAATCTCCAAAGGAAAGAGATCTATTAAAGATTAACTTCAGAGGATAGTAAAGCGAGTTGCAATTTTTGAATAAAGCCGCAGAAAGACCATCAATATCAGTCTGCGAAGAGCTCTTAAGTTTGGCAATACCATTGACTATATCATCTGACGATAAGATAATAGAACCAAAATCAATAGCAGATTCTAGATTGCACTCAAAATTAACGTCACTATTCGCTGGATCAATAAAATTGGATTTAAAAAAATCGGCAAATAAATTAGAGGCCTCGGTAGCAGAATTTGCAGTTTTATCTTTGAAAAATAGCCCAGAGGGGATACCAGACCTCGATTTCCTAGATTTTATGAAACTCCAGAAAGCTTTTGGGTTTGATTTTATATTGGCTTCATACTTCTGAATATAGTTATTATATAAGAACTTATCTAAACAATTAAATTTTTTCGAAAATTCTTTAAATTTTGAAAGATAGACAGCATCATTGGTCTTTTTAAATTTACCAAAAAATCTGTTTCTTAAGTTCTTTAATTTCTTTAGCCTCTCTGTATGCCATGGAATTTTGTATTGTCTTTTTTTGTTCAATGGAATATTAGCAAGAGCAATATCTACAATTTTTGATTTGAAAATATTGAAGCAGCTTGAGACATCAAGGCCAGAAAACAACGAATCCCAATCAATATTGAAAAATAACTCGTTAATATAATCAAACTTGCATAAATTAAAATTAAAAGAAATGCTATGGTTTTCATAACCAATAGGAGAGAACTCATAGAATTCAATATTAAGAAAAATAGGAACATGGTGGAAACTTGAGATCGAAGAAGTATAGAAGCATTCATTAAGGGAGAAGTTCATATTATTACTTATAAATATAAGATCCAATATTCTATTAAGTTTATTTACCACACTATTAATTTGTTTAAAACTAAAGCTAAAAAAACTGTCGACAAGATATGATTCATTGCAATTATTTACATTATAAGGAATAAGGGCAGTATCATCATAGGCTTGAGACGATATAATATTACCTAAATTAAAGTCACCCAGGACAATAAATTTGCTATCGCTATTCGACTTAGAGACTAAGGATGCAACGTTATCTACGTGAGCCTTATAGAGACTTTCAGAGCTACTTGGCGGGATATATGAAACGCATACAAACAGGTGACCAAAGGAACCCGGAATACTAATACATAATTGGTCAAGAAGAGAGTCATGATTTTCCAATATTAAAGGTGTAGCACGATATTTGCAGACGACAGCGATGAGGACACCTCCACCTCTAGCACATCCTGTTTTAATAGTGTCCCTGTCTTTACGAAAAACATCATATAACTTAGGATCAAAGTATTCTTGATCGTAAAAATCAGCATTTAGCCAAGTCTCCACGATAACAAAAATGTCGTATTCTTGTTGCGCACTCATCGTGCGAAGTAATTTAGTTTTAGATCTGATGCCCGAAAAGTTATGATAGAAAATTTTAAGTTGATGAGGCGAGCTAGATAAGCTAGGTGCACAACTAATTACGTGGCCGACTGTGTTTCTCCTGATTTTTGAAAAAAACTGAACGGCCGAACCCTGACATTGACTGGCCAGACATTAGGAGTCAGAAGCCTTTCATATAAACAGTCAGAGACTCCGAATTTGAAATTAATTCTCTTAAGAGAGTCAACATTAACGTCTTTCTTAACTAGTCTAAAGCAAGCAAGGAAACATTTTTCTATTCCTGTTTGTTTATACACATATTCTATAATATTTTCCGGAGTAACCGATGGCGAAAACGATGACAAATGTAACCATTTCATACGAACTGCAACTTTCAAACCAGAATCAGCATCCGCCCCAACAACAAGAATATGCCTTTTAATGTTGTTCTTCTTATTGTTCTTTTTATCGTTCATATTAATTAAGTCAGCAACGCGAGACGTAGCAGGTGCGGGAGTAACAGCATCAACAGCAGAGACGGCAGTGAACGTATCAGGGAGAGTAGCGTTCATAGAGATAGATCCGTCACGAGAAGCAGCAAACGATGACAAAGAGTTGACGCCCGCAAGAGTAGGAACATTTGAAGAGATGATCATCTGAGTTTGAGCAGCAGAGGCGGCGGCGACAGCAGCGTACGTCGATGGTGCATTCAAAGCTGGGGTTGAAAGAGTAGCTTTGACTGAATCATTAGAATGCGCGGTACAAGAAAGTTTCTCACGTAGATATTTAACATCATTCGACAGACGGGAGATCGCAGACAGAACTTCAGCATTAGCTAGGCTAGGCAAAGCTGCCCGTAGTTCAGCTTGCAGGTTATCTATTTTATTTTCAAGCAGCTTCTTCTCATCTCGTAAAGAGTTTATTAAAGAGAACGCACGGGCATTTTCAGATCTTAACTCGACTATCTCTTTGTATACAGCTTGCAGATTAACTTCATCAGTAACACAGTCAGAGATTTTCTGCTGCAGCAAATCCATTTTAGTGTGTTGTTTGTGCATTACAGGGTTGAGAATGTCACCAACACGTTTGATAGCGATTGTAGAAGTAGGCGGAGAGCGAAGAGAGTTACGGCGAACAGTTGTGCATTTATTGCACATAAATGAATTGTCAGAACTTTCGAAGAATTCCAAATCAGTCGGCAAAATATTTAAGCACTTCAAATGAAAGAGTTCATTACATCTGGAGCACAGTAACTTAGATTGCCCCCGATCCACTTTTTGGCCACAAACACAAGGCATTACACTTGATTACAAGGCAAAAATGTCGTAGAAAAAACACTTTGGGACTCAGCTAAAATAAACACGTCTACTCAGTGTGAAGTCACATTTATTTCTATTATTGATAGGAAGCAGATCGTTATTAGTCTATCGATTACTGAGGGTATTTTCTTTTTCGCTTTTCGATATTTTTTATGGTTTTTGTTAGGGGTGATGGGTTGTTAAACTTTGTTCATTGCTGACTTTGGTGCGTTGCCGTACAAGTAGATACCGTAGTCTATTTTGGCTTTGATTAAGACATTAACAATTGAGATGAGCGTGTGAGTGTTGCAGTTAAATTTTCGTGATGCTGGGCATTTTATGATGTTTAAGCGATTTTGTTATTGCGTTAGTTATGTACTCGATATGTGGATTCCATCGGTAGTGTTTGTTTAATACTATTCCCAGGATTTTTAGGCTATCAACATGGTTAAGTGAGAGATTATTGCATTGGAGTTTGGGGTTGCAGGAATGTATTCTGCATACATATATGTAGGTGGTAAGATTTATTGACTGAGAGATGTGCACCTGAGTAGTCACACCATGTTAATATGCCATTGAAGGAGATGTTTATGAGCGGGGTTTTGCCTTTATTTAATTTTTTCATTATACCATTCGTTAGAGGATACGTGTTGGAGTAAAAGATGTTCATAAAAAGGACTGACATAGGGTGGGAGCAGAGAATTATATATTTTAAAGATCCTGCGGTTTCTTGTATTCTGGGCAGCATAATTTTTTCAATACAACACATTCCAGGACTTCATTTTTCCATTTTTTTGAACTCACTGTATGTATATGTTGCCCACGCTGCCAATTGGAATATCAGTAAAGCTGAAATAATCAATATCACTTTGGTGAAGGCAGGCACACCTCGGTATAAATTACGCGGTAATTTTGACTGACTTTGTCTGAATCGAGAGATTTCTTATTAAGCTTTGTTCGCGCTTCAGGCATAAATCGTTTTTACCCCTACACAAAACTAAAGAGAACGATTATTAGACGCAAAATATACTAACTTGAGCGTTTACTGTATAAACTTGTATGGGTTAGAACATCCCAATAAAAAAAAATGGTTTGGAGAAATGGAGTCAGCATCAAATAGCGGTAAAGAAACAAACTACACAGACAAAAACTCAAAACAAATAAAACATTGCTACAGCTTTTCAAAATTTTACCTAATATACATGTTTTCTTAATTTTTGCAATGCCTTCATTTAGCTTGTACTTAATGCAAAATAAAATAAATATCATATATCATTTAGTTTAGCACTGAGCTTATTCGCTCTCGCTTTTGATTTTCTCAATTTGCAATATACATATGCATGTACAAATGTGGAATGTGGAGTATTTTCGCTTTCTTTATTATTGCTCTTAACTATAATAAAGAACTGAGAGCAAACTAAGATTCTTTGTTTTTTTGACGTGATTCTGGAGTTCCACCACGAGGATTCCCTGCGAACTTTAATATGCAGAATGGTTTCTAACCTCCATTGGGCCAATGTGAACGGAAGGATGCAAGCTGTAATCAATTATACAATCGTAACAATCAGTGCCCTTGCTGAAAAGTTAGTACCGCTCTGGTAAATGATGACTTCCGGTGTTTCCAGTAGTATACCTGATTTGGTATTTGCAAAAAGAGACAAGAGATCTTTACTTGCTTGGTAGTTTTAATTTTAGGCGTCGCATCTAGCTAAAGCCTGCTTTGAGGTTGATGGCTTGCAGTCCTCGGGTCGAGGAGGCGTCCATTTTGTTACTGCTTTCGGCTGAATCGTCTGTAGTTGAAGGAGCGTATGATGTCTCGAGTGACACATGCCGCACTTAAATGAGCGCATCGTGACACTGTGAAAAGACGATTCTATGTGGAGGGCCAGGATGTATGCCTATTAAGCCTGATACGCTTTTCAAGGTTTGGAACCGGTTGGACAAGAATTTGTTGGTATCTCCCGACTTGGAAATATCACCTTTCATGTCAATTATTTGTTCTCATAGGACCGGACTACTTTCTGGTAATTTCGTTGAATAGAGATACGTTTTTATTGCATCTTAATTTAAAATACCAATTTGGTAACTTTCCAGGGATGACTGAAAAATATTTATATTCCGCTACAATTCTTTTAATGAGTCACCACACTCGCTTTCAACCGCAATCAAATTAAATAAAATTTGTATTTGTGTGTTGGCGTCATTTGTCATTTGGCACTTTCTCACTATATCTTTAGCCTCACCCTGCATTTTCTGGTTGAGATGGAAGTACTTTTTTCTCTACCGGGTTGATGCGATTATTTAAAGTATATATGACTGTAAACATATCGAGAAATGCTGGCCAGTTTGAAGATATCCATGCCGCACGGAGGAAGGTGAATATTATATTCGCTGACGGATTTATCTTGTTCTCTTTTTCGAATTTGGATAATTCTTCAAACTGTTCTGGCAAATAAGACATAATTTTAATGTACCCTGCGAAACAACTTAAAGACTTCTTCTTAATCGCGCTAATGTCTTTGGGTGATAGTCCTTCATTACTGGCCAGCGTATCATACGCTGTTTTCGTCTTCTCCGATAAAACTTTAAATTCTTCTTGCTATATAACAACAGAATATTTGTTTGTCGGGAGTGTACCACTTTAGTCAGATACAAATTCTGCTACCGAGTCTGCCAAACGGATGAAAATTTTCATTGTAATACATATAGAGGATGAGGCCGTGTGTAGAAGTCCACGCAAGTGGGTAAAGTCTCTAATCGCCGTTCACCTGAGAGTGGCCAGAACGATTCTTCTGCATACGGTTCAAGAAGCTCACAATTTCCGGGTGATTTCACCCAAGTGTCCTCTGGGTAGCTCCAGAACACCTGTTTGGGAGTGAGCTAAAGTGAGAAGGCGAATCTGGTGGGACCACTCTGATGTTTTCCGTTTAAGGGTCCACCAAGTTTTTGCAGGGTCTGTCCATCAGTAGGTGCGGCTGCGAGCGGGCGTCTCGCTATATAAATGTGACCTAAATTAAAAGATGCTCCAGAATCTGGTTGTGCGCTGGTCTTGGCACCCGCCACGTAAAAACACCTTCCAATGAAAAATTTTAGCAAAGGGGGCCGGATGATACCCCCTATTCTGATGACGACCACGACAAACGTTTAAAGGACTATGATTTAAGGGCATGCAACTTGAATGCCCGAACCCTTAATTGGGAAGGTGCCTCTGTCAGGCTGGTGGATGTCCTCGTAAAGGCAAAGGCTGACATCACCGCCATCCACCTTGCGACGTCTACTACAGCTGCCACGTAAACGAGCGCAATTTCGGGGTTGGATTTGTGGTGGGAGAAAGACTTCATCGCCAAGTACTGTCCTTCACCCCGGTGGACAAAATTCTCGGCATGATTCGCACCAAAGCTAGTTTCTTTAGCATCTCGCTGATTTGCGCCCACGCCCCTACGGAAGAGAAGGACGATGTTGAACCAGGTTCAAGCAGAGAAAGATACATCAAGCTACGTGGCGATCTCCTGATGGAAAAACACGAAATCTAATTGATCATGTTGTGGTGGATGGAAGGCATGCTTCCAGTGCCTTAGACGTGTGCATTATTCGAGGAGCTAACATCAACTCGGAGCATCATCTTGTCGCAGCCAAGATTCGCACTCGCCTCTGTGCAGCAAAAAGCGCGCGCTCACTAACACGAGGAAAGCTTGATGTCCAAAAGCTGCAAACACAACATATAACCGACCGTTTCACCACTCGACGTGCACACCAGCTCTCTGAGAGCAATGTTCAACAAGCGGATATCTGCGCGCAATGGAACCACATTTCTCGCTCATTACGTACCACTGCTGAAGAGGTTATTGGTTATCAGCGAGACCGAAAAAGCGACTGGTACGATGAGGTAGGCCGCGCAGCCATGGAAAAAAAGATGCGGCCTATAGGGCCACGCTACGATCGAGTGCAACGCGAACATTGCGGGAGAGATATCGGGAGTTGAAGAAGGAAACGAGGCGCATTTACCGAAAAAAGAAGAAAAAGTTGAAGATGATGAACCCGATCCCCTAATCAATGAAGACGGAGTTGAAGTACCGTCACCCGACTTGGACGTTACTGCCGCTGGTCTTGACGGACTGCTGCAGAGCTATTCAAGTGCGGTGGCGAGGGTCTGGTAAAGTTCATGCACCAGCTCATTTGCAAAATATGGTCGAACGAACGCATGCCTGTTGATTGGAATTTAAGTGTACTCTGCCCAATCCACAAAATGGACGATCCTGCAATATGCGTCAACTACCGCGGGATCAGTCTAATTACCACAGCTTATAAGGTTCTGTCGAGCGTATTGTGTGAACGACTGAAGCCCACCGTGAAAGAACTGATTGGACATTATCAGTATGGCTTTAGGTTTGGCAAATCTACCATCGACAAAATATTCACGATATCCCAAATCTTGGAAAAGACCCGAGAAAGAAGAATAGACACACACCATCTTTATGTTGACTTCAAATCCTCTTTCGATATCACGAGAAGAAGCTGCCTGTTTGCCGCAATGTGTGAATTTCGTATCCCAACAAAACTAATACGGCTATGTAAAATGACGTTGAGTAACACGACCACCTCCGCCATAATCGGGAGAGACCTCTCCGAGCCGTTTGAAACCAAACGAGGTTTCAGACAGGATGACTCTTTTTCATGCGACTTCGTTAACCTTATGTTAGAAAAGATAATTCGAGCTGCAGAGTTGAACCGTTCAGGCACTATATTTTATAAGAGCGTGCAATTTCTGGCGTATGCTGATGATATCGATATCATCGGCCTCAACAACCACCTCCTGTCATCAAACAAACAGTCAACAGTCTCTCTTGCAAACAAGTGCTACTTTGGGCTGAGAAGGCAATTGCGCAGTAAAGCACACTCTACAAGTCTCTCATCATGCCCGTGCTATTATATGGCGCTGAAGCATGGGCACTGTCAGCATCGGATGATACGGCCCTTGGAGTGTTCGAGAGAAAGATTATCCGAAAGATTTATGGACCTCTAGCTGTATGAGCTTTACCGCGATATAGACATAGTCCAGCGAATTAAAATACAGCGGCTACGTTGGCTGGGACATGTCGTGTGAATGGACGAAAATGCTCCAGCCCTGAAAGTATTCAACGCGGTACCAGCTGATGGTAGTAGAGGAAGAGGACGGCCTCCTCTGTGTTGGAAAGACCAGGTGGAGAAGGACTTGACTACACTTGGGATATCCAATTGGCGCCAGTTAGCAGGAAGAAGGAGTGACTGGCGCCGTTTGTTAAACTTGGCCAAAATCTCCTAAAAGGTTATATAGCCAATTGAGTAAGTAAGTAAGTAATACATATAAATTTAGTTAAAAATCACCTGACATAACTTTCTCGCCTTCAAAACACAGCTAGAAATCTGAAGTTAGATTTAATGTATTTTGGTTTACCTTTGTATGAGCAATTTGATGTAAAATCACTCGTGATAAAACATGGAATGGAAAACCTAAAGAGAGAACACGAGCCCAACAAGTAAATCAATTCCTTAGTTTTTGTTTGTATATTAAAAAAAATGGAACTTATTTTCAGCATTGTTTGTTTGTTATTTTTTTTAAGTTTAAACAATACGCGAAACCCTCGCCGCCCAACTGTTGGCGAGCTAAAGAGTGTGAACTTACGTATAATGATAACCCGTGCCACTTAAAAGTTTAGTGACTGCGAAATACACATGTGTGGTTATGTGAACCAAAAATAAATGAGCTTAAAATTATCCTCGAAGCAAACTGTGTTTATGATTCACCGTACAACACGTGTGAATAATTCATTTGAAATTTTGATTTGCACTGCGCTTTGAAATAATTGTGAATAAAAAGTGCATATCATGTTTATTTTCGGAAAGTTACGCTCGGTATTTTGATGTGTAAACGGGTTATGAATTGTGGATTTTAATAATTCACCTTTGGTTTTGTTGTTGGTGTGCTTGAAGGGCAGCTTGCTGTTTTTAATGACTGCTGCGGTGTGTGGCTGTAGAAAAATTATGTACTTCTTAATGCGGATTGTGTTCGGATTGCGTATTCCTTTGCGTTCGACTATGTATTTTTGCGGCTGTAGGAATTTGTCAAATTTTTGATGTGGACTTCTGTATTCTCAGCGTAGATGGGTCAAATAAACAATTAAGCGCCGTGCCTTTTAATTTGAATATACATACATGTTGGTATATTATTTTTTATTTCGTTCAATAATATTTTTTTTGTTGTAGCCATTTTTGATGCAATCTGTTTTTATACATATTAATGTTACATTCAGCAAGTTTTTTGTCGCACGCATTAACGCGATAATCTAAACTTTATAGGTATATATGGGTTACGTCAGTAGCTCCATTAGCTTCCGTGTACCGAACCCCTTTGGCGTTATTAATGCGGAACTGATCACAATGGTATTGTGTGATTCGATATCCAAGATTAATATCTACATTTTCACTTTATGGCAGTCATGACATGACGCACATCTCTCAACGAGATTGCTGAGTTATTTCACCCAAAAGTAGTACGAGTTTCAAGCCATTGCGACGTAGAGGAGAATTGTAAGGCCGATGAACTCGCACAAATCGGCACTAAACTTCTTGCAGAGGCTATATCTTTACAGACTTGCAAGCTACTTGCTTCCAACGGGCTTTTTAAAGTAGCCAATGACACATAGCGAAACGATGTCACTTGTAGAACTGCCAGGAAATTGTGGCCGGTACTTAGTGCTAAACGTATAGGCTTATTATTGAAGTTAAACAAGCATAACGTCAGCAGGATTGCACCTGTAATAACAACACACTGTTTGATAGGTAAACATGCCTATCGATTGGGTGTACGATAGCATAATTTCTGTAGAAGTTGTCAAGACGAAGAAGAAGAGGAAACAAAATTCCACCTTCAGAGTCCCGCTCTACCCAGGCAAAGATTTTCTATTTAAGGAAGACAATTCTTCGATTGCTTGAAATACCTTAAATGTGTGGAAATCAGGGATCTTCTAATATTCAAAATTGCTTCATGGGTAACTGTACAGTGTGCCCTTAAAGAAAGCCGCAATAATCTAACCTAACCTTTGGATTATTCATCAGTTCTTGTTAAGTACAGTAGTAATTTATTGGCAATTGATAGTTGATAATTTCGGTTTCAATATAGATTTCTGAGTTTTATACTGAGATCTTTGGGATTGGTGAATATGTGAAATCTCCAAGTTAATCTCCTGTCGATGTGCATACCAAGATATGTTTATGGTCTCGTTGTATTGGGATAGTTTAATATAATTCAGTTTTACGGGTGGACAGGTATCCCGATTGAAGGCGAACATCAACTGAGCTGTTTCAGTTGCATTAGACTTATTTTTATTTTTTTATTCGAATAACAGTTATTTACAAAACGAAAAAACAAAAATGTGCAAGGAATACACAACAAATATCAAATTAGAGTACATATTAATGTTCCCTGCAAATGGCTAAAACGATATGTATTTGGCCTCGTTGTATTGGGATAGTTCAATATCATTCAGTTTTACTTTTTTTATTTTTTTTTATTCGAATAACAGTTTATTTACAAAACAAACAAAAAAACAAAAATGGTCAAAGGATACACAACAAATATCAAATTAGAGTGCATATTAATGTTCCCTGCCAAATGGCTATCTGACAACTGATCATACAAGAATACAGGGCAAATACAGACAATATTACGGCGTTAGTTTAAAACAAGCTCGCTGATAACCAGATTTGCATTTTTGGGGATTTTGATCTTCGTGATATTATGTGGTCCACCAATTTTTCAAAATTTCGTCTTATTCCAACTAATAAAACTGCCTCGCTGGAATCGTATGTTATTGATAATATCTTAAGTAGAGGGTTAGTTCAAACTAACAACTTTGTAAACAGTCTTGGAAAAACTCTTGATCTTTTTTGTTAGTGATAACATCAATATTGCTGTTTCCCCATGGTTTTGTCCGGTCTTATCTACTGGCAAACACTATGTTTCACTTGTTCTTAAAGCAGAATTCTACGTGTTTGTTACCCTTAAGCCTGAAGAACTAATTGCACTCAATTTTTCTTACTTCGACTTTTTAAAGCTGAATACCTTCTATATAATATTGACTGGAAGAGAGTGTTATTGAATGATGATGTCTCCGTGTGTTTTTCTAGTTTTAGATCTGAATTGAAGGAGATGTTCCTTAAAAATATCCTATTAATTAAAAATAGACTTCACAAGCTTCCGTGTTACACTCATGAACCAATAATCGCATTTTCTTTTCTAATTTTCAAAAGCGATTGCGTTGTTTAAATACGTTTTTTTACAATAACTATATGCTTAACATCGTGTTGAATAGACCTTTTGGCATTATGTTAAGTAAAAAAAGTGAGTGAAAAATTTGCGAGTACACTAAACGAAGTTACTAACTTGTTTGCGTTCCCACGACAGTCGGTTCTACGATACCGGAATGACCCGGATTTATTTTTGGCCAAGGACTGTCACTTCAGCAGCATTCTCCAACATTTTATGAAGTATGTTTTCTGCTGTTACAACAACAACAACTATTGTTTGAAGAACTTTTCAAAACAAATTCCGTACAAGATGATATTGATTGTGATGCTTCTGAAGGTTTCGTAGCGCCTAATCACTTATTGTCGATCAATTTCTGAAATTCGGGTCTTTCTTCAGAAAATATCGTTGAAAAGATCATTAGGTTAAAATACTCTACTCAAAGTGATGATGATGGACTCTCAGCTATTATTCTTAAAAATTGTCCAGCGATTGTCACTCCTTTAAAAGTGATTTTCAATAATTTTTTGTTCCTGGGCATTTCATTGATGACTGGAAGCTCGCATTAATTGCTCCGCTTTTTTAAAGTGGTAAGAAATTTTTTTTTTTTTTTTTAAATCAAACGTTCAATATGATATTGTAGCCGGCGACCAAACGCGCTAAGCCACAACAGACACTCATGTCTGTAATTATTGACCCATTGCGAAGCTCTGGACTGTCTAAAAATTATTTCAAAGCATTATCAAAGAGAAGATGTGTTTACCGACTTAGAGCATAATTTCACCCAACCAGCATGGCTTTGTTACTGGACGTTCTACTGTTTCCGATTTAGCAGTTTTCAGCGGATATCGGCAGGACGTCAAGTCGGCTGCATTTACACAGATTTTTCGAAAGTTTGACTAAGTCTCACATTTCTCTCTATTTTTCTTCAATGGATAGAATCCTTCCTAAGCAATATTCGGTGTGAGGTGACTATCTTCTTTATCCTATCTAGTGTTCCTTTGCAGCTCAGTTACAAAGAAACGACCCTATTCTTATCTTCTTTTAACTGGTTTCTTACGCGCTGATAGTCAAAGTAGAATACCTCCTCAAGAAAATCTTTTTCTGAATGTTCATAAAAAATTTTACAAATTATTAAATTTTGGGCTGACAGTGCACATGGTATAGAATCAATTGTAGGTTTTTTGTTTAAGTAAAAACCGGTGTTTATAGACATCCCGCTTGCCCGGCGAGCTCCTAATGGCAGCAATACAGGTCATACAAAATAAACAAACTACATAAAGACCGACTTCAAGAGTTTTTAGTTATAAATCCATGTTTGAGTCCCCCGAATATACCCCAACCCCGATTGCGTTCGTGGACAATAAGTTATTGACTTGTTAAACAAATTCTCAGCATATTTTTGCGATCGCTACGTGGATACAATGCTAAGCGGTCTTCCGTCTATTTTAATCATATTAAGAATGATAGAGATGCAATTGATGGAGTTTTCATGAAATATTCCACTAACTACACAATTTAATTTAGTGCTCATGTAAATCGACGTTTTCACCGTAAGCATCTGGTCTACAGGAGTTTACGCTATTATAAATAATTCGCAAATACTTGTTTTCATTGCTACATATGTACATATGTTCCTTGGATTGCTATAACATCTGGAAATTTGTGCAATTCACTGAGTATAAGCTTCTAAGCTGGTTAAATTTACGCAAGGACGAAACGCTTTTTATGTTTAATGAAACAACATTTAAAAAACCATAATTAATCTTACTTAAATAGTCATTATATGTTTTTAAACATTTAAATTAATTATTACGACTCATTAAAAAGTAGAATAAGCATATAAAAACTTATACTGGTATCATTGCGCTATTGTCCTTTCCTATTCGCACTCTTCTTAGTAAGCCGCACCGTCATCAACAACAGCTGAGCCGCGACAGTGTTGAAGCCAACTGCTTGGATTGATTTCGCGTGATTGAATAATATTAGTGCCTCTTTTCTTAAACAGTTCTAAATAAACACATCCTTCTTTGCTGTAATTTCCTTAAGTTTGAACTTGGTCGACATAAATTTAGTTTTACTGTTACTGTTTGCAAATTTTACAATCATTGCCTCAGTTTTGGCACGTTTGTTTTCAACGAAGCAAGCTTGGTTGATATCGTTTAATCAAATGGCTGCTCCTATTTCGTTAGAAATGTGCATAGCTGCTTCTTTGGCTGTTTGTTTAATGTCACAAAATGTTATTCCTCTTACTACAACATCGCAATTTTCCATGACACGCACAGTTTTGATTGGATTCATGTTTAGTTAATTTTGTTCATTTAGTTGTAAGACACCTTTCGCACTCCACCATTTCATCTGTCTCATGACATCATTCATTATGTCTATGCACAATTTGCATTGGCTTCTTTATTACTTATACAGGCGGATAAAACATGGTGATAGTGGTGACGACGTGTTCACGAAATTTCGAAATTCGGTAGATTAATATCACTGATTCCGAGTGAAAGGCTATTTTAACAGTTCTTCGGGAAAATTTTATATGAACGCTATTGTTTATCGGGAGAAGCGATTGAATAACTAAAACAAAATAGAACATACATGCAACCAATAAACTAAGTTGATGTCTTATACTGAAGTGAATATAAATGTAAGAAGTTTCTATTAAGGGTGGTAGTGCATAAATATAAATATGTTTTTCAATCAGGTCAAGCCCATCCACAAACTGGAGTCAGTATGAGAGAATGGGGAATATGATGGCGGAGCGGGCAGACATTGCACAAGGATTTCCAAAAACCTCTAAAGAAAATGTGCACAGTTGTTGGGGGGAAGATCTTGCACCACATCCAGTATGTTTTTGAATGCATCCTTAGTTAAACGCAATTTTTTTATAAAACTACGAAATAAAATATTTCTTCAATATGTATATATGTATGCATGTATTTTATTACAACAACTCACGCTAAACTGAAAGGATAGCAACCATTTCGTAAATTTGTACGCTCAATTTTTAAGCATCTTTGCTCTTCCTCTACTAATTAAGCTGCTACCGCAATGGAATCCGTTTCACTTTTATGCATTAAAAAATTACTTGTAAAATTTGCTAGTGAAAAAATATGATTTTTGTTTCGACTGCTGCCAACAAAGTAAACAAAAAACAGCTGAATTTCGTGTACAGATTTGGTAGCACTTTATCGAACTTAGAATAACAGTTGGCAGCACTAACTACGAAAACAACGGAATCGCTGATAGCATTTTTCCCGAATTCGTGACGGCATTTTATAATTTATACCAAATATTTCATGCGATTAAATAAAGAGAAACTCTAATCTTAACCAAGCAAAATTTTCTAAAAATTTTCCGACCTTCTTGCACGGCGCACAGTGGTGCCAGAGCGGAAAAAAAGTATTTTTTTTATCATTCCAAATTTGTACCATCTTTTCAATTTAAGCTAAGAACTAATCAAATAACATTATCCGAATACTTGGGCTTGATATATTCAATGGTTTTTTGTTGGGAGAGCTTCAAAGTCCAACAAAGTATCAACGCAAAGTTACTCAGAAAAATGTGATGAATATTGCAAAGGTTAAAACTCAAAAGTTAACCATAAAATATCAATTGTAAAGTTTTTATTTATTAAAACCAATGTTATAGATGTGATTTACATCATCAAATGTATACTTTCTTTTTCAAGATTTTTTTTAATATGATGTTTTTTCATGGTCCAAAAAAATCATATATTTCACAACTTCAACAGAATATAACTATTGTGCGCAGGAGCGCGCAGGTTAGCCACTTACACAAAATAAACTTTGGAATCTCCTTAATCGATAGAAAAAAAATCAGCTGCAATTAGCTGCCAACTCATGAGTAATTAGCATTTTAATCTAAAAACTCACATCAAAAGTTATGAAAATGTGCAACTGCGTTGTTTGTTTGCTTGATTCGTTGCTTTGTTTTTTTTGCCTGCTAAATGTTGATGTAGTGAAGCAAGGACTGGGTACGACAAATGATGGCAATACCTCACGAAGATTTTTTGAGGATCCTGCTAAAACTGCCGATATTGTTGGCGTTGACGAAAACCTGATACATAGATTTAAAATAATATTAAATACAATCAATAGTCAAGCAGCAATAGATCCTCAAAAATTTGAAATTTATTGTATGAAAACTGCGAGGTTATATGTCAGCCTTTATGAATTTTACTAGTATATGCCAATGACAGTACATAAAGTTTTAATGCATGGAAGTAAAATTGTTTCATCCTCTATTTTGCCATTGGGCATGCTAGCAGAGGAGGCTCAAGAAGCTCGCAATAAAGATTACAAGAAATATAGGCTTAATCATTCTAGAAAATGCGGCAGAATTTCTACAAATCAAGATGTAATGCACTTGCTTTTAGCTTCATCGGATCCTTTTATTAATCTTTTCAGAACAAATCCCAAAAATAAAACTTTAGAATTGCACGATGATGTTAAAAAATTACTTGTTGAATAAATAATTAATAATATATGATCACTTTTGAATATTTATTGGTTATGTTATATGGGAGGTGGGCGTAGTTGTGGGCGGACTTGTTTCATTTTTAGAGAAATAATAATTTTTATTGATTCAAATCCGTTTGACAATTTTTAACAGTCTAGCTGTGATAACAGCGAAAATATTGCAACTTTTGTGATTATATTATATGGGAGATGGGCGTAATTGTGGGCGGATTTGCTTTATTTTTCCTGGACAAGCTTATATTTACAAAATATTACACTGTAGAAAATTTTGTTACTGTAGGATGATTTTTGATTTTTGTGTTATATGGGAGGTGGGCGTGGTTGTGGGCGGATTTTAACAAAATTTTTTTTTTCATTTAATTTGGCAATATGAGAGATGTGTGCCAAATTTCAAAGCCCTACCTCGATTCCTTCTATTTTTTGCCGCGGCTTGTATGAAGCGGCACCACTGTGCGGCGTTGTCAGACTTCTTTATTCACCTTTTCGTAGGGAATCAACGATCTTGGTACGACCTCCTTGAATTTGAAACGAAGTCAGAGGCGAGGAAGTATCCTCTGGTAAAATAGCACTGCCATCAGCAAAAATGCAAAGGGTGAGTCCTTGTATTACAGGCTGGTTGTCTGTATAGAATACTATAGTACTTATAATACAAAAATTGTCATAAAAAGATTATGTTTATACTGCTATTATTGGGTTGTGGGAACTGAATAAAATATGTCTAAGCCACATTTTTCACAAAGAATGTTAATTAGCGATAATAAATCATCTGGTGCACAATTCACGTTATCTTCGCCCCAACCAAGAGCATCAGCTCTTGTAAATACATAACTTTGCAATGCTTTCCCTGCTTAAATGTTTGAGTACGATGATGTTGGTATGTATACTTTATCTGTACGTTCTATATACATTAGATATGTATATTTTTCATCCATCTATTATTCTATATCAATGAGCTTATTCTCAGCGATTTTCGCATTTAGTTTACGCATGCGTAAACCAAACTTCTTTCAGAAAAACACTAACTCTTACTAGGGTATGACCTTGAAGCTTATTAATTGTAATTGCGGACACTACAATATTGGGGAAACAAACACACACAAAAACTAATTACGGAAACCGATTCTTAATTTAGAAAAAGCAAGGAACAGTCTGCAGATACAACCAACTTTGTAATAAACAATTAATATAATGCATCTCATTTTAAAAATTTATATTTCTTTAAATAAATATAACCAAAAATAAGTTGTTGTTCTTTCAACGTTCGGCGTATTTATATCTGTATATGATTTAATAAAATACTAAATGTTTTGATTTTCTGCAATATGAGAGGTTTTCTCGAACCCAATACTATATATCAAATTTGAGTAAAACGCCTTTAATAGTTACTGAAATATTGCATTTATTTTTTATTTTTGTAAATTGCCTTTATACGAGAGGTGGGCGTTGGTTGTGTGAGATATAATGTAATGTGTGTGCAAAATTCAGTAGAGCTTGGTGGGATAGTTTCTACGCGAGTTTCTAGCGCAATCCTATATATAAAATTTACGCAATAACCATAACCATAAACATACCAAAGCGAAAAAGAGAAGCGCCAATTAAGAAGAATAAGAAAAAGTCTAAGTTAGGGTGTCACCGAACTTTAAATACCCAGCGTAAATTTTTATTTTAAATAAATGTTACTCGTGATATTCAATAAAGCAAGTGAATCTAGTAATCCTCATTTTGTAAACTTTAACGACTTTTATTTATATCAATAAAAAGAAGTAAGGAACAGTCTAAGTTCGGGTGCAACCGAACTTTAAATACACAGCGCAAGTTTTATTTCAAGGAAATAGTATGTTGGAAATGATATGAAAACTTGTCCTCGAGCTCAATAAATTACACTTGTTAAAGGACTTTTATTTATTTAATTAAAAACAAAAATAAATTGATATGCTTATGTGTTTACGTACAGTTATAAAGTAAATTATGCTTAAACTATTGTTTCACATTTTATTTCTTCTTTATAATATTAACAATTTCTAAATTGTACTTGTAAAGAATAAAGTATATCAAAATGATATAAAAAATTTACTAATCTTATCGTTAAAATTAAAACTGAGAAATTTTAGTCAGAGACACAAATGCAAATACTATCATGGTAACTAAGAACCGTTTCATAAGTGATTACGTTAACCCTATTACCACCCAAATTTGAAATCGCTCCGTCAATTTGTGTCCCTTCAGGTGTGGAAGAACATTCAAGCAACAAGTTCTTAGCCCAGGTTATATTTTTTTCATTCTACAAAATTCAATTGAAGAAGAAATTTCAGCCTCTGTATATATAGAAATACCTCGTTTATTCCTATTTCGAGTTTCGGTGCTGCCTATCTTTCAGAGAGAAAACTCCACATCTCAACAGAACATTTAATAGCTGATAATAAAAGCGTGAAGGCTCTGGACATTTTGAAATAAAATTTGAAGTTTGGATGTTCCAGAAAGCATGAAGCTAAACGTTGTTATTGTTAGGGCTTTGAAAGTATTTAAGTCAATCAGTTCCTTATACACAGCGTCTGAGTCTATAAATGGGTTGGGTGGAGTAAAAGCACTTGATATAAGAAAACCATCAGCACTGCTGGCTCCACTGCAAGCTACATACAAAGCTGCTAAAGGCATCCTACTCCGGATGTGAACAACGACGTTTTTGTACGTAGCACCCTGGTTTTTATGGATTGTTATTCCCTCTGCGTGAACAACCGGAAATGGGTTTCCTGCAATTGTTATTTGCTAATTCCTTTTATATTGAAAAGCTCTCGCTGTCTTTTTAATTGGTGTTCAAGAGGCGTCACTGGGGAGAGATTTGTTTGACCTAGCTATCTAACAGAATATTCCAAAAACTTTAGGCAAAAGGTTGATGGCATATTCGATTCGAAATTAATGCGCAAGTAGACCAGTTGAACGACGTACTAAGCCATCACCTGTGTTTATATTAACAGTGATCATATATTTCGCTTTGGTTTTCAAAGTTAAGCTAAATGACACAGCCTGTGTCTCAGAATTTTTAAAAAGTCTAACTCTCTCTCATCTACTCCCTTCACTACATTTTTGGCAGTTGACATAATGGTAAGAGTTGGTTTAAAATTGAAGAAGAATTTAAAACTCAGAATAAATGAATTGCTTCATCGGATACTTGATTTGAACAAACTATCTCGCAGTCGATTAAAGATATGTCCTCACGCTCCATAGTGCCGGATTCCATATTATTTAAAGCGATAACAAAAGGCAGATCCCCCGTTGCCTCATTACCTCAGCTAACTCAAAATATTTAAATAAATTCCGCAAAGGAGAACCAAATAGTATAAGCATTGCCGGCATTGGAAGAAAAAATCCACCCGTCTCCAACTGGAGACAATTGCCTTACATCACCAAAAGCAATAATCGGAATACCTTCTAAAGAATTACTACTTTTGGAGATTTGTTTAAGTCTAGCATCAATAGAGTTAAACATTCTAGCCCTTACCACAGATATTTCACCAATGGTTATTGATTTTAAATCAATCACTTTAGAATCTATTGAGTTTACAATATCGTAGCTAAGTGATCGGAACTCTCGATTTGACTGATTTACAGAAAGTGAAAACAAAGACTGAAATGTCAATCCGCCTACTTCAAAAGATGATTTTTCGGTAGGGTCACAAAGCAGAACTTTTCATAAACTTGGATAAGATACATGCATGGAGTTTAAGCAATAGAGAAGAGTCTGAAATATTGCAGATATCAAACGGCTCTTTCCAACTCCTGCTCCACTTTCGCAAACTCATAAAATGTCTGATTTTGTTTAGTTATACATATACATTTTTGTTTCTCTTTCTTCTTCGTTATCATCATTATTTTCTGGTAACCTAGCTGATTTAAAATATGTAATAATGCTCTTAAATACCAGATACCAATACTTCAGTAGAATCTGAAGGAAGATATTGAAGCGCTCACCAAAAGTTTCCTTCAATAAATTTATTGTGTCGTTGGCTGTATGGCATGTAGCGCCATCTTGTTGGAACCAAAGGTCGTACACATCAACATCAATCATCAAAGTCATTAATCATGGATCAAAATTTCAAATTGAAAGCAGTTCCTAATAAAAATGACCACGTCACCACTATGTTTGGTTCACTAGTACATCTTATTATATAAAATGTATTTATATCAATCTCATTGTTCTCTATATCTTCAGTTACTCGTGCTTCGGTTACTACAACTACCTCAAATCTCTTGTTTTCACAAACATGTCTCAGTTCATCAACACTCTCTACTAAACTTTAGATATTGTGGTATATTGAGCAACTTGAATCGTTTTTAAATTGATCGGATATTGTTAACTGCGGCAGTCGTGGCTTGTGTCTAAGCTTAGATTTAATCTGGCTTCATTGCGTTTAAATTTTATCGTCTTCAACTCTTTCTTATTACACGTAATTAGGTTTTTATTTCTTTAATTTTTATTTAATTTGTGCTTTCGCCTTCGCTACGTATCATAAAAAAATCTTAATATTTCCGAAAAGTCAGTGCATATGTGTCCACATTAAGTAAAAGTGCCTCATTATAGGCATATGTCGTGTAAGTAGGCCCATAACTTATTTTGTTCCATGTAGCTGTGGTACCTGAATTGCGACGTAGGGCGTTGGGTTTTCTAACACCAACTTGTGGCAGCGAGGGTCGTACCCAAATAACCGCGACGTTTTCTTACTCTCTCGAAATTCGTTGTTGGTGTTTTAATTTGTTTGCCTCTTCATCTATCTTATTTGTGTTCCCTCTTTCCTACTTCTCACCTAACGCGTTGTCAAAATTGAAAACTCAATTTACTCGGCGCTAGCACCGCGTTATTGTGGGATGCTCGATACAAATCGTATGGGCATGAGAAATTTTAACAGTTCGTTGATGCTTGACGCTGCAATTAAGGGATAGCAGCAAGTCTCATAAGTTTGGATGTATCGCAAGTCCGTGCATGCTGGAACCGTTCTCTGCACTGCTTGCAGTATGCGTATGGTTGTTTTAGTTGCTACAGAGGCTTACCGCATGCTTTTTTGCGTATTTTGTTTATAGTACATTACTTTATCGAACACTATTCTAAGATAGGTCACTATATTATTTATTATATTTACTACATATTTCGAAGAGTTTCTAAGTACACAACACTTTTAGTTTTGTCAGTTAATGACAGTAATATGGTCTGACTTCTCATTTTCAGTTCTTGACCATGTGTAAAGCATTCTATGCTTTTGGAAATTTAGAAAATGAAATATCGAATTGTTTTGTTGACTTCAATGCAACCATATGTCACAATCAGCTGTTTGGCTTGGTTGCCAACTTGTGTCGAGACAAATTTTCCCAGCACGAATTAGCAGCTTTCCCTCCAAATCAAATGTCCAAAATGCGCTCTCTAATTGCAAATTCTGCAAGCTGTTTGCCTAACCGAGCTCGATTTGGCAGAAGTTGGTGCAAGTTATCTGCCAAACGAACACTCGCATTGAAATGGCAGGTCTGTTGGAATCATAGACATTCGTTTAATATACGCTGTGTGCCCGGCTGCTGATTCCGTTTGATAACCCTACTTTAAGGTTGGGTATAATGCGCAATCGCGTCAGTAGTTAATCGGCATCCGTATTTACATTCTATACGAAAAGATGGAAACTGTTGCCGTTGTTAGGAAGTAATGACCCGATGCATGAAGGTCTTCTTCATTTCATAATTTGCCCCAAGGAGGGTGATTTAAAGTAACGTGTTATATTTTTAAAGGTTGCTGGCAGAGAATTATATATTTTAAAGGTCCTGTGGATTCTTGTAGTCTGGGCAACATAATTTTTTCAATACAACACATTCCAGGGCTTCTTTTTCCATTTTTTGAATTACACTGTGTGTATATGTTGCCCACGCTGCCAATTGGAATATCAGTGAAGCTGAAATAATCAATATCACTTTGGTGAAGGCAGACACACCTCGGTATAAATTACGTGGTAATTTTGACTGACTTTGTCTGAATCGCAAGATTTCCTATTAAGCTTTTTTCGCGCTTCAGGCATAAATCGTTTTTACCCCTACACAAAACTAAAGAGAACGATTATTAGATGCAAAATATACTAACTTGAGCGATTATTGCATAAACATGTATGGGTTAGGACATCCCAATAAAAAAATGGTTTGGAGACATGGAGTTAGCATTAAATAGCGGTAAAGAAAAAAACTACACACACAAAAACTTAAAACAAATAAAACAAAATTTTGGCTTATATAAATGTTTTCTTAATTTTTGCCATGCCTTCATTTAGCTTGTACTTAATGCAAAATAAAATAAATATCATAAACCATTTAGTTTAGCACTGAGCTTATTCGCTCTCGCTTTTGATTTTCTCAATTTGCAATATACATATGCATGTACAAATGTGGAATGTGGAGTATTTTCGGTTTCTTTATGATTGTTCTTAACTGCAATAAAAAACTGAGAGCAACGCGTTGCCATTGGAGTTTTTGTATGATGTGCGATAGGTGCGCATGCGCTAGTAAACTAAGACTCTTTTTTTTTGACGTGATTCTGGTGTTCCACCACGAGGCAAGGAATGCCATAGGTCTGGTGGCAAGGGCAATGGGTGCAATTCAACCTTGGCACTGAGACAGCACCATCCAGGGGGATTTTCAGCGAACTTCAATATGCAGAATGATTACAAACCTCCATTGGGCCAATGTGAACGGAAGGATGCAAGCTGTAATCAATTATACAATCCTGTGCCTGCGCAACATACATACAATAAAAACATTAGCGACGACTCTTCAGCCAGTGCTTTGCATGGTTACGCACATATTAGCGCACAAGCTGATATACATCGGAACGTACAGTACATATGTGTATACTTATTTCGCTTACATACTTATTTTTTCTTACTTTTAACTCTCTACGAATACTAATTTGAAACTTACCGTTTTTGAGTCGTATTTATTTTGCGTACATATATCTATACATCCGTTTGCCAATTTCTATTGTTAAGTTTAACTCAATATCATCCGATGTTAACCTAACGGATAAGTTCCAATGAGTTTTAGTGTATATAAGCGCATAGCGCAATATTGTAAGAGGATTTTTTAATAAATGGATTGAACACCACGCATCGAGAGGAAGGAGCTTTCATTTTTCTTTCAACATTATTGGAGACCGTGACAGGACATCGTTGGATACAAAACCTTCAAGTTTTAATAAAGAAAAAGATTGCTCTTTTTGGTTGTTTTGTACTTTGCTGTTTTCGACTTTTAACAAAACTTCTATTATCTACTATTGCTACATTTTTGCTACAGTCATTAGCGTAATGGAACCCCAAAATACAGTTCAAACGGGCACTTCGTCGGACCGGCAGAACCAACTACAGTTACTTATTCAACAACGAGCCATGGTAAAGCGCAACCTACTAAGCATGAAAGATAGGACTGGAATTGAAGACATCGATTCCGACGCTTCTGTCCTCGAATGTCGACTGCAAATTGTAGAAACGTATTTTCAACAATTTTGTGCAGTGCAGGCAAATATTGAGGCACTAAACCCCTCCGACATGTTGAGAGCAGAAATTGAAGAAACCTACGTTGAGGTAAAATCAAAAATTCTTTCGCTCTTGAATACTTTTAGGAATCGAAATGCAGCCATGGAATCAAGTTTGTTCAACGCTACAGGGATTGGAGTAGCCACTCATCAACACCGGTTACCTAAGTTGAAATTACCGAAATTTGACGGCAAGTATGCAGATTATAAGAGGTTCATTCGCACGTTTTCGAATGTGATCGACGAGGACCATACCATAGCTAAACTGGACAAATTCAACTATCTTCTAGATTGCTTGTCTGGACCAGCATTAAGTGTAGTAGAACCCTTCCAGGTCACAGACGATAACTATCCGAAAGCTCTTCAGCGGTTGAAGGAAAGGTATGATAACAATGTGCTAATTTTTCGTGAACACATTACCTCGTTATTTGAAATATCGTCGATGAAATTTGCTGATGCTGTAAGTCTTCGGAACGTTATTGACACCGTAGCTGCGATTCGTGGCTCACTTTTGTCAATAGGATCTGAAAGCGATGTGATGAACTCGATACTAATTCATATTCATAGGCCATGTCTTTAGTAGTTGCCCATCGTTTTTGGCTCTACCGATTGCCGAACGTTTTGAGTTCGTCAAGCAGTCCAGAAGCTGCATAAACTGCTTGCGTAAGGGGCATCTAGTGTCAAAATGTCCATCTACATCTCGTTGTCGAATATGCCACCAGACTCACCATACACATTTGCATTTCAACAGTGTTTCAGCTTCTTCGCAGAAATCAGCTCCATCACCTCGACAACCAGAAGGTGCACCGTCACCATCTCCAAATATTTCGCAAAATACATCTCAACAATCAACAAACAATGCTGCTGTTTCACTCATCGCTCGTTCTCGTAAAACAGCAATCATATCGACTGCGCTTATATGCATCAAAGACAAGTTTGGCTTATGGCAACCAACTCGCGCCTTACTCGATTCGGGCTCCGAAATTAATCTTATTAGGGAGGAAACAGCCAAACTTTTGCAGCTTAAACGCTATTCATCAACCAGGGAAATTTCAGGTATTTCTGATATTCGTACAAATCTAAATTTTTCTGTTAATGCAACCATCAAGTCGCGTATTGGCAACTTTTCGCTTACGTTAGAATTTGCAATAACTAAATGCATATCTAAGCAACAACCATTTGAATCGATAGATATGAAGCGATTGAACATTCCTAAAGAAATTCAGCTCGCTGATCCATTGTTTTACAAACCCCAACGCATTGATGTTTTACTTAACACGGAGGTATTTTTCGAATGCTTTCAGGACGGCAAAATTTCTCTAGGCGAAGGATTACCACATCTCCAGAACCTTTGGCTGGATAGTCGGAGGATGCTGTGAAATTTCCACCATCCCATGTTCTTTCATGTGTAGTGTAGTCGCTGCCACAAAAGAAGATGACATAAATTCAATTCTTCAACGTTTTTGGGAAATAGAAAAATTTACTCAGCCAGCACCAAGTCTCTCCGAAGAAGAACGTCAGTGTGAGGCCTACTTTCGTGAAAATGTGCAAGTACAACCGGACGGACGTATACAGGTTCGATTGCCCTTTAAGGCATCGCCTAGCACATTGGGTGATTCGCTTGCAAATGCAAAAAGGAGATTTCTGTCTCTAGAACGTCGCTTAACTCGTGATAAAGAATTAAAACAAATGTATTCCAATTTTTTAAAGGAGTATGTGTCGCTTGGTCATATGGCGCCAATCAATAATGTCGACCTTACTAGCCCACACTACGTAATTCCACACCATTGCATTCTTCGACCGCAAAGCGCAACTACAAAATTGCGTGTTGTTTTTGATGCTTCTGCGCGTACTTCAACAAATGTATCGTTGAATGATATTCTCAGGGTGGGAGCTACCATCCAGCCTGAGCTAATCATTACTTTGCTTTCGTTCCACTTACATCCGTATGCTATAACAGCCGACATTTCAAAAATGTATCGGCAATTTCTTGTAGATGAACGAGATCGTCGGTACCAACTCATCTTGTGGAGAAACGAAACTGATGAGCCTTTACAACTATATCAGCTTCACACCGTCACATATGGTTTGGCTGCCGCGCCTTTCCTCGCCATTCGCAGCCTATCTCACATCGCTGAGCTCAACAACAACACCTATCCGGTGGGAGCAAATGCTATTCGTCATAGCTTTTATGTAGATGACTTACTCACTGGCGCGGAGAACATTACCGAATTACAGCAGCTCAAATCGGAAATAGTTAACGTTTTACAGTCTGCTGCTCTAACAAAGTGGTATTCCAATTGTGAACAGATGTCCGACTTCACGCCAAAAGAAGTTTCATTGACATTTACTGAAGAAAATATCACCAAGGCTTTAGGCATGTCGTGGAAACCAGCAAGTGACATATTTTGCTTTCGGTACGATTTACCAGATGAGCCAATAGTTACAAAGAGGTCTGTACTATCAACTATTGCCCAAATATTTGATATCATCGGTCTGTTGAGCCCAATCACCGTTCGTGGAAAAATACTTATTCAGGAAATTTGGATACGGAAATTGGAATGGGATGAAATGCTTCCTACGGACCTGCAGTCCCAATGGCAGCAAATCAAATCGGATCTCATCTCGATCAATAAAATCGAGGTGCCAAGGTACGTATGTACATCTTTGACTAATAAGTGTGAAATTCACGGGTTTGCGGATGCATCTCAACGCGCGTACGGTTGCTGCATCTACACCAGATGCAAAATAAAAGGCGTATTTGAAACTAGTTTACTCATTTCGAAGTCGAAAGTGGCACCTATAAAGGCACAATCCCTCCCCAGATTGGAATTGTGTGCAAGTTTACTGCTCAGTCGAACATGGCAAAAAATTAAAGAGAGGGTTTATAATTATGTATCTAATATTTATTTTTGGACAGATTCGGAGATCGTTTTACATTGGCTTAAGATGCACTCATCAACACTAAACTGCTTTGTCGCGAACCGCGTCTCAGAGATTCAGGAGAATTGCACAGGGATTGCATGGAGACATGTGCCAAGCAAAGAAAATCCTGCAGATATCGTTTCCCGCGGATCGAGCGCTGGTGAGCTGTTAAATACAATTTGGTTTAAAGGGCCTAAGTTTCTTTCGCAGCATTGTTCCGAATGGCCTGTAGGAAAAATGGAAATAAGTACAGAAGCTAATATGGAATTTCGTAAGACAAAGGCGCTTCAATGTAGCAATAGTGGCAACGAGGGACCCACTTTATGTTCAATAATCGAGCGAAGCTCATCATATCATCGTTTGATGCGTACTACTGCATATGTTTTCCGCATGTTCAACAAAGTGCCTGTCAACAAAAACCTTTCACCCTCAGATGTGCTGCATTTGCCATACACAGAATTGGATACTTGTTTTTGGAAAATTGTTACAGAAATTCAACGTATGGAGTTGGCTTCAGAAATTCAATGCCTACGAAAGCAACAACCAGTACAATCTTTCATTCAAAAGCTAACACCATTTTTACATGAAATGGAACTCAATGGAGCCACATTTTCAATTCTTCGTGTCGGCGGTCGTCTTTCAAAGGCGCCAATTGCATTTGATGCAAAATTTCCCGCATTATTACCTCAGTGTCATCGCTTTACGAAACTTTACGTGGAGCATCTTCACATTAAACATTTACATGCTGGCCCCAAGGTTCTTATGAGTTTGCTGCGAGAAAAGGTGTGGGTAGTAAATGCCAGAGAATTGGTACGGAAAGTAGTACGAAACTGTATACACTGCTTCCACTACAAACCCAAATTAATGGGGCAAATAATGGGCGATCTTCCAGCCAATCGTTTGCGAAGTCAGCGTCCTTTTCTAATCAGTGGGGTTGATTTTTGTGGCCCATTTGCTACGTCATATCGTATTCGTGGCAAGCCACCATATAAAACATACCTAGCAATTTTTATCTGCTTTGCATCCAAAGCAATCCATGCCGAGTTAGTTTCAGATTTATCAACTAACAACTTTGTTCTTTGTCTCGAACGTTGCGTAGGTAGACGTGGAATACCTCACCGTATATATTGCGACAACGCAACGAATTTCGTTGGAGCCCACTCCAAACTCAAGGCGCTAAAACAACAACTCTTCAACGAAGCAGCAGTCGAAGCCGTATTGAACTACGGCAATAACATTGGGTTTGACTTCAGTTTCATCCCCCCTCGAGCGCCGCACTTTGGTGGGTTATGGGAGGCGGCGGTCAAGTCGATGAAAACCATTTTAATGAAGAATATTTCCAACGCTCATCTTACTTATGAGGAATTGCAGACTGTCGTCATAGAAGTGGAAGCAATCTTAAACTCCCGTCCTCTTACACCACTGTCAAACGACCCAAATGACGGCGAAGCCTTGACTCCATCGCATTTGTTAATCGGAACATCATTACTTTCAATGCCGGACCACCACATAGACGTCGACCGAACATCATGCTTAACTCAGTGGAAACGAGTAACATATTTGAAACAGCGCTTCTGGGAATTGTGGTCACGAGACTACATCTTGAGCTTGCAGCAGCGATCAAAGTGGCGGAAACCAGAACCCAACATTGAAGTTGGACGCATGGTCATTGTTCATGAGGAGAATATACCACCGCAACAGTGGCGCCTTGGCAGGGTGGTCAACGTGGTTCCCGGTTCTGATGGTAAGGTGCGAGTGCTCGATATCAAAACCGTGAAAGGAGACATTCGTCGTGCAATACACAAGGTCGCTCCATTGCCTATGTCGGATTGAAACGAGGACGTTCAATGGTGGGAGCATGTTTGGTCATATCGCGCCCACTGTGCCTGCGCAACATGCATACAATAAAAACCTTAGCGACGACCCTTCAGTCAGTGCTTTGCATGGTTACGCACATATTAGCGCACAAGCTGATAACATCGGAACGTACATACATATGTGTATACTTATTTCGCTTACATACTTATTTTTTCTTACTTTTAACTCTCTACGAATACTAATTTGAAACTTACCGTTTTTGAGTCATATTTATTTTGCGTACATACATCTATACATGCGTTTGCCAATTTCTATTGTTAAGTTTAACTCAATATCATCCGATGTTAACCTAACGGACAAGTTCCAATGAGTTTTAGTGTATATAAGCGCATAGCGCAATATTGTAAGAGGATTTTTTAATAAATGGATTGAACACCACGCATCGAGAGGAAGGAGCTTTCATTTTTCTTTCAACAGTCACTAACCGAAAGAGTAAATTTACTGTCATATCTGTCTCGAAAAAGTCACATTCACGTTAATACTCTCATGTATCTAACAAAAACCTTAATATTAAGTAAGATCGATTACTGTCTTTTCTTGTTCGGACGCAGTCCTAAATCAATTCTGAACATTTTTAAACCCCAATATAACGCTGCGGCGCGAGTCAGCTGTTACGGATTTCGAACAACTCCAATCAATACTGTCCTGGCAGAATGTGGTCTCCCTCATATCGAAGAAAGGGTAACTGAAGCAGAGATGAAGCCACTAACTAAACTACTGTTCCACAATGATTCAATCATCGACCCGTGCGTAGACAATATTATGAAAAATAAGCGGCTTCCAAGAATCCGTTCAGCATGGCACCATTCACTTTCACGAGCCAAGGAAATGAATCTAACAACTACCAAAACATTCCGCCCACGACACCCACCGTGGAAAATTAATGCATCAAGTATCGACATAGAACTATCGTTGCAGAAAAAAGAGTGCACTTCTTCAGAGATCTACAAAAAAATGATCATAGCAAAGAAGCACTTCGCTTTGCAAAATAATTGGAATATTTACGGACGGGTCTAAAATGGAAGATATAACAGCTTATGCTGTGGTAAATGGTAAAGGAATATGTCAAGTCAACAAACACCTTAATAAATATGCTTCTGTTTTTACCGCCGAAGCCCAAGCTATTTACCAAGCGGTTGTTATAGCTTCGAAAACCAAAAACGAAACAATTGTCTGCACCGACAGTCTAGCTGTCTTAAAATCTATTCTTAATCCATCTAAGAGTATATGGGACACAATCGACAAAACTAAAGATGTGCTTATATCCACGCAAAACAAAATAAAACTCCTCCCATCTGGACACTGTTTCATCCAAGGAAACGAATTGGCCGATACAACCGCAAACTACACTTGCAAAGCTCCTATTCTTTTAGATGCAACTATAGAAAAACCCGACCTTCAAACTAATGTAAAACGGCCATGTATCAAAAATTACCTGCTAAATAGGGGAAAAATCATAAATATCATTATTCAAAAATTCTAGACACCAACAGCGTGCCCTTGTATTGCTCCGTCACTAAAGACAAGTTAAAAACGTTTCTTAGATTACGAATGGGACATACTATCACAACGCATCAACACCTCCTAAGACGGGAAGACCCACCAACTTGCACCAGATGTGGCGAGACCCTATCTTTTGACCACATTATATATAACAGCTGCTCTACCCTGACTGCCATCAAACGACGTCTCTTCGGGAATACAACAATTACCGAAATATTAAAAACACCCTCAGAATCGAACATAGAAAAGATACATCAGTTTATTAAAACCTTGAAAATTGCCATTTAAACGCAAGCATTAAATTACTACATTATATTTTTCATTACTTTTTCTTACTTGAGATACTTATGTACATAGTACCTGCTTAGTAGATGCTATATGTAATAGATCTTTTATTCTTATCACACTTTTGTCTTAGTTAAGCGAGCTGATGACCTTGTAGCCATGCTCTTGTAGATACTATTAAGCTTTTAATTTATTATAAGTTTAATAAATAATAATAATAATAATAATAAAAAATGCAGTCACTGAGGAAATGTATAATAAAATATGTATCGAAAAACACGAATATTGATCGCATTCATGTGGCTTGTTATAAACTTGTGAAACAAGATGTGGATATTAAATTATTAAAAAAGATTGATTTTGAACTAGGTGTTACTGCATCCATTTTTGACCTGATCCTACGCTTTGTCCTGCGGATGTTAAGGTTCGCCCCTTCAAATTCTTTCACGTATGAGAATAGTAGAAATGAACAGGCTGCTACGAATAAAACCAAGGTACTATTTAATGGACTGGAGATTTATTTCCAAAACATGGGAAGCATGCGTACCAAATCGAATGTAATTTTTTGGAAGCGACAACATGAATGTGTTTTTACTATCTCCTTAATTATGGCTGACTTCCAAAATGTATGCATGCAACATTTGTATACAGTTTGAATGCAATGTGCATAAAACGCAGCTATGCTTAGTTGAAATACAAGGCAAAAATAGACAAAGTTTATTTTTACATTATAGAACTCCTTCTGCACACTAACGGTTTTCTCATTCGCGCACTCCCATTTCTCTCACGCGGCAAATAAGCATCAACTTTATTAGTGAAGCCGTGCTTACTTGTCTGTTGCGCTGCTATTACCGTCGTAGTACATTTTCGAACATAATGCTTAGTTTAAAAAAATACTCTTACAATATGGAACATAATGCTTCTGCTGTATTCTTTGCAAATTACATCTTGGAAATCAGCCTATTTTTGTACTAGTGTAGCATTTCAATAAATCCTGCTTCTTGTTCTTGGAAAGTTTTAATTTTGTTTCCGAAAAGTATGACAATCCGCAGTCATTTAAAATTGCAGAAAATCTGTGGTCAATTGTCCATTGGAATTGATACTTTGTGTTAAAATGCTTGCTCGATGGGTTGCGGTCGGGTCAATTTTGAATTGTATTTCCTCTCATTGAAGCACTCTATGATAAACGATATTTTTCGTTTTGTTGCCTAGTGCGAAAACGATCAAAGCGGATGGTTTTCTGAGGCGGGATCATGCGACATACAGTTGGCCGTATGAAAAACATCCATTTTCCAAATTCAGGCCACAAACGCTCAATGATTGGCCTTGTGATTTATTGATTGGCGAGTGCTAGACGAATTGGAAATTGGATTTGCTTAAACTCGAATGGCATATCGGTAGGGGTCATTGGAATTCTCGGAATAAGGACTTCTACAGTGAACCAACGATTTGGTTTTGAATTGTGGAGTTTAAGTGATCCTTGTTCCAAGCCGCTAAAATTGCTCTTTCACTCAATCAATAGTAGTTTCTGTGGTTAGCAATGATGTTCGGAAACACTTTCTTGATGAGCTCCTCTTTCGTCGAAATGAAATTGCAAAAATTTGGCGGGAACGAAATCAATCCATTTGATGCGACGACAGGAACATGACCATCGCCGATAGTTAGCAGTTGATTGGAGAACACTTCGACAGATGGATCGTTTAAAAAATCCAACACACATGTTTGTCGTCAGCTGAAGTTTCTTCATATAACGCCACAGTGTTGATGATTTGAGGCAAGCATTGATTTCATCGGCAGCGGTATTACTGGTAGTGTTTGCCGGAAATCGCCTGAGAGTAAAATCAATCCACCGCCTAAACACAGATCTTTCATAGAGCAAGTCAGAGCTTCTAACTCACGCTTATGTGACATTGTGCATTCGTCCCAGATAATAATTTGGCTTGCTACCAAAACTTTGGCCATTGCTGATTCTTCAACCGTTTGAAGGTTTAATGGCAATTTTAATACCGAATGAGCGGTTCGGCAAACTTCCAGCAGCGTAGCCGCTATTCCAGAAGATGCAACTGCTACAGCTATTTCTGATCTTACACGAACTGTAGCCAAAGTCAATGATATGAGGAGTGTCTTGCCAGTGCCACCAGGCGCATCATGGAAAAACATACCAACATTTCCATCATCAATTGCCTTCATCACCGTCATCCTTGTACTTGTCCCACAATTCAAGTGAATTCGATGGAAAACATGAAGAAATAATGATCGCAAGTAATGTGCGTATCTGTCCTGGAGATGCGGAAACAGTTGCTTCAGTGATTGTCGTGTCCCAATGCGTATCGTTTTCGAGCAAATTGAGCTGCTGACATGTAGCACGAAATGTTGCCAACACTACACCGTTGACAGTTCGAAGTGATTCAAATGATGTCGGCCCACGAACATTCACCAGCAATAATTGCAAGTAAAATTATTAATCATTCTTCGGATGAACTGTATAAATACGGCCAATAGCTTCAGTAGAACGCGCATCCGATGACCCGGAACTACATCGCCTTGCTTTCGACGTTGAAATTTCTTCGGTGAAGCATTCCAAGTGTAGTAATGCGATCGCAAACGGATCACTTTGGCAAATCGAGAAGAAACTAGTCAATGTTGTGGTGGTGGTGGGTTTTGAGCACGTTGAGCGGCATTTGCTGCAGTGTAAGAAACTCGTTGGCCGTTCTCCAGATGCACTGCCAAATGTGTAACAGTCGAATAGCGTTCGTGAATGGGGAATGAGAATATACGCCAAATTGCCTCATTGCGGCTTACGTATCGACCAACTTGATAGCGCGTGATTTCATCATTGGGATCAGTGCCTGAGTACCAAACGCCGCCATGTCACTGCCTTTCGTGAATACGGAACAACCCAAGATTTGTCGACCAGGAAATCATTTCCTTTAATTTTGATTGAGATTGTTCTACCGCCATCATCAGATGATCGACGCCGATACAATGAATAACCATCGCTGCCAGTGATAGTCTCATCAGTCAAATTTCTTAACAATAGTCCACCAGCGACTGGATTTTTTGTCTGAATACACGTGCGGTGATATCCTGCCGATCACTTGATGTTTGGTCAGGAAGCAGCAGTTGAACAATTTCTATCCACTTTGGATTGCACGTGAAGGTGATGAACAGGTCATATTCATGCATATGACGTGGGCTGCCAACGAACGTCCTCGGTAAAATGGTTAACTGAGCAATATCCGCTGCATTTCCTTCGGTGCAAATCCCATCGTGTAAATGAATATACTCCTCTGTACGCACTTTGGTTTGATTTAAAAGAAGGCGATCCGCTTCTATTTTTGCAGACATATCGACGCAAAATTGCTGAAACAATCGGCTAAATCGAAGCAAGTAGTTGTCGACATTTTGGCGAGTCATAAACGATATGCGTAAAAATTCATTGCGCTGACCTTCTTGGTGGTTTCCTCACCCAAAATGATATCAGTGACGTTAGTTTCATATTGAGGCTGATATAACATCCATCGTTTCCTTGCCAAAACATTAGTGGGTATTGCAACGCATCCTATGAACGATTTGTTTCGGATATTCGTTGCAATTGAACAGACACGACGTGTGAGCACAATATCGCGTGATCCTAGATTTTCGCCAACAATCAAAACTGCAACCTCATCTATTGTTGGAGCGTTAAATTGACGTTCGTACGCTCCAGCAGGTCGTTTATCCGCTCTGATCAGGACTTTATAGTCATCACTTGGCATACGATCCAACGCAGCTTTGAATAAACGAATCAATGCTTGCTGTTCATGAAGTAGCTGCTGCAGATCTCGAAGAATTCCTCTTCTCATTGCTGTATTGATTGTTTGGCGCTGATCAAGTGAATTTTCTACATTGCCCATGAAGTAGATTTGGAGGAATTTATGTTGTTTGTCTTCAAGCGGTAGCAATGATCCAATTCGATGGTGAATTTGACCTTGGATCTGTATAGTCGATGACGAAATAAGAATCAATGATTTTCTTTAATGTATTTATAGTTAATTTTTATTAATTAGTTTTATTTATTAATTAAAATTATTATTAATTAGTTTAATTTCTTTAATTAAATTTAATTTCGTTTCTCTTGTATAGCCTTGATCGGATGGAATACGGGTACATCCATGGCATCTGCTCCTAATGAAGTCATTTGAAAGCATTCGTTATATTTCTGAGTGTTCGGTAGGAATTGACGTGATTCTGATGTTTCACGACGAAGCAAATAATGCCATAGCTCTGGTAGCAAGGGCAACGGTGGTAATTTAACCCTCCCACTGAGACAGCACAATCCAGGCGTTTCTCCAGCGAACTTAAATGCACCCACAACCCCCATTAGGCCAATTTGAACGGAAGGATGCAAACTGTAACCAATTGTGCAATGGCAATGAAACGCTATTCGGTTCAAATCAACACTTGAAGCACTTCTCCTTACGCGTTTATTTCGATTTTCACGTTGTTAAGTTGATTTATTTGCTCGACGATTTCTCATTGTTAACTGAGCCATTTCATTTGCCGCCTGTCTTTATTCTTGTGTTTGAGATGCACGAAGTCGGGCCATACTAACACGACGCTGTTCTCGTGCGAATTCTTGTTCATCCGTATTCAATTGAACGGCAATATTCCGAACTCTACTTGCATTACGGGCTCGATGCGAAAGATTGGATCTTCGGGCTTGCGGCATTGTGAATAGCACTGAGAAATGAATGTCGCAAAAGCACTTAAGGCTGTAGAAATATTTGTAGAATTCTCAATTTAAACGCACTTATTACTTTTCTCTTAAAACCTTTATTCACCAATAGTGACACAGCTGAATGAATCCCTCTAATATCAGAGAAAAAGTAAAGTATACTTAGTACAATGCTTATATATATGTGAGGACACCACAACTAGATTCACTTATTTTAAATCATATTCTCAATATCGTATTTTGAATTGCAACTCTGCATCAATGTCAAAGTTTTTATTTCTAAATGCAACCATGTTACAATTTGATTTTGTTAATTCTTCATTCTATCATTCTTTGTATTTTCGCTTTGAGCAAAGAAAATGATATATCTTTGGTCTCTTTTTCTTTTTGGATTGAGCCGTACCAGCGAACACATCGTTTTAAGAAGAAATCACCAGGCATCCGCAATTGGTGACCCCAGACGGTAAATTAGTAGAATTACTGAAAAAATCAAATGTCGTTAAACGATACGCTAGCACCGCCAGCCGGATCTGCACGCGAAGAATCCATCCCGGCTACCTCGTGCATTTCTCGCAGTCCGCTTCCAATATTGTCCGAAGATAATATAGAAGCGTATTTTTATTCCCTTGACTTCTGGTTTGAAGCCTCAGGTGTTATTGCAGATTATGCAAAATTCAACATAGTTGCTGCTAGCATACTGCAGCTTAAATTAATGGAACTACGCCCTATTATCGATGCGG
Source organism: Anomoia purmunda (assembly GCA_951828415.1). Taxonomy (NCBI): domain Eukaryota; kingdom Metazoa; phylum Arthropoda; class Insecta; order Diptera; family Tephritidae; genus Anomoia; species Anomoia purmunda. The sequence continues at coordinate 51,921,785 of OX639998.1, read as the reverse complement.
CGCCAAGTACCAGAAAATACCAGTACATGCGCACAAAGCTGACAGAGTACCTCACTGAAAGCCAGCAACGCCAGTTGCAGCGCGTACTTCGCGAAATGCCATTAGGTGATCGCCGCCCAAGCGATCTTTTCAATGAAATGAAGCGCGCAGCCGGCTCCGCTTTGAGTGAGAGCATTTTGCACGATTTGTGGGTAAGCCGCTTACCCGCATACGCTCAAGCAGCTATCATAGCAGCAAATGCACCGACTACCGAAAAATTAAAAATTGCCGACTCCATTGTTGAGTCAATTCAACTACGAGAGGGACGCGTGAACGAAGTGTGCGGTGTACAAAACAACTCAGACTCCGATTTAAGGGCCGAGATAGCCGCACTTACACAGCGCGTCGATAAAGCGCTAGATAGCGGCAAAACACGTTCCCGCTCGCGTTCTAAAACACCTGCGCGTTATCGAAAACCAGACAACAATTCTGCTGACGTGTGCGAGTATCACACAAAGTTCGGCCAGAAAGTTAACAGATGCCGGCTACCATGCAAATTCGCTCGACCACCACCGCCAAACGTTTCACAGTAGGGTTGCTCAGCCATTGGCTTTTCAGATACTGGCAAACAGTCTGAAATGCCCTCGAACTTTCGTGTACGCATATTTGATACGTCCACAAAAATTAATTGTTTAATCGACTCAGGCGCAGACGTGTCAACGATACCAAAATGTTCGAAATTGGCTAGAGCAATACCATCGGTACACCCATTCAAGTTTTTGGCGAAATCCTAAACCTTAACCCAAACTTACGTAGAGATTTTTTGTGGAGTTTCGTGATTTCAGATGTAACTCAAGCGATTATTGGTGCCGACTTCTTATCGTATTATGACCTTCTCTGAATGGACGGTGCTTGCTCGACCGCAAAACTGCTTATAAAGCGGTATGCTCTGTTGCCCAACTCAATTTGGGCCAAATCAACTCGACAAGTATGTCAACCGTCAATGCAAGCCTAGACTTTTCAAACTTACTTAAAGAATTTTGCGATACCACTCGCCCGCCGCCTGTCGAAACTATTGCAAAGTCTACAGTTGCTCACCGCATCATCACTACGAGCCAACCAGTTTTTTCCGACCGAGACGTCTTTCACCTTGTATCTAGGAGGGGAGTACTGTGGGGACACCACAACTAGATTCACTTATTTTAAATCATATTCTTAATATCGTATTTTGAATTGCAACTCTGCATCAATGTAAAAGTTTTTATTTCTAAATGCAACCATGTTACATTTTGATTTTGTTAATTTTTCATATTCTCATTCTTTGTATTTTCGCTTTGAGCAAATAAAATGATATAATTTTTGGTCTCTTTTTCTTTTTGGATTGAGCCGTACCAGCGAACACATCGTTTTAAGAAGAAATCTACAGGCATCCACATATGTATATATATGTACTCGTGAACGTCTGCCTGACCATCCGCTTAATCATCTGCATAACTGTAAATTATCAGTTTTTGAGTATAATGAGACATAAATACCCAACGACACCAATGAGCGGTAAAACCTTTCTTCCCTCGTGTATACATACATAAACATACCTGCATATGCATCTATTTATATGTTCAAGGATATAAGTTAAAGATTTATTTCCTGAATTTACGAAAAAAATAAAACCTTAACGAAATGCTCCGGGCAATTCATAATTGAATTCCTGGAATTCGCCAGTTTGGGCTGCGGGTGAATTATCACTATCAACTTATGTTGAATTGATTTTGAAAAATAAACCAAATTTAAATTCTTTGCTGTTGGTTTCTTTATTGGTTCTTCAGAACTGCTCCAAACGAAATCGTAACTCAATAGTTGTGATTTCCATTGGTTCGATCACTTCCTACATTTGCCAAGCTTGTTTACATTAGTTTTTTATTGTGCCCAATTGATGACTTGTATGTACTTATGTTGGTTGATGTAGCTTCGTATGTCGGCGGAGTTGACGTAACTTCTCCCCCTTACTTTGAAAATTCTCCCGAATTTTAGTTTTTAATTTCTTATACTTGACATATGTATGTAAAAACGATGACAATCGATACTGAGCTTACAAGGAATACAATTATTGTACATATTGCTATAGAAAAGTGAGAATGATTTATTTTGTGATATCTTAATTCTTTAATTTTTTTAACATTTCCCAAATTACTTAATATTATTTCGTCGAAGGTTGGTTCGACTCTAGTGTTATTGACTTTAATGTTGGTTGGTATTACAAAATTGCCTTTAAATTCTTTGTTTTTATATTGAAATATTTTGTTGTTTATATTTATGTTACAATCTTGAGAAGTTAAAAGGAAATTTCTATTTAAGGATAAGTTTCTGTTGTTACAATTGTTATATCCCGGTGAATTTTCTAACAAGATTACACCGTTTTCAATTTCTATAATTTCTGTTGAATTTTGTATTATACTTTTACAGTTATTTTTAAATATACATAATTTAATTTCTTGTAAAGTGTGAATATTCAAATTTTGTGTGTAGTCGAACGTTTTATTTTTATAATATACAATTTCTTGTTTCTTGAAATTTAATGTGATAAAGTTATCTTTGCTTACTGGTGTTAATAAAGTTATTTTTAATGTAATAATTTTAATAGGCACTCTTATAATAAATACTAACTTATTTTCCTTATATTATGCAGTTGTTACATCAATATTTTGGAACTTAAATAAATCAATGTTAAGCTCATTAATTTTTTGTTCTGTCAGGATGTTGCTTGTCATTATGTTAAGCCTTGAGAACGCTATATTGTAAAGAATAAGTTCTATGTTCTAGGATTTTAATTTTTAAAATCAGGTCCAAATAAAATAGTTGTTTAAATATGTCATCATTTTTTGAGTTCATATCATCAATTTTTTCTAGTACATTCCGTCTGTCATTTTTTACAGCTAATTTTAATTGGCTGAACGTTTTATTGAAATGATTATTGGTTCTAATAATCTTGTTTAAACTTTCTATTTCATTATGGTTGTTTTCGTCGATTATTCAAAGGTGTTCTTCCAATTCTGTTCTATCGTTGCCGTCCAGTGTGCCTGTTATAAGTTTTAGTCCTGTTCCTAATGCGTTGAGCAGTCCTCTTTTATGCCTATGGGGTAAAACTGTCAACACTTTCGTTCTTACTCTGCCTAACTCATGTTCCTAAAGTAGTCAAGTTTTCCAGTTCCAGTTTTGCTGATTTTATGTTTAGTTGCAATATGTCTATGATATCAATAATTTTATTAATATCTATTATGTGAAGTATTTTATCTACAATAATCTTTTATCATGTTAACATTGTCGAGTTTTATTTCGGCATAGCCGTTTATGCTATCAATCGGCTGTATGGTCAGTGTTGCTGTTGTGAACGTCAATATTAGCATTAACAGCGTTAGGAATAAATGCACCTAAAAATTTAGTTTTTCGTTTACTGTTTGTTGGATGAATATTTTCTAAATGTGCTTTTCTGTATCTAGGCTCGTACTTGTGCCTAAGTGCTTCATAGTTCTAAATGTAACCTTCCCTTTAATTTTATCATAATTTTCTCTTTTCTCACTTCTTTTGCTATAATTTTATTCTTTATTCCTTTTAGTCTGTTGCTGATAATAGTTTTATTGATTTTTCCTTCTGTTATATCCTGAGGCTATAGTTGTGCTATGTATTGATTTGTTATAAAACTCTATGCATTTGAAAACTTTCTCTTGGGTTTAAAGTCCGACCATTTCCGCTTCTAACACTCTAAATTTTTCAAAGATTGTGCTATAAAGTCTTTCTACGTCTGAGTTGCCTGTATGTGCATTTGGCTTAGTAAAATGTACATCAATATTTTCCTGATTTAAAAAGTTTTTGACATTAACGGAATTGAATTCGTTATCGGTTACAATTTTGATTGGTTTGGTTCTTGTTGAGAAAAAGAGTCTAATTTTTTCTATGATGGCTTGACTATTTCTGTCCTCTAAAAAGAAAGCTGTCGCCTGTTTAGAAAATTTGTCGATAAATGTTATGAAACTGTGTTTCTTAATTTGGTGGATTCCTATCGTATTTTGCTTTATTGCAAATATCGGAATTATTGACGTATTTCTGCACTACCTCTTTTAAATTGTTGAAGTATACTTTCTTTTTAATGCCCTCGTAAGTTTTTGTTATACCACTATGTCCTGTCTCAAATTTATGGTATTTGTGTATTTGTTTGAAAATTTCGTCAATGTTACTCATGTCCTTGGCATGATAACTACATTTCACGAACTTTATGCTGTACCCGAAAAGTTCAATGAGTTTTAGATGAAGTTTATTGTATACATTATCGGGAAGTTCGGAAAATATTCCAGTTTTTCTGCTTTTTAGGTACCTTCTGAATATATCAGTTATGAAATTTGATGATATATCATTTGTGTTGATATAAATTTTCCTGTTTTTATTTACAATTTCAGTTTCTTTAATTTTGTTGTCCGTAAAGATAATTTGTGTTGGGAATCGGTTCACCACTGTTTCTAATATAGGGAAGTGGTCATTTTGATCCTCTTGCTGTGAGTGAATCGTCGCACATGTACTCATGTTGTCCATATTTTCTTCTGTTATGTAAATTTCTCCTGTTTCTGTATCAATTCGGCTAAGAAAATCTGCAACTCTATTTTCTTTGCCCTTTATATAGCTTAGGATTGGAGGGTTTGTAAGCATCCTTTTTAATTTAAGCAACGCATCAATGTAAAGTGGATCCTTTTTGTTAAATTTCGAATTTTTCCTGAGATATTTTGTTAATCCATGTGCTACTTTAGCATAATCCTTTATGAATTTTCTATAGTAACCAGTGATTCCCAGGAATTGCTTGATTTGATTCTGCGTTTCTTGCAGTTTTAATGATTGAATTGTTTTAATTTTACTTGGGTTGGGTTTAATTCCTTCTGGTGAAAGAATATGGCCTAAGAACTAAGTTTCTTTTGAAAAGAAATTGCATTTGTCGATTTGAATTTTTAGATTGTGTCCCCGTAATTTATTAAGTACTTCATTAATATTATGAATATGTTCTTTGAAGCTTGTGCTAAAGATCAATACGTCGTCAAGGTTAAACGACGCATATTTTATTTATTAATTCTCTTAGTACTGAGTTAATCAGCCTTTGGAATGGGGCGGGTGAATTTTTTAGTCCGAAGGGCATTCGAGCAAACTCATAATGGCCTAAAGGTCTGGAAAATGCTGTTTTTTTCTTCTTCCTTGACTAGTACTTGGTGGAAACCTTTAGCTAGATCAAGGGTTGTAAAATATTAGGCTTTACCCAGTTTGTCTAAAATATTTTCAATATTTGGGATGGGAAACTTATCGTTTACAGTGATTTCGTTAAGTTTCCTATAGTCGATCTTGCCTGAATTGTCCTTTTTTTGGGACAATCCATAAAGGGGAATTGTATGGAGACGTACTTTCTACAATAATATGTATTTTGTTTCAACATATCATCAATTTGATTGTTGATTTCCTCCCCATGAATCTTCGGATATCTGTATATCTTGGAATATACAGGATTATTCGTTGTGGTGATAATTTCATGTTGTACTTCGTGGGCATGGCTTAAAACTTCACCTTCTTTGTCGATCTATTTACTCCTGAGGTTATTTGCTTTTGTTGGTTCTGCCCATTTTCAAATGGCGGAATATTACCGTTCTGATTTGATTGCCCTATGTTTTGTGTCGTATTTTTCGTAAAAAAATGTCTTTCTTGCTTCCTAGCTGGTTTCTTTTATCCTGCTGGCTTCCTTTAACAACTCTGTTACTGGTATTATGGGATTAATGGGTGGATTATTTGTGGAATTATTGGGCGAGTTATTTGTTGGATTATTGGGTGAGTTATTTGTTGCTTCCGTCATGATTAACTTAATGTCCTTTGCTTTTGTCACTCAATTTTTGATTAATAAAAGGTTAATTAAATGTTTTATTTTGTTTCAAATTTAGTTAGTTTTTCACTTAGTTTTACGATCTTTTTACTTTTAAATCATAATCTTGTTTAATAACGCTTAACTTTATTCGTTTTAGTCTGTTTCTGATAATAGTTTTATTGATTTTTCCTTCTGTTATATCCTGAGGCTATAGTTGTGCTATGTATTGATTTGTTATAAAACTCTATGCATTTGAAAACTTTCTCTTGGGTTTAAAGTCCGACCATTTCCGCTTCTAACACTCTAAATTTTTCAAAGATTGTGCTATAAAGTCTTTCTACGTCTGAGTTGCCTGTATGTGCATTTGGCTTAGTAAAATGTACATCAATATTTTCCTGATTTAAAAAGTTTTTGACATTAACGGAATTGAATTCGTTATCGGTTACAATTTTGATTAGTTTGGTTCTTGTTGAGAAAAAGAGTCTAATTTTTTCTATGATGGCTTGACTTTTTCTGTCCTCTAAAAAGAAAGCTGTCGCCAGTTTAGAAAATTTGTCGATAAATGCTATGAAACTGTGTTTCTTACTTTGGTGGATTCCTATCGTATTTTGCTTTTTTGCAAGTATCGGAATTATTGACGTATTTCTGCACTACCTCTTTTAAATTGTTGAAGTATACTTTCTTTTTAATGCCCTCGTAAGTTTTTGTTATACCACTATGTCCTGTCTCAAATTTATGGTATTTGTGTATTTGTTTGAAAATTTCGTCAATGTTACTCATGTCCTTGGCATGATAACTACATACATTTCACGAACTTTATGCTGGACCCGAAAAGTTCAACGAGCTTTAGATGAAGTTTATTGTACACATTATCGGGAAGTTCGGAAAATATTCCAGTTTTTCTGCTTTTTAGGTACCTTCTGAATATATCAGTTATGAAATTTGATGATATATCATTTGTGTTGATATAAATTTTCCTATTTTTATTTACAATTTCAGTTTCTTTAATTTTGTTGTCCGTAAAGATAATTTGTGTTGGGAATCGGTTCACCACTGTTTCTAATATAGGGGAATGGTCATTTTGATCCTCTTGCTGTGAGTGAATTGTCGCACATGTACTCATGTTGTCAATATTTTCTTCTGTTATGTAAATTTCTCCTGTTTCTGTATCAATTCGGCTAAGAAAATCTGGAACTCTATTTTCTTTGCCCTTTATATAGTTTAGGATTGGAGGGTCTGTAAGCATCCTTTTTAATTTAAGGAACGCATCAATGTAAAGTGGATCATTTTTGTTAAATTTCGAATTTTTCCTGAGATATTTTGTTAATCCATGTGCTACTTTAGCATAATCCTTTATGAATTTTCTATAGTAACCAGTGATTCCCAGGAATTGCTTGATTTGATTCTGCGTTTCTTGCAGTTTTAATGATTGAATTGTTTTAATTTTACTTGGGTTGGGTTTAATTCCTTCTGGTGAAAGAATATGGCCTAAGAACTAAGTTTCATTTGAAAAGAAATTGCATTTGTCGAATTGAATTTTTAGATTGTGTCCCCTTAATTTATTAAGTACTTCATTAATATTATGAATATGTTCTTTGAAGCTTGTGCTAAAGATCAATATGTCGTCAAGGTAAACGACGCATATTTTATTTATTAATTCTCTTAGTACTGAGTTAATCAGCCTTTGGAATGGGGCGGGTGAATTTTTTAGTCCGAAGGGCATTCGAGCAAACTCATAATGGCCTAAAGGTCTGGAAAATGCTGTTTTTTTCTTCTTCCTTGACTAGTACTTGGTGGAAACCTTTAGCTAGATCAAGGGTTGTAAAATATTAGGCTTTACCCAGTTTGTCTAAAATATTTTCAATATTTGGGATGGGAAACTTATCGTTTACAGTGATTTCGTTAAGTTTCCTATAGTCGATCAAAATACGCCACTTTTTCTTGCCTGAATTGTCCATTTTTTTTTTGGGACAATCCATAAAGGCGAATTGTATGGAGACGTACTGTTTACGCCGCAGCGTAAATTATTTCTAACCGCCCTCATGCACGCGTCCATACACGTGTATGTACGCATACATATGCAACTGCGAATTATTCCGTATTTCCCGCCGGATAATTCCTTTTGCTTACATTTCCATTTACTTGCTTTCCAATAAAACTGCGGTTGACGGCAACCGTACGTTTTTTCATAACTGGCACTCTATCTCAGGATTTCAGGAGCGACGCAGGTCAACTACCGATTCACACCACAGGTAAAGCAACATTCTTGTATATCTATATATATACAGTTGAATAAATTTCCATTACAAATTAAAACTAAACCAAATCTTTTAATTTTCTTCCCAAATTTCCAATTGTGCGTCCAGACATTTGTACATGGTCCATCAACGCCGAAATTTCAAATACAGTCCACTAGATAATATCTTAAAAAGCAGCAAAGCCGGAGAAAAATTGCGAAGTTAAAACAAAGCCGCACAAGACAAAAAGCCGCACAAGACACAAAGCCGCACAATCAACCACCCAAACAAGGCAATTGCACATATATACAAGCTGCACACATTACCAGCTGCATACATATACCAACAGCAAACACAATCACCACCTTCACCACAAGTCACTGAGACATTAAGGTACGTGTTATATGTTCCAATTGCATTTTATAACACGTTAATAAATTTTTTGTGAAACATCGCCGTTCAAGTCAAGTGATTTTTTTTGTGAAAACGAAATAGTGTTACACTTTAAGAAAAATTAAAACTGTGCTAATTCCGTTTGTCCGCGAGCGACAACAACAAAAACTAACGGTCGTACACACACACGTACAACAGTGAACAGTGGTACTGTATTGCAACAGCTCAATCGATCGAATTTTAATTTAAAGTTTTATTTTGGATTTTCACTCTTATTTACTTTAAAGTAAATCGGCATAACTTTCTTTTGTTCAATACTGCTCATTGGCATAGCATAATTGTTAATTTGCAAGTCATTAGTTCACTGATTCAAGAAACATTATTTCTATTGCAAATGCCCAGGAGAAAGAAGCATGTAGCATACAATTGCGGTCCCCCGTCGACCCGTTGTTTAGCTTGAGTGCAACTGTCCTGGTTTTACCACAACTAACCGGACATCTGCCGACAAGAAATATAAGCGCGACGACGAGGCAAGAATTTCCGGACCTGGTATTAGCGGATAAAAGGTTTTTCGTAAATGAACAAATAGACCTCATTCTTGGTGGAGACATTTATCCATAAATCATATTAAGTGGGATAAAGAAAAACGTCTTGAGGACACTTCTAGCCCAAGAAACCGTATTCGGTTGGATTATAACCGGTAGTACGGATACTACAAATACACACAGAAATATAGTTTCGTGCTTCAGCGAAGTTGCGCTGGATAAGCAACTTACGGCATTCTTGGAGTTAGAAGATTTACCCAAAACCAAAAGCCTCAATGAAGATGATAAATATTGCGAAGAGCTTTATAAAAAGACCACTATCAGAACTAATGAGGGAAAATACATAGTCTCGTTACCATTCCGACAGGAATTTCCAGTAACCATACAACTAGGCCCTTTTCTTAAAAAAGCCTGCTCTCAATTCTTCCGGAATGAGACACGGATAGCCAAGGATCCCGTCCTACAAAAAGAGTATAATAGGGTGTTAGCAGAGTATGAGACACTAGGACACATGACGAGAATAAATTGTAACATTTCAGCGGACTCATGAGAAAATTACTTCCTGCGCATCGTCTTTCGGGCAAACCCGAACGAATCAACGAGCCTATATGAATTAAATACGGTTACGTTTGGAATAAACTGTGCTCCTTACCTGGCGATAAGAACACTGTTGCAGTTGGCCGATGACGAAGAAAGCTCGCATCCAATAGCAGCTAATATTCTGCGAAAATGCATGTACGTAGATGAGGTACTTGTAGGAGAACACAGCATCGAATCTACAAATAAAGGCAAGGGACGAAATTTCTACGGTAATGCGGTCAGCATGTTTTCCCTTACGAAAATGGACGGCCAACTGCGAGGATGTAATAGCAGACATTCCGAAAAAGGATCTACTAAGCGAAGATTTTTTGGAATTCGAAGACACCAGCACAGTTAAGGCTCTTGGAATAACATGGAACGCCCATTCGGAATATTTTTACTTCCTAACAAGACCAATGGAGCATAGTGACACAATCACTAAAAGGTCGATATTGTCTTCCATCGCCAATCTGTTCGATCCGCTAGGATGGCTTGCGCACATTGTAATAGTAGCCAAACTATTGATGCAAAACATTTGGCTGGAAGGCGCAGAGTGGGATGAACCTGCGTCTTCAACTACTTTAGAAAAATTGCAAAATTTTACCAAGCACTATCGCAATATAGAGAGGATTAAGATACCGCGTTGGGTCAATTTTTCTCCCGCCCATGACGTCGAAGTACATGGCTTCTGCGATGCTTCAGAAAAAGCGTATGCAGCTACGGTATACTTACGGGTTAAGCAGTGTAGTGAAGTTCTAGTGAATCTGCTGGTAGCAAAAATAAAAGTTGATCCAGTTAAAACTATTTCCCTGCCCCGACTAGAACTCTGCGGCGCGGTATTGCTCGCCGAAAGCATTGAGTCGGTACTTGGCAACCTACCACTAGGACAGGTACAAGTACACTTATGGACAGATTCCACAATTGTGCTTGCATGGATACGTAAACCTCCATGTTCGTGGTCAACGTTCGTAGCACATCGCATAACCAAAATTGTCGACAAAGTTGGAAATACGGACTGGCTTCATGTGGAGTCGGCATCAAATCCAGCAGATATGGCAAGCAGAGGAGTTCTCGCCTACGAATTAGTCGATAACACTCTGTGGTGGCATGGCCCTTCTTGGTTGCGGGAATACAAGGAAAACTGGACAAGGCAAGAGACAGGCTATAACACCAACATAGAAGAAAAAAGGGCGCATTTATGTGCAACCATAACAATAAAAAATTTTGATGACATTCTCGATAGGTTTTCAGATTTACCGAGAGCTTTGAGAGTCTTAACATATATCATGAGATTCTACCAAAGCACTCATCCGAACAAAAAAGCTACCTTTCGAGCAGAGTCTTGTTTAATTTCATCCGATGAACGACACAACGCTTAATAATCCTTTACCAGAAGCAATACTATAGTGATGAATATTCGAACCTAAAGTCAAAGAAACCCACCTATAGAAAAAGCGAAGTGCTACCCCTTAACCCATTCTTAGATAAAAATGGGATTATGAGGACTGGAGGTCGTCTTAGCGCATCGCTAGATTTAGCGTACAACGGGCGTTACCCAATAGTCTTTCCTTACAAGTTCCGATTGGCCCGTCTTGTTGTCCAATTTATCCATAAAATCTCCCTACATAGCGAGAATCAATTAATGCTGCGTCTCATTCGAACGCAATACTGGATTCCCCGAGTCAAAAATATGGTAAAGTCTGTCATCCATAATTGCAAGGTCTGCACAATCCACAGAAAACAAACCCAAACGCAGCTTATCGGAGTGCTCCCTCAGGAACGCACCTCATATTCGCGTGCATTTACAAACACGGGTGTAGATTTCGCAGGACCTTTCGATATCAAAAACTTCCGCGGCAGAGGTTGTCGCATCTCAAAGGGTTACGTCTGCCTGTTTGTGTGTTTCGCCACTAAGGCTATACACTTGGAAGCCACCAATGACCTTAGCACTGCATCTTTTTTGGCAGCTTTTGCTAGGTTCATGCCCAAAAAATGTTTACTCCGACAATGGCACCAACTTTGTCGGAGCTTCGCGATCTCTACGATCAGACTTTAAAGCTTTTATAAACGAAGCGCGAAATAATACAATGATTAAATATAGTCACCAGATAATCACATGACATTTCTTACCCACTGCAGCGCCTCATATGGGCGGTTGTCATGCCATAATTTCATAAAATAAAATCATTTTTTTTCTTTGGTTATTTTTTTCTATATCACTTGCCACCAAATATTACGACCACTTTCAACGGGTGGCGGCTCGGAAACCTGTACTTTCCGACCGTCACTGCATCAGCGAACGGATGGCTGGGGAACACGTTCTTTCCGACCATCTGATACCCAAAAGAATTGGCGGCGAGTTGACTCGGGAACACGTCCTTCCCGATCACTACGACGAAACGCCCCATACAATTACCCCAACTAGCGCGGCCACATACGTATGTTCAGCCTTAATATTTCTTTCTAATACCTTCCTTCCTAGTAGAGCACAGGAGACGATGACGGAGGAACACGGAGCGGCTCAAGGAAACAACAAGCAAGCGGCTCATTGGAAACAAACAAAAAAAATAATAATTTTTTTAATCTAATATGTGATGTGGTGTGAACTGGTAGTTGGATGATGTTGACGCTCAGGATTTTTGCTTACCGCAAGGGGGCCGGCATGTTTACGTCGCAGCGTAAATATTTTCTAACCGCCCTAATGCACGCGTCCATACACGTGTATGTACGCATACATATGTAACTGCGAATTATTCCGTATTTCCCGCCGGGTAATTCCTTTTGCTTACATTTCCATTTACTTGCTTTCCAATAAAACTGCGGTTGACGGCAACCGTACGTTTTTTCATAACTGGCACTCTATCTCAGGATTTCAGGAGCGACGCAGGTCAACTATCCATTCACACCACAGGTAAAGCAACATTCTTGTATATCTATATATATACAGTTGAATAAATTTCCATTACAAATTAAAACTAAACCAAATCTTTTAATTTCCTTTCCAAATTTCCAACTGTGCGTCTGGACATTTGTACACGTACTTTCTACAATAATATTTTGTTTCAACATATCATCAATTTGATTGTTGATTTCCTCCCCATGAATCTTCGGATACCTGTATATCTTGGAATATACAGGATTATTCGTTGTGGTGATAATTTCATGTTGTACTTCGTGGGCATGGCTTAAAACTTCACCTTCTTTGTCGATCTATTTACTCCTGAGGTTATTTGCTTTTGTTGGTTCTGCCCATTTTCAAATGGCGGAGTATTACCGTTCTGATTTGATTGCCCTATGTTTTGTGTCGTATTTTTCGTAAAAAAATGTCTTTCTTGCTTCCTAGCTGGTTTCTTTTATCCTGCTGGTTTCCTTTAACAACTCTGTTACTGGTATTATGGGATTAATGGGCGGATTATTTGTTGAATTATTGGGTGATAGCAGAATTTTCTACATTTTTCTTGAAAGAATCAAGTAATTCTTTTCGGGCATCTCCTTCAACATTTAATAAACTATTATGGCAAGAAATATAATGCCTTTCCAATGCATGGTTGCTTGAAGTTGTAACATCAACTGATCGTAAAATTTGTTTTGCTTGCTAGCGTGCATGTAGGAGACGAAGCGAAACGATATGAATGTGGCTTACTGCTGTGCAGGAGTATAAGCGTCGCTGGCTTATTTTTTTAAAATTAAATGATCAATATCAACTTCCAAGAATGATAGAATACAAGATTGCTAAAGTAGCGGTTTGATGAAAGCGCTACCTTTGTATTTTCTACATCTTGAATACAATTTTAAAATAACATTTTTCTGCTCAGTGCACATGCTTGTTGACGAAATCATCGTCTCTGCTGCTTACTAACACAAGCTCAACACTCACACAGTCAATTTGGCCGGCCCTGATTTAAATTAATCAGTTCTTTATACACAGCGTGTGAGTCTATAAATGTGTTGGGTGGAGAAAAAGCTCTTAATATAAGTAAACCATCAGCGAAAATGCGCTCTCTAATTGCAAGTTTTGCAAGCTGTTTGCCTAAACGAGCTCGATTTGGCAGAAATTGGTGCAAATTATCTGCCAAACGAACACTCGCATTGAAATGACAGGTCTGTTGGAATCATAGACATTCGTTTAATATACGCTGTGTGCCCGGCTGCTGATTTCGTTTCGATAACCCTATTTTAAGGTTGGGTATAATGCGCAATCGCGACAGTAGTTGATCGGCATCCGAAAGAATGTAAATATCAAAAGATGGGAACTGTTGGCGTTTGTAGGAAGTAATGACCCGATGCATACAGTTCTTATTTATTTCGTAATTTGCCCCAAAGGAGGTCATTTAAAATAAGGTGTTATCTTTTTGAAGGTTGCTCAGAAAATGGACTGACATAGGGTGGGAGTCGAGAATCAAGTACTTTAAATATCCTGTGGGTTCTTGTAGTCTGGGCAACATAATTTTTTCAATACAACGTATTCCAGACTTCTTGAGATGATTAGGCTCATAAAATTATTGTTTCATATAAAATAAATAGGCCAAAAAATATTAATGTATATACCTGTGCAAAATAAAATAAATATAATAAATCATTTAGTTTAGCATTGAACTTATCACTCTCGCTTCTGATTTCACTGTAGAACAAATTCAGGTCAGCAAAAGTTATGTCGATTCTGAGAGTGAGGGGTGAAAATAGAGGCTAAATTAGAAGACTCGTATCGCGGCGTTTGTTTATGTTAGTTCGAATCTTTTTTTAATCGACCTTCGAACTTTCAAATGCCCATTTTCAGCATATCGTTTATATGGTTTTGTTTAAGCCAAATTATTGCTAGACTGCTTTCAATGCGAGCCATGCATTTAATTCTCGGTCTGTCAGAACTTGGTCAAAATCTTGACGACACATTCTGGAAGTAGTCATATACAACGACACCAGTGGCGGATTTGCTGTGACCTCAAAATAGTTTCATTGATTAAAGGCTTAACAGCATCTGGTCGTCCAAAATATCCGTGTTTTTTGTGCGATTGGGATTCATTCTGATGATGATGACGATGACCAAGATATTAGAGAGTGCAGTGATATTGATCCACAGCCGCCTGCTAAACGGCCACTGGCCAAATCATTAATTTAATTTATTACATTTTTTTACTTGAAACTTTTCATAACTAACATTCCAAATTAATTTTTTCCCCCATATTTTTATGATTTCTTTTTCAATGTTTCTTCAAAACCAACTCTGATAAAATTGGTACATAAAAAAATGAGAAGCAAATAAATATTGAGCTGAACAACTTTTGTATTATGATTGTTTTCTTTTCAAATGAAATTTGTTGAAGAAACTGAGAAGCATATTATAGATCAAACAGAAAGCAAAAAATACTTAGTTTTGTGGAAAATATGTTCAAAAAGCATGAAAAAAAAATTTCCAAAATTTTGCTTCATAAGCACTACAAAAATTTTCTAAATCAATTTTTTTTTTAAAGTTTGATTGTTGCACAGGTCTCTAGGGATAATTTTGCTTTAACAGATTGAAAAAATATCAATTAGTCGACGAGTTATAGCCAAAAAACCATATAAACAATATGCAATATGAAAATTGGCATTTGACTGAAAAGTTCGAAGGTCGATTTAAAGAATATTCGAACTAACATAAACAAACGACGCGATACGGGTCTTCTAACTTAGCCTATATTTTCATCCCTCACTCTCAGAATCGACATAACTTTTGCTAACCTGAATTTATTCCACAGTGTTTTCTCAACTTGCAATATATGTGCATATGCATGTACAAATGTATAAAGTGGAGTATTTTAGCTTTCTTTATTATTGCATTCACTCATTTAACTTTATTTTTGATTCTGAATGCTCGCAAATGCAATATAGACCTGAAAGCAGCGTGGTGCCATTTGTGTTTTTGTATGATGTGCGATAGGTGCGCATGCGCTATTTTATTCTATTTTTTTTTTTATGTGATTCTGGTGTTCCACCACGAAGCAATCAAATGTCATGGGTCTGGTAACAAGGGCAATGGTGGTAATTCAATCTTGGCACAGAGACAGCATAATCCATGGGGTTTTCCAGCGAACTTCAGTACACCGTAATGGTTACACACAACCTCCATTGGGCCAATCTGAACGGAAGGATGCAAGCTGTAATCAATCGTGCATTCGTAATAAAACGCTATTCAAATTAACACTTGAAACACTCTTCTTATGCGCTGACTTCGATTTCCCCGTTGTTGAGTTGTGCTTGTAATGCATGCAGTGGGGTCATACTAACGCAGCGATGTTCTCGCGCGGTTTCTTGTGAATCCATCTTGCATAAGGGGTTCGATGCAAAATATTAGATTCCTGGCTGACTGGATTGTGAGAAATGAATGTCACAAAAGCAATTAAGGAATTATGGGTGCATACATGTGCACAAATGCCATCTCACTTCACAAAATAAACATCTTAGCCAACAACTTACCTTGTGAAAATATTATTCCACTCCACAATGATCAATCAGAATGAAATGAACATCGAATTCGAAAAGATTTTCGAAGCAATCAACCTAATAATTAATTCCACAACCCGAAATTAACGTTTGAATTGATTGGAGATGCGCACGCAATCACAAAAAATATTACCCCATTCACAATGTGCACTTCCTTAAACCGAACTGATCTCTTGGAAATTTTCACAAATAACGTTTCAAAACATTGTATTAATTTAAATTGAATTATGTGAAATAACTGTCGAAAGTTGAAAAAAATTTAATAAAATTTGAGAAAATCATGATAAATTTCAACACACGTCTGCGCAGCAAAAAGTATGCGATAAGTTGATACACACAACGGCATCTCCTGGCAATACCGGAAACTATATTTGAAATCATGTTCGTTTTTAATGTGACGAAAAAATTGCAACAAACACAATACTCACACAAATTTGTTGCACAAACAATTGTCGCAAAAAATTGCAAAAAAAATTATCACACAGTCATCGACTGATACTCTCCGCGTAAGGTTGTCCGTACAGTGATCTGGCGATATTTTTCTCATTCTCTTTGCGTAGTTTTCGCACATACGTGCATACACATAACAGGTTCGCCCTGTTATCCACAAGCCCAAAAACAAAAAAGAAAAAAACTAATGACTTTACAAACGACGCATTTCCAATACTACCTACAATAACAAAAGAGCACCCTAAATATTTGGTAGCAAGTTCCATTAACTCCGATCGTCCCCTTAGCAAGTATTCGTGATTCGCGGTACATAAAGCCCTAAAAAATATCAGTACAAAAATAGTAAGTATATCAGAACTAAGGGACGGCAACCTCTTATTGCTAGTAAAGAACAAAAACATAGCAAAACGATTTTTGCCAGCCACAAACTTATCTGGAATTTGCAGCGTAAAAATAGAGCTTCATAACAACCTTAACTCTTGCAAAGGTACCATCTTCGCACCGTGCTTGAATGAAGTTACAGAAGAAGAAATAATTGAAAATTTAATAGAGCAAGGCGTAGTCTCAGTATTTAAATTCCCTAAAATTGTCAATGGAAAATCTATCCCTAGTGGTGTAGTTCTGCTAACATTTGATTTATACCACCTACCAGAAAAAATTGAAATATCGTGGTATACTACAAAAGTCAGGCCATACTACGCTAACCCTATGAGGTGTAAGAATTGTCAATATCTTGGACATACTACTAAACGCTGTACCAAACTGCCTGTATGTGAAAACTGCTCCCTCCCGCCTCATCCTTCATCCTCATGCACACAAATCAACTGTGTTAATTGTTCGGGCCCTCACCCCTCCTCAAATAAATCATGTCCCAAATTCCTACAAATGAAAGAAATAATCAAAGTTAAAACTGACAGAAAATGCTCAATGCGTGAAGCAATAAAAATACACAGCACTCAAGTTACTGCTATTTTCAATTCCTCCTCTCCCACATTCGCCAATATCACAAAAAACATTCCGAGCCCCCAACAACAAACCTCAATGAATCCTACATCTGAATACACTAACAATATCCCAGCAATGCAATCACTTAACAAATTTAACAACAACAACTCATCAACATGCAATAACTCAATCATATCCAGCTTCTCAAACCAAACAATAGAAAAACAAGACAAGAAAAAATATCAATTAGTCGACGAGTTATAGCCAAAAAACCATATAAACAATATGCAATATGAAAATTGGCATTTGACTGAAAAGTTCGAAGGTCGATTTAAAGAATATTCGAACTAACATAAACAAACGACGCGATACGGGTCTTCTAACTTAGCCTATATTTTCATCCCTCACTCTCAGAATCGACATAACTTTTGCTAACCTGAATTTATTCCACAGTGTTTTCTCAACTTGCAATATATGTGCATATGCATGTACAAATGTATAAAGTGGAGTATTTTAGCTTTCTTTATTATTGCATTCACTCATTTAACTTTATTTTTGATTCTGAATGCTCGCAAATGCAATATAGACCTGAAAGCAGCGTGGTGCCATTTGTGTTTTTGTATGATGTGCGATAGGTGCGCATGCGCTATTTTATTCTATTTTTTTTTTTATGTGATTCTGGTGTTCCACCACGAAGCAATCAAATGTCATGGGTCTGGTAACAAGGGCAATGGTGGTAATTCAATCTTGGCACAGAGACAGCATAATCCATGGGGTTTTCCAGCGAACTTCAGTACACCGTAATGGTTACACACAACCTCCATTGGGCCAATCTGAACGGAAGGATGCAAGCTGTAATCAATCGTGCATTCGTAATAAAACGCTATTCAAATTAACACTTGAAACACTCTTCTTATGCGCTGACTTCGATTTCCCCGTTGTTGAGTTGTGCTTGTAATGCATGCAGTGGGGTCATACTAACGCAGCGATGTTCTCGCGCGGTTTCTTGTGAATCCATATTCAAGTGATTGGCGATATTCCGAACTCTTCTTGCATAAGGGGTTCGATGCAAAATATTAGATTCCTGGCTGACTGGATTGTGAGAAATGAATGTCACAAAAGCAATTAAGGAATTATGGGTGCATACATGTGCACAAATGCCATCTCACTTCACAAAATAAACATCTTAGCCAACAACTTACCTTGTGAAAATATTATTCCACTCCACAATGATCAATCAGAATGAAATGAACATCGAATTCGAAAAGATTTTCGAAGCAATCAACCTAATAATTAATTCCACAACCCGAAATTAACGTTTGAATTGATTGGAGATGCGCACGCAATCACAAAAAATATTACCCCATTCACAATGTGCACTTCCTTAAACCGAACTGACCTCTTGGAAATTTTCACAAATAACGTTTCAAAACATTGTATTAATTTAAATTGAATTATGTGAAATAACTGTCGAAAGTTGAAAAAAATTTAATAAAATTTGAGAAAATCATGATAAATTTCAACACACGTCTGCGCAGCAAAAAGTATGCGATAAGTTGATACACACAACGGCATCTCCTGGCAATACCGGAAACTATATTTGAAATCATGTTCGTTTTTAATGTGACGAAAAAATTGCAACAAACACAATACTCACACAAATTTGTTGCACAAACAATTGTCGCAAAAAATTGCAAAAAAAATTATCACACAGTCATCGACTGATACTCTCCGCGTAAGGTTGTCCGTACAGTGATCTGGCGATATTTTTCTCATTCTCTTTGCGTAGTTTTCGCACATACGTGCATACACATAACAGGTTCGCCCTGTTATCCACAAGCCCAAAAACAAAAAAGAAAAAAACTAATGACTTTACAAACGACGCATTTCCAATACTACCTACAATAACAAAAGAGCACCCTAAATATTTGGTAGCAAGTTCCATTAACTCCGATCGTCCCCTTAGCAAGTATTCGTGATTCGCGGTACATAAAGCCCTAAAAAATATCAGTACAAAAATAGTAAGTATATCAGAACTAAGGGACGGCAACCTCTTATTGCTAGTAAAGAACAAAAACATAGCAAAACGATTTTTGCCAGCCACAAACTTATCTGGAATTTGCAGCGTAAAAATAGAGCTTCATAACAACCTTAACTCTTGCAAAGGTACCATCTTCGCACCGTGCTTGAATGAAGTTACAGAAGAAGAAATAATTGAAAATTTAATAGAGCAAGGCGTAGTCTCAGTATTTAAATTCCCTAAAATTGTCAATGGAAAATCTATCCCTAGTGGTGTAGTTCTGCTAACATTTGATTTATACCACCTACCAGAAAAAATTGAAATATCGTGGTATACTACAAAAGTCAGGCCATACTACGCTAACCCTATGAGGTGTAAGAATTGTCAATATCTTGGACATACTACTAAACGCTGTACCAAACTGCCTGTATGTGAAAACTGCTCCCTCCCGCCTCATCCTTCATCCTCATGCACACAAATCAACTGTGTTAATTGTTCGGGCCCTCACCCCTCCTCAAATAAATCATGTCCCAAATTCCTACAAATGAAAGAAATAATCAAAGTTAAAACTGACAGAAAATGCTCAATGCGTGAAGCAATAAAAATACACAGCACTCAAGTTACTGCTATTTTCAATTCCTCCTCTCCCACATTCGCCAATATCACAAAAAACATTCCGAGCCCCCAACAACAAACCTCAATGAATCCTACATCTGAATACACTAACAATATCCCAGCAATGCAATCACTTAACAAATTTAACAACAACAACTCATCAACATGCAATAACTCAATCATATCCAGCTTCTCAAACCAAACAATAGAAAAACAAGACAATAATAACACATCCCTACAACAATCCAGCAATACCAGCATTATAAGAAATAATCAAAACATTGTACAGTCATACCAAACAAACAATAGCACATTAAATAAACAACTAAATAATAATAATCCAAACGAATCTACTGATAGCAATATCGAATCAGCATGTTTATCAGTCGATGACCCATCTACTATGGTTTCATCCCTCCTTTCCCACCTTATTTCCCCCAACTTTCCCATTACCCCCCTATCCCCCTCCCCCCGGAGGACCATATAATGGAATAAATGTTGCAAATCCTACAATGGAATTGCAACGGGCTTTTAAATAACTACCCAGATCTCAATATATTAATTAATGATTTCGCGCCTGGCATTATTGCCTTACAAGAGACTCAGCTACCATACTATAAGACAGCACACCCGCCTAATAAATATTTTAGTTACTTCCACAACCAAAATCAAATTGTCTCCTGCAAGCAGGGTGTTGCAATATTTGTAAAAAAGCATTTAAGTCATAAACATATTCATATTTCGTCTAACAGCTCTTGCCTAACATCTCTACCGCTAGAGGTAGACATTGGGTACAAAATTACTATAATAACCTGTTATATTCCCCCTCAGCAAAACTTCTTACTAGGAGATCTTGTCAACATTATTAAAAACTTTTCCACCCCTATCATTCTACTGGGAGATTTTAACTCTTGGAGTCCCCTTTGGGGTTCTCCTTGCGCCAACAGAAGAGGGCAAATAATCGAAGACCTAATTCTAACGCACAATCTTACCGTCCTTAACGACGGAGCTCCAACTCATTTTTCTACTCACAGTACCTTTCCCCACCCTGATATTGTTCTCGCTTCCTCTTTCATTGCACCAAAACTATCTTCACGTACCACAGACGAGCTTCATAACAGCGACCATTACCCACTGCTGATTGGTCCTAGTTTCGGACGATCTCATTTTCTCTATCTAGCAATAGTCCTAGACTCAAAAATGTAAACGCGGAAGCCAGTACCATAAAAACTATTATTCGTTCTGCTGCACATCTAACAATACCTCAGAGCAACACAAACAAATTCTACGCAAAATTGCCTTACTGGTCAAACTTGTTGACCGCTCTTAGGAAAAACAAGAAAAACCTATGGAACAAATACAAAAGAAATATGAATGACACAAATCTCATCAATTCCAAAAAAGCTAACGCCGTTTTCAGAAAGGAATTGAAATCAGCCAAGTATAAATCACTTGAAAAAATAACTTCTAACATCAACCCAAACTCGAGCCCTAAAAAAATTTGGACAGACATCAAAGTGCTTACAGGTTCCCCAATCTCCTCACACATCCACTTTATTCATTCATCACAAAGCCCTATCTTCTTTCCAGAGAAAATTGCAGAAGAGTTTGCCTCCACCTGGTCAAAGTACTCTCACTCCACCAATTTTCACCCAATCTTTAACGCACTGAAAAGCAGCACACTAGCAGAAACTTATCAAAACTACACCCCCTCTGAATCTGCGCTAGCAATAGAAGCACCTATCTCACTGGAGGAATTCGACTCCACAATCCACCCAATGACAGGGAAAACTCCCGGAAAAGAAAAAATCCCTTACCCCATACTAAAAAATCTTCCAACCGATTTGAAAAAGAGACTTATTGCGTTATACAATGAAATACTGAGCACTGGCGTACTCCCACAGGATTGGAAGCTATCTTCAATACTCCCAATCCTTAAGCCAAACAAACCAGCCACTGCTATAACAAGCTACAGACCAATATCGCTGCATCCATGTATGTCTAAAGTTTTGGAAAAAATAGTCTCTGTTAGCATTATGTGGTTCGCTAAGACCAACAAACTCTTATCTCCACACCAATTTGCTTTCCAGAAAGGCGTAGGAGTCATCGAACCCTTAGTATACTTTGACCACTTTGTGTCTGCTGCCTTAGCAAGCCAAAATCACGTTTCGGTCTTAAGCATTGATTTCGAGAATGCTTTTGACAGAATTGGAGCACACCTTGTCCTCAAAGAACTGAAACGTTGGGAAATCGGAACTAGAATCTATAACTTCGTTAAGGCATTCCTACAAAACCGCAAATTCGTGTCAAAAGTCAACAATTTCAACTCAAATATCTACGATTCATTTAATGGGATACCACAAGGTTCTTCTCTCTCGGTTGTTTTGTTTATAATAGCCTTCAACTATTCTATCTTATTTTAACCAAGTTGAGCATCTTATATAAGTTAACTCTCATCAAAGGAGAGTTGTAAAAAAATAAGGTTGCGGAAATTAAACCCTTGTTTAAGAAATGTTACTGTTTTAATTCCGTGCGCCTTGCGCACTCCAATAGAACTAACTTTACAATTCGAATTTACTTAAAAGGTAAGTTCTTAGCCTAGTAGCCCCAACGATAACTTCCATGGCTCCAACTTGCTGATGTAGCACTTCCCACACTTTTGGTATGGCGCGCCTGTCCACGACTCCAACTTGCTGATGTAGCGGTTCCCACATTTTGGTATGGCGCGCCGGATGCGCGTGTGTCATGTCAGCGAAAGTTCTGCCCGTGTGAATGCAAGTTGCGTAACCGAGTAGCGGTCACCTGCATGGCAACGTGAGCAAGTGTACGAACCGTGGGATACCGTAGTGATAACTCCTCCCCCTTTAAAGATCTGCGACCCGCAGGTCAGCGATTGAGCGGCACGGGGGGTTAGTGGCCCTTAAGGAGTAAACACAACTTCCTGGCGGCGATGTATCTTGGTTTCTCCTGGATTTGGCTCCTGGCAGGTCAATTTCTAATCTGTAAAGTTCTGGTGAGGACTCCCCCTTACTGATCTTGCTGCTGCTGGGGTTTTTCGTCCACTGGGTAGGGATTTGGACAGGTGGTAGGTCGAGTTTTTTCGTGTAGCATCTCCACAGCAAAACCGCAATAAAGATTATTGCGCAAATTGAAAATACCTCTGTAACGATAGAGAAATTTATTTTTTCATTAACGTACCCTAGGTATTTGACGTTCGCCATAGTGATATCGTGGACGTATTCCAGGTTGACTCTCATCGATAATGCCGCTGGTAAAGCTTGCGCTGAAGTAGCTTCTCTACTATAGAAAACCTGATCCCCAATCGTGATGGTCTCGTTGTTGAATTGGATTACATAGGTACCATTGATGGCATATGTGGCGTTACTACTCTTAACTTCGCCTTGGAAGTTTGAAACAAAAACTGTGCTCTCATTTATTAGTTCGATTAATGTGCCATTCCGCCTGTTGAATTGGCAAGTGGCTTCCCCACCTTTTAACAGTCGCGGCAGGCAACTATTCTCTTCTAGCTTATTTATAGACTGCGATCCACATATTGTAGATGAACCTAATACTAGGCAGTCCTTTGTGAGCCCATAAGTTTCCTCCTGGTTCACTAGCATCCTGCTGAATGGTAGGTCTAGTTCTTTCCCGTCGTAGATACCAGCGCGAGTCATCAATAAGTTAAATTTATCAGTTCTCACCTTCGGCATGGATAGAATGTAGAGAAGCAGTGTCCCATCGGTGTATACCGATGGCGTGCCGTATTCTATTGCCTCAATTATATTCTGGTATGGGAGTGTTTCCATTTCCGACAGGATTTGATTGACTTCGTCGGTGTCGAGTAGATTGGTGTTAATTATTCCGCGCTTTGCCAGTTGGCATGCCCGGACCACTTCGTTTATCTCTTCACGAAGAAGGACGATGTTGTAAAGTGCGCTTCTCTCAAAGGTTTCTGCTTCAGCTTCCTTCGCCACAGAGTTCACGCGGTCCACTACCTCGTTGATTTTCTTCAAAACCTCTTGAGTCTCGGTGAATTATTTATCATTAACCTTGTATTGGTGATTATTGTTTTCGATGATCTGGTCTTGGCTGTGGAGAATGTTATTCCAGTCAGTTGCGTCTGGAGATCCTGCCAGCCATTTCCATGCTGACCCTATCCAGTCGATAGAACGGGTATTTCTAGCTTTGTCTCTACCTCCCATAAGCTCTTCGAGGCGCTCCATCATCTGGTTACTATAGAGCTCTGCCAGGAGCCTGTCATCAGACTGTTTGACCAAGCGGCTCGCCAAATCTCTCATTTGCATCATAGTCGTGGCGTATTTTTGAAAGTTGATGATGTGGATTAATTTAAATGTTCCGCTGATAATCCAGCCGCTTCCATTCTGGATCGTTTCCATCGGTGCCTTATAGTGGAAGATATGAAGACCGCTGATGGATGACGCCAGCAGTGGCAGTCTGTAATGCAAAATGTTATCTCTAAATCTACAGTTGTTAGTTGGTTAGTAATAAAGGTTTTTCTATAGTAACATTATTGGTTATAATTAAACTAGTAATTGATTTTAATGTTGCTAGTGGGATAGTAGCAAAGCTTCTTCGATGCTAACTTTATTGGTTACTATTACATTAGTAATTGAATTTAGTGTACATTTCTCACGAAAATAGGCCAAAAAATACAAAATTTCTATTTGTACAATTAATTTTCCATAGCTTAATGTATATACTTGCTACTGACTGTTAGTGGGTTAGTAGTTCTTAAACTTTTTTTCCTAATTCTATTGGATATGCTTAAATTAGTAATTGAATTTTATATGCTTCTTTACGAAAGTTAGGCCAAAAAAAAAAAGATCAATTTTTACACTTTGTAATTTAATTTTCATTAATCCCTAACAACTTTTCTCTACTAATTCTATTAGATATAAATAATTTTGCGGCTGGATTTTCTACAAAATTTTCTAAGAAAATAACGCCAAAAAAAAGAGAATCCTCAGTTTTTAAAAGTTAATATGTGTTAATATTAGAATTTTAGTATGTTCTGGTTAGTACTTAAATAAATTCCAAAACCGTTTCGCACAGAAAATGAAGCGTTCGCTAAAACTACTACTAGAAGCTTGCAATTGTTTCTTTTATTCTTGTAAAAAAAATTAAAAATTCTTATCTTCTTACATTGCTTTGCGGTTTAAGCGCAGCTACTTAAATGAAAAGATAAAAATCCTTTTTTTTTGTATTTAAAAAAAAAAAAAATTGTCTTTTTTTTTATATTATCTTGCGGATTAGGCGCAAAGATCATTTATTCTGTTTGCTTTGCGGATTAGGCGCAAAGATCTTTTATTTATATTTGCCTTGCGGATTAGGCGCAAGGATCTTTTATTTCTTGTTTGTTTTGCGGATTAGGCGCGAAAATCTTTTATTCTGTTTGCTTTGCGGATTAGGCGCAAAGATCTTTTATTTATATTTGCCTTGCGGATTAGGCGCAAGGATCTTTTATTTCTTTTGCTTTTGCGGATTAGGCGCTAAAAGTTCTTTAAATATCTTCTTTATATTGGACCAGGAATGCTAACATTTCTCGAACCAGCCATGGGGGATCGTGGTGTCCGTTTTGGGAGCCACGTAGCCATTTGTCAAATTCGATGGCGTCGCAACCTACTAAGGCACGATTTGTCCCACTTACAGGCCCGCTCTTGTAGTTAAGCATCCTTTAGGTATTTGTATTGTTTTGTCGTATAGTTTCTTTAGCGCTTCACATTTTTTATGTGCAACTTGTGAATTTTTTTACCACAAAGTGTGGTGACTGTAACCTTATTATCTTTAGCAACAATTTCTTTTTTGTAAAGCGGTTGCTGTTTTCCTTTTATTTGCTTATCCCTCACGTATATGGCATCGTTCCTGTCATAACGCTCCGGTAAGGTTTTGTTCCTATTGTGATTTCTGATTTGCGACATTTGTTTCTGTTCTAATATCATTTTCAAATATCTATGTATTAATTTTTCGACTTTTTTCAAGAAGTTCTTGATAGTTAGAAGCTTTTGAGCGATTGAAAAAAATATTAGTCGGTTTTCTGTCTATAACCTAGTGAACTGAATTGTTATAGCGATCTACTGCAATATTTACGAGCTCTTTCGTCCTGAGATCAGGGGTTTCCGTCTTTAGGCATCTAAATATTTCGATTAAGGTGGAATGAAATCGTTCGACTTGACCATTCACCTCGCTTTTTTGCAATGGTGTGCGGTAAAGTCGAATTCCCAGTGATTCTAACAGATTCCTAATTAGCGGGCTAATCAACCCGCGCTCATTATCAGTTACTAGGACCTTTGGGATCGTAAAATAGTGCAGTAGTTTGATCACTTTGTCTTTAAGGTGCAAACTTGATTTGTTTCTGATGTGAAAGGGTTTTGCAAATTTTGAGAATTTATCTATGCAGCTTAAAAATTTTTGTCCTTGGATTTCGAAAATATCTACGTGAATTATCTCACATGGTCGTGAAGGGATGGGTGTACTCTGAAGTTCTGGCCTGTTTGGGTGTCTGTCGTATTTATTAGATTTGCATATTTCGCATGCCAGTACATACTTCCTAATCTGGCTGCTCATTCTCGGAAAGTAGTAATGCTCTAAAATCTGCTGCCTATTCTCTTTATCATTGCGGTGTGCCCTTTTATGTTCCTTCATTATCACCTGGTACACCACGTCGGGATTTCGCAAATCCTGCACGAGCGTTTGAGCTACGCGAATCTTATAATTGGAGAAATGTTCTAAGTATACCTTTTGAAGTAAGCCCAAATGGCTGTCTGGCATTTTAACTCCGTTAATAACGCTGGGTCTTAATTTTTCCTTAAGTATGCTAACAAGTTCGCTTTCACCCATACCCTCTATTCCTACATAGTGCCTTGAATATCCTGGGTGAGGTTCCTCGAGGATGTGAAGCCTACCGCCGAATACAATTTGGTTTCTGAAAACATTCAACGGCACCTCGACGGATGGAATCAGTTCGGAGTTATCCTGTTCCGCGCTGTGAACTGTATCACATTCACTCGCGGAGTCTGTCGTTGATCCTGCGGTTGCTCTTTGGCTGGATACCTCTGAAGCCGAAACGGTTGAGTCCGTTAGTTGATTTACCTGAATTTTTAGGCGGGATAGGGCAACGGCTACGACGTTGGACTTACCAGGTTTGTAGATAAGTTCGTAGTTATACTCCTCTATTCTAGATTTCCAGCGTTTGAGCTTGGCGTTGTAGTTGCGATTGCTGAGCGAAAAAGTTAGCGGTTGGTGACCTGTAAATATACGTATCTTCTTTGCGCCGTACAAATAATTTCGGAGATTATTTAGCGCCCAAACGATCGCTAGCATCTCCTTTTCGTTGGTCGCATACCCTTCTTCTGTGGATGTTAAACTTCTTGATATGAATGCTATTGGTTTGTCCTTACCGTCATAGTCCTGAGACAATACGGCACCAATGGCGAAGTCGGAAGCGTCCGTCGTTAAGTTGAAGGCTTTTTCGAAATTGGGAAAAGTCAGGACCTCCGAAGTTGTCAAAACCTCTTTAAGGTCCTCAAATGTCTTAAGGGCTTCTTTATTTAGGGTAATTGCCACTTTCTTAGATTGAGTTGCCTTTATTTGAGCGTGCTCCCCTCTTGTAAGGTTGGTAAGTGGCTTGGCGATTTTAGCATAATCGCGAATGAACTTCCTGTAATAGGAGGTTAGTCCCAAGAAGCTTTTGATCTCCTTTAAATTCGATACTGGTAGCATATTTCTTATTGAGTTTACTTTTTTTGGATCTAGCAGAATTCCCTCGGAAGTCACCACATAGCCAAGGAATTCAACACTTTGTTTTAAAAACTGCGTTTTTTGCAGATTAACTTTAAGACCTGTGGCCGATAGTCTACAAAGGATCGTCTCAATATCCCGTAAATGGGTGGGCTCGTCTTTACTTAAAATAATTATGTCGTCAATGTAGACGAAACATATCCGCCCTATGAATTCCTTGAGGACATCGTCTATCATGCGCTGGAAGATAGAAGGCGCATTTTTTAGGCCGAAAGGAAGCCGCAAAAATTCATATTTGCCATTCATGGTAGAAAAAGCTGTTTTTGGAATGTCGCACTGTTTCATAGGGATTTGGTGGAATCCCGAAGTCAAGTCAAGCGTGGTAAAATATTTTGCGTTTCCGAGGCTAGCAATAGTTCCATTTATATCTGGAATGGGGTATGTATCTGGGATGGTTACGGCGTTTAGCCTTTAAAAATCAATTACCATTCGATACTTTTTTTCTTCGTCCGGCTGGGATTTTTTTGGGACAATCCAAATGGGAGAATTGTATGGACTTTTTGAAGGACGAATAATGCCTTCTGAAAGGAGTTCCTGAATCTGTCTATCGACTTCCACACGCATGTTAACAGGATAAGGGTAGCTTTTTGTATAAATAGGATCATCGGTTGTTGTCTTAATTTCCGCCTGAATGTTGGTGTCAATTTCTGTGCTTCGGTCGACTGGGCCAAAAAGCTGTTCATGTCTGTCCAGTATTCTGTGAAGTTTCTCCTTTGTATGCTGCGCAATGCAAGGATCAAGACGAAGGTCTGCGGTGATGCTATTGACTTGTTGTGCGGTTCTCCGTTTAAGGGGTAACACAATATCTGGTTTTAAAATAAGAAGATTCAATTCCCTATCTAGTACTGCTTTGATTTTTGTAAGTGTATCATCGCCTAGGATGCCATCAAAGGACTTAAGTCCTGGAAGAACAAAAAATGTAGTGGAGATGTCTCTTCCGACAAACTTAAAAAATTTCCACAAACTTTCTTCTCTATTTTAATTTTACCCCCTGCGGAGGTTACCTGAAATGGTTTTTCCACTGGCATGGTTGTCTGTGCCACGCGCTCGCTGATGTAGTTTTTGTTGGCCCCCGTATCCACCAAACACTCTAGAGTGCCTTGATTTGGCGTATCATATTCTAAATATGGTATGCCGGACACGAGGCGCCTATTGTAAAATTTATCTCATCACCATCATTTTGTTCCTGATTGGATACAGGCACTGTGTTCGCGTCATCCGTTCCGTTTACCTGTAATAAATGAAAAAGTTTCTGCTGCTTGTTTGGATTTTTTTGCCCGGAAAATCTTCCGGAGTTTGGGCCCCTCTTCAAACTCTCATACGTCCGAAATTGGCCAGAATTATTAAATTGCCGAGTTCGGCCGGAAGGATCGACGTCCATTTTACTTACTCCTGAAGGATTATAGTTACTGCGCCAACTTCGCATGGTTTGATCAGTGTTTCTTGTTTGATTTGAGCTGGGGTAGTCCCAGTTTCCCCCGGCTTGGCTTTGAACCTTACTTGGAAAACTTGGATTTAGTCCTTGTTGGCTTTGGCCTGAGTAAGGTTTGCTTGTGCCTGAATAACTGTTGTTAGGATATCGAGAAGTGGAAGCTATGAAATTGTTATTGAAAAACCTGTCATGTGGGTTTGCTGCGCGTGGCGGGCGGTATATGGCGTTTCTTCGGTCTACGTTCATGAACGCCAAACACGCCGAGTAAGCCTCGGGCAGAGATTTGGGTTTTTGACCCAAAAGCAGGGTCGGAAGATCCCCGTTCAACCCCCTTATGAACACGTCTAGTGCCCTTCTCCGATGTGTCTCCGCTTATGCCATGACTGTTTCCACATGATCGTATTTCTCGCTATTTATTGTGTTAATCATGAGTGATAACTGCCTATTTATTTGTGCATAAAAATCGGACACTTTTTGGCGTCCCTGAGTCATCTGAATTAATTGTTGTTCTAAAGTTTCCACATCCCTGATGTCTGCGTAATGCAGAGAAAGGATTTCTTTTATCTGGTGCCAATCGCCATCTAGAATATTATGCGCAACTAATGCGGCGGCTGCCGCCCCCCCGATCTTGTGCCTTATATGGCGTAAGATGGCCCTAAATATCGCTTATGCCTTACTATCTTGTAATCGTTAACTATTTCTTCCGCACTGTGCATCCAGGACAAAAACTTGTAGCTCCTTTACACAATCTGGTAACCTAGCAATTTCGTTTAGTTCTGCCTCCGTCTGAGGACTGATAAGAGGCTCATATGCCTCCTGCGGATCAGTATCTGGGGATTGCCTACGCACCTCATCTAGCCTATCCTCTAAACTTTTTAAGTTAGCACTGAGTCCTTGTAAGGACTGTGAACTGTCTCTGGCCTCTACGGATTGTAGACGGGCTTCTACAACTTTCAACTGCTGTAGAACGGCATTTACGGCGCCGTTCATTTCCGTTAGGGACCTTTTCATTTCCTCCGGATTCATTGTTGTTTCTGAAAATATAGACGGAAAAAAAATTTTTGCTGATGTAGCGGTTCCCACATTTTGGTATGGCGCGCCGGATGCGCGTGTGTCATGTCAGCGAAAGTTCTGCCCGTGTGAATGCAAGTTGCGTAACCGAGTAGCGGTCACCTGCATGGCAACGTGAGCAAGTGTACGAACCGTGGGATACCGTAGTGATAACTTATATGCTGACGACGTCATCATTTTCTCCAAAGCCAAAAATCTAAGTCGGATACAAAACACTTTTATAAGCATCCTCAATAGAGTATCCGAATGGAGCGAAACCTCAGGCGCAAATATCTCCACTAGCAAATGCGCAACTTTCCACGTATGTAGAAAACATCACTGCTCCTTTCCATCCGTGTCCCTTAATAACACCGTGATTCCCCACACTAATACCCTAAAAGTATTAGGAATAATATTTGATAAGGCCTATAGTTTTAAGGAGCACTGTAAATATATAAGGGCAAGCCTGTTCACTAGACTAAATATAATTAAATTTCTCTCGTCTAAACATTGCTTTGCTCACACCAATACTCTTGTCAATATCACAAAAGCACTACTACTATCTAAGATCGACTATGGACTCGCGATATATGGAAATTGTGCAAAATCTAGCATCAGAATTCTACAAGCGCCATATCATGCTGCAGCCAGAAGAAGTATACGAGCCTTTCCTACATCACCTAACAAAGTCGTTTTAACCGAAGCTGGGTTACCAGATATCCCACAAAGAACTAAATATATCACAATGATCCTAATACCAAAACTACTTTACTGCAGAATCGAGCTTCTACTTAAACAAGCGAATGCAACCAATGTAGCCAAAAAAAAGGGGAAGAAAGAATTCAGCTCTAACCCGCTGTCTCCTATTTATAAAGGACTTAGATATATTAGCAACACCTACACTTATTCCTTCTACTACCAGACCACCTTTTATCACTCCGAAGCAATCATTTATCAGCGAGCTAGACAAACACAGCAAGAATACTACCAGTGCCTTGGAATATAAGCAACTATTCTATGAAGCCTTAAAACCATTTAACGGGAGCTGGGAAGTTATATACACCGATGGGTCGAAGTTCGATTCCACCACAATTTTTGCTGTAGTAAACAACTCTGGTGCTACAATAACCGGCGGAGCTCTATCCCAATACTGCTCAGCATTTACAGCTGAAATAGCTGCCTTTCTAGAAGCAGTATTATATGCTTCTTTTAACAAAAGCAAATTTATCATATGCTCAGACAGCAAATCGGCAATAGAAAGCATACTAAATTCAAAAAACGACTCCACTTTAACTGTTCTACTACGCGAATTGCTCCTGCAAAACAGCAATTCTATCAAAATTATGTGGGTATCTGGTCACATTGGCAAAAGAGGCGGGTACAGAGCCGCTACACACGTTCAGATATTTCACAGAAAACGATATACGATTACTAGTCAAAAAATCATTACGGAACATGTGGTCTATAGATTGGGAAAACTTTCAACACCAGTACAAAAAATATAATCCCAATGGTGTCCGACCTGTATACCCCACAGATTCGACTACTTACAACATAAGACACTTCGTCCGCCTCAGAATTGGACACACAATAACTACCCACTCACATCTCCTCAATGGCACATCCTCTAACTCATGCCCTCACTGTGGATTTTCTGGCGTAACCGTAATACATCTTATCGACTACTGCGAAGAATTACAACACATACGCACTTCCATATTCGCTGATAGCAAACCTTCCACCTACCTCCAAAATATGAATGAAACAAATATCACTTTAATTTCTAAATTTATATCTCATAGTAGTAAGTTAATTATCTAATCTTTGAACAAAGCAGTAAATTAAATTACTATTAATTTTTCCCCTTTTCTTACTTATATATATCTTATATACACTTGTATAAACATACGTTAGTTATTTTAAACAAATGTGCGATGGCTCAGCGATCCACCATAAGGATGGACAACTGACCCAAACGCACGTAGGTATGTACATATCTTCACTTTACCATTGTAATTAATTATATAAGCCGAAGGCCCTGGCAGCCAGTGCTTCAGATATTTTAGGTGTAGCAATTATTGTATAATTGTTTCTCTTGTTAATAAATAAAAAAATAAAAGAAATTATCACAACGTAACGTAAACAAAATCGAATTTTCTTTATAATTTTTTTGGAACAATTGCAGAATATGTGCAGTTCTCAGAATAAAAAAAAGTATATACATCGATAGAGATTAATGAGGTGAGCATAACGGTATACTTCTTTTTTTGGGGGAAACAACAACCACGAAAGTTATCAAAGGTCAAAGTTAAAATAAAGCACATTTTTAAAGCAAAATTTCTCTTAAACCCATGAATGAAGTTTTAAAATATTGATGTTAGTTGATAATAAAAAAAATAACCCTGGTCGGTAAAACGACAGCTACGCCATTCACAGTTCTTTTAGGCAGAACTCCATTCCGCGTAAGAAGCCCTCTGCCGCGATAATAATAAAAATAATGGTATAAACCAATGAAAGTGGTTTAGACCAATTTTAAAAATTATAATTATTTGCTTCAAGAGCTTCAAGTTAACTTTTGTAACGTTTAACTTTGAGAAGTGCAGAGAATGTAATATAAAAATATACATATCAAATTAAAGCCTGTTTTATATTCTATTTGTCTCAGATGTATTTGCACACTCTTAATAAAGTGATTGATATATATAGTTTTTTTTATAAAAGCTAGTTTTTTCACAAAACTTGCAAAATATGTAACAAAAATTTGAATAAAATTAAAGGAATTTATATTTTCTAACGAATGGCGTAAACAAATTTTAAGTCTATTTGTTAGTTTGTGAAATATTTGGATTAAAAAAATGCTTAATTTTATTAATTTTACCTTTTGACCTTCAATACCTGCTACAGTTATTGTCTCCCCCAAAAAAAAAGGGTATACCATTATGCTCACCTAAAATATTTCTATCAATCCATATGAAAATTTTTACAA
This sequence comes from Anomoia purmunda, assembly GCA_951828415.1. Classification (NCBI taxonomy): domain Eukaryota; kingdom Metazoa; phylum Arthropoda; class Insecta; order Diptera; family Tephritidae; genus Anomoia; species Anomoia purmunda. The sequence goes on along the minus strand of OX639998.1, from coordinate 51,888,369 downwards.
TCTGAGAACCAGTCCGGAGTGGTACGAACCATCGAAATCGGTCTAGGCATTCGGGAGTTATAAGCGCCTGCCACTCAGCAACGCTAACCATGTGAAAATCGTTTTATTTCTCATTATCCCTATCTCCAACCATACCACTATTAAGCGTGACGTCGCCACTATGTGCTTAACAGCGTGGGTGATATTTTTGTTTCACAAATCTATAAGTTTTATATTCTAGTTATAGTTTGCTTTTAAGCGTGCTCGTCCTTATTACAGTTATTATTATTTTTAGCCTTATATGTTAGAAACGACGGTAATTTATTGACCTAGAGGCCAGGGGATCAATTCTCGATCTGCGAAACTGTGAAATGTAACCTTTTTTATCGTTTTCAACACCGTTCCGATTCTCGTTCGATGAAAAAATGAAAAGTTATGGTGACATGTGAAAAAGCGGAACGAAACGGAATATAGTTTTCACAACAATGATTCTCGTTCAGTGTAATTTTTTTTTTCACTTACTATTTACCGCCGCAAACCACGCAATCTTGTATTCTATCATTCTTGGAGAAGGAGATCCGAGGAAAGCGCGCCAGCGAAAACCAAAAGGAGTATCTGATAAATTGGCTTGAAGAGAACTTGGACATAGCTAACGACAAGTAAATATTTTTACTGTATGAATATATGTATATGTAGTTATATACATATGTATGAATAACTACTATCAGAATCTTCAAGGCGAAAAAACGGAAGGCGCGCTCCCAACCCGACGACTTTCTCCAAATCGAAGAAAAGAAATTAAAGGAGCAAAAATTGGAGAACAGTCTGGAAAAGGAAGAAATAGCAGCCATAAATTGGCAGACCGAAGCCATTAGAAAGAGTGCAGAGGTCAACGAAGGCATCCTGCAGGTGCTGCAAAACATTTTACATCTAATGCAGGAAAAAAAAATGGGTTATGTTTTCTAAATTTTATGTTATATTTCAATTTTATTTATAATTAATGAATTTCTTTTTATATTTAATGAATTTTTTTTTCTTTACAAAATTTTAAAAGAAATGTAAGTTACCAAATGGTACCCGTATTTGTAATATAGAGGCATAGCAACATCATAGCCACCGTGTGTGATCACTATGCATGATATTAATTGCAACACTTTGCGCATGGCAGCTTAGCAACAGCATAAATCGCGCATGGGATCCAAACAACCCAAGAATGATAGAATACAAGATTGCGCCTTCCCGCGGTGAAATTACAGATCTCGCCTTTAGTAAACAAGAATACGGGAGAGAGAAAATTGAACAACTTCCAATATTTCATTGAAAAACGTGTTCTAATTGTTCTAAAGTGTAAAAGTATGAATTTATAGGCAGACATTTAATAAATAAATTCGCAAAATACTAAAAAAAGTGTCTCTTTTTCTTAATTTGTGAAAAAAGCTTTGTCTAGTTGAAGTTGAGAATTTTCAAACCCGGCAAAACCAAAGTAGCGGTACTTCTAAAGGCGTCACCTTCAGTATTCAGTACACCGTGCAAACAACCCAGTAACGGCTGCCTAACGCAAAAGGTCATCCCCATGCGGACGAACAACCTGCACATGTGTTTCGGAGCCAGGCTAGCAACAGACTAGCCTAGACTAGCCTAGCAGCGTGATAATGGCGATGCTTAGCAATTAACCACGCAGTCTAAGAACAACAAAACCTTGCGCAAAGGCTTCTCAAGGACTTTTACAATGTTTGCGCGTGGCAAAGGGTATTTAAGCGGGCAGAATAATAATTAGTGAGGGAGATATATGACAACACGCGATGCGTCAACATGATGCTAAATAAATAATTATAAATTTATGAAAAAATAAATTGTTTAATTAAAGTGTGTAAATTAAATCAAATAAACGAAATTTAATATATTTATGACCAATTTTATTTAAGGCTTCTACTACTTCATTTAGACTTCGGCTGACGGATGTTTGGGATAGTGAAGCCAAATTGTCTTGTCCAACGCACCGCTGAAAGCTGCCAGTCGCAAAAGAACGTAGAGAACTCAAAATCATAATAAATTTAGGAATAGCATGTCCTCTTTTTCCATTTTAGGCAGCAACTCAATTATAAATTCTATGCATAAAGATTTTGGAAATCTGTATAAATCAATGAAATGGCTTTCGGTTGTCATATCGAAACGATTTTGAGTATCGCGTAATGTACGCCTTAGACATCTTAAAAGATTACTAAAACAAAATACAAACAAATAAAATCAAAAAGTTTTTAAAACTAATTCGAACCTACCTTTCTTCGCCATCTTGTGCTCCCGAAATTGCAAAAATATAAATTGACATGATTGTTGTTTTGCGTGCATTCAGCTTTTCCACAAATATTTCAAAATAACAAAGTTGATAAATTTGCTTGGTACAAATGAGAATGGAACACATTTTTTCACAACCTTTTCACAGTGAAAAGTAGTTATCATGAAACATATAAGAATAGCAAAATATGATAAAGTGAAAAGTAGGTGCGAAAATGAAAATGAAAACTTAGTTTACATTTCACAGTTTCACAGAGCGAGAATTGACCCCAGGTTTTTATTAGGGAATAATATGAGAAAACAACGATTTTTCAAATTGGTAGAAGTGATAGCTGCTATTTCGGAGATCACCACATCTCCTCTCCTTCTAGACTTTACCAGGGTTTGAACCATGGTACACAGAGTTGCTAAGAGAGCATGCAACCACTCAGCAGGCTGACTGTGTGAAAATCGTTTGCTTTCTCATTATCCTTATCTACAACCATAAGAAAAATATGTTGATGACATATTTGCTATTCTGAAAATAGATAAGAAGGAAGAGTAATTAAATATATTGAACAGTTACAACAACAAAATAAAGCTCACGATGGAAATAATGGAACATTATCATATCTGGACACCCTAATAACAAGACGAAATAACAACTTAACATTTGACTGGTACAAAAAACCTACAGCATCTGGGAGATTTCTAAATTAATACACTAATTCGGAACGATATCAACCCTAAATACAAGTCAGCAAATTACGTTCCGGGGCTGTGCGAAAGATTAAAAAACTCTGATATATATGACAACAAAAATTGTAAACTAGCGTTCACATATAGCAATACCCTTCAAAAAATGTGCAGCAACAAGAGCAAAATTAACAAATATGAGAAATCGGATTTGATATATTTGTAGAATTGCATGCAATGGCGACGTGCCCTTCGTATGCCAAAAAGTAGATGTTTATTTATTTATTTTTATTTATTACGACTTCGTCGAGTCTAATTCAAACAAACAAAAAACAAAAAATCCCTTAATAGATATTATTATTTGCATTACATTAGCAATATGTACAATGTTTGAATACAAAATATTGAAATATTGATATATTTATCTCAAATCAACACAATCTATAAACTCTATCTTATATTCCAAGACTTTTTATACTCAAATAATCTTTTTTTTAACAAATTAGTGTCACAATTTTTAATGTTTTCAGGCAATTCATTGAAGCATTTTAAGCCCTTATAAAAAAGACTGTTTTTTTCAGATTCTGTTTTATAATTAGGCAATTTGAAATCATTTTTCCGTCTGGTATTTTTGTCATGAACCTCGTAGTTAAATTTAATACTTGTTCTCAGATAATAGGGCAAATGTCCGTTCTTTATATTGTATATAAATTTCATCGTGTAAAAAAATATTAGTTGTTTTACGCTAAACCAATTCAAACTGAGTAGCATTTCTCTTATTGGAGTATCATAAGGTTTGTTTAATATAATACGCATAGCTTTACTTTGCATTTTTTGCAGTTTATCAATTTGCGAATCTTTCATGATAAAGAAAATTGTAGAACAATATATAAAGTATGGCTCAACTATTGATCTATATACTCTTACTTTATAATAATTACTTAAATATTTACAGGATCTTTTAATAAACCATAGTTTAGTAGCTATTTTACTTATTGTGTGGTCAATATGACCGTCAAATTTTAATTTGTAATCTATTACGATACCCAGGTACTTAATTCTCTGTACGTTTTCAATATCCGTATTGTTTATTTTGATAGATTCAATACTAACAATGTTCGTTCTTGGTATTACCATGTATTTAGTTTTTTTCAATATTAATTTTAAGTCGGTTAGCACATAGCCAGACATACAAAGCATCTAGATCACTTTGCAACTTCTCTCTTATATCTTTTTCGTTCTTACCATTAATCGAAATTAATGCATCGTCAGCAAATAGTTTTATACAACTGAATTTCAAGACTGAATTAATATCGTTAATGTAGATATTAAATAAAATTGGCGCAAGAACAGAACCCTGGGGCAAGCCAATCTTGACGTCCCCTTCCTCTGACAATTTCGAACCAACTATTGTTCTTTGCTTCCGATTTGTTAAACAATTTCTAAACCAATGCAATTCAACATCTTCAATACCAATGCCTGATAGTTTTTCCAATAATATTTGTTGCTCTATTGTATCAAACGCTCTTTTTAGATCGATGAAAACTGCTATTATCGATTTCTTATCATTAAGCTCTTCTTTCCATTCAGCTATAACCATGTTGGGACAGCAATTGTACTTCCCTTTTCAAGCGTCTTGCTGTTTGTCGTTATATGTATTATATTTAAAAAAAAAAGTTTATTATTACGGTTTGCTAATTATTGATATCTGCATGTTTCATGTGTTTTGTTTAATTGTCCCCTAAACTTGGTTTGTTAAAATTTAAGAATATTTTACTTATTCATTCCACCAGGCGCAGTCAATATCGTAAGTTGTAATTGTGTGTTATTGTATGTATGTATGTATTCAAACCGAAGTCGAACTATCGATGAAAATAAAATTAATACAAGAAAAACTTAATTTTGTTTTATTTATAAAAGTTTATTAACTACTGGCTTTGAGCTCAAACAAAAATATATTCATACCTTTGGAGGCCGAAACATTAACTTCAATCATATTAACTTTTATGTATATGTATATATGTCCACATGCACTTATCGTATTCACTTGTGATAAATTTCTTAACATGAGACATGGTATAGTGCCCAAATGGGTCAAAAAACCGATCAAACTTGAAGAAACAATACAAATATATGTAAATTGTGCAAAACGGTCTAAATGTGTTGGATGTATTTGATGAAGACATACAGGATGTACTTATAATAGAGCATCCAATTCCTGCTGATAAAAGTATTATCCAATTTTTATATCCAAACTTATTTTAATTAACGCAAATAATAAAATGCCTGCCTGCCACACTAGTTAGTGTGGAAAGACCGTTTTCAGCATTAAAGTTAGTTTTAAGAAGGGGCATAAAGCTATGCTATAGACTGCTCCACTGCCCTACAACTCGATAGAAAATATTTTAAAACGTAAAGAAAAATATAGGAATTTTATTATATTTTCTTATACACAAAAGTTTTAAAGTGCTTTTTTCCCAACGATTGTTAAATTTCTGTCACATACGGATTTTTATTTTAGGACAGAAAAGTATAAGTATATACTTATATATCATATAATTTTTAGTACCAAATATAATAAAAATCTTGTGCTTTTCAAAAAGACGACGTGATTTCAGATTAGTGCGTTGCAACGCGTTGTCTTATCCATAGCTTAGCAACACTGCGCTTGCTTTCGTAAAGGTATAACTGTTTCGAAAATCAGACAAAATGTCTGCCACAAAATTACTTTTATTTCTGGTTGAAGGAAAGTCATAAAATAGCACATTGGGTTGAATTTAATTTTATGAGGTCAAAGTAAGTGATGTTTCTTAGCTTTTTTGTCAAAATTTAAAATCGAAGCGAATTTGAAAAACTCAAAAAACTAAGCATTTTGGTATTGAGAAGTATATGTGTGTGAGAGCTTTATCACATTGCTTTTTTTTAATAAACATAACAGTTATTATCGGTCCCGGGTGCCGATTGCTAGGCCCCATATCACATACGACAGCTACAACAGGAAAACTTGAATTTTCAGTGCCGTAATATTATGTAAGGAAATGTCTTTTGCCATTTGGCAATCGAGGTCGAAAAACACGGATATTATTCATACGCCTCAACACATATTTTATAGTAAACGCGAAGCTCAGACATGTGTTGCATACAATTTATGGTACCAGCGCTGCAGTGTGGACACGTGCGGAAGTGGAAATCTCTTTTCATACAAATGATTGTATTCTCTTGGTCAGCCGCGTTTATGCATGTTGCACTCGAAATGTCCTTGTAGGAACATTTCAGTTTGTTATTTAAAATTTAAACATGGGATTTATTACTTTGAAAATTAAAATTTTTGGAGAATACCAGGGATTGTCATTTTCTTATTTGCCGTTCGGTGAATGTCCTATTGACAGTATTTAGCACAGCATTCGTCTGATTTAGCTTAAAAGTTAATTCCTAATTAAGTGAGTTTAACCTTTTTACCTTTTTTAGGTCGAAGATTTCCAAGTCTTTAAGGAATTCAATAACTAGAAAGCTGAAAGTTGTATCGAAAATTTGTTGAAACCACTCAATGAATATTGTTAATATTACACTTACTCTATTTGCATTTCGCAATCTTTTATTTAAACTTCCGTTGGTTGCGTCAGGTTCAAGCTATTATTCAATTTTTTTAATAATAATGAATTTTACAACACATAATTCGTGAGATTAAATCTAACTTTAGATGTAATTCCGGTTGTGGCTGCAAATCAATATTTTCGTTAACACCCATTTCAATAGGCATTTCAACTTACCCAAACTGTCTATCAATGATCTTTTTCCTGAATTTTTAATCAGCAGGCGGTATACAAGAGATGCAAGCTGCGCACGGCTTTGCAGGAAAAGGGCTGCATCCTTGTGTCCAAGCTGCGTGCGGCACGAACTCGACCACAACAGCCGTTAATTGTTACCTTGAAAAAATGCCCCTTCCGCTCCCTATTTTTTTGACATACCGCGTAGTAGTAGTATCAGTACTACTAGCAATTGCTAGTAGTAGCAGTTAGGAGGCGCAATTAGTAGTAGTGGTAGTTAGTAGTAGTAGAAGAAGTTGTAGGAATAGAAGAAGTAGTAGTTAGTGTTACTAGTAGTAGGAGGAGCATTAGTAGTAGTAGGGGTAGTAATAATTAGTAATAGTAGTATAACTTGCATTAGTTGTAGTCAGGGCCGGATTAAGAATGTGGGGGCCCCGGGGCCTGGATACGTGTGGGGCCCTTCTTTTATATCTATCTATAAACAAAATCAAACACATTTTCACTGCCGACTTTTATGACTAAAAATACTATTTCGAAGCAATTCACATTCAAACTGTCAACATGAATAATGATATGATAATCATAGAACCTGACTATATGGAGTTTTTTAAAATTAAAAAAAAAAATTTGTAATTCTAATAAGAATTAAAACCACAAATATAATTCTACAAATTGATTTATATATTTTCACGATCTAAAATGATTAAATCATATCATTGACACCACAAATCAATATTTTATTATAAACTATTTAAATTTAAATTCTAAATATACAAATATCTCTCTTTTAAATTAATAAATTTAAAGGAAACCAAGAAAGACATTTTTTTAATTTTGTAGATTGAACAATCCTTATGTTATGCCAAGACCGTGTCTGTGCGAAATGGACGATTACGGAGTGCCACACATTTTACTGACATTTTATATTCGATAAATGAAAATTATGGAATTTCCTTGGATCTACCCGTGCCTAAGGCAAACTGAAAACAATGTATATATGTATATAGTCACTAACGCAGCTGCTTGAACACAACTAATTTTTTATTATTCAAACGCTGTGCACTTTAGATTAATAAGTTTGTTAATGTAAGTAAGGTTATAATAGTTATGATTCGATTATTTTTTAATAATCAAACTTGGATTGTATTTTTATGTCAAGGTTAACTCAGTTACAATGCCAGTGAGTAAGGTAATTTTTTACGAATGAAAATCAAAAAATAAAATTAAAGCTCTTGAAAAGCTAATTTTACACGTTTAATTTTGACAAATTGAAAATAAATCACATTTCATGAATTATGTTAGCATAACGTGCAGATATATCTAGCGAATGCGTTATTAACTAGTTATATTGATACATTTATATTTCTAGCTGACGTTAATTAATCGAACAGACTCGAAATAAACAGTTCAGAGACAATAATATCGTTAATGAGATTCATTTTACAGCAATTAACACAGTAAGACAAGTGAGACAAATTTTCCTTTAAGTGTAACCTCGTTATTTCAACTGACTTTTGTTTACTCTCGATTTTCTCGATATGAATCGATAGTTCAACTGCGTTGCTCACACTGAGAGGTGGAGGGAAAATTGAACGAAATATGACCTAACCAATATCGCGTTACCTATTTGTAACACGATTTAAATTTCGTTATATCAGGTTAAAATAAAATGATAAGATCAAATGTGTCGAGTAATATAATAAAAATTTTTTCAAATCAACTGAGTAACAAAAATTAAACAAAATAAAATGGAATAAAAATGTCAAAGCAAAAAAAAAATCGTTTGTACTGATGAAAAAAATTATTTTGTTCTTTCATTTTGTGGGGGCTCCCCAAATGTGGGGGTAAGCAAAATTTCGGAAATTGTAAAGATGCTTAAATTTAATATCCAGAATCGGTTTACATGAGAAAATGAAAATCCGGACATATCTCGGAAACTATGATGCCAAATTTAATACATACATGACATTGCAAGTCAGTAAGCAAACTTTCGAAAATTGTAACAATCGGACGAAAATCACGCTCACATCTCATATAATGCTAATTTGCAAATATCAAGCAAAAGGCTATATTATTTAAGTAACTTAATTGTTCAAATTTACTATGCAGATTGAAGTTTCATAAGCAAATAGGGGGAATGAAAAATTTTGGAAATAGGGGTGGCTCCTTCCACTTTGAAGCATCACGAAAACCACGTTATTAAACCGCACCAAATTCATTAGGCGCATTGAACCTCACGAAAATAAGCAAAATTTCGACAGTTGTAAAAAATCGGGCAAAAACCACGCCCACCTCTCATATTACAGTAATTTACAAACATCAATTAAAACTCTATATTTAACTAATTGTTGATAATGAATTACTCAAAATTTAAATGCAGAATGGGGTTGCATGAGAAAGTGCACAAAATTAAACAATTTAAGGAGTCAAGGTATCAACACTTCAGTAAACATAACTTGGAGTACAAATTGCTCAAATTTAAAATGCTGAAAATAAACAATTTTGGCCACGCCCGCTTTGGAGAAAATAGGTACATTGACACACACATTGCATTGCGCTGCAGCAAGAAAAACTTCACAAATTGAGGCGTACAAATCTTACGTTCACCTCTCATGTAACGTTAATTTTTAAAAATAAAGAAATTACCGATTTTGAAATAACTGTTGTACAAAATTCACATAAATTAAAAATCTAGAACGGGGTAACATAAGCAAATACAAGAAATGAAATGACTGCACAAAGTTGAGTGCACACATAGTCAGTAGCAGAATTCAGTCAAATAAGCAAAATTTCGGAAATTGTATAAATCGGAAAAAAGCAGTAATATTCAAAAATTACAAAAAAACGCCATATTTAAGTAACTATTAAACATATTTTGCTCAAATTTAATATTCAGAATGAAGTGGTATAAACAAATACACAGAATGAAACAATTTTATTAATAAACGTGGCACCGTTCACTTTTGAGAAAATAGCAATATCTCTGAAATCATGTTACCAAACTCTAACAAATTTGTTCCAACTCAGTGAGCCAAAAAAATGCGGTATTTAAGTAATTATTGAAACAATTTGCTCAAATGCAATATGCAAAATGCAGTCGCATACATAAGTAAAATAAATTAAACAATTTTGGAAATTTTTTATGTTACTTCCCCGGCGCGCACACGCTACACACTAGGCTACGGCAGCCGCCAAACCCTTGACCCAGACGGCTGGACGGAATTCTAGATAATTTGGCACACGAATAGCATATTCCCTACCTTAGCACATCGGCTATATTTTATGGAGAGTTTTCACTTGTTAAACAAGTTATGCCACTTAAGTAAATCACATATAGCTACATGTGACTGAATATATCTGGATAAGATTTGGAAGACTATTTAATGGGTTACTTTAGAATGGATTCCTTAAAGGAGTTGCCACCTGCTACAAAGGTTAAATTCAATTAAAGCAATGAATTAATTTAAATATTATAATATGCGAAGAAGGCATAATAAAGCTTCATTTCCCAAAAGTTTTGCACCTGTTTAAACAGGTTTAATTAATTTAATTTAAGCTAAACTAAAAAACAACAAAAAAAGCATTTACAATATAAGTGCAGAACTAAAAGTTTTAAGAAACTTAATTTCAAAACTAATTGCAATTATAATAAGCTAAATCAAATATTGAAATATGGGACTCAAACGAAAGAGTTTTAAGAAAGCTTTATTTTGAAAATACTTTTAGAGAGGAATGCTTAAAAGAGGAAATTGAATTAAATTATTATTCTATGGGAAATATCACGTAATTGGATCCAAGGGAAGTTTAAAATGTTAATTTAATGATATTTGTAAGCTTATTAAATTTAACAGTATTACTCTGAAATGAAAGAGTTTATGCAAAAACATGTTTGAAGGGGATGCCATCACTTAAAGGCCGCTGATATAATTAAATTGGGAAGGTATAGGAAAATCTACTATAATGGTTTCAAACGAAAAACGTCGAGTTAGATATATGGTAGTAAGTATAATGCTGACTTGGTGGACAATGCCAGCTTGCCAAAGTCAATAGATTGTTATATATCAAGGGCACACTGTTCTCACTAAAGATGCAAAATTTGGCATAAAAAGCTTTGTCACCATTGAAGAGCGAACACGGTATATTAGAAGTAGATTTCCCAAATCGCTTTTGAATTAGATTTTAAACTTAAGACATAGTTTTTGTGCACAAATTTGTGCAAGTACACAAATTTCTTATTGTATCCTTTGTACAAATCGAAGAAACCTGAATTTTGACTTTTTTTGAACTTACGTAGAGTTTGTTTTATCTTATTCCGAAATTTAACCAAAGCTGCATTATTTCTGGGTGCTTTGCACTTTGCAGTCCCAACTAATGCTCCACAGACATTATTTAGTTAAAAAATCGCATCGCAATATTAAAAGAGAATTTTGAATTAACATACTATTAAGCTTTGGAATATTCATAAAATTCAAGATCGAGAACTAGAGGTACCTAATTCATATCTGATTATGTAATATGTAAATTACATTCATTTAAAGAAAAATTTACACTTTTTAGAAATAGTTCTTGACCAGTTCACATTACAAAAGTTAAACTCATCCAGAACGCATAAATGAGCTTCACCTACTTTGTTCAAAGCCAAGGCTAGAATATTGTCAACATGATCTGTGTAGGGATTGTGGCCACTGCTACGCGGAATATAAGAAGCACAAACAAAAAAATAATGAGAATTAGTTGGTCGAGCAGCTCATCACTGTTCTCAAGTGTCACAACAGGAGTGTGCTGTTTACATTGCATTATTTATCTTGTAAGCATGATAAAGTACTCATCGCTGAAGAGGATTTCACTCAACACGTTTCACTAATGACAATAATATCGGGTCCTGCAATAGGAACGCACAAAAGTTTTTTTTAAATAAAACAAAAACAATTTGGGATATGAATTAAATTCTTTATTTCTGTGAAAGTACATTCGATGCCATTATGTATGGAACTCGATTTCCTTCGCCCGGGCACCACGAGCACGCCTGCAGAAGCCCAGACGCTGAACCCAATTTTCGACGGTTTTCAAGCATAAATCGGCCGATACTACTGCAATTGCACGTTCGATATTCGTACGAAGTTCATCAATCGTCGCTGGCTTGTTGGCATAGACCATAGACTTGACGTAGCCCCACAGGAAATAGTCTAACGGCGTCAAATCGCACGACCGAGGCGGCCAATTGACTGGGCCATTTCGTGAGATAACACGTTTACCAAACTTGTTTTTCAATAAATCGATTGTGACATTCGCTGTGTGGCTTGTGGCGCCGTCCTGTTGGAACCACTTATTGTCCAAGTCCATATCATCCAATTCGGGCCAAAAATATTCGGTTATCACTGAGCGGTAGCGATTCCCATTCACAGTAACGTGCCGGTCTTCATCATCACGGAAGAAGTGCGGCCCAATGACGCCGCCGGCCTATAAGCCGCACCAAACCATAATTTTTTCGGGATGCAATGTTGACTCATGGAGTACGTGTGGATTGCTGCCTGTCCAATAACGCATATTTTGCTTATTGACGAAGCCATTCAGCCAGAAATGACGACGACCATAAATTGGACGTAGCGCTCTTAAAGTTGAGGCCATTTACACCGAATTTCGGTAGTAAATTTTAATAACTTCGACTCGTTGTTGGATCATGATCCATGATGAAATGGCAAACCTTACTGAAGAGAAATGTCAAAAGAGCGGGAAAAAATATGGCGTCGTTTGCTGTCACTATCGGTCTTCTTTTGTAGCGTCCCTATTGAAAACCCCTTTATTATTTTTTTGATGTCAACTAAATAACCGCAAAAGCTGAGATTTGGTTCTGATACCAGATATGTTCTGAAAATAGATCCATAATCTGTTTCGTCCCTCACTTGTCCCGATTGATCGTTTTTCACTCCTGTTGCTGCGCGTCGTTAACTGGAAGGGAATTAAAATCAATCGCGGTATTATGCCACAGCTCGGGTAGTAATAGCTTCTATTGTTTGAAGTTCTATGCTCAAACGGCTAATTATGCAAATGATAGCAATGTGTACGCAAAGAAGAAGAGCAATTTACGAATCAAACTAAAAATGAAAGAAATAAGAAAAAGTAGTAAAGCGCGAAAACCCCTGTTTTTTTATTGCCAGCGGAACAAGTTGAGATGGAAGAAAAGTTATGCAACAATTGTCCATAAGAGAAGGGTTGAAAGGGAAAAGAGACGGTAACCAAAAGAATATTCTTTTCTGTTTTTCGGCAATTTTTGTGTCGATTCGCCAATTGCGCGTGCACGTGTACGCAAATGAATTGATGCGCACATGAATTACACTGGTCGACGGCCAAAATTTACCAGAGACGCCGTTATGAAATTCGTATGTAAAACCACCCCCTGATTTCGAAAATCGAGTTCATTTTTGATTCTATGGTACCGTTTTTGAGATATTTGCAATTTACCGTTATTCGAAAAAACCAAAAAGATGGCTCCCTTTAATTACGTATATCTCACGAACGGGTCAAGCAATTGCAATTGTATGATACATTGTTTTTTGCTCAACCAGATAGTTTTCGAGATATTAGCTTATCATTTTAGATTTTTGTTTTTTTTTATGAAAAAATATGAAAAAAATTACTCTTTGCGAGAGCAGCATTCCAAAACCACAACTTTTTTTCCAGATATTTTTTCTTTACGTAAAGCTTTGTTTAATTAGAAAAAAGATAAGCTATCATCGAAGAAAATCAATGCAAAACTACGTAAGTTATAAACGATCAAATAAAAATGCCCAGGTTGCGCAATTTCAACGTATACCTCAAAACGTATGTATGGTATAAAGAAGAGTGAAATATCTAGCTATGTTCTGTTTCTATTGAGTTAAAAGTTCAATTTATGAATGAAATTAACCATATTTTTAACTTTTTTTTAAATTTATTTATGTTTATACTATATTCTAAAAATCTTTATCTTAATTTGATTTTACTATGTAGTCGAAATAATTATGTGTTCTACTTTGACGCTTATTCAGTTTATGATCGGTTTCTCTTATGAGAAACCAGCAGTAATCACCCATCATTGCGACGCCCCAGAATCCTTGATATCGATTCTCAATTAATTTCATTTGCTGATGAAACTTTTCGCCATGTTCGTCACTTTCGTCGCCAAGATTTGCCGGAAAAAAGCTCAAATGTGAGTGGAGAAAGTGAATTTTTAAAGACATATTTACGCCTGGAAAGAAAATATTAGTTAGGTAAACAAGTTATAAAATTTTGGGAAATTAATTTTAAGAAGCCTTTAATATTTACCCATTTTCGCATAATTATTGATTAAGTCGTTCACTATCTGCTCGTAGTTAGGGCTTTTGTGTCTACCGAGAAAAGAAGCAACGACCTTTTCAAAGAATTCCCACGCTGCTGCCTCAACTGATGAGAGTAGTCCTTTGAATTGATTATTGTTTATCAACTTTTTTATTTGTGGTCCAACAAAAATACCTTCCTTTATCTTGGCTTGAGAAATATCTGGAAAAATTGTTTTCAAATAGTCGAATGCTTCGCCTTCTTTGTCCAAAGCCTTAACAAAGTTTTTAAGGGTGGAAGTATGATTTTCTCTTTCTTGACAAGAGGGGTGTATTTGATATTATCCACACCAACGGTAAACTCGACTCTTTCCGGCCAATCCTTTCTGACGTAGTGGTCCTTACGAGCTCGGCTATCCCACTTGCACAGGAAGCAGCAGTGCTTGGTGTAGCCACTTTGTAGACCGCATAGCATTGCAACGACTTTGAGATCAGAACATATTTTCCAATCATGCTCTTCATATTTGATAAATTTGAGTATTTTTTGCATTTCCTCGTAGGTTTCCTTTGTATTTACTGCATGTGCGATCGGGATAGAAGGCTTTTTGTTACCAATATGCAATAACACAGCCTTCAAACTCAGTTTATTGCTGTCTATGAACAATCGCCACTCTTTTGAATCATATGTTTGACCAAACTCTTTGAATAAACCAGGAATGTCGTTGCAGTAGCATATACTGTCGTTCTTGGTATAGTGTTTGGAAAATGGTTCGTTACGAGTTATACAATATATCACCTTTACATCGGATGACACAAATTTAAATTGTTGCATACGAGAAGTGTGGATCTCGGCCTTTTCCTTGGATAGTTCCAAATCTCTTATCCAATCATTAAGTTGTGCTTGTAACAGAACGTTTCTCTCGTTTCCCATGCGAAATTCAGTACAACTTGTTCCCCCGCACTCAGATATTACTGTTGACAATGGAACTGGATCCGCAACTGCCGTTGAATGTAGTACTGGTAATGTCACTGTAGGTACGCTAGCATAGGTTACTCTTCTTGATCTTCCAACGCCAAGTACTTTTGTTTGACAAATATAACACTCTATTGAATGGCAAGTAGGTTCTCTCCATATCATTGGTGTCTCAAATTTTATTTGTTGTCCTGATTCCGACTGAATCAATTCTACTCGACACGATGTACACAAAGTGTTCGGTGTCCATGGTTTTTCAGCATTTTTGGGCTCAATGCCAAAATACTTGGAGTATAAAGTTTTGATATGATCTGAAAACACTCGTCGTCGCATTATGATAGTATATTGGCCACACATGAAACAGAACATATCTGGATCGTTATTACACTCACATTCTCGCGTCCTTTTACTCATTTTATTTTTTTTAATAAATCACGGTTTTGAAATTTGACTTATGAACTGAACTATCTCCGGCGAGCCTTGCAGATGTTATGAAGCTTCAAGGCGCATTAACTCATATTTATACTCGGAACAAGAATAAAATTGAAAAAATCAAGTCTTACCTAGACAGAAAAGTTCCTTTTTATACGAAGCCGGGAAAAGAAAATACTACCTGCTTTCGATGTAGGCTTTAAAAATTTTATGTGTCTTAAAATTTTGAAAATCTACCTGCATACTTACCCATAAGTGACGGAAATACATGTTTATAACTACATGCCTACAGCAGGTTTCGAACCCAACCACTCTTCCTTCCGATGCAACCACTCTACCTAGTATAAAACAATTCGAGTATTAAAAGTACTATTTGATTTATTTAACACCTTGAGCCCCGCGTGCCCTACCGGTGGACATTTATATTTTGACGATTTGGGGCAATTATGAGAAAATGGGTCAATATTAAAGGCTTCTTAAAATTAATTTCCCAAAATTTTATAACTTGTTTACCTAACTAATATTTTCTTTCCAGGCGTAAATATGTCTTTAAAAATTCACTTTCTCCACTCACATTTGAGCTTTTTTCCGGCAAATCTTGGCGACGAAAGTGACGAACATGGCGAAAAGTTTCATCAGCAAATGAAATTAATTGAGAATCGATATCAAGGATTCTGGGACGTCGCAATGATGGGTGATTACTGCTGGTTTCTCATAAAAGAAACCGATCATAAACTGAATAAGCGTCAAAGTAGAACACATAATTATTTCGAATTAAGATAAAGATTGTTAGAATATAGTATAAACATAAATAAATTTAAAAAAAGTTAAAAATATGGATAATTTCATTCATAAATTTAACTTTTAACTCAATAGAAACAGAGCATAGCTAGATATTTCACTCTTCTTTATACCATACATACGTTTTGAGGTATACGTTGAATTGCGCAACCTGGGTATTTTTATTTGATCGTTTATACCTTACGTAGTTTTGCATTGATTTTCTTCGGTGATAGCTTATCTTTTTTCTAATTAAACAAAGCTTTACGTAAAGAAAAAATATCTGGAAAAAAAGTTGTGGTTTTGGAATGCTGCTCTCGCAAAGAGTAATTTTTTTCATATTTTTTCATAAAAAAAAAACAAAAATCTAAAATGATAAGCTAATATCTCGAAAACTATCTGGCTGAGCAAAAAACAATGTATCATGCATTTATAGCAAATTTTATTGTCTTTCTGATTCTGTAAACTTTTTGCTTGACCCGTTCGTGAGATATACGTAATTAAAGGGAGCCATCTTTTTGGTTTTTTCGAATAACGGTAAATTGCAAATATCTCAAAAACGGTACCATAGAATCAAAAATGAACTCAATTTTCGAAATCAGGGGGTGATTTTATATGCGAATTTCATAACGGCGTTTCTGGTAAAGAGAAAGAGTTGAAATTCGTGATCCAGTGTTATTTAATAAATCCATGCATATTGATGCATATCATTAACACAGCTCCACAAAAAAAAAAAGTTGCTTCATTCGAGCAGACCATGTCTATTACGTGTTATCGGGGTCGCTGAATCTAAATCCGAGGTCAGTTTTGCGCCATCACGTCAAGTTTGAACATAAGCTCAAAAAAAAAACAAATCTATTTTTTGATTTTTTTGCCGTTTTTTTGAGGTTATGTCCAAACTTGACGTGAAGGCGCAAACTTGACCTCAGATTTAGATTCAGCGACTCCAAAAAAATATAATAGACATGGTCTGCTCGAATGAAGCAATTTTATTTTTGTGGAGCTGTGTAAATATTTAAAATATTTATATGCATGAGTATGCTTCCAGAGTATGTTTACATATAAAAAATTTAATAAAATAAATAAAAAAAATTAAAATAAAACGGAAATTGAACTCTGGCCAAGAGCCAAAGCAAGATTTTAAATTACATTCAACAACTGAACCAGCAAAGCACAGCAGAAAAATGCCAGCGATTTGTCTGAATACGTTGCTAAAGTGCAATATTGTCTGATATTGCGATGTTGAGACTTTTCAATGACCGTCGTTAGTTTGTAAAATTGAAGATTTTAGCATTTTTGTGTTCGGCGCGAAAAAGATTGTTGAGGGGAGCATTTGCGTGCGCGGGAAGATGAATTGCTCGCGCTTATGTATGAACGGCATTTGTTTATAGGAATACGCGGTGCGTTTATGAATGAATTTTTTGTTGTTGTATGTAGTTTCAGATATTTAAGAACATTTGGCGCCGGCGCAGGCACAAGTGCAGTTGCGGTTGCGATTGCGCTGTGATTTGATTTATGTAGATTTAGCGTAGGTCAAGGTAGAATTTTTACATGCACGTAAGTACAAGTTAACTTAGGGTAAGTTAATACCACCCAAGCCGCTTGACATATGACCAGCCGTCATAAATCAACTACTCCAAGTTAACCCATTAGAACCACCCGCATAGCCACCATAAATTTACAGCAGAACCCGAAACCAACTACTCGGCCAAGATGTCATAAATTAGGCATTCACAGCGGACTCACATTCCAGAAAACAAATAACAGATATGTATGTTATCCCGTTATTCGATTACCAACCATCGTCTACACCAAGCTGACCTAAATCAAACTATTTAATGGTCAACTCAAGAAAGGCCAATAAATGCACATGTGCCCGAAATATGATTATCCGTCATAATTCGGCCGTACTAATAAATGCACAGTAAGACGATCAAGCTAAGTGGCACACAGCTATGTGGCCCGGAAATCAACAAACAACCAACTCAGCTGAACTGCACTTGTAAAACAAAGTGCAAACGTAAACACTACCAGGGCAACAACACATGGCGACCACCCGCAACATATGTACATATGTAGATATGCGTATATATAGATGGGTATGTATGTACATAAAGGGTGGTTAAATTTTAAGGGCCGATGTTGAATGTGAACCACTCCTAAGCGTCAAGTTTTTTTCTGCATTTCATTTGACATTTCTCAATTTCAGACTAACTCAATTTGAACATGGAAAGATACACAATCGAGCAACGTGTTAAAGTTATTCAGGCTTATTATGAAAATGGGCGTTCAAATCAAAATGCATATCGTGCATTTTCGAAGAAAATCATCTTCAGTGATGAGGCACATTTTCACCTCAGTGGATTGGGCGAATGATAATCCAAGAGTGATTGTCGAAAAACCAATGCACCCACAAAGAGTGACTGTTTGGTGCGGTCAATTGGCCACCAAGATCATGTGATTTGACAACGTTGAACTACTTACTTTGGGGTTATTTGAAAGAAAAGGTGTACGTCGATAAGCCAGCAACAATTCAAGAGCTAAAGGATGAGATAATTCGGCACATTAACGGCATAGAACCTCATTTATTCCTCAGCGTCATCGAAAATTTGGACCATCGGATGGAGGTGTGCCGCCGAGGTCGCGGCGGACATTTGGCCGATATTTTGTTCCACACATAATTGAACAACACTATATTATCATAAAAAAAAGAAATTACAATAATTTCCAAAATAATTTGTGATTTATTCAAAATCAACATCGGCCCTTAAAATTTAACCACCCTTTACATACATATACATATACACATACTTGATGGCATTTTAGTTATTTATCACTGTGCATTCAAATGTGGTTATGTATGGATGTATGTAGTATTCTCTGAAAGTATATATTGACATATGTACATATATATGTACATATGTACGTATGTATTTATGTATGTATACTGGTGCAAGCGCTTGCAAAAAGTAAAAATCTAAATCAACCCCCAAAATTTAATCGCGTGGCCCGTTCCAAGCTCGCGCAAAACGAAAGCATAAAGAATATTGCGGCGCCTCCTGAAGCAACTGCACCACAGAATACAATTGATTTGCCTAAACTTAATTGCTACTTCATTCAGTTTCCCGTGAATATTTTTGCCAAGACAAATTTTTGATGCAAATGAACAATTTGTAAAAAACATATGTATGTACATATCGTCGCTGCGCCAAGAAAAAGAGCTATACGTTTTTCAGCAAAAAAACCGTTTCCTGGTGATCCTAGCGAATATTTTTTCTAGTTTGCATTGTTAACTAATGATACATATGTAATAGACTTGCGCAATTTTTTTTTACTTTTTTTGACCAACCACTTCGCATGAAGCATTTGCGCCGTTTTACAGCACATAGCTCTTTTTACAAATTATTTCAATTTGCTAGTGGGGAAATCGTGAAAGATGTGTATACAATTCTTCGCTAGGGTCCGATGCAATTAGCGATAGCTTGGAACTGCATTATTTAATTGACCAGTGTCCCTCCTATTTTGAAAAGTGGTCAGATACGCTGATTTTACTTTAAGAAAAACATGTCAGCTGGGCACATTTTGTACGAACCAAGAATAACCTAAAACTGTTTGGGATGCAATAACACTTTGGTCAGCACAATAGCTTGACCACAAGATATTTTTTTTGTAAATGTAATTAAAAATATTAAGGTTTTAATAAGCAAATAATTCAGTTTTTATTAGATACATATGTAAGCACGTATATGCATACGAGTCTTAACATTGATTTATAGTTTAATAACAGATGCGTAACATAGTCAATTGCATAAAATATTAATACAAAGTTTTTATCGAGGTAAACTATCATAAAATGAATGGAAGTCTTTGTGCATGTATTGTTTTAACGATTGTAGGCTACTGTATTTAGATCGGTCAATTTTTATTGGACCATCATACAACGACTTAGGTTTATCTTGAGTCTGCAAGGCAGGTGGTTTTTGGGGAAACGATGTCCAGCAGTCGGTATGACGCAACTTAAACTTAACTTCGCCATTTATATAAAGTAATCCTCTATGACTTTTTACCCGTTTTAAAGCTTGGATTTCAATAATAGGATGGTTAATATCTATGTATAGTCTTCGGGACACCTGAACTATATGTGCATAGCTTTTTTAAATAATTTTTTTACACAAAAATAAAAGCAGGTTCGCCTGCAATCAAAAACAATTATACGCAAGTAGATGTATAATTGATTTTACAGAGCATTTCTATTACTGAGAGCATATAGCTGTTTTTGATAACTTCTAACCAAAGAAAGATATCAGAAAACGGCAAATGCAGAAATGTGGCTAGCAGATAGTGCTAAATAAATATGTAATAAAAAAAAATCGAAAAAAACATATAACTCAATTTGTTGGCGCAACGACGATATGTAGATCGCATATCATTTCCCACCTACAGAAAAAGGAAATCAACATAGGAAACCAAATAAAATATTAAATTGGAAGCAAACTCATAGTAATATTTTTTATATTACAACAAATTATTTTATGTAATTTTATTAATTAAACGAACATAAATATTTTATTAATACATGTTTGTAAGTAAAAATATGAATATGCTTGAATATTCTAATATTTCACTTTTTTTTTCATTTTCATGATGCCATGATAAAAATACCATATTATACTTATTTTCCGTAAAAATTCCACAAATAATTTTAATTGAAGCCAAATTTGTTTCTTTTATTTTAAGTAACTTCTATTGAAATTTTATGAAAGGTTAAAAAAAAGAGTTAATTATTTATTGATTTCATAAAACAAATGTCCATATACACTTGCAACATTATCAATACTTTGAATTTCAGCTTTTTTTAATTTTGAAAAATATTCATAATGACTTGCAAGTAAAAATACTACATAATGTGCATATGTATGTACGTTCATATACAACTTTACGTTAGTAAGTTGTTTATATATTTTTTTAAAATTTGTAATTGTAAAGAAGTTTACGGAAAAGTTTAGAAATAACAATTTTTTTTAATAATTTTTACTGACAATTTTTCTTTGGAAGAAGGTTTCAAATGTTCATATCTCAGCAACAATGGTAATTCACATTTTTCATCTCTGTTAACTCGCTGGCGAAACCAAAATTTCGCATCTCTGGATTTCTTACCCGAAACCGTTCAGATTTCATTTACTTCGAATCAAAACTTGCACCTTCTCATTGTTTGAAGTTCTCTGGTGCCACCCACTATAGAGCAAAACATCGTCACCAAACCCTACCAAATTTTGTACACACATTAAAATTCACGTGAATCTGAAAAATTAAAAAAATTGTAAAAATCTGACAAAAAACCACGCCCATCTTTCATATAAAAGTAATTAACAAAAATCAAATAAAACGCATATTTAAGCAAATATTGAAGAAATTTTGCTCAAATTGTATATGCGAAATATACTGAATTATTTTTTTAGGAAAAGGCGTTGCATTGCGCTTATAGACCAAATAGGTGCATATATGTATTTCCGAACCTACGTTATCAAACCGAAAAAAAATTTGGTGCTAACATTGCGTTTCACGTCGTGGCCGATTTGGAAAAATCGGGCAAAAACCACGCCCAACTCTCATTGAGCGGTAATTTACATAAATCAAACAAAACGCTATATTTAAATAACTTTTGAACACAATTTGCTAAAATTCAATATGCAGAATGGGGTTGCGTAAGCAAATATAAGATATGAAACTACCCCTACCAAATTTGGTACACACATTTCCTCTCACGTCAATAAGCAAAATTTCGACAATAGTAAAAATCGGACAAAAACCAATTCCACCTCTCATATTTGGAAAAATCCGGCAAAACCCACGCCCAACACTCATTGAGCGGTAATTAACAAAAATCAAACAAAACGTTATAATAAGCAATTATACGAACTAACTTGCTCAAGCTTAATATGCAGAATGCACTTGCGTAAGCAAATTCACGAAATGAAAAATATTTCGAAATAGGGTTGGCACCGCCCACTTTTGAGCAAGTAGGTATATATCTAAACTTTACAAAAATTCAAAAATCGAAAAAAAGCCACACTCACGTCTCATATTACGATAAATTATAAAAATGTGACCAAACCCCCGCCTACCTTTCATACATATAGTGGAAATTTTCAAAATCAAAACAAAAATATAACATTGAATACACTTTTGTCAAATTTAATATGCAGAATAAAGCTGCATAAGCATCAGGGGACTTCTGGGAAATGTAAACCAATAGCTAAACATAATTTCGCACAAAAACTAAAATTACCATTTTCAAAAGAAAATTTGCTCGATAAATAGAAGGTGGATGCAACGTTCGAATGGCTTCGAGATATCTCGTTTAAATTTAGCGTTCTTACTTGGAAGAAAAACCATCAACCACCACGGCAAATTAAAACTATTTGTTATCTGTTTTAATATTTTGAAGATAAGTCCCTCTAAAGTCTGTGAGGAAAACATGATTTTTTTAAAGTTTCTGAGTCGTCATCATTTTCTCGAATTGATCGAATTCATTCAGCTGCCGCTCATTTTCAACTTGGCTATTCGTCAAACTGACTCTTTCACGTTGGGGTCTATGGTGAAGGGTAGTTATACTTTGCGAATTTGTGAATTTTCGCGGCGTGCTCTTCGTTGGCGAGTAATCATATTTTTCTCAGCAGAGCGAATTTCAGCGCTTTCACGTCAGCTCAGTATAGCGAAGCTCGGAGTTTTCGCGGCGAACTCTGTGTTGAACAGTGTTAAAACTTTGCTCAGAAGATCGAATTTCTAGTTAGATGCGACTTCTTAAACCACTTTGTGAACCACTGCAGCCCGGGTATAGAAGTATAGAACAGTCTTAGTTCGGATTCAACCGAGCCTTAAATACCCAGTACAGGTTTTTATTTCAAAAGTAAATCTTGTATTTAAAAATGAATCTGAGTACTTTTACACATATTACTCAACCGATCTTTATGAAATTTTTAGAGTAAATGCATGCGATCTGCGGACCGAGCGTAAGGTAGTGGGCGGTCCCAAGCCCCCATGGAAGAGAAAAATTTTAATTCGTCTTATATTTGCAGCTATTCGGCGCAAAAATGGGCGGTGCCGCGCCCTATACAATGAAAAAGCCAACAACTATTTATTTATTTACTTATTTCAATTCAGTCAAAAGAACGCAATCCTGACTGACTACTAACAAAAGTGCTTAATACTATTTAAAGTAATTGTATGTAAACATTGATGTGTGTTCGTTTATTTAATTAAAGTATTGAAAATATGGAAATATAAAAGTAACAAAGTGTTCTAAAATATCCACCATGGCAAAAATGTACTTGTATCTCTTTGATGTCGTATCCAGCGTACACAAATGGTCAATATGCAGCGTTGCGAGTGGAGCGTCGCCTTTATCGATGCAATGTAAACAATCTTCTTTCTTGCCTAGCTTTTGGTTGTGCATTATGCATTCGATGCAATTTCGAATAATCTGCTGAACTTTCTTTTCCAGATGTGGAATAAAGTAGTTCTGCTGTATGGCATGCATTGTTTTTTGGCAACCCATATGCCCGACTCTGTGCGTTTCTTTAATTATTTCGTTTTCCATTTTCTTCGGAATCGCTAGCAAATCTTGCCCCTCAACGTGCTTGTACATTAACTTGTCTTTTATTTTATAGTCATTATACTCTTTTTCTTTAAGAATTTCTGCTACTGCAGCCAAATGCTCGTAATTTTTCCGTGCTCTTAAAATTTCAGCTTGTACCCGTGATGTCACAGTAATCACAGGGGAGCGACTTAAGCTATCCACATGTTTCATTCGGCTACCAGCGCGATGTTGTATGTTAAAGGAAAAATCTTGCAGGTGCATCAGCCATTGCACCACTTCACGAGGAAAGTCTTTCTTAGCATTCGTCTGCTTGAAAGTTGCGCAATCTGTCACCAGGTCGAACTGTATGCCAATCAAATAGTGGCGTAACTTTTTCGTTGCTAAACACGCCGCCTTCGCTTCTAAAAAGTAGCCGTGCATCTTTTCCTCTTGCGGAGATGTATTTTTGCTCCAATAAAAAACTGGGTGCCACATTCCTTCATGCTGCTGCAAAAGCGTTGTTCCGAAACCATGTTTCGATGCGTCTACATGCAATTGTGTGTTTGCGTTCTGTTTATATATTTGTAGAACTGGTTCTGAAATAAGCGCCGACTTCAAATCTTCGATCGCCTTTATTTGGAACTCTTCAATCTTGAACGCTGTGCCTTTCTTAATTAAGCAACTGTGTAATCGGTCTGGCAAGTGCAGCATAATCTCTGACAAACTTTCGAAAGTACCCGGTTAAAACCAGAAACGCCTGAACACCTCGAATGTTCTTAGGCAAACACACCCATTCTCGATTTCATGACCCAAAAACTCAATTCTCTTTCTCAAGAACTGGCACTTTGCCCATTTTATTTCTAAGCCATACTCTTGGGCTTGCTTCAGCACTGTTTGCATATGTTGTAAGCATTGTTCTGCTGAACTACCGAAAACAACTATGTCATCCACATAGATTTCCATTAAACCTTCATTTATAAGTTGGCGAAAAATATAAGTAATGAAGCGAACGAACACGGCTGGAGAATTGCAAAAGCCAAACGGTGCTTTATTAAACTCGTAATGACCTTCTTTTGTGACAAATGCCATGTACTTTCGACATCGCTCCTCGACTTCAACATGAAAAAAAAAACGGTTCTTGACGTCCATGAACGTAAAATATTTGGCAGCTTGCATCTTTTCGAGTACCTCTTCAACAACTGGTACCGGAAATCTATCTCTTAATACCAACGAATTAAGCTTACGAAAATCTACGCATAATCTGTAGCAACCGTCTTTCTTCTTCGCCAGTACGACTTTACTAGCAAATTAAGAGCATAATTCACGTATGATGCCTTGTTTCAACCATTCATCGACTTTCTTACGCGCAAACTCCCTCTCTACCATCGACATACGGCTAGGATTCTCACGGCAGACAAAATTTGTATCTTTTGGTACAACATTTAACTTAATAGGGCAGCTTGTTTGCACACAACTCGGCTTATAGTTATCGATCAGTAATTGTATAGCTTTTTTATGTTCGGGTTCTACGTCTGTTTCGTCGTTGCAGCTTAGTACGCTATAAACATTGTACTCTGCTTTTTCTGTATCTACGTTATCGTTTATTGGCGAGAAAATTAAAAGTCATTGTGATCTAAAACCACTACAAATTTTTCCAAAAAATCATACCCAAGAATTACATTTACGTGTGTTGACTATTACAACCGTCAACTATAACGTTTGCTGAAAATTCACCCACAACATCAGCGGCGACGTTGCCTAAGCCATTAAGTCGAGCGTAACTTCTTTTCAGTTTGCAGTCTCTAAATTTGTTTGCGTATACACCTTTGCGCATTAGTGAAACATCTGCTCCAGTATCCACCAAACATGACAGTTACTATTATTGATTGTTAAGTGTTTCATTCGCTTTTCATCAACTATTTCAAACGCTTTGATTAATTCTTTAAAATTGCGTGCGCTGTATAGGGGATAGTTTTGCTTTGTTTTTTGTCGAACTCTTCTAATAACGCTGCAAATAAAGATTCGTAATTGGGGACAGTGACAGTTTCCAAAAACAATGCTGCTGCGTCTTTCATTTTATTTCGCGCATTTACGTATTTTTTGCTTACCCGCCAACTCGTACGCCTCTGCGTTCTCATTAAAATTGCCGATCCATTGCCGAATTGGAATGGATACACCATCAAAATAAGGCACTACCTTCGCAAATGCTTCTATCGATACATTACACTTACTTGTAACGTTCATTTTCTCCATAAATGCTTTTATTAAATCTAAAACGTCATTGCTGCTGCATATGGTGGTTGTTTCTGTTATTCCTTCCATTTTCTTGCCAAATTCTTCTTCGCTAAACTCTTCACTGTTTTGCTTTTGCTCAACTTTGTAATTTTCTGCTACCTCCACACTGCTGTACTCTTCTTCGAGTTTTCTGTTTACTGCGACTGTTGCGCACTGCTCTACCGACTTTTCGGCTTTTTTATTCTGTGTATTTCTGCTTAACTCCAACCTTTGATCTTCTCTACTTACTTCGGCCGTTATTCGCTGCTCGGTAGAAGTTTCGGTTTATTTCTGAGTGTTTCTGCTAACTGCACCTTTACTTTCCTTCTTACTTGAATGTAGCATTTCATGTTAAAAACTTATCTAAGTCCGATTGGAGAGCTTTTTATTACCAAATAGATCTTGAGGTCATCTGTATATAAAAAAAAATTTGGCTGCAGAAAAACAGGTATCCATGTCAGTGATAAATAAAGTAAAAAAACAGGGGTCCCAAAATGCTACCCTGAGGAACACCCGAAGTCTCAACGAAAGGACGTGAAGAAACATTGTCAAACGCAACTACATAAATTCCTTTGGACAAATACGATTTCACCCATTCAAGAAAGATTGAATGAAATCCCAAACAAGCTAATTTCATAATTAATATCTTGTGCGAAATTCTATCGAAAGCCTTCGAAAGGTTAGTATAAATTGAGTCAACTTGATACCCGTTTTGAAAGGACGAAAGAAATCAAACTGTTGACAGAAAAAACCAACTTTTCTCTAATGATACATTCGAAGAGTTTAGAAACCGTAGATAGTTTAGATAGAGCCAAATAATTGCGAGCATCGTTTTTGATACCACTTTTAAAAATACGTTTTTTCCCGGTCATCAGTAAAATCACCAGAAGATTATCGTAAGAGGTCCAACAACAGCAGGACACATTTTAAAAAGTATAACTGACATCCCGTCAACATCCATGAACATAGACGGTTTTAGACAGGATATACCTCTTAAGACATCGTCCTCCGTTATCTTTACAGACCCAATGGAAAGCGAGGAATTAGAGGCAAAACTATACCCAACCACATTTTAGGTGTCCGTGTCGAAATTAGCACTAAAAAATTCTGCAACAAAGTTCAGCCGAGTTAGCGTGCTTATCTTTGAAAAAGCCGAAGAAGGAATATTAGAGCCCGATTTCTTGGATTTCAAGTAACTCTAAAATACTTTCGGATTACTTTTAATACTGGCTTCATACTTATTAATGTACTTTTTATACAATGCTCTATCTAGAATGTTGAATTTTAACAAATAAAATTTGGAACAACCGAAATAATGCGAAAGGCCAAACATCTTGAATCTTTTATGAAATGTGTTTTTCAAATTCCTCAAGTGTTTTAGTTCATGATTGTACTAGGGTAACTTAGAGGAACCCTGGGGGAACGTTGGAATCAATTTGAGACACAATTCATAAGTCGTATGTCTCAAAAGCTCGAATGATTTTGCAGAATTAAGGTGCATAATGGGGTGTGGTAACTCTTCTGGGTCTGCAGTTACAGATGAGTGGCTACACTCAATCCCTACTCTTGCGTCCTCGTCGCGCACTCTGGGCAACGTGAGCAACCCTTGTGTGAGATATGGTAACCAACCCGTGTGGAGCCTTGGGTCACGGCAGAAAGAGAGGGAGCTTCAGTGGGGCCACTCCGACATATTCGGTTTAAGGGCTCACTGAAGTCAGCAGCGTCTGTTCACCAGGAGGTGCGGCTGCAAGCGGGCGTCTGACTTGGAGCAAGCGGCTCGCTATATAAATGTGTCTTCAAAAACAAAACAACCCTCCAGTATTTGGTTGTGCGCTGGGCTTGGGACCCGCCACGTAAAAAACTATACCCAATGAAAAATTTCAATGTGCCTCGGATGAGATCTCCCTTTTTTGATGACGACCACAAGCAATGTTTAAAGGACTACGATTTAAGGGCATGCACCTGGAATGTCCGAACCCTTAATGGGGAAGGTGCCGCTGCCCGGCTGGCTGATGTCCTCGTAAGAGTAAGGGCTGACATCACCGCCATCCAAGAAATGAAATGGACGGGGCAAGGCAAGAAAACCGTTGGGCCTTGCGACATCTACTACAGCTGCCATGTAAAGGAGCGCAAGTTCGGTGTTGGATTTGTGGTGGGAGAGAGGCTTCGTCGCCAAGTACTGTCGTTCACTCCAGTGGACGAGCGTCTCGCCACGATTCGCATCAAAGCGAGATTTTTCAACATCTCGCTGATTTGTGCCCACGCACCGACAGAAGAGAAGGACGATGTGATCAAGGATCACTTCTACGAGCGCTTAGAACGCACTTACGAGCGCTGCCCCCGTCACGATATCAAAATCGTGCTTGGTGACTTCAATGCCAGGGTGGGAAAGGAAGGGATCTTTGGTCACACTGTCGGAAAATTCAGTCTCCACGACGAAACCTCCGCCAACGGACTGAGACTGATCGACTTTGCCGGGGCCCGAAACATGGTGGTCTGTAGCACCAGGTTTCAGCATAAAAAAAATACACTTGGCTACGTGGCTGTCTCCAGATCGAAAAATGCGAAACCAAATCGATCATATTGCGATAGACGGAAGGCATGCTTCCAGTATATTAGACGTACGTACACTCCGAGGACCGAACATCGACTCGGATCATTATCTTGTCGCAGCCAAGATGCGCATACGCCTCTGTGCATCAAAAAACGTGCGTGTAAATACACAGCGAAAGCTTGACGTCGGAAAGCTGCAATCGCAACAGACAGCTGCAAACTTCACCACTCGACTCTCACACCTGCTCACTGAGAGCACTTCTCAAGAAACCGGAATTTGCGAGCACTGGGAGCACATTTCTCGATCACTGCGTACCGCCGCTGAAGAAGTCGTTGGCTTTCAGCGAACCCGAAAAAATGACTGGTATGATGAGGAATGCCGCGCCGCTTCGGAAAATAAAGATGCTGCCTACAGGGCCACGCTGCGATCGGGCGCAACGCGAGCTGTATGGGAATGCTACCGGGAGTTGAGAAAGGAAGAGAGACGTATCGTCCGTAGAAAGAAGAGAGAGGCCGAAATACGTGAGTGTGAAGAGCTTGAGATGCTAGCCGACATGAAAAGCGCCCGAAAATTTTACCAAAAGGTGCGGCGACTTACGGAAGGTTTTAAGGCCGGGGCGAATTCCTGTAAGAACAAGAACGGCGATCTGGTGACTGATGTCCAAAGCGCACTTAGATTGTGGAGGGAACACTTCTCCACTCTGCTAAATGGTGACAGCGAAAGCGTCGCCGGAGAAGATGAAGATCCCGAACCCCGAATCGCTGATGACGGCACTAACATCCCGTCACCCGACCTCGATGAAGTTCGAATAGCAATTATGCGGCTACGGAACAACAAAGCCGCTGGAGCTGATGGGTTACCAGCTGAGCTATTCAAGCATGGTGGCGAGGAGCTGGTAAGGTGCATGCACCAGCTTATTTGCAGAATATGGTCGGACGAATGCATGCCCGCCGATTGGAATTTAAGTGTACTCTGCCCAATCCACAAGAAGGGTGATCCTGCAATATGCGCCAACTACCGCGGGATCAGCCTTCTTAACATTTCGTATAAGGTTCTATCGAGTGTATTGTGTGAAAGACTAAAGCCAACCGTCAACGAACTGATTGGACCTTATCAGTGTGGCTTTAGACCTGGTAAATCTACCATCGACCAGATATTCACGATACGCCAAATATTGGAAAAGACCCGTGAGAAGAGGATCGACACACACCATCTATTTGTCGACTTTAAATCAGCTTTCGACAGCACGAGAAGAAGTTGCCTATATGCCGCGATGTCTGACTTTGGTATCCCTGCAAAACTAATACGGCTATGTAAAATGACACTGAGCAACACCACCAGCTCAGTCAGAGTTGGGAAGGACCTCTCCGAGCCGTTTGATACCAAACGAGGTTTCAGACAGGGTGACTCCCTATCGTGTGACTTCTTTAACATTATGCTAGAAAAGATAATTCGAGCTGCAGAATTAAACCGGTCAGGTACCATCTTTTATAAGAGTGTGCAACTGCTGGCGTATGCCGATGATATCGATATCATTGGCCTCAACAACCGCGCCGTTAGTTCAGCCTTTTCAAAGCTGGACAAGGAAGCGAAGCGAATGGGTCTGGAGGTGAACGAGGACAAAACGAAGTACCTACTGTCATCAAATAAACAGTCAGCGCATTCGCGCCTTGGCTCCCGCATCACTGTTGACAGTTACAATTTTGACAAAGTAGAGGACTTTGTTTATCTTGGAACCAGCATCAACACCAACAATAATGTCAGCCTTGAAATCCAACGAAGAATCTCTCTTGCCAACAAGTGCTACTTTGGGCTGAGTAGGCAAATGAACAGTAAAGCCCTCTCTCGACGAACGAAAACCACGCTCTATAAGTCCCTCATCATGCCCGTGCTAATGTATGGCGCAGAAGCATGGACCCTATCAACATCGGATGAGATGGCGCTTGGAGTGTTCGAGAGAAAGATTCTCCGAAACATTTTTGGTCCTTTACGTCTTTGCGATGGCGAATACCGCAGACGATGGAACGATGAGTTGTATGAGCTGTACCGCGACATAGACATAGTTCAGCGAATTAAGATTCAGCGGCTACGCTGGCTAGGTCATGTGGCACGTATGGAAGAAAATGCTCCAGCCCTGAAAGTATTCGACGCGGTACCCGCTGGTGGTAGCAGAGGAAGAGGAAGGCCTCCTCTACGTTGGAAAGACCAGGTGGAGAAGGACTTGACTACACTTGGGATATCTAACTGGCGCCAGGCAGCAAAGCAGAGGAGCGGCTGGCGTGCAATATTGAAATCGGCCAAAATCGCCTAGGCGGTTATAGCGCCAATTAAGAAGAAGAAGAAGAAGGTGCATAAACAATTGTCGCCAGTCGTAACTACGCACCACTGCATTAATATACATATACATATATAATTGCATAAATCAAGATTTAGTTTGAGTCGACCACTTCCGAGGGGCACAGTAGGAAAATCACAAAATTCAATGCTTAAAACGAGGGGTATGGGATGTAGAGTAACTGCTGATATTGGATAGTGACATTCATCCAACTTAAAGTTTAAGTTGCTACTTATAAAAACTAGATCTAGAATACGATTATTAATGTTAGCAAAATTATTAATTTAGGATAACCAATTACTTAACAGACTATCAGTTACATAACTTTCATTTTCACTATTTACTTTGACAGGAGTTACCAAAAAATAATTATTTATGTATGATTGGGAGAGATTTAAGAGGCACATATAAAAAGTAGCTTCGATGAACAACGAACTCTAACACAGAGTTGGTCGAGTAGCGAGTCAGCATTAAAAACTTGATTGACCGAGGAACTAAAGTTACGTTGTATAGCGATTAAAACTCCACCATCTCTAGTAACATCAGCTTTATTTTCATCTCTATACTTGCGATAAATATTAGAGACATTGGGATCAAAAAATTCAGTGTCGAAAAACTTTGGATTCAGTCAGGTATCGATAATGACAAAAATATTGATGCAGATGTAGAATATTTGGTATATAGATCCTATATATGAGGCTATATATTACTTGTTCGATAAAAAGGCGGGCTCATGCCACCATTTAAGACGAAGCTACTATTCACAATTTCTTCCCAGCTATTTGACGAAGATATGTGATATTCGATATATACATATTTCATTTAAAGCAAGATTCAAATTATATTTTAAGCACAAAAGAAATGTTCAATTTCTAAAAGAAATATATCTGTATTGACGCATCAAAGCAAGCAGGGCTTACTAGTATAACATAATTTTGAAATCTCAAACGACATTTAGTGTTTTAAGAAGAAAATGGGAATGTAGTATGAATTTACCTATTTCTCTCCCCAATTAAATTCTTTACAACAAATTTAAAAGAATTCGTGACATGATTTAGTAAAATATTGCATATTTTGATTTGTTGCAAATTACTGTTACATGAGAAGTGAGCGTGGCTTTAGTCCGTTTTCTAACACTTTTTGAAATTGTAATTTCTGACAATAAATGTGGTAGAATTTGACAAATAAGTTTCGGAGATATACCAATTTGCCCTTAGGTGGGCGATACCATGACCATTCGCAACATTTATGATTCCATGTATTTCATAATCAATCTTGTGGAATCACTTAATAATCACTTGTGGAAAGTGGTAACAAAATTTGTGTAGAAGGCATGGGTGGGTATGGAATACCAAAACGACAAACTTTCAGTCCTCTTATTTCTCTCGTGCAAGACCGACTTTGATTATGTTTTTGATATCTCAAATAATTTGCTAACAATTCGAAAGCATTTGCAAATAATTCGGAACGGTTTGAGGATACTGATGATCTATCTTAGGGACATTATTAAGCCAAAACTTCCCATACACGTGCGGTGAACGTCTTTGTTGGAATTCCACTCTCCAATAGAAGATTTTATCAAGATGTTCATCAAAGATGCCTCCGTTTCCTATGAAAATTTTAAGCACTTGCCGATGACGATAATCAAAATACGTAGCACAAGTCCTAGCATCTGATCAAATAAGACGATAACGTTGAGTTGACATATTATTTGCATCGTCTTCAGAACTGTCTTTAAAATCTACTGTTTTCGATAAGATTACTAAAAGTCAGATCCACTGTGACTCAGCACTGACAATGTTATATAAAAGGTACAGAGACCGAATTGGTAAATAACAGTAATAGCTTTTTTTTCACCGCCTCCCAATGTGCGGGGGAAGATCTCACATCTTTAAGAACTTTGTAGCCATCATCATGTGTAATCGGGCTTTGCACAAAGTCGGCATTTAAAATATTTTGAGCAGTAACTCGGTTACAATCGGCAAATTGACGTCTTATTCTTAATTTCTAACAGCTCTAGCCTTTTGTAGTTGAAGAATAACATACATGCTCTTCTGGCGAACCTGCAGATTTCAGATCGTACAATTTTGTATGGTTCCGTAAAAGTGCGTTTTTGACTAGCATAAATTGTAGCAAAGTATAATTCTTCTGAATCATTGCCTAAAATCATATCAAGTGGTCTTTGGCCTTCGCCCGGAGCAGTAATTACCCTGTTAATGCCCATGTTTACTACAGGTTATAAAGAAGCGTTTCTTGACCACCCACATTTATAGCAACATCTTGTTCGAAAGGTGGATGAGTAGTCGAAGAGTTATTATGAGAAATAATTTGTTCTTCATACATATTGGCAACTAGTGGTGTATCTTCAACCTATGCAATAAAAGGAACTCCTAGTTGGTTGTTAAAACTTGCAATCCAGTTTTCATTAACATGATTGTTATGCATTATGCTCATGATACAAAGGAGATTTAATTAAAAGCTGAAAGGCTTCCATAATATTTGCTGGCCGTATGGTATCAGTCATATAATCATGATTATATTCCATACGTCTTCTTAGGTGATTTCTGGAAAATCTAAACCAATAGCTAAACATAATTTTGGAAGTTTGTTACTCGAAATTGCACTTCGCACAAAAACTAAAACTCCCATTTTCGGAAAGAAATTTGCTCGATAAATAAAAGGCGGATGCAACATGCGAATCACTTCGAGATATCTCGTTAAAATTTAGCGTGCTTGCTTGGTGGGAATCACCACGGCAAATTCAAAATATTGTGCCCCGAAAGCCTGTTAGCCCAAAATGACTTCTTAAAGTTTCTGAATCCTCATCATTTTCTCGAGTTGATCGAACTCGTTCAGCCTGCCGCTCATTTTAATTTTGGCTATTCGTCAAACTAACTCTATAAAGACGTACTCAACATTAACTTTGACGTCTCAAATCTAAGGTTTCGGCCATGGTTCTCTTTTAATATTCTGGCGGCGTTCTGCTTCTCTAACACATTTATTTCTTCTTCGTTCAACATCTTCTGTGTCCGATCACGTAACCGCTCTAAATATTTATAACTATGCATATTGCGCCAAATTATACGCTCACGGCTATTTATATTTTGCTCAGCAGAGCGAATCTGTGAATTTTCGAGGCGTGCTCTGCGTTGGCGAGTATTTATATTTTGCTCAGCAGAGCGAATTTCAGCGTTTTCACGACTGTATCTATGTTCTATAGTATTCCTGTTTTGCACAGTATAGCAAAGTCCAAACTTTCGCGGCGAACTCTATGTTGAACTGTGTTGAAACTGTACTCCGAAGATCCACTTCTAGGTCTAATCGGCTTCTTAAACAACTTTGAGCGTTTTGAGACTATTCAATTTTCAAAATCTTCCCGATAAACTTGCACGAGCCTTCTATCTATTTTGCCTACGAATTAAAAGGGTAGATCTTCTATTTAATCTAGTGATTATAATAAATAAATACTAAGAGTAATATATGTAAACTTTTTATATGTTATCGGGAATGTTCCGAAATTCACTTCCGAGTAAATTCGTGTCTTGTGCCTATCTGAAACTGCCGTGTGGAATGAAAATTTCCGAGTGAAGTCCAGAACCCGGCAGGTATATAAACTTTCGTATACTTATAAGAAATATAATATAATATTTGTTTGTGGCTTTTTCCAAGTAGTCCTGACGTTGCCTAGTTAGTTTCCAAGTAGTTTTGATGTTTCCTTAGCTGCGTCTATTTTGGAGACATAAAACGACCATTTGCTATGCTCTTCTTAGTTGGTGTTTTTAACTCACTCTATTTGTGGTTGGTTTTTATTTAAATACAATTTCTTTTACGTACTTTAACTTTGAAATAAATTAACTTTTTTGGGGGAAAACTACCAACTTCTTTTACGCTTTACTCTCAAACCACAGCTGAAATTGGAGAGCTCCAGCATCTCGAAAAAGTGTCATCTTAAGATCGGTCTCTTTTACGTATGAAGCTTGCATGCGTTAGTCGGCATTAAAAACATAATGGTAGCATTACAGCTGCCTAATATTTATTATTATTTAGCACAGCATTCTTCTTACGATCACGGTATCTGATGATGACTTGTATATTCCAAACTCAGCACTAAATATTTGTTTGGATCCCACCGCGAGTATACCTATAACTATTACCATATAACTACTACTATTTAAGGCTTAGCAAATAAAGTAACCTTGGTTGAACGGCTTGAAATACTTATATATGTAAGTTAAAGGATCTTTGATCCTACACTTAAAAAAATAGAATTTAAGGGCCAACTTGCCCAAGGAAAGACACTAATTAGAACGTTATAAAAATATTTATTCAATTAGAACTATACAATTTAGTCTTAAGAATACTAGCACTCCTATGCAACTGACTTCATAGCTGCCACCAACCCAAACACCAGCCCTCGGTGTGTCGGCAGCGACGCAACCCTTGCGTAATGGTTTGCCATGGTGCCGACTGTGGCCTTGGTTTCCCACGGGCATATTTCGCTGCGTTGCGAAATGTTTCGATTGCGTAAGTAGGGCCGGCGGTAACGACCGTGGCCTTGGTTTCCCATAGGTGTTGTATTGCCCAATTGCAGTGTATGGTGAAATGCAATTCTGCTGACACAGCGGCACGTGTATTGGTTGACTGTGGGAACTGTGTGTTTTAGGTGCTGGCAAATATGTTAACTCCTCCCCCTTTAAAAATCTGCGTCCCGCAGATCACGTGGCGAAGGAGAGTCCTCGATATGTTGGGCACTATTACGACCAAGCGGAACGGATATCTTCAGCTCGGGAAGATTGACCTTCGCAGTGATTTTTCGCCAGATACCCCAAATCGTCAGCACTAGTATGACCAGCCCTAGAGTTTCCGTAATTGCGAACCAATTAGTCCTTTCTTTGAGGTAGCCAAGTAGTTTGATGTTGCCTGTTGTCATCTTGTGTACGAGATTAAGGTTCAGGGCCACGCTCCGATTTGTTATGCTAGTTAATACTGGCGGAAGTACTTGTGCTCCTGAAATGCTGGTGCTCGAGTAGCTTTGGTTGTTGATTATTATGGTCTCATTGTCCATCTGAAGAATATAAGAACCATTTAGATTATAAAAAGATTTACCTGACCCTACGTTGCCGCTGAAGTTGTCGAGGAAAATGGTATCCTCTTTGATGATTTCAACGGTAGACTCGTTGTAGGTCAAGTAACTGCAACTAGCATGGCCTCCTTTGAGTAAGCGGGCTATGCATCCAGTTTCTGGTAGCAAATCCAAGGATTTTCGATCACAGACCAACGCGGAGCTTAGCTGTAGACAAAGTTGTTTGATGCCGTACGTCTCATGTTTGTTGGTTAAAATTGTTCCGTATGCCAATTCCACTCGGTGACCGTCTTGAATGTTAGCTCGTGCAATTAGATGGTTAAACCTTGCTTCAGTCACTTTGGGTAAGGAGAGCACGTACAGAAGAAGCGTGCCGTTAGTGTATATCGATGGCTTGCTATACTCAATGGCTTCTATAGCGTTGCTGTAAGGAAGAACGTCGATCTCACTGACAAGCTGGTTGACTTCTTCTTTACTCAGGAGGTTGGTGTTAACGACACCAGCCTTAGCCATCTGACAGGCGCGGATCAGCTCGTTCACATCTTCCCTCAGGAGAGCTATTTTGTGTTGGGTTTCCTGCGAAATTCTTTCCAGGTTCCTTCGGCTTATAACGTCGTTGGTGGCGACCACAATGGCATTCATTCTCTGCAATAGTTCGTCAGTTTTTTTGAAAATTGCATTATTTACCTTGTATTGTTGGTCGCTATTTTGATTAAGAGCGTTCTCATTTCGCAGGATTTCATCCCAGTCGGTGGCGTCGGGTGAGCCAGCAATCCATTTCCAAGCTGACCCAATCCAATTTATGGATCGCTTTGATCTAGCTGACTTATGGCCTCTCAGTTCATCTAAATGTGTGCGGATTCTGTTTAACTGGAATAATAGTACTTCGGTGACTGTTGCTGTTTCGTTTAGGCTAGTGAGTGCATGCTCAATTCGATTCGTAGCCTTTTCGTAGCGGTCTAGGTTTACTGCGTGGATAAGTTTAAAATGTCCATCGATGATCCATCCATACCCATCTCGTATGGTAACTAGTGGCGAATCTATTTTGAACAGGTCATAGGAGTGCGCAACTGCGCATAGGCTGATGCTATGAATTAGATTTTCAATTAATTTATATCCCATATACGCCCATTTGCTTATAGTAAAATAAAATATAATGGCTTAAAATAATATTAAAATGAAAATAACCCTAAACCTAATTCTTAATTTTAGGTTGAGTTTTAATTATTCTAGTGCATGAGAAATTTTAATGTTTAATTATATTCCTAATTATCATAGTAAGTGTAAAATTATAATATTTACTTATATACTACCATAAAATTGTAATTTTTAACTGTGTTCTTAAATATTTTTGAATTATTTGTCAAATTAAAGTTACTTGCTCTTATTTAGTACTAAATAATTTTATATTGTCTTATCCTAAGTTTGAGTTGCATAGGGTTGGAAAAATTTAGTAGGAATAGATACAATTTTGTTTCTGTTTATTTTTTAATTAGGGTTTGGGAACCCAGTAGTGAGACAGTGTAAAGGATAATTATTCATGGTTGTGATAGGAAACAACTAGATGTTAATTAATTAGTTTTGTGGTTAGTGCTTTTGTTAGTAATAGCTGTTAGTTTGTTAGGAAAAAAAAAAAAAAAATTTTAGTATTTTTTAAACTAAAAAAACTCTAAATTTTTGAACTTTAAATTATGTGAAGAATTAAAAGTATTTTATTTTTCAATGTTTTTGGAGCTTTTTTTATTTGTTCTTTATTCGTAAAGTTTGTTTTTTTTTCCAATTTAATTTTTCCAGTTATTTAAATTGAACTTAAAATTTTTGACCTTCAAGTTTGAGTTGTTAAGTTCTTTTATATGTTTAATTTTCATGTTTCATTTCATATTTTATTGTGCTTGTGGCGTTTCTACGCTTTTCATGCTGGTGTGCATTTTTAAGCACTTTTTCATATATTTACTGCATTTTTATGCATTCAATTCTGTTGTGCTTCTGTGCACGATTTGCGTTTAGCAAATTGTTTGTATTCATTTATTGAATTTTAAGATTTGCATTGGCCTATAGGTATTATTGACTATGGAAGGCCTGTGTTAATCCCTTTTAGCCATAAGCGTTTATGATTGCAAATGACCGACTCATGGCACAAGTGACTTCACGCAAATAAGCACAAGATCTTCGTGGAGGAGTTGAACCACTTCGATTAGGCCAGCTCAGACCGTTGAGCTATGTGGAATTGAACCACTCTGGCTTCATCGAATACAAACAAACATTTGTATCCCGGACCGCCGGGTCTAAAGAATCGTAGCTATTTTTACCTTTTGACCAATGTTATCATGTGTTTTTTACACATTTTTTATATCCGATTTGTGGAATTTCTTTCCACTCTCGGTTAATATGGTCGCATTTCTGTTTTCTGCGACGGTTTCTTTTTTAAAAAGGGGTTTCTGTTTAGGCTTTATCTGCCTGTTAACTATGAACAGTGTATCGCCATTATTAAATTCTCGTGGTGGCGATCGTTTCTCATTTATTCTTGCATTCCGGCGTTCTTGCTCATGCAATAGCAAGGCCTTTATATTTTCGTGGGTCTGATCCCTAAAGTCTGTCAAATTTTGGTAGTTTATTCGAGATGTCCTATTTAAGAATATATCCACAGGTTTCTGTTTTGTAATCGAATGTATGGTATTATTGTATCTATCTACAGCTATAGACACTCGCTCTTTAGGGGATAACCTTGCAAAGTCGCCTGTTATGCAGCGGTAAATTTCGATTAAGGTCGAATGAAGTCGCTCTACTTGCCCATTTGCCTCACTTCGTTGAGTTGGAGTTTGGTAGATTTCTATTCCTAGAGATCTAATATAATTAAGTACGAGTGGGGTCAGGAATCCTCGCTCGTTGTCCATGACGAGCATCCTCGGCACGGAAAAGTAGTGCAGGACATCTGTTAGTTTTCTTCGAAGATAGATGGACGATTTATTTTTAACGGGAAATAATTTAGCAAATTTCGAAAATTTGTCTATGCAGCTTAAAAATTTCTGCTTTTCTATTTCAAAGATGTCAATATGCAAAATCTCACAAGGATAATTGGGGATTGGTGTTGGCTGAATATGTGGTTTTGCAGGGTGTCTGTCATATTTGTTCAATTTGCAAACATCGCACTGAGCAACGTAGTCTCTGATTTGCTTGGACATACCTGGGAAATAGTATTTTTCGAGAATTTGCTCTCTATTTTCCCTAGGGTTCCTGTGGGCACGGCGATGCTCTTGTTCAATTATATTAAAAACTCTGTCAGTTATTGTCACGTCCTCTACTACTCGCTGTGTTATTCTGATCTTATATCTGCAAAAATTACTAACATAAATATTTTGTAATAAATGGAGGAATTCTTCAGGAGTTTTTATACCATTTATTACGTTGGGATTGAGGCATTCCTTAAGTATGGGAATGAGGGTTAAACTGTCAAAACTAGGTAAGGATACGAAATATCTGCGGTAGCCATGATGCGGTTGTTCATGGCATCGAGACTCTTGACCTACCCTAAATATTAATTGATTGCGGAAGACATTTATAGGCGCCTCCACATGGGGTATAAGATCAGAACTACCCTCTTCAGCAGAGTGCATCGTGACTTATGAAGGGGCTTCTTCACCAGGATTTCCCAATTCACTACCGGCAGGTTGAGCTAATACAGAATCAGATAAAGCGTTGACTTCAGTTTTAAGACGGGAGAGTGCATCAGCAACCACATTAGCTTTTCCTGGTTTGTAAATTATTTCGCAATTGTACTCCTCTATTCGCGCCTTCCAGCGCTTTAGTTTTGCATTGTAATTGCGGCAGCTTAACGAAAAGGTTAGTGGTTGATGATCGGTGTATATTTTAATTTTCTTTGCACCATATAAATAGGACCTCAGGTTGTCTAGTGCCCAAACTATGGCAAGCATCTCCTTCTCGTTTGTAGCGTAATTTTCCTCAGTCTTGTTCAGCGACCGAGAAATATACGCTATCGGTTTGTCTTTTCCTATGTCCCCCTGCGATAGCACTGCTCCAATTGCATAGTTCGAAGCGTCAGTAGTCAAATTAAATGGCTTCCCAAAGTCAGGAAAAGCAAGGACGTCAGCGGAAGTGAGCAATCGCTTTAAATCGGCAAAGGCTTGTAGCGCTTCCCTACCTAGTTTTATTTCTACTTTCTTTGACACTCTAGCCTTAATCTGAGCGTTTTCTCCCCGCGTGAGGTTTGTCAAGGGCTTTGCTACCTTTGCGTAGTCGCGAATAAACTTCCGGTAGTAGGATGTCATACCCAGAAAGCTTTTGAGATCTTTTAGATTCTGTGGAGGCAAAATTAATTTCATCGCATCAACCTTCTTCGGGTCAGGACGCACGCCGTTGGGAGTAATAATATAACCTAGGAACTCGACTTCAGTTTCAAGGAAGCATGTCTTCTCCAAGTTAACCTTTAAGTTAGCTTCCAGCAATCTTGAAAATACCTTTTCTATATTTTGTAAATGATCTTCTGTATCCTTTCCGAATACAATGATATCGTCGATGTACACATAGCAAATTTTACCAATATATTGCTTGAGTACATCGTCGATCATTCTCTGGAAGATTGCTGGAGCATTTTTCAACCCAAAGGGCAGCCTCAGGAATTCATACTTCCCATTCATTGTCGAGAATGCCGTTTTAGTAATGTCAGCTTCCTTCATGGGTATTTGGTGGAAGCCAGAGGTCAAGTCAATGATTGTATAGTATCGGGATTGACCAAGGCTACATAAGGTTGCGTTTATGTCGGGAATTGGGTAGGTATCGGCAATGGTGACGGCGTTCAACCTTTTGTAGTCAATGACCATTCGATATTGCTTCTCACCGTCGGGTTTAGGCTTCTTTGGGACCACCCAAATCGGAGAGTTATACGGGCTCTTGGACGGACGGATGACTCCCTCCTCAAGCAGTTCATTGATCTGCCTATCCACTTCTTCTCGCATGCAAGAGGGATAGGGATAGCTCTTGCTATAAATCGGGTCGGATGTTGATGTCCTTATTTCTGCGCGCACACTGGTGTCTATCAATTCTTTCCCATCAATTGGTAAGAATAAATCCTTATATTTTCTCACAATTTTGTCAACCTTCTCTTCTATTTCGCGTGAAAGATTCCCCGATATAGAATAGTTTACCTCATTAGATATCCGCTCCTTAAGCGGTATTTTATATTCATTGATTTTAAGAACATTATTTTTCCAATCTACAATGGCGCCGATATCCTTAAGGGTATCGTCCCCAATAATGCCATCAAACGTTTGTAGTCCGGGTAGGACAAAAAACGTTAAATCGGAAGGAATGTCGATATCTTTAAAAAATTTCAAATTTACTTTCTCTTTTATACCCACGTGACCACCCGCTGATCGCACACTAAAGGACTTGCTGACTGGTTTACCTCGTTTAACTACCGCAGCCTTTATAAAATTTTTGTTCGCACCGGTGTCTACCAAAAAATCTAATGTGCGACCATCTAAGAGCACTCTATGTATGGTACGCTAGATGGCCGTTGGATAGAAAATCCTCATCTTCCGAAGCATTGGGATAGTTATGCTGCTGCTCTATGGCATCTGTCGTGACATGATATAGTTTCTGGTGTTTACGCGGAAGATTTTCAGATTTTGCACCTCTTTTAAATGGGTTCGGGCGATTCATGTAGTTAACGCGTCTACTCTGAATGGACTGATCAACGTCCATCCTCTCCACGGGCGGCTGTGAGGTGGTTGGTTGATTTTGTCGTGGGACAACCTGGCGATCACGTTTGTCAAAGGGGATTCGACGTTCTTGAGGACGCCAGGCTGTCCTTGGTGGGATAGGAGGTGCCCTCTCGGTATTAAAGCCATGCATACGACCCGGAATCGTATTTATTGGTGTTACTATACGGTTATTGGAGCGCGCAGTGTGAATTGTATAGTTTCGGAAGTTCGTGTTTTGAATCTCTAAACACGCAGAATATGCTTCCGGCAGAGTTTTAGGTACGCTAGATGGCCGTTGGATAGAAAATCCTCATCTTCCGAAGCATTGGGATAGTTATGCTGCTGCTCTATGGCATCTGTCGTGACATGATATAGTTTCTGGTGTTTACGCGGAAGATTTTCAGATTTTGCACCTCTTTTAAATGGGTTCGGGCGATTCATGTAGTTAACGCGTCTACTCTGAATGGACTGATCAACGTCCATCCTCTCCACGGGCGGCTGTGAGGTGGTTGGTTGATTTTGTCGTGGGACAACCTGGCGATCACGTTTGTCAAAGGGGATTCGACGTTCTTGAGGACGCCAGGCTGTCCTTGGTGGGATAGGAGGTGCCCTCTCGGTATTAAAGCCATGCATACGACCCGGAATCGTATTTATTGGTGTTACTATACGGTTATTGGAGCGCGCAGTGTGAATTGTATAGTTTCGGAAGTTCGTGTTTTGAATCTCTAAACACGCAGAATATGCTTCCGGCAGAGTTTTAGGTCGCTGGATAAGGAGCATTTTGGCAAGCTCCCCATTCAAACCACGTACAAATACATCAAGGGCACGACTCCTGTACGTGTCGACAAGCACTTTTATAGTTTCCTCGGAGTACGACTCCGTTTTAATTTTATTGATAGTTAATGAAAACTGATGATTCACGGCCGCATAAAATTCATCGAGCCGTGAATCCTTTTGTGATAACTGGTGGAGCTGATACTCCAATGTACGGATATCGCGTTTGTCCGCATAATGGAGTGATAAGCACTCCTTAATGGCGACCCAGTTCGTGTCGTAAATATTGTAGGATATCAGAGCAGCATCGGCTACTCCCCGTACCTTTTGGCGAATGTGTTGCAGGATTGCCCTATAAATTGGTTTACCTTTCACAACCTTGAAGTCTGAGAGGATGCTCTCAACAGAGTGGACCCACGATACGTACTGTACGGGGTTCCCGTCGAAAACCTGCAACTCCTTTACCGAGTCAGGGAGTCTGCTAATGTCTCTCAAATCGGCTTCCGTGCAAGGAGCTCTTGGGGGGGCCTCTTGTTCTTGTGCATCATTTTCTGTTCTCCCAGCCTCCAGGAGGACGAGCCGTGTTCGAAGCGAGTCTAAGGAGGATACTCGCCTCTCCATGCTGTTCATTTGCTCAAGGAGCGCATTGACAGCACCCGTCAGGTTTGTCACGGTGGTTTGTAAGGACTCCATCTGTGAAAAATAAAAAAAAGAAACAGAAATCGACTATTTAACTTACAAAAATATAGGTATCATTCGAGATCTTTCGTCCTATAATGTACACAAGCACTTCACTGTCGTTTGGTTGTTTTAGCACACTTGTGGTTTTTTCCTTGCACTTTATTTCTCTATATATTTTTTATTAATTCCGTTCAAGGAATATTTCTCTAATTATTTTAACACACTTGTGGTTTTTCCACTTGCACTTTATTAAGGATATTTTTTCCACTGAACACACCACTGGTCCCTGCTCGGGCGCCAGTTAAAGGATCTTTGATCCTACACTTAAAAAAATAGAATTTAAGGGCCAACTTGCCCAAGGAAAGACACTAATTAGAACGTTATAAAAATATTTATTCAATTAGAACTATACAATTTAGTCTTAAGAATACTAGCACTCCTATGCAACTGACTTCATAGCTGCCACCAACCCAAACACCATCCCTCGGTGTGTCGGCAGCGACGCAACCCTTGCGTAATGGTTTGCCATGGTGCCGACTGTGGCCTTGGTTTCCCACGGGCATATTTCGCTGCGTTGCGAAATGTTTCGATTGCGTAAGTAGGGCCGGCGGTAACGACCGTGGCCTTGGTTTCCCATAGGTGTTGTATTGCCCAATTGCAGTGTATGGTGAAATGCAATTCTGCTGACACAGCGGCACGTGTATTGGTTGACTGTGGGAACTGTGTGTTTTAGGTGCTGGCAAATATGTTAACTTGTATGTATGTTTATTTGATTACAGTTGCTAAAATTTTCAAGTCATAGTGCATTTTGGTACAATTGCGTTTGTATACAATTAGGGAGTTCACAAGCCGTGTTATTTGTCGTATTTCTTTAATCGTGTTATTGCAATACAACAGTTGTAAACTTGTTGTTTTTGTTTCACATGTAAAATTGTCTTATTTCAATACAACTCTGAAAGGTATGTTTAGTGTTTTATTTGTGTGTGTTATTCGATCAGCTGTTTCTGTTTATCGTCACTTTTTTTTTATTATTTTTGCAAAAGCGGCCAGTGAAACAATTGAAGGAGATATATTAAAAAAAAAAATGGAAAACCATCTAAATGACGAAGTAAGTAATTTTGAATAAAAAACAAACACATCTGGCTTATTAAACAACCTTTTGATTTTAGGGCGAAGGCAAACGCGTCCGCTGCAACCCAATCCGGAGATGGACGGTGGCAGAAGAAAAGTCACGAGGATGTCCTGTTCGTATTTTCCACAAACAGCAGCTATTAATTTATTTTTTTCGGTCCTCTTAGGCATTTCAATGTTTATACTTTTATTTCGTTTTGTTTTCTCCTCTTCTACTCAGCTGATTAATTGCTTGAATACGACATACAATAGTTAACGAAATAGCACAGTGCGTTCACACGTTCCACT
This sequence comes from Anomoia purmunda, assembly GCA_951828415.1. Taxonomy (NCBI): domain Eukaryota; kingdom Metazoa; phylum Arthropoda; class Insecta; order Diptera; family Tephritidae; genus Anomoia; species Anomoia purmunda. The sequence continues at coordinate 51,843,754 of OX639998.1, read as the reverse complement.
GTTATTTCAATAACGGACTAAATATATACGACATATAACACGGCTTGTGAACTCCCTAAATAACTCTGTATCTGAAAAATAAATACCTTGTAAAAGTGGATTTGTTAGTGAATGATTTATTTATGTATGTGCACACATATAGTATATGTATGTTATTACCTCCTTGATCAAACTATTTAATAGTCAGGGTATTTGGAGGAGTTTGATGAAGTGGTTTTGAAGATACACATATTACCTTTAAAACGGCCCTTCTGATGCCCATTTTTTAAGCCGTCGTCTATCTCTCTTCAACCAAATTCTGTGCATTTGAGCAATTTACCCTCTGTAGTTACTGAAATATCGCAATTTCTAATTTTTTTGGTCCGATATTAATAAATTTCGAAATTACAGTTATCAATTTGTAATCTTTAGTGTGAACCAAATTTTTTGAATTTCGCGCAGTATTTTCAGAGAAATATGTACTTATATGCTCTATAGTACAGTATAGTTTAATGCTGTCTAATTTGCCTTCCACCCCCGTTCTACTGATGATATAAAAAAATCAATCTTATATATCAAAATGAATGTGAGTCCTTTATAGGGGCCAAAATTACTCAACCGATCTTTATGAAGTATTTATAGTAGGTGCATGCGGTTTCCGGGCCCAACTTAGGATATACGTATGTAAGTTTGGAAAAGTGGGCGGTGTCACGCCCGAATGGAAAAGAAAGTTTATATTTGTCTTATATCCGCAAATATTCGTTGGAGATTAATCATATTTCGGTATATCTGTACATACATACCCTTATTAATCAAACTTTGTATCGTTTTGGCAAAAATGGGCGGTGCTACGCCCTACACAATAAAAATGCCAAATTTCTTATAACTCCGCAACTATTTGATGCAGATGTACATTATTTGTAATAAAGTTCCTATATGTCAGGCTATATATTATTTGGTGGCAAAAAAGGCGGGCTCTCGCCCCTTCAAAACGAAAATACTATGCAACATATATTTTCAGCTATTTGACGTAGACATATGCTATTCGCCATATACTTACACATATTTCGTTTTGATCGAGGTATAATATATAATCCCTAAAGCACTATATAAAAATATACATATGTCTTTATTGGCGCATCAAAGTAAGTATTATATAAAACCATTTCAAAACGTTAAACGCCGTTTCTTGATTTAAACTAAAAACAAGAGGAAATTAGTATAATTTTAACGCACCACACCTATTTTCCAAATTTTATTTTTTAAGTATTTATCTCCCTAATTAAATTCTTTATACCAAGTTTGAAAGATTTCACGACACGATTTAGTAAAATATTATATATTATATATTAGAGAGATTCTACGTTGGATTTCCAAGCAGGCCTTAGTTGGTTGTTGCTGGTTGGTGTTAAAGCTGGTTCCAGATAAACAAAGCCCTCCACTTTTTCGAAATTGTATTTGTCAACAGTGATGCGGGAGCAAAGACGCCAATGCGCTGACTGTTTATTTGATTACAGGAGGTGCTTAGTTTTGGTGGATGGCTTCGTTAAAGCAAATGCTGAACTCACCGCAATCCAAGAGATGCGATGGATGGCGCTGTCAGCATCGGATGAGACTTCCCTTGGAGTGTCCGAGAGAAAGTTTATCCGCAACATTTATGGACCTCTACGTCTCTGCGACGGCGAATACCGCAGGCTATGGAACGATGGCCTGTAGGAGCATTACCGCGATATGGATATAATCCAGCGAATTAAAATACAGCGGGGGTTTAGTTGGCAGAAGGTGCAAGGAGCAAGTGTTAAAGTACTTGCTTTATTTGGTGTTTCCAATTGGCGCCAGTTAGTAGGAAGAGGGAGTGACTGGCGCTCTTTGTTGAACTCGGTCAAAATCGCTTAAGCGGTTATAGCAGCATATTATTACGTAAGTAAGTATGTGTCCAAAAGTCGGTAGAGTTTGAAGTAGTTTAGAAGACTTAACTTTTTCTTAATATATATTCGCTATCTATACTATAATAAAACTGTAGAATAGTCGTGTCTGTACATTTATTTAAAAAAATATCAGAGGTGATGCAGGGATTGTAGGAGAATACGTCTGGACCATTTTTATAATTTTTGGCTGTCTGCATGTTTGAACGCAGTAATCTCCAAAACTACTGAATGGGTTTTCATTAGGCTTTAACTAATGTTTAGCCATTAACCTCAAGCGTAACATCGGATATGTATATATATATATATACATATATGCATATATATTTTAAAGTCTAGGAAATATTTTATTTAAATACTAAATGCAAAAAGAAAATGTAGTAGAAATTCATTATTTTTTTGAATATTTTTTTTTCAACGACATCAACGTAGGTGTTGATTATTTCTTGTTGCCCAAAATTTTCCCCTTCAATCAAAATGAATGTCAGTTGTCTGTTGAAGAAAAATCCGTAATCCAAAAGAATCCCGGTAGGAATAAACTGCTATCCATTTTGAATTTATTTTTGTTTTGTGTTTGACTAAGAGCCGTTTTCACAGTGATTAGTTAACGAATGGTTGAAGATAACTAATTGGTTTTCATTTCAAAGTGAATTGTCAACCATTAGTTAACTCATCTCCCGGGCATTGGTTGACGATTGGTTAACAAACAGCTGTTCGAATGTCAAACTATTTATTTTTATTAAAAGAAAAATAAAATATATCTAAAAAGCAATTTGGTGGGAAGTAGTGATCACAACAATGAAGTTCAGTGACAGTGACGACGATTACGAAGAGCTGCTAAAAGTGGTAATTTTCCGTCGGAAAAAACAAATCCGGGAGCGATTTAATTTCTTTCAACTTTATGATGAAAAGGACTTTAGAGAGCGTTTCCGCCTATGCAAAGATGCTGCATGGGAAGTATTGCAGCTCATACGTCCAGATATACAGCATGCTACCACATGGTATAGCTTTTTTAACGCTTTGCCTGCCGATTTCTACATAAAATTTTTTCCTAGGAATAATGCGTTGTCGCCGGATCATATGTTGGCCATTACATTGAGGTTTTATGCCACTGGCAGTATTCAGCAATTGATTGGAGATGTGTCAGGAGTGTCTACTAGCACAGTTTCAAGAGTTGTTACTCTTGTTTCAGATAAAATAGCAAGGTTGCGAGAACGTTTCATACGATTTCCTACTACAACGGAAGATATACATCAAAAACAAAAAGAGTTTTTTCGAATTGCTAAATTTCCCAGAGTTATTGGTGCCTTAGATTGCACGCACGTAAAAATTCAGTCACCTGGTGAGCTGAAACACCTCAAACCCGTAATGAATATCTATTTTTACATGTTTCCTTCCTTTTCAGGCGGAGACCATGCGGAACTATTTCGTAATAGAAAAAGCATATTTTCTTTTTTTTTTTTTTTTTTTATTTAGTCCAAAAATTAGTCAACAAAAACAAAGTGTCTTACAGACTAATGCAGATATTTCACAAACATTGTGTTACTAACTACAGAAAATTTAAGTTTATAAACATCGTACGGAATATCATAATTACTTAAAGGCTAAGTTAAGATTTATAATGAAAGACTGTTTTGGGGATGCAAAATCTATCCCGTAAGACTTGTAGATTGTATTGAATTCTATGAGAGCTCTAGTGATAGGCGCATTTGTTGCAAATAGAGTTCTTATGAAGCCAATACTAAAAAAATCAAAATTACGTAGCGTTCTAATCGGGGTGTTAAAAGAAATTCTGTTAAGAAGATTAGGACAATCAACAACACCACGAATAATATCGAATACGAATGATAGCGCCAAAATAGACCTTCTAGACTGCAGGGATTTTAAGTTAATAAGAAGGCATCTTGAGTAGTATGATGGTATGGGATCATAAAAACGAAGGGAACTTAGAGCATAGCGCATGAAAACTTTCTGGATGCGTTCAATTCTATCAATATGACAGGCGTGATAAGGTCTCCAAATGAAAGATGCGTATTCTAGCTTAGAACGGACAAATGACATATAGAGTAACTTACGAGTGTAGGGACTTGAAAACTCTGTACTATTGCGCCTTACAAATGCTAACATAGCATAGGATTTAGAAATTATATGATTAATATGCTTAGTAAAACTAAACTTTGCATCGAAAATAACACCTAAGTCCATAGCTTCATTGACGGATTTCAAACGACAATTAGAGATAAGATAAGATTTTAATGTACAAACGATTTGCGATGCTCGTTTGATGATTTTAGACATAGTTGCTAGGTGGCCAGGATCAACACATGATGCTACCATATTACGAAACTCTCGTATTTTTGCTCGTCTTGAGAACGGAGAGTTCGGAGATGGACTTGTGCTTGCTGATAAAGGGTATGAAAATAATAAACGGATTTTAACACCCCTTCATTCCGTTAACAGTGCAGCTGAAAGACTATATAACGAATCACATATTCGGTCAAGAAATCCAATTGAACGCTCTTATGGTGTTTGGAAGCGAAGGTTTCCAGTATTGTCTTTGGGTATACGAATGAATTGCACCAAAGTCCAATCAATAATTGTCGCCATAGCAGTGTTGCAAAATATATGCTGCTTACATCGCGATACTGAAGCTCCTCCTTTAGATCCTGAGATTGATAGGCAAATTTTGTCAGTTTTAAGCATACCGAATAATCGCAGCTCTGATCGGCGTACTGAAAAAAATGTGACGAGGAATAATTTAATAAATGGGTACTTTGCAACCTTATAACTGCAAGTCAAGCTTTGTAAGACTATCAATCAGAAGCAAATAATACAACAATGTTATTTAAAACACTTTTATTTTGTATGTGTCAAGTTATTTTGTGCTTGTACTGTTTTTTCCAATTGAAGATTGCGCCATTGAATCTCCTTTAATTGCTCTTCCATAATTCTCATACGCATTTTGTGTTCTATTTCAGATTGCTTTATATGTTGCTCGTACATCTTTACTCGCTTTTCATGTTCAGCTTTTAATATTTCAATCTCTACGCGGCATTTTTCTCCGGTCCATTTTGATTTAACAGCGGCCAGCTTCGACCATGATGTATTTTTCTCTTTGCTTTGCGATTCGTCGATTATAAGTTTTTTACATTTAGGAGCTTTTAAATCTGCAGGCGTGTATGTACTCCAATTTTTCGAAGTAGTAGCTGTGTTGGATGTGTTCTTGATGTCTTCAAATTCCTCGCTCCCATCCTGAGATTGCTTAGCACTGATGTTATTTGCTGCCTTATCTGCAAAACCATTAATACATTTAAATGATGGTATTTGAGTAACAGCATGAATATAGACCATGAAACCTCCCAATTCAAGAGCAGAATAATTAAGTAATTTCTTACCAATGCTAACGATAACATCCTCCGTTTTGTTTCGCACAAAAGGATTATCGGAATCGTATACAGATTCCATTCCTTCTAACTGCTCCGAGCCTATTATTGATGTTAACATTACATCAATATCATTGGTGCTAATTTTCAATGGCGGCCCTCCTCCTGTCGCGATGCAACTTCTTTTTTCGGCTGCTACCTTTTTCTTTAATTCCTTTTTCATGTTGTAATATTTGGTACGCAGCATTTTTTCATCGCGAAATGAAGACGAGGTTCTGCTGTTATATTCCTCCTGAATTTTTAACCAAGCTTTATTTTTCACATCTACCGTAAAAGTATCGCTTTTTTTGCACTCTATCACATTTTTATGTTGTTCTATTATAGCAAGTAATAAATTTACGTCGTTTTCACTGAAATTAATCTTTTTCGTCGCCATTTGAATTGCAATTTTTACCAATTGTGAAATGAAATAAAAACATAAATTGTAAAACTGTAATGTCAAGATCATATGTTTTCTATGGTGCTACCAGACTTTTAGCCAGAAAATTTATTTTTATAACTAAGCACTGTGAAAAACATTGCTTTAGTTAACAAACAGCTGTTGGCTACATTGACTAATAGTCAACCAATCGTTAACTAATCACTGTGAAAACGGCTCTAAGGGATTCGGTACGTAAAGAGAAATTTGACATTATGAAAATACTAACATTACAAGTGTTTGTATTCTGTTAGTTAAGCCGATATGGTTTTTACGAGCTGCAATCCAACCTCTCAACGTTCTTGAGCAACTGATGCAGCATATCTTTAGTAGCCAATTTACGATAGGAAATCTAAAATAGGGCTGATAAACTTTATTGAAGAGATATGGTTTTATATTTCGTTGTACCTTTAGAGTAAATTTCCACAAATGCTGCAAAACACAGACTGCAGAATTCTTACAATTAGGCGGCGTTCTATAAGGCTAATTTTAAAATTTGTATCGTATATTTATTGATTCTACTCTTAGAGTAATGCTTTAACTACACATAAAATACTTCAATTAAGTACACATAATATTGACTGTTTGATGTAGTAAGTAAACAATTTTTGTTTTTTTATTTAATACGTTTATTTGCAATCTATTTTAAAATAATAAGCAAATTATATAATTAATTAACAAAATTACTTATATTATTGAACTCCACTGAGGTCAATAATAATATACTTATGTACTACATATATGCAACTCCGACTCTTTTGTTACATTTTAATACATTTTAATTTTATATTTAGCTATTAAGTTCTAAATGGAAGGTCTAATACATGATGTCTTTTAAGTCTAATAATTTCATTAGATTCATCAAGTAATGCAATTGCTAGCGGATTTTCATGATTACTTATTCTATGTAAATATTTTGTACTAATTTTTTTAATTTCATTTTTTATAAAAGGAACTTTTAGATCAGAATGAATGGCTTTATTAGTGATGAACCAGGGTGCACTCGTAATAAGTCTTAAAGTTTTTGACTGATATCTTTGTAAGATTTCTATGTTCGAATTGGAAGCAGTGCCCCACAGTTGAACTCCGTAGGTCCATACTGGCTTTAGTATAACCTTGTATATTAAAATCTTATTATTAAGATCTAAAGGCGATTTTGGGCCTAGTAACCAGTAAAGTTTGCTGGTTTTAATCTTCAGATGTTTACTTTTGGCTTGTATATGACATTTCCAGGTTAACCGTTTGTCCAAATGTATGCCAAGATATTTGACACTATCATGTTTGGGAATTATATTACCATTTAGTTGCAGTGAAGGGCATTCTTCCCGTCTCAATGAAAACAAAACGTGCACCGAAAAAATTAAAAAAAAGTTTCTTAGCTAACTACGAAACTGAGCAAACGCATATTTCCTTTAAGACGGTCATTTTTAAAGGCCTCATATATGTATCTCTCTCCAACCAAGATATGTGCATTTGCGCAAATCACCGTTTATAGCTACTAAAATGTCGAAATTTTAAATTTTTTTTTGGTCCAATTTTAATAAATTTCGAAATTTTGATAATCAAGTTGAAATCTAGAGTGTGTACCAAACTTGGTAAAGTTTGCTCAGTTACTCCTATTTCCAAAAACTTTTAGTGCTGTTTATTTCGCACTCCAAATCATTCTCATTTTTTTGCGATATTTTTGAAATACCTTTATTTGAGAGATTGGTGTGTTTTGTCCGGTTTTCAAAATTTTTCAAATATTGCTTGCTGGCTTAAAATTTGGTTGAGCTAGGAAGATAGTTTCGGCTATTTACAGACTCATTCTGATCGCATTATTTTGGTTTATACAAAACACCATTATATGGGCGTGGACCTTATTTCGCTCATTTACAATCCCAACCTACCTCGGGCCCAGCGCAATGTGTAACCAAGTTTCGTTGAGATATCGAAATTGTTCCTCTGCATGGACGGACGGACAGGCAGACATGTCTTAATCAATTTCGCTATTACTTCCGAAAATTTTTGTAGACATACGTAAGCCCACATCTATCTCGGTTGCTTTGTGCTGTTAGTAACAACCGATGGGTGAACAAAGTTATAATACCCTGGGCACCACCTCGATATAAAAAAAAAGTTAATCTTATGTAAAAATATTAATGTAAGGGTTTTATGGGCGTCGAAAATACTCAGTCGATCTATATGAAATTTTTACAGTAGGTGCATGCGGTCTCCGGGCCCAACTTAAGATATATATGAATGTAGAAAAGTAGGCAGTGCTACGCCCCCTTGGAAGAGAAAATTTTAATTCGTCTTATAGCAACTATTCGCTGGAGATTAAACATATTTTGAGTATCGTTTGGGCGGTACCCCGCCCTATACAATATTTGATGCAGATGTACATTATTTGGTATAAAGTTTCAATATATGAAGCTATGTTCAACATATCTTCCCAACTATTTGATGTAGATATATGATATTCGTTTAGACATATTTCGTTTAGAAGAAGTTATAAAGAATATTTTAGGCCCAAATCACTGTTCAATATGTATTTACTAGCTTTTACCCGCGGCTTCGATCGCATGGCATACGGCTTATATTAAGGTTGCGAATGTAGCGGAAGAGGAAGTATGTATATACTTAGCTTCACCAAAGGTAGTAACTTTTAATTCATTTTTATTTTCGGTTTTTATTTTTTTGGTATCTAAAACAAAATCTATCCCTACTTCAATGTTTCCGCTTACGGTTAGTTGCGGAAACTTTTTTTCATTGGCAACTGCGCAATAAGCCATTCGGATTTATTTAAACCTAATATATTGTTAGAAGTGCCCCACGTTATCAAACGATGGTGATATTTAGAAGTTTCATTTTCGTGATTAAGTTTTCTTAAGACCACTTCCTTTGAATCCCGTGTCGTATATTTCTTTAAACATAAATGATATATATTTAACCAGGTTATAAGAAACATATGTGCCAAATTTTAAGCGAATCCTTCAAACATACACAAACGCACAAACTTTCACATTATTTTAAATATTTGTTTGGATTTATATTAAGAAAAATTGCTTCGTATCAGAAACGTGGCAACTCTTTTATGAACAGCTTTCAAAACAGTTTGTGCAAATATATGTACTTGAAATATCCTCATTTGTATTTAATTTTCAAAAAGTGGGCAACCCCTGCAAATTTGTTCCATACTAAGTTTTATTAATCCTCTGTCAGTCTGTGAGTTCAAACCAGTATTGTAACACCTTATTTATCTTATAAATTTCCTCAAATATAACTTTTTCTACTATGCGAATATATTTCTTTAAAGGAGCCTCCTTTAACGTTTTTCGTTTGACAACAGTATTGTAAAACTTCCCACTACCTTACCAATTAAACTGAACAAACTGAATAAAGCATGTTTTCGTATCAACTCTTTCGTTTCAGAGTAATGGTGTTATATTTCAGTTAGCTTACAAATATCTTAAATTCATGTTTCTAAGCACGTGGAAACACTCCTTAAATATATTTTCATAATAAATTTTTTCAACACCTACTTTCTTTTCAATCCCATTACGCGATAATTCCTTCTACGTAGTAATTTCATTTAATTTCCTTTTAAGCAGATGAAAATTCTATCCACATTATTTTACAAATAAAGCTTTCCTAGCACTTTTTTGTTTGAGACCCATATTCCAATATTTGATTTGACTTTTTATAACTTGAAGCCATTTTCAAACCCTCCAAAATTTTTTTGAAATTACGCATTTTAAAAATATGTAGTTTGGCACTCATATTGTTAAATATCGTTTACTTTTTTATTTAACTTAATTTGCATATAAACAGGTGGTAGCCAGCTCCAAAATAATTTTTATACCCGAGCGCACTGGTGTCCAGTGTACTATAACTTTGTTCACCTAACGGTACTTTGTAACACCATAAAATAATCGAGATATATATAGACATATACAGGGTGGCTGATGAATTTTGCTACATTAAGAAACTCAAATAATTTTTTTTCAGTGTATGGAATTCATTTTTCTTTTATTCATGTTAAAGCTCATTCAATTTTATTAAATATAGCTTAATTAGTTTTAAAAATAATGGAATTTAAATGCCCCCCCCTGCTCGTTGATGCATGTGCGGCATCTTACCAAAAAGTTGTTCATTACTGCTTGGAGAGTTGAGACAGGAATAGCCGCAATTGTTTCTCGAATGGATTGCCTTAGTTCATTCAAATTTGTTGGTTTTGCTTTGTAGACTTCCTGTTTGCAATAACCCCACAAGAAAAAGTCAGGTGCAGTAAGGTCAGGCGACCTGGGTGGCCAACGGAATGTGGAGTTTCTGGATATCAGCTTATTGGGAAATTTTCGTCGCAATTCTGTCATAACAGGTTGGGCTATGTGAGGAGCTGCACCATCTTGCTGAAACCACACAGAGTTGAAAGAAATTCTCATTCGGCGTAATTCTGGATAGAAAAACTCTCTCAACATGCTCAAGTAACGGTCTCCAGTAACCGTAACGGTGTGACCGTTTTCTTCGAAGAAGTAGGGCCCGACAATGCAGCGTGATGAAACTGCACACCACACTGTGACACGAAGAGGATGCAATTCCGTCTCATGGAGTATCTGTGGGTTGGAAGCACTCCATATTCGACAATTTTGTTTGTTTATGTTGCCGTTTAAATCGAAATGGGCCTCGCCAGACATGAAAAGACAGTTCAACATGTTTCCATCCTCTTCCACCATTTGAAGCATCTTCTGGCAAAATTCCAAGCGAATCGGCAAGTCTGCAGCGTTCAGTTTGTTGGCCATTTGAATTTTATATGGGAATAAGTCCAAATCTTTGTGCATAATTGACTGTAATGACTGTCTGCTTATACCCATTTGAGCAGATAAGCTTCTTGTCGAAACACGTGGATTGTTTTGTATGGCAGCAGCTACAGCAGCGATTGTTTCCTCCGTTCGAACTGAAGGGTTTCGATGGTAAGGTCTTCTGTTGACTGTCCCATGCTCGGCAAAATTGTTTACAAGTCTCATTATGGTCCATCTGCTCGGAGGATTGCCGCCAAACGTGCGCCTATACTCTCTTTGAACCGAAACTACGGACTCCAGTGCGTGATAGCGGCGGACAATCCAAATTCTTGTTTCAGTGTCCCAGTTATCCATTTTTGTTAAATGTAAAAGTCAATCTGCAAAATAAAAAGAAAATTAACGAGATTCATTAAATAGAAAAAAAGTTATTTAATTTTTTTTTGGTAGAGGCTTTCATCAGCCACCCTGTATATATACCAAAATTCTTAGAATGGATAGCGCATTTAATTAAGCCATGTCTGTCTAACCGTCTGCCCGTCCGTCGGTTGGATAACTCCAGTAAATATTGAGCTATCTTAACGAAACTTGGTATACACATTGCCCTAGACCCCTAGTACTTTGGTATTGCAAATGAGCGATATCGGACAATACCCACGCTCACATAACGGTATTTTGATAAAATAAAAAGACCGCGATGTTTCAGTAACTATTGCAACTAATTTCCTCAAATTTGACACATAAGATTGGGATTGAGAAGGGAATACCCGTGTAAACCTTTTTTGGAAAATGGGCGTGGTCCTGCCTACTAAATGCGAAAATTGGTAAAATTGGACAAAAACCGCGCTCACCTCTCATATAACGGTAATTTAAAAAAATGAAAAGCGCGAAATTCAAGTCAGCATTAAAGGTAATTCGCCCAAATTTAATATGAAGGATGGGCCTACACCAACAAATACACCTGATTAAAAAATTTTGAAGTGGGCGCAGCACCGCCCACTTCACAGAAATAAGTATATCTCTGAAACCATACTACCAAACTGTACCAAATTTGGTGTACACATTGCATTTTAAGTTAGTAATCAAATTTTCGAAAATTGTTAAAATCGGACAAAAAACATGTCCGATATTTAATTTAGCATTAAGGGAAAGTTACAAAATGAGCGTGGCACTGCCTACTTTAGAGCAAATAACCATATCTCCGAAACCGTGCTACAAAAGTCTACCAAATTTAGTAGATCTATACTTTTTAATATGAATAAGCAATATTACCAAAATTGTGCAAATCCGACCAAAACTACGTCTACCTCTCAAATAACGGTAACTATTAAAGACAATTTGCTTAAACTTAATATAAAGAATGAGGTCCACAACCAAATACACGGAATAAAAAAAATTGACAATAGACGTGGCACCACCACTTTCGAACAACCAGGTATATTTCAAAAACAATGACACCAAACTCCACCAAATTTGGTACACACATTGCATTTCAAGTCAATAAATAATATTTCGAAAATTCTAAAAATGGTACAAAAACCATGCCCCCTCATAGAACGGCAAGAAACTCGGATATCGCAGCGGAACAAAATTTTGCGGTCGGAGATTTTTAAGTCGATTTGGAGTAATTTGGGGGGCTGATTACGAAAATAATATCAGTTTTGTCGAATTGGCTCTAGTTTTTCAGATAAAGACTTTTAAATATTTCACGGAAAACCTAATTAAAAATACCAATATGGATTTAAATTATATTTTTATTGCGCGCCTGTATAAAAATAATACAAAAATAAAAAAAATATATTAATTTCAATAATTAATTTTAAAAAAATTACAAAAAACTTTTTCTGTAGGACCTCCTATGATGTCGTTGCTCAGGACAATCCTGTATTAAGTTCCAGTAGTAAGTCTGCCATCATGTGGTCGCCCCATCGACCTTGGTATCTTTCTTCCATTATTTTTATGTCCTGGTGAAACCGTTCACCTTGTTCCTCACTGTAATCGCCTAGGTTGTTCGGGAATTTGTCCAAATGACTATGTAAATAATATAATTTAATGCTCATTTTAGCCCCTAGTTTGCGAAAATTGAGAAGCATATCAGCAACTAGTTTTGTATAGTCTGGTGATTTATGATTTTCCAAAAATTTGCTGTTCGTACCTCCATATTTTCTTTCACCGGCCAGTCCTTTCTAATACAATGTTCATTTCTTGCACGACTGTCCCATAAACATATAAAACAGGGGTATTTAGTATACCCACTTTGTTGGCCAATAAAAAATTCACCATCTTCAAGCACACGCATACTGACCACTTATGTTGTGCATACAATATCTTTGCTAAAACAATTTTTACATTTTCGTATTCTTCTTTTAGTTTGGTACTATGACCGATCGAAACAAGTTTATTTCCATTGTGTAGCAACACACATTTCAGACTTCTTTTTGTGCTATCTATAAAAAGCATCCAATGTTCGGGATTATATTCGGGAATGGCCATAGCACTCAAGAGTCCAGAAATATTGTTACAATATAGAAGATTGTCTTCTTTGGTGAAGTAAGGCAGAAGGTGTTGCTCTCTGTTCCTAAAGGCTGTAATATCAACACCAGGTTGTAGACATTGTATTAACTCACCCGACTTAACCGGCTGTCCTTGCTCTCTTGCAAGGGAAATAAAATATTTAAACCAACGAACTACTTGTTTTAGTAATTTATATAACAAAACTTCTTGAGGAATAATTAAATTAATACAAATGGAACTGGGTCATGTAATTTTTTTCATTAATTTCTTAAGTTTCGTTTATCTCAAGAACTAGAGCCAATCCAAAAAAAAGTAAAAACACAGTTCCTAAGCCTGCTACTAATGTTAATAAAAACTATTAACAAAATCATGACCGCAGGTTTTTTTTTTAATTTTTGTTACGCAGTGTATTTATTAACTATACAAGGTAGTTTGCTCAAATTTGATAGACAAGATTGATTATGAATTACATGGAAACATAAATGTTGGAATGGCCCAGCACTGCAATTCAATAACTTACTTTAACGATATTTGCATGGTTAATTCATATTAACGAAAATTTTAATAATAGTGCTATTTAGCAGCCATTTTTTAACGATTTTCGCATTCTCCGAATCAGCTGTTATCGTTAGCTAGTCGATTACCGAAAACTAAACGACAACCAATTCGATGTTATTAACTTAATCGGAAAAAGAAAAATTCGTGATTTCAACTTAATAAAAGATAAATTTAAAATGTGGCGATTTGTTTTCTTGAAATTAAAAAAGTCCTTTTGAATAAATGTCCTTTGAATATTTGGCTATGATTTACCACGAGGTGACAAAGAAGTAAGCGCTCCAACAGTGGATCGAAGTTTGCTGCAGGATGTGGACAATCCCTTTCATTTGAATGCAACAGAATTTCAGAAGCTGTATCGGTTCACTCCAGACTTGTTTGAAGACCTTATGTCTCAGCTTGACTAGAATCAATGAATCATAGATTGCTTCCGTTACCCGATGAATGCTGGCTTACGGATGACTGGCTCATAGATACTCCCCATTGCTCACCTAAGGGTCGTTGAAAGCGACCAGTTGCGAAAGTTCCGTTAAAACCTACCAATAAAAAAGACAAATGATTATAATTAAAAAATTTAAATAAACAACGTAAATCCTTTATACGCTATAGCACAACGCCAAGTTTGAAAGCGAAAATCATGGCATATTTGCTGGTGATTCCGGATATTCCTTGGAGTCGAGTGGATGACTATTCTACCAAACTCAGAGGAGTCCAAAATTCTGCCACAATGGAACATTGCAGTATATAAAAGGAATTATAAAAGTTTGTAGTTTGAAATAAACTAGTATCTTATTTCACTTATATATAATATAATAAAATTGCTAAAGTTTATATTTGGAAGCACGCATTCTTTTGTTTTTCCTTTATTCCTCTTTGTGCTTTTCGCGTACTTTGACATTTAGTTTGATAGAGGTGCCACTCTTTATCACTTTGAATAAATAGTACAACGAGGCAGCTATTAAGTGTCGTTAAGAATAAGTTAGTGAATCGCACAATTGTTAGAGCCAACGGCAAATATTGTCGTCAAAAATTGCGATTGTCGCATAGTCTAAAGTTAGTGAATCACACTACTGGTATCGCCCACCTTAGAGCAAATTGGTATATCTCCGAAACCTTTTTGTCAAAATCTACCACATTACGTACACTTGGAATTTATAGTCAGAAATCACAATTTCGAAAATTATAGAAATCAGACTAAAGACACACTTGCTTCTCATATAACGGTAATTTACAATAAAACAAAATTTTTTTGTATTAGCAAACCTGGCTTGCTTTAATGAGCCAATAAGGACATATTTTTTTTTAGATATTTAACATTGCTTTTGTGCCTACAATATACATTATACCTTTCTCTTAAGGAAGTACTATATATATATCGAATATCAACTATCTTCATCAAGTAGCTGGAAAGATATCGTGAATAGTAGTTTTGTCTTTAAAGGGGACTTGAGTCCTCCGTGTTTCCCTACAAATAATATATTGCCTCAAATATAGGATATATGTACCGAATATTGTGGATCTTCATCAAATAGTTGTGGAATTACGAAAAATTTGGCTACTTCACTGTTCATTTTTCCAAATTGATACACAGTTTGGTTTATAAGACATATGCATGTACATATATGTCCAGATATCATTCATGTGCACCGAATATTTGCGAATATAAGACGAATTCACATTTTTTTTCATGGAGGCCTGACACCGCCCACTTTTGCAATTTTATATGCACCTTACGTTCGACCTGCAGACTATGTTCACCTAGTATTGTAAAAATTTCATAGAGATCGGTTGAGAAATTTTACGCCCATAAAAGGCTCACATTCATTTTTATATATAAGATTAGCTTGGAAATTAAAACCTGCACCGGGTATTTTAAGTTCGGTTGAATCCGAACTTAGACTCTTCCGTACTTTTTTTATCCGGGCGCAGTGGTGCCCAGGGTTTTATAACTTTAGTAACTAAAGCAACCCATATATGTATATAGACATTGGCACACTTGGAATTTCAACTCAGTAAGAAACTTTTTAAAAATTATATAAGTCGTGCAAAAGCTATTCTCACCTCTCTTATAACGGTAAATTACAAAATCAAAAAAAAATTCCATATTGTAGTAACTATACAAAGAAACTTGCTTATATTTGATATGCAAAATTTGGTTAAAACAATTTTTTTTGAAAACAATAATGTTGGGAATAGGCGCAGCATTGCCCAGCTTAGAGCAAATAGGTATATCTCTGAAACTTCTTTGTCAAATTTAACCAAATGTCGTACACACTTTGTATTTTTAGTAAGAAAGCACAGTTTCGAAAATTACATAAGTCAGACGAAAGCCTTTAATATATCAGTCATGTACAAAAAATTTGACTCTATGAACACGATATTTAAGTAGCTGGGTTGTAGGCATATATGGTTTAAAAAAACTGTTGGCAAGTTACCCCGTTCTAGAGCAATAATTTATGTCTCTGAAACGTTTTTATCAAACTGCACACTTTACATTTTTACTCTGTAAGCTCAAATTATAGCAATCGTACAAAAAATGGACAAAATAAGAAAGTAGCCCATATTGCATACAATGGTTAATTTCAAAACTATAAGAAATATAATATCTCAGTAAATAACTAATTACACATTTAAGTTTGAATTTCCGCAAGGAATTTTTTAAAACAAATACCTTAAATGTTGTTAGGGAAACAAATTGGCACAAATTGAATAATCATGTTACTAGAAAATATGATAGATTATTAACCGAAGTAGACAAAATTGTGGGGTGTACGTGATAACTAGGAACCATATTAAAAATGTGCATTTCAAAGTCATTTATTGAAAATTCCGTAAAAAACCTACTTATATATGTATGTGTATACTGCAGCCCTGTTAAAAACAACCGCCGCGTTAATATAACATTATACCTACTACGGTTATATGTTAACTTAAGTGGTAATTATTAATTAATGCTCTAGCAACAGGTACCAGTCTGAAAATTATGATTTTCAAGGCGGTTAGCAATGGCAACAATTTTCCAACAAACAAAAGTATCCCGTACTTAACAGCTTTGGGTATTAGTATAAGCAGGTAGGGTATACTCGCACTGGGACCTAAAAAGATCTTTTGTGCTGAGGTTTGGTCATAAGCATGCATTGATGAAAACGTCAAGTAGCTTAAACGCTCCCATTTCGCTTTCTGTGCTCACCAACCCATGTAAGTTTCGCGTGTACGTAAAATAGGCCGATCTAGTTGTTTGATTGCGGGTTCATATTTCAGTCAAGATTTGACACTTTCAATAAGTAGCAATATAACTGCGAACGTAATAAATAAATAAAAACTGCGTTTTTTTCAAAACGACGGTATTTATGGAAAAGAAGTGAAAACAGTCGAGAAAAGAATAATTTATTAAAATAAACCTAGGAAGCATCAGAACTATTCGGAAGTAAGCAAATTAAACCGAAAGCTGTTTGAAGCAAACAGTCTGGCAGCCACAGACAAATAATTAGGTACCTTTGTAATACGTAACATTACATATTTCTATTGCTTTTATAGTTTATAATAATGCCTAGATTAAGTAGAAAATTTATATTAATAAAACGTAGTAAAAATAGAAGGTATAAGCAAACTGTTCGGGAAGATAGTGAGCATAGAATAAGTGAACAGTCCCAAAACACGCAAGACTTTTTAGAAGCCGGTTAGATCCAGAAATAAGATCTTCTAAGAAAACTCTGAACACTGTCAATATAGAGCTCGCCACGAAAACTCTGAGCTTCACTCAACTGAACAAAGATCCCGTCGCGAAAATTCTGAAATTAGCTCTATTGAGCAAAATATGAATACTCGCCTACGCAGATCGCGTCGCGAAAATTTACAATTCGCTTCACCATAGAGCCCGGCGTGAAAATTCCTTTCTTCGGACATCTGAGCAAAACAGAAACACTATCCGAAGAAGATATCACCGCGAAAACTCACAAGTTCGCTCTGCTGAGCAAAGTAAAAATATCCTTCACCATAGAGCCCGTCGCGAAAATCCCTTCATTCGGATTTCATAGCAAAACAGAAACTCTCATCAACGCAGATCTCACCGCGAAATTTCGGAAGTTCCCTCTTCTGCACAAAATAGGAATACCCGCCGACGCAGATCTCGTCACAAGTTCGCTCAGCTGTGCAAAGTAGAAATACCCTTCACCATAGAGACCGTCCTTAGTTCGGATTTTTTAGCAAAATACAAGTACTCGCCAACGTAGATCTCGCTGCGAAATTTCATAAGTTCGTACTGCTGAACAAAATAGAAATACCCAAGAGCATAGAATTCGTCGCGATAGGATTATATGTTCGAGGAGATGTTACACGAAGAGAAAATGAACGGGTTAGGGAAACAGAACGTTGCCAGCTTTTTAGAAGAGAAACTAGCACTGAAGGTTTTGATTTGAGACGTTAAAATCATTGTAGCGTCAGTTTGACGAATACACAAATTGCAAATGAACGGCAGGCCGAACGAATTCGATTAACTCGATAAAATTATAAAGGTTCTAAAACTTTACGAAATAATGCTGGTCTCACAGACTTCAAAGGCGAATGTTACATCCGCATTCTATTTATCGAACCAATTTCCTTCTGCAAATGGGAATTTTAGTTTTTGTGCGACTTGCAGAAATGCAATTTCGACTAATAAACTTCCAAAATTATGTTTAGCTAATGGGTTAGATTTTCCAGTTTGCCCAGATTGCTGGAAAAATCTGACGCCAATAGAAGTACGTCCAATCATGCCAAGATTACAGTGATTAATTGATTGTCAAACATGTCTATGTCTATGCTAGCTACATCAGTAGTGTCGTTGTGTGTGTGCATCAATTTTTCCACGTTTTGTGATATTTGAATACATTGCAGTTCTTTTTGATAAGTGACTTCGCGAGTGCTTATTAGAGGTAACAACTTTAAAATGTCTTCCGAGCGTGGTGGTAGTGACCATTACTACTTCGCTATCCTAAGGGAAGAGCCTCCTCCAAAGCGAAGAAACCCTAACCTTAAAAACTCCCACGACTTCCCACCTCTCAAAAAATCCTTCAACCCTAACACCCCTGCCCTAAATTTCTAATTATAAAGAATAAAGAAGACAAACCACTTCAAACTTTCAATATATTTATTCTCCAAAAAGCCTTCGAGCCAATCACTACTGAGCAACCCCTTTCAATATCATTTACTGAAGACGGCAATATCCTTCTTTTAGCAAGGAACGGAACGCAATCAACCAAATTCATTAAAGCTACTAAGCTATCAAATCTATGTGATATAAGAGTGTCATTAGTGTGGTATAATAGTGTGAATACAATCAAGAGTGTTATATTTTCGAGCTGCCTGACCAGCTAAAGTGAGCAAGAAATAGTGGAAGGCCTCAAACAACAGAATGTAAAAAAATTACTAAAATCAAAGATGGAAAAATTATAAATACACCACTTCACATAATTTCCTTCAATTCATATGAATTGCCGAAAGAGGTAAACGTGGGCTGGATGAAAGTGAAGGTAGAACCCTACATTCCATCTCCCTTGCAATGCAAAAATTGTTATGTTATAGGCCACACGGCTAAACACTGCACAGCTGAGACTAAATGCAATGTTTGTTCAACCGCTATCCATAACCCCTCGCCCTGCTTTAAAGTAGAATGTATAAATTGTAAAAAGCAACATAGGTCAGAAAACAGAATGTGTCCATCTTTCCAAAAACGTAAAGAAATTTTAACACATAAAACAATTCATAAAACCTCCTGTCGTGAAGCAACTCAAGTAGTTAACATAAGCAACAAAACATATGGTTCACCCAAAGAAGAATTAAAAGAAGCAGTCCAAAAAATAAAAAAAACGAACCAACGAACAAAAAAAATACAACTAAAAACAATAATAATCTACTAACTCCCCTCACCAGTTAATCAACCAAAAACCTATACCAACAAACCTCTACCGATCCAAAACAATTCTCACGTAAAAGGAAGCCCTACAACAAACTAAATACCTTCGAACCCTAACTATCCCTCACTTCCCAATGCGCAAGCATTAATTACACTGGACCACGAATTTCAACTTTTACCAGAAACGCCGTTATGAAATTCGTATGTAAAATCACCTTCTAATTTCGAAAATTGAGTTCATTTTTGATTCTATGGTACCGTTTTTGAGATATTTGCAATTTACCGTTATTCGAAAAAAACCAAAAAGATGGCTCCCTTTAATTACGTATATCTCACGAACGGGTCAAGCAATTGCAAAAAAGAAATCAGAAAGTCGATAAAATTTGCTATAAATACATGATACATTGTTTTTTGCTCAACCAGATAGTTTTTGAGATATTGGCTTATCATTTTAGATTTTTGTTTTTTTTTATGAAAAAATATGAAAAAAATTACTCTTTGCGAGGGCAGCATTCCAAAACCACAACTTTTTTTCCAGATATTTTTTCTTTACGTAAAGCTCTGTTTAATTAGAAAAAAGATAAGCTATTATCGAAGAAAATCGATGCAAAACTACGTAAGATATAAACGATCAAATAAAAATGCCCAGGTTGCGCAACTTCAATGTATGTATACATACATACTATATAAAGTGCAAATGGGATATCATCCGGATAAACGAATAACACCTTAACAATAATAATACTTTTTCTTTAAATAAATCAAATAGTACTTTTAAGACTCGAATTGTTTTATAGTAGGTAGAGTGGTTGCATCGAAAGGAAGAGTGGTTGGGTTCGAAACCTGCTGTAGGCATGTAGTTATAAACATGTATTTCCGTCACTTATGGGTAAGTATGCAGGTAGATTTTCAAAATTATAAGACACAGAAAATTTTTAAAGCCTACATCTAAAGCAGGTAGTATTTTCTTTTCCCGGCTTCGTATAAAAAGGAACTTTTCTGTCTAGGTAAGACTTGCTTTTTTCAATTTTATTCTTGTTCCGAGTATAAATATGATTTAATGCGCCTTGAAACTTCATAACATCTGCAAGGCTCGCCGGAGATAGTTCAGTTCATAAGTCAAATTTCAAAACCGTGATTTATTAAAAAAAAATAAAATGAGTAAAAGGACGCGAGAATGTGAGTGTAATAACGATCCAGATATGTTCTGTTTCATGTGTGGCCAATATACTATCATAATGCGACGACGAGTGTTTTCAGATCATATCAAAACTTTATACTCCAAGTATTTTGGCATTGAGCCCAAAAATGCTGAAAAACCATGGACACCGAACACTTTGTGTACATCGTGTCGAGTAGAATTGATTCAGTCGGAATCAGGACAACAAATAAAATTTGAGACACCAATGATATGGAGGGAACCTACTTGCCATTCAATAGAGTGTTATATTTGTCAAACGAAAGTACTTGGCGTTGGAAGATCAAGAAGAGTAACCTATGCTAGCGTACCTACTGTGACATTACCAGTACTACATTCAACGGCAGTTGCGGATCCAGTTCCATTGTCAACAGTAATATCTGAGTGCGGGGAATCAAGTTGTACTGAATTTCGCATGGGAAACGAGAGAAACGTTCTGTTACAAGCACAACTTAATGATTGGATAAGAGATTTGGAACTATCCAAGGAAAAGGCCGAGATCCACACTTCTCGTATGCAACAATTTAAATTTGTGTCATCCGATGTAAAGGTGATATATTGTATAACTCGTCACGAACCATTTTCCAAACACTATACCAAGAACGACAGTATATGCTACTGCAACGACATTCCTGGTTTATTCAAAGAGTTTGGTCAAACATATGATTCAAAAGAGTGGCGATTGTTCATAGACAGCAATAAACTGAGTTTGAAGGCTGTGTTATTGCATATTGGTAACAAAAAGCCTTCTATCCCGATCGCACATGCAGTAAATACAAAGGAAACCTACGAGGAAATGCAAAAAATACTCAAATTTATCAAATATGAAGAGCATGATTGGAAAATATGTTCTGATTTCAAAGTCGTTGCAATGCTATGCGGTCTACAAAGTGGCTACACCAAGCACTGCTGCTTCCTGTGCAAGTGGGATAGCCGAGCTCGTAAGGACCACTACGTCAGAAAGGATTGGCCGGAAAGAGTCGAGTTTACCGTTGGTGTGGATAACATCAAATACACCCCTCTTGTCAAGAAAGAGAAAATCATACTTCCACCCTTAAAAACTTTGTTAAGGCTTTGGACAAAGAAGGCGAAGCATTCGAATATTTGAAAACAATTTTTCCAGATATTTCTCAAGCCAAGATAAAGGAAGGTATTTTTGTTGGACCACAAATAAAAAAGTTGATCAACAATAATCAATTCAAAGGACTACTCTCATCAGTTGAGGCAGCAGCGTGGGAATCCTTTGAAAAGGTCGTTGCTTCTTTTCTCGGTAGACACAAAAGCCCTAACTACGAGCAGATAGTGAACGACTTAATCAATAATTATGCGAAAATGGGTAAATATTAAAGGCTTCTTAAAATTAATTTCCCAAAATTTTATAACTCGTTTACCTAACTAATATTTTCTTTCCAGGCGTAAATATGTCTTTAAAAATTCACTTTCTCCACTCACATTTGAGCTTTTTTCGGCAAATCTTGGCGACGAAAGTGACGAACATGGCGAAAAGTTTCATCAGCAAATGAAATTAATTGAGAATCGATATCAAGGATTCTGGGACGTCGCAATGATGGGTGACTACTGCTGGTTTCTCATAAGAGAAACCGATCATAAACTGAATAAGCGTCAAAGTAGAACACATAATTATTTCGAATTAAGATAAAGATTGTTAGAATATAGTATAAACATAAATAAATTTAAAAAAAAGTTAAAAATATGGGTAATTTCATTCATAAATTTAACTTTTAACTCAATAGAAACAGAGCATAGCTAGATATTTCACTCTTCTTTATACCATACATACGTTTTGAGGTATACGTTGAAATTGCGCAACCTGGGTATTTTTATTTGATCGTTTATACCTTACGTAGTTTTGCATTGATTTTCTTCGGTGATAGCTTGTCTTTTTTCTAATTAAACAGAGCTTTACGTAAAGAAAAAATATCTGGAAAAAAAGTTGTGGTTTTGGAATGCTGCTCTCGCAAAGAGTAATTTTTTTCATATTTTTTCATAAAAAAAAACAAAAATCTAAAATGATAAGCTAATATCTCGAAAACTATCTGGTTGAGCAAAAAACAATGTATCATGCATTTATAGCAAATTTTATTGTCTTTCTGATTCTGTAAACTTTTTGCTTGACCCGTTCGTGAGATATACGTAATTAAAGGGAGCCATCTTTTTGGTTTTTTCGAATAACGGTAAATTGCAAATATCTCAAAAACGGTACCATAGAATCAAAAATCAACTCGATTTTCGAAATCAGGGGGTGGTTTTACATACGAATTTAATAACGGCGTCTCTGGTAAATTTTGGCCTTCGACCAGGTTATCAAATGATGTACAACTCTAACACACCACACTGCTCTAATATTCTCCCCTCTTTACCAACTCTCCACCACAGCTCTGCCGCACCTCCCGACATGGAAACTAAAAAGCTCTTACTACTGAAGACACAGGTTTTCGATAGCGGAGCTTTTAAGTGCCCTTTGTTTTTTCATTAATTATGGTACTTAACATTCTACAATGGAATGTTAACAGTTACCTTAGCAACTATAATGAGCTCTGTATAATACTAAAAGCGAAAACTTACCACATAATCGCTCTTCAAGAAACGCATCTTACAGCTGACCCACCACTTTATAACATTCCAAAAAACTACTCTCTATACACTAACAATGACATACAAGAAAACTCAGTTGCAAAGAGGGGGGTAGCCTTTCTAGTTCACAACTCAATTGAACATTCTAACATAAACGCACCACAAACATTTTATCAATAGCTATTAACACCAAATCTCTTTGTCAAATGTCTTTCGCTTTAATCAACCTCTACATATCGCCTAAAGACAATATTACACAACACGACCTCCAAAAATTAACCACTGTTCGCAATGAACCCATCTTACTTCTTGGTGATTTCAACTCTTGGAGCCCACTTTGGAGCTCACCCGACTTTAACGCAAGAGGCCGAATAGTTACCAATTTTTTGCAAAATAATAACTTTATAGTCCTAAACGATGGCTGACCAACCCACACATCTACTCGTGGTACACTCTCGCACATTGACGTTAGCATATGCAGCCCTCCGCTAAACATGTTAACTACTTGGAAAATAGCTGAACACCTGCAAGGAAGCGATCACAATCCTATCTAACTTCAACTTTTTTATTCTGAAACGCCACGTAATACAAACCTCAAACTTAGATACAAATTAGATTCAGCTGAAACAATTTTCATAATTTAACACTGAGTGCTGATAATATCAACCACTTTGCGGCGATCCTTCTCAGAAAAATTAAGCAAAGTGCTAATACGGCCATTCCAACATTAAAACCATTTACGCACGATCGGGTAACCTATTGGTGGTCTGAAAACTTATCCTCACTCAGATGCAATAAAGTTAACCTCTAGAAAACTGCTAAACAAAATGCATCAAAAGAGAACATTATTGCTTATAAAAAAGCAAACGCCAGATTTAAAAGGGTAGTAAAACTTGCTAAAAGATCAGCGTTAACTTTTCCGTGGAAATAAACAATAAAACTTGTTCCAAAGTCCTCTAGAACAAAGTAAAAAAGATACATGGCCACTTCTCGCCAAATAAAATACACGTAATACAAACATCACATAAGTCCGTTGTTTACAGCTCCGCAGATATAGCTAATATGCTTGCCAAAACATGGTCAGAATACTGCAAGTACAACAATTTCTCTTCAGACTTCATAAATAAAATAAACTGCATTTTCTGAACTCAATCGACATAAGCTACCAGCTAGACAAAAAAAACTGAGCAAATAGAACTACCGTTTTCTTACCTTGAGCTTCTCTCAAGCCTTTCAACCCTCAGAGGTAAAACACCCGCTGTAGACAATGTACCATATCCGTTGTTATCCAACCTACCAACAATAGGAAAACATAAATTATGTGAGCTTTGCAACTTAATATTTAGCACTGGCACAATACCACAATATTGGAAAACCAGCTTGATGATACCAATTCCGAAGACAAATAATCCGGCCAGACAGGCCAGAGGGATACCGTCCTACATCACTCATTTCGTGTTTGTCCAAGGTTTTGGGAAAAAAGGTCGCTCGAAGATTGATCTGGTTTTTGCAAACAAACCGATTGGTCTCAAACTACCAAACCGCCTATAAGCCGAATTGTGGCACTATTGACGCCCTCCTTACACTGGACGAACATATCGTAAACACACTTTCCTGTAAAGGACATATTTCTCTTCTATCGTTAGATATGGAAAAGGCTTTTGACAGGGTGGGATTGCACACCATATTAGAACAGCTAATATATTGGAAAGTAGGTCCTAAGATTATTAATTAAATAAAAAACTACCTTACAAACAGGAAAATGCATATAAAAGTAAGTGGAGTAATATCAGGACAATGGGCTGTCGATAATGGCATTCCGCAAGGTTCACCCCTTTCGGTTGCTCTTTTTCTTATAGCATATGATCGTCTTAGCTGCATCATACGAGAGCAGAAATATTTCAAACACATTTTCTATGCCGACGACCGTTGTATTTTTTCTAAAGTCAAAAATATTAACAACTATAAATCAACTTAATAATCTAATGTAAATTTTAAAATTGTTCTTAATTCACTGAGCTCCGTTAGAAGACTAAACTTAAAAGCTAACAGCAACTTAAATCTAGCCCTAACGTCCCTAAATGCTTAAGCAATCATGAATTAGAAAGTAGCTCTAACACACTTATCAAAATCGTCAAAGCAACAATTCTATCGAAGATAGACTATGGCTTCCCAATATATGGCTTAACTTCAAAAAGAAATCTAGCAAAAATAGCGTCGATTTACCACTCTGCCGCCCGATTATCAATCGGAGCCTTTCGAACAACACCTGTTCCAAATATTTTAGTTGAAAGTGGATTACCTCAACTAAATCAGAGGTTAAAGTATATGACCAGTAGCATGCTCCCAAAATTAGTACATTCAGATGGGTCGCCAATAAACACCCTGCGAAAAACCCGACTCAAAAGAATACGAGCAATGAGAAAAAAGTCCTCTCTTCAAAATGTACTAGATTTAGCAAAAGAAATGAACTATTCTATCAACACTTTTTCAAAGTTACGCCTGCGTACAACCCCATGGGCTCTCCAAAACAGCTCTATTATAACTAATCTGTGCAAATACAAAAAGGAAGAAACTGCACCAACCATTTATATACAAGAATTTTTAAGAATATGCAACGCGCACTGTGGATGGAAAACCTTATACACGGATGGCTCAAAATGCGGAGACATAACCGCTTTTAGTGTCGTAGACGAAAAATCGACTATTATGGCTGCCATAATTCCCTCCTATTTTTACTGCGAAAGCTACCGCTATACTTAAATTTGTCAAATAGCCGTAAAAAGCAGACATAAGTAGCTTATCTGCGTGACTCTCTATCGTCGCTTTCAGCTACCTTGAATGTTTACTACCCGGACTCCACAGTATGTCAAATAAGAGATATCCTGATTTCTAAGACAGGAAAAATTAAGCTTCTATGGGTACCTAGCCATGTAGGTATACATGGCAATATGTTAGCCGATACTACAGCTAAACTGGCCACCAAATCTCCTCTGAAACTCATTACAACAACAAGCAAAAAAGACCTAATACACTTTGTTTCACAATACTGCCAAGAATCAGAAAATCAACAATGGTCGTAATATAATCATTTTTACAAAACAATTAACCCGTCACGCCAGCCAGTAATTCTTCCATCCACATTACCAAGAAAGTACTGCATAATTTACACTCGCCTCCGCCTTGGTAACACCAGAATTACGCACAAACACTATCTCCACCAAACTCCACCACCCACATGTACACACTGTAATAATGACTACTTTACCATTTCCCTCATAATTGAGGGATGCCCAGCACAAGAAAAAACACGTCAAGAAACCAGTCGTCGTAGTATAGTTGAATCGCTGAAAAATGTAGCATATTCAAATATAAAAGACGTAATTAGATTTGTATCGAGACTGAATATATATTTTGAAGTTTGATAGCTTTTACTCATAAGTAGATATTTACCTAGCATAAATGTATGTATAGTAAGCAATTAACTTAGTAAATTTGTAAACAGGAAGCTGATGGCCTCAGTTGCTCGAGCTTAACCCATACTGTTAAGGCTTTACCGTATTATCCTTTTAACAATAAATATTATTATTATTATTCATGCCAAGATTACCATTCATGACAATTCGTCCATTAGGCTACCAGGGTCAGAGTTTACTGAAAGGTGCAGTTATCAGCATCCCTATTTCTGTGAATGACATTGTAACGTCCCTTCCTCGATCGTTTGATCAAACACATGTCATTCAAATTCACCTAAGAAGACGTATGGAATATAATCATGATTATATGACTGATACCACACGGCCAGCAAAGATTATGGAAGCAATGCAGCTTTAAGCAAAACTATTTGTATCGTGAGCATAATATTAGTGTTAATGAAATCTGGATTGAAAGTGTTAACAATCAAATATGAGTTTATTTAATTGCATCAATGGAAGATATACCACTAGTTGCCAATATGTATGAAGAACAAGTTATTTCTCATAATAGCTCTTCAACTACTCAATTACCTTTCGAACATGATGTTGATGATATAAATGTTGGTGGTCAAGAAACTCTTCCTGATTACATATGTACATGTAGAATGGCATCCCTATACAGTCGTTGCGAGGTGACATCCCTATGCCGTAGAGGATGTGAGAAGACGAATAAGCAGTTCAGTAGTCAGTCGTCGAGTTTCAGCCGAATAAGCCGAGAATCAGCCGAATAAGCAGTTTCAGCCGTGTGTTATTTAAAACTGTGAATCTTTTATTTCATGTAACTAGACTTTACATATATCTTGCATTAACTCAATCACTATTTGTTTTGTGAACTACTATAACTTTAATTATATCATTGAACTATAATAAATTCTTTGATTTACATGGGCGGCTCAACCATTGCGTGAGCTAGTGTAAGAAAAGTGGATAAAGTAAATCCAGTTGAAACATGTTACGTTCTAATAAAAAGGGACGAAAACAGAATTTGCAATCCAACGAGTGCGTGAAAAGCGAGGAAGAGAATTCCGAGAACATGTCGAACGGCACATTTAAAATTCAACGTCGCGAAATGGGCGAAAGCGAAAACAAAACGAACGTGCAAAGCAGCAGCAACGCAGTCCCGATTACGCCGAATGCAGTAGAAGCAGCTCCCAGCGCAAGCAGAGCAGTAAACAACGACCGTGAAGAGCGAATCAACAGCTTCGAAGCATCCGAAGATGATACATACGTACGCACCAACGAATCGACGGAGTTAATGATAAAAGTACTGGCCGAAAAGTTGGCACTAGATAATAAAAACATAAATAGAAATAGTATCACTGTGGAGAATTTTTCCAAAGTTGTGCCTGATTTTGATGGTGTTTCGATTCCAGTGAATCAATGGCTAAGTAATTTGAAGAGAACGTAGACGCATACGAACTGAGTGGCAGGCAAAAATATGTTAATGCTCGTAATAAGATGGTAGGTACGGCAAAACTGTTTTTGGAGACCACCACTGTGCATGATTACGAATCGTTGTGCGCAGTGCTATCAAAAGATTTGAGAAGAGGTTGAGCAGCGCTGAAGTACATAAGCAGTTGCGCAGTCGCCGAAAGCGTACAACGGGGAAATTTCATGATTATGTGCTTCAAATGCGAAAAATAGCTGCGCTTGGTGACATTGAAGACGAGGCAGTTATTACCTACATATGTACATAGTCGACGGCATAGATGAACGAGATGATTTAAAATTTCCGTTATATAGCACACTTACATTCAAAGAGCTGAGGAAGAGGTGCGAATTGCTGGAAACGTTGACAAACGCGGGGCATACAAACAAACGCTATCCAAATATGCAGACACATACACAAGAACAAACTAAGCAAAACACAAGGGTGGAACGTAAACAGCTGCACTGCTATAATTGCGGGTCCAGCCAGCATAAAATAGCAGAATGCGAAGAGGAAACTAAATGCTTTAAATGCAACGGCGCAGGGCTATGGCTAAACAATGTACAAATAAAAAGCCAGTTGTCAATATTATTAAAAACGAAAAGCGCAGCAAAAACTTACAAAATAATAAAGTTAGCGTATGTTGCTTGGTAGATTCTGGTGCGGATGTTTCCTTGATACGCAGGTCAAAATACGCAGAAGTTTTAAGCGATCAACAGTTACGTAGGTGTAGTTTGAAGCTTTTTGGTTTTGGCAATGTAGCTACATCGGTGCTTGGGGAAATTGTAGCGCAAGTTGAAGTTGATGGATTGAATACGGATCATACTTTTTTGGTCGTTGCGAATGATAAACTTAACGTTGACGCAATTATTGGTTATAATTTTTTACAAAAGTTTATAGTTACCATGAACGCTGGCAGCTATAAGTTTTCACAAGGAGACAGTAATGTAGCTGATTATAAAGCTGTGCACAATATTTTAAACGTTGTATGCAATGAAGTCGAAGTAAATGTAGAGCCAAATGACAAAGCAGCTGTAATGAACATGATTAAAAATTATAAGCCGGTGAATAATACAACAGGTTCACCCATAAAGTTGAATATTATCCCTAACGAAAACACAATTTGTTTTCGTGAAAGCCCCAGTCGAGCAGCTGAACGAGAATTTATACGGAAACAAGTAGATGAATGGCTACAGCAGGGAGTCGTTAGAAAGTAATGCTCCGATGTCGCAAGCAAGGTGGTGTTAGCCAAAAAGAAAGACGGTAGTTACAGGCTGTGTATAGATTTTCGCAAGCTGAATTCTCTTGCTCTGAAAGATTGATTAACAGTACCAGTAGTAGATGAGGTGCTAGAAAAAATGCAAAGCGCCAATTATTTTTCAACGATGGACCTGAAAAACGGTTTCTTTCACGTTGAGGTTGAAGAACAAAGCCGAGAGTATACAGCGTTTGAGGTGCAAAATGGCCGCTTCTGGCCAAGTCAAGAGAAAGTAAAGACTGTGAAGAAGTTTCCTTTGCCAAAAAACTTGAGGGATGTTCAAGCATTTCTCGGATTGACGGGTTATTTTCGGAATTTCGTACATAATTATGCGATAAAAGCCAGACCGTTGACATCGTTACTAAGAAAAGACACCGAATTTAAGATCGGCAGCGAACAAATTCTGGCATGCGAAAAGTTGAAAGCCGCACTGGTAGATGAACCGGTACCTAAAATTTTTAAACAAAATGCTAAGACTCAGTGTCATGTTGATGCATCCAAGTATGGATTTGGTGCAACGCTATTACAACAGCATAACGGCAGATGGCATCCTGTGTTCTATTGGAGCAAAAAGACGACGCCACAAGAAGAGCGATTACACAGTTACTTTCTAGAAGTAAAGGCAGCATATCTAGCTACAAAAAAGCTGCGTCATTATTTAATGGGAATTCAGTTCGGCTTGGTAACTGACTGTGCAGCTTTTAAGTGCACAACAAAGAAGAAAGATGTTCCGCGCGAGGTTGTACAATGGATAATGCATCTCCAGGACTTCAACTACAAAATAGAGCATCGTACAGGTAGCAGGATGAAGCATGTTGATAGTTTGAGTCGCTTTCCTGTTATGATTGTTACCTCAGAAGTACATGCACAAATACGTCAAGCACAGCAGAAAGATGAGCATTTAACAGCGGTTGCAGAAATTCTTAAGCAACACGAGTATAATAACTATAAATTAAAAAACCAGGTGATGTTTAAGCAAGTCGATGGACAGGATTTTCTGGCAGTGCCAAAATCAATGGAGAAAGAAATAATTGCAAAAGCTCATAGTTTTGGGCACATGGGCACGCAGAAAGTTATGCATATGATTTGCCAAGAGTACTACATACCACATTTGGAGAAGAAAGTGAGTCAATACATCGCGAACTGTATAGAATGTATCACACGTAATAGAAAGTTGGGTAAGCAAGAGACCTTTTTGCACTGCATCGACAAGGGCGATGTACCTCTTACTACACTTCACGTCGATCATTTGGGTACGCTGGACCCAACCGCAAAGAACTTTAAATACATATTGGTATTGGTAGATGGGTTTTCTAAGTATACGTGGATTTATCCCACTAAGTCGACAGATGAGCAAGAGGTCGTTAGGCATATGGAGTCGTGTGTGGCAATCCATTACGTATTATAAGTGACAAGGGTACCGCTTTTGCGTCGAAGTTGTTCAAGAACTTCTGTTCAAGCCGCAAAATCGAGCATGTAGAAACAACAGCCGAAGTACCGAGGGGCAACGGGCAGGTGGAAAGAGCGAACAGGGTCATACTTCCGGTTCTGTCAAAGATGTCTGCTGCCGAACCCTCTAAATGGTATAGGTACACATCCGAGGTCCAGAGGGCGATAAATGCACACGTACATTCGTCTACGAAATTTAGTCCATTCGAAGTCATGTTCGGAGTACAAATGCGTAGTGAGTATAATTTCGAGCTAATTAAAATGTTACAAGAAGAGCTGGTGTTACGTCTGCAAGAGGAGCGTAACAACATAAGGCAAGAAGCCAGGCGTCAAATTCGAAAGGCGCCAGATAACTACAAACAGCGATTCGACAAGAAGCGTAAAGGGCATCAGGGAAACAAAAGGTATGACTTAGTTGCTATAAAGGTCACGCAGTTCATCACAGGGCAAAAGCTAGCAAAAAAGTACATCGGTCCTTACGAGATAGTCAAAATAAAGCATAACGGCAGGTATGACGTCAAAAAAGCAGCAGACTTTAAGGGACCCAACCAAACATCAACTAGTGCTGATAACATAAAGCTTTGGTGTTGTGCAAAAGAGAGTGAAGATGATAACGATATTGCAGAAGAGTCATCTGAGGCATATGACGAACAGGATGGCCGAGTGTAGAATGGCATCCCTATACAAGCTAACGCAACACCTTGCGCTGCTAACATACAGACGGATAATCCAACACCCCACACGCGCAACCCAAAATTGGCTCGCTCAACAGACCAGCGACTGGCTTTCCCGTGGGAAATGCCAGTTCAGCAAAACCTGCACGTCACCGAGACACGGGCTTAGAAGTAAGAATAGAAGTAAGAAATGGTTCCCCCCAAGAATACAGAAAACAAAAATTCAGAAACACATTTTTTCAGAAAACATTAGTCAGAACCCTTTTTTCAGAAAGCCAAAATTCAGAAGTCAAAACTCAGAAGTCAAAATTCAGAAGTCAAAATTCAGACGTAAAAATTCAGAAATCAAAAATTCAGAAGTCAAAATTCAGAAGTAAAAATTCCGAAATAAAAAATCAGAATTTTTACTTCCACATTCTTCTTTTTAAGCCGTCTGATAGCTTTCTAAAAACGCATTGTTCATATTTAGTAGTATAAGTTACTAACTCCTCATTTCAATCCATTGTTGATCACTGACTTCTGAATTTTTTATTCTGATTTTTTGTTTCTGAAAAGTGATTTCTGAATTTTTCATTCTGATTTGTTGTTTCTGAAAAAAGTTTTCTGAATTTTTCATTCTGACTTTTTGTTTCAGAAAAGTTTTTTCTGACTTTTTCATTCTGACTTTTTGTTTCTGAAAAGTGTTTTCTGAATAAATTTTTCTGAAAAACAGAATTTCTGAATTTTTTCTTTCTGAATTTATGGGGGGCACCGTAAGAAATATTGTAAAATTCAGTTTTAAGTTGGAAGTTAAAGAATAAAGACCGGTCTCTCAAGAAAAGAGGCAGCAATATTCGTGTACGGTACCCTCATCGGACAGAGACTGCTTTAGAAAAAAAATCAGCAAAGTCCTTACGCGTCTGGTCGGTTAGCAGAAGGAACGCTTTCATCGTTGGACAGGAGCGTGTGCGGAGTCAAGGATCCGTAGTAGTCACAGGACGCGCACAAAGAGGACACATCCGGACCCGTCACCAATCGGGATGACTATCTGTTTGCTACTTAAGTAAGTCATTAAGATATTTGTTAAGTCATTAATTAATAATTGTGCTAACATCAAAAAAAAAGGATTGAAAGTGTAAAAGCTTAAGTATTGAGATTTAAAAAATAATAATTGTGGAAAAATAAATTGCTTTTGATAAATAAATAAAGCATAAATAAGTGTTAAGATTTAAGTATTGAGAGAAAAATTTTGTGAAAAATTAAATTTCCTTTCGGGAATTAAGAAACATAGGAAAAAATTCAAAAGTTATAATACAAATAATTTTTGTGGAAAATAGTAAATTTGCCATAGATAGGAAAAAACAAAAGAAACAAAACTTTGTGAACAATTTAAAAGGACAAATAATTACAGATAATTTGAAATTTAAGGTTTTCAGTACAAAATAGACATAATGCCTGACGACATACCATCTATAATTAGTTCCTCGATACTTACTAATACTACTAGTATCACCACTCCCCGGTTAGAGGAGACCATACGAAATATAGTGACCACAATATTTCAAACTGAAGGACAGTAATTAGTAACAGTAATTAGTAACATAATAAATCCGAACCATGAATTCCTTAACTTAAGAGACGAACCGCTAGTTGCTCAGAGCAATACGGACTCAGACCGTGTCCCTGAAATAGCAAGGACAATCAGTGAATTTTCTGGAAACTCTAGCGAGTTCAGTTCTTGGCGGAAAAGCGTATAACGGCTTCTAGTATGGCCAATTCCAAAGGACGCCTAAATATTTCGGAATCCGAATGGCCATCAGGAATAAAATAGTTGGCCACGCAGACGAAGTGTTAGAATCATATAATGTCCCCTTAAATTGGAGTGATATTCCGTCATGCATAACGTGGCATTATGCCGACAAGCGAGATCTGAAAACTCTTGAGTATCAATTATGCAGTCTGCTTCAAGGCCGATTGCAAGTTCGACAATTTTATCAGACAGTATACTCCCACCTTTCCTTTATACTAAATAAGATATCTTGTATGGAGGAAAGCCCAGATTCGCTTAGACTCCTCCCCAGATGTACAGAGGAAGGGCTCGAGATGCATTTATCAACGGACTTAACGGCGATCTACCGAGACTTTTAGCGGTAAGGGAACCAAAGGACCTTCCACATGCCCTCCACTTGGGTGAGATCCTAGAAAATCAAATAAATTATTCACCCCACAATAGAATAAATTCACGTATTCCACCAACTTCCCAGCGACAGAATTTTCAGAAAAACGCGCCCTTGAACGCGCGTCCCTCATATTGTTACCATCAATCATATCATCCTCCACAGGTTCAACCTCCACCAAGGACTGATTTCAGGATCCAACAAGGAGCGCAATATGTTCCACTTCTTTGGAATAGGCAACCTGTTCAGACCACTCCTCAATCCATTCAGCCTCCTTGGCAAGCACGCCCTGCCCAACCTTAACCTCAACCCTACGTTAACCGTGCACCTACACGCCCATTTGCGCCTAAGCCATTACCCAAACCAGAACCTATGGACGTCGACCAGTCCATGCAAACAAAGGCAATTAATTATATGAACCCCCCCAGGACCAAGCAGACCAGCAGAAAAAAGGGCATCGAATTTTTCGCATCAAATACCTCACAAACATCAAAGGAATTTTCATATTAGTACCGCGACCGAACAACAAGACCATGATCAAGATCAGCCACCAATAATGGACGAATACCAGATAGCGTACAACGACAACGAACAGTCGTACCCAGAATATGATCAACCACTTTCACACTTCACAGACATACATTTTTTAGAATGACAAGTTCTTCGCTTCCATACATCGAATGTAAGTCAAAGAACGGAAACATCCTTAAAATACTGATAACGAGCAACCATTCTTTGCAAACTCAATAGCCGGGCAAGTGAAAATCACGCACCACACTCTGGTTAATATTTTCCAAAAAACGGATACGAATTTAAAATTTTTCCTTTTACCCACGTAAAAATCTTTCGACGGCATCCTTGGCAACGGCAGCCTTAAAGACATGTCCACTATAATAAACATACACGACAACACCCTCATAGTTGGCAATGACGTGAAAGTCAAACTACAACAAAAAAATTCACCAGACGTTAACAAAATTGACATCAGGACAGAGCACATGATCCAGATCCAAAAGCAGAATATAAACCTCTTGACGGAAAGGCACTACAACTTATTTTCAGAACCAAATGCGAAACTCACATATACTCGTACTACTACGGTAGTTGGCGAAATAAACACTACTTCCGACTCACCCGTCTACACCAACTATAACCCATATCCTTTGGCAATGCGAGAATTCGTAACCCAAGAAATCGAAACTCTATTACGAGATGGAATAATTCGACCCTCTCGATACGCTTACAACTCACCAGTTTGGGTAGTGCCCAAAAAACTGGACGCCACAGGATAAAAACAAATATAGACTGGTCATTGACTACAGAAAACTAAACGCAGTAACCAGAGCAGATAAATATCCTATATCCGAAATTAATGAAATCATCTCACAACTAGGAAATAGTCAATATTTCTCGGTTCTGGATCTGAAAAGTGGATTCCATCAGATTCCATTGAAGGGAGGAAGGAAGGTCTGACGTCGAGAAAACCGCTTTCTCAGTCAACAATGGGAAGTACGAGTTTACGAGACTCCCATTTGGCTTGAAAAACTCTCCAGCGATTTTTCAAAGGGCTCTTGACAATATCTTTAGGGACCATATGGGAAAAATTTGCTACGTTTATATCGATGATATAATTGTACTCGGTAAAGACGAACGCAGCCATCTGAGGAATCTAGAAACCATTTTCCAAACAGTCGAGACCTCTCAAATGAAAGTACTATTAGACAAATGAAAATTCTTCAAGGACGAATTTGAATTCCTAGGCTTTATAATAACACGCACTGGTATAATGATAAACGCTAAAGTTAGGGCAATCCAAGACTTCTCTTACCCAAGGAGTTTGAAGGATTTAAGGTCCTTCCTCAGACTCGCCGGCTACTACCGACGATTCATTTGTGACTATGCTAAATAGCACGACCACTGATCTCACTGTTTAGAGGAGAAGATGGACGAGTTTCGAAAACCGCTTCTGGTAAAAAATCAATCACATAGAATGACGAAGCCATGCAAGCTTTCCATCAAATTAAAAATTCCCTTATTTCTGAAGTAGTCATATTAGCATATCCAGATTCCAAAAAAGAATTCCAACTTACTACAGATGCATAAAATTACGCTTTAGGTGCAGTCCTAGAACAATCAGGCAAACCAATCACATATGTACATATCGAGATCATTAACGAAGACGGAGGAAAACTACGCCGCCAATGAAAAAGAAATGCTGGCGATAGTTTGGGCATTAAATACGCTCAGGAATTGTCTGTACGGTACGGCCAAGGTAATAATTTACACAGACCATCAACCACTTACCTTCGCCCTAAGTAAAAAAAAACCATAATGCGAAGATGAAAAGGTGGAAATGCAGGCTGGAAGAATACAATTACGAACTTTACTATAAACGTCGTCGCTTTCGCCATTTCTCGCCCACCAAAATCAAAAACAAATGTCCTTACCACAACTTGCCATAGTGACGAAAGCTCTCCACATAGCCTCATACCTTCTACAGAAGCCCCAATACACGTATTTAAGAACAAAATATTTCTGCTACTTGGCGACGAAAATAGTTATACCTTTGAACTGACATTCCCCATTACCACAGACACAATATTATTAGGACAGAATACTCGA
This sequence comes from Anomoia purmunda, assembly GCA_951828415.1. NCBI lineage: Eukaryota > Metazoa > Arthropoda > Insecta > Diptera > Tephritidae > Anomoia > Anomoia purmunda. Next base: position 51,807,392 of record OX639998.1, on the reverse strand, counting down.
CCCAGGACATAATTGACATTTTTAAGCAACGGTTAGATCCAGCCCTAATTAATGGACTGTACACGACAGAAACCATTATGGGAAGAATTCAAGGAATTTATCTGCTACATTTCAGAAATATGAAAACCCGCTTCACACAAACCCTTGTACAGGATATTACAAGAGAAATCGAACAAGAAGAAATAATACTGAAAGAGCATCAACGTGCTCACAGAAATAGCCGCGAAAATAAAACCCAAATTCTGAAAAAATATTACTTCCCCAGCATGTTTGCCAAAATAGAGAAAAAAGTCAAACAATGTTCAACTTGTCTTCAGCAAAAATATGAAAGACACCCTCCAAAACCAAAAATCCAAGCCACCCCAATTCCACAAATCCCGGAGAAATTATTCATGTCGACATCTACTCAACAGAGAAAAGATTTATTCTAACTTCCGTCGATAACTGCTCTAAGTACGCCCAGGTAAAAATAATTCACTCGAGAGCAGTAGAACATATTAAAGACCCAATACGTGAACTTATGATTGCATTCGGAATCCCTAAATTAATTGTAATTGATAATGAGAAATCCCTGAACTCCGCCTCCATTTCAGCACTATTAAAATACCAAATGAATATTGAAGTATACGTTACACCACCTTACCCCAGTATAGCAAACGGGCAAGTGGAGAGATTCCACTCAACCCTTTCCGAAATAATGAGATGCTTACAATCTGACAATAATAGCTTTACTTTTGAAGAACTTCTTTTTAAATCAGTGCAGGAGTATAATTCAACAATACATTCAACCACCAAGAAAAAACCTATAGAAACATTTTTTGGTACTAGGATTAGTACAGACCCTCAAGAGCTAGAAAGAAATTGGCAACAGAATGTAGATTACCATGAGAAAAAGCAACAAAAGGACCTTGAATATCATAATAAGAAGAGAAAGGCAATAAAGGACTATTCTATAGGTGAAGAAATTTTCGTCAAAATTAACAAAAGGTTGGGTTCAAAACTATCGTCGAGGTTCAAAAAAGAAATAGTAGCAGAAAAAAACAGGACCGCAGTTAAAACGCGATAAGGCATAATTGTTCATAAAAGTAATATCAGAAGCTAATTGACGATTTCAGGACCTACCTGGCATTAGGAAACAAAAAAAGAAAGATCTATAAAACCGAAAACATAAAAAGAGAGATAAAGTAATATAAGAAAACACACACACAAAAAACCTAACAAAAAATTCAACCAGTTTAACAAATTTGTTTGTTTTAGAGACAATTTTTAATTTATATATGAGTGTTTTCGAATAAGGATTTAAAATCGTTTAAAATTCCATAGGCGTTCGATTCATAGATGATAGATAAAATCGTTTAAAGTGCCAAAGGCGTTCGATTCATAGATGATAGATAAAATTGTTAAAAATGCCATAGGCGAACGATATAGATTTAAAAAAAAAGTTAGATTGATACATAATTATAATTTTAATATTTTTTTTTCAGTTTATTTGCCTATATGGCTTACGCCGAAACACAAATTCTTGACTACACGAACCCACAGCTTATAACATTGAGAGACGGAAATGCGAAAATACAGGAGGGAACCTTTAAAATAATTCATATAATAGACATGACGCAATATGATAAACTCACTAAAGAACTTGAAAGGACTATTGGACAAAACATTTCAACCAATCACCCACTGCATCCTTTCCTTACTCACGAATTAGCTCAGATTTGGTCACTCCTTTCAAAACTAAATCCTAAAATAAAAAAGAAACGTTCACTAGATTTTATTGGCACTGCATGGAAATGGATTGCCGGTAGCCCTCACCACCATGACCTTAAGATAATAAACGAAAACTTTAAAAACTTGTTAGAAAATAATGATAAGCAAATAGTAATAAATAAAAATTTTTAGATAGAAACAAAAGTAACGAGATACTTAAACATATTAAGGATAACGAAATTATGAAGTTAGAAATTGGCTTAAAAATTAAATATAAGCTACAATTGATAAAGGAAGAACTTATTAACACTGAATACGCCTTACACTGGGCAAAATCCAACATTATTAATTCATTCATATTGTCTAATTTAGAAATAAGGACAATCGAAAAAACAATTGGAAATGAAGAGGTTCCATACAATAATATCGAAGAAGAATTAGAGTTTACGGTTATAAAAATAGCCACAAATGGCACATCTAATATTTATATTTTAAGTTTACCCACTACCAATAAAGAAAATTGTGAAAAATTAAGACTCAAAGGTGTAAAGAAAGATAATAAAATTAATAAGATCGATTTTGAAAATGTAATAAAGTGTAAGAACAAAATTTACGGATTAAATGAATAATGCAAAACTTATAATCGAATAAAAATTTGTAATGAAAAGAATCTTATTGATATTAGTAACAGTAGTTGTATAAAAAGTCTTATTAATAGTAAACGCCCAAACTGTGTCCATGCTAGCGTTGACCACATCAATATGATAGAAGAATTACAACCCGGAACTTTATTCTTAAATGACTACAATGGCTCCATTACACTAGACGATCAAACACTTGAACATTACCAGCCGTCTTACAACAGAAAAACCCAAAAACACCCCTCGAACAGATTCTATCCTTGGAAATGATAAAGGACCTCCATATAAAGAATATAAAGAAGCTTGACATGATCAACAAAGTCAATAAAGTTGGTCTAACGACCTCTATAGCACTCATCACATTTTTGGCAATAACAGTTCTATTACTCGTTCTAAAAATCCCAGATAAGATGGGATCAAGAAAGGACAATGGAATAAATAGCAACACCATAACAGTAACCAGAACGCCAACGGGGACGTCGGCGCTTGAGGAGGGAGGAGCTAACGCAACACCTTGCGCTGCTAACATACAGACGGGTAATCCAACACCCCACACGCGCAGCCCAAAATTGGCTAGCGCAACATACCAACGACTGGCTTTCCCTTGGGAAATGCCAATTCAGCAAAACCAGCACGTCACCGAGACACGGGCTTAGAAGTAAAAATAAAAGTAGGAAGTATTGTAAAATTCAGTTTTAAGTTGGAAGTTAAAGAATAAAGCCCGGTCTCGTCCGGAAAACATTTTTTTAAAAACTATTCGCCATCGATTAGTTTAACTTACAGTCGTTGCGAGTTTACATCCCTATGCCGTAGAGGATGTGAGAAGACGAGTAAGCAGTTCAGTAGTCAGTCGTCGAGTTTCAGCCGAATAACCCGAGAATCAGCCGAATAAGCAGTTTCAGCCGTGTGTTATTTAAAACTGTGAATCTTTTATTTCATGTAACTAGACTTTACATATATCTTGCATTAACTCAATCACTATTTGTTTTGTGAACTTCTATAACTTTAATTATATCATTGAACTATAATAAACTATTTGATTTACATACATGTAGAAAACATAGACATTAACCGTGTAGTTCTTGCTTCGGACGAAGGTCAAAGGCCGCTTGATATGATTTTAGAGAATGATTCAGAAAAATTATCCTTTGATACAATTTTATACTGAACAAAAACGCACTTGTACAAAGAAATACAACAAAATCGTACGACCTGAAATCCGCAGCTTCGACAGCGGAGCATGTACTATACCTAAGTTATTCTACAACTACAAAAGGTTAGAACCAAATTTTTTAGTAATCTTATCGAAAACAAAATTTTAAAGATATTTTTTATGATGATGCAAATAATTGGTCAAATATGGAACGCTATGGTCTTATCAGTTCAGTTGCTGTGACTTGTGCTAGATATTTTGATTACCGCTACCGGCAAATGCTTAAGATTTTCAAAGAAAGCGGAGTCATCTTTGCTGAACATTTTGTCAAAAACTTTAATTGGAGAGTTGAATTCCCACAAAGAGGTTCCCCGTACGTGCATGAGGCGTTTTGGTATAATACTGTCCCTAAGATAGATCTTCAAGATCCTCCAACATTTCCAGGTGCTATCGAATTTATAGACAAATACATTTCTACAGATGGGTCTGTTAGGCATTTAGGAAATTTTTTGGGATATTGAAAGCATGCTCATAGTCGTTCTTGTACAAGAGAAATACGAGAGCAGCAAGTTTGTTGTTTTGGTATTCCGTACCAACCCATACCTTCCACACAAATTTTGTTGCCACTTGTGGAATACACCCAAAACATGGAAATGCATAGAGAAAATTATTCTAAAATTCAAAACCTTTTGAATTCGAATTTGACCTCTTCCGATATTTTTAATTTTAATGATTTGGAAAGATTTATTCTCTAGAATAAATATGGCTAAGATCGAGTTTAGCAAAGCTGACAGTTGTTCTGAAGAGGAAATTTGAAGATTGACTTATAAAGGCATACAACCCAGCTGTGTTAGAATTCCATAAAGCCAGTATGGATATTCAATTTATGATGAATGCACATGCTTGCTGTAATTGCTGTAATTAATTATGTGAATAAATCAAACAGAAGTATTTCTACGCTCTTAAATGAAGCCATTAACTTCTGATATGGCCGGAAACTATGTATACTGTTAAACAAAACCTCCAACATATAAGCCATAAAGTTATTGCTGGAACCGAAATATCTGCTCAAGAAGCAGTTTGTTGCAGTATCGTGCTTCATCTCTCGGAAGCAAGCAATGCAGGAATGTTTGTAAATACATCTCAACTTGCGAAGAGAGTTCGAATGGTCAAACTTAAAGCGCAATTTCAAAATCTTCCTTCAAATTCTGCTGAAATGTTTGTATATGGCATTTTAGAGCATTATTTCCAGAGCCCTACAGAATTAGAAACTGTTTGTTAAGCTGATTTTGCCTCAATATAAATATACATATTTTAAATCAATTAGGAGGCTGAAGATAATGATGATAACGAATAAGGAAGAGACGGGGTCCATTCTTTTGACATGGAAATGCCATTCCACTGAGGGATGGTAGTGGTTTCGTTAAGAAACGTACCAAACCATGTGTCATCAGATCTAGAAGGTTTAGCCCCGTTGTAGCCAGAAGTAATTACTTCAGGAAAATGGTAATGATTTACATCTATGGCGGGATGAAATTCGTGATATAATTCAAAATGATAACGAAGAAATGTGTGTAGCACATCACATTCCAATTTAGGTAAAAAGGAAGAAAATATGATGTAGTTAAACAACGGGTGCTGAAATTAGGGTTTTAGCGCTGTCCGAAATAAATTCTGATTTGAATTTGTTGGATCTAAATGAAGAAGGCCCACCTAACAATGATAGTGGCTCTGCTGGTAATGTTAGACTCATTAAACTCCACCTATAATTCCCGTGGAAGAATTGTTTTGATTCGGAAAGGGCCGTTTGATGTCTGCAATAAATCAGACTCTTACCCATCACTTAAATTCCGTGCCAGGATCTTATCCAAGTTCTTTAAAAGTTCTGCTTTGGGCCCCTATCGGAAAAGCAGCTTTTAGAATAGGCGGATTGACACTCCACTCAGTGTTTTCACTTCTTATAAATCAGTCAAATCGAGAGTTGCGGCCATTAGCAACGATATTGTAAACTCAATAAATTCTAAATTGATTGATTTTAAATTAATAATCACTGATGAAGTATCAATGGTAAGGGCTCGAATGTTTAACTCTATTGATGCTAGACCTAAACAAATCTTCAAAAATAATAATCCTTTTGGAGGTATTCCAATTATTGTTTTTGGTGTTTTAAAGCAACTGTCCCCAGTAGGAGACAGGTAGAGTCCCAGTACAAGCGATACTTATAGTACTTTAGTTGGTTCACCTTTGAGGGATTTATTTAAATATTTTGAATTAACTATAGTAATGAGGCAACGGGGGGGAACAGCCTTTTGCTATCGCTTTGATTGATACGGCATCCGGCACTTTAACGGGTGAGGACCCATCTGTAATCGAAAGCCGGATAGTTAGTTCAAATCAAGTACTCAAAGAAGCAATTTATTTATTTTGGTCCAACGAAGAGGCTAATAATTGTAACGCCTTCAATCTTAGCAAAATTCCAACTTCAACCATTCTGTCAACCGCCAGAGATTTAGTGAAGGGAATAAGTGTAGGTGTCCAAAGTTCAAATATTTAGAGTTAGGCTCTTTAATTCTGAGACACAGGGTCTGTCATTTATATTAACTTTAAAAACCTGTAATGAAATAAACGACACTTGAACTTTATACTGTCTGAACAACTGTCGCTTCGCGCGTTTCAATTTCGCCACCGTCGCCCAGCCGGAGCTACCATGTCGTAACAACTCGGCCTATCCTGCATCTCTAATCGACCTCGATTAGATCTCGTCTTCGCCTGAGCTGTCCAGGCCGTCGCTATCGTTGTCAGGAAGCGTTGAATCAAATAGCTTCAATTTATCGGATGAAAATACTGTAGAATATCCTCTTTTAGAACGTCTAGAACCAGGAAAATCTTTGATTATATAGCGGTCGTTACCAAGGACTTTAGCAACGAGAAAAGGTCCTTTGAAACGCGGTTCTAATTTACGTGGTTCGCCAGTACTGCTCACTTCGCTTTCAGCTAAGACAACGTCGCCCTCTTTGCACACCGTCGGTTAAGTGTGTTGGCGATCAAATCGTTGTTTTGCCTTTTCTCGTTGCGTTGTAATTCTTTCGGTCGCCCCTGGTCGGATACTATCGATGTCTGTAGAACGAAAGGTTTCATCGGATTGTAACGTAAGACTGACCTTGTTTCGTAGCGTATCACGTAGTTGGTAGTTAAATAACAATTCGTGAGGCGTTTTGCCTGTGGTGGCGATCACCATGGTGTTGAGGGACCACTGTACGTCTCGCAAATTCAGATCCCATCGTTTATCATTCGTTGTCGTTGTCCGTAGCATGGATATCAAGGTCCGGTTTACGCGTTCGGCATGGCCATTTGCCCTCGGAGTACGAACAGCGTTGAGTATGTGTGCGATGTCAATATCAGCGCAAAATGTTTTAAATGCGTGCGATGTAAAGGCGGTGCCTCTATCAGTGACCATTCGGCTGGGCGCGCCAAAGTAACTGAATACGTCATTGAGTACGTCGATTACATGCTTTGTCGCGGTGCTTTTGACAGCACGGATAATTGTGAATTTGGTGAAAGCATCCACGAGAACTAGGATATGCTCGTTTCGTAAACTGCTTCGTGGAAATGGACCTAGATGATCCAAATGGATCGTGGAAACTACATATTCTGCCTAATCCTTTCGATCGTTTTCTCTACCCCCAGATGACCTACCTTGTCATGACATTCGTGAAGTATTTTATAACGGACAGATTTTGGAACGACCCAAAGCTTTTTATTATTTTCTAATCGATAAAGTCGCCCATTGTCAAGGTGATAACCATCCATTTTGGTGACGCTTCGTTGATTCATCGTTTCAACAATCGCTTTTATCTTACTGTTTTGTAGTTGTAAACTAAATAGCCAATCGGCATTTTAAACGCCTATTCTGCGAACTCGTAAACTCGCTGGCTCTACTTCGTGCGCAGGCTCAACAGGAGACCTACTTAACGCATCTACGTGACTCATCAAGTTTCCCCTCCGATGTTCGAATTTAATATCGTAGTCTTGTATACGGAGCCACCACCTAGCAATGCGTGGAACCAATTCGCGCTTCGACATAACCGTTCGAATGGCGCTACAATCAGTGACAACTATGATTGGCTTTCTCTGAATATAATATTTCATTCTCTCCAAGGACTCAACTACAGCAAGGCATTCTAACTCATAGCTGTGATAACGTCGTTCTGCATCGGTAGTGAATCAACTGTAAAAGATTACGGGTTTCCAATTACTTTCCTCACGTTGGAGTAACACACCAGCCATGCCAACGGAACTAGCATCTGTATATAGTTGATGCTCAGCGTCTAGGCGGAAGGCAGCTATAACGGGCTGCGAAGTTAAGGCTAGTTTTAACTTTTTCAAGGATTCGTTTTGTTCGTGCCCCCAAACAAATGGCTGATCTTTGCGCAAAAGTTGCCTTAACGGTTCTGACAATATGGCATAGCGAGGAACAAATTTCCTAAAATATCCACTAAGTCCCAAATATCTTCGAACTTCGGTGATGTTTGTTGGTAGCTTAAAATCACGAATCGCAAGACTTTTTAGTTTGCCGGGGGTGATGCCCTCAGGTATTATTTGGTGACCCAAGAATTCGATGGTCTCACGTAAGGAAACACACTTACCGGTATTGAGTGTTAATGACAACTCACGTAAGGCTGTGATAACGCGCCTCAATTTATGCATAATTTCGTCGTATCTGTTACCAGCAACTTAAATATCATCCATATAATGGACCATGTCGCCCGGTTCAGTTTTATCTTTAATTTTCGACATTAATCTCTGGAAAACCGCGGGTGCGTTTTTCAGCCAGAAAGGCATACGCTTAAACTCGTATAGTCCTTCCGTTGTCACGAACGCGGTATATTTCCGACACTCATTCGCAATCGGGACCTGATAGTAACCGCTATTTAAATCTAGCGCACAGAATATTTTTTTTTTACTTTTTCGCGCCGTGTAAAGTTTCTTCAATATTCGGCATTGGATACACTTCCTTTTTCGTATATTGGTTCACTTTCCGGAAGTCAATGCAAAGTCTATCTTGACCGTTTTTCTTTTTAACGAGCGTAATTGGGCTTGCGTATTCCGATTCCGATTTTTGCACAATATTATTTTCGAGGAGTTCGTTAATCATTTTTGCCACTACGGCACGTTTTGGTTCCGATACACTATATGGCTGTTGCGTTATAGGTTCGTCCGTGGTTAATGTAATTTTCATTTCGATTGCGTTAGTTTCGCCGATTTCGTGTAAACCGCAAGCGAATACGTCACGGTATTCATTTATCAATTTTAATATTTCGTTTTGGGTTTCTACCTCTTTTATGCCGAAGGAGATGTCTGTATGCGTGATTGGACCTTAAGAATTGGTTGAATAATTTCCCGTTTATTTTTATTTGCATTTTTAGTTACGAATTTTGCATTTCCGCGATCGACCGTGAAATTTACGTCTTTAAAAATATTTTGACCGATCAATAAATCATGAGTTAAAATGTCATCGTCGACGATATACACTTGTATTGTTTTTAAAACGTCATCAATTTGTATGTCTATATCTGGTTTTTCGTTTGCGAATCGTTCACCGCCACATATACCACTGAAAATTCATTAATATGTTCACGCAGTTCTTTTATGGATCGAAATCTAATAGCTGCAGTTTGTAACTCCCGATGTCGTAAACCGTCACGTATATATCTTATTATCGCTTGTTCACTTAAATTAAAACGCTTGCCAAGAGAACATAGCCGGAGACAATAGTCAATTACATTTTCATTAGTTTTACGCGATGCAGCGAACATACGATGGTGCACTTCGGCTTCGTTTAGATTTAAGCCAAATTCATTTACTAAATCTCGCGAAAAGTCCTCCCATTTTGCGTAAACCACAAAAGAAGCATCGAGCCACAATTTTGCAACACCTTTCATTTTACCAAAGACGGCTAACATAAGACCTTTTTCGTCCCACCTGTACGCATTAACTGCTGCATTTACTCGGTTCACAAAATGTTCGGCCGTTATTGACTGCATGTCCGTTGGGTCAAATTCAGGTATAGATTCCGAAATTTCTTTTACGGAATATAAGCTGCGCGGAGCTCCTGCAAATGCATTTTGATTCACCTCGACACTCGTTGAACTTTGTTGTATGTTGACCGGCGCTTGCGCTACCGCACCGGCCGCGGTAGTTAATGCCTCGACCATTTTACGCATTTCATCTAATTGCCTTTGCATATTATTGTTCGTGTCTGGCACATCATCTGACCCGGTCGCGTCGATATATTTTTGCACTAATTCAGCTTTCGATCCGATTTCTTTTAGACGCAAAATGTCTTTTATTGCATCGATACACAAGTCACTGATTTTAACCATTTTTTAACGTTTTTTGTTTTCTGTTTTGACCAGCAACTTCGTTTGCTCGTTACTTCGTTTGACGTTTTGTTCTTATCTACATATGTATTATGTTATTGCTTTGTGCATTCCCCAGTCGATTCGCTCAGTCGTTTTCATTTATTCGTTTTCTTAGTTACTCTTTAGCCGTTTACACGCGTATATACATACTTATGTACATATGCACATACATATTGACGCCAACTTCGCGGTTTGAATGACGTTATACGTTTACAATCGTTTACGATATACACGACGATGTTGCTCGTTGAGTGAAGTTATACGTTTACACTCGTCCACGTCATGGAAAATTTCGAAGGCTCGGCACTTGTACATATACATATATTATAACATGCGTAGTTACCTTGTGCGATCATCTGGGGGTCTACTCTGTAAGGCGTTGCGCAAGTAAAAATGTTCGCAAACGCAAAAAAAGTAACTCTGTAAGGCGACAAGCACATTGAAAATTGCGTTTTACGCAATTCTTTTTCCCCTTCGTAATGGTGATACCTTGTATTGCGCAAGCGATTGTCAAACTCATGCGTTTAATTCAATTTTCGTTCGACATCTAACTGGCAAACCCGACGCTGTTTGAAATTTTAATAAATTTTATGAAAACGCATTCCGAACTTTCCAAAGGGCAACTGAAAACTGTGGACGCGAAAAATACTGCAAATAATTTATGGAAAGAATTAGTTTGTGACCTTAATGCTGCTGAACCACCAAAAAAGGCAATAAAATATTTTTAAATGCATAGTAATTTTCCAAACCTTATTCAACTATTTAAAGGTTTGGTCTGACTATAAAACCCATTTGAAAGCAAAAAGGCGGCGAAACAAACTAAGCATTTCTGGAACTGGTGGTGGTCCCTCAAGTCATAGCTCTTTAACACCGATGGAGGAGCAGGTTAGTGAGTTGCTGGCGATGGAAGTATCCGTCAGCGGAATTAGTGGCACCTTAGAATTTGGTGCAATACACTCGACGCAACCAACTGTGTCAGACGCCCCAACCGACGAACTCCAACAAAAAGAACCAACACCGGCCAAGGAAATGCCACATTGTTCCCACAAAAGGGCCGCTCTGCGAAAGCAAGAGAACCTTTTGAATAAGCAGGTGGATAACCAAATCGCTTACCATAAAGGCTCTATAAAAGTGCTGTGTGAAATGAATGGAAATATAAAGATAATTTCAAAATTTTTGAAAAAGAAACTTAAATTCGAGAAAAAGAAATATAGATTAGCTGTCGAAAAATTTGAACACAAAAAACAGATTGATTTGTTCACTTTTTCTGATGTTTCTATCGTTGGTTTTGTTTTCATTCTGCTTCGTTTCGTTCAGTAATGCCAACTACATTTAAATTATGCAACCGGGAAAATACGACATTGTTTATAATGCACAAGCGTTATAGAGTACCGATTGCCCTTCGCAACGCAATTCACTTTCGCTGCGCATTGCTTTTCGTAAGGGCTTACAGAGTAGACCCCCTGAACTGGCATTTGCCGTATTGAAACACAAACAATTTTCACCTTGCATTCGTAGTCGCGTATGGTTGATATTTTCCTTTATGCTATGGATTCAGCCCGCTTCTGAATTGTAACGAAATAAACGACACATGAACTTTATACTGAGACTTCATTTATTCAATTCAATTTATTGCTAACGAGTATTGTAGTTAATTATATAGTAATAATAAGTATTTCTTACAGTAGCTATCGACACGTGTGCACCGCTTTTTACTCCGCCGAACAACTGTCGCTTCGCGCGTTTCAATTTCGCCACCGTCGCTCAGCCGGCGTTACCATGTCGTAACAAACCACAGCTAAATACAAGTTAAAGGACTGAAGGTCCTGTACACAAAAAAATGGAGGGCCAACTTGCCCAAAAGAAACAACACTAGTTTTATACAACGTTACAAGTTTATTATATCCACAGTAATTCACACAAGTAAATAATTACACTAAGTTATGTTCACACCCCAACAGCAACTGCCGCAAGTCCAGGTTCTGCTCCCTCTTATAGCGTCGCTCGCTGCCAACCTTACGTAAGGGTGCGCTTACTGTCTGAGTGCGAGCGGCATTGGCCTTGACTTCCCACCGGTAGCATATTTCGGTAGCTTGCGCAACACACATATTTCGCAACCGTGCAATTATGCTGACGCTGCACACGTGTAGCTGCCAGCCGTGGGAACAGCGGAAGTGGGCAGTAGCTGGCCGCGTTAACTCCTCCCCCTTCAAAGATCTGCGTCCCGCAGATTAGGTGCTCGAGGAGTTTCCCCGTGTTGTTGGCCACGGAGGCTTCTGTTCAGCAATGATATCTTAAGCTCGGGGATTTTCATTCCTGCTGTCATCTTCCTCCATATGATCCACACAACCATCGCCAAAAGGAAAAATCCCATGATTTCAGAAACAATGGACCAGTCGGTTTTTTTCTTAAGGTAGGTTAAGAGTTGGATGTTGTTTGACGTCATTCCGTGGACAAGGTTGAGATTCACTGCCAAGGATTTATTCCTCACATTGGTAAGAACGGGTGGTAGCAACTGCACCTCTGAGCTACTAGTACTCCAGTAAGTATGGTTGTTGATGTTTACCGACTCGTTGTTCATCTGAAGGATAAAAGAGCCTAAGAATTGATTAGTGGTGTTACCTGAGCCAATGCTCCCGTTGAAGTTATTTAGGTAGATGGTATCCTCCTTGATCACTTCAATAGCTGACTCGTTAAATGTAAGGTATCGACAGCTTGTTTCTCCTCCTTTGATAAGACGAGGCAAACAGCCATCTTCCGCTAGTAGGTCGAGGGATTCTTGTCCGCAAACCATCGCTGCCGTAAGGTGTAGGCAATTACCCTTAATGCCATAGGTCTGATCTTTGTTCGCTAACATAGTTGTGTAGTTCAGTTCCACTCGATGTCCCTCCTGTTGAACAGCTCGAGCAATCAGGTGGTTATATCTGGTGTGCATAACCTTGGGCATGGACAGCACATACAGAAGAAGAGATCCATTGGTGTAGATCGATGGCCTACTATATTCTATAGCTTCGATGACGTTGCTGTATGGTAGTACTTCTATCTCGCTGATAAGTCGATTAATTTCCTCCTTGCTCAAGAGATTACTGTTCACGACGCCAGCTTTAGCCATTTGAAACGCACGAACTAGCTCATAGACGTCTTCTTTGAGGATGGTGATTTTATTCTGGATTTCCTGCGAAATTTGCTCTAGTCGGCTGCGATCTTGGACATCGTTTGTGATGGCAACAATTCCGTTGATCACCTGCAACAGTTCATGAGTTGTTTTGAAGATTTCTGAATTTACCTGATACTGTTGTTCGTTATTGCTCATAAGAATATCTTGTTTTTGAAGAAGGTCATCCCAGTCTGTTGCATCGGGAGTGCCAGCAATCCATTTCCAGGCAGAGCCAATCCAATTAATCGAACGTTTCGTCCTTATTACTTCGGGGCCTTTTAATTCACGCAAATAGGATCTTATTTTCTCTATCTGGTAGTTCAGGACGTCAATGGTTGTGTCGGATCTGCTGAAGTCGAGGTTGATGATGGCCTCCTCTAGTCTGTTAACGATTTTGTCGAAGCTCGCTAAGTCAATGGTATGTATCAGCTTAAAATGTCCATCGATAACCCAGCCATATCCGTCCCGGATGGTCACAAGAGGCGAGTCGATTTTGAATAGGTCATAGGTTTGCGCGGCTGCGCAAAGGCTGATGCTGTGGGTGTTAAATTCATTTTTGATTTGCTTAATGTTATGTATTACCCCCATATATGAAATAAATTAATACTAATTATATATTTTGTATACTTAAATTAATTAACCTAAGCATATTTTGATATTACAATTTTTGATCTTTCTATGTAGGCATATTTTTCAATTGGTCCAAAGGACACTGTTTTATCTATTGACATGTTAAATTGCCTTATTTTACAATTACACAATTATTATTTTCCAGTGATGTGAGTAGTGGCTTGCTTACAGGATATACAATTCTTATTGTTCTAAATTAATCTATATTATTAATCTAGTTGAGTTGGTTGGGGCGTTGCAAGGAATAAAGGAAAATGAGAAGGATTCATTGGGACCCAGAAGTGGAAGTGTTTATTAGCATAAAATTGTTCTTTTTATATGTTTTTTTCTTGTTAGTAATTTGTTAAGTTGTTAGTATTAGTAATGTTAATTGCTGTTAGTAATTTTTCTTTTTCTTCTTAGGAGTGCTTTCCCTTTTTTTTTTTTTTTTTTTTTTTTTTAAATTTTTTTTTGTATTTTAATATTTGTTTAATATATTTTTTGTAATAAAAATATCGTTGCTTGTGCAATTTTGCATTTATCTTGTCTTATGCAGTTTTTCATATAGAGCTTTGCATTTTGCATTTATTTTCGCTTTGCATCGGAATATAGACATTAACTCAGATGACATTGGAAGGCTCGTGTTGATCCCTTTTAGTCATAAGCGTTAATAATTGCAAATGGCCTACTCATGGCTCGAGGAGCATCACGTCAATTAAAGCCATAGCCCTTTGGTGGGATTGAACCACTTTGACTGTCGTCACTCGAACCACCGAGTAAGCTGGAATTGAACCAACATGACTTGATCAAATACAAAAATGTGTACCCAGACCTCTGGGGCTAAGGGTCTATGCATGAGTTTATCTTCTGACCAATGTTATCTTAGACGTTTTTTATGTCATTTTTATGGAATTTTTTTCCACTCTCAGTAACAATGGTTACGTTTCTGTTTTCACCAACAGTTTCTTGTTTGTACAGAGGCTTATGTTTGCCTTTTATTTGCCTGTTCGCAATAAACAGATTATTGCCGGAATTAAAATTGCGTGGTTCTGTGCGACGAGCATTAATTCTTGCATTCCTAACGTCCTGCTCTTTTTGCAATAGTGCTTTTATATTTTCGTAAGTATCTTCCCTAAAGTTTACCAGCCCCTGATAGTTAATCCTGCTTGATCTATTGAAAAACACATCTGTCGGTTTCCTCTTTGTGACGGAATGAACAGTATTATTGTAGCGGTCCACTGCAATCGAAGCTCGCTCTTTTGGTGTGAGCCTACTAAATTCATCTACGATGCAGCGATATATTTCTATTAGAGTAGAGTGCACACGCTCAACTTGACCATTGGCCTCACTATGCTGAGTAGGGGTTTGGTAAATTTCTATGCCTAATGAACGGATATAGTTTAAGACTAGTGGCGTTAAAAATCCTCTTTCATTGTCCATGACCAGTATCTTAGGAACGGAAAAGTAGTGCAAGAGATTTGTTAATTTTTTACGTAAATGAATTGACGATTTATTTTTGATTGAAAATAATTTTGCGAATTTCGAGAATTTGTCGATTGCACTGAGGTATTTCTGTTTATCAATCTCGAAAATGTCGATGTGTAAGATTTCGCAAGGATAGCTTGGAATTGGGGTGGGCTGGATGAAGGGTTTAGATGGATGCCTATCATACTTGCTCAATTTGCAGATGTCACAATTTTTAGCGTAGTCTCTTATTTGCCTAGCCATTGCAGGGAAATAATATTTCTCGAGTATTTGCAGCCTGTTTTCGCGAGGGTTCCTATGAGCCCTTTTGTGCTCATTCTCGATAATATTAAACACTCTATCCGTGACAGTTACATCCTCCGCAATTCTTTGTGCTATCCGTACCCGATATTTTTGGAAGTTTCCTATATAAACTTCCTGTAGCAGAGTAAGAAATCTTTCTGGAATTTTTATGCCATTAATGACATTTGGATTAAGGCATTCTTTTAGAATTGTGGTCAATGCAGCGCCATCCTGTTCTGGGAATGAGATATAAAACCTGCGGTAGCCTTGATGTGGTTTTTCAAGGCATCGAGGGTTATCGCCCTCCCTGAATATCAATTGGTTCCTAAAGACATTAATCGGGGCTTCCACATGTGGTATGAGGTCGGAATTATCCTGCTGGGCTGAATGCATAGTGCATTCAGTGGCAGTGTCAGTTTCCGATCCCACTTCATCCACAGTGGTTCCCGTAGGATTATCCTCCAATATTGATGGTGGTTGAGCTACAATGGAATCGGTGAGTGCGTTAACTTCTGTTTTCAAGCGGGAAAGTGCGTCGGCGACTACATTTGTTTTACCTGGTTTGTAGATAATTTCGCAATTGTATTCTTCTATTCGGGCCTTCCAGCGCTTCAGTTTAGCGTTGTAATTTCGGCAACTTAAGGAAAATGTCAATGGCTGATGGTCGGTATATATTTTTATCTTTTTTGCTCCATACAGATATGACCTGAGGTTGTCCAATGCCCATACTATAGCTAGCATCTCCTTTTCGTTCGTGGCATAGTTTTCCTCTGCTTTGTTCAAGGAACGAGAGATATATGCAATAGGTTTATCTTTCCCTATTTCACCTTGAGACAGAACTGCACCAATTGCAAAATTTGAGGCATCAGTTGTTAAATTGAATGGTTTATCAAAGTCTGGGAATGCAAGGGCGTCTGCAGAAATAAGTAATTGTTTAAGTTCACCAAACGCCTGTGAAGCCTCAGCATCTAATCGAATGCTGACTTTCTTTGAAACATTTGCTTTGACTTGGGCGTTTTCTCCCCGCGTCAAATTTGTAAGAGGCTTTGCTACCTTGGCATAATCGCGGATAAATTTCCTGTAATAAGAGTTCATACCTAGAAAGCTCTTTAAGTCCTTTAAATTTTCAGGCGAAGAAATACGTTTTATAGCCTCTACCTTCTTAGGATCCGCCCGCACTCCCTCCGGCGTAATGATGTACCCGAGAAATTCTACCTCCATTTCTAGGAAGCACGTTTTTTCCAAATTGACTTTTAGATTTGCTTCAAGTAATCTAGCGAAAATCTTTTCGACATTCTGTAGATGGTCCTCTTCGTCTTTACCGAAAACAATAATGTCGTCGATATAGACGTAGCAAATCTTACCAATATATTGTTTTAGCACGTCGTCTATCATTCGCTGGAAGATTGCGGGCGCATTCTTAAGACCAAATGGCAGCCTCAAAAACTCGTATTTGCCGTTCATGGTCGAAAAAGCCGTCTTAGTTATGTCCGAGGGCTTCATAGGAATTTGGTGGAATCCTGACGTTAAGTCAATTGTCGTGTAGTATTTGGCTTTTCCCAAACTACTAAGAGTTGCGTTAATGTCTGGTATCGGGTAGGTATCAGCTATTGTTACAGCGTTTAGCCTTTTGTAATCAATAACCATACGGTACTGCTTTTCCCCGTTTGGTTTCGGTTTTTTCGGGACCACCCATATTGGAGAGTTATAAGGACTCTTAGATGGCCTAATTATGCCCTCGTCGAGGAGTTCATTAATTTGTCTATCCACAGCCTGGATAAGGGTAACTTTTGCTGTAGATAGGATCAGAAGTACTAGTTCGTATTTCAGCTCGAACGCTGGTATCTATTAATTCACTACCATTAAGTGGCACGAAGAGATCTGCATATTTTTGCAGTATATTCCCTACGCGTTGTTCTATTTCTGTGGAAACACCACCTCCTACAGAATAGTTGACCTGATTTGAAATCCTGGCCCTTAAAGGTAGTTTAAATTCGTTAATTTTTAAATAATTGTTTTTCCAATCTACAACAGCTCCTAGTATCCTAAGGGTATCATCCCCAATGATACCGTCAAAAGATTTTAGTCCAGGAAGCACAAAGAAGGTTATTTTAGAGCTGTGGCCAACATCCTTAAAAAGGTTTAGGGACACTTTCTTTTCCACCGGCACTGTTCCCCCCGCTGAGTGCACTTTAAATACTTCCTCTACAGGAGTACTCTCTGTTGCGACCGCTTCGCTTATAAAGTTCTTATTTGCCCCCGTATCTACAAGGAATTTGAGAGTGCGGCCGTTCGGGAGTGTATATCCTAGGTATGGTACGCTAGATGGCCCCCGGAGAGAAAATCCCCCTCTTCATTGTCTTTTAACTCTTCCTCATTTGTGCCCGTGGATGAGTAGAATAGTTTCTGGTGCTTCCGTGGGAGATTGTCCGACCTTGCTCCTCTTTTGTAAGGATTCGGCCTATTCATATAGTTAACAGCGCGTGTCTGCACAGATCCATCCACGTCCATTTTTTCCGCAGGCGGGTTTTTGAATTGTACAGAAGATTGAAGAGATGGCTGGGCACGCACGTTTCCGGAGAATCGTTCCCGCGGTTGGAACTGTGGACGGCGATCCTGGTGCCGCCAGGTTGGTCTTGGAGGTATTGGTGGCCTACCACCGTACGATACATTTGGCCTTGGAACATTATTGATTGGGACAACCACTTGATTGGTTGCCTGAGAACTGTGAATAGAGAAGTTGCGGAAATTTACATTTTGAATTTCCAGACATGCTGAATAAGCTTCTGGTAGGGTTTTTGGCCTTTGGATTAAAAGCATTTTTGATAGTTCGCCATTTAATCCACGTATAAATACGTCGAGTGCCCTGTTTCGATAGGTGTCTATGAGCACTCTCACCGTTTCCTCCGTGTAGGACTCTGTTTTGATTTTGTTGATAATCAAAGAAAATTGGTGGTTGACGGCAGCGTAAAATTCGTCGATCCTGGACCCCCTTTGTTGCAACTGATGCAACTGGTGTTCCAATGTACGAATATCACGCTTGTCAGCGTAGTGCAGCGAAAGGCACTCCTTTATTTTTGTCCAGTTATTGTCGAAAATATTATAGGAAACCAGTGCCGCATCGGCAGTGCCGCGTACCTTTTGCCGAACATGTTGCATTATGGCCCTGAATATTGGTTTACCTTTGACGACCTTGAAGTCCGACAAAATGGCCTCTACAGCATGTATCCAGGATACATACTCGACAGGATTGCCATCGAAAACCCTAAGCTCCTTCACACAGTCTGAAAGGCGACTAATCTCTTTAAGCTCTAGCTCAGTGGCTGGAGCCTGAAGAGGCACCTCTTCTACTCTATCTATTCCCCCTGACCTAGCAGCCGACGCGGCTGATGCGCTAACAGTGTCTAAGTGAGTAACTCGTCTTTCGAGCGAGTTCAATTTCTCCAGGATTGCATTCACAGCGCCTGTGAGGTTGGTGACGGTCGATTTTAATTCCTCCATCTTATAGTTTTTCTGGAATGAAAAGGAAGTTGTTTACAATTCTATACTCACAACACCAATATTTGCATATGCGGGCTTTCAGCGCTTCGTATAATAGTATGGCCTCTCAGGAGCTTGTAATATGTCTTCACTGCAATGGCCTCGTAGCCTTTTTTGATTTTCGCAATCACAAGGAAATTGTATTCCTGTTGTTATATCCCTTAGCTTTTATCCTTTTTCACTTTAATAAAAGTCCTTAGCTTTTGTCCTTTTTTACTTCAATAAAAGTCCCTAGCTTTTATCCCTTTTCACTTCAATTATAGCTCTTGGCTTTTTTTTTTTTTTTTTTTTTTTTTTAATTCTTGGCTTTTAAATTTTGTTAAATTTTTTCTCTAGCCTTTAATCGGCTTTTTAGTTTAATTTCAATTTCAATTTATTGTTTCACACTTTCACTCCTGGTCCCTGCTCGGGCGCCAGTTAAAGGACTGAAGGTCCTGTACACAAAAAAATGGAGGGCCAACTTGCCCAAAAGAAACAACACTAGTTTTATACAACGTTACAAGTTTATTATATCCACAGTAATTCACACAAGTAAATAATTACACTAAGTTATGTTCACACCCCAACAGCAACTGCCGCAAGTCCAGGTTCTGCTCCCTCTTATAGCGTCGCTCGCTGCCAACCTTACGTAAGGGTGCGCTTACTGTCTGAGTGCGAGCGGCATTGGCCTTGACTTCCCACCGGTAGCATATTTCGGTAGCTTGCGCAACACACATATTTCGCAACCGTGTGAGATGCAATTATGCTGACGCTGCACACGTGTAGCTGCCAGCCGTGGGAACAGCGGAAGTGGGCAGTAGCTGGCCGCGTTAACTTACATGATCAATATTAACATAGACACAGGTGATGGCTTAGTAAATTTTGCAATTGGTCTACCTACATACATATGTACATTGATCTCGAGTCATTTATGCCAGCAACATTTTGGCTAAAGCTTTTGGAGCCATTTGTTGGTTTCCCTCTGAACGCTTTGAATTTCCAGGTTTTATCCTATTAAGCGAGTTAAGAATAGATAGCACTGAAACGCGGAATAGGAATAAAAGAGGCATTTCTATATGAGTAAAGCCATGTCAAGTGATCCTCGAATTTTTCGCTAAATCACGGATTTTTGAAAAAAAACTATTCCGTTGTAAAGTATGTATGAAGCATATGCCACCATTAAAATATTTCGCGATTTCGATATAAAACACGAATAAATTTAAAATTTATTTTCTCCGAAACTACAATAGATAACTACACGAAATTTTTAACATTTATTAAGTAGTCCTTGATATATCTAAACATAAAAACTGAGGTGAAGTTGTTATTAACTATTAATTTTACAATAATTTTTTTTAAACAAATGCATTTTTTATGCTTTCTTCACACTCTAAAAAATCCAATTTTGCACAGAAATACGGGAAAACGCTGACCTTGAATAATCTGTAAATAGAATTTTGTCCTTTTTCTTCATTCCGGAGATATTCAACTTTTTGTGACTCGTTGCGCTCTCCGGCCGCACCAGCGGCGCGCTGGACAACTGACTGCCACCTTAGTAATTACATTTCTGTCTTTGACTAAATTCCCGTACTTTAATTTTAAGAAAAGGATTAGTAAATTTTGTTCATACTTATACTTTAAAAGAAAAATATAATTTTAAGTACAAGTACTTATATTTTTCAAGTAGAGTATGGAAGTGGTTTAAAAAATATTTTAAATATAATAATTCAATATAGAAGTGAATAATAGTTTCTTCAGCATATACCTGTACGTAAACACGTACATTAGAAGCATACCAATATATTTTAGCTTTTGCTAAAATAAAAGTCCGTTTAGTTTTTAAAAATAGAGAGATTATTGCATTCACTGGTTTTATTGCATAAAACAAGCACGGTTTATTTCAAACAAAAACTTTCCCCAGGTATTCAAAGTTCGGTTGCACCCGCATTTAGACTCTGCCTTGCTTGTTAAATAACGCTTTCTTAAAATTTGTAACTTGACACTCATATTGTAAAATGCCATATATTTTCTAAGCTAATTTAATTTCCATATAAACAGGTGGCAACCTTTCATAAAGTATTTGGGAAATGAAGTTTATTGAACCTTGCATATAGTATTAGTTAAATTTATTTAGCTTATTATAATATCTAGCCACCCTCTCTAAAAGTCTTTTTGAAATTAAGTTTTCTTAAAGTTTTAGTTTAGCACTCATATTGTAAAATGTCATTTATTTTTTTAATCTAATTTAATTTGCATTCAAACAGGTGACCACATTCCTTAAAAGAATTGCGAAATGAAGCTTTAGTAAGCCTCCCATATTACAATATTTGATTTCGAGCATTTGGTTTAATTGAATTTAACGATTTTATGATAACCTATATAAGGGACGCATATATGTAATATGCGATTTAAATTACTTATTTAATTGACTATAACTTTTTACCAGATGACAACTCTCCAAACAATATCGCCTATGTTATAGCGTAGGGGGTAGCTATTTGTGTGCTAAATTATGTAAAATTGCGTCCCACCGTTTGGGCCTGAAATGGTTACAACATACTCAGACACTCACTCACAATTATACAAACTTTCACAGTAATAATATAAGTAGAATTTTCTCATCAAAGTAAGTCGGGTTTGCTAGTATTATTTAAAATCATTTTAAAACCTTAAACGACGTTTATTGATTTAAATAAAAACAGAAGGAAATTAGTATGATTTTAATATACCACACCTATTTTCCAAATTTTGATTTTTTAATTATTTATCTCCATAACTAAATTATTTATACCAAATTTGAAAGCATTCATGATTCATAATTTAGTAGAATATTATATATTTTGATTTGTTGTAAATTACCGTTATATGAGAGGTAAGCACGGCTTTAGACTGATTTCTATATTTTTCAAAATTGTGCTTTCTGACTAGAAATACAAAGTTACAAAGCTTACGCAATGAGGTAGAACATGCTCATTTATGTAGGACTTCAAGTTGGTCGGGAATATCCGCTAGCCCCTCTTAAGACTCCGCACCAAATAAATGAGTTTTGCTTAATGTACGTTATTCGCAAATTACATTTAATTGCAAAAACGTGTGTATAGTATATTTACAACAATAAAAAAGTTAAAATAAGTAAATGAACTTATTACGCGTGGTGGCGTTTTCTATTCGAGACCGTCCTACTTCAACCTCGTACTTGAACAACTGTTTTATTTAAAAATTTGGTCGTCTATCGTTCGGATTCGTCCAGTTTGATAAGTTTAAGGTAAGTAGTCTATCTTCGTCCGCAATCCGTCAACCTACATCCAGCACTATATTTATGATTCCATATCTTTCATACTCAAACCCAATGTGTCTATCAAAATTGAGTAAATTACCCAGTCCGTCCGGCCGTTCGTTCGACAGTCGGATAACTCGAGTAAATATTGAGACATCTTAACGAAACTTGGTATACACATTATCCTGGGCCCAAGGTACTCTGGTATTTCATAACCACGCCCACAGAACGGTGTTTTGTGAAAATCTAAAAACATTGATATTTCAGTAACTATTGCAACTAATTTCCTCAAATTTGACACATAGGGTTGGGTTTAGGAAGGGATTACGCGAGCAAAATTTTTTTTGGAAAATGGGCATAACCCCGCCCACTTTTTAAGAAAAACTTATATGTCCGAAACTACATGACCAAACTCGACCAAATTTGGTACATATAGCGCATTTTAAGCCAATAAGCAAAAGTATGAAAATTCTTCAAATCGGACAAAAACACGCCCACCTCTCATATAACGCCAATTTTCAAAAAATAAAAAAAACGATATTTTGGTCAGCGTTAAAGGCAATTCACTCAAATTTAATAAGAAAGATAGGCCTAGCTAACAAATACACTGATTCAAAAAAATATTTGGAAAAGGGAAATAAGTATATCTCTAAAACCATACTATCAAACAGTTTCAAATTTTGTGCACATATTGAATTTCTAGACAATAAGCAATATTACGAAAATTTTTAAAACCACCACCTCTCATATAACGGTAACTTTCAAAAAATTAAAAAACACACGATATCTACGTCAGCATTAATGCAATTCGCTCACATTTAATAAGAAACACGGGGATATACTAATTCACCGAATGAAAAAGGCTTGAAAATAAGTATATCTCTGAAACCATACTACTAAAGTATACCAAATTTGGTGCCCCCATATTATCTCAAGTCAGTAAGCAAAATTTCGAGAATTGTTAATATCTGACAAAAACCACGCCCACCACTCATGTAACGATAATTTTCAAAAAAAAAATAAGGTTTAAATTAGGGTTAAAGCCAATTCGCTCAAATTTAATATGAAAGATAGGCTAACTAGGCCTGTACTGTTTGTACCAAATTTGTACACATATTGAATTTCGAGTCAATAAGCAAAATTTCGAAAATTTTTAAAATCGGAGAAAAATCACGCTCATATGTGTAACGGTAATTTTCAAAAATCAAAAAACGTGATATTTAAGTCAGCATTAAGAGCAATTCCTTCAAATTTAATATTAAGGATGGGGGTGCGCTAACGAATATGGGCAATTCTCTGATGTCGAATGCGACATTTGTACGCAATCAAACTGAAAAAAAAACATGTGCCTAGATTTTTTTATGTTTTTTTTAAATGCGAATTTTATAGCTCTTGGTTAGCACTATAATCTGTGTTAAGATCGATTTTGGGCATTTGTTCATTCTCAAGATAATCACAAAAATATTTATATATATATACTAAATCAAAAAAATTTTAAAACGGGCGTGGCACCGCCCACTTTTGAGCAAATAATCATATCTCCGAAACCATGCTACCAAAGTCTACCAAATTAAGTAGACACATTTAATATAAATAAGATCAATTCCAAAAAAACCGGGTTTTTAGTTACTTTTAAAGATAATTTGATTAAATTTAGTATGCAGAATGAGCCTGCACTAGGAAGTGTATGGAATAAAAGCAAATTGGTAATAGGCGTGTCGCCACCCACCTTCGAAACACCAGGTATATCTTAAACACTATGCCACTAAACTCCACCAAATTTGGTGCACACATTGCATTTCAAGCCAATAAGAAAAACTTCAAAAATTGTGAAAATCATACAAAAACCTTGCCCCACCTCCGATATTTATTAACTACACAAGGTAATTTGCTCAAATTTGATAGACAAGATTGATTATGAAATACATGGGTTCACAAATGTTTTGAATAGCCGTGGTATCGCCCACCTTACAGCAAATTTGTATAACTCTGAAACTTCTTTGTCAAATTCTAAAACATTACGTACACTTTGCGTTTATAGTCAGAAATCACAATTTCGAAAATTATAGAAGTCGGACTAAAGGCAAAATCACTTCTCATATAACGGTAATTTACAACAAATCAAATTATTTAATATAGTGAATTCTTTCAAATTTGGTATAAAGAATTGAAATAGGGATAGAAATAATGAAAGAATCAAAATTTTGCAAATTGAGTATTGTACGTTAATATCATGCTAATTTCCTTTTGCATATATTTAAATCAATAAACGTCGTTTAGGGTTTCAAAATGATGTAATACTTGCATGCCCGACCTGCTTTGAGGCGCCAATAAAGACATATTTTGGTTTAGATATTGAACATTGCTTTTGAGAATAGCTGGGCAGATATTGTGAATAGAAGTTTCGTCTTAAATGGAGACTTGAGTCTCCTTTTTCCTCAGCAAATAATACACAGTCTTAAATATAGGATCTATATACCGAATATTGTGCATCTGCATCAAATATTTGTGGAGTTACAAAGAATTTGGCTTTTTTGTTACATAGGGCATGTCACCGCCCATTTTTCCAAAATTACACAGTTGGATCTATAGGACATATGTATGTACATATATACCCAAATATAACTTATCTGCACCGAATAGTTACGAATATAAGACGAATTTGGACGCCTATAATGGACTCACATTCATTTTTATAAATAAGATTAACTTTGAAACAAAAACAATACTCAATACTTCAATACTCTTCACACCCAAGCGCAGTGGTTCCCTGGGTTTTAAAACTTTATTCAACTTAAGGGTTTTTTGTAACAACATAAAGCAATCCAGATAGATATAGACATAAGCACGATTTGCATTTCAGCTGAGTAAGAAACCTTTTGAAAATTGTATAAGCCGCGATATTCTTAGTAATAAAATTTGTAATCAGAAAGTCATGATTTTGGGGGTTTTTATCTATGCCAAAATCTACTGAGTATAGAATAGAAGAGTTTCTTAAGGAAAGCAGTTTTATATCGCTTTTAGGTCTAGAAGTTTCTACCATACCTGAATGTTCTACTATACTTGAATGTTCTACTATACCTGAATGTTCTACTATACCGACTGTGCGTTTTCAAATTTGGATGGTAATATAGTTAACGCAGTTAGTTATGAAACGGTTCACAGTTACCGCGATAGTATTTGTATTTCTGTCTTCGACTAAATTCCCCTCTTTTAATTTAAGGAATAGCGTTATCAAATTTTCTATATACATACTTATACTTTAGAAGAAAAATATAATTATAAGCACATATATTTTACTAGTACATTATGGAAATTGTTTAATATAATAAAGAATAAACATGTACACTAAGAAAATATGTTAAATATAATATTTCTATAAAACGAATAGAATAAGACTTTCATAAATATATAACTGTACGTAAACATATACATTAAAAACAAACCAATTTATTTTAGTTTTGATTCAAATTTTCTTTACTTTTTCGAAATAAAGATTATTACAAGAATAAAGCACGGTTTATTTGAAATCAAAATTTGCGCCGGGTATTTAAAGTTCGGATGCACCCGAATTTAAACTCTTCCTTACATGTTTTAATTTTAAATTTTCGAAATTTTGCTTGTTGACTTGAAATTCCATGTATAAACCAACTTTGGTGGATTTTGGTGGCATAGTTTCCTATTTGCTGGTAGGTGCCACGCCTATTACCAATAGTTTTATTCCTCGTATTTGTCTATGCAACATTTTTCTAAATATGAAATTTGAAAGAAGCTTCACTGGTTACCGAGTTATCGCATTGTTTCGATTTTCACAAAATACCGTTATATAGGCGTGGCTATTGTCCGATTTCGCCTATTTGCAATACCAATCTACCTTGGTTCCCGGGCAATGTGTATACTAAGTTTCGTTGATAAAACTCAATGTTTACTCTAGTTATTCGATTCACGGTGGACGGTGGACGGGCGGACGGACATGGCTTAATCGATTTAGCTATTCATTCTTAGAATTCTTAGAATTATATATATATAAGTTTCGACACTTTATCTTTGGCATGAACACTTCTATATAACCTTCCTGAATTAGGTTGACGAAAACTAAATAGATTAGTTCGAAAACAAATTGATACGGATCAAGCGGAATACTTTTAAATGCACATTTTTCTCCAATACATTCCGTTTGATACCCATATTGTAAAATGTATTGTGAAATACGGCGACCGCCGTAGCCGAGTATATAACGTGTGCGCGCTTCATTCGGCAGGCCTCGGGTTCAATCAAATTTTGGCCGGGGCAAGTAACATCAAAAATTATTGAAAAGTTTTTTTAGTAGCGGTCGCCCCTCGGCAGGCACTGGCAAACCTCCGAGTGTATTCCTGCCATGAAAAAAACTTCTCACAACAAATTATTAGCCGTTCGGAGTCGGGGTAAAACTGTAGGTCCCTCAATTTGTGTTACAACATCAAGACGCACACCACAAACTGTAGGAGAATTTCGGCCAAAATCGCTTAAGTGGTTATAGCGCCAATTAAGTAAGTTTTGATATTAATAATTTTTAAAATTTTAAATAGGTTGCAACACTTGTTAAATTTTTTTTGGTGAAAGTGTTCTTAAATATTTTTCACAAATATCTTCCATTTTATGTCTATACTGTATTTACTTCAATATACTGTATACTTTACTTCAATATTCAAATCTGAAAGTTTGAACAAAATTGGCAGAGAGGTTTCGGAGTTTACGGGCTGCATGAATACATATGTACATAGATGAAACCATTTTTATATATATAGAAGAATATGTGGCCGCCGTAGTCGACGTGTGCGCGCTTCATTCGCAATTACTGCAGTGACAAGCCTCTGAGTGAATTTCTGCCTTGAAAAACACTTCTCACAAAAATATATTCCCAGTTCGGAGTCGGCGTTAAACTGTACGTCCATCGTCAACATCGATTAAGCGGTTATAGCGCCAATTAAGTAAGTAAGTAAGAAGAATATGCACTTATTCCCAGCGAGCTACAATCCTATTTTAGAACAAAAACTCTTGCTGGACTATGGTCTTGAGATTTATAAATTTTAATTGTGAACACCGCAAAATGTTGAATGGCGCCGCTTGAAAAATGCGTACAATAATTGTACGGTCGCTGAACAAAAAATGTATAAAATCTTGTTGGATAAAACGTTGTTTGAGACAACTCTTCCGGAGACAAAAAAGAACAGTTTTTTCATTCCCTTAAGTGCAACATTTACTATAACACTACTCAAAGAAGGTGCATAGATTACAAAGAAGTTGCATGTTCTTCGTTTCTTGTAGCAAGAAATGATGGCTTGTTTACGACACCAAAAACTAATTGGATCAAAGATTCTAATATCAATCAGAGAACTCAAAATATGTCTTGGTATGATCAAACAAACTAAAATATTACATTAGAGGGGCGGTGAAAGTATGCAACTTCTTCGTTTTCTACGCTCTTTGCGCTCTCTATAACAAAGAACGTAGATTACAAAGAAGTCGCATGCCGTTTCTTTTCCTGTGGCAAGAACTCTCGTCCAATTCACCACACACAGAAACCAATTGGATTTAATTAGATTCTAATATAAATCAGCACAAGTCAAATTAGTTCTGGTATGGTGTATTGGACGAGATTTTCTGTTAGAGGAACGGTGGAATGGGATGCAACTTCTTTGTAATCTACGTTCATTGGCAGCAGTGCTTTGTTCAGTACGCAAATAAGAAAGGCTGACTTCCAAAATGTCACTTGCAATGAATACAGCAGAGGCATTATGTTCCATATTGTAAGAGTATTTTTTTAAACTAAGCATTGTGTTTTATAATAGTATTAGTACTATTATATTAGTACTAGGGCAGCAGACGAGTAAATTCGGCATCACTAATAAAGTTGATGCTTATTTGCCGCGTGAGAGAAATGAGACGATGAGAGTCCACAAATGAGAAAACCGTTTTTGTGCAGAATGGTTTATATAATGTAAAAATTAACTTTGCATATTTTTACCTTGTATTTTAACTAAGCATAGCTGCACTGTATGCACATCGCAGTCAAACTGTATACAAACATTGCATACTTACATTTTGAAACTCAGAAAAAAAAAAAAAAAAAACCGGGGAGGATAGTGAAAAAAGGCCAGTTGTTCATTCTCTTATGGCAGTCTTCCCGTTGGTCCACGGCCTATCGAAATGTCCATATCAATACTTTGCTCAATGTGAAAATGTTTCAACGCAAAGATCTCGTAAGTGGCACTTTGATTGGATGTATCACTACCACTGTGCAGTAAGTAGTTTTTTATGAAGTAGGTACTTAACCCTTCGTTGGTGTGGTGACTAAAAGTTCCTTGAGTGATGTGGTGGGGTATGACATACCCCATGCCTATCAATTTCAAATAAATACCAAATTCCAATAATAGCAATATTTTGTGGTGATTTATTATTCTTTAACTAATTTTTAAAAAGTGTTAATTTGAAAACATAACAATTTTTCCTTCGTATTCAATATTATAGCCATAAAAAAAAGACAATATAAATTATTCCAAAAAGTGAGGTTCCAGTTTTCTGAAACATAATTTTTTTTGTATTTAAACAATTTCAAAACTGTTTTTACATTTCAAAAGTAAAAATAACATTTATTTAAAGGAAAGAAAATTCACTGTAATGCATTAATTACATAAAAAGTTATGGCGATCGAATATGATACCCCAGCCCACTTTGAAAGGCTGTCCCATGGAACAGAAATATCTGGGGTATGTAAAACGTGGCAGATCTCCTGTATTTGAATGTTAATGAAAGCTATTGGGAGCGATAACGTATTCCTTAAACAAAAACATATATATATTTAAGGAAATACATGTGCTGGGGTATGACATACCCCACCACACCTCCGAAGGGTTAAGCAAATTGGTTTGTATACTATTCGTAGAACAAATGCTTGCCATATCGCTTTGTATCGTTGTGTATACGTTGCTTGACTTCTCATTCTCTCTACGTTTTTCGCCTGAACTATGTAACGAAATCAGCTTCCCAAATTTATTTGCACTTCAAAAAATCTGACTATTTCCTTTTTAAATATATACACCATATTTTAAAGAAATGTGAGATAATCGACTTTTTGAAACAGTTGTTATTTTTCCCATAAATATTTCCTTAAATCTATCACTTTTTTCAATATCTATATAAGTATGTATATATAAAAATGAATCGGGGTTTGTTCGGACACTTAAAACTTGAAAACGACTGAACCAAAATGGATACTTCCTCTTGTGAGTTTGTTGGTACTTGCTTCGCAAAGGTTTAGCGTAAATGAAAAGTCGAAAAGTTCTCAACAGGTGGCGCTCTGGGCACACACTTCGTTGTTCAGTTCAATTCAATTACAGTGCAACACGTGGCGTAAAATCGTAAGATGACGACTGGGCAAAATTGGATAAGATTTGCTACAGATGTACTTATATATAGTTCGATGCATGGTTTTACATATAAGCAGATTTTAAAAGAAGTTGCCACATTTCCAAACTCTTAAATTAATTAGCGAAATCAAATATTGCAATATCAAGATATCTTGAAAGTAGGTTGTCACCTGTTTAAACGTAAATTAGGTGAAACGAGTAAATTAAATGATTTCTTGAAAGTAAGTTGCCACCTGTTTAAACGTAAATTAGGGGAAACGAGTAAATTAAATGATTTTTGTTTTAAAACTGAAACTTAGCATGTTTATTAGTTTCTGTTTAAAAAGTCAAATTTACTTAAATTATAACAAGCATATGAAATAGTAAAACATGAGTTTCAAGCGGTTCGTTTCGTCAAACCGTATTTGCAGAAAGATTTCATTCGACTTCTAATCACATATTAGCTGCAAAAATATAAATATTTGAAAATTATTCCAAATGTACATAAGCATATAAACTCATAATCCTTCCCTCCTTAATTGGCGCTATAATCGCTTAAGCGATTTTAGCCAAACTTCTCCTACAATTTGGGGTGTGCGTCTTAACCTTATAACACAAATTGAGGGACCTACAATTTCACGCCGACTCTGAATGGCGAATGTTTTTTGTTAGACGTTTTTTTTCATGGCAGAAACACACTCGGAGGTTTGCCATTGCCTGCCGAGGGGCGACCGCTATTAAAAAAACTTTTCAACAATATCTGATGTTACTTGCCCCGGCCATTATTTGAACCAGGGAACTGCCGAATGAAGCGCGCACACGCTACAAGCTCGGGTACGGCGGCCGCCGAAAAAAATCATAATCGCATTCCCTTAATTTGAAAGGTGTAGCGTAGCGCGCCGGGATAGCTTGTTATAGTATAGATATATTTATAAAATATTTTACCAGATTTATCTACAATATTTTCGACTTTACCTATCATATATGTATGTTTATATTTAACTAAAATCTTAATATATATGTGTAGATTATTCGGGAATCAGCACAAAAAATGTCATACCTATCAACATCAGAACTATATTGCACAACAGCAACGCCAATTATACCGCCAACAGTATCGATATTTACATAATCATAATCACCACCATTTGCCATATGAAATGCATCAATTAGATGTCAACAGCGACAATGTACAAACACACGTAACAACTGAGTTTATGCCAAGCCTGGAAAAAATAATGCTACGTAATTCCGACAAACATTGCCACAACACCTTGAAATACGATGGAAATGGTTCTCGGATATTTTGTACATCACACATACTATCTGCGAACGACGAATTACAATATACAACACTTCCCACTGAACATCACACCTGCCGCAGTGCATCAAATTCTATACACCCAAAAACGACACAATTAAAGAATCTTTCAAAAGAAATAGTAAACTATGATGGGAAAGAAGATTCTATAACCAATGACTTTGATGAAATATGCGAGCAGAAGATAGTATGTGAAGGCGAACTAAGCAATAACACAGTTTCATCAAATGATGATCAACACAAAGAAGGTAGACCTTCGCGTCAGTAATGCAGCTAACAAAATTAATATATAACATAATAAATTATTAAAATAATTTGCATGTTGCTTACTTTTTAAAATACCTCTGAATTTATATCCATACACACGCATTTGTATCGCTGTTATATCAATTTACGTAATTTAAAGCCAGATAATAAGTATATTGATACGCTATGCTCTTGTAACAATAAATCCCAATTTCTAGTGGATACTCTTAGCAATGTATTAGAAATAAGTAAACGTAAACTGGCATATCAAGAATAAAATAATCTCTGCAATTAAATATAAATTAAATAAAGAGTCAAACATCCTAGAGTGGTAATACTAAGAATCAACTTGTTTAATTTAAACTTTTCGCTGTGATATTTATTACTTTTCCTACATTCCTACAGCAACTCTTTGTTGCCAAAGCAGTTTTTACCCTGAAGATCTCTTTCAGTGAATGTCAAAAATCAGTATTTTAACCTAGGTTATCTAAATAGCTTGAACCTATCTCTGTTTCGAAATTAATCTTATAAATATATAAAAAGAAGTTGCATTTTGATTATCACTTTATAACTCAGGAACCACCGAACCGAGTTCAATAAAAATTGTACAGTATATTAGGGCATACATTTAGATGGTTTTTGTTCCGGGAAGTGGAATAGGGACCGATCTATTCGAAAAAATTGTATTTATGATTCGAAACACTGGACATTTGGTATGTGCGTAGCTTTTTGCCTAGATTAACATGCAGAATATCTCTGCAGGCAGTCCGTCAGCAACAGCGGCCTTATTATTTTTTAGCCGCTCAATGGCGGTTCGAGTTTCGTCCAGGTCGGATGACGGTACTTCAACTCCGTCTTCATTGACTGGGGGTTCGGATTCATCATCTTCAATGGGGGCACCGTTCGTTCGCGCGCTCAAGGCACCATAGAAGTTATCTTTGGTCACATCGTCCTTCTCTTCGGTAGGGGCGTGGGCGCAAATCAGCGAGATGTTAAAGAATGATGCGAATCGTGGCGAGACGTTTGTCCATCGGGGTGAACGACAGTACTTGGCGACGAGGTCTCTCCCCCACCACAAATCCTACCCCGAACTGGCGCTCCTTCAACATGGCAGCTGTAGTAGACGTCGCAAGGTCCGATGCTCTTCATTCCTTGCCTCGTCTATCGCATCTTTTGGATGGCGGTGATGTCAGCCAATTCCTTTACGAGGCCATCCACCAGCCGGGCAGAGGCATCTTCCCAATTAAGGCTTCGGACACTCCAGGTGCATGCCCTTGAATCATAGTCCGTTAAACGTTTGCCGTGGTCGTCATTAGAATAGTGGAGTCTCACCCGAGGCTTTTTGCTAAAATTGTTTATTGGAAGGTGTTTTTACTTGGCGGGCACCAAGCCCAGTTTACAACCAGATTCTGAGGCATTTCTTAGTTTAGGGAACATTTATATAATGAGCCGCTAGCTCCAATTCAGACGCCCGCTCGCAGCCGCACCTTCTGATAAACAGCCCCTGCAAAATCCTGGTGAGCCCTTAAACCGAAAACGTCGGAGTGACCCAACCAGGTTCGCCTTCTCACTTTAGCGCACCCCCAAACGGATGTTCGGGAGCTACCCAGAGGACACTTGGGTGAAATCACCCGCAAGTTGTGAGCTGCTTGAACCGTATGCAGAATAATCGTTCTGGCCACTCCCCGGTGAATGGCGATCAGAGACTTTCACCACTGGCGTGGACTTCTACACACGGGACCATCCTGCAGAAATTTGGTACGTAGGTGGCTTATTGCCTGTATTATCATATATGATACCCTTTTCTGGTAATTAGATTTTTTTTTGAATTTGTAGTACTTGGAGGGTGCATGAAAGCACGCACAATTCTTCGCGTGGTAGCTCGGTTATTATTCCACCATTATCATAATTGCGTGCACATGTGTTATTCGTCTGTAGGGCATATAGTAGAGTAAAGTTTTAAATACTGATGATGGTCCGATTTGCTTACAATTTTGCACCCAGATAGCCTATTGCCTGGACCAGGGGCCGATCTATTCGAAAAAGTGTCATATAATCCTGTTTGCTTAAAATTAGGTATACGAATAACATATTTACGTACAATAGACTAGAATTGAATGATTGTTTTACGGTGCGAAAGATCTTTTAAGGTGCCACAAAGCAAGCGTGTATTGGCTAACTGTCTTCAATTGTTAATTTCGTTTGAGATTTCTTTCGTTTCACATTAAAAGAAGAATTTCTTTTGAAATAATTGAAATTTGTATGTATATTATTTTTCGGCCTGATATTCTATTAAACGACAATATTAATTTTTGAGCTCAAGGCCTGTATAAGAAAAGTATATTACAAAAAGACTTTCCGGGCTGGAACATTTTCGTCCATTCGCACGACATATCTCAGCCAACGAATCCCCTGTATTTTAACTCGCTGGACTACGTCTATGACGCGGTAAAGCTCATACGGCTCATCGTTCTATCGTCTGCGCTATTCGCCGTCGCAAAGATGTGCATAAATCTTACGGAGAATCTCTCTCTCGAACACTCCAAGGGCCGTCTCATCCGATGCTGGCAATGCCCATGCATGATGAGAGACTTATAGACTGTGTTTTGGTTCGTCGAGAAAGGCCTTGGCGGGACCCAAGACTCGAAGCGCTGACTGTGTATTTGATGACAGGAGGTAATTAGTTTTGCGTTCGTTCACCTCCAGACCCCAGATTCTAATATCACTTTTGATCTGGCTTTCATAGTATGCTATTATAAAACTTGAAATGTTAAGTATAAAGGATAGAGAACATAGATTAATAACCAATTATCTTTCGAGTCGGAAACAATATGTGGGAATAAATGAATCAAAAAGTAATTTAAATACTATTAGCTGTGGTGTGACACAGGATAGTGCGTTGGGTTCGTTATTGTTTAAGTTATAAATTAACGACATTAAAAATCTAATTTGAATGGTCGTCTTGTAATATTTCATTTTCCTTCTATAAATTCAAAAATTTCCCCCGCTATTGTGATGCTTTATAAATTCAAGAAGAAGATAACACAGGAAGTTAAAATGTCCCTATGTCAATCACTCATTCATAGTCGTTTAATGTATCTTCCGATATTGTATGCACATAAAGTAACCACAGTACTTAAGTCCCTGCAGTCATGTCAAAACACTGCATTAAAACTTGTGTTTATCTTGAAATGTTAAGTGTAAAGGATAGAGAACATAAATAAAGAACGAGATTAAAAATCTTGATTTGGATGGTCGTCTTGTAATGTGTCCTTTGCATTCTAGAAAATCAAAACTTTCCCCCGCTATTGTGATTCTTTATAGATTCTAGAAAAAGCTAACACAGGAAGTTAAAATGTCTTTATACCAATCACTCAGTCATAGTCAACCTATCTTCCGATAGTGTATGCCCATAAAGTAACCACTGTACTTAAGTCCCTGCAATCATGTCAAAACACTGCATTAAAACTTGTGTTTATCCTATCAAGAAGACATTCCGCGTTAAGTGTTTTTGAAGAGTATGGTAAATCAATACTACCAATCTTTGGCCTACATAAAAAACTACTATTGGTATATGTTTTCAAAAGTTTAAATGATATTGGAACGCATGTTTTGAATTTTTATAGAAACCAATCAATGTTAAAAATCAGAAATAGTGAATTGCTTTTATGTCGGCTAGAGGTATCGAACCAAACAATAGAATACGCCCGACCTAACCAATTTAATAAATTGTAATATACTAAGTATGTAATGCCTAATTGTAAATTTTAATTTCATGTTTTGCCCTCTATTTGCATGATCAGTTGTCAGATATCGTACTTTAATTTGATACTTGTCTTGCATTGTTCGTACAACTTATATCCTTCGATATAAAGTGTAATTCGATTCATTATTGTAGGTGTTAATGTTGATAAACAAAGTCCTCAAGTTTTTCGAAATTGTAATTGACAATATTGATGCGGGAGACAAAACGCGAGTGCGCTGACTATTAATTTGATGACACGAGGAACTTAGTTTTGTCCTCGTGCACTTCCAGACCCATACGTTTCGCTTCTTCATCCAGTTTGGAAAAGGCAGAAGTAACGGCGCAGTTGTTGAGGCCGATAATACCGATATCAACAGCATAATCCAGAAGTTGCATGCTCTTATAAAATATGGTGCCTTAACGGTTCAATTCTACAGCTCGAATTATCTTTCCTAACATAAGGTTAAAGAAGTCGCACGGAAGAGAGTCACTCTGTTTGGAACCTCTTTTGGTCTCAAACGGCTCGGAGAGGTCTTTCCCGATTCTAATGAAGCTGGTGGTGTTGCTCAACGTCATTTTACATAGCCTTATTAGTCTTGCTGTGATACCAAATTCAGACATTGGAGCAAATAGGCAGCTTCTTCTCGTGCTATCGAAAGCGGATTTGAAGTGGGAAAAAGATGAAGTGTGTATATTCTTCTTTCTCGAGACTTTTCCAAGATTTGGCACATGGTGAATATTTGGTCGATGGTAGATTTGCCAAGTCTAAATATAAAGCCACACTGATAAGGTCCAATCAGTTCGTGCACGGTTGGTTTCAGTCGTTCATACACTACGCTCGACAGAACCTTATTTGCTATGCTAAGACGGATCCCGCGGAAGTTGGCGCATATTGCAGGATCGCCTGTTTTGTGGATTGGGCAAATTCCAATCAGCAGGCGTGCGTCCTCCGACTTTAATTTGCAAATGAGCTGGTGCATGCATTTCCCAGCCCCTCGCCGCCGTACATGAATAGGTCTTCTGGCAATCCGTCAGCACCAGTGGTCTTATTGTTTTTTAGCAGCGCAAATGCCGTTCGAGTTTCTTCCAGTTGGGTAACGGTGCTTCGACTCCGTCTTCATTGAGTGAAGGTTTGGGTTCATCATCATCGATGTTTTCCGCGCCACTACCATCAAGCAGCGTGAAGATGTGCCCCCTCCACAGTTTTAGTGTACTCTGGATATCGGTCATCAGGTCGTCGTTTTCATTCTTACAGGAAATTGCCCCCGTCTTGAAACCATCTGTAAGCCGCCGTACCTCGCTGAAAACCAATGACCCCTTCAGCGGCGGTACTTAATGAGCGAAAAATGTGGTCCCATTTCGCGCAGATATCTGCTTGTTGAACATTGCTTTCAGAAAGCTGCAGTGCACGTCGAGTGCCGAAACGGTCGGTTATCTGTTAGGATTGCAGGGTATGGTCTTCGAGCTTTCCTCGTGTCACTGAGCGCGCTTTTTGCTGCACAGAGGCGCGTGCGAATCTTGGCTGCGACAAGATAGTGATCCGAGTCGATGTCAGCTCCTCGAATATTGACTACGTCTAAGACAGCCGAAGCATGCCTTCCATCTACCACAAAACTATCAATTTCATTTCGGGTTTTTCCATCAGGAGATAGCCATGTAGCTTGATATATCTTTTTATGCTTGAACTTAGTACTACATATTACCATGCTTCGGGTCCCAGCGAAGTCTATCAGCCTCAGTTCATTTGCGGATGTTTCGTCGTGTGGGCTGAATTTACCGACTGTGGGACAGCACAGCGCATCTCTGGAAATATTTATTGTAGTGAACTGAAATTTTGGATGGAGAAAATTGAAATTAATTTCATACCAATTAAAAAGAGATGTGATAACTGCCACACAAACTTAATATCTCATGCAGCAAATTTTCGGAAGTATTTGTTAAGAAGTACTGAAATTTAGTAAGTAGTTAAATGAAATCAATTCCATAACAAAGGAGAAAAAACTGGACTCTATTAGAAAAAGGGATGTGGGACTTCCATACAAACTTAAATTTCATAATGCATTTCCTTGGAAGTATTTGTTGGTGAGTATTGAAATTTGGTTCGGAGAGAAATAAAATCGATTCCATTGAAAAGGAGAAAAGTAAGCCTAATTTAAAAAGTAATGGGCACCTGCAATACAAACTGAATTTTTCATACCGCATATCTCGGGAAGTATTTGTGGGGGAGTTTCTTAATTTAGAATTGAGAACAATGTGACACCTTGATAAAGCTAAAACGTTTTAAATGTAATTTGAATCCTTGAAACCGGCAAATATAACTATAAACAAATTTTAAGTTGGTATTGAAATTTAAGATGGAACTTAAATGCATTACTATATATGTATACGTTCTATGGTATTTAGGAATACCAAAACTCAATAAACTAAACTAAAAAATATGCGGCTAATATTTTTGTACAAAAATTTGGTGATCACCAGCGAGTATACGCGATATAATTTTGACACTCAGTTGAAGAGCAAATTGGCAAAGTTCTTACAGAATAAGATAAATTAAGTAAATTGAACAAAAATTGGCTGGATCAATCGATTTCGATTTCTTTTATACCATGTATTAAAAACGGTGGGAAAAAGGGTTAATTTTAAGAAAATACTGATAAGACATTTCGTTATATGGGTGGTACCTAATGCCAACATTGCACACTGGCAGAAATTGCCTTTTTTGGTGTAAATTCAAAATTTGTTTAGCAATGTAATTTTGAAATCCATGAATTTTATTTAATCGCACATTTTTATTAAATAAGATCACATGAGCAATTTGTTTATAAAGTTAGAATATTTGGGTTATTTTTATTCGTTTGGCATCGTAGTGTAAATTAGATATACACACAAATTTTTCTCGAAAATGGTTTTTATAAGGAATAGCCAATTAATTTAAAAAAATTAACAAAAATGTACATCCGATGATATTCATGATTAATTAAAAGAAAACAATTTTGAAGTTAACTTAAAGCGACTAAATCATCTTCACCACTAACAGTAAAAATATAGACTTCACAATAGGCTTTCCTAATAACGAGTCGGTCCTCATTTAGCCTCAATAACTGCCTTATTTCTTGAAGGCATGGAATTCACTAAGACCTCAATTGATTTCCTTATAACGGGACCATACCAAACCAGTTCAAAACTCTTTATCAATTGGCTTTTATTTGTTGGTTTCTCTTTAGCAGCTTCACACTTCATTATGTACCATAAGTGCTCAATAGGGTTTAAATCTGGCGAGTTTCCAGGCCAATCCAAGCGTTGAATCCCTAGATCGTTAAATGTATTGGCCAACTAAAAATAAAAATTCGAGCTGAATAGGATCATATACACCAATATTATATAGATGTTTTATACAAGATTTGTTTCCAATCAAAACTTACCCATTTTGCACGATGGCATGGCGCTGAGTCATCCTGGTAGATTAGGCGATCCGTATAAGAATAATGCTCTTCAATTGCGGGTACTAAAAATCTTTTAACCACTGTAGCAAGATGTAGAGGCCCCAAAACATGGTATGAAAAGCAGCCCTAAATCATTTGACTTTGAGGAAACTTAACTTTCTTTAGTACACAAAGATCCTCGAACCTCACACCACCTGAACGGCGCACGTTATGCAAATTTTGTGAGCTGAGCAAATTAAATTTGCTTTCGTCAGACCACATAATCTGTTGCCAATCATTTTGATCCCAATTTTGGTACTTTTTAGCCCAAGAAATTCGTGCAGCCATAATTTTTTATGTTAATAGTGACTTTTTGGCAGGGCGTCTTCCATATAAGCCCACATCTCTAAGCCGTCGGCGTATGGTTTCGACACTTAAATCCCCATGGTGAAAATTTTGCATATCCGCCCTTATAGAAAGTGCACTTTTAAAGTGATCGCTTAAACTTATCCGCCGCAGTATGTTGTCTGTTCTCTCAGTTGACTCTCAAGGACGACCTGATCCCTTTTTACGCTCCAACACATCACTATTCCCTTTTTTTTTGTAAAAGACGAACAATAGTTGAATGGCTACAAACAAATCTAGCTGCTGTTTGCCGAGAAGATAACTTTTCTTCGTCTAGTCCCAATATGCGAATTTTTTGATCACGCGTTATTTCTTCCGATTATTTGGCATTTTGTACATTTCAAATACACAACCAAAACACGACTATAACTGAACAGTGTGCAACCCAATTTCATAAAAAATAATTTATTTCTCAGTGCTTAGTAGAAATTTTTTCAAATTTAAGTTATATAGCTGAAGATAGCACTGCGGAACAAAATTTTGCGGTCGGAGATTTTTAAGTCGATTTAGGGTAATTTGGGGGCGCTGGTTACGAAAATAATATCAGTTTTGTCGAATTGGCTCTAGTTTTTCAGATAAAGACTTTTAAATATTTCACGGAAAAACCTAATTAAAAATACCAATATGGATTTAAATTATATTTTTATTGCGCGCCTGTATAAAAATAATACAAAAATAAAAAAAAAAACATATTATTTTCATTACTTAATTTTAAAAAAATTACAAAAAACTTTTTCTGTAGGACCTCCTATGATGTCGTTGCTCAGGACAATCCCGTATTAAGTTCCAGCAGTAGTCTGCCATCATGTGGTCGTCCCATCGACCTTGGTATCTTTCTTCCATTATTTTTATGTCCTGGTGGAACCGTTCACCTTGTTCCTCACTGTAATCGCCTAGGTTGTCCGGGAATTTGTCCAAATGAGTATGTAAATAATGCAATTTAATGCTCATTTTAGCTCCTAGTTTGCGAAAATTGAGAAGGATATCAGCAACTAGTTTTGTATAGTCTGACTACATTAACAAAGCTTAGCCAGTGGTGGAAGAATGATTTTTTGCAGCGGCTGGCAGGGACTGTTAGAGTTTTCAGGTATTTAGGCGAAGTCGTCGAATTAATGTTTAGTTGTATTAACTCACGCGACTTAACCGTCTGCCCTTGCTCTCTTGCAAGGGATATAAAATATTTAAACCAACGAACTACTTGTTTTAATAATTGATATAACAAAACATATTGAGGAATAATTAAATTAATACAACTGGAACTGAGTCATATAATTTTTTTTCATTAATTTCTTAAGTTTCGTTTATCTCAAGAACTAGAGCCAATCCAAAGAAAAGTAGAAACACAGTTCGCAAGCCTGGTACTAATGTTAATAAAACAAAATTACGACCGCAGGTTTTTTTTTAAATTTTTGTTACGCAGTGTAGTCTACCAAAGTGGTGGTTCGTTTTTATTGACCGTAAGGGTATATGATCAGTTGTTAAAATTGGTGCAAAGTTATTAGCGAATACTTGTGAAAGGTTCTGTTAATATAAAAACAAATTAATATATGGAAAAAACGTTAATGTATGTTTAATAATAATATTTAATGTGTTTGCAGCTCGTATTTAAAGAAACATACTAAGATATATATTCGTGTTCCGTGTAAACAGCAAGCAGACAAGTGCTAAGGTAAACTAATAGTAAAAAATGCTTACCATCAATCAAACACTTCACTGAGGGGCGCTTATCAGTCGGTAAAACGCTTCCCAAAAAAAAACAGAACTAGCGTAAAAGAAATTAATTAAAGCTAACAACTTTATTATAAACACCAACTCTAGGTTATAGGGTACGTCCCCTTCGGCTTATATGTATGTATGTGTGTGTGCATTGTACAGTTTGGGTGTGTTTGTGACGAATTCATGTGATTGTATTGTCTAATTCCTGTGTGTGGTGTATGTTGGAACGATCGTTCACAGAAGAGGGGAGCACGGCTTGAACTCATTTAGCCATCCCGGCGAGTCCTCAGCCTAGAAAATGCTGTAATGTCTCTATGAAGTTGTTTAGACAGGCTGGGTGATGGTGGCGTCGTCTGAACTGGTGTCGATAGGGCGTAGCGGTTTTTCCATTGTCGCTCATAATTTTTAACAAAAATACGCGCTCTCCGACAAAGCGGGCAAATGCCCAGAGAAAACCCGCAGTTGTCACATCTGAGCATAATTTAAGGTGCACAGCTTTTGTCGTAAAACATACGAAAACGGCCACGTAGTCCTTCGTGAAGGCGGAAGACCTTAACATCCATAAAGGCCTCTATCTGGAAAGGTCCCGCAAAGTCGACGCCCGTGATGGTGAAGGGCATTGGTGAAATTGTAGCGTACAGGTGGTAGGGCTGCCATAATCTGCGTGCGCATCCTCTGCTTATGTAAGGTGCAGACTCGAAACAAGTTATTTGAGGCTTACGTCAGGGGATATAGAACTCTTGTCGCATCATTTGTTGCATGAGCCGATGTTCGGTATGTAGCATCAATAACTGCAAAAAGTTTAAATATAATGCGGCAAAGGGGGATTTTTCGGGTATTATTATGGGGTGCCGTTCATTAGAGCTCAAACTGCAGTTTGACGGACGTCCATTGGCACGAAGCAGTTCCTTCGAATCTAAAAATGGGTTGTGAACTAAAAGGGGGCTCTTTTTATCTATTGGCTTTGATCCCATTTAAAGTATTTTTTTACGGCCGTATAAGCTATTACTCTTAGTGCTCGCGGGAATGATAGAAATCGCTCCAGGATGTCATTGTCTTCCAAAATCGTGTGGAGACTTTCAATGTTTCACATTCTGAGGGTATTATATGGCGTGCGGGGGATTTTGACCACGATTGGCTGCACGTCGCCATGTGCCTGGCCCAACTAAATCAATTATTTGGGCTGTTCGGTTTGACACATATGTATATATGTCTTCCATGTATGGGGGGTTTTTCTAACCATGTTAGAACGATTTCGGAATCCGACCGTAGTAATAATTTTCGGTTATCATGTTTAAGTATGTTTGCACCATTGCGGCCAATTTTGCAAGAAGAAGGGCGCCTCATAATTCGATGTTAATATTTTAAGGGGTTCCACTTTGCTTCTTGCCACTAATAATTGACTTGATATTCTGCCATCATACTGTGAGCGCACATATATGGATACGCGGGTGTCTTTTCCTCAGAAGCCATATACTTCGAATTCATGTTCGGGGTAGTAATTCACCCAAAGAGGAATTTTTATTTCCGAAATAGTGAGCAAATTGTTTGCGAATTGGGACCATTTTATTAAGCGAAGTGGTTTGACTTGCTCGTCTCAATCTGTCTCGTCTAGCCACAAGCTTTTATCAGGATTTAACTTTTTATCATAATTATTGCAAGCCGTCCTGTGGGGTCGAAAAGTTTTGCCCCAGACGACAAAATAGGCCTATTCGTCTTTGCGGATATGACAGGTATTGGACTTAAGAGTGTATGACAATTGATCTGATATCTCATTGAATTTGAATCCAATATATTCTCTTCATTGATGTTCTTTATAATTTCGGGTAAGTTAAGGACTTAAATCACTTGAGTTAGTGATTCGCATGCTTGAGGAAGGCTGTGGCTTCCCGACAAAATGTCGTCTACATATGTTTTGTGTTTTTATCACGGGGGTTGCTAGTGGTAATTTCTTTATTGTATATCTTTTGTCAAATCGTGTAGCGTTCGCATGGCTAGGAAGGAGGCACAGTTGTAATGTCACGCAATGGACGACGATTTTTCCATATATTTTTTCGACCTCTCCATTGAATACGTATTGGAACATGCGCCAATTAAGAATGAGAGTCATTAAGTCGGGCTGTAGGTAACGTCGTTTAGAAAATTGAATTTTATGGAGAGGAGCTCTTCTAACTCCCAGAATTTCCTTAATTTTGAATCGAGGTATTCATTTGAAATTTCTTCAACTTGAGTTGTGAAGGCGGAAATTTAATTTGATCACTTAGCATCAAACTAAATATGGTATTTTGATGTAACGGGGAGAAATCATGGTTAATGAGCACGATTTATTAGAGTTTTGAATCATTCCACCCATTCCCGAAATTTCAAAATTGCATGTTGTTTATGTACACGGCCGTAAACATGTCCCAGAAGGACGGCCATTGTTCACAGCATCCATGAAATAATTCCGTGCCACTTGCTGGCACTTTGAGGTACATGGCTGAGCTTGGATCTTGAAGTTGGGTTACTTCTAGTCTCGAGGGTGGAGAAGGTGCGCTAATTGGCCTTAATAACTTTAGCTGAAGATCGTTGCTTTTGTTTCTTCATACTGGTCAGATCAGTTTTCAAATCTGGCGGAAGCTGAGTATTTAAAATTGTCAGGGAAATCGGAATGGTCCGTTTCGATAATAATATCGCCAGCCGCTTGTAGTCGGGCCCAAAAATTGTCCACATTAGTATTTGTTAACAAGCATAAGTACATACATACATATGTATATTAGAAGTATTGGACTATTTGGTGGTCAAGTACTGCGCATAACCAAGCGAAACTTCTGTACAAGTTAACACATAATAAGTTCACTTACCTTTTTACCTCTTATTACGAAAAGCATTTTTCAATTCTCTTTTGATTCCCACAGTTAAGTAAATTCTAAATAATTTTGAAGTCCCCTAAACCTTTATTAAAATTTTGCATTTTCTAAATTCAAAGAATTGGCAATTGACTTAAGCTTAGTTCAGCAAACCCATTGCACGCGCATCCGCTGCAATACCTTTGCTTATGGGAAAATGCTGACGTCTGCGTCTGGCACACCTTAGTGCGACCAATAGCGTAGCTTTGTTGTTGTTAATAACATAGCGGCGTAGCTTACTTTATAATGAAAATAACTACAAGATTTTAGTCTTCATTTCGTAATGTCCGGGTTCGGTTAATAAAAATACAAGGTTTTGTTTTTTAATTACAAAAAAACCCAATTGGCGCCCGAGCAAATTTAAAACAAGTTCAAGCTGTAATCTTGAGCAAATTTAAAACAAATTCAAGTTGTAAATTTAAACAAATTGAAAAACAAACTCAAGCTGTGAATTTGAGCAAATTTAAAACAAATTCAAGCAAATTGAAAACTAACCCAAGTTGTGAAGTTAAGCAAATTGAAAACAAATTCATGTTGTAAATCCGAACTATAAATCCAAATAAATGCAATTTATGAATTTGAGCAAATTGAAAATCATAGCTGAACTATAAATCCAAACAAATTCAAATTATAAATTTGAACAAACTGAAAATTAAAATAACTGCCACTAAATAAAGAAAGTGCCACAAATAAAATAACAGTGCCACTAAATAAAGAAAGTGCTACAAATAAAAGGAAACCAGTGCCACTGAAGGGGAAAAAAGTGCCACAACTCCTAAAACCCACACCGGACATCTAGCAAAGCCAGTATCCTAGGAAAGGACCTAAGTACTAGAGGAAAAGGACAATCCTGCCAGGATCGGTGCGCCGCGGGATGAGGACTCACATATTAGTGTAAGATATAAGGAAAATGTAATACGTTGCAAATAGGAAAATTATAATAATACTAAATAAAATAAAAAAAGAGTTAAGGTATCCATTTAAACGTAATTAGGAAATATGGCAAACCCAAACTTCTTGGTAAGACCATCGGTGTTA
Source organism: Anomoia purmunda (assembly GCA_951828415.1). Lineage (NCBI taxonomy): Eukaryota > Metazoa > Arthropoda > Insecta > Diptera > Tephritidae > Anomoia > Anomoia purmunda. The sequence goes on along the minus strand of OX639998.1, from coordinate 51,762,968 downwards.
GGAAATAGTAACCCAAACCCCGATCCAAATTCCGCTCCTGTCCTTCAACCAGCACCTGAGCTAACAAGTCTTATTAGAGAGGTTGTTGCACAAGTTTTTAATACCGACGGACGAAATTTGATACAAAATATTAAAAGGACAGACGTAGACCAAATCCCCCTAGTTGACCAAACGATTGACGAAAGACATAGAAATAACCTGACTGAAATTGACAAAATTCCTGATGTTGTAAGATCTCTACCAGAATGCTCTGGGAAACCATCAGAATTCAACTCTTGGAAGAAGAGTGTAGAAAGAATACTACAAATCTTACTAGAACACAAAAGAGCACATACAAACGCAGTAGAGAACAAACAACAAATAATTGAGAAATTCTATCTTCCTCAAATGCAGTCTAAAATTAATAAAATAGTAAAGCAATGTAGAATTTGTGCTGAAAACAAGTATGACAGACACCCAAATATACCCGAGATAAAACCTACTCCAAGCCCCGAATATCCAGGACAAATTCTCCATATCGACATATTCATAGCCGAGAAGAAATTAGTATTAACTTCCATAGATAAATACTCAAAGTGCGCTCAAGCGAGAGTAATTAACTCCAGATCAACTGAAGACATACGCGAACCCCTTAGACAAATACTCTTTACATTTGGCATACCCCAGACTATAATTATCGATAATGAAAAATTGCTAAATTCCCATTCCATAACTTTTATGCTCTAAGACCAACTACGAATAAAAATTTACAAAACGCCACCGCATACAAGTAAAGCGAATGGACAGGTTGATCGTTTTCACTCAACTTTAGCTGAAATTTTAAGATGCTTAAAGACCGAAGACGTAGACAGGACTTTTGAAGAATTACTTGACAGAGCTGTGTTCGAATATAACTTTTCTATCCTTTCAACAACTGGACAAAAACCAATAGAAAACTTTTTCGGACGCAAGGTTTATATTAACCCTGAACGATACGAAGAAGCTAGACAAAACAATATACAAAAATTGAAACTCAAACAAGAAAAAGATTTAGAATTCCATAACAAAACAAGGACACTATGTAGAGACTACTTACCTGGACAGACTATTTACATAAAAATTAACAAAAGATACGGTACAAAACTGACTCCCCGTTACAAGAAGGAGACAGTAAAAGAGAACTAATCATCAACGGTCATAACAGAATCGGGTAAAGTGGTTCATAAAAGCCTAATAAAACCATAATAAAAAAAAAAATAAAAAAAATTTAATATTTGGTTTTTCTTTTTTGAAGGTAAAATTGGTAAATCATTTTCTTTCAAAAAAGAAAGCACTATAAAAAAAATTTGTTTACATTTTTGTACCAGTCACAATTTTTCTTTTGGAATAAAATCGGAAAAATATTTTCTTCCAAGATAAAAATTGGAAAAAAATAAAGAAATAACCTAAATTATGTCAAGTAATAATAAATATAAAAAAAAACTCGATGAAAAATGAAAATAAATAAAATAAGGAATATTACATCATTATTGCATTATTTTTATTAATAAGTTTTTAGATTGATTGCGCTAGCGATACCAATAGACGGCAATGTGCAGATCCTAGACTACTGATCATCCCAACTCGTGACAATAGACTCTGGACCGACAAAATTACAAACAGGAACATTTAAAATTATACACAACTTCAAGATTACGACAATGCCATAAATCACTTAGATAAAACTATTAACGAAAGAATACCAAACCACTCCCTAAAACCTATCATTTTATCACTCGTCAATCAGTCCAGAAATTATCTAAGTAGAATTAAGATAAACAAACATAATGTTAAAAGATCGCTAGACTTTATAGGATCCGCTTGGAAATGGATTACCGGAAATCCAGACCATAGCGACTACAATATTTTAATTGAGGAAATGAATAACGTTTTAGATAACAACAACAGACAAGTTGTAATAATTAAATTAACCAATGAGAACATTAATGAGATAGTTGAAAATGCCAACAAAATCTCAAAATTAGTAGAAGAAAAAAGAAATGTCGATAATGATTTAATAATGCAAATAAAATTTAAATTAGAAATACTGAAAGAAGAACTTGCTAATATAGCTTATGTCATCCATTGGGCAAAAACAAATATAATAAATTCACATATTTTATCCGACAAAGAAATGGATACAGTATTTACCGCTTATATGCACTTCGTAATTTGCTCGACATTTAGTGCTTATAAGCGGGAAATGCATTTACCAAAACTCGGTTATATGCATTTGCAGTGCATGTAAAAAAACTCGTTTAGTTGCATCGGTGGTGCTTATATAAAAAAGATGTTATGTATGTATGTATTTATGTAGTAGTACTTGCACCAGAAGTTCAGAAATTTAAAATGTAGTTGTAAAAACAGAATATGCATGCTCATTGCTAGTTTGTTTTGTGTTTTTAAACATTTTTATTTGAAACAAAAATAACTTAAAATAAGAGTTCACAGTATATATAGGTTTTGTAAATTCAATTTCATTGAAATAAATACGTATGAATATGTACATATATGTACATATTATAATTTGGTTGAGATCAGTGCTTTGACTTTAATATTATATTTCACCTTAAATCCAGTCGGTGTATAATTAATAATTTAAAAAAATAAATAATTTAAAGTTAAAAATTTAAGATTTGAATGCAATTCATATGATTTTTTGTAAATGTTCTTAGCTGAAAATTATTTTTTTTCGAAAAAATTCGTTATTTTTGTCTGTACATTACTGCAGCATTTTAAAAATATAAATTGATAAATTTTTTCCAATTCCTCGGCACATCCGTTTTTTGAAAGAAGAAAACCCCGTAGATTGCTAAGTGAATTCAAAGCGCTACTTACAGACGGAACGGGCATATATTCGTCACTGTCGTCCACGTCATCATCAGAGTAGTCTTCACTTGATTGCAGTTCAGATATAATTAATCGTCATTTGGTTGTGCATAGCAAGGCAAATCGATGTCAAAATCGACGAAATTTTCAAAATTTGATGCATTTTCAGGATTGTTTTGAATAATGATTATCTCATCTTCTCGATCTTCTGCATCTGGCAGATGTAATGATTGTGAGGCAAATTTACACTGTAAAGGGATTATACAAAAATTATTTGTACTATACTAAAACTAGTACATACTAATATTAATTACCTTTTTGAAACAGTTTACAATCGTGTCGGGCGTGACCACCCAAAATGCTCGCTTGGCTATGTGTAATGCTGTTAAAATATTAATAGATTTTTTGAAATCTTCAATATTTTTCCCAGCTTCTACAAAGCAAATTTGCTTGCGTATTATATTTTGCCGATAGTACGCTTTAAACGCATGAATAATTCCCTGATCTAACGGCTGCAAAATGCAAGTGGTATTTGCGGGTAAATAGCGAACGTCGTCGTTCTTTAACTGTATTTGCTTGTGAGCTGACGCATTATCTAAGAATAGGATGATCTTTCGGTTTTGTTGGATCATTTCTTCATCAAAAGCCAGCATTATTTCCCTCCAAATGTCTTGCGTCATCCGATCTTTTGGTGACTTTGAACCAGAGATATTAAAATTTTTCCTATTGAGTGTGGAAGAAGGCAAAGCTTTATAAATTAATCCCGTTTCATCGGCGTTGAATATGTCTTTGGAGCTGTAGTCGGCAATTAAACTAGGAAGGATTTCTTGAAAATTCGCAGTACCATCATGATCAGCTGATAAGGATTCTCCATGAATTTTTCTTAAACTTATGCCTTCTCTTCGTTGGCACCGGTATAACCAGCCAAGGCTTGGCTCAAATTCTTCCTTTAGTGCAATGGCAAATTGCTTAGCGTTTTCCATGATCATGTTACTTGTCACTACAGCACCAGACAGACGCATTTGGTCAAACCATTTGGCAACTGATTGGTCTACCTTCTTGGACTTTCCGACACGATCTCTTTTTCGAGACAAGTTACTGCATATTGTGCTGCTTTGAAGAATTGAAGTTTTATTTCTAAGAATTCGGTTTATGGAGTCCGTAGAACAACCATACTTTTTGGGAATTTCCTGTTTTGTGCAATGCTCAATTTCATTAACAATTGACACTTTTTGCTTAATTGATAAGCTTACTATTTTGTTAGCACTCATTTTTTTCGGATGTTTATATTTGTTTCGTTTTACACAAATTGAAGTCACAACATAAATTCACAATTCCAACTTACGACAGCTGATTTCAAACAGAGATGGAACATCTGATATGCAATTGTACAAATGAGTCAATAGGGGAGAAACAGTTTGCTTTTTAATTGCGATGAAACAATTTTTGTACATTTGCTTTATTGATGATGAAAAATTTGAACAGTGCATATATGAGAATTTTTTACATGCAATTCCTGAAAATCCTTTATAATTTTGGTGCATAAATGCGAGAAATGCATATAAACGAAATGCATATATTAAAAAATATTGCGTGTATTTTATATACAAAAGAAAGATTGTACAAGTTTGGCTGCATATAAACGATAAATGTTTATAACCGTCGTGCTTATAAGCGGTAAATACTGTATTACAAAACAATTTTTAGAAAATGAGAACATACCCTTTATAAATATTGATGAGGCATTAGAGTTTGCTGAGATCAAGATTGCTTCCAACGGGAAAAGCTTTAATTTATATAATAAATTTGCCTACAACGGAAAAAGATGATTGTAGAGCCCTAGAGATAAGACCAATAAAAAAAGAAGAACTTATAAATAGAATAGAATATAACTCGATTTTGATTTGTCAAAATAAAATTTATGGAAAAACGAATGATTGTAAATCATATAATAATTTATCTATTTGTCTAAAAAACGTAGTTGAAGATATAACAAACGGAACATGCATTGAAAAGTAAAGTCGACAATTGTGCATACAAAAATTAATAATCAACATGTAAAAATTATTGAAGAGATATCAAGCGATATCATATTTCTAAATGAATTTGATGATTATGTAAAATTTGAAAATGAAACTATGAAACTTAAAGGAACATATTTGATAAAACATTGTAACCCTAGTATTGAGCTAGATAACAAAGTCTATTTCTCAAAGGAAATAACAAGTAGAAACCCCCTGCCGGCAATATTACAGCCAATGGCAGAGCACAGCAAAATAGAAGAAATGTTGTCATTACAATTAATTAAAGAATTTCAGACAAATGAATTAGAAGAGATAACACTACTAAAAACACGCAATAATATTAATATTTCTATCAATGTTATATCCATAGGAATTATTATAGTTATAATTATAATTGTATTGCTAAAAACTAAAAATTATAAAATAAATGATAAACGCAACCGAGACACTATAGAAATCGGGATTAAAGATTTACCGAAATTTAAGGGCGGAGGAGTTAACACATAATAAGTTCACTTACCTTTTTGACTCTTATTACGAAAAGTATTTTTTAATTCTCTTTTGATTCCCACAGTTAAGTAAATCCCAAATAATTTTGAAGTCACATAAACCTTTATTAAAATTTAGCATTTTCTAAATTCAAAGAATTGACAATTGACTTAAGCTTAGTTCAGCACACCCATTGCACGTGAATCCGCTGCAATACCTTTGCTTATGGAAAAATGCTGACGTCTGCGTCTGGCACACCTTAGTGCGAGCAATAGCGTAGCTTTATTGTTGTTAACAACGGCGTAGCTTACTTTATAATGAAAATAACTACAAGATTTTAGTCGTCATTTCGTAGTGTCCGGGTTCGGTTAATAAAAATACAAGGTTTTGTTTTTTAATTACAAAAAAACCCAATTTACATCAGTGCCGATCAAACACGACCTCCAAACGCGAATGAGATGTGCGTTAACGATGTGACTGCGCTGTACACATCCATACTTAGATGCATAAACGGATTTGAGATAAACGGCGATCAATTGAACTTGCTAAACACGTACATATGTATTTACATAGGTATGTACATATGTACTTATGTTAACATATATTAACCAAAGACAAATCATCCCTTTACACTCGGTACAGCATATCGTTGGTACAGAAAATTAAGCATAGTATGAATGCATCTGTATATGGGTGTTTCCATGGTTATGCACGCGACATTTGTACACGTTTAATTGCGTTTGAATATTGTAAAAATAGCAAATGTAATGGGAAAAAGTCACATCTTTCAGGGTCGCTGCATTGTATGTAATGAGATCTTTCCAAAAAGTATAAATATTGGAAATTTGAGCTATGGGTACCCAAGTTCCAGTCAATCAAAGTTGACTTACGCACGAGACAAAAATGGAAATTGCTTTTAGAGCCGTAAGAAAAAATGCGAAAGTAAGCGAATTGTAGGAGATTTTTATTTAGGACATTTTTTTTATAAAGGTTAATAAGGGAGCTTCATAATTCAAGCTTGCTTCTAAAACAACTGAGCATGGGTTGGCTAAGAAAAAATTGTTGATTACTCACGTGACATTACGCACGTGACACTTTTTACCTTCATACATATTTTGGTAATATTACATACAGTTAGTCACTTAAGTAAGTATACACCATCTTTATTTTTGAAGATAATTAAAATTAAAGTGTTTCCCAATATACTAATGGCACGTTTTTACACAAAGCATGTGTACATTGGCACTCGCTTTAACATCAACACAAATATAGCTGTAAAATGTTGATACCGTTAGACACACATCGCTTATTAGTTGAGGCGAGTGAAAATAATATCACAAAAGTTAGTATACAGCGTACAATTGTTTGGTGAACATAACGCGATAGCATAATTTTAAATTTAAAAAGTTCAATCATTTTAAACAAAAAGGACACTGTTAGGAATATTATTAAAGAATTCCACATTTTTCTTTAAATTACTGAACAATTTGCGGCAATGGCACGAAGAGGAAAAGAGCTCTCTGATGACTTAAAAAAATTAATTATAAAATACCACAAAGAGAATAAATCTTTGCGTGAAATCGCTCGTATCGTTGATAAAAGTGTTGCTACAATTCAAAAGATTGTAAACAAGTACAAAAGTACTGGCAAAACAAATAATAAGCCTCGTTCCGGACGCCCACGGGTATTCAGTGACAGGGAAAGTAGTCCGATTGTTCGTAAAATAAAAGAAAATCCCAAAAAAAGTGCCCCAAAGTTAAAAGCTGAAGTCGAAAAAGAATACGGGAAACACTGTAGTATTCAAACTATTCGCCGAGTCCTGTATAATGCTGGTTACCATGGACGTAATGTTAGGAAGAAGCCCTTCGTGAGCAGGGTCAATCGATGTAAACGGATATCATTTGCAAAAAATCATGAAAAGTGTGACCAAACGTTTTGGAACAACGTTATATTTTCAGATGAGTGCAAATTTTGTATCAGTGGAACGGATGGTCGCGAAAAAGTATGGAGGAAAACTAACACAGAGCCGAATCCTATTAATATGACCGGCACGGTTAAGCATGGTGGTGGCTCGGTGATGGTTTGGGGATGTATGGCGGCAAATGGGGTAGGCAATCTGGTGTTTATCGAAACTATTATGGACCGATACGGTTACCTTAACATTTTAAAAAATAATTTGAAGCAAAGCGCGATTAAATTGCGGCTGGAGGAGTCATTCATCTTCCAGCAGGATAATGATCCCAAGCACACGTCCAAAGTTGTGCGGGAATGGCTCTTATACAATGTGCAAAAACAGCTTAAAACACCACCCCAATCACCGGATACAAACCCCATAGAACATTTATGGGAACATCTAAAGTGGCAAATCCGTAAATATTCCATACGAAGCAAGGATCAATTAAAAAGTGCGCTCCAGGAAGAATGGAACAAAATACCGCAAGCAGTAACCACAAATTTGGTGAAATCAATGCCTTCACGTCTTAAAGCCATTATTAAGTCCAATGGTTATCCAACCAAGTACTAGAAGTCGACTTTTAAAATAATATTTTTATAATTAACTCAATATTTGTGCCTTTGTATACTTACTTTTGTGATATGAATTTATACCAACTTTTTTTTAATTGGTAAAATTTTTTTATTTTCTGCCATTTTGTATGCGTTTTTGAATTGAGTATTATATTTATGTTTCTTTCAAGTGAATAAAACACATTTTTCTTATATTTTGTGTGATTTAAGAAATCTAGTGCAAAAATAATGCAGATAAGTGACTAACTGTATATTTTCAGAAGTACATATTTGAAAAAAAAAATTAAACTTTTATTTAAAAATGGAAAATAAAAAACAAAAATAAGTATACTACAAAATTAATCTAACTTAATTTTTTCCTTAAGTTAGTATCCTGTTCGAGCAACATTTATGTATATATTCGTTATCTTGGTAGGAAAAGCAATGCTTTTTTGTATTCCTGGAATGCAGCGGACAATTTCCCATTTTTCATTTAATGGTGGAGAAAAATCTTCAATCTCTTTTGATGAGATATATAACAGACGAACTCCTTCGATGATTTTGCCAGCGCATTCATAAAATGCAAAGGCATCCGGTAAAATAATATTATTTGCCTTAACCGCTTTCCCAACTTTCCGCTTCACCACCGCGCCGATTGCATCGAATGCGCCTTTGCCATGCGAAGTCGCAAAGAAGTTCCACTCTAAATGCTTTAAGCCAAATTCGCTAACAAACGAAGGAATGCTGATGAGATTATATTTATTTTTGAATTGACTGGTGCGGCCATCAGAGAATATAAAAACCGTAGAAATTCCTTGGAATTGACTTTGAATTTTGTGCACAATTTTTGTAAGGAAACAATAGACTTCGAATTTTTTGTGGGTAAGTTTATCACTAATGACAGCAAAAGATTCAGTTTGACCTCGCAGCCATGCAACGCAAGTGAAAATAGTAACTTGTTGGTAGCTAAAGTGAGCTTCTTGGACCTCATTCTGATCGATCAATCGATAGTTTTCTGCAAAATCGATTTGCAAAATTAATTCATCATCACGTAAATTGTTCTTTTTGTCCTTAAAATATTTTTGCTGAGCGCGCTTTATAAAATAATGAAGTTTAAAAGCTGGCAGCTGAATTTCCAGTTCATGTAACAAATCCGATAATGGTGCTATGGTATAGCTTAATGTTAAGCGATCATTAACTTTCTCCAATAGCTCCAATCAACATTTTCTTCCATTTTGGATAAAAAGTATATAGGCACCAAATCATGTTTTACATCCCGTATAAGTTAAGCAAATCGTATTGCTTATTTTAAATCAAACACAAACTTAGTTAAGCAAGTCGTATTGCCTATTTTAAATCAAACACAAACTTAATTTTTTATTAAACACTTTTTATTTAATAAATCAAATTGGTTGCTTTGCAACTTTGCTACACGAGGAAGAACTAACTTTGAAAGGCGATGATACCGTCTTAAATACCCTTGTGATCTGTGGTATTCACCTGTCGTTGTTGTTGTGCAGAAAAGGTCGCTAATATGTTATTGATAGCGACCTAGCAACAGAGTTGTGCTGATCAGACACACATCACTTCATATCACGGCGTAAGCCGCTGGCCTACCTGCCAAGTTTGTCACCAAGCTTTGCTTGCTATGCGGTGGGTGGTAAAGCAGGCAATGATTATGTGCTGCATGCCCAGCATGCTGTTGCTATGCAAGCAACGATCGCCCTTTATTATGAAAATGGACCAGCTCACGCATATGCTGTTGCTATGCCGTGAATATTATATTATTTCTAGTTTGTTAAGCAAAGCCAGGTAGTGGGTTGTGGGTTGCTGTTGAGCTGCGTACCCAACTCATCAAATTTATGTTGCTATGCTATGATATCAGGCAAGTGATCATTTAAATGTAGTCAGCCTGTTGGTAGGCTGCATCAACTGACTTTGGATGCTTTCTGTTGCCTTGGTATGCAAGGAAATGCCTTTACTATGTAGATGGTGGTATCATGCCTTAACTCCTCCCCTTCTTAAGTTCGGAGCGTCCCTGATACGCCGAAATTATAATTACATAAAGCTTAATCTAAAACTAATAACTATTTCTTATTTGATTTTTTGCAAGTAAATATGTATACTAATGACTTTTGTGGAAATGAAAATTTTGGTATTAGATCGAAATATTTTAAATCTTTTGGTTTGGTTTTGTTACTAAATTAAGTAATAAACGTATCTTTACAACAATTTTAATTAGTATTTTTAAAGACAATTTAAAATTTTAGGTTTTTATTAAATTATAATATTCGGAGATTTTTTTTTAAATTTTGTGGTTAAATCAAGAATGCAAACATACGAAAATTTTGGTAAAAAAAGTGTATTCTTTTATAGTTAGCGTTTTAAGTACAATTTTAAATGTGTGTGTTTAATTATATTATTGATAGTAAACATATCTATACAAAAATTTCAGTAAAAAAAAAAATTTACTTATTATAATTAGCGTTTTTTAAGGACAGTTCAAAATTTGTTTTTTAATTACATTATTTTTATTTGTTTTTTTACTAAATTAAATATACATAGGTATAAACATATCTCTACGAATATTTTATTGAAAAAAAAGTGTAGCTTCTCAGTTTTTATAATTAGCGTTTTTAATGACAATTCAAAATTTGTATTTTAATAATATCTAATAATATCTATACGAATTTTCAACAGAAAAAATTTTAGTTTTTATAATAATAATTCAGAATTTGTTTTGTAATTATTTTATTAATTCTTGAATTAAATATATTTGTACAAAAAATTTTAATTAGCGTTTTCGAAAACAGTTCAAAATTTGTTTTTTTTTTATTATTTAGAGCTTTGTTACTACGTTAAATATATGAAAGTACGAAAATTTCAATAAAAAAATGTATTTATTTTAGCTTTTTAAGGACTACTCAAAATTTGGGTTTTAATTATGTTATCAGAGCTTACATGTTCGCGTTGTTTTTGTATTTATTAAATATGACAATGGCAAACTTACGCTTGAACAAAAATGTATTAAGTGAAAATGTTTAGTTTTTCATATATTTTTTTTTACAAAACTATTTATATTCGACCAACAATGTTCTGCCGTAATTTTTTTTAATTAGCATATTTAACAAATTTGTGGGTCCCTTAGATGATTTTAACAAAATTATACGTTTCGTATACATATGTACGATTTTTTCAGTTATTAAATAACTTTTAATAATAATGATTTGGCTTGGACAAAAGGTATCTAGTAAAAATTTACTATTTTCATTTCTTTAATAATTAATCAATTTTGGACAATAAGATAGATTTTCAGATATGAATTATTGAACTAATTACAGGATTTCCAAATTTTATGAATCAATGTTAGGGAAATTAAAGCTGCCGTATGCACATGCACGTTTGTTTATATAATAATTTCCTAATTTTTCAAATTATTCTAGATTAAATCTCAATTACTACGGTGAAAAAATTTATGGCAAAATTATAATTAAATATGTTTAATCGAAAATGATTTTATCTAACACTAGTTTTAGTGCAAGCAGTAGAAGTCGTTGGAAAAAATTTAGTTTTTAACGAATGCCATTTTGTAATACAATTTTACCTTAAATTATCTTTATGGACTTTCTTGCCGTTTATTAGGACAGTTGTTCCCAAATCTTTTTGTACTATATTTTCAACGTACACCTTATTTAACTTATTCCCTAAACGTTTATTGCGGCGAACATATACTTTTTCCCCTTCTTGAAATATTTTTTGGTTGTTACTGGCTTTTTTAACGATATTATCTTGGACAGCAGTAAGTGCTGCTTTAACTAAGTCAGGGTGATCTTTGGTAAAATTATTAATAATATCAATTGGTTTTGAATCTACAGTTGAATGTATGGAATTGTTATATTTATATGTTGCAAGTAAGATTATTTCTTTAATATCTGTTATATTTTGTTCGGCTTTTATGCATCGAGCGATTTCTGTTAGCGTTGAATGCACTCTTTCGATTTGGCCATTACTTTTACTGTGTAAATGTGGTATGAAAAATTGTTCAGTATTGAAGTGATATTTTAACATATTAGATATTGTATTCGAATGAAGAGATTTTTCATTATCGGAAACGATTGTTTTAGTTTTTTTGAACTTATTCAATATTATTAATAAAGCCGTTTTAATATCAGTCGTTGATCTGGTTTCAATGGGAATCGTAATTGCAAATTTAGAAAATTTGTCTATGCAGGTAAGAAAGTGAACTTTCTCAACAGAGAATATATCTACGTGGAGGATTCCACCGGGATATTCTGGAATTGGTGTTTGACCTAATTACAGTTTTTATTTTCAGAATCCAAAGTATAAATCTTTTAGTTAATCTTTAATCGTTTAGTTACTCTAAATATTTTTCTTCCATACACTTAAAAAATGATTTTTAAACATAAATTTTTTCTTACATATGTACATATGCTGCTAGAATTTCTGGTACTTTCCTCTCTCGTTCGTTAAAGTTGTTTTTGGCCGCTTCCACATCAGATTGGTAGCTGAATATAGTTAACAGTGCTTGTTTTCATCGATTACATGTAAATTTCATAATTTTGCTATGTTTTCAACGCAAAGGTTATTATTGGGTACAAATTTATTTTTGTGCCGAACACTTAAGGATATTTGCAATTCGTTTTTCTTACGCTCTTTTCTTACTCTCCTCTTAAAAGGATATGCATAGTTCATTTCATTTAAATTTTTTTAACGAATTTTTTGCACAGTCACAATTTAATTCCTTGTTCTGTTACGACTTGGACCTTTAGTAGTTTTTCGCCGCTTTTCTAAATTTAAAAATTTTTCCTCTGTATAAGGAATACATTTTTTAAGTTTTCCACTACTCTTTTCATTCTTGTTTTATTTTTAATTTTTTCACACTTCCTTTTGTAAGGATATCGAATTTTATTTTCTAATAAGTCACTATCCTTTTAAAGGACTAATATTTCTTCACAGGACACTAGGTTCGTTTTCTAGTTGGGCGCCAGTTAAGCAAGTCGCATTGCTTATTTTAAATCAAACACAAACTTAGTTAAGCAAGTCGTATTGCCTATTTTAAATCAAACACAAACTTTATTTTTTATTAAACACTTTTTATTTAATAAATCAAATTGGTTGCTTTGCAACTTTGCTACACGAGGAAGAACTAACTTTGAAAGGCGATGATACCGTCTTAAATACCCTAGTGATCTGTGGTATTCACCTGTCGTTGTTGTTGTGCAGAAAAGGTCGCTAATATGTTATTGATAGCGACCTAGCAACAGAGTTGTGCTGATCAGACACACATCACTTCATATCACGGCGTAAGCCGCTGGCCTACCTGCCAAGTTTGTCAACCAAGCTTTGCTTGCTATGCGGTGGGTGGTAAATCAGGCAATGATTATGTGCTGCATGCCCAGCATGCTGTTGCTATGCAAGCAACGATCGCCCTTTATTATGAAAATGGACCAGCTCACGCATATGCTGTTGCTATGCCGTGAATATTATATTATTTCTAGTTTGTTAAGCAAAGCCAGGTAGTGGGTTGTGGGTTGCTGTTGAGCTGCGTACCCAACTCATCAAATTTATGTTGCTATGCTATGATATCAGGCAAGTGATCATTTAAATGTAGTCAGCCTGTTGGTAGGCTGCATTAACTGACTTTGGATGCTTTCTGTTGCCTTGGTATGCAAGGAAATGCCTTTACTATGTAGATGGTGGTATCATGCCTTAACTCCTCCCCTTCTTAAGTTCGGAGCGTCCCTGATACGACGAAATTATAATTACATAAAGCTTAATCTAAAACTAATAACTATTTCCTATTTGATTTTATGCAAGTAAACAAGTATATTAATGACTTTTGTGGAAATGAAAATTTTGGTATTAGATCGAAATATTTTAAATCTTTTGGTTTGACATTTTGAGCAATATTAAACTGAATATTTTAGCTTTTGTTACTAAATTAAGTAATAAACGTATCTTTACAACAATTTTAATTAGTATTTTTAAAGACAATTTAAAATTTTTGGTTTTTATTAAATTATAATATTCGGAGTTTTTTTTTTAAATTTTGTGGTTAAATCAAGGATGCAAACATACGAAAATTTTGGTAAAAAAAGTGTATTCTTTCATAGTTAGCGTTTTAAGTACAATTTTAAATGTGTGTGTTTAATTATATTATTGATAGTAAACATATCTATACAAAAATTTCAGTAAAAAAAAAATTTACTGTTTATAATTAGCGTTTTTTAAGGACAGTTCAAAATTTGTTTTTTAATTACATTATTTATATTTTTCTTTACAAAATTAAATATAGGTATTAACGTATCTGTACGAATGTTTTATTGAGGAAAAAGTGTAGTTTCTCAGTTTTTATAATTAGCGTTTTTAATGACAATTCAAAATTTGTATTTTAATAATATCTAATAATATCTATACGAATTTTCAACAGAAAAAATTTTAGTTTTTATAATAATAATTCAGAATTTGTTTTGTAATTATTTTATTAATTCTTGAATTAAATTTATTTGTACAAAAAATTTTAATTAGCGTTTTCGAAAACAGTTCAAAATTAGTTTTTTTTTTATTATTTAGAGCTTTGTTACTACGTTAAATATATGAAATTACGAAAATTTCAATAAAAAAATGTATTTATTTTAGCTTTTTAAGGACTACTCAAAATTTGGGTTTTAATTATGTTATCAGAGCTTACATGTTCGCTTTGTTTTTGTACACGTATACGTTTCGTATATATATGTACGATTTTTTCAGTTATTAAATAACTTTTAATAATAATGATTTGGCTTGGACAAAAGGTATCTAGTAAAAATTTACTATTTTCATTTCTTTAATAATTAATCAATTTTGGACAATAAGATAGATTTTCAGATATGAATTATTGAACTAATTACAGGATTTCCAAATTTTATGAATCAATGTTAGGGAAATTAAAGCTGCCGTATGCACATGCACGTTTGTTTATATAATAATTTCCTAATTTTTCAAATTATTCTAGATTAAATCTCAATTACTACGGTGAAAAAATTTATGGCAAAATTATAATTAAATATGTTTAATCGAAAATGATTTTATCTAACACTAGTTTTAGTGCAAGCAGTAGAAGTCGTTGGGAAAAATTTTGTTTTTAACGAATGCCATTTTGTAATACAATTTTACCTTAAATTATCTTTATGGACTTTCTTGCCGTTTATTAGGACAGTTGTTCCCAAATCTTTTTGTACTATATTTTCAACGTTGTATAAGAAAGGGAAATTATAATTAAATATGTTTAATCGAAAATGATTTTATCTAACACTAGTTTTAGTGCAAGCAGTAGAAGTCGTTGGGAAAAATTTTGTTTTTAACGAATGCCATTTTGTAATACAATTTTACCTTAAATTATCTTTATGGACTTTCTTGCCGTTTATTAGGACAGTTGTTCCCAAATCTTTTTGTACTATATTTTCAACGTACACCTTATTTAACTTATTCCCTAAACGTTTATTGCGGCGAACATATACTTTTTCACCTTCTTGAAATATTTTTTGGATGTTACTGGCTTTTTTAACGATATTATCTTGGGCAGCAGTAAGTGCTGCTTTAACTAAGTCAGGGTGATCTTTGGTAAAATTATTAATAATATCAATTGGTTTTGAATCTACAGTTGAATGTATGGAATTGTTATATTTATATGTTGCAAGTAAGATTATTTCTTTAATATCTGTTATATTTTGTTCGGCTTTTATGCATCGAGCGATTTCTGTTAGCGTTGAATGCACTCTTTCGATTTGGCCATTACTTTTACTGTGTAAATGTGGTATGAAAAATTGTTCAGTATTGAAGTGATATTTTAACATTAGATATTGTATTCGAATGAAGAGATTTTTCATTATCGGAAACGATTGTTTTAGTTTTTTTGAACTTATTCAATATTATTAATAAAGCCGTTTTAATATCAGTCGTTGATCTGGTTTCAATGGGAATCGTAATTGCAAATTTAGAAAATTTGTCTATGCAGGTAAGAAAGTGAAATTTCTCAACAGAGAATATATCTACGTGGAGGATTCCACCGGGATATTCTGGAATTGGTGTTTGACCTATACCCGTTTTTATTGGGTGTCTGTTATATTTATTTTCCAGGCATGTTTTACAATTTTTAGCTATTGTTAATAAAGTTTTCTTTATATATGGGAAAAAATATTCAGATATCAATTGTTTATAGTTTTCTTGGATTGAGCGATGGGATCTGTTGTACTCCATGGTAGCAGCTTCGATTTGGTCTTCCTTTTTTGTTAGGTCTATTACCAATTTCTCTGTGTGGATGAATCTTACACTTGGGAAGCTTGACAAGAGTAACGACTGGACTCTTGCTAAGGTTTCGAGATCGCAACAGATTCCGTTAACTACATTTGGGTTAACTTTTTCCCGGATTGTTTGTGGAAGATATTCCGCAGTTTTAAAGTGTATGGTATGTCTAAGGAGTTTTTGGAAAAAAATTTTGGTAGATTTGCTGTTAAGCTCGGATGGTAACAGCACCAATTGGGCTCTAAATTGGTTGACAGGGTTTTTGATTGATTTAATTGTATAAGAAAGGGACATTTCACTATGAACTGTATCATCTGTGTCGTTAAGGTTATGAATATAGTGATGCGAAAGTGCATCGGCTACTTTGTTGTCTTTTCCGTGCTTATAAAAATATTTCGGTGCAAATGAATTTATGAATGCAGTCCACCTTTTGATTTTGGAATTTGGATTTTTATCCGACATGGCAAATGTGAGGGGCTGATGATCAGTGAAGATATGTATATTTTTAATACCATATAGGTAATGCCTTAACTTTTGGAATGCCCAAACTATAGCTAAAAGTTCGCGTTCGTTTGTAGCATAATTCTCTACAGCCTTAGACAGTGTACGAGATATCATTGTAATAGGTTTGCCGTTTTGTGAAAGTACAGCTCCCAGGGCTACGAATGAGGCATCCGTTGTTATCTCAAATGGCTTAGAGTATTCTGGATGTTGAAGAAGGACGTCTTCCGAAGCCAGAATAGTCTTTAATTTATTGAAGGCCTTAACTGATTCGTCATCAAAGGAGATGCTAACATTTTTCGACTGTCGACTGCTAACGTGGCCATTGTCGCCTCTTAAATATTTTGTGAGGGGTTTGATATATGCGCATAGTCTTTTATAAACCTGCGGTAATAGCCGGAAATACCCAAAAAGGACCGCAGCGATCTCAACGACTTTGGCTGTTGGTAATTAAGAATGGCATCTACTTTGCTAGGACATGTTTGGATTCCTTTGTGTGAGACTGTGAAACCCAAAAACTCGACTTCACTTTTTAAAAATTTAGATTTTTCTAACGATACTCGCATTCCCGCTTGTTCAATTTTTTTCAATATGGAATCAACATGCCTGTAATGAGAGCTTTCATCGGGTGAGAAAATGATGATATCATCAACGTAAACGTGACATATTTTTCCGATGTCATCGCGAAAAATGTCGTCAATTGTCCTTTGAAATTAGCTTGGTGCATTTTTCAAACCAAAGGGCAAGCGACAAAACTCATATTTGCCGTTGTTTACGCTGAATGCAGTTTTGCACCTGTCTTTCTCTGAAAGAAAAATCTGGTGAAATCCAGACTTAAGGTCCAGTGTTGTAAATAGTTTTGACTTGCCCAAATTTGAGAGTATTACTGTAGTATCGGGAATGGGATATTTGTCAGATGTAGTGTATTCGTTTAGTTTCCGGAAATCGATAACCATTCTTAACTTTTGATTTCCGTCGTCGTCTAAACCTTTCTTTGAAACTACATGGACAGGGGAGTTATAGGGTGAATAGGATTTTCTTATTATGCCGTCTTTAAGCAGAGATTCAATTTCATTATTAACAAAATTTTCTACCGAGATTGGGTAAGGGTAGCTTCTTGATTAAATTGGCTTATCAGTTAAAGTGTTTATTGTTGCGATAACATTTGTGTTATATGGGAGAGCTCTATTGGGATTCGCAAATGCATTAGAATTACGCTGCTTCAATATTTCGATACTACAGGGTTCATCAAGAGTTTTAGTGTGGGCTATGTTTACTTCTTGGCATTGAAAAAGGTTAAGTTTCACTTTTCCGTTTTTGTGGAAAATGAGACCAACCTTAGTATTAATATTTGCCTCGATATCTTTTAACAAATCATACCCAATGATTCCATCAAAAGTATCTAATTAGGGAAGCATAAAAAGGTAGCACTCGATCCTAGAATATTTATTTTATATTTTTCAGAAATTTTATTTACGCCGTTAATAGATCTCAATTCAAAAGGGATAATTTATTGCGGTTATATCCTTCAAAAAATTATATCTTTTTATGTAGTTCTTCGCTGTTCCCGTATCTACTAAAATTTTAAGAACTTGCCCATTTGGTAACGTTCGGGTAATGAAGGGCAAGTTGGACCTTAGCCTAAAAAATTGATCTCATCTGGTGATTGGGTGCCTCCTATTTCGAAGCAGAATGGTTCGTCCAGAAAGGGGTCTTCATATTCGTCCAATTCGGGAGAATATTGCTCGCTTCCCATAGCGTTGATACGCTGAAGTTTTTGGGCAGGAACCTGAGTGGGGGTCCTATTAGTATAAGGTCTCTTATACTGTTGTTGTGGTTGGGCGAAATTGTTGGCTTGTTGCCGTTGGAAGGATGGCTGATTGGAGCTGTTATTAGCATAAGATCTCCTATGCTGTTGGTGTGATGGGGTGAAAGGGTTGGCTTGTTGCCGCGACCGCTGTTGATAAGGATTTGGATAATTTAACCTATTTCCCTGGTGAAATGTTGTTTGAGGATTTTGTCTGAAACAAGAGGTTCCCTGATCTATTTCCATCGGGGCAGGATATTGTACCGGATTGTTTGGTCGATTCGGTTGAGGCCGATTATAAGACAATGGAGCACTTTGATACACTTGTGGCAATCTCCCCGAGGCATACGTATGTGCAAACTCATATCGTTCGTGATTATGTTGCAACTCTTGTGCTGCGGCAAGTGCACTGGGAAGGTCCGGTGGGACCGGAAATAAAAACCCTTAAAGCATTTTCCCTTGCCTTTACATTAAATGCATGAGTGAGTTGCTCATTGTTGCTATGACCTCATGATATTTTTAGTTAAAATCAATGTCAGCTGCCTATCAACTGCATCATGATATTCATTAATAGACATTTTACCCTGCCTCAAGGTGTTGAGTTGGTTCTCTAATATGTGGAGTGGTCTCTTATCTGCGTATAACTGATCCAACTTTGTTATAATGGCTTTAAAATTTAGTGGGGTGTTAAAGGCGCTAAGATTTTCATTAGCCGCTGAAGTTATTTTGTTGCGCAAAATGCCCACGGCAATATAATAAGGCTCCGAGCCCTCAGTATAATAACTTATCGCGAATCTAGCTGCTTCTCTCCATGCTGGGTATTTAGAAATATTACCCCTAAATTCCGGTAGAGACTTAATCAAAGTAAGGTCCGTGTGGGTACTTTGCACACCTTGGACAATAGTTACGGGCCTGGGCACTTCTATTTGTTTGGGCAAAATACTTTGAAATTCCCGTTTTAATTCTGCCAACTGTTCCCTAAAATTCTGTTCAACTACTTCTACTGTCGACCCTGATAAACTAATCACTGCACTTCTATCCATTTTTAATTTTTATTTATTACAGTTTTTATTTTCAGAATCCAAAGTATAAATCTTTTAGTTAATCTTTAATCGTTAAGTTACTCTAAATATTTTTCTTCCATACACTTAAAAAATGATTTTTAAACATAAATTTTTTCTTACATACATATGCTGCTAGAATTTCTGGTACTTTCCTCTCTCGTTCGTTAAAGTTGTTTTTGGCCGCTTCCACATCAGATTGGTTGCTGAATATAGTTAACAGTGCTTGTTTTCATCGATTACATGTAAATTTCATAATTTTGCTATGTTTTCAACGCAAAGGTTCTTATTGGGTACAAATTTATTTTTGTGCCGAACACTTAAGTATATTTGCAATTCGTTTTTCTTACGCTCTTTTCTTACTCTCCTCTTAAAAGGATATACATAGTTCATTTCATTTAAATTTTTTTAACGAATTTTTTGCACAGTCACAATTTAATTCCTTGTTCTGTTACGACTTGGACGTTTAGTAGTTTTTCGCCGCTTTTCTAAATTTAAAAATTTTTCCTCTGTATAAGGAATACATTTTTTAAGTTTTCCACTACTCTTTTCATTCTTGTTTTATTTTTAATTTTTTCACACTTCCTTTTGTAAGGATATCGAATTTTATTTTCTAATAAGTCACTATCCTTTTAAAGGACTAATATTTCTTCACAGGACACTAGGTTCGTTTTCTAGTTGGGCGCCAGTTAAGCAAGTCGCATTGCTTATTTTAAATCAAACACAAACTTAGTTAAGCAAGTCGTATTCCCTATTTTAAATCAAACACAAACTTTATTTTTTATTAAACACTTTTTATTTAATAAATTAAATTGGTTGCTTTGCAACTTTGCTACACGAGGAAGAACTAACTTTGAAAGGCGATGATACCGTCTTAAATACCCTAGTGATCTGTGGTATTCACCTGTCGTTGTTGTTGTGCAGAAAAGGTCGCTAATATGTTATTGATAGCGACCTAGCAACAGAGTTGTGCTGATCAGACACACATCACTTCATATCACGGCGTAAGCCGCTGGCCTACCTGCCAAGTTTGTCAACCAAGCTTTGCTTGCTATGCGGTGGGTGGTAAAGCAGGCAATGATTATGTGCTGCATGCCCAGCATGCTGTTGCTATGCAAGCAACGATCGCCCTTTATTATGAAAATGTACCAGCTCACGCATATGCTGTTGCTATGCCGTGAATATTATATTATTTCTAGTTTGTTAAGCAAAGCCAGGTAGTGGGTTGTGGGTTGCTGTTGAGCTGCGTACCCAACTCATCAAATTTATGTTGCTATGCTATGATATCAGGCAAGTGATCATTTAAATGTAGTCAGCCTGTTGGTAGGCTGCATTAACTGACTTTGGATGCTTTCTGTTGCCTTGGTATGCAAGGAAATGCCTTTACTATGTAGATGGTGGTATCATGCCTTAAATCCTCCCCTTCTTAAGTTCGGAGCGTCCCTGATACGACGAAATTATAATTACATAAAGCTTAATCTAAAACTAATAACTATTTCTTATTTGATTTTTTGCAAGTAAACAAGTATATTAATGACTTTTGTGGAAATGAAAATTTTGGTATTAGATCGAAATATTTTAAATCTTTTGGTTTGACATTTTGAGCAATATTAAACTGAATATTTTAGCTTTTGCTACTAAATTAAGTAATAAACGTATCTTTACAACAATTTTAATTAGTATTTTTAAAGACAATTTAAAATTTTTGGTTTTTTTTAAATTATAATATTCGGAGTTTTTTTTTTAAATTTTGTGGTTAAATCAAGGATGCAAACATACGAAAATTTTGCTAAAAAAGTGTATTCTTTTATAGTTAGCGTTTTAAGTACAATTTTAAATGTGTGTGTTTAATTATATTATTGATAGTAAACATATCTATACAAAAATTTCAGTAAAAAAAAATTTACTGTTTATAATTAGCGTTTTTTAAGGACAGTTCAAAATTTGTTTTTTAATTACATTATTTATATTTTTCTTTACTAAATTAAATATAGGTATAAACGTATCTGTACGAATATTTTATTGAGGAAAAAGTGTAGTTTCTCAGTTTTTATAATTAGCGTTTTTAATGACAATTCAAAATTTGTATTTTAATAATATCTAATAATATCTATACGAATTTTCAACAGAAAAAATTTTAGTTTTTATAATAATAATTCAGAATTTGTTTTGTAATTATTTTATTAATTCTTGAATTAAATTTATTTGTACAAAAAATTTTAATTAGCGTTTTCGAAAACAGTTCAAAATTAGTTTTTTTTTATTATTTAGAGCTTTGTTACTACGTTAAATATATGAAATTACGAAAATTTCAATTAAAAATGTATTTATTTTAGCTTTTTAAGGACTACTCAAAATTTGGGTTTTAATTATGTTATCAGAGCTTACATGTTCGCTTTGTTTTTGTACACGTATACGTTTCGTATATATATGTACGATTTTTTCAGTTATTAAATAACTTTTAATAATAATGATTTGGCTTGGACAAAAGGTATCTAGTAAAAATTTACTATTTTCATTTCTTTAATAATTAATCAATTTTGGACAATAAGATAGATTTTCAGATATGAATTATTGAACTAATTACAGGATTTCCAAATTTTATGAATCAATGTTAGGGAAATTAAAGCTGCCGTATGCACATGCACGTTTGTTTATATAATAATTTCCTAATTTTTCAAATTATTCTAGATTAAATCTCAATTACTACGGTGAACAAATTTATGGCAAAATTATAATTAAATATGTTTAATCGAAAATGATTTTATCTAACACTAGTTTTAGTGCAAGCAGTAGAAGTCGTTGGGAAAAATTTTGTTTTTAACGAATGCCATTTTGTAATATAATTTTACCTTAAATTATCTTTATGGACTTTCTTGCCGTTTATTAGGACAGTTGTTCCCAAATCTTTTTGTACTATATTTTCAACGTTGTATAAGAAAGGGAAATTATAATTAAATATGTTTAATCGAAAATGATTTTATCTAACACTAGTTTTAGTGCAAGCAGTAGAAGTCGTTGGGAAAAATTTTGTTTTTAACGAATGCCATTTTGTAATACAATTTTACCTTAAATTATCTTTATGGACTTTCTTGCCGTTTATTAGGACAGTTGTTCCCAAATCTTTTTGTACTATATTTTCAACGTACACCTTATTTAACTTATTCCCTAAACGTTTATTGCGGCGAACATATACTTTTTCACCTTCTTGAAATATTTTTTGGATGTTACTGGCTTTTTTAACGATATTATCTTGGGCAGCAGTAAGTGCTGCTTTAACTAAGTCAGGGTGATCTTTGGAAAAATTATTAATAATATCAATTGGTTTTGAATCTACTGTTGAATGTATGGAATTGTTATATTTATATGTTGCAAGTAAGATTATTTCTTTAATATCTGTTATATTTTGTTCGGCTTTTATGCATCGAGCGATTTCTGTTAGCGTTGAATGCACTCTTTCGATTTGGCCATTACTTTTACTGTGTAAATGTGGTATGAAAAATTGTTCAGTATTGAAGTGATATTTTAACATTAGATATTGTATTCGAATGAAGAGATTTTTCATTATCGGAAACGATTGTTTTAGTTTTTTTGAACTTATTCAATATTATTAATAAAGCCGTTTTAATATCAGTCGTTGATCTGGTTTCAATGGGAATCGTAATTGCAAATTTAGAAAATTTGTCTATGCAGGTAAGAAAGTGAAATTTCTCAACAGAGAATATATCTACGTGGAGGATTCCACCGGGATATTCTGGAATTGGTGTTTGACCTATATCCGTTTTTATTGGGTGTCTGTTATATTTATTTTCCAGGCATGTTTTACAATTTTTAGCTATTGTTAATAAAGTTTTCTTTATATATGGGAAAAAATGTTCAGATATCAATTGTTTATAGTTTTCTTGGATTGAGCGATGGGATCTGTTGTGCTCCATGGTAGCAGCTTCGATTTGGTCTTCCTTTTTTGTTAGGTCTATTACCAATTTCTCTGTGTGGATGAATCTTACACTTGGGAAGCTTGACAAGAGTAACGACTGGACTCTTGCTAAGGTTTCGAGATCGCAACAGATTCCGTTAACTACATTTGGGTTAACTTTTTCCCGGATTGTTTGTGGAAGATATTCCGCAGTTTTAAAGTGTATGGTATGTCTAAGGAGTTTTTGGAAAAAAATTTTGGTAGATTTGCTGTTAAGCTCGGATGGTAACAGCACCAATTGGGCTCTAAATTGGTTGACAGGGTTTTTGATTGATTTAATTGTATAAGAAAGGGACATTTCACTATGAACTGTATCATCTGTGTCGTTAAGGTTATGAATATAGTGATGCGAAAGTGCATCGGCTACTTTGTTGTCTTTTCCGTGCTTATAAAAATATTTCGGTGCAAATGAATTTATGAATGCAGTCCACCTTTTGATTTTGGAATTTGGATTTTTATCCGACATGGCAAATGTGAGGGGCTGATGATCAGTGAAGATATGTATATTTTTAATACCATATAGGTAATGCCTTAACTTTTGGAATGCCCAAACTATAGCTAAAAGTTCGCGTTCGTTTGTAGCATAATTCTCTACAGCCTTAGACAGTGTACGAGATATCATTGTAATAGGTTTGCCGTTTTGTGAAAGTACAGCTCCCAGGGCTACGAATGAGGCATCCGTTGTTATCTCAAATGGCTTAGAGTATTCTGGATGTTGAAGAAGGACGTCTTCCGAAGCCAGAATAGTCTTTAATTTATTGAAGGCCTTAACTGATTCGTCATCAAAGGAGATGCTAACTTTTTTCGACTGTCGACTGCTAACGTGGCCATTGTCGCCTCTTAAATATTTTGTGAGGGGTTTGATATATGCGCATAGTCTTTTATAAACCTGCGGTAATAGCCGGAAATACCCAAAAAGGACCGCAGCGATCTCAACGACTTTGGCTGGTGGTAATTAAGAATGGCATCTACTTTGCTAGGACATGTTTGGATTCCTTTGTGTGAGACTGTGAAACCTAAAAACTCGACTTCACTTTTTAAAAATTTAGATTTTTCTAACGATACTCGCATTCCCGCTTGTTCAATTTTTTTCAATATGGAATCAACATGCCTGTAATGAGAGCTTTCATCGGGTGAGAAAATGATGATATCATCAACGTAAACGTGACATATTTTTCCGATGTCATCGCGAAAAATGTCGTCAATTGTCCTTTGAAATTTGCTCGGTGCATTTTTCAAACCAAAGGGCAAGCGACAAAACTCATATTTGCCGTTGTTTACGCTGAATGCAGTTTTGCACCTGTCTTTCTCTGAAAGAAAAATCTGGTGAAATCCAGACTTAAGGTCCAGTGTTGTAAATAGTTTTGACTTGCCCAAATTTGAGAGTATTACTGTAGTATCGGGAATGGGATATTTGTCAGATGTAGTGTATTCGTTTAGTTTCCGGAAATCGATAACCATTCTTAACTTTTGATTTCCGTCGTCGTCTAAACCTTTCTTTGAAACTACATGGACAGGGGAGTTATAGGGTGAATAGGATTTTCTTATTATGCCGTCTTTAAGCAGAGATTCAATTTCATTATTAACAAAATTTTCTACCGAGACTGGGTAAGGGTAGCTTCTTGATTAAATTGGCTTATCAGTTAAAGTGTTTATTGTTGCGATAACATTTGTGTTATATGGGAGAGCTCTATTGGGATTCGCAAACGCATTAGAATTACGCTCCTTCAATATTTCGATACTACAGGGTTCATCAAGAGTTTTAGTGTGGGCTACGTTTACTTCTTGGCATTGAAAAAGGTTAAGTTTCACTTTTCCGTTTTTGTGGAAAATGAGACCAACCTTAGTATTAATATTTGCCTCGATATCTCTTAACAAATCATACCCATCAAAAGTATCTAATTGGGGAAGCATAAAAAGGTAGCACTCGATCCTAGAATATTTATTTTATATTTTTCAGAAATTTTATTTACGCCGTTAATAGATCTCAATTCAAAAGGGATAATTTATTGCGGTCATATCCTTCAAAAAATTATATCTTTTTATGTAGTTCTTCGCTGTTCCCGTATCTTCTAAAATTTTAAGAACTTGCCCATTTGGTAACGTTCGGGTAATGAAGGGCAAGTTGGACCTTAGCCTAAAAAATTGATCTCATCTGGTGATTGGGTGCCTCCTATTTCGAAGCAGAATGGTTCGTCCAGAAAGGGGTCTTCATATTCGTCCAATTCGGGAGAATATTGCTCGCTTCCCATAGCGTTGATACGCTGAAGTTTTTGGGCAGGAACCTGAGTGGGGGTCCTATTAGTATAAGGTCTCTTATACTGTTGTTGTGGTTGGGCGAAATTGTTGGCTTGTTGCCGTTGGAAGGATGGCTGATTGGAGCTGTTATTAGCATAAGATCTCCTATGCTGTTGGTGTGATGGGGTGAAAGGGTTGGCTTGTTGCCGCGACCGCTGTTGATAAGGATTTGGATAATTTAACCTATTTCCCTGGTGAAATGTTGTTTGAGGATTTTGTCTGAAACAAGAGGTTCCCTGATCTATTTCCATCGGGGCAGGATATTGTACCGGATTGTTTGGTCGATTCGGTTGAGGCCGATTATAAGACAATGGAGCACTTTGATACACTTGTGGCAATCTCCCCGAGGCATACGTATGTGCAAACTCATATCGTTCGTGATTATGTTGCAACTCTTGTGCTGCGACAAGTGCACTGGGAAGGTCCGGTGGGACCGGAAATAAAAACCCTTAAAGCATTTTCCCTTGCCTTTACATTAAATGCATGAGTGAGTTGCTCATTGTTGCTATGACCTCATGATATTTTTAGTTAAAATCAATGTCAGCTGCCTATCAACTGCATCATGATATTCATTAATAGACATTTTACCCTGCCTCAAGGTGTTGAGTTGGTTCTCTAATATGTGGAGTGGTCTCTTATCTGCGTATAACTGATCCAACTTTGTTATAATGGCTTTAAAATTTAGTGGGGTGTTAAAGGCGCTAAGATTTTCATTAGCCGCTGAAGTTATTTTGTTGCGCAAAATGCCCACGGCAATATAATAAGGCTCCGAGCCCTCAGTATAATAACTTATCGCGAATCTAGCTGCTTCTCTCCATGCTGGGTATTTAGAAATTTTACCCCTAAATTCCGGTAGAGACTTAATCAAAGTAAGGTCCGTGTGGGTACTTTGCACACCTTGGACAATAGTTACGGGCCTGGGCACTTCTATTTGTTTGGGCAAAATACTTTGAAATTCCCGTTTTAATTCTGCCAACTGTTCCCTAAAATTCTGTTCAACTACTTCTACTGTCGACCCTAATAAACTAATCACTGCACTTCTATCCATTTTTAATTTTTATTTATTACAGTTTTTATTTTCAGAATCCAAAGTATAAATCTTTTAGTTAATCTTTAATCGTTAAGTTACTCTAAATATTTTTCTTCCATACACTTAAAAAATGATTTTTAAACATAAATTTTTTCTTACATACATATGCTGCTAGAATTTCTGGTACTTTCCTCTCTCGTTCGTTAAAGTTGTTTTTGGCCGCTTCCACATCAGATTGGTAGCTGAATATAGTTAACAGTGCTTGTTTTCATCGATTACATGTAAATTTCATAATTTTGCTATGTTTTCAACGCAAAGGTTCTTATTGGGTACAAATTTATTTTTGTGCCGAACACTTAAGGATATTTGCAATTCGTTTTTCTCACGCTCTTTTCTTACTCTCCTCTTAAAAGGATATACATAGTTCATTTCATTTAAATTTTTTTAACGAATTTTTTGCACAGTCACAATTTAATTCCTTGTTCTGTTACGACTTGGACCTTTAGTAGTTTTTCGCCGCTTTTCTAAATTTAAAAATTTTTCCTCTGTATAAGGAATACATTTTTTAAGTTTTCCACTACTCTTTTCATTCTTGTTTTATTTTTAATTTTTTCACACTTCCTTTTGTAAGGATATCGAATTTTATTTTCTAATAAGTCACTATCCTTTTAAAGGACTAATATTTCTTTACAGGACACTAGGTTCGTTTTCTAGTTGGGCGCCAGTTAAGCAAGTCGCATTGCTTATTTTAAATCAAACACAAACTTAGTTAAGCAAGTCGTATTGCCTATTTTAAATCAAACACAAACAATATTTTTTATTAAACACTTTTTATTTAATAAATCAAATTGGTTGCTTTGCAACTTTGCTACACGAGGAAGAACTAACTTTGAAAGGCGATGATACCGTCTTAAATACCCTAGTGATCTGTGGTATTCACCTGTCGTTGTTGTTGTGCAGAAAAGGTCGCTAATATGTTATTGATAGCGACCTAGCAACAGAGTTGTGCTGATCAGACACACATCACTTCATATCACGGCGTGAGCCGCTGGCCTGCCTGCCAAGTTTGTCAACCAAGCTTTGCTTGTTATGCGGTGGGTGGTAAAGCAGGCAATGATTATGTGCTGCATGCCCAGCATGCTGTTGCTATGCAAGCAACGATCGCCCTTTATTATGAAAATGGACCAGCTCACGCATATGCTGTTGCTATGCCGTGAATATTATATTATTTCTTTTTTGTTAAGCAAAGCCAGGTAGTGGGTTGTGGGTTGCTGTTGAGCTGCGTACCCAACTCATCAAATTTATGTGGCTATGCTATGATATCAGGCAAGTGATCATTTAAATGTACTCAGCCTGTTGGTAGGCTGCATCAACTGACTTTGGATGCTTTCTGTTGCCTTGGTATGCAAGGAAATGCCTTTACTATGTAGATGGTGGTATCATGCCTTAACTTATACATTTATCACAGTCACTAATCATGCACTTTTCGTCCAAGACATTGCAGCACTTTAATTTCAAAAAAGATTCAAAATGAGATGGAAACTGAGGCATAGCTTTAGGACATCCCTCTAGCAAAAATGCGAAGTTCGCGTGGTATTTACATACACACATATTGTGCGGAAGTTTGTCCATTAATTTAACGTTTTGCGGTCGATGGTGAAAAAATTGGGATTTACAAAGATATTCTGAGGTGACCTCGCTTCTGTACAGTTGATAAGCTTCTGTGGCAGATACAATCATAAAGCGCTTTGCAACTACTTGCTTATTGCAGATTAGAGTATCCTTCCGGCCGGGAGCTTGAACACTTATGTCATCTCGGATATAAAACTCATGGACTGCTTAAATGTTTTCCAGCATATTATCGTTTGAACATACTGGTGTCTCAGTTTCATTATCCGAGAGCTTGGAATACTTTTTATGCAAAGCTTGTAGAACTTCATATTTTTTTATTGCGTTCATCGGTAACGCCCTCTCTACTTTTTTATAGCTTTGCCTATTCTTTGTTTACACTTGTAACCACTTTTGAATTGGGTATTTGAATTTTTTCTGATTGCTCTACACTTTTGTTGTCGAACGTCATCTCTATTTCTTTTTTCTTTCAATATTTTTGAGTTATTTTTGGCCTCACATGCCTTTCTCGTGCGATATTCACGCATTCTTTCAGCTTGTGTTTCTTTATGTTCTTTAAGCCTATTTTCATCTTGCTTTAGCCTTCCCTGCACCGTTTTTGATTTTTAGCATTACGTGACATCTAATATGTATTGTAAAAGTAAAATAATGTTAATCAAATGGACTTTAATTAAGAGCATTAAATTTTCCGTACTTACCATTACGCACGTGACAAAGTTTAAAAATTAAAAAAAAATTAATTTTTGTAGAACGCTATTTATATTAATAAGTTATTTTTTTTTAATAATAATAAGCCCAACGGTTACCCTCTTTCCCGCCCAACCGACACGAGGGGCACAGTCCGCATGACGTACGGATCTTTTTTTTTTTTTTTTTGTTTTTTTTATAATTAATTTTTTTTTGTGCCGAGTTGTTAAAAGGAAAAAGTTTGTTAAGCGTCGAGATCCAAAACTGCTCAGCTACAGAAAAAAACTTCATCAGCTGAATCAAATATATATTATACCTCCGTTAATCATTTATTGAGAAAGGACAGTACAGCTCTTCTTATGGTGAAAAGTGAGTCCGAAATATCAAAAGTGCTGGAAAGACAGTTGAAATCTTGACATAAACATCGGAAAGGTTCATTTAATTCATAATTGGTTTTACACTGTTTTAAATAAAGAGGTTTAAAGTGTCTTGAAATCCTAGAAGGAACATTAAGTTTAACTTCGGCAATAAGAAATGTGCTTGCGATAGACCCTGTGAGTAGTTTAGTAATGAATATTATGCCTAGCATTTCTCTACGGCTGGAAAGAGTAGGAAGATTTATTAGCTTCAAACGATCAGTAAAATGAGGAAGATTAAGCCGAGAATCCCATCTAAAGTCTCTTAGGGCAAAAAGTAAGAACTGTTTTTGAATTGATTCCAGCCGATCAATGTGAACTTGATAACGTGGGTTCCAAACTATCGAACCGTATTCTAGCATAGGTCTTACTAAAGTTGTAAAAAGAGCCTTTGTTACATATGGGTCCTTGAAATCTTTTGACCATCGTTTTATAAAGGCAAACATCCCTCTAGCCTTATTAGCTATAGCATTAACATGACTATTGAAATTAAGTTTGGAATCCATTGTAACTCCCAAGTCAACAAAGTCAAACACTTGATCCAGAGTATAGTTATTTATTATGTAAGAAGCTGGCTGAATAGTTCTTCGTGAAAAACACAAAAATTTACATTTTTTAAGGTTAAGTGGCATATAATTTATGTTGCACCAATCAACTAAGCAGTTAATATCTATTTGTAATAAATTTCTTTCTTCAATCGAAGCGTATGATTTAAAAAGTTTTACATCATCAGCATACATTAGTATATTCGAATATCTTATTGCAGTAGTAATATCATTTATGAATAACAAAAACAGAATCGGGCCTAGATGGCTGCCTTGGGGAACTCCCGAAGTAACATTAATGACATTGGAAAAAGCATTTTTGAATATAACGATTTGAGATCTATCATGTAGATAAGAAGAAATCCAGCGGAGAAGAGAGGGTGGAAAGCCCAGCAGATCAAGTTTGTGGATGAGTAAGGGGTGACAAACTTTGTCAAAAGCTTTACTGAAGTCGGTGTATACAACATCTGTTGGAATATTTTCTCTAAAACCATTTGAAACATGAGTTGTGAATTCCAGTAAATTGGTAATAGTTGATTTGCCCTTACAAAATCCGTGTTGAGAGTTTGCGATTGATGAAGAGATCGTATATTTTAACTGATTAGTAATAATTGCTTCAAATAGTTTTGGAATTGCCGATAGCTTTGCTATTCCACGGTAATTTTCAATCGAAGACCTATTGCCGCTTTTATGAAGAGGGATTATAAAAGACTTTTTCCAAACAGACGGGAAATTACCTTGTTTTAGCGACAAGTTAAACAAGTTTGATAAAGGCAGATATAGATAATCAGCAAATTGTTTAAGAATACATGTAGGAATCATATCAGGACCGTACTTGAATGATTCTTTTAAAGATTTCAGATAAAATAATACATCTTCAGAAGATATTACTGGAACATTAATCGAATTATTAGTATATAGATAATATGGATATTTATAAGGGGGAAGATTGACTTTAGTGGAATAGTTAGACTCAAAGAATTGTGCAAATAGGTTAGCAATGTCTTCATTGTCGCTGGACACAGTGTTCTGATACCTCATATTTGAAGGAAAACCATTTACCTTACGCTTTGAGTTTACGAAACCATAAAATGATTTAGGGTTACAAATAATATTCTTTTTCATTTTATTTAGGTATTCTTGGTAAGATTTCTTATTTAATTTGAAATATTTATGTCGCAGGACTGAGTACTTTAAGTAATCTGTAAGTAAACCTGTTTTTTATATTGTTTGAAGATACGCGATTTTTTATTTTTCAACATTCTCAGTTCCTTATTAAGCCATAACTGTATTGGTTCGTCTTGAACGCATACACGTTCAGGTACGTATTTTAGAAATAAACTATACAAAGTGGTATTAAAATGCATTACGTTTTCTTCAACATCACCACTATAATTGGGCCATGTTAAATTGGAAAGTTCATTTCTAATTTTTTTTTAATTCGGCCTTAGCAAAATCAAACCGAGTACTAGAACCGACTGCTGTCGTATCATACCCCCGAGCAACACCCATGATTTCGAAAGTTATCTCAATTGCAGGATGGTAAACGTCTTCTGGCAAAACTAGAGGATCACATCGATTTAGAGAAGATCTGGAAATATCATCAACGAAAACCAAATCCAAAACCTTCCCAAACTTATTTGGAAGAACATTAATCTGACTTAGGCACAGTTCAGCCATCTCATCCAAAAAGTCGCAGCTACCCAATCGCGTAGAAACTGGTACAATGTTATAGTCAATCATCTTCCAGGATATGTGCGGGAGGTTAAAGTCACCCAGGACAATCATAGAGTCAGAAGATTCAGTCATTGAACTAACGATTTTAAGAAGAGAAATATGTTGGGTATATACAGACAAATCAGACTGAGGAGGTATATAACAGAGAGCTAAGTAGATATAACCTGTGCCAAGCTGCACTCGGAGGCACATAAATTCAATGGATTCCATAGCAGGGACACAGCTTTCTTCTGAAGGAATAGAAGAATGAACAGCGAGTAGAACACCACCCCCAACTCTGCACAGGCGATCATTTCTGTAAACCTGATATTCACTGCAAAAGATTTCCGAATTAAAAACGTGAGGCTTAAGCCAGATGACAATGCTCTCAGGTGGAGTGTGAAACTCAGGTTTCCACTCTTCCCTGCTTGGAATTCGTGTAGTAAAGTTACTTTCATTTACCGATGTCCAAGCACACCGGTCCGGGCTGCTTGGAATAGAGCAGAACTTGTTCAAAATACTAGAGTGCCCTTGGCATTCAGGGTGCCACTGGGATGTCTCTCTTAGTCTCAAAGCAGTCATCGCTGCCGTCTGTTGTCCGACCAAATCTAAAGGAAGGAGGTCTAAAATGGCATTCAAAGCTTCATTTGGCGTGGTTCTGAGCGCCCCGCTTATGCAGATCATACTAGATCTTTGCACCTTGGTGAGTAATCTGAGGTTAACCTCTTTGTCTAAAGCAGGCCACCATACGATCACCCCATATAGGAAAATTGGTATGACGACCGCTGTGAAAATCCACCGACAGATCTGGGGATTAAGACCCCATTTCCTGCCTATGGCTCTCTTACAAGTGTAGAGGGCTATGGAAGCACTTTGTAACTAAAAAGTAAAAAATAAATAGTTTAAAACAGTAAAGAGCAGAACATAATGTTTAATACATACATATATGTTAGTGTAAAGGCGTAGGGTGTTCGAAATTAATTGTTAATAAATTATAGTTAAAATTTTTAATTAAAAACAACGTAGAAAATTTTTTATGACGTTTCTTTAACATTAGATTTAGTATAACAATATAGTAAGAAGGACCCCACGCCATTGCGCATTTGGATGATACCAGAGTTGCCATCATATATTATATGAAACATAGCACATAGTTTTAATAAAAACGTAGAGTAAAATAAACGCAAGTTTGGCACAGTAAATTTTTACTGCTGTGAACTCATTTTGTTTAGTTACTTACATAATTGGCGCTATAACCTGTTAAGAGATTTTGACCGAGTTTAACAAATTGCGCCAATCACTCCATCTTCCTGGTAACTTGCGCCAATTGGAAATACCAAATTCAGACATTGCAGCAAATAGGCAGCTTCTTCTCGTGCTATCAAAAGCGGATTTGAAGTCGACAAAAAGATGGAGTGTGTCTATTCTTCTTTCTCGGGTCTTTTCCAAGATTTGGCACATGGTGAATATTTGGTCGATGTTAGATTTCCCGGGTCTAAATCTAAAGCCACACTGATAAGGTCCAATCAGATCGTTCACGGTGGATTTCAGTCGTTCACAGACTACGCTTGACAGAACCTTATCTGCTATGCTAATAAGACAGGTCCTGCGGTAGTTGGCGCATATTGCAGGATTGGGCAAATTCCAATCAGCAGGCGTGCGTCGTTCGACCATAATTTTCAAATGAGCTGGTGCATGCACTTTACCAGCCCCTCGTCTGCTGGGAGTCCGTCAGCACCAGTAGTGTTATTGTATTTTAGCCGCGCTATATAAGAGAAAATTTGAAGGTCGACTAATAAATGCATATAATCCGAAAGCTAAGAATTCTATGAAGCCAATGTGGATATTCAATTTTTATTGGATGCTTGCTGTTCTTATATAAGTCTTACTTACTTACCTGATTGGGGATATAATATAATATAATATATTAGCTCCGATACCGCCAGCAGTGATTACTTCAGGAAATTGCAATGGGTGCCATCCATGGCGGGATGAAATTCGTGACATCATTTAAAAT
This sequence comes from Anomoia purmunda, assembly GCA_951828415.1. NCBI lineage: Eukaryota > Metazoa > Arthropoda > Insecta > Diptera > Tephritidae > Anomoia > Anomoia purmunda. Next base: position 51,729,116 of record OX639998.1, on the reverse strand, counting down.
AAGAGCGAACACCCATGAGTCGCACATTATGTATATTCCAATCGAGAAAAATCCAAAAAATATGATATATTTGTACAATGGGAGCTTCAGAATATCTTAAATTGACTGCGACCTTGAGGCAAATGAGCAAACTATCCTGCCTATTGTAGACAATGAATGCAGGGTGTTAGCGCTCTACACAATTGAACCAAGTCCGTTGGAAAGAACCGTTTGATATCTGCAATATTTCAGACTCTCTTATCTTATCCAAGCTCATTAAAAGTTTTCTTTGTTCCCCTACCGGAAAAGCGGCTTTTGGAATTGGCGGATTAACAGTTTACTCTGTGTCTTCACGTCTTGTAAATCAGTCAAATCGAGAGTTGCGACCACTTGGAAACAATGTTGTAAACTCAATATATTCTATATTGATTGATTTATATCCGGGGTAGGCTCGAATGTTTTACTCTGTTGATGCTAAACTTAAACAAGTATTCAAGAATAGTAATTCTTTAGAAGGCATTCCGATTATTGCTTTTCGTGATGTAAGGCAATTGTCTCCAGATGGAGGCAGGTGGATTTTTTTCTTAATACCGGCAATACTTATAGTACTTTAGTTAGCTCTCCTTTGTGGGATTTACTTAAATATTTTGAGTTAACTGATTTATTGAGGCAGCGGGGGAACCGCCTTTTGTTATCGTTTTAAATAATATGGCATCCGGCACTATGACGCGTAAGGACATATCTTTAATCGACAGCGGGATAATTAATCCAATTCAAGTACCCGATGAAGTAATTCCTTTTTTCTGGTCCAACGAAGAGGCTATAGTTTAAAATTCCAACTCCAACCATAATGTCAACGGCCAAAAATGTAGTGAAGAAAATAGGCGTAGGTGCGCGAAGTTCAAATATTGTGGAGAGAGTTGGACTCTTTAAAAAATCTAAGACACAGGGTGCCATTTGCTTAACTTTCAAAACCACAACTAAATACATGATCACTGTTAATATAAACACAGGTGATGGCTTAGTAAATTGAGCAATTGGTCTACTTATATACATTAGGGAATAACAATCCATAAAAACCGTTGTTCCCACCCGGGCTAGGATGCCTAGGACAGCTTTGTATGTTGCTTGCAGATGATTTATTTATATTCGGCAGTTTTGCTCCACCTTGCCCATTTGCAGAATCAGACACTGTGTATAAGGAACTGATTGATTTAAATACCTCCAAAGCCTAAACAACAATGTTTGACTTCACGCTTTTTCGAATGTCAAAATTTCAAATTTAATTTAAAAATGCCCAGAACCTTTACGCACATATTGATAATGTTAGAAACGATTATCTGATGCTTTCTTCAGATATTTTATGTTTTGTTGTTTTTCCCCCTTCGATAACTTTTTTAATCCGAGTTTTAATGTATTAAGCGAGTTCAGAATAGAATCGCATATATTATAAATAGTATTAACATGTGCTTTATAGAAAAGTACTATTAGAAGTACTTATACTTTACAAGTATAATTTGTAAATTGTTTAATAATGTAAAACAATAGTTTAAATATTATATTTTAATATCGTGAAGGTAACAATACTTTCTTAAACATATAACTGAACGCAAACACATAAGTAGAAAACATACAAATTTATTTTCTTTATACCCAAGCGCACCGGTGTCCAGAGTATTTTAACAATATTCACCTAACTTTTGTTTCTAACAGCATAAAGAAACCCAGATAGATATACTCCTAATTTCTTAGAACTACTTAATAGCGAAATTGATTGAGCCCTGTCTGCCTGTCCGTCCGTCAGTCTGTTAACTCGAGGAAATATTGAGCTATCTTAACGAAACTTAGTATACACATTGGCCTGGAGCCAAGGTAAGTTAAAATGGCAAATGAGAGAAACTGGATAATAACAACGCACGCACAACGGGGTTTTGTGAAAATCAAAGCAATGCGTAATCTCAGTAACCGATGAAGCTATTTTGCTCAAATTTGATATATAGGATTGGATTCGGAAAAAGAATGCGCTTGTATATTTGTTTTTGGAAATGGGCGTGGCACCGCCTACTTTGTAAGAAAAAGTTATGTCTCCGAAACTAATTCAAACTCTGGGACATATATTGCGTTTTAAATTAGTGCGCGAATATTCGAATCGTACAAAAACCTCGCCCATATTTCATATAACGGTAATTAACCAAAATCTTATGAAGCGTTATGTTTAAGTCAGCATTAAAGAGAATTCGCTCAAATTTAATATCAGGAATGGACCACACTAACGAATGCTCCGAATCAAAAAAATGTCGAAATGTACGTGGCACCGCCCACTTTAGTGCAAATAAATATATCTCCGAAACCATGCCAACAGACTCTACCACATTAATTACACGTCACACATTTAAAGTCAATAAGCAAAAATTCAAAATTGAAAGAATCGGATAAAAACTCATATCTCTCATATAATGGTATTTTAAAAATCACAAAATGCGATGTTTGAGTAGCTATAAAAGAGGAACTGCTCAAATTTAATATTTAAAATGATGTTGATAATAAGCGTAGCACCGACCACTTTCGAGCAAATATGTGCATCTCAAACTCAATGCCACCAAACTCCACAAAATTTTTGGTGTACACCGTGCGGTTCAAGTCAATAAGCAAAATTCGAAAGCTTTAAAAATCGTAAAACACCATGCCCATTTTCTTTGGAAATTACCAAATTTAGTACACATGTTGCATTGTAAGTCAATAAGCTAAAATTTCGAAAATTGTTAAAATCCGACAAAAACCACGCCCACCTATAATACAATGGTAATTTTCGAAAGTCAAATTAACGCGATATTTAAGTAACTATTAAAGAGATTTTGGATTCAGCTTAATTATTTGAACAAAGGTTTCGGGTTATAGAGCCCAAACGCGTTACCCGATCGGTAGTCAATGGATTCAGCAATTATTTAAATCAAATCCTTGCGATTTCTGAAAATTGTTTAGTTAAGACATTCGGTTTAAAATATGCACTTTTTTGCATATTTCAAAAATACAGGCCGATTAGCTACTCTAATTATGCCTTAACTAAGTCAGCAAATCAATAAATTTTTTGGATCACATACACTTAACACTTTCTAATATTAGTATTTAGTGCTGTTATTGCTTTATTTTAAGCTAATTGGTCTCGCCCCTCCCTACTAACTTATCGTCGGCGCACCTGTATTTCCAATGTAACGTCGCTAGCATCGAATATGCACCCACGCTCTCTCATCGCATACACTCCCGTACACACACCGTTTCATTGCAGGAGTTGCGGTCGTCGCGAGCGTCACTGCCGTTTGTTATCTCGTAAATCATTCGACATTTCACTTTAAATTTGGTCAATGTCAAATGGCACGACATTTCCATGCAATATTCTGTATTTTTTACATACATATGTATGTACATATATATGTACCAATGTACTCAGTTGGATTAGAAATAAGAAATGAATTTTCATATGGTGGATATCAGCCATTCGGGCGAGGTAGTTGGCATCGCACATTCTCTTTTTCGTCTTCAACAATAATAAGCGCTATTTTAAATTTAAATAAAGTCTAATTAATAAACGTTTAATTCGAAGCTCTTGGTCCTTCGAGCCGGATTTTCGACTCAATTTCCAATCTGACGAATAATAAGCCACATTATCATGATCGAGTCAGAGCTGAAGGTCAAAGCGGACATGTTAGAGCGACAGTACAACACCTTCGAGAAAATACAGTCCACTTTGGAAGAACTAGACGAGTCGCAGTTTGACCTCAATCATCGAGTAGAATTTGAAGCAGCATATGTTACCGTAAAAAGCGCAATCACCACCAGACTAACGGCGCCAAGTATTGAGCACTTAAGTAGTACCCGCATATTCAAAGTAGAGTAAACCTGCCACAATTACAACTATCGAAATTTAGTGGGCGCCATACAGAATGGTCAGATTTTTCCGATATGTAAACCAACCAACCAGATGTCCCAAAACCAACCAATTCATCGTTCGACATTCTTCTAACTGATCGTGAAAAATACGTACAACTCGGTGACATAGTCTACATTAAAACACTTGGGTTGAAATGGACACCATCGGTCGATAACTTCGTTTCGTGCAGAATACTGATGCAGCATCTATGGACACTGAAACTAGATTGGGATGAAAGTGTGCCACAAGATGTTTATACCCAGTGGCAAGATTTTCGTCGGCAGCTAACTCTGGTTGAAAACATCCAGATTCCAAGGTATGTACCTTTCAACAACGGTACTGAAACTCATGCTTTTGCAGATGACAGCACAAAGGCTTACGCCACCTGCAGCATCTACATAGTCACACGCAATTCTAATGGTACGAGGTCATCATTGCTATCCGCTAAGTCGCGCGTAGCCCCAAAGAAGGAAATTAGCATACCCCGACTAGAATTATGCGCCACATTGCTGGTCAGGCTCGACCATAGCGCTATCATGGATCAAGGGAGACCCGTCGCGTTGAACAGTATTCGTTGCGAACAGAGTAACCAGAATTCAGCTATTAACAGCACAATTCAAGTGGCGCCGACAACCCTGCTGACGTCGTTTCAAGCAACGGCTCATGACCAAATCGATTTTTCTCTATGGTTTCATGAGCCAAATTTTCTTCTGTTGCCTCAAGAGCGGTGGCCACGTTCATCATTTCATATACCGTCTGACATACCTGAACAGCGTTGTCAACGATTCGTGTTGGTTACAAAGGATCAAGTCGACATGATTGCTTCTCACAAGCACATAAACAACTTCCAAAAATTTCTTCGCATCTTTACGTAGGTGAGGTGGATCATTCAGCGCAAGCGGGGACTAACGATTATAGCCAGCGAAATAGAAGCAACGTTAGAGATGGTCTGCAAAAATATCCAGCTGTCGTGTTTTCGTGACGAGTACCAAATGATGTTGAACAACTCACCACTACATCGATCGTCAAGGCTCTTACAGCTTGCACCATTTTTGCACAATCAACTCATCTGTGTTGGTGGCAGAATAGAAAACTCACTATTATCCTTCAACGTCAAACACCCCATCCTTCTGCCCCATGCTCACCCGTTCGTTCACACTCTCATCACTCACCATCATCGACAACATCTTCATACAGGCGCTCAAGCATTGCAGAATATTCTTCGTGACAAATTTTGGATACTCAACGCACGAAAGGTCATAAGGCGGGTAATTCACCACTGTATAATTTGTTATCGCTTTCATCCAGTTATCACCGATCAAATAATGGGGGCACTACCTTCGCAGCGCAGCACTCCATCACACCCATTTGAAACGACAGGCATTGATTATTGTGGCCCTATGTTAATGACTTAGAAAATCAGAGGCAGACCTGCGGTAAAAGTGTATGTAGCAGTGTTCATCTGTTTTAGCACCAAAGCTGTTCACTTAGAGGTAGTGCCGGATTTATCAACAGCAGCATTTATCGCTACACTTAAACGATTCATTGCTCGGCGAGGACGATGTCGGATTATCTACTCCGACAATGCAACTAATTTTATCGGAGCAAACCGTGAGTTACGTCATCTGCTTGAAACATTCGTTACTCAGCAACACATCAACTCGGTTGAAAACTTTTGCCGCGAGGAAGGAATCCTCCGGAGGTTTATCCCACCCAGATCACCACATTTCGGTGGCCTGTGGGAAAGCGCGGTAATAAACGCAAAGCATTATCTACGTCGGTCAATTGGAACAAACATACTCTCATATGACGAACTTCATACAGTTGTATGTTAAGCTGAAGGAAGGGTAAATAGTCGCCGGTTGACACCAATGTCATCGGACCCGAACGATCTCCAATCACTTACTCCCGCTCACTTTTTGATAGGGCGTACTTTCCCCGCTATCCCCGAAATGATACCTGAATCGGCACAACCTAGGACCTTAAAGCCTTAAAGACGACTTGTCACCACCATTAAAGTGGCCGATGGGCCGCATTATTGACATTATGCCAGGAGAAGATGGCAGAGTACGAGTGGTACAAGTAAAAACCGCAGAAGGAGTATATAAACGCTCTATCACTAAGGTATGCAAACTTCCAACAGAATCTTCACCAATTGCAGAACTTGATTGAACGCATAGCCTTTAGGGGGGGCGGGATGGTCTCACCCCTCCCTACTAAATTATCGTCAGCGCACCTGTATTTCCAATGTAACGTCGCTAGCATCGAATATGCACCCACGCTCTCTCATCGCATACACTCCGTACACACACCGTTTCTTTGCAAGTGTTGTGGTCGTCGCGAGCGTCACTGCCGTTTGTTATTGTTTTCGCCCAGTTTTTTTGTATCCCCACTGTCTTCGCACATTCGTCATCGCTTGGTCGCTGCAGCATAAGTACCATGCCAAGAATGATAGAATACAGTACACCGTGGTACCATGCATATGTATGTTTCTACGGGCATACATACTTACATACAAGTGTATGTACAAGCACACGTCATCATTCATACTCTTTACACCTATGTATGTTATAATTCAGCTATCTCGTAAAATCAGTCGACATTTCACTTTAAATTTGGTCAATGTCAAATAGCAGGACATTTCCATGCAATATTCTGTATTTTTTACATACATGTGTAGGTATATACATATGTACCAATGTACTCAGTTGGATTAGATATAAGAAATGAATTTTCATATAGTGGACATCAGCCATTCGGGCGAGGTAGTTGGCCTCGCGCATTCTCTTTTTCGTCCTCAACAATAATAAGCGCTTTTTAAATTTAAATAAAGTCTTATTAATAAACGTTTAATTCGAAGCTCTTGTTTTTTTATCATTGTTTGAAAAGGTCACGGAAAAGGCTCCACGCGCTTCACCACTAATAGTTAGCAAATTACTTTTTCACATTTTAATAAAACATTCACATTAAATTACTGAACTTAGTTGTCTAACTCTGAAATATGAATGAAGGATAAACGACAAAAGAGACTAAGCAAAAACCCAGTTGAAATAAATTTTATTTTTTTTAAACGCAAGTTTTTTTAAGAGCGTAAATATTAATTTGTTAAGGGTCTGTGAAGGCGTTAGAGAGAAGAGGGGTTCCTTTTCTAAAACCTGTGACAATTTGCGCGCACCTTGCATTTCATGTCAATAAGGAAAATTTGGAAAATTGTAAAAATCGTACAAGAAATGTTATATGCCCTAGAAAACGGTAATAGGGGGCGGGCCCCCTCTTCTACGTAAACCAGAAAGTAGGATTCTGCCGACTAAGTGTAAAGATCCTGATTGTGCTACGAATAACGCCACCTTGAATGTTCATTTGGACTTTACAATTTCTTTGCAAAAATGTAATTTTACCCCATATTCAAAAGCGTCCCTAAGGGTCTGTGGAGGGGTTAAAGATAACAGGGGTACCTTTTCTAAAACCTGTGACAATTTGCGCACACCTTGCATTTCATGTCAATAAGGAAAATTTCGAAAATTGTAAAAATCGTACAAAAACCACGCCCACCTTCCAAATATTAAAAACACGCCATATTTAAGTCAGTAATAATAATAATAATAATAATAATAATAATAATAATAATAATAATAATAATAATAACAATAATAATAATAATAATAATCCTAACGGTTACCCTCTTTCCCGCCCAACCGACACGAGGGGCACAGTCCGCATGACGTACGGATCTTTTATTTTTTTTTTTTTTTTTTTTTTTTTATAGTTTTTTTTTTGTGCCGAGTTGTTAAAAGGAAAAAGTTTGTTAAGCGTCGACATCCAAAACTGCTCAGCTACAGAAAAAAAAAAAACTTCATCACCTGAATCAAATATATATTATACCGCCGTTAATCATTTATTGAGAAAGGACAGTACAGCTCTTTTTATGATGAAAAGTGAGTCCGAAATATCAAAAGTGCTGGAAAGACAGTTGAAATCTTGACATAAACATCGGAAAGGTTCATTTAATTCATAATTGGTTTTACACTGTTTTAAATAAAGAGGTTTAAAGTGTCTTGAAATCCGAGAAGGAACATTAAGTTTAACTTCGGCAATAAGAAATGTGCTTGCGATAGACCCTGTGAGTAGTTTAGTAATGAATATTATGCCTAGCATTTCTCTACGGCTGGAAAGAGTAGGAAGATTTATTAGCTTCAAACGATCAGTATGATGAGGAAGATTAAGCCGAGAATCCCATCTAAAGTCTCTTAGGGCAAAAAGTAAGAACTGTTTTTGAATTGATTCCAGCCGATCAATGTGAACTTGATAACGTGGGTTTCAAACTATCGAACCGTATTCTAGCATAGGTCTTACTAAAGTTGTAAAAAGAGCCTTTGTTACATATGGGTCCTTGAATTCTTTTGACCATCGTTTTATAAAGGCAAACATCCCTCTAGCCTTATTAGCTACAGCATTAACATGACTATTGAAATTAAGTTTGGAATCCATTGTAACTCCCAAGTCAACAAAGTCAAGCACTTGATCCAGAGTATAGTTATTTATTGTGTAAGAAGCTGGCTGAATAGTTTTTCGTGAAAAACTCATAAATTTACATTTTTTAAGGTTAAGTGGCATATAATTTATGTTGCACCAATCAACTAAGCTGTTAATATCTATTTGTAATAAATTTTTTCTTCAATCGAAGCGTATGATTTAAAAAGTTTTACATCATCCGCATACATTAGTATATTCGAATATCTTATTGCAGTAGTAATATCATTTATGAATAGCAAAAACAGAATCGGGCCTAGATGGCTGCCTTGGGGAACTCCCGAAGTAACATTAATGACATTGGAAAAAGCATTTTTGAATATAACGATTTGAGATCTATCATGTAGATAAGAAGAAATCCAGCGGAGGAGAGAGGGTGGAAAGCCCAGCAGATCAAGTTTGTGGATGAGTAAGGTGTGACAAACTTTGTCAAAAGCTTTACTGAAGTCGGTGTATACAACATCTGTTGGAATATTTTCTCTAAAACCATTTGAAACATGAGTTGTGAATTCCAGTAAATTGGTAATAGTTGATTTGCCCTTACAAAATCCGTGCTGAGAGTTTGCGATTGATGAAGAGATCGTATATTTTAACTGATTAGTAATAATTGCTTCAAATAGTTTTGGAATTGCCGATAGCTTTGCTATTCCACGGTAATTTTCAATCGAAGACCTATTGCCGCTTTTATGAAGAGGGATTATAAAAGACTTTTTCCAAACAGACGGGAAATTACCTTGTTTTAGCGACAAGTTAAACAAGTTTGATAAAGGCAGATATAGATAATCAGCAAATTGTTTAAGAATACATGTCGGAATCATATCAGGACCGTACCTGAATGATTCTTTTAAAGATTTCAGATAAAATAATACATCTTCAGAAGATATTACTGGAACATTAATCGAATTATTAGTATATAGATAATATGGATATTTATAAGGGGGAAGATTGACTTTAGTGGAATAGTTAGACTCAAAGAATTGTGCAAATAGGTTAGCAATGTCTTCATTGTCGCTGGACACAGTGTTCTGATACCTCATATTTGAAGGAAAACCATTTACCTTACGCTTTGAGTTTACGAAACCATAAAATGATTTAGGGTTACAAATAATATTCTTTTTCATTTTATTTAGGTATTCTTGGTAAGATTTCTTATTTAATTTGAAATATTTATGTCGCAGGACTGAGTACTTTAAGAAATCTGTAAGTAAACCTGTTTTTTTATATTGTTTGAAGATACGCGACTTTTTATTTTTCAACATTCTCAGTTCCTTATTAAACCATAACTGTATTGGTTCGTCTTGAACGCATACACGTTTAGGTACGTATTTTAGAAATAAACTATACAAAGTGGTATTAAAATGCATTACGGTTTCTTCAACATCACCACTATAATTGGGCCATGTTAAATTGGAAAGTTCATTTCTAATTTTTTTTAATTCGGCCTTAGCAAAATCAAAGCGAGTACTAGAACCAACTGCTGTCGTATCATACCCCCGAGCAACACCCATGATTTCGAAAGTTATCTCAATTGCAGGATGGTAAACGTCTTCTGGCAAAACTAGAGGATCACATCGATTTAGAGAAGATCTGGAAATATCATCAACGAAAACCAAATCCAAAACCTTCCCAAACTTATTTGGTAGAACATTAATCTGACTTAGGCACAGTTCAGCCATCTCATCCAAAAAGTCGCAGCTACCCAATCGCGTAGAAACTGGTACAATGTTATAGTCAATCATCTTCCAGGATATGTGCGGGAGGTTAAAGTCACCCAGGACAATCATAGAGTCAGAAGATTCAGTTATTGAACTAACGATTTTAAGAAAAGAAATATGTTGGGTATGTACAGACAAATCAGACTGAGGAGGTATATAACAGAGAGCTAAGTAGATATAACCTGTGCCAAGCTGCACTCGGATGCACATAAATTCAATGGATTCCATAGCAGGGACACAGATTTCTTCTGAAGGAATAGAAGAATGAACAGCGAGTAGAACACCACCCCCAACTCTGCACAGGCGATCATTTCTGTAAACCTGATATTCACTGCAAAAGATTTCCGAATTAAAAACGTGAGGCTTAAGCCATGTTTCGGTAAATGAAATAATATTATAATTGCACTGAAGGCTTGTCAAATACAAGTCAGTTAATTTAGTGTTCAAACCTCTTACATTTTGATAATAAAACTCAAATCCGACTTAACAATCAGTTTTTTGGCTCAGTGTTTTGACGAGAAATCTTTACAACATTTTGGTCATTTATAATTAATTAGGTTTGTACTCGAATTCGCGGACTAACGCCCCGATCGGCCAGAATGAATTGTTTAGAAGAGCATCGAACTTTTCCAAAGCAACATCAATTTTAAAAGAGGAAATATTCCTTTCATATTTGAAGTTAAATTTCCTGATTGTTAAGTTGTCAATTTTAATGTTTGATGTGATGTAAAACTCAATGTCCTCGACAGTAGTGTCTTTGGCGAATCTTGACACAAAAATTGATTTTCTTTGTGGAACCACAACCAGCTTCTTGGTAGTTGTTTCAACAACTTTAGGCGGTATAGAAAGTTCGCGGTTTTTACTGGCGATTGACCTTGCTGAAGAGGATTTGGATGTGGAGGGCTCCACTATCTGCGGAATTGGTGAAGCTAAATTAATTAGTTGTAATGAGGGAGTTGGAATAACGGCCGGAGTTGGATTTAAAATCACTGAATCAGACGGACTCTCAGACGGACTCTCACCTCGCTTACGTTTATTTTCACGATTAGAGTTATTGACAGGAGGTGAATCATTTAAGCATTTAAACGACTTAAACAAATTCTCATAAAAAGTAAATTTTTCGGAAAGTACCGAAAGCTCCTTACCAATTTCAGAAAACCCGTTCCTAGTATGTTTAAAGCATTTAAAAAGATCAACTTCGGTCGATCTACAATTTAAGCATGACCAGCGTAAGCCTTTGCCATCATTAATTGAGTCTAAAACTCTACCTGTCAATCCAGCACACTTCATATGGGCCAACCCATCACACAGCCAGCACGACACATAGCGTTCGGACTCACTTTTAATTTGACAATTTGCAAATATGCAAGCCATATTAGATCAAAGAAAAGTGTAAGTAAAAATAAAACAAAATATTGATGAAAGTTTAGAAGCTATAAAACGAACAGTTTTGGATACACTGTATTGTGACACTTAATAAACACGCAAACAGCTCTGACAAAAAAGAGAAGCAAGAGATGAGTAAAGTACAAAGCAAAACAAATATGCACGCACAGAAACAACTGCAAGAACAAACAAAGCCAATTAACAACAAAATACAAGGCAATTCGCTCAAATTTAATAAGAAAGATGGGGATACACTAACAAATACACTGAATCAAAAAGATTTGGAAATGGGTATCGCACCGTCCACTTTAGAGCAAATAAGTATATCTTCGAAAACATCCTATCAAACTCTACCAACTTTGGTACACATATTGCATTTCTAGTCAGTAAGCAAAATTTCGAAAATTGTTAAAATAGGACAAAAACCAACCCCATTTTTCAGTTAACGGTAAGTTGCAAAGAATAAGAACAAAACGCGATATTTAAGTAACTATTAAAGAGAATTTATTTAAATTTAATATGTAGAATGAGGTTGCATAAACAATTGCATGGAATAAAAAAATGGTAATAGGCATGACAATGTTGCATTTCGCGGCAATAAGCAAAAATTCGAAAATTGTTAAAATCGGACAAACACCACGCCCACCTCTCATATAACGGTAATTTTCAAAAATATTTCTAAATTTAAAATCGGCGTGGCACCGCCGACTGTAGAGCAAATAAGTATATCTTCGAAACCATGCTACAATCTCTACACATGTTGCATTTCAAGTCAATAAGCAAAATTTCGAAAATTGGGAAAAGTCTTACAAAAATCATGCCCAAGTTTTTATGTAACGGAGTAAACAAAAATCAAAAAAATCGATATTGTTTAACAATACAAAGTAATTCGCTCAAATTTGAGAGACAAGATTGGGTTTGAGAATGATATATGTACATAGAATCATAAATGTTTGGAATGGACATAGTATCCCTCACCTTTGAGCAAACAGGTGTGTATATCTCCGAAACTTCTTTGTCAGATTCTGCCACATTACGTAAACTTTGAATTTTTGGTCAAAAAGTACAATTTCGAATATTGTAGGAATCATACTAATGCCACGCTCATCTTTCATATAGCGGTAATTTACAACAAATCAAAATATTCAATACTATACTAAATCATGTCCCGAATTCTTTCAAATTTGAGATAAAGTTAGGTTAATTGGGGAGAGAAATAATTAAAGAATCAACATTTTTAAAAACGACTGTGGCACGGTAAAATCATACTAACTTTCTTTTTTTTTTATTTAAATCAATAAATGTAGGAAGGTTTCAAAATGATGTAATAATAGCATACCGGGCTTGCTTTTACGCACCAATTAAGATATCTTTTTTTATATACTGAACAGTGCTTTGGGGTTACATATTATACCTTAAACTAAAGAAAATATGCATGTATCGAATACGCGATATCTTCGTCAAATAGCTTGGAACAAATCGTGGGTAGAAGTTTCGTCTTAAATTCGGGCATGAGACCGCCTGTTTTCCCACCAAATAATATAGGATGTACACACCAATAATTGTACATCTACATCAAATAGTTGTGGAGTTACAAGGAGTTTGGCTGTTTTATTATATAATACGCGGAACCGCCCATTTTTCCAAAATTAGACACAATTTTATCAACTTATATATGACATATGTATGTATGTACATACCCAAATAGCATTTATCTGCACCAAATAGTTTTCTCTTCCATGGGGGCGTTGCACCGACACTTTTTCCGAATTTACATATGCCTTACGTTCGGTCCGCAGACCACATGCACCTACTGTAAAAATTTCATAAAGATCGGTTGAGTAATTTGGACGCCCATTGAGGACTCACATTCATTTTTATATCGAGCGCACTGGTGGGGCCAAGGGTATTATAACTTTTTTCACCCAACGGTTATCTGTAACAGCATAAGGCAACCGAGATAGACATAGAAATATATACATACATATAACAAAATTCTTAGAGTTAATAGCTGTCCGTCCGCCAGTCGGATAACTCGAGTAAATATTGAGCTATCTTACCGAAACTTGGTAAACCCATTGCTCTGGGCTCGAGGTACTTTAATATTGCAAACGGGGTAAATCGGACAAAAACCACGTGTTACGTGGAAATCAAAAGACCTCAATATTTCAGTAACTGTTGCAGATAATGTGCTCAAATTTGGTGAGTAGGATTGGGTTTGGGAAATGATCGGGCGTAGCCCCGTCCACTTTATAAGACATACATATATGCATATAATTTTTTTTTTCAGAATTTACTTGAAAAGTAAATTATTTGTATGCAAATATGTATGTATTCTCATATGTTCCGATATTTGGGTCTCCGTAAAAAAAAATTTTTTTTTGGGTGTGTCTTTGTTTTTTTTTCGTTTTTGGGCAATTCTGGCAATATGGACATGGTGTATGACCGCGGCCTTGATAAGTAAATCTAGCTGGTGAACCAATATGTCAGGCGAGGTACGGTGTCGGGGGTCGCCTTGGTTGAGTGCACCTAAATATCCCGGACACGAAAGGAGCTGGCTGGGTTGCAGCCGCACGCAGTCTGTAACTGAGGATTTACCCAGGGCAAAGTGGATGTCTGCCCGGATGGACGAACCCCTATCTCCGCTGCTCGTGGGAATCACTATAAAAATATAATGAGACTATACAAGTTAACCAAGTCGTATTGCTTATTTTAAATCAAACACAAACTTAGTTAAGCAAGTCGTATTGCTTATTTTAAATAAAACACAAACTTTATTTTTTATTAAACACTTTTTATTTAATAAATCAAATTGGTTGCTTTGCAACTTTGCTACACGAGGAAGAACTAACTTTGAAAGGCGATGATACCGCCTTAAATACCCTTGTGATCTGTGGTATTCACCTGTCGTTGTTGTTGTGCAGAAAAGGTCGCTAATATGTTATTGACAGCGACCTAGCAACAGAATTGTGCTGATCAGACACACATCACTTCATATCACGGCGTAAGCCGCTGGCCTACCTGCCAAGTTTGTCAACCAAGCTTTGCTTGCTATGCGGTGGGTGGTAAAGCAGGCAATGATTATGTGCTGCATGCCCAGCATGCTGCTGCTATGCAAGCAACGATCGCCCTTTATTATGAAAATGGACCAGCTCACGCATATGCTGTTGCTATGCCGTGAATACTATGTTATTTCTAGTTTGTTAAGCAAAGCCAGGTAGTGGGTTGTGGGTTGCTGTTGAGCTGCGTACCCAACTCATCAAATTTATGTTGCTATGCTATGATATCAGTAGTGCGATTCACTAACTTATTTTAAAGATATTCGTTTGGTTAACTCAACTTAACCAAAATTTTAGCGACCCTGCTATTCAGTAGCCATTTTTTAACGATTTTCGCATTCGGCGAATCAGCTGTTGATGTTAGCTAGTCGATGACCGACAACTAAACGACAACAAATTTTATGTTGTTAACTCAATCGAGAAAAGTGAAATTCGTGATTTCAATTTAAATAAAAGAAAAATTTTAAATTCAGTGATTTATTTTCTTGTAATTAAAAAAGGAATATTAAATAATGTCGTTTAAATATTTGGCATATGATTTATCACGAGGTGATGAAGAAGTAAGCGCTCCAACAGTGGATCGACGTTTACTCCGAGATGTGGGCAATCCCTTTCATTTAAATGCAACAGACTTTCAAAAACTGTATCGGTTAACTCCAGACTTGGCTGAATACCTAATTTATCAGCTTGATAACCAAGTAAGAGGATCCAGAATAACAGCAATATCAACTGAGAAACAGGTAGCTCGTGTAATCTTTAAGCCTGTATGCAATTTTAAATTTTACTTTTATATTGGTAGGTTCTAGCAGCGTTAAGGTTCTTCGCAACTGGTTGCTATCAACGACTCGTAGGTGAACAATGGGGAATATCCATGAGCCAGTTTTCCGTAAGCCGGCATTCATCGGGTAACGGATGCAATCAATGATTCGTTGTTTCAAAGTGAGGTTTCCTATGACCCAAGTGGAACGCCATTCTGCTAAAGAAATGTTCGCTTCGGCGTCGTCTCCCTTTGTGGGAGGCTGTATTGGAGCCGTCGATTCCACGCACATATCAATTTTGCCACCAAGGAATCATGAGGAGGCTTATGCCAACCACCACATCTACTATTCAATTAATAAGCAAATGGTAAAAGCAAACTTTTACAAGGATCCATGTACAAAAACTGAAATATAGTTTAGTTTTAATATATAGACAAATGATTATAATTTTAAAAAAATAAACATATGTATGTAAATCCTAAATACGCCGGAGCACAACGCGAAGTTTGAAAACGATAACCATGGCATATTTGCAGGTTATTCCGCATATTCCTTGGAGTCGAGTTGATGACTATTCTAACAAAACACTCATAGAAGAGTCCGGAATTCTGCTACAATGGATCATTGCAATATACATATATAAAGAATTTTAAGTGTTTGTAGTTTGAAACAAACTAATATCTATTTCACTTTAATGAAATATAACAACATCGCTCAAATTTTTATTTGGCAGCAGGCATTCGTTTGTTTTTTTTCTATTCCTCTTTGTGCTTTTCGCTTATTTTGGCATTTAGTTTGACTGAGATGCCACTCTTTATCACTTTGAATAAATACAACGAAACAGCTGTTAAGAGTCGTTAAGAATAAGTTAGTTAATCGCACAATCGTTAGTGCAAACGGCAAATATTGCCGCTAAAAATAACAATTGTCGTATCGTTTAAAGTTAGTGAATCGCACTACAGGCAAGTGATCATTTAAATGTAGTCAGCCTGTTGGTAGGCTGCATCAACTGACTTTGGATGAGGGCCGGCCAAATTGACTGTGTGAGTGTTGAGCTTGTGTTAGTAAGCAGCAGAGACGATGATTTCGTCACAAGCATGTACACTGAGCAGAAAAGAGAAATTTTAATAATTGTTTAGCATTAAATGATCAATATCAACTTCTTCGTTGTATTGCTAATCCGAATCAGATCGGATAGGTGTTCATTTGTTAAACTATTCCGGTACTTATTTTGTACAAGTTTTAAAGTGGAAAATGCCACTTCACAACTATAAGTTGTAGCGAACATTGAATACCATTTTAAAATAACATTTTTTTCTGCTCAGTGCAAGTTAAATAAATGTAAGTTTATTTCTTAAGCGGGCTGTATAGAAGACAGCAACTCCGCGTTAATTGAATGAAACAAATTATATTTTATTTATTGCGGGCTGTATAGAAGACAGCATAACCGCGTTTATTAATATGAGAATTGAATCTAAAGCTAAGTTACAATAATTTGACTATTTATACCTAGCTATGCCTGTGCTGCAACTGCATTCTGCTGCGTAACGTCTGTATTTTGCTGCGTGGTAGATTCATGCTGCTTCGCTGCGATCGCGAATAAATAAATAATTCGGGCAACATGTGCAATATTGACTTTCTTAAGTTGATTATTGATGTGGGTCAACTTAATGTAGCCAGTTTATGATTAGTGATCAAATAACGGAATATGAATGCGTTATTTGATTCTCTGGAATGCGGGTATATTATAAGTAACTAATTTACGACATCTTGTGGAAGTGGTTGGTTTCGGGTTTTAATTTATGTTGTCTTCATGGGTGGTTCTAACGTATCGGCTTGGAGTGTTTGATATGTGACGGCGAGTCATCTGTCAAGCAGCTTGGGTGGTATTAACTTACCCTAAGTTAACTCTTCCTCTCTTAAATCGATTGTCCTCAATCGGTATTGTTGCTGTGGATGAGTTAAGCCATTGAAGATAATTGAAGAAATGGGCCTTCTGTTGTTTTTGCAGTATTTTGATTATGTGAGTGCAGTTCAGGCGATACATATAATTTCCTTTTATATTTATTAATACATATTAAAATAAAAATTACTACAAAAATAGATAATACAATTAATAAATCTGAACTTAACCTAATTAAATGAACACTTTTATTATTTTTAAACAATAGCTCAATGTGTTCTTGTTGCCTAATTTGCTTTAAGTACAATTTTTCTAATTTTAACTCTGTTTCTGTAATATTTTTATTTTCTTTAATTTTTGTAATCTTATTTGGTAATATAAATGAATCGTACATTTTGATTTTAATATTTTCAAAAGTTTTGTTTGTAGCTATGACTTTACAATTTTCAAATTTTATTAAAAAAGTTCCTGTTTGTTTAATTTCTAATTTGTTACAATTGTGAGATATATTCAGATAAAAATTTTTGAATATTAATATTCCCGGTAATACTTCTTTAATTTCTGTTTTTATTGATGGTACTAAATTACAATTTGCTTCTTTAAATTTAATGATATTTATTAAACAATTGTTATCTAATTTGATTAAATTTTTTTCTAGGTTGTCCTTAACAATTTTTTTATACAAATTATTATTTTCATCCGTAAGTATGTCATATTCATCTAAAACTAATGATAAATTTTTTTGGTCGGGAATAGGTTCAAAAATAATTTTGGATAGGATATTGGAGGAATATTGGGGTATTAGTAAGGTTATAATAATGTTGTCATTATAAAAAACTACTGCTACCTGTATGTCAATTTGTTGTGCGGCAATGGTAGCAAATGCTAACAATAGCGTTTGGGTTATTAAGTTCATCTTTATTTTGGTCATTGTAAAAAAAAAAAAATATATTCAATTTTGTTTAATATTATTTTTATGAACTATTCTTCCTGACTGTGTCTTTATTGTAGTGTTGTAATTTTGTGCTACGATTTCCTTTTTATACCTAGATGTCAGTTTATTTCCTAACCTCTTATTTATTTTAACGAAAATTTCGTTTCCTGGCTCGTATTGTTTTAATGCTATTCTATTTCTGTTGTGATAAGCTAGATCAACAACTTGTTTATCCTTAATTTTTTTAGCAATTTCCAATCTATATTTTTCTATTAATATGGGGTCGCTATTGACTCTCCTACCAAAAAATGATTCTATGGGTTTTTCCCTTGTAGTTGAATGCACGGAGTGGTTGTACTCTTTGACCGATCTTTCTAAAAGTTCTAGGAAAGATTGTTGCGTATTCTCACAACGTAGGCATCTCATTATTTCCTGCAATGTGGAGTGAAAACGTTCCACTTGCCCATTCGAACAACTTGTATATGGAGCTGTTCGGTGAATTTCTATGCCGAATTCATTTTCTATCATGAAATTTATCGTTTCGGATTTAAACGATTTTTCATTGTCCATTACTAGAGCTTCTGGTACGAGAGAGAAAAGAATGTCTCTCAACGGTTGCCTGATATCCTCGGCTGCTTTGGATTGGATAGTTCTCACAATCGCGTATTTAGAAAATTTGTCCACTGCTGTTAAAATTAACTGCTTTCCCATGTGCAGTATATCAATATGAACTATTTGACCTGGAAATGTAGGAATTGGTGTTGGCTGAATTTTCGGTTTCGCCGGATGTCGGCCATATTTATTTTCTTTGCATGTAAGGCAAATTCTAATTAGTTTCTTAATTTTGCTAGCCATTCCTGGAAAATAATATTTTCTCAAAATTTGTAATTTATTTTCTTTACAATTTCTATGTGCTCTGTTATGTTCCCTAATTATGATTTCCTGCTGTTGTTGAATATCTATTATATCCTCTACTTGTATCTGCGAAAATCGTATTTTGTATTTACTAAAGTGTATGGGATACAATTCTTGTATTACTCCCATTATGTCTTCTTCTGCTTTGATGCAGTTTATTACCGATGGGTTTAAATATTTTTTTAAAATCTGCAGTAAAATTTCATGGGTATAACTTAATTCTGTTATAATATGTCGGTGATATGTTGGAAATATTATTTGAAATTGATAGTTGGATACTAAGTCCTTATTTAAAAAAAATTTGATTTTTAAACACGTTAATCGGCTGTTCGACACTGTATATTAAGTTGTGTGATGAGCTTTCGTCTGAATTTGTCGCTGTAGACAGCGTATTCAACTGTGTTGTTTGTGGTGGTATTCGTGATAATGCATCGGCCACAACATTTGCTTTGCCGGGCTTATATGCTAATTCATAGTCATATTCCTCCAGAATTGACTTCCACCTTTTCATTTTACTGTTGTTATTCTTATTGCTTAAGGCATAAGTTAAAGGTTGGTGATCCGTTGTAATTTTTACTTTCCTGGAACCATATAAATAATTTCTGAAGGTATTTAATGCCCAAATTATTGCTAAGAATTCTTTTTCGTTAGCGGCATAATGTTCTTCAGCTTTGCTTAATGTCCTCGATATAAAAGCTATCGGTCTATCACTTTGTGATAATACTGCGCCTATAGCGAAGTTTGAAGCATCCGTTGCTAATTCAAATTCTTTTTTAAAATCTGGATAAGCAAGGATAATGTCTTCGAAAATTAATGAATTCTTAATTTTCCTGAAGGATTTATTTGCTTCAGAATTTAAATCTATCCTTACTTTTGAGGATTTGTTCTTTGATATTCTACCTTCTTCCCCTCTTAAGAGTGAAGTCATCGGTTTAGCAATTTTTGCATAATCTTTTACAAATTTGCGATAATATCCTGATAGTCCTAGGAAGCTTCGGAGTTTCTTTAGGCTCTTGGGTTCTGGAAAGCTTGCAATGGCTTCCACTTTCTTTGGATTGGTTCTTATGCCAACCGGAGTAATCACAAACCCTAAAAATTCGGTTTCTGATTTAAAAAAATCGCACTTATCCAACTGAACCTTCATGTTGGCGTCTTCTAGTGTTTTTAATATTTTTTCAATATCTTTGCAATGATCCTTTTCGGTTTTGCTAAAGATAATTATATCATCGATATACACATAGCAACATTTGCCAATGTGTTCTCTTAATATATCGTCTAATGCGCGTTGAAAAATTGATGGCGCATTTTTTAGGCCAAATGGCAAACGTGTAAATTCATACTTACCGTTATTGATAGAAAATGCGGTTTTTTCTATGCCCGATTTCCTTAATGGTATCTGATGAAAACCACTTTTTAAATCCAATACTGAGAAGTAATTACTTTCACTTAATTGTGATATTACCTCAAATATTTCAGGAATTGGATACCTGTCTGAAATTGTAACTGCGTTCAATTTCCTGTAATCAATAACCATACGGTATTGTTTATTTCCTGCGGAATCTGCCTTCTTTGGTACAATCCATACAGGAGAATTATATGGCGATCTGGATGGTCGTATTATGCCATCGTCCAGAAGCTGTTTTACCTGTTTTTCTACTTCGGATTGTAATGCTACCGGGTAAGGGTAAAATTTCGAGTACACTGGTGTATCTGTTGTTGTCCTAATTTGACCAACAACTTTTGTTGTGTATGTGAGCTTTTCATTAGGCTCAGAAAAAAGCTTAGGATGCTTTGTAGTTATCTCCTCCACGATGCTTTTCTGTTTATATAACAGATTGTTTTCGTTAATTGCATTAACGCATTGCGTGGGGAGTTGTTTTAGGTGGACTTTACAGCCATTTCCTAATATCATACAACTTTCGGCTGTATGTATCACCGCTTTCATACTTCTAAGAGTATCATTTCCTAATATGCCATCAAACACTTTTAATGCTGGCATTAAATATAATTTTATTTTTTCTTTAATATTAAAAAATTCCGCATAAGTATGCTCACTAATTTCAATTTCTCTTTTACAAATTTGCGATAATATCCTGATAGTCCTAGGAAGCTTCGGAGTTCCTTTAGGCTCTTGGGTTCTGGAAAGCTTGCAATGGCTTCCACTTTCTTTGGATTGGTTCTTATGCCAACCG
Source organism: Anomoia purmunda (assembly GCA_951828415.1). Taxonomy (NCBI): domain Eukaryota; kingdom Metazoa; phylum Arthropoda; class Insecta; order Diptera; family Tephritidae; genus Anomoia; species Anomoia purmunda. The sequence goes on along the minus strand of OX639998.1, from coordinate 51,707,817 downwards.
GAGTAATCACAAACCCTAAAAATTCGGTTTCTGATTTAAAAAAATCGCACTTATCCAACTGAACCTTCATGTTGGCGTCTTCTAGTGTTTTAAATATTTTTTCAATATCTTTGCAATGATCCTTTTCGGTTTTGCTAAAGATAATTATATCATCGATATACACATAGCAACATTTGCCAATGTGTTCTCTTAATATATCGTCTAATGCGCGTTGAAAAATTGATGGCGCATTTTTTAGGCCAAATGGCAAACGTGTAAATTCATATTTACCGTTATTGATAGAAAATGCGGTTTTTTCTATGCCCGATTTCCTTAATGGTATCTGATGAAAACCACTTTTTAAATCCAATACTGAGAAGTAATTACTTTCACCTAATTGTGGTATTACCTCAGATATTTCAGGAATTGGATACCTGTCTGAAATTGTAACTGCGTTCAATTTCCTGTAATCAATAACCATACGGTATTGTTTATTTCCTGCGGAATCTGCCTTCTTTGGTACAATCCATACAGGAGAATTATATGGCGATCTGGATGGTCGTATTATGCCATCGTCCAGAAGCTGTTTTACCTGTTTTTCTACTTCGGATTTTAATGCTACCGGGTAAGGGTAAAATTTCGAGTACACTGGTGTATCTGTTGTTGTCCTAATTTGACCAACAACTTTTGTTGTGTATGTGAGCTTTTCATTAGGCTCAGAAAAAAGCTTAGGATGCTTTGTAGTTATCTCCTCCACGATGATTTTCTGTTTATATAACAGATTGTTTTCGTTAATTGCATTAACGCATTGCGTGGGGAGTTGTTTTAGGTGGACTTTACAGCCATTTCCTAATATCATACAACTTTCGGCTGTATGTATCACCGCTTTCATACTTCTAAGAGTATCATTTCCTAATATGCCATCAAACACTTTTAATGCTGGCATTAAATATAATTTTATTTTTTCTTTAATATTAAAAAATTCCGCATAAGTATGCTCACTAATTTCAATTTCTCCCGCTATTGATTTAGCGTAAAATGGAGTTTCGTTTGGTATACATTTCTTTACCAAATCGGGTTTAACGTAGTTTTTACTTGATCCTGTGTCTACAAGAAACTTTAAAGCTTGACCGCCCTCCACTTTAACTTCAAAGTATGGTAGTGAAGAGCTCAGCATACTAAAAAATTAATGTTAGCTGAGTCATCCGTATTTTCGCTTTCCTTTTGTTCCGCTATGTGGAAAGTCCTTTGTGCCTTATTATTATTGTGTTGGGGAGCCTCCAGAGGTCTTTTTCCTTGATAATAATTTTTTTGGGTAGGTTTATTCATGTAGTTTACCCTACGTGAGTGCATGGTCTGATCGATAACCATGGGCTCTGGCTTTGGCTGAGGCTTCGGTGGCCTTGTTGGTGCATTGGCGTTCGCATCAAAATTATGTTGCGAGCGCCGGCTTTGCCATGCTTGTTGACTTGATTGCGGATTATAAGCTAACTGCGGGTAGAAGTCTTGTGGTCCTGCAGTGTATTTATTGTTTTTGCCTTTATTTGGTCTTTGGTACGATTGCCCTACGTTATAGGCATGGTTCGTCCTAAAATTTTGGTTGTCCAATTTTTGGCACAGGTGAAGAGCTTGCGGTAAATCGACTGGCTCTTTCATACCCAATAATCTCGGTAGATCTCCATTTAATCCCCTTATAAATGTGTCCAACGCTTTGCTTCTGTAAGATTGCGTTAACATGCGTAAAGTCTCATTGCTCATCCCTTCGCAACCTAATTTATTCAAGATCAACGAGAGGTGTTTATACACCTGTTGATGAAATTCATCAATTGATCTATTACCTTGTACCAATGTAGTCATTTGGTACTCTAAAGTTGATAGATCGCGTCTATCGGCGTAATGCATTGACAAGCATTTTGTTATAGCTGGCCAATCCAATGGTGTATTGTAAGATTCCAGTGCTGTATCAGCATGGCCTGTAATTTTATTTCTAATTACACTTAAGATCCCATAATATTTAGGAGATCCTTTTAATGACTCGTATACGTTGAGTATACGGTCTACGCTTTTCTTCCAGGAGTTAAAGTCTCCTGGACGACCTGAAAATTCTTTCAAGCACTTTACCACATCAGGTATTCTATCTAATTCATTCAAATTTCCCCTTTCCCCTGTTTCAATTACCTGATCAACTGCTGTGGCCAAACTAGCATTTGGATTAATTACATTTTGGACGACTTGTGGTCCTTGCTGCATTAAAACATTGGCCGCTATTTCAGATATGAGGGCCGTCAAGTCAGTCATGCTTAATTGAGCATTAGTTGATACTTGAGGAGCTAGAGGATTTTGGTTAAGTAATGCGGGCCTAATTAAATTATTAGGGTTTGCCATTTTGAAAAATTTTAATTTTTGTTTTTGAATAAAATAACCTTTATTATTTATTACTCTTTTTCCCTTTATTTATAAATTTGAACTCTTAAAATATAGATTAAGTCGAACTGCTTCTTCTTCGATATTATCCCTATTGTCAAAGTCAAAATAAGTAGCTACTTTATTTTCTCCTATAAAACTAAATACCAATTGCATAGCCCTAGCTTTTTCCTGATTACTAATACCTGTAATTATGAGGGGTTTATATTTTTCTACCTCAATATCTCTGTCCACCTGCTCTATAATTTTGTCTAATCCGTCGTAGTCGAAATCGACTGGTAGAGCGTCCATTTAAATTTATGGTGTTGTTAGTGGGGTATTTATAATAATATCTAATTACAATTTCTTTTTATACTTAATAAAAGTATATATATTCTTAGTATAAATTCTTACTCTTACGGCTACTGTTGGCTGCGATGGAGATGTTGATTGTAGTACTGTTGTTAGATGCTCCGGTTGCTTCCAGTTGCTGTCTAAAGTTGATTATTTAAATTTTTTCTCACTTTTTCCTTTCAAGGAGTATATTTGCACTTTATTCTTCTCTGTTTTACAATTTTTTTTCAAAAGATTTTTGCACTTTATTATAAATGTTTATCACCTTTAGGGTATATTTTGTTTGTTTTTTTCCGAAAATGCTTTTGTTTTTTCACTATCGCATCTTTTTTTTTTAAATAGTTTATCTTGTCTTTCAGTGTTTTTCTTCTTTTAATAGTTTCTTATATCGTAGGCTGGTACATATATTACCACCGGCTTGCGTTAGCTACTAAGAGCCCTATCGATATAATCGTGAGGAATTTATTCACTTTTTACGTTTATCAAGCGCACAATTATATTTGATCAACTTCACCTCTTACCACTGGTGGGGGAAAGTGAAGATCACAAAAAGTGCTGCTTTTAATGTTTTATTTTTTTATTTTTTTGAGTCTATAGTGTAGGCTGGTACGTTATACCGCCGGTTTGCCTAAGCTACTGAGGGGCCTCTCACTAAATTTCACTCGCGTCGCGGAATCCTTAATTTTTTATTTTCGGGACGTATTTTTCTTTCCACGGCACTTTTAGTTCTTTTTTTTATTCTCGCGATGCCTTACTTTTTATTTTCAGGCTTTTCTTTCACGATCACTCGGGCGCGCGCGAGTCCTTACTTTTTAATTTTCAGGACCTTTTACGTTCACGTGGCTCGAGACTTTTGCTCGGGCGCCAGTTAAATAAATGTAAGTTTATTTCTTAAGCGGGCTGTATAGAAGACAGCAACTCCGCGTTAATTTAATGAAACAAATTATATTTTATTTATTGCGGGCTGTATAGAAGACAGCATAACCGCGTTTATTAATATGAGAATTGAATCTAAAGCTAAGTTACAATAATTTGACTATTTATACCTAGCTATGCCTGTGCTGCAACTGCATTCTGCTGCGTAACGTCTGTATTTTGCTGCGTGGTAGATTCATGCTGTTTCGCTGCGATCGCGTGCTGACGCTGAATTTAGCGTGGTTCCCATGTGTTGTTGTACTGGTAATGTTTACAACATTAATTTCGGTCACATTTGTGCTGACTCCGTCTGTGCCCCACATGTTTGTTTGTTGAGTAAATCATGTACTTGGTTTTACAAGTGCGGTTCGGCTGAGTCGATTGTTTGTTGATTTCCGTTCTACATAGCTGTGCGCCACTTAGCATTGTCGTCTTGCTATGCGTTTGTTGATGCGGCCGAATTTGTGATGGGTGGTCATAATTCGGGCAACATGTGCAATATTGACTTTCTTAAGTTGATTATTGATGTGGATCAACTTAATGTAGCCAGTTTATGATTAGTGATCAAATAACGGAATATGAATGCGTTATTTGATTCTCTGGAATGCGGGTATATTATAAGTAACTAATTTACGACATCTTGTGGAAGTGGTTGGTTTCGGGTTTTAATTTATGTTGTCTTCATGGGTGGTTCTAACGTATCGGCTTGGAGTGTTTGATATGTGACGGCGAGTCATCTGTCAAGCAGCTTGGGTGGTATTAACTTACCCTAAGTTAACTTGCACATGCTTGTTGACGAAATCATAGTGTCTGCTGCTTTCTGCTTAAGCAGAATTCTGTGTTGCTTGGTAGCGTACATGTGAGCGGCGAAGCGTATGCGTGTGACTGCGGCAGCGCAGTCAAAGAGCACATAGGAGTATACGCGTGGCCGGCCCTGCTTTGGATGCTTTCTGTTGCCTTGGTATGCAAAGAAATGCTTTTACTATGTAGATGGTGGTATCGTCCCTTAACTCCTCCCCTTCTTAAGTTCAGAGCGTCCCTGATACGACGAAATTATAATTACATAAAGCTTAATCTAAAACTAATAACTATTTCTTATTTGATTTTTTGCAAGTAAACAAGTATATTAATGACTTTTGTGGAAATGAAAATTTTGGTATGCGATCGAAATATTTTAAATCTTTTGGTTTGACATTTTGAGCAATATTAAGCTGAATATTTTAGCTTTTGTTACTAAATTAAGTAATAAACGTATCTTTACAACAATTTTAATTAGTATTTTTAAAGACAATTTAAAATTTTTGGTTTTTATTAAATTATAATATTCGGAGTTTTTTTCTTAAATTTTGTGGTTAAATCAAGGATGCAAACATACGAAAATTTTGGTAAAAAAAGTGTATTCTTTTATAGTTAGCGTTTTAAGTACAATTTTAAATGTGTGTGTTTAATTATATTATTGATAGTAAACATATCTATACAAAAATTTCAGTAAAAAAAAAATTTACTGTTTATAATTAGCGTTTTTTAAGGACAGTTCAAAATTTGTTTTTTAATTACATTATTTATATTTTTCTTTACTAAATTAAATATAGGTATAAACGTATCTGTACGAATATTTTATTGAGGAAAAAGTGTAGTTTCTCAGTTTTTATAATTAGCGTTTTTAATGACAATTCAAAATTTGTATTTTAATAATATCTAATAATATCTATACGAATTTTCAACAGAAAAAATTTTAGTTTTTATAATTATAATTCAGAATTTGTTTTGTAATTATTTTATTAATTCTTGAATTAAATTTATTTGTACAAAAAATTTTAATTAGCGTTTTCGAAAACAGTTCAAAATTAGTTTTTTTTTATTATTTAGAGCTTTGTTACTACGTTAAATATATGAAATTACGAAAATTTCAATTAAAAATGTATTTATTTTAGCTTTTTAAGGACTACTCAAAATTTGGGTTTTAATTATGTTATCAGAGCTTACATGTTCGCTTTGTTTTTGTACACGTATACGTTTCGTATATATATGTACGATTTTTTCAGTTATTAAATAACTTTTAATAATAATGATTTGGCTTGGACAAAAGGTATCTAGTAAAAATTTACTATTTTCATTTCTTTAATAATTAATCAATTTTGGACAATAAGATAGATTTTCAGATATGAATTATTGAACTAATTACAGGATTTCCAAATTTTATGAATCAATGTTAGGGAAATTAAAGCTGCCGTATGCACATGCACGTTTGTTTATATAATAATTTCCTAATTTTTCAAATTATTCTAGATTAAATCTCAATTACTACGGTGAAAAAATTTATGGCAAAATTATAATTAAATATGTTTAATCGAAAATGATTTTATCTAACACTAGTTTTAGTGCAAGCAGTAGAAGTCGTTGGAAAAAATTTAGTTTTTAACGAATGCCATTTTGTAATACAATTTTACCTTAAATTATCTTTATGGACTTTCTTGCCGTTTATTAGGACAGTTGTTCCCAAATCTTTTTGTACTATATTTTCAACGTACACCTTATTTAACTTATTCCCTAAACGTTTATTGCGGCGAACATATACTTTTTCACCTTCTTGAAATATTTTTTGGATGTTACTGGCTTTTTTAACGATATTATCTTGGGCAGCAGTAAGTGCTGCTTTAACTAAGTCAGGGTGATCTTTGGTAAAATTATTAATAATATCAATTGGTTTTTAATCTACTGTTGAATGTATGGAATTGTTATATTTATATGTTGCAAGTAAGATTATTTCTTTAATATCTGTTATATTTTGTTCGGCTTTTATGCATCGAGCGATTTCTGTTAGCGTTGAATGCACTCTTTCGATTTGGCCATTACTTTTGCTGTGTAAATGTGGTATGAAAAATTGTTGAGTATTGAAGTGATATTTTAACATTAGATATTGTATTCGAATGAAGAGATTTTTCATTATCGGAAACGATTGTTTTAGTTTTTTTGAACTTATTCAATATTATTAATAAAGCCGTTTTAATATCAGTCGTTGATCTGGTTTCAATGGGAATCGTAATTGCAAATTTAGAAAATTTGTCTATGCAGGTAAGAAAGTGAAATTTCTCAACAGAGAATATATCTACGTGGAGGATTCCACCGGGATATTCTGGAATTGGTGTTTGACCTATATCCGTTTTTATTGGGTGTCTGTTATATTTATTTTCCAGGCATGTTTTACAATTTTTAGCTATTGTTAATAAAGTTTTCTTTATATATGGGAAAAAATATTCAGATATCAATTGTTTATAGTTTTCTTGGATTGAGCGATGGGGTCTGTTGTGCTCCATGGTAGCAGCTTCGATTTGGTCTTCCTTTTTTGTTAGGTCTATTACCAATTTCTCTGTGTGGATGAATCTTACACTTGGGAAGCTTGACAAGAGTAACGACTGGACTCTTGCTAAGGTTTCGAGATCGCAACAGATTCCGTTAACTACATTTGGGTTAACTTTTTCCCGGATTGTTTGTGGAAGATATTCCGCAGTTTTAAAGTGTATGGTATGTCTAAGGAGTTTTTGGAAAAAAATTTTGGTAGATTTGCTGTTAAGCTCGGATGGTAACAGCACCAATTGGGCTCTAAATTGGTTGACAGGGTTTTTGATTGATTTAATTGTATGAGAAAGGGACATTTCACTATGAACTGTATCATCTGTGTCGTTAAGGTTATGAATATAGTGACGCGAAAGTGCATCGGCTACTTTGTTGTCTTTTCCGTGCTTATAAAAATATTTCGGTGCAAATGAATTTATGAATGCAGTCCATCTTTTGATTTTGGAATTTGGATTTTTATCCGACATGGCAAATGTGAGGGGCTGATGATCAGTGAAGATATGTATATTTTTAATACCATATAGGTAATGCCTTAACTTTTGGAATGCCCAAACTATAGCTAAAAGTTCGCGTTCGTTTGTAGCATAATTCTCTCCAGCCTTAGACAGTGTACGAGATATCATTGTAATAGGTTTGCCGTTTTGTGAAAGTACAGCTCCCAGGGCTACGGATGAGGCATCCGTTGTTATCTCAAATGGCTTAGAGTATTCTGGATGTTGAAGAAGGACGTATTCCGAAGCCAGAATAGTCTTTAATTTATTGAAGGCCTTAACTGATTCGTCATCAAAGGAGATGCTAACTTTTTTCGACTGTCGACTGCTAACGTGGCCATTGTCGCCTCTTAAATATTTTGTGAGGGGTTTTGATATATGCGCATAGTCTTTTATAAACCTGCGGTAATAGCCGGAAATACCCAAAAAGGACCGCAGCGATCTCAACGACTTTGGCTGTTGGTAATTAAGAATGGCATCTACTTTGCTAGGACATGTTTGGATTCCTTTGTGTGAGACTGTGAAACCCAAAAACTCGACTTCACTTTTAAAAAATTTAGATTTATCTAACGATACTCGCATTCCCGCTTGTTCAATTTTTTTCAATATGGAATCAACATGCCTGTAATGAGAGCTTTCATCGGGTGAGAAAATGATGATATCATCAACGTAAACGTGACATATTTTTCCGATGTCATCGCGCAAAGTGTCGTCAAATGTCCTTCGAAATATGCTCGGTGCATTTTTCATACCAAAGGCCAAGCGACAAAACTCATATTTGCCGTTGTTTACGCTGAATGCAGTTTTGCACCTGTCTTTCTCTGAAAGAAAAATCTGGTGAAATCCAGACTTAAGGTCCAGTGTTGTAAATAGTTCTGACTTGCCCAAATTTGAGAGTACTACTGTAGTATCGGGAATGGGATATTTGTCAGATGTAGTGTATTCGTTTAATAATAATAAGCCCAACGGTTACCCTCCAACCGACACGAGGGGCACAGTCCGCATGACGTACGGATCTTGTTTTTTTTTTTTAATATTTTTTTTTTGTGCCGATATGTTAAAAGGAAAAAGTTTGTTAAGCGTCGAGATCCAAAACTGCTCAGCTACAGAAAAAAACTTCATCAGCTGAATCAAATATATATTATACCTCCGTTAATCATTTATTGAGAAAGGACAGTACAGCTCTTTTTATGGTGAAAAGTGAGTCCGAAATATCAAAAGTGCTGGAAAGACAGTTGAAATCTTGACATAAACATCGGAAATCGAAAACCATTCTTAACTTTTGATTTCCGTCGTCGTCTAAACCTTTCTTTGGAACTACATGGACAGGGGAGTTATAGGGTGAATAGGATTTTCTTATTATGCCGTCTTTAAGCAGAGATTCAATTTCATTATTAACAAAATTTTCTACCGAGATTGGGTAAGGGTAGCTTCTTGAATAAATTGGCTTATCAGTTAAAGTGTTTATTGTTGCGATAACATTTGTGTTATATGGGAGAGCTCTATTGGAATTAGAATTACGCTGCTTCAATAATTCGATACTACAGGGTTCATCAAGAGTTTTAGTGTGGGTCATGTTTACTTCTTGCCATTGAAAGAAGTTAAGTTTCTCTTCTCCGTTTTTGTGGAAAATGAGACCAACCTTAGTATTAATATTTGCCTCGATATCTTTTAACAAATCATACCCAATGATTCCATCAAAAGTATCTAATTGGGGAAGTATAAAAAAGGTAGCAGTCGATCCTAGAATATTTATTTTACATTTTTCAGAAATTTTATTTACGCCGTTAATAGATCTCAATTGAAAGGGATAATTTATTCTTCAAAAAATTATATCTTTTTATGTAGTTTTTCGTTGTTCCCGAATCTACTAAAATTTTAAGAACTTGCCCATTTGGTAACGTTCGGGTAAGGAAGGGCAAGTTGGAATTTAGCCTAAAAAATTGATCTCATCTGGTGATTGGGTGTCTCCTATTTCGGAGCAGTATGGTTCGTCCAGAAAGGGGTCTTCATATTCGTCCAATTCGGGAGAATATGGCTCGTTTCCCATAGCGTCGATACGCTGAAGTTTTTGGGCAGGAACCTGAGTGGGGGTTCTATGAGTATAAGGTCTCTTATACTGTTGTTGTGGTTGGGCGAAATTGTTGGCTTGTTGCCGTTGGAAGGATGGCTGATTGGAGCTGTTATTAGCATAAGATCTCCTATGCTGTTGTTGTGATGGGGTGAAAGGGTTGGCTTGTTGCCGCGACCGCTGTTGATAAGGATTTGGATAATTTAACCTTTTTCCCTGGTGGAATGTTGTTTGAGGATTTTGTCTGAAACAAGAGGTTCCCTGATCTATTTCCATCGGGACAGGATATTGTACCGGATTGTTTGGTCGATTCGGTTGAGGCCGATTATAAGACAATGGAGCACTTTGATACACTTGTGGCAATCTTCCCGAAGACAAAAAGGACCGCAGCGATCTCAACGACTTTGGCTGTTGGTAATTAAGAATGGCATCTACTTTGCTAGGACATGTTTGAATTCCTTTGTGTGAGACTGTGAAACCCAAAAACTCGACTTCACTTTTAAAAAATTTAGATTTATCTAACGATACTCGCATTCCCGCTTGTTCAATTTTTTTCAATATGGAATCAACATGCCTGTAATGAGAGCTTTCATCGGGTGAGAAAATGATGATATCATCAACGTAAACGTGACATATTTTTCCGATGTCATCGCGCAAAGTGTCGTCAAATGTCCTTCGAAATATGCTCGGTGCATTTTTCATACCAAAGGGCAAGCGACAAAACTCATATTTGCCGTTGTTTACGCTGAATGCAGTTTTGCACCTGTCTTTCTCTGAAAGAAAAATCTGGTGAAATCCAGACTTAAGGTCCAGTGTTGTAAATAGTTCTGACTTGCCCAAATTTGAGAGTACTACTGTAGTATCGGGAATGGGATATTTGTCAGATGTAGTGTATTCGTTTAATAATAATAAGCCCAACGGTTACCCTCTTTCCCGCCCAACCGACACGAGGGGCACAGTCCGCATGACGTACGGATCTTGTTTTTTTTTTTTAATATTTTTTTTTTGTGCCGATATGTTAAAAGGAAAAAGTTTGTTAAGCGTCGAGATCCAAAACTGCTCAGCTACAGAAAAAACCTTCATCAGCTGAATCAAATATATATTATACCTCCGTTAATCATTTATTGAGAAAGGACAGTACAGCTCTTTTTATGGTGAAAAGTGAGTCCGAAATATCAAAAGTGCTGGAAAGACAGTTGAAATCTTGACATAAACATCGGAAATCGATAACCATTCTTAACTTTTGATTTCCGTCGTTGTCTAAACCTTTCTTTGAAACTACATGGACAGGGGAGTTATAGGGTGAATAGGATTTTCTTATTATGCCGTCTTTAAGCAGAGATTCAAATTCATTATTAACAAAATTTTCTACCGAGATTGGGTAAGGGTAGCTTCTTGAATAAATTGGCTTATCAGTTAAAGTGTTTATTGTTGCGATAACATTTGTGTTTAGTTTCTCTTCTCCGTTTTTGTGGAAAATGAGACCAACCTTAGTATTAATATTTGCCTCGATATCTTTTAACAAATCATACCCAATGATTCCATCAAAAGTATCTAATTGGGGAAGTATAAAAAAGGTAGCAGTCGATCCTAGAATATTTATTTTACATTTTTCAGAAATTTTATTTACGCCGTTAATAGATCTCAATTGAAAGGGATAATTTATTCTTCAAAAAATTATATCTTTCGTTGTTCCCGAATCTACTAAAATTTGAAGAACTTGCCCATTTGGTAACGTTCGGGTAATGAAGGGCAAGTTGGAATTTAGCCTAAAAAATTGATCTCATCTGGTGATTGGGTGTCTCCTATTTCGGAGCAGTATGGTTCGTCCAGAAAGGGGTCTTCATATTCGTCCAATTCGGGAGAATATGGCTCGTTTCCCATAGCGTCGATACGCTGAAGTTTTTGGGCAGGAACCTGAGTGGGGGTCCTATGAGTATAAGGTCTCTTATACTGTTGTTGTGGTTGGGCGAAATTGTTGGCTTGTTGCCGTTGGAAGGATAGCTGATTGGAGCTGTTATTAGCATAAGATCTCCTATGCTGTTGTTGTGATGGGGTGAAAGGGTTGGCTTGTTGCCGCGACTGCTGTTGATAAGGATTTGGACAATTTAACCGTTTTCCCTGGTGGAATGTTGTTTGAGGATTTTGTCTGAAACAAGAGGTTCCCTGATCTATTTCCATCGGGACAGGATATTGTACCGGATTGTTTGGTCGATTCGGTTGAGGCCGATTATAAGACAATGGAGCACTTTGATACACTTGTGGCAATCTTCCCGAGGCATACGTAAGTGCAAACTCATATCGTTCGCGATTATGTTGCAACTCTTGTGCTGCGGCAAGTGCACTGGGAAGGTCCGGTGGGTTTGCAGAAAAAAGGGTATCGCAAAGTGGGCGCTTGAGACCGGAAATAAAAACACTTAAAGCATTTTCCCTTGCCTTTACATTAAATGCATGAGTGAGTTGCTCATTGCTGCTATAGGTCATGATATTTTTAGTTAAAATCAATGTCAGCTGCCTATCAACTGCATCATGATATTCATTAATAGACATTTTACCCTGCCTCAAGGTGTTGAATTGGTTCTCTAATATGTGGAGTGGTCTCTTATCTGCGTATAACTGATCCAACTTTGTTTTAATGGCTTTAAAATTTAGTGGGGTGTTAAAGGCGCTAAGATTTTCATTAGCCGCTGAAGTTATTTTGTTGCGCAAAATGCCCATGGCAATATAATAAGGCTTTGAGCCCTCAGTATAATAACTTATCGCGAATCTAGCTGCTTCTCTCCATGCTGGGTATTTAGAAATTTTACCCCTGAATTCCGGTAGAGACTTAATCAAAGTAAGGTCCGTGTGGGTACTTTGCACACCTTGGACAATAGTTACGGGCCTGGGCACTTCTATTTGTTTGGGCAAAATACTTTGAAATTCCCGTTTTAATTCTGCCATTTTTAATTTTTATTTATTACAGTTTTTATTTTCAGAATCCAATGTATAAATCTTTTAGTTAATTTTTAATCGTTTAGTTACTCTAAATATTTTTCTTCCATACACTTAAAAAATGATTTTTAAACATAAATTTTTTCTTACATACATATGCTGCTAGAATTTCTGGTACTTTCCTCTCTCGTTCGTTAAAGTTGTTTTTGGCCGCTTCCACATCAGATTGGTAGCTGAATATAGTTAACAGTGCTTGTTTTCATCGATTACATGTAAATTTCATAATTTTGCTATGTTTTCAACGCAAAGGTTCTTATTGGGTACAAATTTATTTTTGTGCCGAACACTTAAGGATATTTGCAATTCGTTTTTCTTACGCTCTTTTCTTACTCTCCTCTTAAAAGGATATACATAGTTCATTTCATTTAAATTTTTTTTAACGAATTTTTTGCAGTCACAATTTAATTCCTTGTTCTTTTACGACTTGGACCTTTAGTAGTTTTTCGCCGCTTTTCTAAATTTAAAAATGTTTCCTCTGTATAAGGAATACATTTTTTAAGTTTTCCACTACTCTTTTCATTATTGTTTTATTTTTAATTTTTTCACACTTCCTTTTGTAAGGATATCGAATTTTATTTTCTAATAAGTCACTATCCTTTTAACACTAATACTAATATTTCTTCACAGGACACTATGTTCGTTTTCTAGTTGGGCGCCAGTTAAGCAAGTCGTATTGCTTATTTTAAATCAAACACAAACTAAGTTAAGCAAGTCGTATTGCTTATTTTAAATCAATCACAAACTTTATTTTATATTAAACACTTTTTATTTAATAAATCAAATTGGTTGCTTTGCAACTTTGCTACACGAGGAAGAACTAACTTTGAAAGGCGATGATACCGCCTTAAATACATCACTTCATATCACGGCGTAAGCCGCTGGCGTACCTGCCAAGTTTGTCAACCAAGCTTTGCTTGCTATGCGGTGGGTGGTAAAGCAGGCAATGCTTATGTGCTGCATGCCCAGCATGCTGTTGCTATGCAAGCAACGATCGCCCTTTATTATGAAAATGGACCAGCTCACGCATATGCTGTTGCTATGCCGTGAATATTATATTATTTCTAGTTTGTTAAGCAAAGCCAGGTAGTGAGTTGTGGGTTGCTGTTGAGCTGCGTACCCAACTCATCAAATTTATGTTGCTATGCTATGATATCAGGCAAGTGATCATTTAAATGTAGTCAGCCTGTTGGTAGGCTGCATCAATTGACTTTGGATGCTTTCTTTTGCCTTGGTATGCAAGGAAATGCCTTTACTATGTAGATGGTGGTATCATGCCTTAACTTACACAAATTTTAAACACAAAAGCAATTACAAAGAGACCGGCTTTCAAAAAGTGTCGGAAGGGCGCTTACGCAAGTAAACCAGTCATGCGATGCAAGGGGCCTCTACAAGCCGCAGCGCGGTAAACAAAAGTTGGAAACCAGAGCCAATGGTGAAACCGGGTATGGGAATACAGACAAAAAACCAGGCAAACTGGCGGTGACGTGATGCCAAGTAGCCGATTCCGGAATACTCCTGGCATCAGTAGAACCCAACCTAGCAAGCATATTGTAGCCACGGGGAAGGCTGTTGCTAGTGCTGGGATGCTGGGATTCTTCAAACAGAAGAATGGCTAAACCTGACCTGTGCGTCAAGGCAACTGCTGAATATGTCCCCTCACCTGTGAGTTTGAGTTCGTATTGCAACGGCAATAGCAATAGCACATATAATACCTGTGCCAAAAATAAATTGTCCTGTCACTCCGCAGCACTTCAGACCAAGAAGCATTTTGCCGGCCCTATCGAAAGTATAAGTTAATAATTGTGTTTTCCGAATATTTATTTATGGCGATACAACTCGCTATGTTAACTTATATAAGAAATCCTTGGAACGACAAATTATGCACCACTTGGAAAAAAAATAATCTTCTGAGTGATATATAGTCGGGCTTCAGAAGTCAGCATAGCTGTTCAGCCGGCTTATTATAAAAATTATTTAACAGTATTGGACAAAAATAATCTTCTGGGTGATGACAGTGTCCATGCTTCAGCGCCATACAACAGCATGGGCATGATGAGAGACTTGTAGAGTGTAGTTTTGGTTCGTCGAGAGAGGGCTTTACAGCCCAAAGTAGCACTTGTTGGTAAGAGAGACTCTACGTTGGATTTCCACGCTGACATTATTGTAGGTGTTATGCTGGTTCCCATATAAACAAAGTCTTCCACTTTGTCGAAATTGTAATTGTCAACGGTGATGCGGGAGCCGAGACGCGAGTGCGCTAACTCTTTATTTGATGACAGGAGGTACTTAGTTTTGCCCTCGTTCACTTCCAAACCTATACGTTTCGCTTCTTTTTCCAGTTTGGAAAAGACAGAAGTAACGGCGCGGTTGTTGAGGCCGGTGATATCGATATCATTAGCATACGCCAGAAGTTACACGCTCTTATCAAATATAGTGCCTGAACGGTTTAACTCTGCAGATCGAATTATCTTTTCTAACATGAGTTTAAAGAAGTCGCACGAGAATTAGTCACCTTGTCTGAAACCTCGTTTGGTTTCCCGGCACGGAGGGTCCTTCTCGATTTTCACGGAGCTGATGGTGATGCTCAACGTCATTTTACATAGCCGTATTGGTTTTGTTGGGATACCAAATTCAACATTGCGGCAAATATGCAGTTTCTTCTTGCGCTATCGAAAGCGGATTTTAAATCGACAAAATTATGGTGTGTGTCTATTCTTTTTCTCGGGTCTTTTCCAAGATTTGGCGTATCGTGAATATTAAGTTCGTCCAGGTCGGGTACGGTACTTCGACTCCGTCTTCATGGATTGAGGCTTCGGGTTCTTCATCTTCAATGTTTTCCCCGCCACTACCTTTAAGCAGCGTGAAGAAGTGCTCCCTCCACAGTTTGAGTGTACTCTGGATATCGGTCATCAGGTCGCCGTTTTCATTCTTAGAGGAAATTTCCCCGCTCAAGAAACCTTCTGTAAGCCGCCGCACTTTCTGATAAAATTTCAGGGCGTTTTTCTATCGGCTGGCATTTTAAGCTCCTCGCACTCGCGCTTCTCGGCCTCTCTCTTCTTTTTTTAGAAAATGCGCCTCGCTTCCTTCTTCAACTCCCGATATCTCTCGCGGCGCGGCATTTCTCATCGTACCAGTGGTTTTTTCGGGCTTGCTGAAAACCTCTTCAGCGCCGGTACTTAATGAGCGAGAAATGTGGTCCGACTGCGCGCAGAAATCCTCGAATAGTGCGCACGTCTAAGACACTGGAAGCATGCTATCCGTCCACCACAACATGATCAATTTTACTTCGTGTTTCGCCATTAGGAGATAGCCATTTAGCTTGATGTATTTTTTATGGTTGAACCTGGTACTACATACTACTATGTTTCGGACCCCGGCGAAGTCGACCCACCTCAGTCCGTTAACGGATGTTTCAACGTGTAGGCTTAATTTATCGACTGCGGGTCCAAAAATTCCTTCCTTTCCCACCTTGGCATTAAAGTCGCCTAGCACGAGTTTTATATCGCGACGGAGACACCGTTTGTACGCGCGCCTAAGAGACTTATAGAAATGGTCGTTGGTCACATCGTCCTTCACATCCGTAATGGCGTGGGCGGAAGTCCGAGATGTTAAAGAATCTAGCCTTGATGCGAATCGTGGCGAGACGTTCGTCCACCGGGGTGAACGACAGTTCTTGGCGACGAAGTCTCTCTCCCACCACAAATCCAACACCGAATTTGCGCTGCTTTACATGACAGCTGTAGTAGACGTCGCAAGGCTTTGCATTTACGAGGACATCCCCCAGCCGGGCAGAGGCAACTTCCCAATTAAGAGTTCGTACATTCCAGGTGCATGTCCTTAAATCATAGTCCTTTAAAAGTTTGCCGTGGTCGTCATCAGAATAGGGGGTCTCATCCGAGGCTTTTTGCTAAAAAAATGTTTCGTTTTTTAATTTTAACCTGCCAGATGCAGCATACATTAAAACTGACGTCAACCTGGCCGCATGCAACCATTTCAGCTGAAACTAATGGACGCAAGATATATTGTCTTTGATATGGGACCTTAGTAAAGCTATAAGAAATAAAAAAAATGAAGTAAGAACTTAATCGTGAGAAAAATATCATATTTATAAATACGTGTGTAGTCTCGACCCAGAAATATTACATGCCAACTTTCTCAATTCTGCTGCTCGGCCGACTTATGAATAAAATTATTTACGGGTATTACTGTTACTTGATTTCTCAAAAGCTTTTGATATCATTGGCCACAAAGCACATTTTGGAAGCAACTTATCGAATCAACTACAAGAAGTTTAATGTGACGGTAGCCACCAATTACATCAAAAGTGCCGCAAGGCTCTATTTTCGATCCCATTCTATTTTGTATTTATATTAATGATATTGTGGAATATTGGTCAAAACTTATCGATTTATCTATATGCTTAATAAAGATCTCAATCTTACTTCCAACTGGTAGAACTTGGAATTAAATGCGTCAAAGACTGCTATTTCTCGTTCAAAATAAAAAACTTAGCTCTGTCACCGATCTTGCTTAATGGGGTAAATGTTAAATTTGATGACAAGGCAACTAACCTAGGTTTCAGAATCATGCGTAGACCACATAAACCTCGTTTTAAAGAATATGTACAATATCCTTAGTAAACTATGTATATCGCAATGTCTGCTTATTGCCACAACAAACTAAATAAAATTTGTTAGATCAGTATTTGTTCCGCACATATCGAATGCAGAGCTAGTATATTGAAGTCTTGATAATTAAAAGTACGAGTACAAGTTACAAATCGCTTTAAATAACACAGCAGGTTTCCTGTTTGAGGAACGAAAATATGGCCATATATCTTATTTTTCAAAACAGATCCTTGTTCTTGATTTAAACTCATCTCTCAAAATACGCACTCTTCTATTCTTGCATAAATTAATATATAATATACCATTATATCTGTATAAAAACATTTAACTTGGTGTATCAGAAACTTCAATCTCATAGTTCGAACATATCAATGCCATATTTTGGAGCGTATGTTCTTTGTTAGCGCCACAAAGCTATGGAACTTCATACGGCCCGAAATTATACTTGTAAAACAAATAAGTTGTTTCAAAACTTTAGTTCCTGGAATTCCTTTTCTCTACCCTTCTTGCTCTATTTTGCACTCATAATTGTTTTAGTCTATATATATAGTAATTTCAATTTTAAATTACACTTATGTATGTATAGAAACGTTGTTAATTGAAATTACAAGAAGATGTACTCCTACAAGACTTAGTCTTACTATGTGCGAAAACAAAAGAAATTTATTGGAATTGAAATTGAAACAATAAGAAAAAGAATTATAACAAAATTTGGATCCAACTATAATTATGGACGACAATGGAGGAAACATCGTACATAAAATGGACCTGGTGGACAAATTTGCAAGAATCATAATCGCCAAAAAAGCGGCAAAAGTACCGCGATTTACAATTCAGTAAGTTTAAAAAAAATTAAAATATTAGCACATCATTTAAAACAGTAAATAGATAGATAGATTGATGTTGATGTTTACACTTCGACCTTGTGATCCATTGTGCCCTCCCCAACGCTCTTAGGAAGTTTGGACTGGGAGATCAGGGCCTCTTGGATGATGCAGGGGATGTGGCCCACGGGGTACCCTCTCCGGGTGTCTCGCTGCTTCCCTGCAAGTTGAGGGCCCTCGCTATTGTCCCGAGCGTGCTCGGGGAAAAAGGATGCAAGGGAAAGGTCTGCAGGGAGGGGATTTTCCCGTCTCCCTTCCCTGTTGTTGCTGTTATTTACGTTGTTTCCGTGGTTGTTGTTGTTTGTTGTTTTGTATTTCATTTTGTTCGTACGACCGCTTTCTCGCCGAGCTGACACTGACGGCCTAATCTTAAATTTGCGGATCTCTTCCTTTCTTACTCCTCGATTCGGCCCGGTGTCGATGAGGCGCCGTTAGAATACAGCCGGTTGACCTCCTGGCTGCAAACCGTCCAATGGGCACGGTCTCCCTTAACACCCTGGATTAGGAGGTGGCAGTTCTTGGTCATCGTGCTCAAGCGGTAGCTACCATTAATTTGAAGCATTGCCCATCTCGATGGTAGGATCCGATTCGAGCTTTGAATAAGCCCCTGCACCACGTCAAGGTGCATGCCGTAGCAGAAGAAACAGTAAAAAACGTAAGGCAAATTCTACGCGCTATCAGAAGGCATTGCTTTTACTCGCTACATATGACAGACATGTCAGAGCAAGGTTTCGCGAACACATACGAGACTATAATAAAAAACAAAGAAACCCACTACAGTACCTGGGTCTAACTTCACTAACCATAGGTGCAACAATAAATGTTCACCAGCAAACATTAAGAATACAGGTTATATTTTGCGTGTGAACAGAAAAAATTTGACGAAATGATAAAAAGGAACACACGAACACGAACTCATTCCTAATATTTCAGCCCTTAAAACTTGTTCACGCAAAACCAAATAAGAGACTTAGGTAGAACAACAGGTACTAACATACAAACCCTTCAAAAAAATTGGAATAAGGCGAACATTACTGATATCTAACTGCCTAAACATGCCGTGAAAAACCCCCAGATTTTTATAACATAAAAACTCGAAACCGGTTTGACTCCAAACCAAAGTTGACGGAAAATTGTGGTAACATACATACATCCAGATACTTGCTTATATATAACCTACGTATTTAATTAATAATTGGATAAGCCCAATATTTTCGTGTTATGTGCGGGTAAAGTATATTCAGGGGAGGTTAGCGATAGCAGTTCCTCAATTTGTTGTCACAAAGGGAAGATGAGGTCGCCAGAAATTTCCGTACGCAATGAATTAAAAACACCCATCAAACGCAATGATGCCGTCACAAAAAAACTATTTGGATAACATACGTCAATTTATTTATTTATTTATGGCTGTTATCAGAGTTTGTTAAAACTAAGGTAATAGCAGAAAGATAGCTATGACATCTAAGGTCTTAAGCTGTGCTGTAGATATACGTATGCAATTATTGTAGATTATTTTGTAGGTTATTTAGTATTTAAATACGTGATACTGTTTGTGTATGTGTGGTGTTTTTATATTTGGTGATAAAGATTGGATAATTTTGGAAAATTGAGGATTAGTTGCTTGTTTACCAGGATAGGGTTTGATAGGAGGTGGGTAGGGGTGTCTTGTTTAAATATCTGTTCTCTTAGCTGTGATAGAGCCGGGCAAATCATCAAGAATGTGTTTTATGTAAAATTGACTGTTTAATTGACATGTGGGGCATGATGGTGGAGTGGGTGTGTCTATAAGGTGCAAATGAGTGAGTTTAGTGTGGCCTAGTCGGAGTTTTGTTATTTTTATTTGGTCTAATCTAGTAAATGAACTTTGTGTATATTTTAGGTAGTTACAGTTTATGTGTTGTTTTTGGTAGATTTGTTGATACCAGTTTGAGGCCAGTGATAGGAGGTTTTCGTGTTCCACTTGGAATTCGTTTTTGATGAACAGTTTGATGTCCGCTACATTGAAGTTTTGTGTATTTATAAGTAGGGACCGAGCTGCTTTTTTAGCAACTTGATCTGCTAGCTCATTGCCTAAAATGCCGGAGTGTCCGGGTATCCACAGCAGTTTCATTTTTGTGTTCTGTTTGATCAATAGCGATCTGATACTACTGGGGTAGTATTCATGGTTGTTTATATTTAGAATTGAGTTCAACGATGAAAGAGAGTCTGAGCAAATAGAATTTTCCTCTTTTATTTTTCAATAATTGTATTGCTTCTAAGATGGCAATAATCTCTGCTGAGAATACGGTGCTGTAAAGTGGAAGGATTCCAGAATTGAGCACGATAGAGTCGGTAGTTATAGCGAAAGTGGGAAGATTATTTATTAGTGAGCCATCGGTGTATATGAATGTGTAGTTTTTGTAATTTCCTTTGATTTTAAGAAATTTCTGTTTATATATGGTTTGCGGCGTGTTGGATTTGCTATAAATTTTTAGGGATGTATTTACGAGGCTAGTTGGTATTTTCCAGATGGGATCTGGGTTATTAATTTTTAGGGGATAAAAGGGAATGTTGAAGGATGTGCATTTAGATACAGCTCTGTCGAGGACAGACTGGAAAGTTTTTTTTACGTTTTCGCTTCCGCTTGTAGCTTTTTATTAATTTAGTTAGTGGTGTGTCGGAGGAGTGTGGTAAGGTTTTAGAGATTTTAGTTATAAGTAATTCGTATTTGTTTTCTATAGTGAAGATGTTTGATTCCAAAAGCATGTTTTTGATTGGTGTGGTTCGAAATGCTCCAAGCGATGTACGTATGGCTGCGTTAAGTTTGTGTTTTAGTTTATTCAGTATTGATTTAGATGAGTTTCCAAACAAGAATAAACCGTAGTCTATTTTGGAGATAATGATTGCTCTGGTTACGTTAAGTAGTGTGTGTGTTTTGCAATTGAATTTTGGGCTTGAAAGGCACTTAATGATATCGAGTCTTTTCGAGAGAAGTTGCGGTTTCATTGATGTGGGTGTTCCATCTGTATTTGTTATTGAAATTAATTCCTAAAATTTTAAGTGATTGCACTGCTGGAATGATGGTGTTGTTCGAGTATATGTTCGCCACGCAGTTATGTTTTCTACATATATGCATGTGTTTGCATTTGTCTAGTGATAAACTAGCTCCAGAGTAGGAGCACCACTTTTGTATGTTTTTAAATAAGGCGTCTAAGTTGCGGGTAGGATTTTTTTGTTTATTTAGGTTTATGATTAAATGGAAGTCGTCGACGTAGGCTGTAAAATTGATTTTTTTTCAGTTGCTATCAGATTAGAAAGTCTATTATAGGCTATTAAAAATAGAATAACGGAAATCGGCGATCCCTGGGGGATCCCATTAAATAGGGGATATGTTTCTGAAGTAGTATCTGCGATGCGTACTAGTATTCTTCTGTTGGACATAAAATTGGCTATATACTTTATTATCTTTGAACCTATTTTCCATGCTTTTAGTTGGTCTATAATTGTGTTGGCGCCAATTCTATAAAGGCTTTCGAAAAATCGAGAGAGATGATAGATGTGTGGCTTTTGATTGCGAGTGAATCGGTTATGAGATGGTCTGCATAGATCAGACAGTCAATAACTGATTTTCCTTTTTTAAATCCAAGTTGATTAGGGTGTATGTAGTTGTTCTTAGTAACAAACCACCATAGTCTTTTTGCGATAATTTTGTCTAAAATTTTTAAGATGCACGGGTTAAGTGAAATTGGTCGGTATGAGGAAATATCTGTCTTATTTTTATTAAGCTTAATTTGTATGACTGCGGGATGTGGCCATTGAGAATGTTATTGAAATGATTTGTGATTCTGTGTTTAGTTGCATGTGAGGCGTTTTTGATCATTGGGTAGGATATTCGATCGTAACCGAAGTGTTTCCATTCAAGGTGTGAAGTGTAGATAATAATTCAATGTAAGTAATGTCGGTTTCTATTTGTTTAGCTGAAGAGGATGGCGTGAAATTTGTTGTATTGTATTTGTTGTTCAAGAATTCTTGGGAAAAATTACCGCCTTGAGAGGAGTGTGACCAATGGTGGTGTATGGTGTGAATCATTGTGGTATTTCTAAGTCCACAGAATGTCCTGATGTTCGACCAAATTTTGGATGTATGTTGTGTGGAAAGTTGTATTTCTGATGTAAAAAGGGCTGTAGCTTTTAATTTGCTTTGTCTTAGTTCGCGGCGAAAGATAGCGTTTGCTTTTTTAAATTTTATTACGTTTTCACTGTTAATATTATGTTTAAGGACTTGCCAGGCACGGTTTTTTGAATTCTTCAGTTCAGCAAGATTTTTGGTTCATCAAGGTACGTTGCGTCTTTGGGGGTTTGGCGTCGTTTGAGGAATTGTTTTGTGAGCGCTTTGTAGAAGAATTTTGATGAGATTAGCCCCTTCTTTGTTTGTGCTATTGCCAGGGATGATATTGTTGGTAAACGTAAGTGTGGTTTTGTAATAAGATGTCCAACCAGCTAGTTTAGTTTTAAATCTGGGCTTTTTGATGAATTTTTCAAAATTTTGGGAGAAGAGGTGTATACTTATCGGAAAGTGATTACTTTCATAAAGGTTGTCTACTGTTTTCCAGGAGCTGTTGATCGCCAAGACAGGTGTACAAAAGGAGACGAGTATGTGTGTAAAGGTATTGTGTGTTATGAAATGTGTTGGGGAGTTGTCATTTAGGATGACTAAGTTTGATTGATCTATGTATTTTAGTAGTGTGTTTCCTCTGCGATTATTCTGAGAAGAGCCCCAATTTTGGTGCCAGCTGTTGAAGTCACCAGTAATGAGTATGTTAGGGTTTTGAGAGGTATTTAAAATATTAAGGTCGCTTAAGTTGAAGGATTTGTTAGGTGAGATATATACAGAAATAATTGTTAATTTTTTAAAAGACTCTATTTTTATTGCTGAAACATCAAACTTATTGCAGGTCATATTGGTTTCTGAGGGGAATTGAGGGGAAAACTTTTTTATTAGTAGGAGAAGTTCATTGTAGTTATTTGAATATCCTTTGATGTTCCACTGTATTATTTTGAGTGTCATATTAGGGGAGAGGGAGGCTTATTTATGGTTCGAAACTTAAATTAAAGTTCTATATAGATGTACATATATATATATATTTATATATAAATATATGTGTGTGTGTGTGTGTTTATATAGATAGGTAGCTTAATCTAATTTTGCGTTATTACTGTTGTGGTGACTTTTAGTGCTTGCTTTTATTTTGGTGTTTTATGTTGGATTCTTTCAGCTGGTTTTGTAGTCGTTTTGGTGTATTCTTGGGAAATATTTTGACATTTTGTATTGGTTTGATTACTACTTCGCAATCTGATTCTGAATCGCTCATTTTGTCGGAAAATTGTATGTCTGGTATAGTAATATTATGAGCTTGTAAAGTGTTGGTGCTGAGTGTTGGTGTAGTGGATGTAGAGTGATTGGTTGTTGGTAGATTATATTATCGTTGTGAAGTGTATTCTGTGCGTTTGATCCTTGGTTGAGAGTTGGTGGCGTATGCTGATTAGAGAGCATTGGTATTGTGGATGTTGAGTGAACGTGGTGAGGTGTATTCTGTAAATGAGTTACTTCGTTGGTAGTTGGTGGGGTGTGGTGATTAGCGATCGTAGCGTAAGTGCTGTTGAGAGGTGGGTGTCTTTGCTTGTACAGAGCTTTCGCGGTTCTGTTGTCGACTTTTGATGTCACCTTGATTACTTGGATTTCTTTTTCTTTTATAAAGATTGGGCATCTTTTGTCGAGGGCTGAGTGGTTTGTGTTTGGGTAATTGTTACTTGTCCAGTTTATACATTTTTTAAATTCTCTACATTCCTCTTTGATTTCGTCGTTTAGGTGATAACTATTTGCACAATTTGGACAAGTTTTAGTAGGTTTTTTGCAATATTTTGCTAGGTGGTTGTATTTCGTACACTTTTTGCAGCGCATAGGTGGTGGAATGTATGGGCGAACAGGTGCCTTAAGGTAACCAATATTGATTTTGGTTGGTAATGCAGTTGATTTAAATGAGAGTATGATGAGTCCGGTTTCTTTTAGCTGGTTTTCTTCTGTTTTGCAAATTTTTTCACTTCAGACATATTTTTTGAGCTTAGTTCTTGTAATATTTCACTTTCGGGGATATATCTTAAGTCATTACAGTGTATTACACCTTTTGAGTGGTTAAGTGAGGGGTGGGGAGTGATTTCTATTGTTATTGTATTAGATAAAGCGACTAAGGATGTTAATTTGTTTGCTTGTTTGCTATTTTTTGTTTCCAGTAGTATTTGACCACTGAGTATTTTTTTACATTTTAATATTTCACCACACGTAGCATCGATTGCTTTTTGTATAAGAAAAGGTGATACATTTTTGAGTGTTTCATTAGAATTTGTTCTTGTCATTAACAAATAAATCGGGTCATTAGAGATTAGGTTGTATGTTTTTGTTGCATTCCAGCATAGTGTGGGTGCATTCGAGATTAGTGTTGTTGTGTTGTCTGGTGGTTTATTCATGTTTTTGAGTGTTTCATTAGAATTTATTCTTGTCATTAACAAATAAATCGGGTCATTAGAGATTAGGTTGTATGTTTTTGTTGCATTCCAGCATAGTGTGGGTGCATTCGAGATTGGTGTTGTTGTGTTGTCTGCTGGTTTATTCATGTTGTTTAGGCTGCTTTACGCAGCAGCTCCGTAGAGTATCTATTGTTGATTTGGTTTCACTTAGTGTTTTTAATTTTAATTGACCTAGGGTTGTTCGTATTGATTTACTTAGAATATCTGCACTTTATCTACTTGGTCGTTTGTTAAGCGTCCGATCGCATTGACGGCGTGACATCGACTGTACGTCAATTTAACAACGCCCTTGCATTTGTATCGGCTTAATACACTCTGTTAATATCCCTGAAAAAGGCCTCATTTTGCTTCAAGCTATACGACCAAGTTTATCATAAAATACAGTCATCTAAAGGCCTAACACCCCCGTATGCTGTCCTCTTTAGTTTAGAATATTATGAAGCTTGCAATATCGATTCAGGACTCGGGCTGGTAACCAGGTTGCAAAATGTTGACATATACGCAATTTACGAGTCAATAGAAAATATTATTACAAAAAGGCGTGATACAAACCTCGTTTGGTTTCAAACGGTTCGGAGAGGTCCTTCCCGATTCTGACGGAGCTGATGGTGTTGTTCAACGTGATTTTACATAACCGTATTACAAATGCTACACTAATCATAATAATCTGACTGCTAAGCTTTTTGTGGCTGCCTTAGCCGAGTGTGTACCATGTGCGCGGTTCATTATTATATTCTAAGGTTTCTGGCACAAATGAAATAAATTACAGTAACATACCCAATTTTTGTTCAACAGCTATTTTTTGTTCAGAAAATGACGAATGATCCGCTTTTAATGAGTTTAAGGCTTGTTGTCAGGTGTTTATTTTGCTCGAAGCCGGTTTACACTCAACAGTGTATTGGGCAGATGGGAACCGAAGAAAATGAACAAGTGAATTAAAAAATCATGTCAATTAAAGGTTGATGTAAAAGGAAAGACAAACACCAATATTTGAGTTGATTCAAGAATTTATTAAAGAGGGCCACGATATGCCGGAAGATTACCTTGAAATTAATTAACTGCTCCACGATGGTAATCCTGGATAGTAATGACAGAACCAGCGGCAAAAACATATTTATTGGCTTGCAAATTCAAAGCGGCAACTTTCAAGCGCTCTTTCTTTATAGCAAAGCTGAACGCTGCGGAGTAGCCAGCGCACACTGGGGTATTTCACACTGATTTAGCGAATTAATTCAAAAAATGAAATTGAAATATGTTTAAAGTATTTGGTGCCACGTAAAATTAGACAATATTTCACATCACTAATTTAAAGTATTTTTGTTCTATCCTTGACCGTTTTCCAACACTAAGCTCCCAAAGTTGACTATTTAAAACAAGTTTGTTAGCAAGAGGTGATTTGTGTAATTTCGTCGGTGACTAAAGTATTTTTTCGTAATAATTTCCAAAGAAAGATTTAAAGTTAATATGGAACCTTCAACTTCAGGTAGTTCAATTGTTTATATTGTATATTTGGGTTTGAAAAAAGTGTGTA
This sequence comes from Anomoia purmunda, assembly GCA_951828415.1. Lineage (NCBI taxonomy): Eukaryota > Metazoa > Arthropoda > Insecta > Diptera > Tephritidae > Anomoia > Anomoia purmunda. The sequence goes on along the minus strand of OX639998.1, from coordinate 51,681,647 downwards.
TATATTGTTAATCGATTTTTGTTTAAAACATTGGTATTTGTTTGGTATTTTTCATGTTTATATATACATATGTTTTTGTGCGTGAGTGTAGATTATAATTTTGCGTTTACCATAATCTGTGCATATTGGACTAATATCCAAAAAAACATAAAGGTGCCCTTTTGTGCCTTTTTTAAAATATTCAACTTTTCATTATAAACTCATTGCAATAATATAAGAACAAGCTTACTAAAGTATGAAAAAATGTATGTGCCAAAGTTATTTAATGTCATTTGTTGTTGTTATTATTGCGGGTAAGTTGTTTTCTTTATGAACCCAACATTCAGCACCAAGGTAAATGTTTCTTCCTCTTGTTTACCCTTAAACTTTACGATAAAATTAATAACTGCGTAACCGTATTTTTGGTAGATTTTTTGTTTAGGTTTACATATATTTTGTATTATTATCATAGTTAAGTGTTAAAGTTGGGTAAATAAAATTAAAAATTGCAACACAAATTCAATATGGAGGGTGTCATATGTATAAGTAGAACGGAACTTCTTTACATGCATTGTATGTGATTGTTCTTGTAATAATATTGTCAGCAACCTACATGTCACGTAGATAACATAAGTGTTGACAAACGAAAGAGATGGTGGAAGGGAATGCAACTCGATTCGGGTTTTCTTTCAAAAAATTGTTTTCCATTTTAGGAGTAAATTCTAATTCGCTTTTTATAACGCGCCAGAGCCTATATGATATTATGCGGAACTCAAGTTGCCAAAATTTTCAAGAAAGATTCCAATATTTAAAAGATGAATTGAAAAAACGATTTAAGCCCACAGATGAGAATATGGATGAATTTGATAACCGAGTGAGAATGTTTTTCGTGGACTTTAAGTCTCGTTGGACATGATCACACAGAGTAGAAGAGCGTTTTTTCAGAACAAATCGTAGTTGGTTAGATTCGGGCATTGCTTTTATTAGCGTGGTCGGAAAGAGACATCTTTTGAGTTATCTGATCAACGCACTAAATATAAAAAAACTAAAGACCTACGGGAAAAAACTCCACTTTCCATGTTAGCTTTCGCTACACAGGTAAATTTAAGAGCTTCAGGAAATCTTGAGGCATCAAAGCTTGTGCATGAATTGACAACTGCATCTCCATCAAGGGCTTCTAAATATATACAAAGTTTTCACGAGTCAAAAGTAACGTAAATGAGTAATGAAGAAGCATTAGTTGTGTTGATTGAAGCTCAGTTAACTCGTCATCAGTACAATGTTGTTAAAAAATCCGCTTCAAAAATATTTCCTTCAAACACTGGTGTTCAATCTGCAAAGAAGCAATGTTATCCTAGAACTGAGAGCATTCAAATTTTCGAAAACTTAGCAGTAGTAGACTTGCAAGCCCTGCTTAATCACACTGTTGAACGATTAATATTACTTCAAAATGAAGTTATTGTCACTCTAGATAAAAGTAAGTTGTCTAAATTATGCTTGTATACGAAGTGGGGCTTTGATGGTAGTTCAGGTCATAGTTTGTATAAACAAGCTTTCCATGGAGCAGAAGCAAGCGATTCATCGGTTTTATGACTTCCATTGTTCCAGTTAAATTGGTTTGTGAGGAAAAAATAATATGGCAAAATCCCCGACCCTCTTCCACCAGATTTTGCAGACCTTTGAGAATGTCGTTTGAAAAAGAGTCCGCAAGAGTTTCAGTAGCAGAAAAACATAGAGTAGATGAGGAGATAGGGGATCTATCTTGCTCTATTGTATCGTATGGCGATAACTTTATAGAAGTGAGACACACTTTAATTTTATCAATGGTAGACGGAAAAGTTTGCAATGCCTTAACGGAAACATGTTCTACCCAAAAGTGCTACTTGAGTGGCGGAATCAGTAGAGAATTTAATTTAATTGACAAAATTATTGAAAAGGAGGTAAAAATAGAAAATTTACAATTTGGACTATCTACATTACACGGAAGGATAAGGTTTTTGGAATGTCTTCTTCACTTGTCGTATAAATTACCAATAAAGAAATGGCAAGCAAGATCAGAAAGTGATAAAAAAGAACCAGGCTGTGTCAGAGACACGGCCATTAAGTTTAACGTAGAATACGCCATCCGATAAGACAGAAAACATATGTAACAATAAATGATAAATAATACAAGCAAATGAATTTCTTTATTTGATAGTTACTTTGGATGATATACATAAGCTTATGATAGGAAAAATAGGATAAAAATGTTTTTAAATTATCAATTAAATTTCTCGCAAAAACGAAGTCAATGGCTGTTATCAATAGTAAAGATAAATGATAAATAACATACGCGAATCCATTTTATTATTTTTTTTTGCAGTGCTTGGCAGCATTTTCTCTTCTTTTACTCTACTTTAACTTGCCCGCCTAAAATTATGCAATACAAATAAAGGGCTGCACGAGTACATTTAAATCGCCCAACAGCAAACACTCAACCAAACACCACACACATATTTGTGTGCATGTGTTTATACAATTTTCATTTGAGAAATTTAAATATTAGGAAGATATCAACCAACATGAAATGTATGTCAAACGAAAGCTAACATCTTCATTTGACTACAAAAAAAAAAAAAAAAAAAATTAATCGAGCCGTTTCCTTATAATTAAAGAAATAGAGATTACAACAATAAAAACCTGACATTGGTGCCCATACCGTAAGGTAAGACGTATTCTACGCCAAAAGTCGTGAATGAAAATAAAAATCGAATAATAAAGGAGTTTAGAGAAAAAGCTGGATTAATCATTGATCAACCAAAACCTGGTTGTGGAAATAGTAATGATGGAAATACAGCCAGACGTTTCTTCCAAAATGCAGAACTATCTGCAAGTATAACGAAAGTTGACTTGGATCTGATAAAAATAATGCATACATTATTAGTGGTGGTTACTTCGGGATATGAAATAGATATAGAGATTTTGCACAAAATACTGCTCGATACTTTGTACAATGTTATCCCTGGTATAACATGACTCCAACTTTACATAAGTTCTTTATCCACGGACCGGAAATTATAGCACACGCTTTGCTTCCAATCGGCCAACTACCAGAGGAAGCGCAGGAAGCTCGAAATAAAGATTTTAAAAGATACAGGGAGCATTTTTCTCGCAAAAGTAGTCGAACCAAATGTAATGAGGATATATTAAAGAGATTTTTAGTTACTTCAGATTCACTGATTTCAAGTAAAACAAAATTACCTGCAAAAAAATTTAAGAGCTTGCCGCAAACGGCTTTGGAACTTTTGGAATCAGCTCCTCCAGCAAATCCTGATGATGATGATAATGATGAATATGATAGTACATATACTGATGATTATAGTAGTAGTGACAGTGATGGTTATTAATTTGTTATTCATGATGCTTAAAACTGTAGCAATAATGTATAATCAGGTAAATATGAGAATAGGAACATAAGATTCAGTTTATTTGCTCTTTGGTAATACTATGTAAACCTTCGTAAAAAAAAAAATGTCCCACTAAGCTGTTTTCGGACTTGACTTTTTTTTAGTAAACACGATGCAAATAATATAAATCAATCCAAATGTGTTCAATGAAATGCACGTGTGAATTAATCTACAGTTTCAGTGTCAAATACCCCACTGTGTAGCGGTTTGCAAACGTTGAATGCCTTTGACTTCAACATAGCCGCCAGCCTTGCAATACTCAGGGATTGCAACCTAATGTAAATATCAAAGTATAAATTCAACAGTAAATTCAAATTTATTCATAAGAAGGTTCTTGTGATCTAGATATGTATGTATATACTCGCGTAAGTGAGTGTGAAATTTCTTTTAGGTTTCGAAAAATAGAGAATTCAATTGTATGGCTGAAAGACCACACGTTCAGTGTAGTTAGCAATTTTTTCTGTTACATAACCCATCAAGCGGTTCGAATGGCTGATAGTGTACATGGGCCAGAAAGGACCCAAGCGAAGATAGAATTTTGGCAGTAGGAAACCCAGCGATGGCAAACGTTTTCCTGGTTTCCTGATTTTAGCAGCATGCCAAGCGCCGAGAACAGTAGCGATGAACTAATGCAAGTCGTAGTCGTTTTTCATAATGCATGCCTCGATTTTTGTGTGCCGAAACGGAGTGGAAGTGCCCGGATGCGCATCTTGCATTTAAAAACTGGCCCATTAACTAGGCCTATGCGAAGGGTTCACTAAACATCCTCCATCGTATACGAGTAAGCAGAAGGGGTAAATCAGCTTGAAGAGTTGGGCCTGTATGCCAAATTTCGTCGAAACTTACTCCATTCGCGGAATTACTAGAAGCATTGAACACCACCCTTAGCCTGGTCGACGTGATTTCGAGTTTTATGACGGAATGGTGAGGAAAATGAACCCGAAAGTGCTCAAAACCTACCGATGAAATCTTTTCCATATGACCTAGTTCTAAATATTCATTGACCGCGATTACGTATTCAACTTTTTCATTTCTAAGAAATTGCCTTATTGTCATGGACCGAGCATGCTCTAGCTTTATATGAGTTGGATATAAGTTTTTGAATGGCAACTATGCATCTACTGTATGCGGGACGCTTAGTTGTTTTTGAATATAGCTCATCACAAAATGGATCTTCCGAAGTTTGACTATTCCGTTTTGGGGGTTCTTTGTTTGTGTCTAATTTTCGTCGGACGCGAGAATGAAGAAGTGGCCTATGCCGGTATGGCAGCTTCATACAATATTTTTTGTTCCCGAAGTCCAAGCGAAGTTTATAGAATCGATTCGAATACAAAAACACAATGCCCGAATCAGAATTAAATGCGTCAACCTCTTACATGGATAGTGCTGGCAAAAATACATTTATTGTACGTAGAAAATCTTTCAGCGCGGAAGCACTTTCAGTACATATGACTGGATCCGAAAAGATCAACTAAGTGGTATAACTTTTCAACGTGACATAACGCACATTGGCTATGTACATAAAAAACTTTGGTGTCGCAAGGTGGAAAACTTCAATTACTTTCAAAATTGGCCGCCTGGACAGGACAAATTAGAGAAGTGCTATCCGAACCAACAATTGATTATTGAGATGTAGTGATCAACAAGGTAAGGCTCCTACAAATAAACCAACACTATAGTCAGGCAGCGTCAGCTGCACTGCTGCTCGCTCTTACAGCTAAAGGGGCAGCAGACATCGTCCTCATCTAGAAACACAGGGTCGTAGGAAACATCTACGGTAAACGGTGCCACAATGGAAAAATCAAGGGTTTGCATCTTGATAAGTACTAATCTAAAATATTTACTTCTTACACAACTTAGTGAAGAGGATACTACCGCGGCCAGCCAGTTACTAAGCGGTCACAAATACAGGCTTACCTCAACTTATCTTGCGCACGACGGAGAGGTGGCACTGCACTCAGTTGAGAAGATGATGAACAATAGCACCGAGGTGCTTATTTTAGAAGGTGATGCGAATGCGCACCATGTTACCTGGGGCAGCCACTACATTATGGAAAGGGGCGAGTTACTCTTAGCTTAAGATTAGTATTAGCATTCTTGAAATACCCACATATTTATTTCGAAACACCGAAGGGAAGTTCCAGATGTTACCTTGGTCTCAGAGAATGTGAATACGCTGGTCAGGAACTGGGGAGTATTGAGCGAGCACTCCCTCTCTGACCATCGATATATCCAATTCGATACAGATTAGGCCATAACTATGACTGCTCCGAAAGAAACTTAATGTAACCTAAACGGGGACATTCAGGTGATCAGTGAGCTACTACCGCAAAACACCATACCAGACACACCAACAAACCAAGTGGAGCTGAGTGTCTGGTGTAGACCTAAGATGCTTGATGAGGCTCTAGATCTACTCCGTGGTCACACTTTCCAGATCCCTAGTAAATAACTTATTCCTAAAATTAAAATAAATAATAAATCTTTTGAATTTAATTTCATTGTCGTTGATAATAAAACTGTGTCGTATAATACAATTCGCATTTTATTTCATTTTCGTTGACAATAAAATTATGTCGTATAATGTAACTTGGGAAGAAACTTTTTAGAAGTATATAAGTAAATATAAGTTAATAAGAGGATATGTACAGAAGCTTATACCAAATCTTATTGCAACTATGATGACAAGTAAGTCAACTGTAAGAATTTTGTGACGAACTAAAATTCGAATCTGATTTTCTTTTATGTACAATTGAACTTAAAGATAGTTTGGATTTAAAAATTGGCAATAAGGTTAGAGAGTCAGATAAGCAAATTTTAACTGGGTTATTTAAAAAGTTCTATTCGGCTTCCGATGGCGCAGTCGAGCCAAAAATATAATATGAAATGACATTGGTATTAGAAAAGGTTAAGCCATTTAATTATTCACCCAGGCGTTTGTCGTACGATGAAAAAAATAGTTTGCAGATTTCATTAGATGAGTATGTAACAAAAAATTGTATTAGACTTAGTGATTCCGCATATGCTTTACCAATTGTGCTGGTAAAGAAAAAGAAAGGTCATTTAAGAATATGTGTTGACTATTGCACACTTAACAAATACACTGCAAAATATACTTATGTGTTAGATTAGCAAACAAAAATTTTTTTTATAAAGCTCGATCTGAAAAGCAGATTTTTCCACGATTTTCTACACCTCGACTCCGGCCGCCGTAGCCGAGTGTGTAGGGTGTGCGCGCTTCATTCGGTGGGTCCCGGGTTCAAATCCTGACCGGGGCAAATAACATCAAAAATCATAGAAAAAGTTTTTCCAATAGCGGTCGCCCCTGGGCATGCAATGGCAAGCCTGTAGTATGTCGTGGTATTTCTGCCATGTCACAACATCATCATGATGCACACCAATATTGTAGGAGAAGTTCGGCCAAAACCGCTTAAGTGGTTATAGCACCAATGAAGCAAGTAAGTAAGACTCAATAAAGTACACAAGGTAACACCCGTAGCAGCGTTCCCACCGAAAATGGCACCACTCATGACGAACTAACACTCCCAACAGCGTTCTTATCATCATACAATAGCACCAACAACAGTAATAAGTTAGCGTTCTCACCAAGAACGCTGACGATGCAACTTACCTTTCGCACATGACAACAATACCTGCAAAAGCAGGTGAAGCAACATCATCGACAGCAACTGCAACAGCAGCAACAACAGGGCAACAATATTGGCGACAGCGGCGCATAGGGTGGCTTTAAGTTAGGAGCTTAGCTTATGTGCAGGTAGCTTTTAGTCTTAGACCGACTCTGTAAAAGGCCGCTCCGCATAGCGCAGAAATAAAATATAAATCGTTAAATAGCTTAAAGTTGCTTTAATTTTCTTCGAGTGGCGCCCAACGTGGGGCCATCCTCATAGAGGATACGATAATGTGGCCGGGCATCCGGATATAAATCTTTATAAAAGGATACGGATGTGGTCGTGGGGTCGAACCCATCATAAACTAAATTCGTCAAAAAGCGTGGAAAGTGAGAACATTAAACAAAGAAGTAAATGCATTTTTATTGAAACAAAACTAATTATGAAAATATTAGCTTCGAAAAATTGTATAAACATCGTGAATCGTCAGATAATCCACATTGTGACACTTCCAAGGATAAAAACAGCAATAAAAAATGCTAATAAACTATGGTCGCAAAAAAGCGAGAAAAGTGAGACATTGAATAAAAAAATTAAATGCACTTTTATGGAAACAAAATTAATTGTGAAAATATTAACTTTTTAACTTATATAAATATCGTGAAATCATAATTCGTCTGTAGGAACATTCAAATGCAACTAAAACGTAACGCAGCAACAACGGAAGCTAATAAACTAAAGTTGCAAAAAAGTATGAAAGGTGTGAATATTGAACAAACAATTAAATGTAATTTTATTGAAGCGATATTATAACAAATTGTGAAAATATTAGCTTTGGAACTTAAATAAATTCGTGAGACTTTAGATAATCTACATTATGAAAAATTAAAGGAGTACGAGTTTAAATATAAGAAATCTCCGAAGGCCCTGGCTTGCACGCCGAGGCTTAGCCAGCTGGTGACCGAGCCAAACAAATGTATCACAAGCCTTGCGAGGACTTCCAACAGTTAATCGACAATTTGAAGACCCGTCTTGCGTCCATAGAAAGTCAAATTAGGGTTGAGCAATACCAGCCCAAAGAAATTGATGGTCACGTTAGATGCGAGGAATCGCTGGGTTTCGTAAAGTCACTGCCGGAATTGAACGGTGACAAAACCCGTTATGCGCCATGGAGGCAGGCTTCTCACGCCGCCTACAAGATATATGAAGCCTACGCAGGTAGTTCAAAGCACTACCAGGCAGTTTCCAAAATGCGAAACAAGATTGTTGGCCCGGCAAACATGGCTTTCGCATCATTTATAGCGGTGCTAAATTTCAGGGCAGTAATTTCAAGGTTCGATTTTACTTACGCCTATTTATCTTGCCGAGCAGGAAAGCGACGCTTAGACAGAGAAGATCATCAATCACGAATTTCTGTAATGAGGTAGAGCGTAAATTAGCGCTCCTTATTAACAAAAGAATAATAACAAATGCATGTAATGACGAACTTTTGAAATCTCTCAGGGATCAACAAGACCTTGTGTGATATCCTCTTCTCTTCTCTTCAGCTCTGGTCATTTCAGAAGGGCTGGAGTCTAATCGGCAGCGCTCAGTGTTTGCAAACACTTTCGCTTCTTATAATGAGCGGCAGCTTGCATTTAACCCACCGCAATACAGACGTGTACCTGCTCAACCAGCGCAGCCTGGCGTGCTGCCTATAGACGTGGTTGCCTCGGCTTCGCATTTTAGGCCAAACCACATGTCAGCAATAATCAACTAGTAAGAATTGCTATGGAACGTAGGTCATTCTTAGGACCTAACGGAAGTGCCCACATTGGAACCAGTGCTAACTGGAGAGAATCTACTCCTCATGGTTGAACAGTACAAAGGCCACCGACTTCGGACAGACAAACAATGCCTAAGATTTAAAGCATCAACAATCTGGTAGACTACTCCAAACTGAAGTCTTGGATAATAATAATCCTAACTATTGCCATTACCTAAAGGGACTGAACAAACACGCTAACCAGAACGAAGAAGCATTGGAGGTTGTAGATGGACTTAAGATTTTAGGGGGGGAAGAGAATTGAAATTCGTCATCGATACCTGGGCATCTACAAATTATATAAAAAATTCAGTATTTAAAAGCGGTAAAGCCTGTAGCGGAACTTGCGAATTTTCGCGGTGAGATCTGCGTTGACGAGTATTCCTATTTTGCTCACGAGCCCGAACTAGAGAATTCTCATGTCGGGGTATTTCTACTTTATTTAGCAGAGGGAATTTCTGAATTTTCGCGATGCGAACTACGTTGGTGAGCATACTTCGTTTGCTTAGCAGGGCAAATTTCAGCGTTTTCACGACGATATCTACATACATACATATGTTCTTAAGTATACCTGTTTTGCTCAGTAGAGCGAAGCTCGGAGTTTTCACAACGAACTTTATGTTGAACAGTGTTAAAACTTTGCTCAGAAGATTCTTTCCGGCTTCTTAAACGACTTTATGTGTTTTGGGACAGTTCAATTAATCTATTTTCAAAATATTCCCAAAAAACGTTACTTTGGTAGTTTCCAAATTGTTTTGATGTTTCTCGGCTGCTGTATAATTCTTATTCTTAGTTGGCGTTTTTAACACATTATATTTTCAGATTTAAATAAAATATATTTTTACGGACTTAAACTTTGAAATAAATTCACGTTTTTGGGAGAAAACGTAAGATTAGGTTTAGCATGTAATCGTAGCAGGAAAAATATTTAATACACAGGGTGATTTTTTTAATGCCTGCAGTATACACATACGTATGTTAGTAGAAAGGGGATTTTCCCGTGGTTTAATGACCTTGAAATACAAACTGAGTATAAACCAAGAAGCAGCTGTCAAATTTGAAACCACACGACTGAAAAACACGCTTTATTAGAATCTTATCCAAGGCGTAATAAGCAATACAGGCAGGTTTAGAAACGCAAAAAGGCCGTCGCATCGACATTCTGCGAAGAAATTCGAAACCCTATAAACCCCATAGAAATATTGCTCGATGTTGTCGTCATAATTAACGGCCGCTACTCGGAAATACAATAAGATGGCATATCGATGATCACCGTTAATGGCACTACCTAATTATATTAATGATATTAAGTTTGCCCCGTACATTGCAATGCTGTCCTTACCATATCTAGATGAAGTCGACATACAGAATTTAAAACATATAACAACCGTATGAAACAAAATTAATATTAATTAAGTTATTATTATTATTATTATTATTTATTTATTAATTACAATTAAAATTATAGATTAATACATATTATAGCACTAGCTACCAAGGCTATCGGCTTAGTCAGTATGTGAAAGTAAAATTATAATAAATGTGCAATATTTAAATTTTTTAAGAAGGTAAAAATAGTTTTTACATTAGTTTCTGTAGAGCATGAGAGAATATTTAAAGGATCGGTATCAGCAAAGAATTGGGCACGTACGGAAGATAGCGCAGGGCATCTAGATAAGATATGGCGGATGGTTAGGTCGGATGCGTTGCAGAATGTACATAATGGCTGGTTTGTGTTCTTTAAAAGGTATTCGTGAGTTAGAAGAGTGTGGCCTAGTCTGACGCGTATAAAGCATTTATTCATCCATGTTGTTGTGTTTGTTGGCAGAATGATTCCATGGCCTTTAGGGTTTATTTCCTTATATTGGTGTTGATAGTTAAACCATTTGTTCTCGAAATGTAATTTTAACGCATTTGAGAAAGTATTTTTGAGCGATTTTTTCCCAAACGGCATGTGCAGATAGAGGCATGATTTCAACGCCGAATTAGCAGCTCGGTCGGCGTCTTCATTACCTGGGATACCTGCGTGGCCAGGGATCCACATAAGTTTAACCTTGGGCGATAAATGTATTTGCGATAATTCAGTTATAATGTTTAGCTCCCTTGGCGGAATGATTATCTCTGTAGTCATAGCGCTGGCTGTATTTCGTTGTAGGAAAACTCGGCAGAAGCGCATCATCATAAACTTGATCAAAAGGAGTAATACCGAACACCCAGGGCAAAGAATGGCGCACCCGAGGTCGGACGCTACTAAGGGGGGGAGGTTCACACCCGTAACAGTGTTGCCACCGAAAAAACTAACTGTGAAACTTACCCTCCGCTAATGACAACAATAGCACCACCAACAGTAATAAGTTATCGTTCTCTCACTCAGCTACATTAATAAGTTAGCTTTCCCACCAAGAACGCTGACAATGCAAACTACTTTTCGCGCATGACAACAAGAGCAGTAACAACAGGCGAAGCAACATCATCGACAGCGACTGCAACTTACCTTTCGCGCATGTCAACAATACAACACCGGCGACTGCGACGCATAGGGTAGCTTTACGTTAGGAGCTTAGCTCACGTACAGGTAGCTTTTAGTCTAAGACCGACTCTGTAAACGGCGCTTCGCATAGCGGAGAAATAAGAAAGAGATCATTATTATTTTTGGCTTTATCTTTATGAATCGTCGGTATAATTTATAGAGTTTGAGGCCAGGTTTGTATTAGGGAATAATATGAGAAAACAACAATTTTTCAAAGTGGTAGAAGTGATAGCTAGGCGGCCGCCGTAGCCGAGTGTGTAGCGTGTGCGCGCTTCATTCGGTGGGTCCCAGGTTCGAATCCAAGTAACATCAAAAAATTATAGAAAAAGATTTTTCTAATAGCGGTCGCCCCTCGGCAGCCAATGGCAAACCTCCGAGTGTATTTCTGCCATGAAACAAAAACTTCTCACAAAAAACATTCGCCGTTCGGAGTCGGCGTTAAACTGTAGGTCCCTCATTTTGTGTTTCAACATCAAGACGCACACCACAAATTGTAGGAGAAGTTCGGCCAAAATCGCTTCAGCGGTTATAGTGCCAATTAAGTGATAGCTGCTATTTCGGAGATCACCACATCTCCTCATCAGACTTCTTTCTTTCTAGACTTTACCTGGCTTTGAACCATGGTACACGGAATTGCTAGGCGAGCACGCAACCACTCAGCCACGCCAACCGTGTGAAAATTGTTTGTTATCTCATTATCCCTATCTCCAACCATATAGATTTGCAAAGCAACAATGCCGACCACGCTGTTAAGCACATAGTGGCGACGTCACACTTAATAGCGGTATGGTTTATACGAGAGTTTTCGGCAATAAAATGTTTTGAGTGCGCTGTAAGAAAAGAAGGAAAAATTACTGAAGCACCGCTTTTGGCCATACACGATTTTAATGAAACCAAAGCGGAAACTAAATATCATAGTTTTGAACTCGAGACGTTAGCTTTTATTTATGCGCTAAAAAGATTTATAATTTATTTACAAGGGATACGTTTTAAAATAGTTACGGATTGTAACTCACCTATTAACTTTTAATAAGAGAAATGTAACGATATATTGGAATGGTTTTCCGATCCGGAAGATCAAACGGAAACAGAGATATAAACCTTAGGACAGCTCGGCGGGCCTTAGAGTTACAAAATTATGATTATGTGAACATCGCTTATGCAGCATGTTGAGGCTTTAAATAGAAACAATACTTTGATAGTTGCATTAAATACGTATTGAAAAAATCTTATATGTCAGGGAGAAGATGAAAAAAAGAAAAGAATTCTATACGAACCGATCAATACATTATCCATAACTCAACACAGCGATGAAAGTTCTTTGATTAATCTGATTCGAAATATTTTTAATCATAGGCACAACTTGAACCTACCAGTTTAAAATGATATTCCCTACGTATCACAGACATATTTTAGAAGAACCGGCATACGACACAGAACTACTATTTAATCGCTTCAAAAGATACCCTCCGTTATTAACTGCATAAAACAGACGAACGAATCATGGGAATAATTCAGGAAATATACCCAATACACTTTAGCAATTAAAAAATTTTATTCACACAGCTTCAAATTCAGGATGTGACAAACGAACAAGAACTGGAAGAAATAATTATCAGGAACCATAAAAGAGCGCATAGAAATTGTCAAGAAAATAAAAATTTCTACTTTTCATCTGTACAAATGTCCAGACGCACAGTTGGAAATTTGGAAAGAAATTAAAAGATTTGGTTTAGTTTTAATTTGTAATGAAAATTTATTCAACTGTATATATGGAGATATGGAGACAAGAATGTTGTTTTACCTGTGGTGTGAATCGGTAGTTGACCTGCGTCGCTCCTGAAATCCTGAGATAGAGTGAAAGTTAAGAAAAAATATACGGTTGCCGTCAACCACAATTTTATTGGAAGGAGGTGAGTGGAAAAGTTAACAAAAGGAATTATCCGGCGGGAAATACGGAATAATTCGCAGTTGCATATGTATGCGTATGTGTATGGACGCGTGCATTAGGGCGGTTAGAAAATATTTACGCTGCGGCGTAAACATGCCGGCCCCCTTGCGGTAAGCAAAAATCCTGAGCGTTAACAACATCCAACTACCAGTTCACACCACATCACATATTTGATTAAAAAATATTATTTTTTTTTTGTTTGTTTCCAATGAGCCGCTTGCTTGTTGTTTCCTTGAGCCGCTCCGTATTCCTCCGCCATCGTCTCCCGTGCTCTACTAGGAAGGACGCTAATAGAAAGAAATATTAAGGCTGAACATACGTATGTTGTCGTGCTAATTGTGGTAATTGTATGGGGCGTTTCGTCGTGGTGATCGGGAAGGACGTGTTTCCGAGTCAACTCGCCGCCAATTCTTTTGGATATCAGATGGTCGGAAAGAACGTGTTCCCGAGCCATCCGTTCGCTGATGCTGAGCTGGTCGGGAGGGACGAGTTCCCACGCCAGTCGTTCGTCGTTTCTTTTTTCTGGGCAGACGGTCTGAAAGGACGGGATCCAAAGCCGCGCTGCCTGGGCCGTCGGAAAGGACTGGTTTCCGAGCCGCCACCCGTTGAAAGTGGTCGTAATATTGGGTGGCAAGTGATATAGAAAAAAATAACCACGGAAAAAAAATCATTTTATTTTATGAAATTATGGCATGACAAAAAATTGCTGCATATATGTATGTATTTTATTGTAAATTTTATGTATTTATGTATTTATATGTATGTGGTGTATTTATGCGCCAAGTGTCCATAAACTTTCATCACCTACTGTAAAAATGGTATATGGGTGTGATCGTATCGGTACACTTGCGCCCCCCATCGGTAAATGGTGCCTAACTTAAGGGTGGTGGACTTGGCTATGTTTGCATATATCGTAAAACCCCCTGATGGACTGGTCAGTGTAGTGACCTAGCACCTGACTGCATTGAAAGGAAATTGAAAACAAATAAAAACTGATATGAACTACCTATTCCTGTATTTTTGCAATCGCGGAAAGTGCCCCCCACCATGAAATGGCTCAACATTCTGTTTTTTGTTTGGTTTTTGTTCATTAGTTATTTGATGGTGGTGAGGTAGGTCAGCAATCTGGCATCCAGCAATCTGGCCTACAACCCACAAACAGTTTGTATGCCACTGTGCTTAATTTGCTGACCACAGGGCCAGCCGGTAACTTAATTTGTTACAACAATTATTTACACGGGAATTTAAGCCGGGAGTGATTGTGGAATTTTTTGCTTATTTTGAAATTAGGGAAGTAGTAGTAAAAAAAAAAGTTGTAGATTAATTAAAAAATTGTGAAAAAAAGTGTAGTGGTTAGTGCGCGCTTATTGTGGTAGTGCTTAGTGCACTACATAATACATATGTAGTTTTCATTCGACACACACAGAATTTGTCGAAGTTCCATTTTTTGTGGAGAGGCGAGACTTTGAAAAATTTGATTTTCAGCAGTTTTGCCTTTCCGAGTGCTTAGCTGGTTTTACTTATATTGCGTGGAATCTTCCGAATTTTCGTCGTCGGGACCAAAAAACATGATTGTACAAGCATGCTTGTAATGGAGCACGTAATTTGGAGGTTGACAACGAACTCCATGTGCTGCTGGATAACAGTGCATGTCGTACCATATGCATACATCGCATTCATTGCAATGGTGGACGCATGCATGTGTATGACGACGATGATCAGGTAAGTGGTATTGATATATTTATAATAATAATAATAAAATAATTTTTTGTGCATAAATTTTGGAGTTTTTACGTACATAAGTAGGTACATATGTATGTATGTATATCGATATACATCTACATGCACATGGTGGTGTGTTGCATTCGATTGCAAGGGCACAGTCGGAGGGAGGAGGGGTATGCCTTGCGAAGATTGCGGATGATGACCGGAAGCAAAAAAGGAGGTTGTGAAAGTAACAATGTGGATTGATTTTTTTTTTTGTGTTGTCTAATCAATTTTGTACACTGAAACTAATTTGTTTTCTTTCTTAACAGGTGAACAAATTGAATAGATTGAATAATTTCCACGGCGTGAGGAGCGGGACACCAGTGGAGCTGTTCATAAACAAGTAATTGTTTTATTTTTTGTTCTATACATATATATATTTAAAAGTTTTATGTATGTAGGGTAAATATTAGTACTTAGATGTTTCCAATAATTTTTTTTTTGTTTTTTACCGGATAGATTGGAAAGATCTAAGTACTAGCAAGAATTTGCAAGTTAGATAAAAAAATGATTAAAAGTATTGAGTTGATTAAAAGTAGAATACAGTTGTTAAAATTTGAAAAATTATACAATATTTAAATATACAAAATGTTTAAATATATCGAAATATTTAAAGTATAAAAGTATATTTAAAGTATAAAAAAAAACTTGCAACTTCTTATTGGTTTTACGTTCTCTTAGTTTCTTGCATGTTTCTTTCATTGAAAGCAAATTTTCTTTACGCTCTGAAATTTAGTTAGTGGATAGGGTTTTTAGGGTTTAGGGTTTTCACAACTAGTGTTAGGGTGGAACCGGGCTGATTTGTGTCTATCGGTTATAAATTCCGGAAAATTAACTCGAGCTATTGGTTAGTTGTCGGTTAGTTTTGAAATAGTTTCGGGTATCAAATGACCACTTTTCAAAATTAACTGAAACCATTGGTTAGTTTGTCGGTTAGTTTTGAAATAGTTTCGGGTATCAAATGCCCAGTTTTCAAAATTAGCTCAAACTATTGGTTATTTTGTCAGCTAGTTTTCTACAGGTATCGGGTATCAAATAACCACTACTTGTTGCATGTAAGAAGCATGATTTCGCAGATTTCTTTATTTCTGTACGCCATTGTCGTAGGTAATACATTGGAACATTTTCAAGTTAAGTACTTATACTGCTAGAAAAATGGCAGAGCAGATTTCTTTATTTTCTTGTACCTCACGTACTGTTTATGATTTTTTTTTTTATTATATTTTTTTTTTAAGTACTAGCGGTGTTTTCTATAGAGGACAGCAAAACCAATTTCGTTATTGGTCTGCTGGTTTGCCCCTTCGTAGTATAGATGTCGACGACGCGTACCCGGTTATCCGAGCCTGGGTGTAGGTTGATGACTCTTCCCAGTCTCCACATATTAGGCGGTAGATTATCTTCTTTTATAACCACAAGATCTCCTGCTTTGATGTTAGTTTGTGGATGTTTCCACTTTGTACGTTTCTGCATTCCCAGCAGATATTCAGCCTTCCATCTTTTACAAAATGTTTGATGTAGGGCTTTAAGTTTCTGCCATCGGTTTATGATCGAGGCAGGGCTTTCGTTGGCTTCTAGTTCAGGTGGAGCAAATAGGTGCCCACCTACTAGGAAGTGACAGGGGGTAAGAGGCTCCAAGTCGGAAGGTTCATTCGAAGAGGGGCTTAACGGACGGGAGTTAAGGCATGACACGATTCGGCATAAAAGAGTTGTGAACTCTTCGAATGTGTAACTGAAGCCGGATGCAATCTTTTTAAAATGGGTTTTAAAACTTTTTACCCCTGCTTCCCACAATCCGCCCATATGAGGCGCTGCAGTGGGTAAGAAATGCCATGTGATTATCTGGTGGCTATATTTAATCATTGTATTACTTCGCGCTTCGGTTATAAAAGCTTTAAATTCTTATCGTAGAGATCGCCAAGCTCCGACAAAGTTGGTGCCATTGTCGGAGTAAACATTTTTTGGGCATCCTCTCCTGGCTATGAACCTAGCAAAAGCTGCCAAAAAAGATGCAGTGCTAAGGTCATTGGTGGCTTCCAAGTGTATAGCCTTAGTGGCGAAACACACAAACAGGCAGACGTAACCCTTTGAGATGCGACAACCTTTGCCGCGGAAGTTTTTGATATCGAAAGGTCCTGCGAAATCTACACCCGTGTTTGTAAATGCACGCGAATATGAGGTGCGTTTCTGAGGGAGCACTCCCTTAAGCTGCGTTTGGGTTTGTTTTCTGTGGATTGTGCAGACCTTACAATTATGGATGACAGACTTTACCATATTTTTGACTCGGGGAATCCAGTATTGCGTTCGAATGAGACGCAGCATTAATTGATTCTCGCCATGCAGGGAGATTTTATGGATAAATTGGACAACAAGACGGGCCAATCGGCACTTATAAGGAAGGGTTATTGCGACGCTCGTTGTACGCCAAATCTAGCAATGCGCCAAGACGACCTCCAGTTCTCATAATCCCATTTTTATCTAAGAAAGGGTTAAGGGGTAGCACTTCGCTTTTTCCATCGATGGATTTCTTTGACTTCAGGTTCGAATATTCATCACTATAGTATTGCTTCTGGTAAAGGATTATTAAGCGTTGTGCCGTTGCGTTAATTTCATTGGATGAAATTAAGCAAGACTCTGCTCGAAAGGAAGCTTTTTTATTCGGATGAGTGCTTTGGTAGAATCTCATTTTACATGTTAAGACTCTCAAAGCTCTCGGTAAACCTGAAAACCTATCGAGAATGTCATCAAAATTTTTTATTGTTATGGTTGCACATAAATGCGCCCTTTTTTCTTCGATGTTGGTGTTATAGCTTTTCTCTTGTCTTGGCCAATTTTCCTTGTCTTCTTGCAACCAAGAAGGGCCATGCCACCACAGAGTGTTATAGACTAATTCGTAGGCGCGAACTCCTCTGCTTGCCATATCTGCTGGATTTGATGCCGACTCCACATGAAGCCAGTTCGTATTTCCGACTTTGTCGACAATTTTGGTTATACGATGTGCTACGAACGTTGACCACGAACATGGAGGTTTGCGTATCCATGCAAGCACAATTGTGGAATCTGTCCATAAGTGTACTTGTACCTGTCCTGGTGGTAGGTTGCCAAGTACCAACTCAATGCTTTCGGCAAACAATACCGCGCCGCAGAGTTTTAATCGGGGCAGGGAAATAGTTTTAACTGGAGAAACTTTGGTTTTTGCTACCAGCAGATTCACTAGAACTTCACTACCCTGCTTAACCCGTAAGTATACCGTAGCTGCATACGCTTTTTCTGAAGCATCGCAGAAGCCATGTACTTCGACGTCATGGGCGGGAGAAAAATAGCCCCAACGCGGTATCTTAATCCTCTCTATCTCGCGGTAGTGTTTGGTAAAATTGTGCCATTTCTCTAAAGTAGTTAAAGACACAGGTTCATCCCACTCTGTGCCTTCCAGCCAAATGTTTTGCATCAATATTTTGGCTACTATTACAATGGGCGCAAGGCATTCTAGCGGATCGCACAACTTGGGGATGGAAGACAATATCGACCTTTTAGTGATTGTGTCACTATGCTCCATTGGTCTTGTTAGGAAGTAAAAATATTCCGAATGGGCGTTCCATGTTATTCCAAGAGCCTTAACTGTGCTGGTGTCTTCGAATTCCAAAAAATCTTCGCTTAGTAGATCCTTTTTCGGAATGTCTGCTATTACGTCCTCGCAGTTGGCCGTCCATTTTCGTAAGGGAAACCCTGCTGACCGCAGTATCGTAGAAATTTCGTCCCTTGCCTTTATAGTAGATTCGATGCTGTGTTCTCCTGCAAGAACGTCATCAACGTACATGCATTTTCGCAGAATATTAGCTGCTATTGGATGCGAGCTTTCTACGTCATCGGCCAATTGCAACAGTGTCCTTATCGCCAGGTAAGGAGCACAGTTTATTCCAAACGAAACCGTTTTTAATTCGTATAGGCTCGTTAATTCGTTCGGGTTTGCCTGAAAGACTGATATTTCGACTGGTTATCATTTACCCAGACTTGTCTGTACATTTTCTCAATGTCACTGTTGAAAACATATCTGCATAATCTCGTGCGGCAAAATCTGTGCCATTGAGACGTATATTTACGCGAGCTCTTCCTAATAGCACACCTGTATTTGTATTCGCAAAGCAGGACTTAAAATTTCTGTTTGCATTTTCAGTTGTTTTATCGGAATCACGTTGTGCTTTCGCCTGCCTCGATGTCGATGGAGAATCATCGGCAGGCATCGAAGACGTCCAACGCGTCATTGCCTTTGGCTGAATTGCATTTAGATTTAGGATGTCCGGAACTAAGGCAATTCAGGCAACAATTATTTTTCTTTAAAAAGTTCAATCTGTTTGTAGGTGTTAGCTGTAGGAATCGGGAACAGCTGCGCAATTTGTGCTCGTTTGTATAGCACATTTTACAAGTAAAAGTCGTCACGCTTACTTGGAAGGTGCCAACTCTTTTTGTTGGAGTTTCGAAAGGATGACGTGTGATTTGTGGCGGCTTTGGCACTCCCACAGCTCTACCATCATTCAACCCTGACAATGTCTCAAGGGTCTGAAAACGATTGGACAGGAACTTGTCCATATTTTCCCATTTGGGTATGTCGTTTTTAAGGTATATGGTTTGTTCCACACTCAAACTCTATCTGTTGAAGTCAGCATCGAACTCTGCAACAGATTCTGCCAAACGGATGTATGAATCCATAGTGAAGCTAAGAAGGAGTTACTGAAGTATACCTAACTCTGATATTGTTAAAAAAGTTAAGCAAAATGACAATTACCAGTAAATTGTTATATGTCTGTTTCTTTATTAACCGATTTTTTTTAAATTTCAGTCAAGTGGTTATTTTTTAAAATGTGATGCAAAAAAGAACACTGCCACTCAAATGTGAAATGGCACTTGATGCAAAGAAAAAAAAACACTTGCCACCCAAATGTGTCGACGTATATATGAATGTGCTTTAACAAGTAACGTAGGTACTTAATGATGTACCAGTAATATTGTGATTTACTTGTTGGTTATACATATACTCGTATACAAAATAACAACAAAGGCTCAAAAGTGATTATGTGAAAACGCAATAGTGTGCAATAGAAATAATGTTTCTCGAATCAGTGAACTAGTGACTTGCAAATTAACAATTATGCTATGCGAATGAGCAGTATTGAACAAAAGAAAGTTATGCTGATTTACTTTAAAGTAAATAAGTGTGAAAATCCAAAATAAAACTTTAAATTAAAATTTGTTTGGTTGAACTGTTGCAATACAGTACCACTGTTCACTGTTGTGCGTGTGTGTGTACGATCGTTAGTTTTTGTTGTTGTCGCTCGCGGACAAACGGAATTAGCACAGTTTTAATTTTTCTTAAAGTGTAACACTCTTTCGTTTTCACAAAAAAATCACTTGCCTTGTAAGGCGATGTTTCACAAAAAAATGATTAACGTGTTATAAAATGCAATTGGAACATATAACACGTACCTTAGTGTCTCAGTGACTTGATAGCAGTTGATTGTGTTTGCTGTTGGTATATGTGTGCAGCTGGTAATGTGTGCAGCTTGTATATATGTGCAATTGCCTTGTTTGGGTGGTTGATTGTGCGGCTTTGTTTTAACTTCGCAATTTTTCTCCGGCTTTGCTGCTTTTTAAGAGATTATTTAGTGGACTGTATTCGAAATCTCGGTGTAGATGGACCATGTACAAATGTCCAGACGCACAGTTGGAAATTTGGAAAGAAATTAAAAGATTTGGTTTAGTTTTAATTTGTAATGAAAATTTATTCAACTGTATATATGGAGATATGGAGACAAGAATGTTGTTTTACCTGTGGTGTGAATCGGTAGTTGACCTGCGTCGCTCCTGAAATCCTGAGATAGAGTGAAAGTTAAGAAAAAATATACGGTTGCAGTCAACCGCAATTTTATTGGAAGGAAGTGAATGGAAAAGTTAACAAAAGGAATTATCCGGCGGGAACTACGGAATAATTCGCATTTGCATATTTATGCGTATGTGTATGCACGCGTGCAGTAGGGCGGTTAGAATATATTTACGCTGCGGCGTAAACACCATCTATGACGTAAAAGATAAATAGAACAATTCAGCAGTGCTCAGTATGCAAGGAAAACAAGTACTATCGCCACCCTAGCAAACCAGAATTAGGTAAAACGACTATACCCCAGTACCCAGGACAAAGACAAATGTTACACATTGATATCTACATGACAAACAGAAATATATGTAGTTCTCACAGCAATGGACAAATTTTTACTCAAATCGAGAGCAGTAGAGCACGTTAAAGAACCCTCAGTGAACTACTTTTCCAATTTGGCGTACCAGAATGAGTCGTATTTGACAATGTAACATCTCTTAACTTCGCAACCATAAAATTTTTGTTGGACGATACACTTAATATACAAATTTTTCCAACACCGCCTTATGCAAGTTCCGTTAATCGTCAAGTGGAGTGTTTTCACTCGACACTCGCGGAAATAATTCGTTGTTTAAAAGCAGCACGTAATTTCATGTCATTTGCCGAACTCCTTGACAATTTCGTTTACGTTTAATTTTAAAGTACACTCAACAACCAAAAAGAAACCAATAGAGGTATTTTTAAATTTATGGAATAAAATAACTCTGCGTTAGCTACAAGAGAATTGGAATTTGTACGCAAATCCAAGTAGTTCACGTAAGTAAAAACACTTGTGGAAGAATAATTAATAGCTCTAATTCAACGCTGAAAATAAATAGTTAAACTTACATCACCTACGACTTGATTCCATTTCCCGCAATACTAACTTCTCTGCAACCCGCACCCATTGAGAAAAACAGAATTGATTTACTTTCTCTAGAAGCTTTGAAAGAACTCCACATAAGCAACATTCGAAGGATAAACCTTCTGAAGGCAGCAACGATATAAAGCGGCTCTCTTTCGCTTGGAGCAGTTGCAGTACCTTCATCATTATAATAATTTTTTGCAAATTTTGGAAAAAATCCCAAGATAAAATAATCATAAATTGCGATACTAACCTGATCCCTCTAACAAAGCATAAATCAATTCAAAGTTATCCCTAATGATCAGCCAACATATGTATGTTAATTTCAACAACTTATCTTATTTTTGACAACGCTCGAGGACGAACGTTTTTAAGAGGGCAAGTGTTTACATGACATGTGTTAACATAGCCATACAAATAAACTAATTCATCAGCACATTTAGTAATGCAGGTAAAGTGGATATACAACTCAGGTTGCTCAACTTTTCTCACACCACAGCCCAGACACATCGTCAGCACACGCGAAGCCCGAATTGGCTAATTCGACGAATTCAATTAAGACTTGCCCAGTGCATTTAGTTCAGGTTTTAGATTAAGAAAGTTCTAAAATGCAGTTTGAAATTAAAGCCTAATTGAATAGGTCGTGTTGACCTGAAAAAAGCGGTTTTTTCGTAAATTCGGGAAATAAATCTGTAACTTGTACATGATTTACCCCAACAAACAGATGAAGAGATACAGTGCGAAAGCGTCCGGAAATTTAAAACAACTGCAAATGCTCAGCGAAAAATGTGTAAATTATAAAAGGAGCACGCCTACCGAATATATAGTCCATGATTATGTTATGATAAAATATTTCGATTATACTGCAGGTATTAGTAGAAAACTAATTCCTAAATTTATAGGACAGTATAGAATAGCGGAACGGTTATGATACAGGACGTTGAAGGCTTTCAGCAGGAGCGAATACCTTACACAGGTGCATGGTCTGTTTGAAATTTAAAACAACGGTTTGATGACCGAGTGGGGTCATTTAGAACCCAAAATGAGGCATGTAATCAGGAAATTACATTTGCCAAGAGGGCCGTGTGTATACATGTGTATTCGTGCGCCGCACTTTATAAATATATTTGCGACCGCTGTCGGTTGCTTCAGTGGGTATTTATCATAATAAGTATTGTCATATATGTAAGTATGTAAGTGCTTATTGTCTCCAACATATGTGTATATATGTATGTATTTTAACAAGTGTTGCAGCACAACGTATATATATATGTGAATTAGAGGCTTACGCCGAGTGATTTCGCTCCGGCGGCGGCGTAAAGCACTAATAGAACCGGCGGCGGCGGCGAGCCGGCTTTCTTTAGGCTTTATTTTACTACAACCGAATGATCAACAGAAAATATGAAAAATACATGTGCACCAAAACCAAGATCAGCTGACAAATCTGTAGATGGGACAGTGGTAATTTTTAATCGATTATTTAGCGATTTCATTTCAAACGATATTCATAATTTGCTTTTTATCATGGAAATAATTTTAGATTGTACCAAACGTTATGGTACGCCGAACCACGCCGCCGCCGCCACGCCATTTTCTTGTTAACTCGGCGGCGGCGCGTATGAACTGGCAAAAATCGGCGGCGGCGGCGGCGCAGCTCGGCGGCGTAAATGTCTAATGTGAATGTATGAAAGCCCATGGCAGTTTGGAGTTGAAAATTTGAAAAGGGGGACTAAATACGACCATTGAAAAAAAAGCATATCGTTTAATTTAGACCGGCATCCTACAATATATAAATGTACTGATGGACATAAATAGTACATATTTTATATAACAAGTAAGGAAGAGTCTAATTTCGGCTCCAAGCGAACTTTAAATACCAGCGCTAGTTTATGTGTTTGCGTATAGTTAAATGCTTAAGAAAGTATTGCTACATTCGCTATATTAAACTATAAAGTTTAAATATTGTTTTCCATTTTGTACATATTTATTCTTTATTATATTAAACAATTTTCAAATTATACTTTTAAAGTATAATTGCTTGTTATGTTATTAGTTTCTTATAAACTATATGTAAATAATATTTGTAATATATAATATTTACCAATGTTATCCTTAAAATTTAAATAGGAAACTTTAGTCAGACACGGAAATGCAAAGTTATGACGGCAACTAAGAACGGTTTATTAAGTGATTGTGTTAACCATATTACCATCCAAATTTGAAAACGCCCAGTCCATTTGCGTCCCTGCAGGTGTGGAAGCCCAACAGCGATCTAAAACAGCTTTTTATTCTTTGAAGACTTTGCCATAGTTCAAAGTCCCCAAAACATAATGACTTTCTGATTACAAATCCCATTACTAACTACATATATCGCGGAGCTCTACTTCCAGGTCTTCGATAGAGAAATCTGAATTTCTGTTGAGCACCAGCACATAAATATTATTCTGTTTAAATGGAACAGCCTCTAAAGTTTTTCGCTCAGCATATATTTTTTTCATTCTTCAAAATTTAATTGAAGAAGCAATCTCAGCTTTTGCATGTATAGAAATACCTCGTTTGTTCCTATTTCGAGTTCCGGTGCGACCTATTTTTAACTCGCTTAATAACTTAAAGCCCGGAATTTCAAAGTTTTCAGAGAGAAAATTCCTCGTCTCAACGAAACATAAAATATCTGAAGAAAGCATCAATATGAACGTTAAGGCTCTGGACATTACGAAATAAAATAAAATAAAACTTTGGTCCCAAGAAAAATACGAAATTTGAAGTTTTGACGTTCGAAAAAGCATGAAGCTAAACGTTGTTGTTAGGGCTTTTGAGGTATTTAAATCAATCAGTTCTTTATATAAGTTAAGGCATGATACCGAAACCTGATATAGCAACGGCATTTCGTTGCACTTACCTCACATACCCTACCGCTCTTTCTGTCAGCCCAGTGCTGACATCTAAGCTCAGTCGATGCAGCCTGACAACAGGCTAGTATGATATGATCACTTGCCTACAAAAACCCTATTGGCAACAGCCCCAATATGCTCGCCACTTGCCTAACAAAATTCATTGTGATACCTTTATCATAACAACAAATTATCACAGCATAGCAACATCAATGCACGAGTTTGATATGCAACCCAACACCAACAAACATGATGATCACTAGCTGCGCTTCCCTTAGCGACAGCATGCTAGGCAGGCAGCGCAAATAGAAAGACTCTCGCCTGGCCTCACAAAACAACCCACTGCATAACAACAAACGGCGATCACTGCTTGCACTTGGCTTGGCAACAGCATGTTAGGCAGGCAGACCAAAACACAACAGTTGTTGTCTGGCGCAACTGGCCACCCACTGCATAGCAACACTACATGCGTGAGCTTGGGATACAGATCAGCTGCATGACAACAGCTTGATCAATGCTTGCCTGCTTTAGTGAACCACCCATTGCATAGCAACGCCATGCCTCATGCGCATGCAACAACACAATTGTGTTGCTAGCGGTAGAATCCAAGCGACCTTTCCGCACAACAAAACTTGCAGGTGATTACCCCTGATCGCGAGGGTATAAAAGGTGGTATCATTGCCTGTCGAGAGCAGACCTGGTGATGTTAGGGAGTTGCGAAGTCAACATAACATATAATTAAAATAAAGTAGTAATATGTTTAATTCAAACAAAGTGTTGAGTGTTTTATTATTTTATAAGCAATATAACTTGCTTAACTGGCGCCCAACTAACGTAGAATCCAGTGTCCTTTGAAAAAATAAATATCCTGTTAAAGAAAGGATAGTGACTTGTTAAAAACATAATTTAAAAAAAAAAAAAAACTTTTTATAAAAGCTGCTTGAATAAAACTGAATTGAAGTGCTAGGAATAAAAGAAAACCTAATATCCTTTCAAAAAACAAAAAAAAATTGTGACTAATTTTAAACGTGCTTGAAAAAAAAACTTTCCTTTTTCAAAAAATTGTGAACAATTTAAAAAAAAAACTATAAATAAAGAATAAAACAGTTTTTACGTACCTGTGAAAAAAAAAACTAAATAAATATCCTTTCAAAAAACAAAAAAAATTGTGACTAATTTTGAACGTGCTTGAAAAAAAAAAACTTTCCTTTTTCAAAAAATTGTGAACAATTTAAAAAAAAAAACTATAAATAAAGAATAAAACAGTTTTTACGTACCTGTGAAAAAAAAACTAAATAAATATCCTTTCAAAAAGGAGTTGTGAATGTGTCGCAAAAAAAAAAAACTTTTGAACAATCATCCTAATAAAAAGGTTAGCAATTGCGCCTTTAAAGTGTATCCTTTTAAAAGGAGTATAAAATAATTTGCCAAAAAATACTAAAACCAGAATAAATTGGTATTATAAAAAACACTTTTTGCGGAAAAAAATATATTTTAAAAAAACTGTGAACAATAAAATGTTCATGAAAACCTTCTAATTGCTATACCAAACATTTGGATATTCAACGAAAAAGTTTATATGTACCAATCGGATGTGGAAGTGGCCAAACACACACAATTTTAGAGGACGAACTATCATCAGGAAAACACCAATCAACACGATCTTGGCCTTCAGAAAATTCCAGCAAAATATGTACGTATGAGAAAATAACTGGTTAAGTCTTCTTAAGTATTGTAATTAAAAAAAAAAACATAATTAGAGTAGGTCGTTTACTTAAAAAATATATTTTGTGTTCTTGAAAATAAAATTGGTAATAAATAAATATTAAAAATGGATAGAACTGCAGTGGCTAGTCTGTTGGAGTCAACAGTAGAGGAGAGGGAACAATTAGCAGAGCTAAAACGAGAGTTTCAAAGTATTTTACCCAAAAAAATAGAAGTTCTTAAGCCCGTTACTATTGTCCAAGGTGTGCAAAGTACTCACACGGACCTTAATTTGATAAAGTCTCTACCCGAATTTAGAGGTAAAATTTCAGAGTACCCAGCATGGAGAGAAGCAGCTAGGTTCGCGATAAGCTATTATACCGAGGGCTCAGAGCCATATTATATTGCCATGGGTATTTTGCGTAACAAAATAACCTCAGCAGCTAATGAAAATCTTAGCGCTTTTAACACACCATTAAACTTTAAAGCTATTATAAGTAAATTAGATCAACTTTATGCAGATAAACGACCACTCCACATATTAGAGAACCAACTAAACACCCTCAGGCAGGGAAAAATGTCAATTAATGAATATTACGATGCGGTTGATAGGCAACTAACATTGATTTTAAATAAAAACATAATGACCTATAGCAGCAATGTGCAACTCGTTCATGCATTTAATGCTAAGGCTAGGGAAAATGCTTTAAGAGTTTTCATTTCTGGCCTCAAACGCCCACTTTGCGATACCCTTTTTTCAGCGAACCCGCCGGATCTTCCCAGTGCACTTGCCGGAGCGCAGGAGCTGCAACATAATCGCGAAACGTATGAGTTCGCACATACATATGCCTCAGGCATATTGCCACAAGCTTTCCAGAGCGCTCCATTGTTTAACACTGTGCCTCAACGGAATCGAGCTAACAGTTCAGCACAATATCCTGTCCCGATGGAAGTAGATCGGGGAACCTCTCTATTTAGACAAAATCCCCAAACTCGAACTAATCACACCCCCACTCAAACACCCTTGCAACGGCAACAACAACAACAACAATATAAGAGACCTTACACCCCTACAAATAACACCTCCACTCAAGCGCCCATTCAAAAACTCCAGCGTATCAACGCTATGGGAAACGAGCTATATTCTACCGAAATGGACGAATATGAGGACCCCTTTTTAAACGAACCACCGTACTCCGAAATGGGAGACACGGAGCTACCAGATGAGGTAAATTTTTTTGGGCTAAGGTCAAACTTGCCCTTTATTACCCGAACCTTACCAAATGGGCAAGTTCTTAAAATATTAGTAGATACAGGAACATCAAAAAATTACATTAAAAGACATAGTTTTTTGAAAGGTATAACTCAAATAAAATATCCCTTTCAACTAAGATCCATAAATGGTGTAAATAAAATTTCTGAGAAATGCAAAGTAAATATTTTAGGATCTACTGCTATTTTTTTATGCTTCCACAACTAGATACTTTCGATGGAATCATTGGGTATGATTTGTTGAAAGATATCGAGACAAAAATTGACACTAAGGTTGGTCTCATTTTCCACAAAAACGGAAAGGAGAAGCTTAACTTTTTTCAGTGCCAACAAGTTAACACGGCCCAAACTAAACCAATTGAAGTACCCTGTAGTATCGAAGAATTAAAGCAACGTAATTTTAATGCATTTGCAAATCCCGATAGAGCTCTCCCATATAATACAAATGTTATAGCAACAATAGACACATTAACTGATAGGCCAATTTACTCAAGAAGTTACCCATACCCAATATCGGTAGGAAAATTTGTTAATAATGAAATAGAATCTCTGCTTAAAGACGGCATAATAAGAAAGTCCTATTCACCCTACAACTCCCCTGTCCATGTAGTCTCAAAGAAAGGTTTAGACGACGACGGAAATCAAAAGTTAAGAATGGTTATCGATTTCCGGAAGCTAAACGAGCATACTACTTCCGACAAATATCCCATTCCCGATTCCACAGTGATACTTTCAAATTTAGGCAAGTCCAAACTATTCACAACTCTAGACCTTAAGTCCGGGTTTCACCAAATTTGTCTCCTTGAGAAAGATAGGTGCAAAACTGCATTCAGCGTAAACAACGGCAAATATGAGTTTTGTCGTTTGCCCTTTGGTTTGAAAAATGCACCGAGCATATTTCAAAGGGCAATCGATGATATATTGCGCGACGACATCGGGAAAATATGTCACGTTTACGGTGATGATATCATCATTTTTTCACCTGATGAAAAATCACATTTTAAGCACGTTGACTCTATATTGAAAAAAATTGAGCAAGCAGGAATGCGGGTATCGTTAGAAAAATCTAAATTTTTTAAAAGCGAGGTCGAGTTTTTAGGATTCACAGTCTCTCATAAAGGAATCCAAACATGTCCTAGCAAAGTAGAAGCTATCCTTAGTTACCAACAGCCAAAGTCGTTAAGATCTTTGCGGTCCTTTTTGGGTCTTTCCGGTTATTACCGTAGGTTTATTAAAGACTATGCTCATATTTCAAAACCCCTCACGAAATATTTAAGAGGCGACAATGGCCACGTTAGCAGTCGTCAGTCCAAAAAAGTGCATATTTCCCTTGATGATGAAGCAGTCAAGGCCTTCAATAAATTAAAATCTATTCTGGCTTCGGAAGATGTCCTTCTTCAACATCCAGACTACTCTAAGCCATTTGAGATAACAACGGATGCCTCATCCGTAGCCCTAGGAGCCGTACTTTCCCAAAACGGCAAACCCATAACCATGATATCTCGCACGTTGTCTAAGGCTGAAGAGAATTATGCTACAAATGAACGCGAACTCTTAGCGATAGTTTGGGCATTCCAAAAGTTAAGACATTACCTATACGGTATTAAAAATATACATATTTTCACTGATCATCAACCTCTTACATTCGCTATGTCAGATAAAAATCCAAATTCCAAAATTAAAAGATGGACTGCATTCATAAATTCTTTCGCACCGAAATATTTCTATAAACCCGGCAAAGAAAACAAAGTAGCTGACGCACTTTCTCGCTAATATATTCACAACCTTGATGACTCAGATGAACTGCTCATAGTGAAATTTCCCTTTCTAATACAATTAAAACCATTAAAAATCCTGTAAACCAATTTAAAGCTCAATTAGTTCTATTACCATCCGAATTTAACAGCAATTCTACCAAAATTTTATTTCAAAAACTACTCAGACATACCGTACATTTTAAAACTGCGGAGTATCTTTTACAAACTATCCGGGAAAAAGTCAACCCAAATGTAGTTAATGGAATCTGTTGCGACCTCGAAACCTTAGCCAGAGTTCAGTCTCTTCTCTTGTCCAACTTCCCAGGAGTAAGATTTATCCATACGGAAAAATTGGTAATAGATCTAGTAAAAAGAGAAGATCAAATTGAAGCTGCTACTATGGAGCATAACAGAGCCCATCGTTCTATCCTAGAGAACTATAAGCAGTTGATATCCGAATATTTTTCCTGGATATTAAGAAAACTTTAACAACAATAGCTAAAAATTGTAAAACATGCTTGGAAAATAAATATAATAGACACCCATCAAAAACCAATATAGGGCAAACACCAATTCCAGAATATCCTGGTCAGATCCTCCATATGGATATATTCTCTGTTGAGAAATTTCATTTTTTTACCTGCATAGACAAATTTTCCAAATTTACCATTACCATTCCAATTGAATCCAGATCAACGAATGATATCAAAACGGCTTTATTAATAGTTCTAAATAAGTTCAAAAAAACTAAAACAATTGTGTCGGACAATGAAAAATCCCTTCAGTCTAACACAATATCTAATATGTTAAAATATCATTTTAATATTGAGCAATTTTTCATACCAGCCTTACACAGTAACAGTAACGGCCAAATCGAAAGAGCGCATTCAACGCTTACAGAAATCGCTAGATGCATAAAAGCCGAACAAAATATTACAGATATCCAAGAACTAATTTTACTTGCCACATATAAATATAATAACTCCATACATTCTACTGTAAATGCAAAACCTTTAGATATTATTAATCATTTTACTAAAGATCATCTTGAATCAGTAAAAGTAGCACTTACTGCTGCACAAGATAATATTGTTAAAAAATCTAATAATAGTCAAAAAACCTATCAGGAAGGCGAAAAAGTATATGTTCGTCGTAATAAGCGTTTAGGAAATAAGTTAAATAAGGTGTACGTTGAAAATGTCGTACAAAAAGATTTGGGTACAACTGTCTTGATAAATGGTAGAAAAGTCCATAAAGATAATTTAAGATAACTTCCGTTAATCTGTTTATTAAAGGAAAAATTCTGAAAAATATCAACGACTTCTGCTGTTCGCACCAAAACTAGCTTAAAATAAAATCATTTTCGATTGAAGCATATTTTGTTATGATTTTACCATTAAAATGTAATATCAGTTTTTTGAATTTTTGTCTAAATTACTTAATTCCAAAAATCAAAAAATTCCATTGCATCAATGTTAAAATAAAAAAATACGAAGGAAATAATTACAAAAAAAACGTACATATGTATACGGCAATTATAATTTCCCCATCATAATTTTTTCAAGATATAAAGTTATTAAAATGTAAAATTATTTAGTCTTATTGTCCAAGATTAATTATTAAATAAAAAAATTAAATCTGTAAATTTTCATAAAGTACTCTTTTTGGAAAACAAAGATTTTTCTTATTGTTAAAATTCGTAAATAAAATAAACATGTTTAATAAGAAAAAATCGTACATATGCATACGAAATACATAAATTCTTTAAACAAATTTTGTTACGATCATCTACCTGACCCAAAAACGTGGTAATTATAGTAATTATGGTAAAATAGTTTTGCCCAAAAAAAATAGTTTTGTAAAAAAAAAAAACCCCTAAACACGAAAATTTAAACATTTTCACATATGTTTTTTTTTTCTCAATCGTAATTTTTTTTTGTTATTATATAAAAGACAAAAAATAACTATAAAAGCACCGTGAATGTGTAATCTTTGGGTACTATAATTAAAAATCAAATTTCGAATTGCTTAAAAAAAAAAGCAAAGTAAAATATTGTTGTTCGAAAATAAATTATTTAGTAAAAAAAAAAACCAAAAAACGAAAATTTTAACATTTTCATTTATGATTTTTTCTCAAAAGTAATTTTTTTTTTCTATTTAGTGTTAAGAAAAAAATAAGCATAAGAACAACGCGAATAAGTAAATGGAAAGCAGAACTATCAAATAATCTTTTTGAGAAGTTAATTAGAATTTTGAATTGTTTAAAAGAAAAAGCTAATTATAAAGCCACAATTTTTTTACATTTATATGGAGTATACGTTGTTTAGTTAAGAAAGTTATAATGTTAAGCTCATTTTGTTATCATAAAAATTCCAAAAATATCAACCAAAAATGAAAGACTTTTTCTAACTGAAATTAAAATTGTAATTTTCAAAAAGGCCGAAAAAGGCATTACTTTACTTACATGGATAGCCTTAGAAATAGTTGTTAGCTTTAGATTTAGCCTAACATACATATGTAGTTATTATTTTGTCGGATCAGGGACGCTCCGAACTTAAGAAGGGGAGGAGTTAAGGCATGATACCGAAACCTGATATAGCAACGGCATTTCGTTGCACTTACCTCACATACCCTACCGCTCTTTCTGTCAGCCCAGTGCTGACATCTAAGCTCAGTCGATGCAGCCTGACAACAGGCTAGTATGATATGATCACTTGCCTACAAAAACCCTATTGGCAACAGCCCCAATATGCTCGCCACTTGCCTAACAAAATTCATTGTGATACCTTTATCATAACAACAAATTATCACAGCATAGCAACATCAATGCACGAGTTTGATATGCAACCCAACACCAACAAACATGATGATCACTAGCTGCGCTTCCCTTAGCGACAGCATGCTAGGCAGGCAGCGCAAATAGAAAGACTCTCGCCTGGCCTCACAAAACAACCCACTGCATAACAACAAACGGCGATCACTGCTTGCACTTGGCTTGGCAACAGCATGTTAGGCAGGCAGACCAAAACACAACAGTTGTTGTCTGGCGCAACTGGCCACCCACTGCATAGCAACACTACATGCGTGAGCTTGGGATACAGATCAGCTGCATGACAACAGCTTGATCAATGCTTGCCTGCTTTAGTGAACCACCCATTGCATAGCAACGCCATGCCTCATGCGCATGCAACAACACAATTGTGTTGCTAGCGGTAGAATCCAAGCGACCTTTCCGCACAACAAAACTTGCAGGTGATTACCCCTGATCGCGAGGGTATAAAAGGTGGTATCATTGCCTGTCGAGAGCAGTCCTGGTGATGTTAGGGAGTTGCGAAGTCAACATAACATATAATTAAAATAAAGTAGTAATATGTTTAATTCAAACAAAGTGTTGAGTGTTTTATTATTTTATAAGCAATATGACTTGCTTAACTGGCGCCCAACTAACGTAGAATCCAGTGTCCTTTGAAAAAATAAATATCCTGTTAAGGAAAGGATAGTGACTTGTTAAAAACATAATTTAAAAAAAAAAAAAACTTTTTATAAAAGCTGCTTGAATAAAACTGAATTGAAGTGCTAGGAATAAAAGAAAACCTAATATCCTTTCAAAAAACAAAAAAAATTGTGACTAATTTTAAACGTGCTTGAAAAAAAAACTTTCCTTTTTCAAAAAATTGTGAACAATTTAAAAAAAAAACTATAAATAAAGAATAAAACAGTTTTTACGTACCTGTGAAAAAAAAACTAAATAAATATCCTTTCAAAAAGGAGTTGTGAATGTGTCGCAAAAAAAAAAAACTTTTGAACAATCATCCTAATAAAAAGGTTAGCAATTGCGCCTTTAAAGTGTATCCTTTTAAAAGGAGTATAAAATAATTTGCCAAAAAATACTAAAACCAGAATAAATTGGTATTATAAAAAACACTTTTTGCGGAAAAAAATATATTTTAAAAAAACTGTGAACAATAAAATGTTCATGAAAACCTTCTAATTGCTATACCAAACATTTGGATATTCAACGAAAAAGTTTATATGTACCAATCGGATGTGGAAGTGGCCAAACACACACAATTTTAGAGGACGAACTATCATCAGGAAAACACCAATCAACACGATCTTGGCCTTCAGAAAATTCCAGCAAAATATGTACGTATGAGAAAATAACTGGTTAAGTCTTCTTAAGTATTGTAATTAAAAAAAAAAAAACATAATTAGAGTAGGTCGTTTACTTAAAAAATATATTTTGTGTTCTTGAAAATAAAATTAGTAATAAATAAATATTAAAAATGGATAGAACTGCAGTGGCTAGTCTGTTGGAGTCAACAGTAGAGGTGGTTGAGCAGAATTTTAGGGAACAATTAGCAGAGCTAAAACGAGAGTTTAAAAGTATTTTACCCAAAAAAATAGAAGTTCTTAAGCCCGTTACTATTGTCCAAGGTGTGCAAAGTACTCACACGGACCTTAATTTGATAAAGTCTCTACCCGAATTTAGAGGTAAAATTTCAGAGTACCCAGCATGGAGAGAAGCAGCTAGGTTCGCGATAAGCTATTATACCGAGGGCTCAGAGCCATATTATATTGCCATGGGTATTTTGCGTAACAAAATAACCTCAGCAACTAATGAAAATCTTAGCGCTTTTAACACACCATTAAACTTTAAAGCTATTATAAGTAAATTAGATCAACTTTATGCAGATAAACGACCACTCCACATATTAGAGAACCAACTAAACACCCTCAGGCAGGGAAAAATGTCAATTAATGAATATTACGATGCGGTTGATAGGCAACTAACATTGATTTTAAATAAAAACATAATGACCTATAGCAGCAATGTGCAACTCGTTCATGCATTTAATGCTAAGGCTAGGGAAAATGCTTTAAGAGTTTTCATTTCTGGCCTCAAACGCCCACTTTGCGATACCCTTTTTTCAGCGAACCCGCCGGATCTTCCCGGTGCACTTGCCGCAGCGCAGGAGCTGCAACATAATCGCGAAACGTATGAGTTCGCACATACATATGCCTCAGGCATATTGCCACAAGCTTTCCAGAGCGCTCCATTGTTTAACACTGTGCCTCAACCGAATCGAGCTAACAGTTCAGCACAATATCCTGTCCCGATGGAAGTAGATCGGGGAACCTCTCTATTTAGACAAAATCCCCAAACTCGAACTAATCACACCCCCACTCAAACACCCTTGCAACGGCAACAACAACAACAACAATATAAGAGACCTTACACCCCTACAAATAACACCTCCACTCAAGCGCCCATTCAAAAACTCCAGCGTATCAACGCTATGGGAAACGAGCTATATTCTACCGAAATGGACGAATATGAGGACCCCTTTTTAAACGAACCACCGTACTCCGAAATGGGAGACACGGAGCTACCAGATGAGGTAAATTTTTTTGGGCTAAGGTCAAACTTGCCCTTTATTACCCGAACCTTACCAAATGGGCAAGTTCTTAAAATCTTAGTAGATACAGGAACATCAAAAAATTACATTAAAAGACATAGTTTTTTGAAAGGTATAACTCAAATAAAATATCCCTTTCAACTAAGATCCATAAATGGTGTAAATAAAATTTCTGAGAAATGCAAAGTAAATATTTTAGGATCTACTGCTATTTTTTTTATACTTCCACAACTAGATACTTTCGATGGAATCATTGGGTATGATTTGTTGGTCTCATTTTCCACAAAAACGGAAAGGAGAAGCTTAACTTTTTTCAGTGCCAACAAGTTAACACGGCCCAAACTAAACCAATTGAAGTACCCTGTAGTATCGAAGAATTAAAGCAACGTAATTTTAATGCATTTGCAAATCCCGATAGAGCTCTCCCATATAATACAAATGTTATAGCAACAATAGACACATTAACTGATAGGCCAATTTACTCAAGAAGTTACCCATACCCAATATCGGTAGGAAAATTTGTTAATAATGAAATAGAATCTCTGCTTAAAGACGGCATAATAAGAAAGTCCTATTCACCCTACAACTCCCCTGTCCATGTAGTCTCAAAGAAAGGTTTAGATGACGACGGAAATCCAAATTTAAGAATGGTTATCGATTTCCGGAAGCTAAACGAGCATACTACTTCCGACAAATATCCCATTCCCGATACCACAGTGATACTTTCAAATTTAGGCAAGTCCAAACTATTCACAACTCTAGACCTTAAGTCCGGGTTTCACCAAATTTGTCTCCTTGAGAAAGATAGGTGCAAAACTGCATTCAGCGTAAACAACGGCAAATATGAGTTTTGTCGTTTGCCCTTTGGTTTGAAAAATGCACCGAGCATATTTCAAAGGGCAATCGATGATATATTGCGCGACGACATCGGGAAAATATGTCACGTTTACGTTGATGATATCATCATTTTTTCACCTGATGAAAAATCACATTTTAAGCACGTTGACTCCATATTGAAAAAAATTGAGCAAGCAAAAATCTAAATTTTTTAAAAGCGAGGTCGAGTTTTTAGGATTCACAG
This sequence comes from Anomoia purmunda, assembly GCA_951828415.1. Taxonomy (NCBI): domain Eukaryota; kingdom Metazoa; phylum Arthropoda; class Insecta; order Diptera; family Tephritidae; genus Anomoia; species Anomoia purmunda. The sequence continues at coordinate 51,645,646 of OX639998.1, read as the reverse complement.
TCTCTCATAAAGGAATCCAAACATGTCCTAGCAAAGTAGAAGCTATCCTTAGTTACCAACAGCCAAAGTCGTTAAGATCTTTGCGGTCCTTTTTGGGTCTTTCCGGTTATTACCGTAGGTTTATTAAAGACTATGCTCATATTTCAAAACCCCTCACGAAATATTTAAGAGGCGACAATGGCCACGTTAGCAGTCGTCAGTCCAAAAAAGTGCATATTTCCCTTGATGATGAAGCAGTCAAGGCCTTCAATAAATTAAAATCTATTCTGGCTTCGGAAGATGTCCTTCTTCAACATCCAGACTACTCTAAGCCATTTGAGATAACAACGGATGCCTCATCCGTAGCCCTAGGAGCCGTGCTTTCCCAAAACGGCAAACCCATAACCATGATATCTCGCACGTTGTCTAAGGCTGAAGAGAATTATGCTACAAATGAACGCGAACTCTTAGCGATAGTTTGGGCATTCCAAAAGTTAAGACATTACCTATACGGTATTAAAAATATACATATTTTCACTGATCATCAACCTCTTACATTCGCTATGTCAGATAAAAATCCAAATTCCAAAATTAAAAGATGGACTGCATTCATAAATTCTTTCGCACCGAAATATTTCTATAAACCCGGCAAAGAAAACAAAGTAGCTGACGCACTTTCTCGCTAATATATTCACAACCTTGATGACTCAGATGATACTGCTCATAGTGAAATTTCCCTTTCTAATACAATTAAAACCATTAAAAATCCTGTAAACCAATTTAAAGCTCAATTAGTTCTATTACCATCCGAATTTAACAGCAATTCTACCAAAATTTTATTTCAAAAACTACTCAGACATACCGTACATTTTAAAACTGCGGAGTATCTTTTACAAACTATCCGGGAAAAAGTCAACCCAAATGTAGTTAATGGAATCTGTTGCGACCTCGAAACCTTAGCCAGAGTTCAGTCTCTTCTCTTGTCCAACTTCCCAGGAGTAAGATTTATCCATACGGAAAAATTGGTAATAGATCTAGTAAAAAGAGAAGATCAAATTGAAGCTGCTACTATGGAGCATAACAGAGCCCATCGTTCTATCCTAGAGAACTATAAGCAGTTGATATCCGGATATTTTTTCCTGGATATTAAGAAAACTTTAACAACAATAGCTAAAAATTGTAAAACATGCTTGGAAAATAAATATAATAGACACCCATCAAAAACCAATATAGGGCAAACACCAATTCCAGAATATCCTGGTCAGATCCTCCATATGGATATATTCTCTGTTGAGAAATTTCATTTTTTTACCTGCATAGACAAATTTTCCAAATTTACCATTACCATTCCAATTGAATCCAGATCAACGAATGATATCAAAACGGCTTTATTAATAGTTCTAAATAAGTTCAAAAAAACTAAAACAATTGTGTCGGACAATGAAAAATCCCTTCAGTCTAACACAATATCTAATATGTTAAAATATCATTTTAATATTGAGCAATTTTTCATACCAGCCTTACACAGTAACAGTAACGGCCAAATCGAAAGAGCGCATTCAACGCTTACAGAAATCGCTAGATGCATAAAAGCCGAACAAAATATTACAGATATCCAAGAACTAATTTTACTTGCCACATATAAATATAATAACTCCATACATTCTACTGTAAATGCAAAACCTTTAGATATTATTAATCATTTTACTAAAGATCATCTTGAATCAGTAAAAGCAGCACTTACTGCTGCACAAGATAATATTGTTAAAAAATCTAATAATAGTCAAAAAACCTATCAGGAAGGCGAAAAAGTATATGTTCGTCGTAATAAGCGTTTAGGAAATAAGTTAAATAAGGTGTACGTTGAAAATGTCGTACAAAAATATTTGGGTACAACTGTCTTGATAAATGGTAGAAAAGTCCATAAAGATAATTTAAGATAACTTCCGTTAATCTGTTTACTAAAGGAAAAATTCTGAAAAATATCAACGACTTCTGCTGTTCGCACCAAAACTAGCTTAAAATAAAATCATTTTCGATTGAAGCATATTTTGTTATGATTTTACCATTAAAATGTAATATCAGTTTTTTGAATTTTTGTCTAAATTACTTAATTCCAAAAATCAAAAAATTTCATTGCATCAATGTTAAAATAAAAAAAATACGAAGGAAATAATTACAAAAAAAACGTACATATGTATACGGCAATTATAATTTCCCCATCATAATTTTTTCAAGATATAAAGTTATTAAAATGTAAAATTATTTAGTCTTATTGTCCAAGATTAATTATTAAATAAAAAAATTAAATCTGTAAATTTTCATAAAGTACTCTTTTTGGAAAACAAAGATTTTTCTTATTGTTAAAATTCGTAAATAAAATAAACATGTTTAATAAGAAAAAATCGTACATATGCATACGAAATACATAAATTCTTTAAACAAATTTTGTTACGATCATCTACCTGACCCAAAAACGTGGTAATTATAGTAATTATGGTAAAATAGTTTTGCCCAAAAAAAATTGTTTTGTAAAAAAAAAAAACCCTAAACACGAAAATTTAAACATTTTCACATATGTTTTTTTTTCTCAATCGTAATTTTTTTTGTTATTATATAAAAGACAAAAAATAACTATAAAAGCACCGTGAATGTGTAATCTTTGGGTACTATAATTAAAAATCAAATTTCGAATTGCTTAAAAAAAAAAGCAAAGTAAAATATTGTTGTTCGAAAATAAATTATTTAGTAAAAAAAAAAACCAAAAAACGAAAATTTTAACATTTTCATTTATGATTTTTTCTCAAAAGTAATTTTTTTTTTCTATTTAGTGTTAAGAAAAAAATAAGCATAAGAACAACGCGAATAAGTAAATGGAAAGCAGAACTATCAAATAATCTTTTTGAGAAGTTAATTAGAATTTTGAATTGTTTAAAAGAAAAAGCTAATTATAAAGCCACAATTTTTTTACATTTATATGGAGTATACGTTGTTTAGTTAAGAAAGTTATAATGTTAAGCTCATTTTGTTATCATAAAAATTCCAAAAATATCAACCAAAAATGAAAGACTTTTTCTAACTGAAATTAAAATTGTAATTTTCAAAAAGGCCGAAAAAGGCATTACTTTACTTACATGGATAGCCTTAGAAATAGTTGTTAGCTTTAGATTTAGCCTAACATACATATGTAGTTATTATTTTGTCGGATCAGGGACGCTCCGAACTTAAGAAGGGGACGAGTTAAGGCATGATACCGAAACCTGATATAGCAACGGCATTTCGTTGCACTTACCTCACATACCCTACCGCTCTTTCTGTCAGCCCAGTGCTGACATCTAAGCTCAGTCGATGCAGCCTGACAACAGGCTAGTATGATATGATCACTTGCCTACAAAAACCCTATTGGCAACAGCCCCAATATGCTCGCCACTTGCCTAACAAAATTCATTGTGATACCTTTATCATAACAACAAATTATCACAGCATAGCAACATCAATGCACGAGTTTGATATGCAACCCAACACCAACAAACATGATGATCACTAGCTGCGCTTCCCTTAGCGACGGCATGCTAGGCAGGCAGCGCAAATAGAAAGACTCTCGCCTGGCCTCACAAAACAACCCACTGCATAACAACAAACGGCGATCACTGCTTGCACTTGGCTTGGCAACAGCATGTTAGCCAGGCAGACCAAAACACAACAGTTGTTGTCTGGCGCAACTGGCCACCCACTGCATAGCAACACTACATGCGTGAGCTTGGGATACAGATCAGCTGCATGACAACAGCTTGATCAATGCTTGCCTGCTTTAGTGAACCACCCATTGCATAGCAACGCCATGCCTCATGCGCATGCAACAACACAATTGTGTTGCTAGCGGTAGAATCCAAGCGACCTTTCCGCACAACAAAACTTGCAGGTGATTACCCCTGATCGCGAGGGTATAAAAGGTGGTATCATTGCCTGTCGAGAGCAGTCCTGGTGATGTTAGGGAGTTGCGAAGTCAACATAACATATAATTAAAATAAAGAAGTAATATGTTTAATTCAAACAAAGTGTTGAGTGTTTTATTATTTTATAAGCAATATGACTTGCTTAACTTATACAACGCCTGATCCTGTGTCTGCCTGGGTGAGGTGGAGCAAGAGATCCGGAAACTGTTTTCTTTTAATTGTTATTTGGTTATTCTTTTTATACTGAAAATTGGCGTCCAAGTGGCATTAAAGTAAGCTAAATGACAAATGAATTAATTTTCTACAATGGGCAGGACATTTTGTTCATTTGGGTCGACATCATCCTAAAGCCGATTTAAAACATTTTGAAGCTCCCACTTTTTAAGTGCATTATATTTTTTCGATTTCAACTAAACCAACAGTTTCTAATTCTGCAGGTCTCTGAACATAATGCTCTAAAATACTAGACACAAATATTTTAGTTGAATCTGAAGGAAGATTTTGTAGTTGCGCTTTGGGTTTGACCATTCGAACTCTCACCCCAGGATGAGATGTATTCACAAACATTTATGCATTGCTTGCTTCCGAGAGACGAATCCCAGTACTGGAATAAACTGTTTATTGGGCAGATATTGCGGTCCCAGAAATAAATTTATGGCCTCTATGCTGGAGTTTTTCTTAACGGTATAGTTTAGTTTAGCTTTTTAGTCGATATGGGTTTTACGAGCTTCAATCCAACCTCCCAACGTTCTTGAGGAACTGATGCGGCATAACTCTAGTGGCCAATTTACGATAGGAAATCTTAAACAAAGCTGATAAGCTTTTTTGACGAGATATGTTTTTATATTTCGTTGTGCATTTAGAGATAATTTGCATAAATCCACAAAAAAAAAAGACTGCAGAATTCTTACAAGTTCGCGGCGATCTATAAGACCAATTTGAAAATTAGTAGCGTTTATTTATTTACTCAACTCTTAGATAAATACCTTAACTACACATAAAATACTTCAATTAAATACATATAAAATTTACCGTGCGCATAACTTAATAAAATATTTGATGTAGAATGTAAACAATTAAAAGACAAGTTCTTAACTACCTACGAAACCAAGCAAGCGCGTTAGTATCATAAAAATCATTTACGGCTCTCTCCTTTTTTCTATTACTACTCGCTGAAACCCACTTCGTATGTACATATGTATGTATGTTTATACACTATTTATAATTAGGTAGTTCACAAGGTGTCATACAATCGTAAATCGTATATGAAATCCGTATCTAATCAGCTGTTTGCTAAAATGTAAATAACTAAAATGCCGCGCGAGTTAAGGAACACGTTCCTTATCACCCGACGCAAATAACATCTTTCTAAATAAACATATTGTTTTCCTAAACAAAACATTTTATCAATTGTAACTAACGAAAACATGTTTACCGACAAGTAAACATATTGTGTTCCTAAACAAACAATCTTTATCTGTAAGACTCATTATCAATTGTAACTAACGAAAACATGTTTACCGACAAGTAAACATATTGTTTTCCTAAACAAACAATCTTTATCTGTGAGACTCATTATCAATTGTAACTAACGAAAACATGTTTACCGACAAGTAAACATATCGTTTTCCTAAACAAACAATCTTTATCTGTAAGACTCATTATCAATTGTAATTAACGAAAACATGTTTACCGACAAGTAAACATATTGTTTTCCTAAACAAACAATCTTTATCTGTAAGACTCATTAGTAGGTTAAGAAATAATATGTAGTATATATAGGACCAAAATATATGAAATAAAGCAGTCTGATTTTAGTCAAGAGTAAGACATGTAATAACTGGGAGCTCAAGCCGGTTGAAGAAGCCATTTTAATCTTGAGGTGACGAAAAAAAGATTAAATACAATTTTTCAAAAATTCCACGGGAAGTAAGACTTCCACCAACAATTAAGTGCAAAGTATAGGTTCTGAAATAGTGGATAATAATTTTGAAGCAAAAAAACCAAAAAAGAAAGCTGGATAAACTAAGAAGCCTACGTTCTTGTAAAAAACAGATAACTTTCGACAATAATAGAAACCAACCAATTGAAATGGAACAACGGATGGCCGAACTTCATGCACAGATGGCCACATTGATGACAACTATACAGGGGCAACAGGAACAATTTACACAAAGACTGACATCCATAGAACAAAGAAGTTCACAACAGTCGACGGCAACTGTGCAACATGAAGACATCCGATTGAATATCAATGACGCAAAAGACATCGATCTGAAACTATTCAAATCATTACCAAAATTTGAAGGCGATAAGTCGCAATATAGATCGTGGAGGTCACAAGTGTGGACATTCATGGAGGCGATAAAAAATTTCTACCAACATCCCAAATATTACAGCGCATTGGGAATTGTCAGAACAAAAATCACAGGACCAGCCGCTGACGTTCTTACAAACCATAACACGAAAATGAACTTCTATTCGATAATTAACCGATTAGACTATACGTACGCTGACCAACGTCCGCTTTACGTTTTGCTGGACGAGATGAAGAAAATAGTGCAAGGCAGGAAGACGCTGGCAAAATTTCATAGCGAAGTATCGAAAGCACTAAATTTGACGTTGTCCAAAATCGAGATGTCCAGAGACCAAGACAATGCAGCAATGAAGGATTACGCTAACCAAGAAGCTGTTAGAACATTCATCCTTGGGTTGAATTCAAAATATACAAGCGGAACTTTATACAGCCACAATCCAATCAACTTAGAAGCCGCATATGGGATAGCATCAACAATTCATCACGACAACCAGAATTACCAATTTGACATGGACCCCACTTCATCAAGATCCGAAAAGCCGAAATCCACATCAAGAAGGCAGGAACCAAAACCAGTACAGACCAAACTACAGTATGCAGAGGAAACATGTAAGGCAACAACAACCTGCACCAATACCCATGGACATAGACAACTCCAGGCAATACATGCAGACAACAAGGAATAGTAATGCTGTAAGTGCTAAATATAATAAAAATAGTAATAACAATAGTAATACGAACAAGATAAATAGGGTAGATAGTAACCAAAATGTTGCACCTCCAAATAGAATACAGAGAATTAATCAAACAAACCAAGAAGATTTAGAGTCTGTAGATTTTTCGAATTATGAGGAACAATTTGAATCAGGCAGTACTTTTTAGGCGAGTGAACGGGCTGCCCTGCATTCAAACCAAATGCGGCCTTACAGGTACGCCCGTAACATTGTTAGTGGACACAGGTTCGACTAATAATTATATAAACAATAAATGTAGCATAGGGAAATCAGTAAAAATAAAAGCTTTTAAGACTAAAACATTACATGGATACTCAATCATAGATTAAAAAAAAATTATTACCATGTATGGACATCATTTAACCTTTTTCGAAATTCACGAACTTAACGAATTTGATATGATTCTAGGGGAACAAGGATTACGACAAATGAAGGCAGAAATAAATTTATTTGATTATAGTTTAAAGTATAAAAAGATAAAATCTTCTAAAGTAGAACAAAACATTAATTACAGTATAAATAATGAAGAATACAAAGACGAAATTTATGAATTAATGAAAAGAAATAGTGATACTAGGGAAACATTACCTTTCACTAAAAGAACACAAGCATCAATTAGGACAGTATCAGAAGATCCAATATGGACAAAACAATATCCATATCCAATGTCTGATCACGACTTTGTCAGGAAAGAAATTGAGAAACTATTAAATGATGGTATAATACAACCAAGTAAGAGTCCATTTAACTCACCTCTATGGACTGTCGCAAAAAAAGGCACTGATGACCAAGGTAGACCTAAAAGGCGTATGGTTGTTGACTTCCAAAAAATAAATGCCAATACAATCAGTGACAGGTATCCTATCCCAGATGTAAATATGACAATTCAAAATTTAGGAAAAGCAACAGTTTTTTCTACAATAGATTTAGAATCGGGTTTTCACCAGATATTAATTAAAGAATCTGATCGAGGAAAAACAGCATTCTCTGTCAACGGTGCGAAGTATGAATTTGTTAGGATGCCATTCGGGTTAAAGAATGCTCCGTCCATCTTTCAACGATGCGTCGACGACATCCTTAGAGACTTTATAGGTAAATTCGCCTATAAATATAATAGGATAACAGTTGATCCCAAAAAAATAGAAACAATAAAAAATTACCCACAACCAAAAAACTTAAAAGAGTTAAGGTCGTTTTTAGGGCTTGCTAGCTATTATAGAAAATTTATTAAAGATTTTGCTAAAATAACTAAACCCTTAACCATTCATTTGAGAGGAGAATTAGGTATGGTGAAAAAGAATTTCAGTAACAAGATACCTGTGAACTTAGATGAAGCAGCTGTAGAAGCTTTAGAAAAAATAAAAAAATATGTTGCAAGAACAGGTTGAACTTTTCTAACCAGTTTTTCAAAACCCTTTAGTCTAACAACGGATGCATGCAATGTTGCCATTGGTGCAGTTTTAGCACAAAATCGTCAACCAATTGCATTTATTTCATGTACACTAAATAAAACAGAACAAAACTATAGTACCAATGAGAAAGAACTATTAGCAATAGTATGGTCTTTGCAAAAACTTAGGAATTATTTATATGGTGTTGCAGATTTAACAATCTACACTGATCATCAATCCTTAATATTTTCGATTTCTGAGAAAAATCCCAATACAAAATTGAAAAGGTGGAAAAACTTAATTGAAGAATATGGTGCGAAATTAGTTTATAAACCTGGACATCAGAATGTTGTAGCAGATGCACTTTCGCGTCAACAAATAAATAATACAACAAATTGTTCAGATCATTCATAGCATAGTTCACCAAATGAAATTACGAAAAAAGTTAAACAACCACTCAATTCATTCAAAAATCAAATAATCTCACTTCAAGATAATGAAAAGAGTGAAGCAATTACCCAAACAATATTTCCTAATAGATTTAGGCACACAATATTTTATAAAGATACAGTCGACTTATTCAGCAAATTAAAAGATATAATTAAACCAAACGTCACCAATGCGTTAAAAATAGATGAAGAAATATTATTCCATTTAAAAGATGAAATTATCACTACGTTCCCAAACTCTAAGATCGTGTTAGCTCAAAACCAACTGATAGATGTTATCTCTATAAACGAACAAAAAGAAATTGTCACACAAGTTCATAAACGTGTACACAGAAATTACAAGAATAACACACTGGAAATTTTATCCACCCATTTTTCGCCTAACATTAGAGAAATGTGTAAAAAAGAAGCAATATGTTGTGAAATATGTTTACAACACAAATACGAACGAAAACCAAACAAACAACCTATAGGAAAAACTCCAATACCAAACCGAACAGGAGAATATATACAAATGGACGTATTCCATATAAACAACATGCAGTATCTTAGTTCAATAGATAGGTACTCCAAAAATTGTTATTTACGAAAGCTAAATACAAAGATAGATTGTCATGAATCAATAGAAGAAATACCCACACAAGTTTACCCAAATGCTAAATATCTTATGACTGATAATGAAAGTGTATTCAATGGAAACATGGTTAAATCAGTATACAATCGACTACAAATAATACATTCAGTTAAGGCCCGTTCACATAGGACTTTTGCTTTGCTTTGCTTCAGAGTTTCGCTTTGACAGATAAGTTCAATACATGATGTTATATGAGTCCTGCTAAATACAAAGCGAGAAAAGTAGAGCAAAGCAAAGCGAAGCAAAATTATGGGCAACTCTCAACTTTTGTACGCTTTGGCAATCAGCTGTTATCATTTCCATTTTATTTTTATTTTGGCGTGCGTATACACACTACAGACACTCGCGAATTTCAAACATTAGTAGCATAACTACTACTACTTCCATCATATCAGCAAAATTCATTTTTTTATTCTATCTTTAAACAAAACACTGTGAACAAACACAAATCGCAACTCATAACAAACTACTAACGCAGAAACTGTCAAAGCGTTCTATGTAGCTGACCTTCTACGCCTCACGCTTTGTTGTTAAAGTTCGAACTGCCAAGCAAAGCGAGGAAAGTTCTATGTAAACGGCCCATTACTCCGGTACACCATTCAACATCCAACGCTCAAGTGGAACGGTTACACAGTACACTCATAGAACTTTGCCAGAGTTTAGCAGCTGAAAATAAAACCGCACCTGGAGAAGAAATTTTCAACGCAGTTCGCGAATATAACAGGACTATTCACTCATCCACAGGACACAAACCCGATCACGTATTTTTCAATAGGGAAAAATATACTGATATCAAGGATATTTTAGAACAAAAACAGGATAAACTGCTAGAATATCATAATAAAAGCAGACAAGTTATAACATAACCTCATCATCGTTGGTCTCCTTGGCGTGGGGATGAGGCTTAAGTGTTGGCACGGCTGTTCCTTTCGAGGTCTTCCATGCCACCACGAACTAAGAGGGAGGCTCCATATAAGAATCAGTGTAGGATTCGTTCTTGCACTGATTCTTATGTGGAGATTACCGTACCAACATCTCTCTGGTCCGCATACCCTGTATCCCTCCTAGTATCTCCCAGCTCTCCTTCCTCTCTAGCTAATCCCCCCCCTAATCCAGGGTGTCAAGCGTCACCGTGCCCATTGGTCGGTTTGCAGCCAGGGGGTTTAAATTCCGGCTGTATTTTACGGGGCCTCCCTGACACCGGGCCACCTCAGGGAGTAAGTTTGGCCTTACCGCGGCAAGGGGCGCTGTCGTGGTGTACCACCCATTTCCCCCCTCAATATTTCTAGACCGCTGCGCTTGCCTCGTCGAGCAGGTGGTCGTACGACCAAGATGAATACAAATAAAAACAAAGCAACAACAACAACAAAAAACACAAAAAAATTGTCTTCCCCATCTCGGGGTAAGACAAGCATGAAAAATTCTTCTTCCCCATCTCGGGGTAAGAATGCGCAGGCGCAAGCGCCTAACGCGCCGCTTCGCTCCGATAGGAGCTCTTCCGGGCTGGATGTGAGTGTTGCACGCCGACCCGTGACTTCGGGTGTTATGGCGGGGCCTAGCACCAGCAAAGCTGCGGGGATTGTGCTGGAAACGGCAGATCCCTCCGTGGCACTAGGCACTAGGGGCCCGTCAAACACCGGCGCGGCTGCGAAGCCTAGTCTCGCGAAGGCAACGGTCTCACGGCCTGGCCCGAGTGGACTAAGGCGACAAGTAGCCGCACAAGATAGTATAGAGGGCGTGGCAGCGATGGAAACTACGAGCCACGCCCCTCTGATGTTGGAGTCGGAGCGGTTCAAATTCGCTGACAAGCGTAAGGCCGCGAAGACGTTAAAAAGATACGACGGGGTCCCGTTGGAAACGTTGTCCCAGAGCGCGAAGGAAGCGGTGGAAAGGGCGAAAGCCCTGCTGCCTAACTTCCGGGTCACTGGGGCTTCGGTGGAAAACCGGGTGCCTCCGTCAAAGCGACAAAGATCGGCGGAGGAACAAACTCCGGCCTCTAAAAGAATCCGGCCGCACTCGTGGGTGGGCAGGCCTAGCTTTGCCGAGGTTGCGAAGGACAGGATCCTTATTGGGGTCCTGGACCGAGGCAACGAGCTCGGGTCCATACCAAAGGACCAGTGGAGGTGGGTGAAGGCAGCTCTGGCGAACGTCATCTTTGACGTTCTGCTGGAGAACCCTGGAACCCCCCCTGCCTGTAAGGACGCTGGGTGGTCGCCTGTGAGGACCTGAGATCGGTGGCGCTGTATAAGGCCGCCGTTGCAAAGGTGGGCCCTGTCTACCCAGGGGCTAAGTTGGAGGTGGTAGACTGGAAGGACATTCCAGTCAGACCCCGGGCGAGGGCATGGGTTCCGGTGACACCATCGGCACCGGAAAGCATCCTAAAGATGCTTCAGGTGATGAACCCGGCCCTCCCAACAAGTGATTGGAGGGTCGTCCGGGTCGAGGACGCGGAAGGCCCTTCGAGACAAGTGGTCTTGTCCCTAAACAAGGAGTCCATCGGACTCCTTGAGAAGAGGCAAGGCCGCGTCTGCTATGGCCTCGATGAGGTCATCATTAAGGTGTACCGCGGGGACGCTCAGCGTGCCTCTGGTGCGGGTGCAGCAATGGACGTGGACATTGAGGCACCCGAACCGGAGCCGGAACCGGAACTCTCCGACGCTGAAGGCAGCGTCTCCTCTCAGACAAACTTTGCATCAACAATGCACAGGATGTTTGCGGAGGAGGAGCTGCTGCTCAGCGACGGAGAGAGCGAGGCTGATGTCACCGTCGTGGCTGGAGGGGAGGCAGCGGTTTTCTCGAATGAGAATTCTGCAGATAAACCTCCATCGATCTAAAGCAGCCTCAGCTGCTCTCCTAGGTCGCCTGAGCAAAGGCGACGTTACGGTGGTACTCATTCAGGAACCCTGGGTTTGTAACGCAAGGGTATGTGGGTTGAGTGCCACCGGCTTTAAGCTTTTCGTGGAGCGCGGTAAAGGTAAAATTAGAGCCTGCATTCTGGCTAAACCAGATTTAAATATCTTTCTTTTACCTAATTACAGTGTTGGCGACGTCACGGCAATTCTTGCGGAGATAGGGGGAATGTCACTGGTGCTGGCATCGGCTTACATGCCGTACGAAGCCGAGTACCCCCCTCCCTCTATGGTGCGGAACTTAGTGTCCAAATTTGAGAGCGGACACATGTTGGTCGGCAGCGACGCAAATGCTCACCATGTCAACTGGGGGAGCACGGACATCAATGAGCGAGGTGAGTTACTCTTCAACTACCTTCTAACTACTAACCTACTTATATGCAACAAAGATAGGGATCCCACCTTCATTACTAGCAATCGTAAAGAAGTTTTAGATATAACTCTATGCAGTGATAGTCTATCTGAATTGATCGAGAGTTGAAGGGTTCTAGATGAACACTCCTTCTCTGATCATCGTTATATTGAAATCGTATTGAACTTTTCTATTACCAGCCCAAAGGTGCGAAAAAACCTAAAAAACACAGATTGGTGCTCTTACAAAATGTTATTTGAGGATAGGCTAAACAGCGAACCTCTTATTGAACCTAATTGTATCGGGGATCTAGAGAACATGGTGGACGTTTTTACGCTGACCTGCTCAAATGCCCTAAATCAGGCTTGCCCTGAACCAAAACAATGGGGCAAACGTAAACCCCATTGGTGGTCACGCGAGTTGGACTCACTACGAAAATCTTGTAGGAAAAACTTAAACAAAGCCAAGAGACTTAGTCTCGAGCTGGTATGGCTAGAGTACAAAAAGTCTCTTCAGACCTATAAAAAAGCTTTAAGGGAGGCAAAGAGATCCTCGTGGAGAAACTTCTGCGGCGGCATCGAGGGTGCTTCCGAGACAGCTAGGCTAAGGAAGATTCTCTCAGGATCCCCTAACCCGATAGGTTTCTTGCAAAAGCAAGACGGTTCCTGGACCTCAACGGGAAAGGAAACCCTTGAATTGTTATTAGATACCCATTTCCCTGGTAGTACAATTGCGGAGGAAGGAACTCCTCCGCTCATCTCCTCCAACCCCGTTAACATACCGGTTTCGGAAGAAAAGGTTAAATGGGCTATCCAAAGCTTTAAACCATACAAATCTGCTGGGCCGGATGGGATAATACCTGCCCAGCTAATTACGACACTGGAGCTGTCTGCAAAATGGCTCTGTACTATTTTCAGGGCCTGTTTCAAACTAAATCACATACCGTTGGCATGGAGAAATGTCACGGCTGTCTTTATTCCTAAAGCCGGTAAGGCCTCACACACTAATCCAAAGGATCTTAGGCCTATCAGTCTATCATCCTTTGCTCTTAAGGCACTTGAAAGGATTATTAGTAGCTACCTGTCCGATACCATCGACAGTAGACTACTGTCTAATGACCAACATGCCTACCGCAAAGGCAAATCTACTGAGACTGCACTCCATAGCTTGGTCGGCTATATTGAGAAGTCTCTCAGCGTTAAGGAATTCTGTCTTGTAGCCTTCCTGGACATTGAAGGCGCCTTTAATAACGTATTTCCAGAAGCTATAACTGGCGCCGTTAGGGATCTAGGGGTTGAACACTCACTGGTTGACTTTATCGGCCAGCTACTCTGTTGCAGAGTAGTAAGAGCTAAGCTGGGTGCGAGCGAATTGTCACGGCACGTGTCGAGGGGGACGCCACAAGGAGGCGTCCTATCCCCACTCCTATGGAACCTCACCGTAAATACGCTACTGCGAGATACGGCATGGGGTGGCGCAAAAGTCGTCGCGTACGCCGATGACGTCGCGATTGCAATCAGGGGAAAGTTTCCGCAGACATTATGCGAGCTGATGCAACGAGCGCTTCGGGAGGTATCCAAGTGGTCCACCCATTGCGGGCTCAGGGTCAGCTCAAGTAAAGTGGAACTTGTACTTTTCACGAGAAAGTATAAAGTGCCTTCTGTGACTCCACCGGTACTACACGGTACCCGGTTAAGTCTTTCTACAAGTGCCAAATTTCTAGGCGTTATTTTAGATAGGAAGTTGAGCTGGAAGGAGAATCTAGTTCAACGTCATGAGAAGGCTTCTGTAGCCCTCTACACATGTAAGAGAGCCATAGGCAAGAAATGGGGGCTAAATACCCGGATCTGTCGATGGATTTTCACAGCGGTCGTCAGACCAATACTCCTATATGGGGTGATCGTGTGGTGGCCTGCATTAGAAAAAGAGGGTAACCTTAGACTACTCACCAAGGTGCAAAGATCTAGTATGATCTGCATAAGTGGGGCGCTCAGAACTACTCCAAATGAGGCCTTGAACGTCATTTTAGACCTTATTCCTTTAGATTTGGTTGGACAACAAATGGCAGCGATGACTGCTTTGCGACTAAGAGAGACATCATAATGGCACCCTGAAAGCCAAGGGCACTCTTGTATTTTGAATAAGTTCTGCTCTATTCCCAGCAGCACGGATCGGTGCGCCTTGACATCGGTTTCTGAAAGTAATTTTACTACACGTATTCCAAGCAGGGAGGAGTGGAAACTTGAGTTTCATACTCCACCTGATAGCATTGTCATCTATACAGATGGCTCGAAACTCGATAATAAGGTAGGAGGAGGCGTTTTCTCACGAAACCCTCTCCTGCAAATTTCCTTTAGGTTACCAGATCACTGCAGCGTCTTCCAGGCTGAGGTCTCAGCTATCAGGGAGGCGGTAGAGAAGATTGGGACCGGGATTACAGGAAGAGACATCTTCATTCTTAGTGACAGCCAGTCTGCAATCAGAGCTCTGAGCTCTTTCACTTTTAACTCTAACATCGCGCTGGACTGCCGCCTATCTCTGCAGGAGATGGCCAAGCAGAACAGACTGTACCTCATTTGGGTCCTTGGTCACCGGGACATAGCGGGAAACTGCATGGCAGACGAACTTGCAAGACAAGGTACGACCAAGCAGATTCTTCAAGATAAAGAACGCATTGGTATGCCGTTTGCCACTTGCAAACTGCTACTCAGAGATTGTACATATAAGCAAGCTGACAATAGATGGAGGCAAAATACGACCTGTCGAACCTCAAGGCAGATGTGGCCTAAATGGGACCGGAAACGGTCGCGCAGCGTTCTCTCTCTAAGTAGGGAAAACATTTCCAACGTCATCGGGGCTCTAACAGGGCACTGTCTGATAGGGAAACATGCTGAAAGGTTGGGAGTACCCTTCCGAAGATGCTGTAGGAGCTGCAAGAACGACGAG
The DNA here is from genome assembly GCA_951828415.1 of Anomoia purmunda. Taxonomy (NCBI): domain Eukaryota; kingdom Metazoa; phylum Arthropoda; class Insecta; order Diptera; family Tephritidae; genus Anomoia; species Anomoia purmunda. The sequence continues at coordinate 51,629,979 of OX639998.1, read as the reverse complement.
GAGGAGGAAACGATCTTGCATTTACTGTGTAAGTGTCCTGCACTGTGTAAAAGCAGAATGCGATATCTGGGATCACCGTTTTTGGATGACCTTAGTGAGGTTTCAAGCACCGAGGTAAATTGTCTGTTGAAGTTCATCAGCGAGGCAAAATGGTTTGGTGAGGGGTAATTTTTACTTTTGGATGGTACAAATTTTTCCTTGTGGTAACACAATGGGCCTCCTAATATTGGCCTAAGTGAGCCGCTGTAGGCGGCTGCCACTCCAACCTACCTACCTATAACATATAATTATGAAATAGAGTAAGTCGTGGTTTTAATAGAACCTTATTAAATGAATATCATCACGATACTGCTTAAGCGTATGTGTTTCTTATTGGATAGGCTTGCTTATTGGATTGGGATATTCCAATAAGAGCCGGCGACATGTAATGAGTATCCAATGAGAGAGACAGTGTTGGGAAGCGGTAGGTAGTAAAGATAAATGCTACAATATAACTCCTCCGCCCCTAGGTTTTTGCGTCTCTGCGAACACTAATAAAGCTTAACGACTAAACGAATGCTAAACATACTGCTTTATAAAGAAATATATACATTACCGATTTTTTTTTTTTTTTCTTTGTGTACAGAAAATATGCTTAAAGTTACAGTACATTTGTATGAGTGTTTAAACATTATTTGAGTTTTGTAAATTGTATTTTCGCTTTTGTTGAGACTTAAAGTATTTTGTTTGTCTTTTATTTGATGTGTCGATGATGTAATTACCGTCTTCATTGAAACTGCTTAGTTCCTTATATTTAGGTTTACATTTAGGTATTTGTCTATTATTTACAACATTATCTAATTGACAAACTACCTGGTCTCTATTATTATTAAACTTATTGATTCTATCCACTTTGTTCTGCTCAAATTCTTCGCTTAATTTGTGTATGTAATCTCTATCAAAATTTTTTAAAATAAAGTCAATTGGTCTTTTCTTAGTTGTGGAATGTATAGTATTATTGTATGCATTAAATATTTTGAAAAGCTTATCGTCTAGTTCGAGGGATTTGTTCAATGTATCGACCTCCATAATTCTTAAATGTTCATTTAACGTTCCGTGCAATCTTTCAATATCAGAGTTTCCTGTCTTCAAAAATGCTGTTGTTTTGTGAGCTTCAATACATTGTTCGTTTAAAAATAATTCCACTGCGTTATGTAACATGCATCGTTCGTTGTCGAATATCAGTTTTTCCATTTTTCCTAAGGACACGATTCTCTCCTTCAGTGCTTTCAAAATGCTTATCCATGTTCGATCATTTAATTTATGAAAAGTGGCATACTTTGAAAATTTATCGATTGTGGTCAGGTACATATCGTTTCTACAAGGATACCATATATCCATGTGGACAATGTGATTAAAATGTGTTGGGCTTTCGCTTATTTGAAAAGGAATTTTCACGGGGTGTCTGTCATGCTTTGCAATTTTGCATACCTGACAATTATTTACCACTAATGTTACTGTTCCAAATAGTCCCGGGAAAAAAATTTTGGATTTAAGTTCGAAAAATACTTCCTTGATACCTCGATGGTTATTTTTCAAATGTTCTTCTTTAATTAGTTGTAGAGCATGTTCTCTGTCCGTAATATCGGTTAGTTTTATGCAGGACCTATACAGGGTTAAATTATAATTTTGAAAGTTTTCCACATAAACATTTTGAAATTTAAGGAAAAGATCGTCATTTTCACAAAAGATGCACATAAAACCTCTGTCTATTAATATTCTTTCCAATAACGATTTTAAATCAGAATGTTCTGTGACCGTTATATGGTTTTGACACTTGCGGTTTATTATTTTCGTAATAAATTGTTCGTGTTCGCCATATTTTAAATAAATTTGATTTTTATAAGAATTTATACATTTATTAGTAATAAAAATATAATCCAGATTATCTTCAATGGCGCTATGAACTGTTGCGTCAGTAGAGCGTATTTCATTACAGTCGCTCTCTACGTCAACTTCATTGCTAAATATAATAGGAATGTTAGTTGTATCTTCTCGCTGCAGATACCTACTTAATGTATCTGCAACCATGTTGTCTTTTCCCTTGATATAAGTTATATCAAAGTCGTATTCATTTAGTTGAATCTTCCACCTCTATAACTTCATATTCGGCTCTTTAATATTATGAAGCCAGATAAGTGGTTTATGGTCCGTTTGGATTGTAAATTTCCTCCCGTAGAGATACGTTCGGAAGTGTTTTGCCGACCAAACAACGGCTAATAATTCTTTTTCAATGGTGGAATATCTAATTTCGTGATTGGATAAGGTTCGAGAAGCGTAACAAATAGGGTGATTGGATTGTGATAAAACGGCGCCAATTGCGAATAGCGAAGCATCCGTTGTTAAAGTAAATTTTTTTGTAAAGTCTGGTGATTGAAGAACAGGTTCGTTTGTTATTAATTTTTTTAAATTCTTGAACGCACTCAAGTACTCTTTATCATGAATATTAAGTGGTATGTCTTGTTTTAAAAATTTAATTATAGGAAACGCTACTTTTGCATAGTCAGGGATAAATCGTCTATAATATCCGGTAATGCCCAGGAACTGCCTGATCTCTTTCTCGTTTGTCGGCGGTTTCATCGACTCGATAGCTGCCATTTTTGAAGGGTCAGGTTTTATTCCGTCTCCTGAAACGACATGCCCCAAAAATTTGGTGCATAATGCAGCGAAATAGCACTTGTCGACCTGGATTTTTAAGTTGAATTTACGAAGTTTTGAGAACACTTTTTTTATGGAATCAATATGTTCCTGAAAGCTGGTGGAAAAAATTAGTATGTCGTCCATGTAGACTACACAGATTTTGTTTATGTAGTCTGCTAAGACAGTGTTGATTAACCTTTGAAAGGTAGCTGGAGCTGTTTTTAACCCAAACGGCATGCGAGTAAATTCGTAGTGGCCACTCGCCGTGGAAAATGCAGTTTTATCTCGGTCATCAGGGTGGACCTCGATCTGATGGAAGCCTTTTGCCAGATCGAGTGTGGTAAAATAGGTGCACTTCCCCAGTTTGTCAAAAATGTCTTCCATATTCGGAATGGGAAATTTGTCGTCTACTGTCTGTTCGTTAAGTTTGCGGTAGTCAATTACCACCCGCCATTTTTGCTTGCCGCTACCGTCGGTTTTTTTTGGTACCACCCACAATGGTGAATTGTATGGGCTGGTGCTAGGCACTATAATCTTCTGGTTCAGCATTTCTTTAATTTGTTTATCTACTTCTTCGCGATGAATAACTGGGTATCTGTAGAGTCTACTGTAAATTGGTGTATCAGTGCGCGTTATAATTCTGTGTTTCACCACGTTTGTGAAAGATAAATTTTCCCCATCTCTATAAAATAGGTCTTTATTTGATTTTAGTAGTAATTCAAGGGTTTCCCTATCTTTATTATTCAGATGATCAGCAAACAATTTATTTTGAGATTTGCTTTCATTTTCACATATAAATACCTGCAATGCCTTATTGCTCAGATAATTTTCTGCGGAAAACTCTTCGTCTTCATTAAAATATATAGGCAAAGTTGCATCAGGAGTAATTAATCTCCTATTCTTATAATCAATAATTGTATCCAGGTGAAGCAAAACATTGTTGCCAATGATTCCATAAAAATTGGTGTGAAAAAGGTATTCAATAAATTCAATGTAGGTGCTTGGCCTGTTAAATTCCCTAAAGAGAGGTACGCGGTATTTAATATTTGTCATAATGTTACGATTTAAAACCTTCAGTGTGAAGTTGTTATTATTTACCTTCCACTTTGGATTACAAATATTAGGGTTCACAATACTGAACTCAGCGCCAGTATCTATAATAAATTTTAGTTTTTTAAAATTCGTATTAATTGTTATATAGGGTAGTCCCCTTGGCTGGTTTCCTGAAAATTTGGGCCTATTTGGTTAAGGCTGACGTCCATTGGCTCTACCTCAGGCTCATTGCGAATATTTTGTCTATTGTAGAAAGGTTCTTTGTTTCTGTTATTACTTGCCCTGTAAGTGTTACTATAGTTATCTGTATGGTTTCTACTGTTGTATGTTTGCCTAGTTTGTCTGGATTGTGTTGATAAATTGTGTTGGTGGTTGTTATCGTATGATTGTTGTTGTGCGTTTTGGACTACTCCACTGCTGTTAGTGTAATGTGGTTGCTGTGTGAATGTATTGTAATTTGTCTGTCCCTGTTGTTGTAGGTTCCTATTGTGAGGTTGGTTACTCCGAACTGAAGATTGCACGTAGTTATGAGAAAAATTGTTCGACTTATTTCTGTATTTTAAATACCCGTTAGTTTTCATTATTTCATAGGCTTCTCTTAAATTTTTTGGATCTCGGCTAACGATGATGCTCTTAACGGGTTCGGGCAGCCCGTGTTTAAACGAATTTAAAGCAATTCTCGCATTACTATCAACTTCCGTGTTATTGTGGTTTCCCCTTAAATATAATGAATTATTTAATCGACACAAATAATTGTTTAACTTATCATAAAAATTCTCAATAGTAGAGTCACAACGGCATGCCCTAATTTTATCGATTAGTTCGTCTGGTGAGTCTTTCTCTCCATGGTTTTCCACTAATATTTGCTTTATTTCCGGCCAAGTATTTAAATTTCCATTAATAAGTAGTGTTCTTCTCGCACTACCGACAATTTTATCTTTTATAATACCTAACAATAATTGTTTGTAAACATTATCAAATGCATCCAGAATACTTTCCATCGAGTCAATACGTTCAATAAAATTTATTAAAGAATTTCCATCACCATCGAAATTCGTGAAACTTCTTAAAGTAGAAGAAATAACTTTGAATTTCCCATTAATGTCAAGTGTTTCCATTGTTTTTGCTTATGGTATCTTCTTCTTGATATCGATTGCTGATTAAGCCGTCACTGCGTTACTGCCGCTGCTAACCTAGCTCTGCCGCTACTAGCGCTGCTCCGCCGCTGCTAATGTTGTTGCTGTTTTGTTTAAGGCTGCTGCCGCTGCTGTTGTTTTTGCCCCTTTTGTACGAGAAGATGTGTGTACGTGCATGTGCATACGTATGTGGTCACCGGTTTTTTTTTTTTCGTCTTTAAAACCTTTTTCTTCGTTTTTATAAGTGTAACAGTACTTTGTTGAATTTAAGTAACTTTTTGGTTTTTATAAATGTAACAGTACTTTGTTGAATTTAAGTAACTTTTTTTCTTCAAAAATTTGTTTCAACACTTGAAACTTTTTCTTCGTTTTTATAAATGTAACAGTACTTTGTTGAATTTAAGTAACTTTTTCTCCAAAAATTTTTTTTCAACACGTGAAACTGTACGAACGGTTTTTATAAATGTAACAGTACTTTGTTGAATTTAAGTAACTTTTTCTTCAAAAATTTTTTTCAACACATGAAACTTTTTCTTCGTTTTTATAAATGTAACAGTACTTTGTTGAATTTAAGTAACTTTTTCTTCTAAAAATTTTTTCCAACACGTGAAACTGTACGAACGGTTTTTATAAATGTAACAGTACTTTGTTGAATTTAAGTAACTTTTTTTTCTTCAAAAATTTGTTTCAACACTTGAAACTTTTTCTTCGTTTTTATAAATGTAACAGTACTTTGTTGAATTTAAGTAACTTTTTCTTCAAACATTTTTTTTTCAACACGTGAAACTGTACGAACGGTTTTTATATTTTTTTGCTACCGACTGCGCCAATTATGAAATAGAGTAAGTCGTGGTTTTAATAGAACTTTATTAAATGAATATCATCACGATACTGCTTAAGCGTATGTGTTTCTTATTGGATAGGCTTGCTTATTGGATTGGGATATTCCAATAAGAACCGGCGACATGTAATGAGTATCCAATGAGAGAGACACTCGATGAGAGAGACAGTGTTGGGAAGCGGTAGGTAGTAAAGATAAATGCTACAATATAACTATATAAAAGAGGTGATATTATATACAGCAAGACAGACCGACGTAATAAACTCACAACAAAATATAACAAACACAAGGTGAAGGAAGATCGCGGGGACACGATTTTAACAGTGAGAAGGAAGGTCATACATAAAGACAGCATAAGGAAACAAAGCACACAATGCAAGGAGCAGGGGTAATAAACTTTCCTTTATTAATTTTATATTTTTTCAATCACGTTTGCTGATAAAATAACAGATTTATCAGGTAGGAAATATGTTCTAACTGAAACAGAAAACGTTTACACATATAATAGTTCAACCTACCTGTATCATGTAGCAAACCTCTCAACAATATTAGCACCTTATGAAAATATAATGAGAAACAGATACAGTAGCATACAATCTCAAGAAGAAATCATTCTCATTAATAGAATAGAAATATTAAAATCACAATTGATACCATCGGAGCATCGCAGCAAAAGATCAATTTATTTGCTAGGCTCAATTTTAAAATTTATAACAGGTACACCAGTTCCACCAGATCACAATGACCTAATACAAATTAAAACAGGTCTTAATCAATTAGTAGAAAATAATAATTTACAAAGGAAAATTAATTCACAGTTTGAGAAAATCTTAGAAACACTAGATCCAAAATCCATAACAGAAGCTTTAATCATTAGCGAAGTATACAAAGAATTAGAAACAATAACAAATACAATTAACTTTGCAAAAACAGGTAATTTTTATTCAGGAACTCTTAATCTGAAAGATATTAAAGAAGTTATTAAAAAAGAAACATACGATATTCCAATAATAAATATTTTAGAATACTCTGATATCCATGTGTGTATGTTTAACAGTGCCATTGTAACAATTTTTAAATATCCAATAATAACCAATAAATGCAAAATGTATAATTTAATTCCATTCGCATTTAAACATGGAAAATATGAGCTGAAAAAGAAAATTGCTAAATGCAATAAAAATTTCACAAATCAATCAAATTGTAAAAGTTATATAGGAACTAATATTTGCAAAATAGAACCAAACGATAAATGTACAATTCCATTATTACTAAATCAAAAAGTTCAGTGTAATATTATACAAGAAAATAATTATCCTTTACAAGTGCTGAATCATGGTAACATTATAGTAGATAACGAACATATGTATATGGAATGGACAGAAAATAAATGGACCACATTTAATTCAATATGACTATAGCACCACCATTGATGATAAGAAATATATAAACCTTGAGCAAGAAATAAAAAACATAATAAATGCTCATGAAAACGAAAAAGTAGACATACTAAATATATTATCCTCTGAAGGTAATTATAAATTTAGTAATATACAAAGGATGTATAAGTTCTTAATACCTATAGAAGAACATCCCATTGCATTTATTTTATATCTTATCTTAGTTAGTATAATGTTAGCTGTAATCATATATTCCTGCGTAAAAATATATACATATATGTACATATATCGACAAGTACAAATAAACAACCAACGCAGAAGAAAATTCGAAGATATATATGAAACCGAACTGCACCGAGGACATTTCATTTTAACACAAGGGAGAGTTAAGGAACACGTTCCTTATCACCCGACACAAATACCATCTTTCTAAATAAACATATTGTTTTCCTAAACAAAACATTTTATCAGTTGTAACTAACGAAAATAGGTTTACCGACAAGTAAACATATTGTTTTCCTAAACAAACAATCTTTATCTGTAAGACTCATTAGTAGGTTAAGAAATAATATGTATGTATGTAGTATATATAGGACCAAAATATGTATAGTTATGAAATAAAGCAGTCTGATTTTAGTCAAGAGTAAGACATGTAATAACTCGCGCAAGTGAAAAAGACAAAATTGTAGCAGTTTTGTGCCAAAATCATATGATTAATTTACTGGATATAAATTCGAGTAAGGATTACATTTTCATTACACACCTTTACTATTTTCCAGGCAACGAGGAAGATGAAGCGATTGAAAATTTTAATTCGTACATGCTTTGTGTGCAAAATCATCGCAGGGGTGTTCACCTTGGCATTCCAAAGTCATCCGAATGGGAGCAAACGGTGCTCAGGAAATTCGATGATAATAGGTTCAATCAAATGGTTAGGGTCCGTCCCGAGGAGTTGTGTTACATTTTGAACTTAATAAAGCATGACGAAGTTTTTAACACAAGTTCAAGTGAAGCGCAGCTCCCAATAGAATTGAACGCGCTGATTTCCACTCGACCACTATTTGTTTTTCATTCGCGAAGCGATTATAAAATAGCCGTGCTGATGGTTCTGTAAATAACTAAGTAATTAAAAGTTTCCATTTACCCTGAAAAATAACATCAAACCTCAAAATCGCGATTCTATAGAAGGAATTCAATCATCGCTTTTTCCTCGGCAACTTCCCAGCGCTTTTGAGGGTTGTAGCGCTTGCGTTTTGGTGTAAACTAAAAAAAAGTATTCACAAACGTTTAAATTAAAAAAGGATTCAGCATTTTTTATTATATTTACCTCAACTTCGCCGTTTGTGCTCATTTTTTCCATTTAGTTGTGCGGTTAACGAATTTGCGGCCAATTTATTTCAACTAAATGCAAGGAATAAGAAGAAGAAACATAAAAAAACACAGCTGATTCAAAGTAGCACTAAATACACACAGTACGCAGAGTTGTATCGTCAAACTTATATTTTTGAATTTAAAACAGCAACAACGCTTCTACAACAGTTGTACCAAACTATTACTTACGACATATATGACAATATGCGACACCTTGTGAACTACATAACTGTTTCGCCCAGACTAAAAAAAAAATCTAGGCATGATGGAATAATCGGCCAATGGAATTAGATTTAGAATATTCAAGTCTTCAATCAATGGTAAATATAACAGGATTTTGTTCCAGACCAGTGTGATCGAAAACCACAAGAGGTTGTTCATAGAACTCTAATAGATATTCGGAAAAATGAAAAAAAATATGGGGTGTTACTTTCCATACTACCGTTATACGGATGCTTGAAGAGTTCCAAATGGTGGATGCACATTACGAGAATGTACTTAACAGTGGTCATGCGTGCACGAATTGGAAGTAACAGAAATTCTCAAATATTTTCCGATACATTGTTAAACTTTAGAAACAATACATATCCTGAAAAGAGGGAAAAATTATTCGGCCTAATAAGTTGTGCCGTGCAATTCATTCATTACGAGAGCTTATTTCTTCCGTGCATATGTATCAACAGAGTTATGCAACAATATGACTCTATTAATTTTCCAGTCGAGTTTTTAAACCCCCTTAGCGCAGTACTTGCCGGAAATCCCTCAAAAAAGAAAAGTAGCACCCATGTTTTTTAATTTTTCCGACTATCACTTAAAGTTTCAACAACAGCCTCTACTGCTTTTCGACTAAACTGGTCTGCAACAAAATCCTCCTTCAGAAACTTGTACCATAGATACGAAGATTTTAACGCTCTAAATCATTCCCATTAGCCGATTTTTTCCATCAGTTCTAGGTATTGTATTATGATTATTTTTAGAAAGTATTTGAAATTGATCATGTTTTACATGATCACGTAAGTGATTTTAATGATAGTACATATCTCAGTGTCGAAGTTACTCAAGAACTTCTCTTTTAATTGACATTCTAAATAAAATATTTTGGTAAGTTTTAACCAAAGTCCATGCATGTATTTATTTGAAGTATTTTATGAGTAGCTTATGTATTTTTCTAAGAGCCTGCTCTTAGAGGCTCAATAAATGGTGTTGAAGGGGTTCTTTTATAATACATTTGGATCATTATTTGTCTGCATGTTTGAACTCACTGACATCCGAAACTACTGAATGGATTTTCACGGCGCTTCAACATAGGGCATGTTTTATCAAAATATTAAATGAAAAAAAACAATTTTTAATAGGAACGGTGTAAAATTATTATTTTATAGCGTTTATTTTTTCTTATTCATTTCTTTGTCTTTTATATTTCAAACAAAATGATATATGTATGTATGTATGTATGTAGCTAGTTCTATAATAAATCTGTAGAAAAGTGTATGTACATTGAAAATTTCTTGAAAAAATATACTAAAGCCGATGCGGAGAATGTTAGAGAATTCATTTAGCCCATTTTTTTAATTTTTGTCTTCCTGTTTGCATGTTTGAACGCAGTAATCTCGGAAACTACTGAACGGATTTTCATGGGGCTTTAACTAATGGGCAGCCTGTAACCTCAGTCATAACAAAGAGAATATTTTAATAAACTATTGTAGAAAATGTTTTATATAAATATTAAATGCACAAAAAAATCAATTGAATAGAAATGGTTTAGAATTATTTTCTTATGCATATTTTTTTTCATATCAACGTAATCGTTTTTGTTGTTGAAAATTTTCAGATGAAAAAAAATATAAAAATCAGTTGTCCGCCTAGGAAAAATTTGGAACTCAAAATAATACCGGTAGGATTAAACTCATATCCATATTTAATTTGTGTGGCTTTTGTGTGAGTTGGCCCTCTCACGGGCAAGTGAAGCAGATAACTTTGTTCATGTTCTCGATACTACTACATCAAATGTATACAAAGAGGCTTTATAAACTAATTCTTTTACTGAAATAAAGTGGTATAATGGTGATTTATGTACACCTACCTAAGTATTTACTTTTTTGCTATGGGGTATATCATATGTCTAGGTATAGCTATTATAAATATATCTAATTTCTTATGGCACTGACAATAAGAATGTAATATTATGCTAGCAATGAAAGTAGCTTTCCTATATGGTCAACATACTTATGTACACATATATATAAGTTAACGAACACGCAGAAGCGTGCTCAAAAAGATAAAAGTTGGGGGCCGCCCCGCGGCCCAAAGGCGTCTCCTAAGGATGAATTAAACACAATTATATGCAGTGAACAAGTGTATTCCCATTGAGGTTCCCAATTCGATTGAATACAAGTTATTTCTCAACGCTATCACTTAGAGTATGAACGGCCTGAATTAATTTATTAGTTGCTGACGCTGCGCTTCCCACGGATTGCATATTGATTGCGTAAACCCAATTGGTATTGTACATGTTAATTACCTGCACTGGCTCTGCGCGTGTTTGTGGGAAGTGCGGTGTCAGCATTTTCACACTAGCAAGTGTGTTAGCCCTTGTTAACTACCCCCCCTTTAAACATCTGCCTCCCGCAGATGAGTAAAATTTTGTGGAGCATCATTGGTGTGGGGCGTTGGCTGATCCTGATCTGTAGTTTGGTTTAGTCTCGGAAAGTTGATAGAAGTCGTGAGTTTCTTCCAGATGATGTAACACACAGCTGCCAGGATTGTTAGAGAAAAAGCATAAAAAATTAAGGAGACGTGAAAATTATCGCCAAGTTTCTGTAGACGGTGAATGTTTTCTACACTCGATGATTTTGTTGTTGTCCGGTTCAAAGTGGCACTTGGCATCGCTGCCTTTTATTAATCTAGCTAGACATCCGTCCTCAGGGAGTTTCGTCAGTGACGCAGGTGAGCAGATTGTAGTACTGCTAATGGAAGGGCAATTTTCGTTCAGTCCGAACGTTTCTTCTTCGTTTACCAGCATCTTATTGTAGTTAAGGTCAACGTGTTGTCCCCTTAAAACAGCGGCGCGTGTTATTAAAAGTCGGTAGCCCTCTGGTTTCACTTTTGGCATTGAGAGTACGTACAAAAGGATACTACCGTTTGAATACACGGAAGCCGAACCATATTCTATAGCTTCGCTGGTGTTTTGGTATGTCAGCGAATCTTCCTCTATTATAAGCCTTTGGATTTCGTCTCGGTCAAGTAGATTTGTATTTATGATTCCTGATTTTGCCATTTGGCAAGCCCGCACAACTTCCGATACCTGTTCCTTCAGAATTAGCACCTTTCCTAAGTCCAGAAGCTCCAAATATTCTTCGTTAATGTCTTTGCTTATAGCGTTGATATGTAGCACCATTTGATTTGCTTTCACGATCGCCTCACGGGTAACATTGAAAAGCTTTTCGTTGATCCGGTATTGGTGTTTGTTATTTACTACAACATTGTTCATGCTTCGAAGGATATAATCCCAATCTGTTGCATCTGGAGACCCAGCGATCCACTTCCATGCAGAACCAATCCAGTCAACAGAACGTGTTCTTCGTGATTTTGTTATTTGCAACTCGTCAAGCCGTAGCTTTGTTTGATTCAAGTGAAATTGCAGCACGGTATGCACAGCTTCGCTACTGATATCATGTTGCGTTGACACAATCAATTTCTCCAGCGCCATGTTGAAGTAGCTGAGATCGACCACGTGGACTAAACTGAAGTGTCCGTTCAGGATCCAACCATGCCCATGCTCAATAGTGACCAGCGGGGAGTCGTAGTTGTAAATGTTGACGCCGCAGACGCCAGATATTAAAATTAAACTGTCTTACCACCATGAGTGGAAATAAATCGAAAGTAAGGATTTCTTATATTAGTATTACCATTTTGACGCTTATCTTGATAAGTTCATAGCTTTTATATTTTACTGATCTTCAGGGACGGAGAAAAAATTAAAAATTAAATAAAAATAAAGGAAGAAAACATTTTCCAATGATTAGTTAGATAGCTACATATTATCTTTTCCTTAATTAATGGTTAGAAGTTGTTTAGCTTAAATAGTAATTGTTAGTAAACAGGTATTTTTTTTAAAATAATTTTTAATTAACTGAGAAGATGGCTAGAAGTTACAGAATTTATGCATGAGCATTATTTAAAAATTGTTATTTTATCAAGAAAAAGAGAAAAGGAACTTATAATTAAATTTTTTTGTTACAAACATTAAATTGAAATTATGCTAAACTTAAATTTTGTTTACTGCTTTGTGTGGATATATTCTTGTATATTCTTATATTCTACTACCGTCCCCGATTCTTCGAAACTAGTAATTGGAAAATCCACAGGATCCAAATTCGTTGATAGGAAAAAATTTTGTTACGGATATTTAATACTTTTGCATCTACAAGGCGAGTATTAGTTACTTCCATGGGGTCCTGTGGCTTAACCAAAACTCTAGCGGTGAAGAATTTGGTGTCAAACAAAAGAAAAACCAAAACAAAACATTTCAAAGCTTTCTTTTGTTTTTGTATTTTTTTTCTTTTTTTGTTCAATTATTATTCAAATTATTTAAAAGAAGATTTTTTGCCAGTTGGGCTAATTCTGCCTCTTCAAAAATGTTGGTGGTGGGCAATATTGGCCTCTTTTTGTAAGCATTATTTTATCTGCTTTTAGTGTTTTGTCATGGGCAGTTTTTGCCTCTTTAATTCAGCAGTTAGTGGCTGATTTTATATAATTTTAAGTTTTGGCTGTGCTATGCCAGTATTTGTTCTTTTGTTTTCCGGTACTCGGAAAATTATTGTTGGGACGTCTGTGCTATAGTATTGTTTATTCTTTTGTTGTCCAACAATCGGAGAGTAATATATTTTTTTTAATTTTATTTTATTTTTGTTTTGTCTTTCCCTTAGTGTCCTTGATTTAGTTCTGTTTTTTTTTTGTTATTTGGTAGTAGTTTTAATGTGCGCTTTATGAACCTTTCTGCCAGTGTCTGTCAGTAGAGTCACTCAGTTTCCCTACCTACAATCTCTTTTTTGTACAGTCCCTACTGTTTAGCTATTATTATAACCAAACGATTTGACATGTATTACAAGGAATGGATTTAATTTTCTTTTGGATTATTTGTTTTACATTAGGGCGTGTGTGAATTTATTTTGAATTTTGTTTGTTCTATTTCTCCATTTGCGGTTATCTAAAGACAAAATAATGCCACTAGCAAGATTATCACAACTATGCATTTCCAATCATTTGTCAATCGATAAAACGAACGGGCAGGCGCTTCAAGTTTGCGGATTGCATTTGGCGGAACCGTCTTTTTCGCACTGACAACTTTTCGTGTTCTGTTCAAGAGTTGGCATTCCAAGTTGTTTGTTCATTCATGCTCCAGATGGAAAATCGAAAAGCGTTGCGCAGCTCGCCGGGTCAGCTAGTAACAATATATGGCAGGCGAACGGGCTGGGGATGTGAAACCCAACTTCGGTCATCCTCAAAGGTGCTTTCATACAAACCCTAGAAAGGCAATATATTGAGGAACTAAAAACAAAATTAGATGTGACACCTACGCGAGACACGTTTATGTCATTATTATTGAAATGTAAAGTAGAACGTCCCTTTACACAGTTGATATATTATATTTTATATCTATAATTTCTGCTGAATAAATACGAACTGTCTTCCAGTTAGAAATGCTACCAGACGTGTTATGCTTTCGTTCACTGTGTGGAATTATCGTATTTTATCGTATTTTTTGGAAAAACCCGTGGGGTAATTAGTATACTACTTAATAAACGCGGATTGACTCTTTATAGCCGAATAATTACGAATTGTTGTTTGAATATGGCAACAACCGCGGTAGCTTTTCCGTTTGAGAAATTAAAAGGTAGCAAAAACTTGGCTATTTAAAAGCGTCTAAAATTCTAACTTATCATAAAGATCTTCTGGAAGGTAGTTGAAAATGAGCTACCTGCAGAACCTTCAGTATATTGCAGCAGCTATCACGGCTCATCAAGCATGGAGGGCATTGTTTTCCGCAAACGAAGACACGGGTCTTACGCGAACAATGCAATGCAAACTTTCTGACCATGTATTGGTTCAGGAATACGTGAATTCGACCGTAAGGACGTCACTCAACATACAAACTGCCGGCCTCAATATTGACGAAGACCTAACCTTATCATTGACGTTAGCAGGACTACCAGGCAATTTCGAACATTTGTATTAGCGGTAGAAACGTTGAATATGTGTCAGATTTGAGCGTAAATTTGTTATCGGTACGACTAAAGACTCTAAATGGAAATAAGGTTATATTGGAAGGTAACGAGTGCCGAATTTGCAACAATAACCGAAATTTAGTAGCGACTGGGAATGGTGTACACGATTTGTATCGCGTAAAATGTAATTCGAAATACAATCTCGAGTCGAACACACAAAGTGTATTTTCAACTCGTTATTATTACTACTATGGCACACATTTGCCAAGAGCATTTAAAAAAGTTAAATATGCTTCTGAAGGTATTGATTTTGGGAAGATACACAATGAAAAGTGCGTGGTTTGCCTGAAAAGAAAGCAAATTATTGGTAGTGTCAATCAGAATATCAAGACACTGAACAATATCCTGTACGTTGTCAGATCTTGCAATAATCGAGCTGGCATTAAATATAGGTATTTAAATAAAACAAAAAAGGTCGCTGAAAAACAAATATTTGTTGTATTTAATTTTTAAGAATCCTAAGTGATTTACTGATATAAATATGATATTCCTTACCTATTCCTTTGGTCAGGATATCAGCCAGCGTGTCGTTAATTGATATATACTTACATATATACTAATTTAATTTTACCGCCGTCGTATAAACTTGCCTTTTATATCAACATGTTTTGTGTGCGGTGAATATGAATTGGTCATAGCCACTTGTATAGCACTTTTATCGTCGCAATAAAGAACCATATCGGTCGCCATGTTTGGTCAGTTGATGATAGTGCGCTGACGTCGGACTTCCCTGAAACTTGAAAATATAGCCCGTCGGCGATCGCCTTTCAGCGATGTCACTTGTCTAATCCGCGTCGCAATACCCAGCAAGATCGCTTGCTTTGCTGCTAAACACAAGGTATCTTTCAAGTAACGCATCACTCCCTTTGCTACAATCCAGTGAGATTCCTTGGATATGTTGAAAAACGAACCTAAGGGTTTACTGCAAGACTGATGTCAGCCAACGTTATTTGCGCGGCAAACAACAAACACCCAACAGCTGGCATATACGGAATTTTCAACAACTGACTTTTCAACAACAGCTGTTCGGCTTCGTCAATAGGACACATTGTTGTACTTGACGGATTTCGATATAATTCTCCTGTTGAATTATTATCAGCATCCATTTTTATTGTTGGCGTCCCACTGAACTAGGCCAGATAACGAATTCCTGAGCTTGCTATGTACTCTCGTTCACAGTTGGTTGGATACTCTCTAAGTTCCTTGTCGAGTGTCTCTACATCTTCGGAAATCATTTGTGAAATGCAACCCGACATCATGAGCAAGTATTGCCACCTCACTCACTCGACAACATTCAGCAACACTCGGGACTACGTTCAGCCGCAGCCCAGTAGGGTTGCACTCTCTTAATTCTCTATTTGCGAATCAGTATAGCGTATTCTCACAAAACTTGAAAGGCATGGCCATATCATTTGAAAATAAAGGACAGAATGCCAACGAGCACAAATAGAAATGAGAAAGGGAAACATCATATGGACAAGACAAATTCATATAGGCTTGCGCATTCATTGAAAATTTGCACCGAGAAAAATTACCTAATACGACACGGCCATTCTGGCTTGTGCACGTCCTCGTGCATTTTGTAAAAATTATCACCAAACATGTTCAACATAGTAATTTTTCTCTTTATTGCCAAAAGCCACCTTTTGATTTTTTTTTTATTTTTTTATTTTTATTTCAACAATAAAAACAACTATTTCTGTATTTTGTTTTTATCACATTCTTTCAGTACATATACTGTTTCTTTTACATTCATTTTCAGTTAGTAGCAACATTAACCATAGCTCTGTTTCTCACAAATACCATTCCACACATTTCATCATTCCAAATTAAACCAATCGTCGTCACATCTGACGGATAACTCATCGTCCCACCTGGACGGCTAACACATCGTATCACTTGGACGGCTAACACATCGTCTCACTTGGACGGCTAACACTTCGTCTCACTTAGACTCATTGTCTCTAACAGACAGATAACTTGTTGTCGTTACTAGACGATTCACCGCTGGTCCCACCTAGACTCTTAGGTGGATTCAATTCTTCATTATCAATGTCCAATTCACTCGGAACTTGACCGTTTGGCATTTTTCTGATGTCCTCATGACAGTACTTATAAGTTCGTTTAGTTTGCAAAAACTTTAACATGTAGCGATCCCCATCCAGAACCTCATCCACTAAAAATGGACCCTTGAACTTTGCATCTAATTGGTTTGATGTCTCTCTTCGTTTTTCAATAACACATAGTCACCGACCTTGTACCTCACAACTTTTGCTTTACCCTTACCAAACCTGGCTTTATCATACGAAGCGATATTTTTCATAGTCTCAGATGCCTTATCCCTAACGCTTCCTACATTTACTTCCATCTCAGTATCACATGGTGGTATTACGTAAACCCAGAAGACGAACCTCCTTTCCAATCAACAACTCCAGAGGACTTGCTGCAGTTGAACGATTAACTGTACAGTTTAAGGCAAGTTGTACTTCCCCCAGAGCGTCTTGCCACGAGCGGTTACTGGATTCCACTGCCGTGAGTAAGTTCTTAAGGGTGCTCATCACACGCTCAACTTGGCCGTTAGCGCGACTTGCACCGGTAGCGATTAAATGAAGCTTTATATTTTGTGAGGAGCAAAATTCAGAAAATCTAGAACTATTAAAGCATCGACCCTGGTCAGCAATGATACGATTGGGAACCCCAAACAGAGAAATAGAAGATTTAAAGGCTTTAACGCAACTCTCAGTATCTAACTTCAGAGTGTGGAATAAATAATCGATTTTTGTGAATGCATCAATGTGCACAATGACATACTCTTTGAGGTCACTTTTGCCACTTAATTTTCCGGTAATGTCAACGTGTACTGTATGCCAGGGCTCATTTATTTTAGGAATAGAATGGAGCTCAGCCTGCGTTTTTTCCCGACGAACCCTTGACAGTTTTGTATGTTATGCAATTGTCAACAAATTTTCGAACATATTTATTCATTTTATCGAACCAGTAGTACTGATAAACTTTGTCAAGGGTCTTCTTCCACCCTAAATGCATAATTGATTAATGCACCTGATTTATCACCGACCATTTAAACGCGCGCGGAACGACAGGTAAACAGCGTGTTCTATTATTTCTTTGAACTTTGCGAAACAAATTACCTTTCCTCAATTCATAGGTTTTGGCCAAATCTTCTGCAAGCTCATTCGAATTAAATTTGTTTACAATATCAACTATTTCTGAATCTTATCGCTGCTCAGCAAGAAGCCACTCACATGAGATTTCTGCTAGATTTACTCGCTTCTCTGGAATTTTGCTTGCCAACAAAACAGAGTTTTCTTAAATGGGATTTCTTGACAAAAAGTCAACATGTGCCTTTCGTTTCCCTTCACGATATTGAATATCAAAATTGAACGATTGTAAGTACGCCCTCCAGCGATGTACTCTTGGAGTTAGATCAATTTTAGTACGTGATGCCTTCAAAGAATTGCAGTCAGTATAAACTACGAACCTACGACCCAGCAAATAATGGCGAAAATGTTTAACAGATTGTACGACCGCCAAAGTTTCCAACTCATAAGAGTGATACCTAGACTCGGCAGAGGTAGTTGTTTTGCTAAAATATTCTATAACATGCGGGCTATTGTTTATTCTATGCAAAAGCATAGCACCACAACCACAGGAACTCGCATCTGTGTGTAATTCTATTGGATGTTGTGGGTCAAAAATGACAAGAACTGGCTCATTAGTGAGAATGGCGATAATTTTCTTTCGAACTTCCAACTCTGTATTCCATGTAAAACAACTCTTTTGTGAAGTAAGAGAATATAGTGGTTTCATTATTTGAGAAACTTCAGGCACAAATTTGCGAAAATAAGATGCCAACCCAATGAATTGCCTCACCCCAGTAATAGAGAACTTAAATCCAGTATTTTACCTGGATTCGGTCTTAGTTCGCCTGCTCGTATTTCATAACCTAAATACTGTACAACAGTTTTTAGAAAACTACATTTAGTGATATTGAAAGAAAATCCAGCCTTCGTTAACACATCTAGAACTATTTTAAGCCTTTCAAGACCTAGCTCCTTTGTTGGCGACACCACCATTATATCATCCATGTAAACGATTACATACGAGTGAGCAAGATCTCCGAGAGCGTTCATCACTGCACGCTGGAAAACAGACGGCGCGTTTTTTAGGCCAAACGGCATTGATAAAAATTCATACTGCCCTTCAGGTGTTACAAATGCAGTATATTCAACAGAGTCCGGATGGATTGGGATCTGATGGTAACCGCTAGCCATGTCTAAGCAAGTGAAATAATTTGCACCACAAAGTCTTGCAATTTGATCACTGATAAGAGGCAAGGGGTATTTGTCAGAAACCGTGTTCGAGTTAAGTTCCCTATAATCAACACAGAGTCGATCTGAACCGTTCTTCTTTTTAACAAGTAAGATAGGGCTAGCAAAGGGAGATGAACTAGGTCGGATAATCTTACATTTCATTAATTCATTTAATTTAACTCGAACTATTTTTTCTCATCAGGGCTGAGCCTATATGGTCGCCTTTGTACCGTTTTATTAGAATCTATTAACCGAATTTTCATCTCACCCGTACTAACCCTTGTTCCATTAATAAACGCCGTAGCATATTGTTCAACTACTTTAATTAATTTATCTTTATCATTACCAGTTAATTCAGTACTAATATCTTGCAAACTGCCCGAGGCCTCAGCCACTTCACAGATATTTACACATTTTGATTTGAGAACTTCAAATTTATCAAAAGACAACATAACATTAAAACCTTGATTAAGAATCTCCCGACCAATTACAATTTCATTTTTCAAATGATTATCCTGCACTACGTGAAATAATATTTCCATAACATTTTCATTGATAACAACACTACATAAAATTTGCAATGTACTATATATTCCCCCATCACCAATTCCCCTGAATATCACAACATTATTTATGCGTTTGCCAGATAACTTATGGCCAATACTTTCTCTTATTAATGAACACTCTGCGCCCGAGTCAAAGCAAATTGGATAAACCTCACCTCGTTGTGTCGTACTCCCTTTTGGTTCTGCCGCAAAACACTGATTCACGCTCTTTTGTTGAATTACCCCTTGTTTGACTGTGTTCGGGGTTGTTTTGCATTGGTTAGCGAAATGTCCAGATTGCCCACATCGATAACAAGATATGCTCAACTTTTCCTTCTGTTGCTTCATATCTCCGCTCTGTCGCATCTTCGATCTGCACTCAGTTATTTTATGTCCAGGCTTTTTACAAAAATGGCACACCACAGCAGACGTCATTGCTTTCTTATTGTTAGGCCCAGCACCTTCAGCAGTACGCGCACTTCGTTTCTTATCAAATGTAAAAGCCTTTAACTCCAGCTGTAGCTTGCTTCTCGTTCTAACATTTGTGGTAAATATTATTCGTTGCAAGCGGCTATCAAAATTTGCCATATGCGCAAGAACAGTTGAGACAGCAGTCTCCTCAATGCTCATATTGCGCCACTCCGTTGTTAATGACGTCACCAAACGACTCGCAAAAACTGCATGACATTCACCAATCGATGGCCGACTATTCAGCAAATTCAAAAACATGGCCGCTGGCGTCTCTTCGCTTTCATATCGTTGTATGAACAGTTCTTTAAACTGTTCCCATTCAATGCAGGGATAAGAAATCTGTGTTAACCACTGCGAAGCACTACCTTCCATGGAATTGCTTAATGCCATAACAAGGCTACTTCCCTCAAGCGGTTTCTCTGATAAGATTATATCAGCGGTCATACACCACTGCGATGTGTCGACACCCATTACATCAGGATTAAATTTCGGCAATGAAACAACAGTGCTATATTGTTGCGCCTGTGTCGAGGCCCGCACAGTTTTTGCAAGCTCAATCAAATTTCGATTTTGCATATCGAGAAAAATACGCCACTGCTCTTCACAAAATGTAGGAGTTGGTACTGGTCCCGCTTCTGATGACGGATTTCGATTTAATTCTCCTGTTGAATTATTATCAGCATCCATTTTTATTGTTGGCGTCCCACTGAACTAGGCCAGATAACGAATTCCTGAGCTTGCTATGTACTCTCGTTCACAGTTGGTTGGATACTCTCTAAGTTCCTTGTCGAGTGTCTCTACATCTTCGGAAATCATTTGTAAAATGCAACCCGACATCATGAGCAAGTATTGCCATCTCACTCACTCGACAACATTCAGCAACACTCAGGACTACGTTCAGCCGCAGCCCAGTAGGGTTGCACTCTCTTAATTTTCTATTTGCGAATCAGTATAACGTATTCTCACAAAACTTGAAAGGCATGGCCATATCATTTGAAAATAAAGGACAGAAAGCCAACGAGCACAAATAGAAATGAGAAAGGGAAACATCATATGGACAAGACAAATTCATATAGGCTTGCGCATTCAATGAAAATTTGCACTGAGAAAAATTACCTAATACGACATACTCAAATGCTGATTCAAATCGATTGGTGTTGCAACTGGATTGCTATTAAATATTCCTAAATAATTCAGCATATCTACGATATATTGAGACTGGTCGACTTCGATAGTGCCGGTGTTATTGTCTCCGGTTACACGCATACCCATTGCTGATGATACTTTACCAAAGTCTTTCTTATTAAATTGTGATGAAAATTGCTTTTTCACCATATTCAAACTACACACGTCGTTTGAAAACAGTTGACATATACGGCAACAAATAGCACAGAACCGCTCCGCAATAAACACATTTTTCTACATTACTACTCGTAAGACCTAATTTGAGCAAAATGTTGTTGAACTTCTCCTTCCACAGCCAGCTTGACTGTTTCAGCCCGCACAAATATTTCAGCAGCTTACAAACACAACCGGAACCATCATCATATCCATTATGTTGTATCATGAAACTCTCTTCATTGAGAAATGCTGTGACTGCATCCATATGATGGATAAGTAAGTTATGTTTTGCAGCTAATGCCAAAAGAAAGCTCAACGCAGGTGTATTGAACTATATGAGCCAACGTATTCTGTTAGTCAATACCGTTTCTTTGCTTACATCCTTTGATCACCACCAACCTAGCTTTCCGTCGTATTTGAGCGCCATTTGTGCCTATTTTGGTTTTAAACCCCCATCTAACAGCAATTTTACCAGATGGAAGTTCACTCAAATACCACGTATTGTTAATGGGAGTTCATTTTACTATCAATGGTGGCTTTCCACTCATTTGCATGCTCACTAGATATTGCTTTTTCTAGATTTCGAGTGCCATTTTATACGAAGTCAGTTACAAAAAAGTTGAAACCATCTCTTTTTATCGCGATTATTTTTTAAAAGTCTTAAAGTGTGAACACCCGAAACTTCAACTTCATCAGAGTCATTTGCACTTTCAAAATCAGAGGAATTGGATTGGAGTTCTGGGGCACCGGTGTCTTTAAAATCGATAATGGTAAAAAATTCACACGCGTCTTGTATTTCCAGCGTAGGGTTTATCCGTATAGTTATCATGTGATACAAAAAAAAAATTAAACAACAACATGTCAACTTTTGAGTTTTATTTTACCATATACATATACATATATATATCTACCATATACATATACATATATATATATATATATATATATATATAAGTTAACGAGCACGCAGAAGTGTGCTCAAAAAGATTAAAGTTGGCTTCTCCTAAGGATGAAATAAAACACAATAATATGCAGTGGACAAGTGTATTACCATTGAGGTTCCCAATTCGCATGAATACAAGTTATTTCTTAACGCCATCACTTAGTGTCTAAACGGCCTGAATTAATTTATTAGTTGCTGACGCTGCGCTTCCCACGGATTGCATATTGGTTGCGTAAACCCAATTGATATTGCTTATGCCGCAGGTTAATTACCTGCACTGGCTCTGCACACTAGAAAGTGTGTTGGCCTCTTGTTAACTACCCTCCCTTTAAACATCGTGGAGCAGCATTGGTGTGGGTCGTTGGCTGATCCTGATCTGTTGTTTGGTTTAGTCTCGGAAAGTTGATAGTAGTCGTGAGTTTCTTCCAGATGATGTAACACACAGCTGCCAGGATTGTTAGGCAAATAGGAAAATAGGTGAATGTTTTCTACGCTGAGGCCGTGAATGTAGTCCAGGTTTAGTTTCAATCCTTCACTTGTAACGTTTACCAAAGCGGGTGGCAAGGCCTGTACGGTGCGTACTGATCTGCTGGTGAATGTTTGGTTTCCCACAGTGACTGTTTCGTTATTTAATAAAATAACGTATGTTCCGTTGAGCGACGTGGAGTAATTTCTCGCTAGCAATGGTCCTTGAAAATTTGTAGCAAATATTGTTGCATCGGCGATCATCTCGATGATTCTGTTGTTGTCCGGTTCAAAGAGGCACTTGGCATCGCGCCTTTTATTAATCTAGCTAGGCATCCGTCCTCAGGGAGTTTCGTCAGTGACGCAGGTGAGCAGATTGTAGTATTGCTAATAGAAGCGCAATCTTCGTTCAGTCCGATCGTATCTTCTTCGTTTACCAGCATCTTATTGTAGTTAAGGTCAACGTGTTGTCCGCTTAAAACAGCGGCACGTGTTATTAAAAGTCGGTAGCCCTCTGGTTTCACTTTTGGCATTGAGAGTACGTACAAAAGGATACTACCGTTTGAATACACGGAAGCCGAACCATATTCTATAGCTGCGATGGTGTTTTGGTATGGCAGCGAATCTTCCTGTATTGGAAGCTTTTGGATTTCGTCTCGGTCAAGTAGATTTGTATTTATGATTCCTGATTTTGCCATTTGGCAAGCCTGCACGATTTCCGATACCTGTTTCTTCAGAATTAGCACCTGTTCCAAGTCCAGAAGCTCCAAATTTTCTTCGTTAATGTCTTTGCTTATAGCGTTGATGTGTAGCATTATTTGATTTGCTTTCTCGATCGCCTCACGGGTAACATTGAAGAGCTTTTTAATACTTTTGCATCTACCAGACGAGTATTAGTTACTTCCATGGGATCCTGTTGCTTAACCAAAGCTCTTGCGGTGAAGAATTTGGCGTAAAAAAAAGATAAACCAAAACAAAACATTTTAAAGCTTTCTGTTGTTTTTATATCTGATTTTGGTTTTTTTTTGTTCAATTACACTGGTCGACGGCCAAAATTTACCAGAGACGCCGTTATGAAATTCGTATGTAAACCCACCCCCTGATTTCGAAAATCGAGTTCATTTTTGATTCTATGGTACCGTTTTTGAGATATTTGCAATTTACCGTTATTCGAAAAAACCAAAAAGATGGCTCCCTTTAATTACGTATATCTCACGAACGGGTCAAGCAATTGCAAAAAAGTTTACAGAATCGGAAAGACGATAAATTTTTCTATAAATGCATCATACATTATTTTTTACTCAACCAGATAGTTTTCGAGATATTAGCTTATCATTTTAGATTTTTGTTTTTTTTTATGAAAAAATATGAAAAAAATTTCCAGATATTTTTTCTTTACGTAAAGCTTTGTTTAATTAGAAACAAGATAAGCTATTATCGAAGAAAATCGATGCAAAACTACGTAAGTTATAAACGATCAAATAAAAATACCCTGGTTGCGCAATTTCAACGTATACCTCAAAACGTATGTATGGTATAAAGAAGAGTGAAATATCTAGCTATGCTCTGTTTCTATTGAGTTAAAAGTTCAATTTATGAATGAAATTACCCATATTTTTAACTTTTTTTTAAATTTATTTATGTTTATACTATATTCCAACAATCTTTATCTTAATTTGATTTTACTATGTAGTCGAAATAATTATGTGTTCTACTTTGACGCTTATTCAGTTCAGGATCGGTTTCTCTTATGAGAAACCAGCAGTAATCACCCATCATTGCGACGTCCCAAAATCCTTGATATCGATTCTCAATTAATTCCATTTGGTGATGAAATCTTTCGCCATGTTCGTCACTTTCGTCGCCAAGATTTGCCGGAAAAAAGCTCAGATGTGAGTGGATAAAGTGAATTTTTAAAAACATATTTACGCCTGGAAAGAAAATATTAGTTAGGTAAACAAGTTATAAAATTTTGGGATATTAATTTTAAGAAGCTTTTAATATTTACCCATTTTCGCATAATTATTGATTAAGTCGTTCACTATCTGCTCGTAGTTAGGGCTTTTGTGTCTACCGAGAAAAGAAGCAACGACCTTTTCAAAGGATTCCCACGCTGCTGCCTCAACTGATGAGAGTAGTCCTTTGAATTGATTATTGTTGATCAACTTTTTTATTTGTGGTCCAACAAAAATACCTTCCTTTATCTTGGCTTGAGAAATATCTGGAAAAATTGTTTTCAAATAGTCGAATGCTTCGCCTTCTTTGTCCAAAGCCTTAACAAAGTTTTTAATGAGACCGAGCTTGATGTGTAAGGGTGAAAGTATGATTTTCTCTTTCTTGACAAGAGGGGTGTATTTGATGTTATCCACACCAACAGTAAACTCGACTCTTTCCGGCCAATCCTTTCTGACGTAGTGGTCCTTACGAGCTCGGCTATCCCACTTGCACAGGAAGCAGCAGTGCTTGGTGTAGCCACTTTGTAGACCGCATAGCACTGCAACGACTTTGAGATCAGAACATATTTTCCAATCATGCTCTTCATATTTGATAAATTTGAGTATTTTTTGCATTTCCTCGTAGGCTTCCTTTGTATTTACTGCATGTGCGATCGGGATAGAAGGCTTTTTGTTACCAATATGCAATAATCATATGTCTGACCAAACTCTTTGAATAAACCAGGAATGTCGTTGCAGTAGCATATACTGTCGTTCTTGGTATAGTGTTTGGAAAATGGTTCGTGACGAGTTCTACAATATATCACCTTTACATCGGATGACAGAAATTTAAATTGTTGCATACGAGAAGTGTGGATCTCGGCCTTTTCCTTGGATAGTTCCAAATCTCTTATCCAATCATTAAGTTGTGCTTGTGACAGAACGTTTCTCTCGTTTCCCATGCGAAATTCAGTACAACTTGATTCCCCGCACTCAGATATTACTGTTGACAATGGAACTGGATCCGCAACTGCCGTTGAATGTAGTACTGGTAATGTCACTGTAGGTACGCTAGCATAGGTTACTCTTCTTGATCTTCCAACGCCAAGTACTTTTGTTTGACAAATATAACACTCTATTGAATGGCAAGTAGGTTCTCTCCATATCAAATTTTATTTGTTGTCCTGATTCCGACTGAATCAATTTTACTCGACACGATGTACACAAAGTGTTCGGTGTCCATGGTTTTTCAGCATTTTTGGGCTCAATGCCAAAATACTTGGAGTATAAAGTTTTGATATGATCTGAGAACACTCGTCGTCGCCTTATGATAGTATATTGGCCACACATGAAACAGAACATATCTGGATCGTTATTACACTCACATTCTCGCGTCCTTTTACTCATTTTTTTGTTTTTAATAAATCACGGTTTTGGAATTTGACTTACGAACTGAACTATCTTGCAGATGTTATGAAGTTTCAAGGCGCATTAACTCATATTTATACTCGGAACAAGAATAAAATTGAAAAAATCAAGTCTTACCTAGGCAGAAAAGTTCCTTTTTATACGAAGCCGGGAAAAGGAAATACTACCTGTTTTAGATGTAGGCTTTAAAAATTTTCTGTGTCTTATAATTTTGAAAACCTACCTACATACTTACCCATAAGTGACGGAAATATGTTTATAACTACATGCCTACAGCAGGTTTCGAACCCAACCACTCTTCCTTTCGATGCAACCACTCTACCTACTATAAAACAATTCGAGTATTAAAAGTACTATTTGATTTATTTAAAGAAAAAGTAATATCATTGTTATGGTGTTATTCGTTTATCCGGATAATATCCCATTTGCACTTTATACCTTTAATATATGTATGTATACATACAATGAAGTTGCGAAACCTGGGTATTTTTATTTGATCGTTTATAACTTACGTAGTTTTGCATCGATTTTCTTCGATAATAGCTTATCTTGTTTCTAATTAAACAAAGCTTTACGTAAAGAAAAAAAGTTGTGGTTTTGGAATGCTGCCCTCGCAAAGAGTAATTTTTTTCATATTTTTTCATAAAAAAAAAACAAAAATCTAAAATGATAAGCTAATATCTCGAAAACTATCTAGTTGAGCAAAACACAATGTATGATGCATTTATAGAAAAATTTATCGTCTTTCCGCTTCTGTAAACTTTTTTGCAATTGCTTGACCCGTTCGTGAGACATACGTAATTAAAGGGAGCCATCTTTTTGGTTTTTTCGAATAACGGTAAATTGCAAATATCTCAAAAACGGTACCATAGAATCAAAAATGAACTCGATTTTCGAAATCAGAGGGTGGTTTTACATACGAATTTCTCAACGGCGTTTCTGGTAAAGAGAAAAAGTTGAAATTCGTGGTCCAGTATTATTATGCATTATTTTATCTGCTTTTAGTGTTTTGTCATGGGCAGTTTTTGCCTCTTTAATTCAGCAGATAGTAGCTGATTTTATATAATTTTATGTTTTGGCTGTGCTAAGCCTGTTCATTTGTTCTTTTGTTTTCCGGTACTCGAAAAATTATTGTTGGGACGTCTGTGCTATAATATTGTTTATTCTTTTGTTGTCCGACATTTGGAAAGTAATATATATATTTTTTTTATTATTATTATTTTTTTTTTTGCCTTTCCCTTAGTGTCATTGATTTAATACTGTTTTTTTTTTGTTATTTGGAAGTAGTTTTAATGTGCGCTTTATGAACCTTTCTGCCAGTGTCTGTCAGTAGAGTCACTCTGTTATACCTACCGACAATCTCTTTTTTGTACAGTGCATTCTGTTTAGCTATTATCTGCTTATTTCTAACGTAAACTTCATCTCCTGGTTTAAACTTTTTAGGTCTTTTCCGTTTCCTATTCAACCGGAGATTTCTTAGCTCTGATTTCTCTTGATTTATTCCCTGATTTCTTTGTGAACCCTGCTTTTGAAGTTGGTCAATCCTTGGTAGTTAATTCTGTCAATTCTATTAAAAAATATGTCGCTAGGTTTCCATTTCGTTACAGAGTATTGTTGTGTTGTAACGATCGACTGCGATGTAGACTAATTCCTTTGGCTTAACGTTATTGACCTCTTGCCGAAGGCATTGATAGATTTGATGATAGTTGAATGGAATTTCTCAACCTGACCATTTACCTCGCTTCTTTGAACCGGAGTTTGATACAGTTCGATTCCTAGGCCTCTTATATAGTTACATACCAACGGAGTCATGAACCCCTTCTCGTTGTCGGTTACTATATTTTTAGGAGTTGTAAAGTAATGGATAAGTTTTGCCAGCTTAGCGCGAAGAGTTACGGATGCTCGGTTTTTGATGTGGAAAAGTTTTGCAAGTTTGGAAAACTTATCCACGCAGGATAAAAATTTTTCTCATTGGATTTCGAAAATTTCCACATGTACTATTTCGCATGGATACTTTGGTATTGGGGTATCTTTCATCGGCGGTACTGCAGGATGCCGATCATATTTGTTTGCGAGGCATGTTTCACAAATGGAAGTGAATTGTCTTATCCCGCTCGCCATTTTGGGAAAGTATTGTTTTTCCAAAATTTGTTCCTTTTTTCCCCTTGCATCTCGGTGAGCTCTTCTATGTTCATCTTCTATTATTCGACAAATTCTATCCTCGTAAGCAACATCTTCGATTACCCTCTGTGTTATCCTGAGTTTATACAAGAGAAAATGCTCCAGGTATACTTCTTGCAGAAGCTGTAAATGACTCTCTGAAATTTTGATCCCATTTATAAGGGATGGATTTAGACGTTCCTTTAAAGCTTCGACCAAGCTAGATTGTTCAATGGTTGTTAAACTTACGTAGTGACGGGTGAAACCTGGATGTGGATTTTCAACCCCAACCATTGCATTACCTTCCGTAAAAATTATCTGGTTCTGAAAAACGTTTAAAGGACTTTCCACATGTGGGATAAGGTCAGAAGCATCCTGGTCTGCACTGTAAACTGCCTCCTCTTCTGCTGATAAACCGTTGGGATCCACAGGCGCCGTCAAATGGTTCGCTTGGGATGGAATTCTGGAGAGAGCACCTGTCACAACATTTGATTTACCAGGAGTGTAAATCAATTCGTGGTTATACTCCTCTATTCTGGCTTTCCACCTCTTCAACTTTGCGTTGAAATTCCTACTTCCCAACGCAAACGTGAGAGGCTGGTGGTCAGTGAAAATCCTAATTTTTTTTGCTCCATAGAGATAAGATCTTAAGTTATCCAGAGCCCAAACTATTGCCAACCACTCCTTTTCATTCGTGGCGTAGTTCTCCTCCGTTCTGGTTAAATATCTTGAAATGTATGCGATAGGCCGATCCTTTCCTGGTTCTCCTTGAGATAGCACGCCACCGATGGCATAATTTGACGCGTCAGTAGTAAGATTAAATGGTTTTCCGAAATCTGGAAATGCAAGAATATCTGACGAAACGAGTAGTTTTTTCAAATTATCGAGCTTCGGAATTCAGGTTAATGCGTATCCTTTTCGACTGGTTGGCCTTCACTTGCGCATTTTCACCACGAGTGAGATTATTTAATGGTTTCGCAACTTTCGCGTAATCTCGAATGAACTTTCGATAATATGATGTCATTCCCAAAAAACTTTTCAGTTCTTTGAGCGTTTCAGGGGGTGAAAGATTCTCAATAGCCTGTACCTTCGAAGGATCTGGTTTCATCCCATCAGACGTGATAACATACCCTGGAAATTCAACATTCGTTTTCATAAACTTTGTTTTTTCCAAATTCACCCTCAAATTCGTATCCGCAAGCCTTTCAAAAACTATTTCCATATTTTCCAAATGTTCGTCTATGTCTTTTCCAAAAACAATAATATCATCAATATACACATAGCATATCCTCCCAATATATTCCTTAAGCACATCGTCAATCATGCGTTGGAATATAGCCGGCGCGTTTTTCAACCCAAATGGTAATCTCAGGAATTCGTTTTTTCAATTCATAGTTGAAAACGCTGTTTTGGGTATATCTGGCTCCTTCATTGCAGTCTGATGAAAGCGTGAGGTAAGATCAATGGTTGTAAAGTATTTGGCGTTTCCTAGACTGGCTAACGTTGCATTAATATCCGGAATAGGATAAGCGTCTGCCACGGTAATCGCATTTAAACGTTTGAAATCAACAACCATTCTATACTGCTTTTCACCAGACGGCTTGGGTTTTTTCGGAACTACCCAAAAGGAGAATTATACGGGCTTTTAGATGGCCTTATGATACCTTCCTCAAGTAATTCGGTAATTTGCCGATCTACCTCTTCCCTCATATTTGCAGGATATGGATAGCTTTTTGTGTATATGGGCTCGTCTGTTGTGGTTTTTATTTCAGCCCGAACTGAGGTTTTGATATTTGTTTTTATATTTAGGGGTCCAAACAAATGAGAATATTTTTCTACCAGAGACTTTAAAATAGGATACACAGCGTTAGGGATTTTAGACGCTTCAGAAAAATTAATAGTTCCAACTTTTTTATTTCTTAATGGAATTTTAATATTCGGCTCGATCGTAAGGACATGATTTTTCCTATCTATCACTGCGCCGAGCTCTTTTAGCGTATCATCCCCTATAATGCCGTCAAAAGATTGAAGTCCTGGTAATGAGTAGAAAGTTTTTTTAGTGTCATTCCCTACCTTATGGAAAAATTTTGCGGAAATTTTCCTGTTTATTAAAATGGGTCCTGCCACCGTCTGCACAGAGAAAGGCGGGTCAACCGGTATCGCGTGACTAGCTAAAGTAGGTTTTATGAAATTTTTGTTTGCACCCGTGTCAATGAGAAATGTTAAAGAAGTATTACAGTCGGTCAGGCATGTTAAAAAAGGTATGCTGGAATATGAAGCACTATTCCTCATATAAAATAAGCTGGTGGTCCGGTCGTCAAAAAATTTACCTGCTGAGCTTCGTCATCTGCAAGTTCTTCGGGACTACTGGTTTCTATATTGAAAAATTTTTGTTGTTTTGGGAAGGCAACCTTTGACGACGTATTCCCTCTCTTAAATGCGTTTGTGCTTGCGGGTCGGTTCATATAGTTGACCTGTCTAGTTTGAACACTGCCGTCAACTTCCATTTTCTCGACCGATTTAGGGTCAGTTGGACCGGTTGGAGGCGATGAATTCGTTGCTTGGTTCGGCTGGATCCTGTTGTAATGCGCCCTTTGATATCCCGAAGTTGAATGCCTGTTTGACCAGTTCTGATTCGAGCGGGCACGTGACGGTAGAGGTGGCCTCTGCTGTCTTTGCATTAACCCGTTAGTTGGAACTATTACCCTATTTGCCAAGTTCGTATGCACTATAGTATTCCGCAACGTGAGATTCTGAATTTCAAGGCAAGCTGAGTAGGCCTCTGGTAGCGTCTTAGGTTTTTGCACGATGAGCATGCGGGACAACTCAGGACTCAAACCGCGAATAAACACATCTAAGGCCCTGTTCCGATATGTTTCTATAAGAACAGAAACCGTTTCTTGTGAGTAGTCGTCACATTTAATTTTGTTGACTATTAGCGACAGTTGATGGTTGACTGTCGCATAAAACTCATCCAGCTTTGCTGACCTTTGATTAAGCTGGTTCAACTGATGCTCTAGCGTTCGAATATCCCTCTTGTCAGCGTAGTGAAGGGACAGGACTCTTTTAATTGCCGTCAAATCGCTTTCAAAAACGCTGTACGCCACCAAAGCCGCATCAGCTCCACCCCGAATTTTTTGTCTTATATGCTGGAGGATGGCGCGATATAAAGGTTTTTCTCTGACCCACTTCGTAGTCAGATAAAATGCCCTCGACGTTGTGGATCCAAGAGATATATTGGGAGGGACTACCCTCAAAAACTTGCAGCTCCTTGACGCAATCAGGGAGTCTGCCAATGTCCCGTAGGTCCTGCTCCGATAGTGGTGTTCGCACCACTGCCGGCAACCCCTGCGGCTGCATCCTCGTGCTAGGCTGTTCAACGCTACTCAACCGCCTATCTAGAATTATGCTATTTTATTCTGTTCTAGCTAGTCTAGATTCAACAGCTACACCATTACTCTCAATGCCGCTAAGTCGCGATTCGAGTCTTCTAATCTGCTCGAGAAGAGAATTGATACCCCCATTGAGTTCATTTACTTTGGTGGTTAAAGCGTCCATTTCTAGAAAAAAATTTAAAATTTATTATTATTAATTTTAATTTCTTTACTTCACTTTCAAAGTTTTGTAACAGAATCAAGGCACGGGATTCGCAGTAAATATTTTTAGCACAAGACGTCGAGATTTTTAATATTTGCGTGTGGCACTCAGTGGCTCTTCAAGCTTTGGTTTGTTGCTTTAGTATTATTTTGCTTCTTTTTTAGTTGCTTGATTGATGTTACCGGTATTTTCTTACACTTTGACAGTTTCCTGCAAAAAAACAAGAAAAGAACTGTAAATAGGTTTTGTGAAACTTTTACCGTGTTCTGATGGAAACGGCGACATATACCCGGTTGGCATTTCACAGTACATTAGTCATTAACTATGTTTGTTCTGGTCGAGGAAGGGCTGTGTTATCCTTTTTAATCGCCAACAATCAGATTGAAGGCAACCTACTAAGGCACAACAACTTGCCTCACAACATAATTTTGGACCTATCGCAATCTCCAGTGTGTTCTAATGAGTACGCTGGAAGTCCCGTCGAAGTACCTGTGACAATCTCCAGTGTGTTCTTATGTGTACGCTGAAGATGCCATCGTGTCAAGGAGTGGCTCTCGTGTTCTTATTTGAACGATAGCTTGCACCCAAACCAGGCGTACCAAGACAAGGACTGAGAGTATTGCAGGATCACAAAATACGTTAACCAATTGGCTTTTGCGATGGCGAATTCCGGCCTAGAAGTATAGGGAACACGGATTCGCCTAGCCAATACGATTGCACAAGGATATCAAGTGTCGTGACAGTGGAGGCGACAAAGGTTTTCACTTCACTATTCTTTTTGATTCAATAATATTTTGTTATTCCTGTACCAGCCTGCTAGGGCTGACAGGAGAGGTTCTAAACTATTTTATTATTCACAAAATTGTTTTATTTAATTAATTTATTCACTTTATTAGCCTTTTTTTTAACTTCTTTTTCTTTTTTTATTTAAATTGTTGACCTCTTCTGGGAAGAGGAGCTTTTTTACTCTGGAGTGTCCCATGGGGATCGCAGAGCTAAGCTTATATTATAAACCAGAGGATCCTGTTGACCCCGGTTTAGAAATATTTTCTTATGCGGATGTACAAACCATTTTGTATATTATTATTTTTTTATTGTTTGAATTGTTTGACCTCTTCTAGGAAGAGGAGCTTTTTTTACTCTTGGGTGCCCCGTGGGGATCGCAGAGCTAAGCGAATATTATAAACCGTATGGTCCTGGTGACCGCGGTTTGCAAGTATTTGTTTTATGTGGATGTACAAGCCAAATTTTATGTTTTGATTTTTATTCTTTATCTTTAATCTTTGTTTTTCACTACACTTTGTCACTACCACTTCACTACTAACACCTTCCATCACTTTCGGTAATCATTCGAAAAGGACCCCTACAGTTAAGGGGATCCTTTCCGAAGGAGCCCCGCAGTTAAGCAGGTTCTCCCAAGGACCCACATTTCAGTGGGCCCCTGCTCGGGCGCCAGTTAACGAACACGCTGAAGCGTGAGTTATATGTACATATGTATACACACATATGTACGCTAACAGCATACACACTGTTAAACGCTAATAACATAATGTTAAGTTGTCATCCGCTGTTAATGCGGTTTGTTTACATGTTAATTTGTATCAATGGAAATGAAGTGTTGTCAAGACTACGCTACTATTAGGTGCGTACACGTACAAAATTATCCAGTAACTTGCCAGTAACTAAATTTTAGAGCGTAAGCAAAATTTGCTCTCAGTGAGAGAAACTTGCAAGAAAGTAAGAAAACGCAAAACCAGTAAGAACTTGCAAGTTTTTCTGACAGCTGATTCTTGTTTGGCGCGCAAATCAAACAAAAAGAAAAAGTTTAATATTTTGCAATTTAAAAACTTATTAATATTATAAATCTATTGTAAAATGGAAAATAATAACAAAAAAAGTATCGAAATAACATGTTCTCCTGGAACATTTAAAAAAGTGCAGTGCTATTTGCAGTCACTCCGGCCGAAGGGGCACCACCATCTTCGCAAACACACGGATTCCGGCCCTCTTCCTAATATATTAAAATAATGAACTTCACAAACATTTTTACTCTCTCA
The DNA here is from genome assembly GCA_951828415.1 of Anomoia purmunda. Lineage (NCBI taxonomy): Eukaryota > Metazoa > Arthropoda > Insecta > Diptera > Tephritidae > Anomoia > Anomoia purmunda. Next base: position 51,595,940 of record OX639998.1, on the reverse strand, counting down.
ATTTCATTTTCGCTCTCTCAATTTCCCCAACTTTGCAAGTTTCTTGCAAGTTTTTGCGTAAGAAAACGCCAAAAGATGATAATTCGTAACAATTGTTACGAGCTATCATAAACTCGTACGTAGAAAAACACTACTATTGTTTTACTATTGTTTTACTATTGTTGTAAGAATGTAAATAAGTATGTACATACAAATGTTTAAGCAACAACAGCTAACTATTATTATGTAGCAACAACTAAGTAATATTAATATTGGAATTGAGCTGTTAGATGGCGTGATGGTTTTTAACTGTAATATCATACGATGAAGAATTTTTAGGTAATAAGCAAATTATTTTTAAGTACAGAGATTAGTCTTAAGCTGATGTCAATGAATAAAGACTTGTTACTTTCGCAACGCTACTTTCTGTCGAATTACTTATTTAACTGGCGCAGTCACGGGTTTTAAACAAAGTGTTGATAACAAAGGCATTCATATTAGTGCTGCAGACACAACATAATATGTTTAAATAAAGAACCATATATAAATAAATATACATTGAAAATAAAAATATTTTAAGTAAAAATAAGCGAACAGTGCAGGTGAAAGTGCATACAAGTGAATAGACAAACAGTAAAAAGACGAAGAGAAACAAAAAAAAAAAACAAATTTTAAATTTTATAAACTTGAGGCAGTGAAACATTAAAGCCTCTTTATAACTATTATTTTTGCATAAATTAAAAACGATTAATAAGCAAACAAAAAAGTCTGTGCGGCATTGTGCGAGGCCTACGGCCACGCACGGGCTGTCGTGTTACTTCGAGGTATCGTAACGTTGAACGTTGAATGACGTTCTATTTGAAAAATAAATCGATAAATTGTGTAGATCTGCTACTTATTTATGAGCTTGGCAGCACTTTTATTATATATTATTTTATTATGTGTTGTTGACAACAGACGGCGCTAAAAGCTTTATTGTATGTGCCTATATTAATGCAAGTAACTACAAATCATCATTGGACGACCACAAACATTAATTAGCATACGCATGAATGTCAGAATAAATAAATGTGTATATAAGAAGATACGACATGATACATACATGGATGCGGCTGCAATAACACAAAGCAAACCAAATTTTAGTTATACATATGTACATAGCGAGGAAGTAAGTTGCCACTGCATTAAAGCAACTAGTGCAAATTTTATTCTCTACAAGCAAGAGAATAGAAAAGTTCGCTCACAAGCACGACCACTATTGTATTGGTCGTCGCTGAGAATAAGTGAGTAGCAAACATTGAGCAACCAGCTGACATGATTAATGAATGTGGTCACTGAGCGCTCTGTCAGTATGTATGTATGCATTAAAGCAACTAGTGCAAATTTTATTCTCTACAAGCAAGAGAATAGAAAAGTTCGCTCACAAGCACGACCACTATTATATTGGTCGTCGCTGAGAATAAGTGAGTAGCAAACATTGAGCAAACAGCTGCCCCAGAAATGCCCCCCACCTCACTACACTTCTGTTCCTCACTTTTTTACTTCAGCATACCCGCATCTATCTCTTTACCCTCACTTTTTTTACAAATTTCTCTCTGGTTTCAATTTTGCCTGAAAACCCTACCGTATAGCGTCATTCAACGCTAAAATGGATAACCAACTCTTAGGAGCCGATAGCACAGCAAGCCCGGCTATCGAACAGTGTATAGTAGCTTTAACACAGCTTTTAAGCCAATCAGCTGAACAGCAAACAACTACGTTGAGAGGGCGAATCGAAAAGGATATAAAATATTTGCCAGCATTCAATGGTGACCCAAAAATGTTGCCGTCGTTTATTCATGCAGTGGACCGAATACTTGTGGATTATGCTTCCCAAGAAGTGTTGGCATATCAAATTATTTTTGACCTCAAGATTCAAGGATCCGCTAAAAACTTTATTCACATGGACCAACCAGACAGCTGGAGTTTTTGTAAAGAAAGGCTTAAGCAACATTTCAAATCATCAAAAGACCAAATGCAGATTACGGCCGCAATTACAGCACTGAGAGTAAGTAGTGTGAGAGATTTGTGCATCAAGGTAAAAAATATTATTGACGACATATCGGAATTTTGTGCTTTAAATGAAAATGGTTTAGTCTTAAAAGAAATTTTTTCTGGAATGTTAATACAGAGAATCAAACAGTTAGTTAGTGGTGCATTGGCATATGCCATAAGAAATATTTTTTCTCTGAGAGAGACAGAAAATTTTATTAATGATTTTATTGGAATGGATGAAAATAATTTAAATGCTTTTCTCTTAATAAAAAACACCAACAACATTCCACGCAATAATTCAAATAATGCCAGAAAATTTACTAACCGAAATCCAACTAGCCTTTGGCAATATAATCCATCAAATTTTGCTAATAATCCAAGCCGGGTAAATAATGTACATCAAAACTTTAATAATTATAAAAATTCTAATAGATTTAGAAATCCAAATTACGCTTACGGTAATAATTCATTTAATCAGAGATCGGCTGAAGATCAAAATAATTATGTTAGCTTAAATCCAAATACCACTGGTCGTTTTTCAAATGAAGTTCCTAATCACATAAATAATCAATGGCAAGCGGGTGGTTCAAATAGCAGGCAAAATAATTATAATTCCAGTATAACAAGACAAACACACAAATCAAACACTCCAATGGATGTTGACAATATGAGTCACACTTTAGATGAAAATGTGAATGATTCAGAGGATGTTTTTTTTATAAATTAGCCTCGGATCTAACAAAAATTTATATTAATTTGACTTTGTTCGATAAAAAGTTTATTGCTTTAGTTGACACTGGATCAACTCTAAGCATTTTAAAAAAATGCAGTTTTGAAAAATTCGACTTACCCATATTACAATCAAAAGAAAAAACCACTTTGAGAACAATAAGTGGCGAGGTTAGTAAACCGAATAAAACGGTAATTACACCTAGTCCTACAGAGTTTAATGCTCCGAAAAATAGCCGAATGAAATGGGTAATGTTGGATTTTGATAAACCATTCGATGTGATTTTGGGCATGGATTGGATTAGCAAAAATGTTAAAATATTTGACATTACAAATATGCAGCTGAAATTGTGTAACGGTTTGATCCTTCCATTTCTTACAAAAGCTTTGCTAGAACAGGTAGATATTTTGGAGGTAAGCGGTATTAAAAATATTCAAACAGATCATTTGAATAGGCAAGAAAAAGCAATAATAAACAAACTTTTGGCTAAATTTGAGAAACTAATCTATAAAGAAGGCGATATTTTAACAAGCACTAATTCAGTAGTACATGAAATTAAAACAATAAATGATCAGCAAATTAATTCTAGAATATATCGCTTGCCACCAAAACATGAGGAAGAAGTAAGAAAACAGATAAGTGAAATGGAATGTCAGGGAATCATAAGGCAAAGTAAAAGCAAATACAGTTCACCAATTATCGTAGTTCCTAAAAAGAAGGATAATTCGGGAATCCAAAAGTATAGGATCGTTGTAGATTATAGACGCCTTAACCAATTAACTGTCGATGATAAATATCCTTTGCCGAATATAGATGGCATTTTAGATAAATTGGGTAAGGCCCAATATTTTAGCACGCTGGACTTAGCGAAGGGGTATCACCAAATTTTGGTGGCTGAAAAAGACATTGAAAAAACCGCATTTGTAACTCCGGCAGGTTTATATGAGTACGTTCGAATGCCTTTCGGGCTTAAGAATGCGCTTGCCACCTTCCAACGGTTGATTAATGAAGTCCTTCGAGAGTACATCAACAAAATCTGTGTAGTTTATCTAGACGATATCCTAATTTTTTCGTCTTCTTTGGAAGAACATGCTGCTAGTCTAGAGAAAATTTTTTCAAAACTTCAAGAGCATAATTTAAAAATACAGCCAGACAAATGCTGTTTTTTACAAAAAGAGACCTTATTTTTAGGACATATTTTGACATCAGAAGGTATTAAGCCTAACCCTTTCAAAATCGATGTGATTAATAAATTAGAGATACCAAAAACTGAAAAACAGCTAAAAAGGATTCCTCGGAATTAGCGGATACTACCGAAAATTTATAAAAAATTATTCCAAGATAGCGTACCCTATGATTAAATATTTAAAAAAGAATTGTAAAATTAATATCAATGATCCAGAGTATATAGGAAGTTTTGAAAATTTGAAGGCTTTAATATCCTCTCATCCAACTCTTAAATATCCGGAATACGATAAAGAGTTCGTAATAACTACAGATGCGAGTGATTATGCAATAGGTGCAGTGTTATCACAACAAGGGCATCCTGTGTGTTATATATCAAGGACTCTAAATAATCACGAGCAAAATTATAGTACAACAGATAAAGAATTTCTTTCAATTATTTATGCCGTAACTTATCTAAGACCTTACATTTATGGTAAAAAGTTTAGAATTGTAACCGACCATTGTCCAATTAAATATTTAAATACCAAGTATAAAGGGAAAGAGTGTTCACAGCGACATCAAAGATGGTTGCTTAAATTGCAGGAATTTAACTATGAAATAGATTACCTCAATGGAAAGGAAAATAAGGTGGCAGACTTTCTGAGTCGCCTAGAAAACTCTCCAAAAATTAATGAAAATAATGATAATGAGTCGAATTTCGAAATGTCGGATACCATACATTCAGCGGAGGAGGAATTATTGTATCATATTAACATAAAAGATGAAATAGTTAACAAATATAAAATGCAAATAGTATTAACTTTCAGTCCGTCAAATGAAATTAGAATTATTCATAAACGAAAAATAATAGAAATAAACCCATTAGAAAATGAAAACTTAATAAAAGGTATTTTAAAAAATAATATTCAACGGGGTCGCATAGGCATATTTTCTGAAGTACCAGATCCAGATTATAATAAAATACAACTTTTATTAATGTCAATGTTTTCTAATGATAATAAAATACAATTCATAAAATGCACTAAGAAGGCGGCTGAAATTGAGAAAGAAGAGGAACTTCATAAACAAATATCCTTATATCATAATAATGAATCAATGCATAGTGGCATAAACGAAACATATCACAGCTTAAAAGATAAAATTTACTATCCAAAACTCAAAGAACAAATTCAGCTTATAATAAGCAACTGCGAAAAATGTCAAGAAATTAAGTATAGTAGAAAACCGATAAAACCTATTTTTAATGTTACTGAAACTCCTACTGAAAAAACTCAAATTCTTCATATTGATATCTTTCATTTTAAAACATTATCTTTTGTCACTTTCATTGATAAACTTACTAAATATGCTACAGCTTACGACATTACTGATCGTAACTGGAGATCAAAGAAAGAAATTATTATAGAACAATTCGCTAAATTTGGTAAACCAAAAAAAGTAGTTATGGATAACGAGTTTAGGGCAGAGCAACTAATTGAATATTTTAATAAAGAAAAAATAGAAGTCCATTTGACTACTCCGAATAGTCATACCGGGAATGCAGACATTGAGAGACTCCACTCGACCCTGTTGGTATCGATGATCCAGAGCTCTCAACTGAAATGAAGATTCAACTGGCTATAGGTAATTATAGTGATCGTTATCACTCCACAATTAAAGCTTCTCCAAGATTTGCCCTTTTTAATATTGACTCAAACGTTTTGTATAACAGTATAAATAAGGTAAAGCGAAGAGTTATTGACAAAAGAAATAAATGTAGGGAAAATTATAAAGAAAGTAGAAACTTCGGCCCAATAAACGAGTAAGACACAAAGATGAGCCTTACTATAGAATTACCCCTTTGGCCAATGTTCATTTGTGCAATATAAAACGACCATTGAAATTATCAGCTCATAAGTATAATTTAAGAAGTAAAAATAAAAACAAATATAATGCCGAAAATGACAATTTAAGCGTCATAGCACTGGCTGGTGATTCCAACTCTCATTAATAACTTTCACAAAAGAAAAAACCATTTTCATAAATCTAAAAACTTACCAAAAGTAGTAACTATGTAATTATAAAGGCTAAAACAAGAACAAAAATAAATAATAATGCATAAACATACATCCATGTATTACCTACATACATAAATACCTGTACATATTTTTATATACATACGCAATGGAAAATTTTGTAAAACTCAATTGATGATATGATGAATTAAATTTACTGTTACCTTTTTGTTTTTTTTTCCCCCAAACAAACAAACAAACAAAAAAAAAAATATACACAAATAAAACTTTTTAAATAATTAGAATTCAGGGGATTTCTAAAAGCAGCGTGGGGGGAGTTATATGTATGTATTCACACATATGTACGCTAACAGCATACACCCTGTTAAACGCTAATAACATAATGTTCAGTTGTCATCCGCTGTTAATGCGGTTTGTTTACATGTTAATTTGTATCAATGGAAATGAAGTGTTGTCATGACTACGCTACTATTGCTTTACTATTGTTTTACTATTGTTGTAAGAATGTAAATAAGTATGTACATACAAATGTTTAAGCAACAACAGCTAACTATTATTGTGTAGCAACAACTAAGTAATATTAATATTGGAATTGAGCTGTTAGATGGCGTGATGGTTTTTAACTGTAATATCATACGATGAAGAATTTTTACGTAATAAGCAAATTATTTTTAAGTACAGAGATTAGTCTTAAGCTGATGTCAATGAACAAAGACTTGTTACTTTGGCAACGCTACTTTCTGTCGAATTACTTATTTAACTCGTGCTCAAAAAGATTAAAGTTGGGGGCCGCCCCGCGGCCCCAAAGGCTTCTCATAAGGATGAAATAAAACACAATTATATGCAGTGAACAAGTGTATTACCATTGAGGTTCCCAATTCGAATGAATACAAGTTATTTCTAAACGCTATCACTTAGAGTCTAAACGGCCTGAATTAATTTATTAGTTGCTGACGCTGCGCTTCCCACGGATTGCATATTGGTTGCGTAAACCCAATTGGTATTGCTTATGCCGCAGGTTAATTACCTGCACTGGCTCTGCGCGTGTTTGTGGGAAGTGCGGTGTCAGCATTTTCACACTAGTAAGTGTGTTAGCCCCTTGTTAACTTGTATATGCGACAAAAATGTAAAAATTTACCATTTACATATACATACCGTAGCCGAAATTTATCAAGAGTTCGACGAATAAGCTGCTCTGATGCTCGATTATGTGGACCATAAAATTCACGAAGTGCGCTATAAGTTTGGCGAGCAGAACACTTATATATTTTTTATTTTTTTTAGTCTACAATCTATCCAAAGTGATAATAAGTAGAAGTTCTAATAATATCAATACTTAAATTAGCTCTGTCGCCTCCATTGAGGTCACAGAGAACTATAGTACATATGTAGATGTTCGCTTAAATTATTATCTTATCATTAATATGTACAATATCTGTTTAGTAGCCCAAGTCTAATACATGTTTTCATTTCAATCTTTCAATTTTATTGGTTTCATCTAACAGTATTATAGCAAGTACTTTCGTGTGGTTAGATAATCTATTCACACAATTATTACTCATTTTTTTAATTTCTTCTTTAATTGTTAACATTTTGAGATCTCTGTAAATACAATTATTTGTTGCGTACCATGGAGCACCAGTAATTAATCTTAAAGTTTTATTTTGAAAACGTTGAAGAATTTCAATATTTGAGTTTCTAGCAGTGCCCCAGAGTTGGAGCCCGTATGTCCAAACTGGCTTTATGATTGCTTTATAAAGTAATAACTTATTTTCTAAACTAAGTTATGAGTTCCTTCCTAAAAGCCAGTACATTTGTTTCACTTTTAAGTCACAATGTCTTATTTTTGCTCTTACGTTATCTTTCCAAGTAAGCCTTCTAGCCATATGCATTCCCAAATAAGTTACACACTCGGTTTGGGGTATATTTCGACCAAATAATTTTACATTGGGACATTGACCTTTTTTAAGTGTGAACGAAAATGCTTGCATTTCTCAATGTTGACTTTGGTTTTCCACTTGTCTAACCATACCTCCAATGAATTAAGCTGCATTTGCGTAACACTGCTTGCAGTAATAGCGCATTCATTTGCAACTAAAATTGCAGTATCATCTGCGTATGTTGCTAGAGTAATATTTGTTTCTTCAGGAAGATCAGATGTAAACAAAGTATACAGAACTGAGCCCAAACCACTTCCCTGTGGTACGCCTGCTTTTATATTACGTATGCTCGAATTTGAATTATTTATTCTGACAAAAAATGCCCTATAACTTAGGTATGAATTCAACAAGAAATAGTATGGTGCCGGAAGAAGTTTTTTAATTTTGTAAAGTAGACCCCTGTGCCAAACCCTGTCAAACGCTTTTTCAATATCAAGAAATACTCCCGAGCAGTATTGTTTTCGTTCTAACGCATCTGAAATTGTATCGTAGATACGATGGCATTGTTCAATTGTGTTATGTTTTTGACGAAACCCAAACTGATGATTAGGTAAAATATTTTGTTTATCATAAATTGTCAACATTCTACTCAATAATATACGTTCGAATATTTTCGAAAATATTGGAAGTAAACTAATGGGTCGGTAGGAAGTCGTTAGATAATCTGTCTTACCTGGTTTAAAAATCATAATGACTTCGGCACATTTCCATTGAGATGGAAAATGGTCGAGTCTTAGAATGACGTTATATAGTAAAGTAAGATAGCTAATGATTTTAGGTGTAAAAATTCTTAACATTCTTTCATCTATACCATCATATCCTGGGCTCTTTTTAACATTGAGCTTTTGTATTTCAGCATGCACTTCCAAATGGATTATTTTTTTTATTGGCAGGTCTTACTGACAAGGGGCATTAATAAATTCATAGATTTCGCTACTACCTGTGTGATTTTCATTTGTCACAGAAAAATTTTTTTCTAGATGAGAGGCAAAAGTGTCTACTATATTTTCCTCAGTCCGGCGCCAACCTCCATTTTCATTTCTAATAATTATTTTGCGTCTGGCGGGCCGCTTTATATATTTGGTAACATTCCAAATTTTAAACTCATCATTCCTACTAGCATCCAAATTTTTAAGATAGTTAGTAGTAGCCTCATTTTTAAATTCTTTTAACTTTAGTTTCAGTTCAGCAGATAATTTGTTAAGCGTGGTTTTTAGCGGTTTTTTCTGTTGTTTTGCCAAAGTCTACGAGTTTTCCTTTTTTCTGTGATTAGATTTCTGTAGAAACATTGATCTTCCAACTAGAGGTTAATTGCCTTGGTTTCTGTGTAGTTTATAACGACGCGCATTCATATAAAGTTATATTGAAAGCTTCAGCAGAAGTATCTAAATCAGAAGAGGTTTTGAGACGTATATTTAACTGAATTTTATTGTCCAAAAGCTTTTGGAAAAGCTTAATATTTGTATATTTTGTAATTAAATGTTGACGCAGGTCTATTGTTATTTTCAAATTTTTCTTTAATGCACATTAATAATGGAGATGATCTGAAGATAGTTCATATAGTGAGCAAATGTATAATACATTGCTATGAATTCCTTTATAAACTACAAAATCTAATAGATCAGGTATTCTTTGTGGGTCGCTAGGCCATTATGTAGGGGAGGCGACTGTTAAAGTTTTTAGGTTTCTTTTTGAAATACACTTGTATAGCTCTCTCCCATTTGGATTGATTAATCTTGAACCCCACCATGGGTGTTTGGAATTAAAATCACCTCCTGCTATGAAGCAAGAGCCTAGCTGGGAAAAGAAATCACAATACTCCCTGCAAGTTATATTGTGTCTTGGTGGACAATATATTGAATAGATGTTAATGTTCATACTATTACTGTTCAATTTAATTCCAGCTGCTTGAAACTCTGGGGTTTGAATTGCATGTTTCAGTCCACTTCTTATTAATATTTTGATGGATGGCTGGTTAGTCTGTATTTAATCGTAGCCTCTAATTTTAAAGTACGTTTTGTCATTGAAGCGCGTTTCAGACGCAAGCAATATGTCTATAAAATGTAATTTAAGAAAAATTTCAACTTCATTTGTATGTTGTGACAAGCCATTGGCATTCCAAGTAGCAACCCTAGTATCTAATTGCATAATTTACTGAGACTCATGGACATCATGTTCATCATTGAATTGATCATTTCTAATTGTTTAGAGAACATTGCCTCCATTTTTGACAATGCGTTATTATTTGTATTTGATTTTACTACATTTGCCTTCGTCATATTATGTTTGTTGTTATCATTATCATAATCATTTTCAATACATGGGTTATTGTTAATTTCCAAGTTATTTTTAAAAGGTTGTATATCAGTTCGTCTTTGGGTGATTGGCAATTTTTTTTGTACCAACTGTTGGTATACTATGCAGTCTTTGTAATTCGCAGTATGTGGTTGTAAGCAGTGAGCACAAAGAGGCGGTGAGTAAGCTGATTTGGCGCATATACTTGTTGCTTGATTCTGTCCACATTTAACACAAACATGTAGCTTTCTGCAAAAATTTGTTGTATTCCCAAATTCCTGGCATCTGTGAGGTTGTACAAAATCATATGTTTTGCGGATAGGCCCCACTCTCAATAACGCGTTGCAAATATGCCTAATGTTGTATACGTCTTTATTATTACCAGCAGGTTCTCGATCGATGAAACACATTGATAGGGGATTTTTTGTGATTTTGCTTTTAGCATTCATAAAAACTCTGACAACGTGTCCTAAATTCAAATAGCTCCGTTTTTATGTCATCGATAGGTGTTGAGTGATGTAAGCCCTTAAAAACGACTCTGATATGTATGATAAGATATTTTACTATGATCTAGGAATTTAATGGTTTTCCTGTATGACTCTACTGATAACATTACTAATTTTACGTGTTCGTCTTTAGAAGCTTTATAATTAATATCTTCCGAACGTATAAACTTTTTAAGTTCGCTTATCATTTGAGTGGTATTTTTAACATGTGGTATTAAAATTGGAGGCGGTTTTGGCTCCACATTCACAGATGCCTTACTCTGGTTGTTTAGTTCTGCATCTTGGTTGCTTAATATATCGAATCTGTTGCCAGAATTGTTTTTCTTTGGTGGTGGAGGTGATATGTATTCAGCACGCCTCTTATTCTTAATTGATAAAGGTATTTGCTGCCATTGAGCAACATTAGTTTCACTCATCTCTCAACAGCACTTGTTGACAAAATCAGAGGGAATATAACTCTTGCTTATAGTTTGTGTAATTACTCTGACCACAGCTTAACAATAACACATTAATTTTAAGCAAAACCGGTTTGCTCACTCTATTATAACTTGGACACTAAGTTTCTAAACACTTCTATTCGCTTTGACTGTTCAATTCAGACTGACTTATTTTCCACAATTTTTAAACGTTGTTGCGGCGTCATTCTTTCCATGATGATTTGTCAATGCTTACTGACCAGAAATGTCATTTGCCAGCTGTCAAGTGGCAGCTAACCCTATCGAAAGTTTTATCAGTCTAAAAAAACACCCGTTATTTCTCAGTTATTTGACGTAGATATAGGATATTCGGCATATACATTTGTCGTTTAGATCAAGGTATAAAGGATATTTTAAGCCCAGAAGTACATTATCTAAAAATATATGTCTTTATTGGCGCATCAAAGTAAGCCGGGTTTGTTAGTGTTATATGAATTAATTTTAAAACGTTTATTGATTTAAATAAAAACAAAAGGAAATTAGTATGATTTTAACGTGCCACACTCTCTTCCAAACTTTGATTTTTTAATTATTTATCTCCCCATATACATATATTTTTTTACCTAATTTAGTAATTTCAACAGTATTACTTTTGAGCTCAAGGTCAGTATAAGGAAATCATTTAAAAAAAGACAACAAGAGTCAAGAGTGGTATCAATAATAGCTATTTCGGAGATCACCACATCTCCTCATCAGATTCCATGACTCCACCGGTATGTTAACCCACAACCTACGACTTGCTGAGCAAATATGTATGTACATACGCTGCCAATGTACCACAGTCGGCTTTTGAGCTGCTGTTGCTTTTTACCACTTTCTTTATATCTTACCAACACAATTCAAGTAAGACAGACTGCCGCTATTATAGTGAATGTGTGGTTATTGTTGTTGGACAACACCAAATCTATTTAATTATCATTGTTAGAATTGGTTATGGTGTGCTCATCCATTACAGGGCCAATATAAGGATCTATTTATTTTACTGGCTGTTATTGCCTTTTTCCAAATGCTTTCCTAATACTGTCCTTAAGCTCAAAAATTAATATTGCCGAATTATCTCCCTAATTAAAATCTGTACACAGGATTCGAAAAAATTCACCCCATTATTTAATAAAATATTATATATTTTGATTGGTTGTAAATTACCGTTATATGAGAGGTGAGTGTGGCTTTAGTATGATTTCTATATTTATCGAAATAGTGCTATCTGACTAAAAAAAAGTTACAAAGTGTACGTAATGAGGTAGAATTTGACAAAATAGTTTCGAAGAAATACCTATTTGTCTAAGGTGGGCCATTCCCAACATTTATGATTACATATATTTTATTCTCAAACCCAATTTTGTCTATCAAATATGAGCAAACTACCCTGTATAGTTTTATAAATATCGCCTTTTTGGATTTTTATTTTTTACCGTTACATGAAGAGGAGGGCATGCTTTCGTACGATTTCTGAAATTTTCAAAATTTGGCTTATTAACTTGAAGTGCAATGTGTACACCAAATTTGGTGGAGTTTGGGGGCATAATTTTTAAAATAAACCTATTTGCTCGAGAGTGGGCGGTGCTATGCTTATTACCAACATATAAGTTAACATAGCTGTTAAGTTTGCAGAACATCTAGCGGAAGTAAAAGCTCTTTCCTTGGTTGTGTGTGTGCGTTATCAACTATCATCAAGATTACCTTCATAATCGTCCACACCGAGAGCACTCAGAAACAAACATCACTCATGCACCTATTAGAAGGCGCCACGCACCCACGCATCTGTCATTATCACCACCACTGAGAGCACTTAGAAACAAACATCACTCATGCACCTATCAGGAGGCGCCACGCACCCACGCATCTGTCAAAAAGTGCAAGAGCGCATCGCGCATCGGACTATGCCGAACGAATGCAGTAACAACAACTCCACTTGAAGCGAGCTTGATAGGCTTAGACTTAAGCTGTATCGATAATAAGACCCCAATTGTAAATTTGTAATGAAAAAGACAAGTTCATTGGCGTAAAATAAAATAAAACTTAATAAAATATAAGCATCATTAATTGGCGCCCAACTCGAGGGTTTCTGGAAAAGAAAAAGGACTAGCGGATCCTTTGGAGCTCAACAGTTTAATTTTAATGCAACAAAAACTTGAATCAGAAAATTATATTGAATTTAATATTAAAATAAAAATATAATACAGTGAAATAAAGTCGAACGAAAAAGTCTATGAAAAGTTAAATTGCATAACATTCTGTCACGTGTTTTCTAAAACACATTGTGTTAAAAGTGCACTTAAGCAAGGATAAAGCAAATAATTTCCGAAATTCGCAAACAAAAAAACATCGAATGAAATAAGTCCAAACATTGAACACATAAGTGAACAGCATTAAAAAAGTAAAATTAGAAGCAACACACTGACTTTTTAAAAAATAAAAAAGGGCCGAATTTAAGTAAAATAAAAATTCGGTTAATATTAATAGCAACTTTAAGTTAATCGAAATAAATGTAAAAATGTGATAACTTAGTTAATTTCTAAATCCACAAAAATTCAATAAAACTATAGTGCGGTACAGTTACAACAAGATATACTAATTAACATTAAAACAAACATAAAGTTCTTCTTCTTCTTAATTGGCGCTATAACCGCCTAGGCGATTTTGGCCGATTTCAATATTGCACGCCAGCCGCTCCTCTGATTTGCTGCCTGGCGCCAGTTAGATATCCCAAGTGTAGTCAAGTCCTTCTCCACCTGGTCTTTCCAACGTAGAGGAGGCCTTCCTCTTCCTCTGCTACCACCAGCGGGTACCGCGTCGAATACTTTCAGGGCTGGAGCATTTTCTTCCATACGTACCACATGACCTAGCCAGCGTAGCCGTTGAATCTTAATTCGCTGAACTATGTCTATGTCGCGGTACAGCTCATACAACTCATCGTTCCATCGTCTGGGATATTCGCCATCGCAAAGACGTAAAGGACCAAAAATCTTTCGGAGAATCTTTCTCTCGAACACTCCAAGCGCCATCTCATCCGATGTTGATAGGGTCCATGCTTCTGCGCCATACATTAGCACGGGCATGATGAGGGACTTATAGAGCGTGGTTTTCGTTCGTCGAGAGAGGGCTTTACTGTTCATTTGCCTACTCAGCCCAAAGTAGCACTTGTTGGCAAGAGAGATTCTTCGTTGGATTTCAAGGCTGACATTATTGTTGGTGTTGATGCTGGTTCCAAGATAAACAAAGTCCTCTACTTTGTCAAAATTGTAACTGTCAACAGTGATGCGGGAGCCAAGGCGCGAATGCGCTGACTGTTTATTTGATGACAGGAGGTACTTCGTTTTGTCCTCGTTCACCTCCAGACCCATTCGCTTCGCTTCCTTGTCCAGCTTTGAAAAGGCAGAACTAACGGCGCGGTTGTTGAGGCCAATGATATCGATGTCATCGGCATACGCCAGCAGTTGCACACTCTTATAAAAGATGGTACCTGACCGGTTTAATTCTGCAGCTCGAATTATCTTTTCTAGCATAATGTTAAAGAAGTCACACGATAGGGAGTCACCCTGTCTGAAACCTCGTTTGGTATCAAACGGCTCGGAGAGGTCCTTCCCAACTCTGACTGAGCTGGTGGTGTTGCTCAGTGTCATTTTACATAGCCGTATTAGTTTTGCAGGGATACCAAAGTCAGACATCGCGGCATATAGGCAACTTCTTCTCGTGCTGTCGAAAGCTGATTTAAAGTCGACAAATAGATGGTGTGTGTCGATCCTCTTGTCACTGGTCTTTTCCAATATTTGGCGTATCGTGAATATCTGGTCGATGGTAGATTTACCAGGTCTAAAGCCACACTGATAAGGTCCAATCAGTTCGTTGACGGTTGGCTTTAGTCTTTCACACAATACACTCGATAGAACCTTATACGAAATGTTAAGAAGGCTGATTCCGCGGTAGTTGGCGCATATTGCAGGATCACCCTTCTTGTGGATTGGGCAGAGTACACTTAGATTCCAATCGGCGGGCATGCATTCGTCCGACCATATTCTGCAAATAAGCTGGTGCATGCACCTTACCAGCTCCTCGCCACCATGCTTGAATAGCTCAGCTGGTAACCCATCAGCTCCAGCGGCTTTGTTGTTCCGTAGCCGCATAATTGCTATTCGAACTTCATCGGGATTCGGGATCTTCATCTTCTCCGGCGACGCTTTCGCTGTCACCATTTAGCAGAGTGGAGAAGTGTTCCCTCCACAATCTAAGTGCGCTTTGGACATCAGTCACCAGATCGCCGTTCTTGTTCTTACAGGAATTCGCCCCGGTCTTAAAACCTTCCGTAAGTCGCCGCACCTTTTGGTAAAATTTTCGGACGCTTTTCATGTCGGCTAGCATCTCAAGCTCTTCACACTCACGTATTTCGGCCTCTCTCTTCTTTCTACGGACGATACGTCTCTCTTCCTTTCTTAACTCCCGGTAGCGTTCCCATACAGCTCGCGTTGCGCCCGATCGCAGCGTAACCCTGTAGGCAGCATCTTTATTTTCCGAAGCGGCACGGCATTCCTCATCATACCAGTCATTTTTTCGGGTTCGCTGAAAGCCAACGACTTCTTCAGCGGCGGTACGCAGTGATCGAGAAATGTGCTCCCAGTGCTCGCAAATTCTGGTTTCTTGAGAAGTGCTCTCAGTGAGCAGGTGTGAGAGTCGAGTGGTGAAGTTTGCAGCTGTCTGTTGCGATTGCAGCTTTCCGACGTCAAGCTTTCGCTGTGTATTTACACGCACGTTTTTTGATGCACAGAGGCGTATGCGCATCTTGGCTGCGACAAGATAATGATCCGAGTCGGTGTTCGGCCCTCGGAGTGTACGTACGTCTAATATACTGGAAGCATGCCTTCCGTCTATCGCAATATGATCGATTTGGTTTCGCGTTTTTCGATCTGGAGACAGCCACGTAGCCAAGTGTATTTTTTTATGCTAAAACCTGGTGCTACAGACCACCATGTTTCGGGCCCCGGCAAAGTCGATCAGTCTCAGTCCGTTGGCGGAGGTTTCGTCGTGGAGACTGAATTTTCCGACAGTGTGACCAAAGATCCCTTCCTTTCCCACCCTGGCATTGAAGTCACCAAGCACGATTTTGATATCGTGACGGGGGCAGCGCTCGTAAGTGCGTTCTAAGCGCTCGTAGAAGTGTTCCTTGATCACATCGTCCTTCTCTTCTGTCGGTGCGTGGGCACAAATCAGCGAGATGTTGAAAAATCTCGCTTTGATGCGAATCGTGGCGAGACGCTCGTCCACTGGAGTGAACGACAGTACTTGGCGACGAAGCCTCTCTCCCACCACAAATCCAACACCGAACTTGCGCTCCTTTACATGGCAGCTGTAGTAGATGTCGCAAGGCCCAACGGTTTTCTTGCCTTGCCCCGTCCATTTCATTTCTTGGATGGCGGTGATGTCAGCCCTTACTCTTACGAGGACATCAGCCAGCCGGGCAGCGGCACCTTCCCCATTAAGGGTTCGGACATTCCAGGTGCATGCCCTTAAATCGTAGTCCTTAAAACATTGCTTGTGGTCGTCATCAATAAAGGGAGATCTCATCCGAGGCACATTGAAATTTTTCATTGGGTATAGTTTTTTTACGTGGCGGGTCCCAAGCCCAGCGCACAACCAAATACTGGAGATAAACATAAAGTTACTATTAAAAAAATATTGGAAGAAAAGTTCCGAAAGCTCCAAAAGGTGTTGGAATAACGATTCTGTACAAATTAATGGAAACTTTCAATTAACCCAAATAAATGAGTTGAAAAACCTTGAAAAATTATTACGAAAAACAATATAAAACCTACTGAAACTGTAATTCACCTTAATAAAACCAAAATACAGTGCCGCAAATTATCATATTAAAAACAGTTACTACGAAAGGAAATAAAGAGCAGGTGGAAACAACAAAATATTTAAGTACGTAATAACATAAAAAAGACATACAAATTAAAAAATTACGCAGTTGCTATTAGAAAAAAGAAAGCGTTAAGGAATATTAAATAATATTAACGAAAATTTCAACAACACGAACAGTATCTGACGCGAGAAAAAGAATACGCTTCTGTTTGAGCGGTGCAGCTACTTCGTGGAATCTGGAGGAAATCAACTGGATCAATATATGTATTTATACATCACATTTATAAATGAAATTAATATTAATATTAAAAGGAAAGTAAAACGCTGTTTAATTTATTAACCACAATATTATTATATTTAAATATTATTAGTAGTAAAAACAATTGTAACAAAATACTAAAATGGTTGACCGTAATACAGTGTTGAACTTAGTGGAAGCTGCGGTGCAAGTAGCTAAGGATGAGATAAAAAGTCAGATTGAGGAACTGTGTCAAGCGGTTCATAATATTCTACCACCGAAGGTAGAAACCCCCGTAGTCGTTTCAATAATTCCAGGTGTACCAATCTCAACCTCATAAAATCATTGCCTGAGTTTAGAGGAAATGTTGTAGAATACCCTGCTTGGAGGGAAGCTGCAAAGTTTGCCATTAAATATTACAAAGAAGGTTCTGAGTCTTATTACATAGCTATGGGAATTTTTCGAAACAAAATTATGTCTGCGGCAAATGAAAATTTAAGCGCCTTCAACACACCACTAAATTTCGATGCTATAATTCCTCGTCTTGATCAATTATATGCAGATAAGCGACCCCTTCATATCTTGGAAAATGAACTGAATATATTAAGACAGGGACGAATGACGATTAACGAATACTACGACGCAGTCGACAAGCAATTAACCCTTATTATTAATAAAAATATTATGACATATAGTGGCAATGATGCTTTTACCAAAGCATTTAATGAAAAAGCTAGAGAAAATGCACTAAGAATATTCATTTCAGGCTAAAGACGCCCACTTTGCGATACATTATTCTCCTCAAACCCTCCGAACCTACCAACTGCCTTAGCATTAGCACAAGAATTGCAGCATAACCGGCAAACGTATGAATTTGCTAATACATTTGCAGCTGCAAGTTCATCCCAACACAACCATACATCACGATTTAACTCTACTGTTTCTTCCATACCTAAACAGAGTTTCCAAAATCAATCCAACCAAAATCCAGTTCCAATGGATGTAGATTATGGAAGTTCGCATTTTAGAAGACAAACTGAAGTTAGACATAACCCTTTTCAGCAAGCCGGTTACAATGATCCACAACAACAAGGATCAGGTAATCCCTCAAATCGGTATAGCCAAACAAAACAACAGCCCGTTAGATTTGCCTCTCAACAAAATAATAAGTACTCTAAAAAAGTACACGCATGTGGTACATCTACTCAGTCACCATTTCATAAAATACAGCGAGTCAGTGCAATAGAAAACGAATCGCATTACTCAGACAATGAAATTTGTGACTATGAAAATGAACCTATAGAAGAAATTAATTTTTTAGGGTAAAATCGAACTTGCCATTTATTACCCGAACATTACCCAATGGTCAAGTTCTTCAATTCCTACTTTATACAGGAACATCTAAAAATTACGTGAAGAAATATTCATTTTTAAAGGGAATAAGAAAAATAAAACAACCATTTCAAATTAAATCCATAAACGGCGTCAACAAAATCTACGAAAAATGTCAAATTAACATATTAGGAAAAACAACCACATTTTACATTTTACCCCAGTTAAATAGCTTTGATGGAATCATCGGGTATGATTTTTTGAAAGAGATTGAAGCTGGTCTGGATACTAAGAATGGGATTCTTTTCCACAAGACAGGAAAAGAAAAACTCCATCATTTTTACTGCCAGCAAGTAAACGCGATTACAGCAGATACATCGCAAATTCCTTCTAATGTTCAGACACTTATCCAAAACAATTATAACGCATTTGCCGATCCTGAACGAGCACTACCCTATAATACCAGAGTGATTGCAACAATTGATACAATAACGGAAGAACCTATTTACTCAAGAAGCTATCCATACCCAATATATGCATCACATTTCATCAACAAGGAAATATAAGCCTTATTGAGAGACGGTATTATCCAAAAATCGTATTCAGCGTATAACTCTCCAATTCACGTAGTCACAAAAAAGGGGATGACGACGAAGGAAACCAAAAACTAAGAATGGTAATCGATTTTCGAAAACTAAGCGATCACACCAGATCTGATAGATACTTGATTCCGGACACCTCTGTTATTTTGGCGAATTTAGGACAGTCAAAATTTTTTACCACATTGGACCTTAAAGCGGGTTTCCATCAAATTTCACTTTCAGAAAAACACAGACATAAGACAGCCTTCAGCATAAACAATGGCAAATACGAATTTTGTCGATTGCCTTTCGGTCTAAAAAACGCTCCGAGCATTTTCCAGAGGGCCATCGACGATATTTTGCGTAAAGATATCGGAAAGATATGCCACGTTTATGTTGACGACATTATCATCTTTTCTCCTGACGAGAATTCTCACCTCTTACCAGGGTTCGGAATCCTTCACTCTCGTTCGTACGCGAACGCGAACGTATACACTTCTTCATTTTTTTTTTGCATTCACGTTCGCGAACGAGAATGTGGAAAAAATCCATATCGTTCGTATTCGAGAATGATAGGTAGAAAAAATTGCGCTATTGTTCGTTCGCGAATCGAAGTTCGTGCGTTCATAAACGAATCTACAAGTGGCTTCGATGCATTCGCAAATGCTCGCGCTGTCGTTCATCTTCATAAACGAATGCATATGCTACGTCGAATATTCGCAGAAGGTTAGTGCAGTAGGCAATATGCAGCAATATTAGATGCAAGCAGTGGTAAAAGAGCACATATGTATGTATTATTATTATTATTTATTTATTAATTACAATTAAAATTATAGATTAATACATATTATAGCACTAGCTACCAAGGCTATCGGCTTAGTCAGTATGTGAAAATAAAATTATAATAAATGTGCAATATTTAAATTTTTTAAGAAGGTAAAAATAGTTTTTACATTAGTTTCTGTAGAGCATGAGAGAATATTTAAAGGATCGGTATCAGCAAAGAATTGGGCACGTGCGGAAGATAGCGCAGGGCATCTAGATAAGATATGGCGGATGGTTAGGTCGGATGCGTTGCAGAATGTACATAACGGCTGGTTTGTGTTCTTTAAAAGGTATTCGTGAGTTAGAAGAGTGTGGCCTAGTCTGACGCGTATAAAGCATTTATTCATCCATGTTGTTGTGTTTGTTGGCAGAATGATTCTATGGCCTTTAGGGTTTATTTCCTTATATTGGTGTTGATAGTTAGACCATTTGTTCTCGAAATGTAATTTTAACGCATTTGAGAAAATATTTTTGAGCGATTTTTTCCCAAACGGCATGTGCAGATAGAGGCATGATTTCAACGCCGAATTAGCAGCTCGGTCGGCGTGTTCATTACCTGGGATACCTGTGTGGCCAGGGATCCACATAAGTTTAACCTTGGGCGATAAATGTATTAGGAGTTGCTGAATGCGATATATTGGATCTTCTTGCATGTGTATTCGTTTGGCTGCATTGAAAACCGATAAGCTATCCGTGCATATAACAGTTCTGTTGCCCAGGGATTTAGCTAGAGTTAATGCTGAAAGTAGACCTTGCAGTTCTGCGTCGAATATGTTCGCATAGTAGGGGAGGAGGCCGCACGAAAGGGTGTCGCCATCGTTATTTGCTACCGCAAATGAAACTCCGTCATCTTGTTTTGAGCCGTCTGTATAAAGAAACTTCCACCCGCTATCCTTCAGTGGGTTGGCGATACTGTGAAACGAATTTCAGTTTATTTTTTTTTTATTTCAATGTCCAGAGAGTCAGCGAGTTCTTTCACCTCGCATAGCGTAGATTTGCGAGAGAACATGGTTTTTCTATGTTTAAGGAGCTGTATGTCGTGGTGTAGAATGTGAGACGTGTTGCAGTGCAGCTTGTAGGCGATACGACCGTTTAAGAGTTGCAATCGCTCCTCGATTGGTAAGAAACCGCCTTCGGCCAGTAGATTTTTTATTGGAGTTGATCTGAACGCTCTAAGGCTACACCTCACTGCTGCGTTGAGAAGCGGTTTGATTTTGTTGAGGGAGTCCTTGCTACATTTTCCGTATATTTGGAGCCCGTAATCGATTTTACTTTGTATGGTTAGTTGGGTGACATTGATTAAAATGTTAGTGTGTACAAAACTTTTCTTTGAACTTAAATATTTTACAATGTTGAGCCTGGTAGCTAGTTCGGTTCTTAGTTTAGTACAATGTTGTTAAAATGTTAGTGTGTACAAAACTTTTCTTTGAACTTAAATATTTTACAATGTTGAGCCTGGTAGCTAGTTCGGTTCTTAGTTTAGTACAATGTTGCTTAAAGCTATGTTTGTTGTCAAATGTAACTCCTAGAATGTTTAAAGAATCCACATTAGGAATAGTGCAGTTATTGTGTCTTATGGCTAGTTTGTTACATTTAAGTTTTCTACAAACATGCAGATGCTTGCATTTCTCAAGGGAAATGATAGCACCTGAATGTTGCGCCCAACTTTCGATTGCAGTTAATGCATTATTGAACTCATTTTGAATGCCGGATGTGTTCTTGTTGTTAGATATTAAGAACAAGTCGTCAGCATATAAGCAATGCCTGATGTTATTTTGTTGACTAATCAGTCGACTAACATCTTCAAACGCTATTAAGAATAAAGTTACCGAAAGTGGTGATCCTTGCGGAAGTCCGTTTTGTAAGGGAAACGTAGGTGATAAGACGTCATTTACTTTGCAGCGAAATTTTCTATTTTTGAGGAAAGATTTTATAAAATTAAAGATTTTAGGCCCGAGTTTCCAGTCCTGCAAGTTTTTTAAAACGATGTGACAACCAATTTTGTCGAAAGCCTTAGTGAAGTCGACTGATAACACGGAGGTGTGGTTTCTTGAGGAAAGGTTTTTAGAAATTTGGTGGTCAAGGTAAAGCTGGGCATCCAGACAGCTCATTCCGGATCTAAACCCCACTTGGGATGCAGAAATTAAACGTTTTTTGTTTAGAAACCAAGTAAGTCTGGTTGAAATTATCTTTTCCATAACTTTGCTAATACAGGGTATCAAAGATATTGGTCTGTAATTATCGATGATGCCAGGATCTTTGTTTGGCTTGGGTATTGGGATTATAATCGCAGTTTTAAAATTTTGAGGAATAGTGCTAGTGCTCAGAATAGCATTGTAAAGCTGAAGTATCCGTTTCTTGACTACCACTGGGCTAAAGCGTAACATTTGATAGTTGATTTTGTCTAGTCCTGGGGTTGTTCCTTTCACAGTTCTAAGCGCTGTTTCTAGCTCGTTGAAATTAATGTCGTTTTCAATTTGCAGGGCCAAGTTGTCTGGGCGGTGTGCGGGCTGCATTTGTGGGATGTTATTTGGAATGTTGTTGAGTTGAGGGAAAAAATTAGTTGTATCGGATTCTTTAGATATGTGTCTAGCAAATTCTGTTGAGATGGTAAACGGATCGGTAAGGACTACGTTGTTCGCTGTTACAGAGTGGGTAGTTTTCGGAGTATATATCCCTGTAAGGGTCTTTATACCCTTCCAGATGCTACTGACTGAAGAGTTTGGGCTTAGCTTCTTTGTGAATTCTTCGAAGCTCTTTCTCTTTGCCAATTTATTTTCTTTGTTGAAAGCGGCGTTGCATTTTTTGTAAGCGACCAAGTTGGGACAGAGGGGCGACTTTTGATATTTTCTCCAGGCTGACACTTTGTTGTTGCGCAAAGTGTTGAGTTCTGGTGTCCACCATGGAACTTTTCTTTTCGTAGGACGTAAGGAAGTGAGAGGGATGGAAGAATTTGCTGCTTTACGTAAGGTTTTTTGAATACTGGCAGTTTCTTTGTTTAAGTTCTGTAGTTCTAACGGAGGGAAATGCTTTGAAAGCAGAATATTTTGGAATTTGTGCCAATCGGCTTTGGATGTATTGTATTTGACGGTTTTATTATGGTAAGGAGTATTTGGGCTTGACAGTGAGATAGTGCATATAATGGGGAAGTGATCGCTGTTGTGTAAGTCTTCTAGGGTGAACCATGTGGCAAGTGGAAGTAGCTGGGGTGAACAAATGGTAAGGTCTATGTGTGTAAACGTTTTGTGGGTTGAGAAATGAGTTGGGCTATTATTGTTTAGTATTGAGAGATTTGAATGCAGTATAAAGTCTTCAACTACTGTTCCTCTATGGTTGGCGGTTGGAGAACCCCATAGCGGGCTCCAACTGTTGAAGTCGCCGCAGAGGATTACTGGGGTATTAACGCTAGATATGAGCAGAATTAAATCCGAATGTGTAAAAGTTTTATCTGGAGGTATATATAAGGAGAATATTGTGATTGGAAATTTAACATTTATTTCTACTGCAACAACTGACAAGTTAGAAGTTATGTTTTTGGTTGTGTGGGGAATGTTTTTGTGGATCAACAATCCACAACCTTGTTTGCAGTGGTTAAAGTGAGAGAAATTGTGAAAGTAGGCTGAGTAATGTTTTGGTGAGTATGGTGATAAATTGAATTTTAAATGGGTTTCTTGGAGACAGACAATATGCGGATTCCGATCTTTGATGAGGGTTTCCAGTTCTATGTAGTTATTTAGATAACCTTTCATATTCCATTGAAGAATATTTAGCATCATAACTAATTGATTATATTATGTAGTGTACTACTTTGGTTATTTTTAAATAAAATAACCTATAGTACGGGTTCTTGTTGATCGTTGTCAAAGTTGTTAGTGTAAATCTCTGCAGTCGCTGAGGGAGTCGCGGCTGGGTCAGTACGGCCCATTTGCTGAAGGCTGAGCGGTAAAGAGTGGTCTACACTGTGTTTGTGGGACGAAAGAGGCATGGGATTTTGGCGAGAGTACGTATCGGCGATCTTGTGTTGTGTGCTGGATGAAGAGTTTGAGTGGGTTCCGTTGGAGTAAGAGTTGTGGGCTGAAAGAGATTTTGGCGTCTGAGAGTGAGCAGTAGTGGGTTGCGCTTGGATGGTGAGTGGTGGTTGTTTGTTATTTGTGTTGAGATCGATTTCGTGAGTTGCAGAAGGTATACTATTGTGTGAAGCAATGTAGGAAGAAAGAAGTGTTGGTAGATCGATAGTGCTGAGGTTTACACTGTTGGTGTGTATGGAGTCGGAAGAGATTTTGGAGCTGTTGTTATGAGTACCAGTACTGGAGCTAAGGAGATTAGGTTGCGGGGAGGGTGGTGGTGCTGTGATCGTGACTGAGGAGTATGTTTGCTTTTGGTTAACGGTTGTCGGGTTTTGGATTTTGTACAAGCGTCTAGCTTCTTTGAAGTCACACTTGTTTTGAGTTTTTATTTTTAATATTTGTTTTTGTTGCAAGTATTGAGGACAGTCTTTGTCAGAAGCTGAGTGGGAGCCAAAACAGTTCGCGCACATCAAGCGTTGGCATTTTTCTGGGTTATGTGGAGGGAGATTACAGGTCTCACATGTGGGATTGTTGTTGCATCTTTTTAGAGTATGACCGAGCAGTTGACAATTCCGGCATCGCATGGGAGTAGGGAAATATTCTTCTACTTTTAACGAGTACCAAGCAACGTCAATAGTAGATGGTACTTTGTAGAGGTTAAATGTTAAGACAATTCGGCCTGTTGGACTTTTTACACCGTTGCGGTCTTTGGTAAATTTAAAGACGGCAACAACACCCTGAGATTTCAGACCTTCAAGAATCTCTTGTTCACTTGTGCATGCGAGATTTATGTCATAAATTGTGCCTTTACAGGAATTAAGAGGCCCGTGAAAATCAATGGAGACCGGACAAAGACCACCAAAATTCTTACTTTTTATAAACTTTTCAGCCACTTTGGTAGATTTGGTAAGAACCAGAAGGCTACCGTCACGAAGTATACTTACTGAAGTATATTCGGTGCTAATGCTGTCAAGTGCTTTCTTTTTAGCAAAAACGCTGTATTTTGATAGTGTGTTGGTTTCGTCTGTCGATTTGACAACGATAAATTTCGGGTCGTTATGGTTGTTGTTTTTCGCTGGTTCAGGCAATGTAGGAAACGATTCTTTTGTAGAGTTGGTAGGTTTTTTGCGTTTAGATTTGGGGGATTTCAGCATACTATCGGATAGTATGCTGAACCGATTCCCCGAGGGGAACGGTGAGGACATTTCCATATAAGTGGTTCACTTCGCAGTATATTAACAAGCAATTATTCACAAAAAAATAACTTACTTGAAGAAGAAGGGGAGGAAATGAAAAACACGTGAAATAAACACTATACAAAAATGAGAAGTAAGCGAGAGAGCGATTACGGACACAACTGCTCGGTACGATTGTTAGTCGGAGACTCCATATGTATGTACATATGTATTTGTTTAGGTAGACGATGGGACATACATACGTTTATGAAAATACTTACATAAAAATACCTTCTATTAAAGTAAAAAAAGTATGTCAATATATTCGGCAATAAGATTTTTTTTATTAATAAAAATGAAATGCATTTACTTGCTTAGTTGCTATCTTCCACATCTAGTGTTGCAAAATTGAGGAGATCAAAATTTAATTTTGTAATTAATAAATTTGCTAAAGATTTCTTTGAAAGTTTTGTACGAAGTTTGGTCAATATAGTTGAAAGTGCACTGAACGCTTTCTCAAAAGAAACTTGTGTTGCAGGTATAGCTAGTACAACTTCTATTACTTGTAACATCTCGGAATTATTCCGATAGATTTTTCGACAGTAATCCAAGATATTAAAGTCAAATGGTTCCATTTCTCGCAAATTTTAATTAATTGTTCTTTAAAGGCTATTTCTTCCCTCTGTGGACTTGGTCCTTGAGCATTTCTCAGTGCGTTTACGTGAACTGTCAGCAAGTCGTAACTTACATACATAAATATATGTTGTTTCGCAAATAAATTTTGATTTTATACGGATCAACCATACATGTGCATGCACATATCGTTCATTTGCTAAACAAAAGGCCCGGGGTGGCTTTCCGTAATTCGATATCGAGCAAAAACGTGTATCGAAGTATCGTTTTTGCTTCCCTTAAGAAAAAATGTCGTCGTGTTGTATCGAACGTTCGATAGAAACTGTTCGATAGCACATTTGATATCGTTTGCCTTCCGCAGCTGTCAACCACAACAAAATGTAAGTTCAATATTTTAATGCTTGTTGTTATTTGAAATGTTTTTTTTTTTATTTATTTATTTGGGAGTCAAACAAACGCTGCTCAACTAAAGCTCATGATTAAATTCATGGAGCAACACGACGCGTTAGCTAAAAATAGCTTACAAAATGTTAGCAATGGTCGCGAGAAGAAAAAGAAGCTATGGAGCAAATTAACGGATATGTTAAATAGCAACGGGCCTCCAAAGAAGTTAACAAGGGGATGGCAGAAAGTCAGTAGAAGAATTAATACACAAATACACAAAATGGATTTTTTTATATAATGTTATATTTCCAGGTATGGACTGACTACAAATATAACGCAAAGCGCAAAATAAAGAAGCCGTATGAATAGTTTAAAAAAAACGGGAGGTGGGCCATATGATGCAGTTCAATTAAGCAATTTGGAGGAACGGGTAATAGCTGCGGCGCAAATAAGCGCACATGTAACGGGTATTCCTGGCGTGGCGTCATATGGTTGCAATACGGACGAGCCTTGCTCTTCTAGTGCTGCCCCGCAGCCAGACGAAGCTTTCGTTAGTGAATATTTAGCAGATTTATTAAGCGAAGATAAGTCCTCGAGCAATGATGAAAACAAAGCGCCAAGTGAGATTGAGCCATCAACGGCAAAGAGAAGATTAGAAATAGCAAGCGATAACGAAGCACCACAAACGCCTAAAGCAAAAAGGAGGTGTGCAGATCCAAAATTCAAAATAATCGAAGAAGAAATTGAAAACCAAAGAAAATTTCAAACCGAAATCTTAAAGGTTTTAAGAGAGGGCAATGAAATTCAACAAAGGAAGGTCCAGTTAATGGAAATGCAAATTACATCTGCAATCCAATATAAAAAAATGAAATTGCAAGTCTTACAATTCGATTTAGAGAAAGTAAATTGTGAAATTGCCATGCTGAAAGGAAAAACAAATGACAAATGATCTTATAACCTACATATGTGATAAATGAAGTACAATTCTTATGTTGCCCTTCGGGAAAAATGGTCTTTTATTCGATTTCTTATTCTTTCGGATTCTCGGTTATATCTTTCCGGTGTTTCAGTATCTATCCTTCCCTCTTGTCGCGAAATTGAGGCTTCGTTATTGCTTTGAAACGGAATATTTCGGCTGATACAGACATTGTAAAGAGCGGCACACACGTTTGCGATTTTGGCAACCAAAGTTGGATTATACCTTGGCTTTCTTTCGTCGGATAATATCCTCCAGCGCCCTAAAGCAGATGATGGGAATAAAAGTAATATATTCAGCAGTAAATTTTTCAATATACATACTAACCTTTGTAAACTCCGATAGTTCTTTCAACAACGCTCCTTGCTTTGCTATGTATTCCATTGTAAATACATTTGCCTTCGTCCGTTTCATTTTCACGTAATCGGTACGGGGTCATTATCCATGGTTCGAGAGGGTATCCCGAATCTCCTAAAACAAAATATATTTTTGGGTTAGTATATGTTTTACTATTGAATATATATTAGATGTTCACTGAGTTAACCTAATAGCCATGAATTCGTATCTCCGTTGTTATATAGTCGCTCCATTACCATTCTCTCATTCGAAGCCTTCCACACAAATGAGTCATGGGCAGACCCTCCATATTTTGGACATATAGCTTTTATAATTAAGTTATGATCACAGATCTATAATAAAGAATGCTTAGGACGATTATTTAATAAACAATTTCAAGGAAATGGGATTTGCATATATAAAACCAGTTTATACTTACAATCATTGCATTAATGCTATGTTTTCCTTTCCTATTAAAATATATGTGTTCATTTTCTACTGGTTTCAGCAATTGTATATGCGTACCATCGACGGCACCAACTACTGCAATATACAACAATAAGGAAGTTAAAAAAAACTTATTTATTTCACGAATTTACCTCCAGGAAAATTATGTTTTTCATTGAACCATTCCTTGCATGGCTGGAAGTCTTTTTCAAACATTATCCATTGGTGACATAAATGATTTTCCATGGATAACAACGTCTTGCGAAAGACCTTCGACAGAGTGCTTGCTCCCATGGATGCGGTGTGTACGCCTCCAGTCTGCCATTGATAACCGCCACCTGCTAATATTTCCAGTGTTGCTGCTAGTCGCATGATTGGAGGAATATATGTACTTCTTATGCCATCCCGCAGTTTTATTTCATTAAGAATGTACATAAACACTTCTTTGGTCAGCCGGGATTTTGTTTGGAAGCTGTGATATATGTAGATATTAATTGATACTGCTCATAGTTTCTACAATATTAATTTTACTTACCATAACTCTGGTATTTCCATAGGATTTGATGCATCTCTTATTCTTCTTCTGTTGATTGGAGAGCTTTCCGCACCGAAATTCAATAAAATCAAAAAATGACGCCAGTTAAACATTTTTCACTTTGAAATTTCTTCTTATTTTTATTTATTTCACACTGCTTTTGACAGCTAGAAAACACTTTCGCAACACTTCCTAAAATATGAAAACGAGAGTGGCCATATCGAAATATGGAAACCAAAATAGTCTCGTCGAGCGTTCGATATCGAATCGAAGTATCGAGCTGTGTCGACTATCGAATTACGGAAAGACACCCCCGTTCTTTTGTAACCTAGTTGCAAAAAAACACTAGGTAGGATAAAAAATAGCATGTAAAACAACAACACTAACTCGGAAAAATATGCGAGTTGAGCCAACTCGGTTATATGATATCCGACCTGAGATGTAGTGTTGTGAAGCAAAAAACCCGCTCTATTGTGAATGGGTTCTGGAAAAATACTTGGGAAATTTCAATCAACTGTCAAATCTTGTTTGTTTTATGGTTACATAAACAAAAGAAATAAAAATGGAACAAGGGTAAGAAAAATTTGCGCTTCGTATATTTCACATAAAATTATGAATTAAAACATGTTCGTTATTTCATAATGCAAGAAAAAAGGCGCAAGAGATGGTCATGTGAGAAGACAATTGAGTATTCGAGATGCTAGCTCGCCCGGAAAGCGGAGTTGGAGCACCCAAAAAGAAAGAGGTTGGCCTACGCGAACGTGTTGGAAGACATGGTGTCAATGGCGATCACGGTAGGTTCAAGAAATAAGTATATGTTTGAACAAATTATATTTATTAATCCACTTCCAGGACTTTGAAAGAATGCCGCTGTGCTTGGACAACAACAGCAGAACTGACGCCAGCCAGTGCTTTGCCCACTATATGGAGGGGTTCATGTGGGTTACAGACCGTTTGAAACACTTTCGGCAAATGTGCTGTCTGGAAAAAATAGCTAACAGAAATTACTCTGTCTAGCAACAGCTTTTTAAAACGTAACAGTGAGTTTCAGTGAAAACCTTGTAGTGAATTTTTGTGCTCGTTTTTATAAAACCCGTGTACATGCGGAAGAGTATCAACTTAACAATTTTTCAAAAAACATCGGTAACGTTTTGCTGTACAATGTACAAGGGTTTTATAAAAGCGAGCGCGAAGAATTTACATCAAAAACATTGCAAAAACTTCACTAAAATGTTTTTACTGAAACTGGATTTTTTTAAATTTGCTTTTGGTTTGTTATTTTATTTGTAATTAGGATAAGAAGTGATCTGAATTGAATTTTATATGTGATACTCCTTGTGAATTTGTTTTAGTTTTATAGATTATAAGTTGAATGAAATGCAATGAATCCTTGTCAATATTTTTTATTAGTGAATTTAAAGATATAAATATATACATATATGCATTGAAATTTTTAAATAATATTTTGTTGCCTTAAATAATTAAAAAGGGTCTGCCTTCTGTCAAGGGCTGCGTCTTGGTTTCATTCTTCAAAACCTTCATCAAGTGCAAACGTATTTTTATCACTCACATCGTTGATATCGCACAAATTTGCTAGTTGCCTAAATGTCACTGTATTGCTTACATACCAAATGTACATATACACGGATTTTTTGTGGTAATACACGCGTTCTACCACCACCAGATGTGGCAGGTACGCAGTTAAGACTCCGAATACTTCACTGAAAATAAAATAGCATTAAGTTTATGCATTTCTTTTGCACACATTTTGTTATTACTTGTTAGATATTTGCATACATCGTTTCCAATACTTCTAGTGCTTCCTGCATCTCTCTATTGCGACGTGATTCGCAATGCTCAACCGTGTACAAAGGCACCATCTACAAAAGTAAAAGGTTATTTAATGCATTTATTTAATGTTTTTAAATAAATTTAATAACTTACCACAGAATCCTCAGAATTGCTCATTTTGTTTTGCTTCTTTAAAATTTCACTAAACAAATCATATGTTTAATGACAGATATTGCCAGTGTTGTGAAGTAACTAAAAGAAAATTTTATCCGAGTTGGAGTGTTTTTTCGCAACTAGGTTACAAAAGAACGGGCCTAGAGATAGAACTCTAAAAATAGAAATATCAAGATTAGTATGGCCGTTGCCCATCGTCTACCTAAACAAATACATATGTACGTATGTGCTCTTTTACCACTGCTTGCATCTAATGGTGTCCACAGTCACCGACGTGTACGTATGCCGTGTCTGTTTGTCGGGAGATACACAAAATTGAGCAAAACTTGTGCCCGTGCGTATGTTTTGTAAACAAACTTTGCGTACATAAAACTGTGTTTGCTTGCATCAACACAATGTTGCCATTCATTTGTTTGCATACATACTTTTACACACATCCGCCTTGTCAATTACAATTTTTCATTGTATAATAAACCAAAGCCAAAAACCAACAAATGCAAATAGTTCATTTATCTATAATTAACATTATTAAACATCGATTTTAAATTAATTTAATAAAAATTTAAATTTTTATAAGGTTATTTGGTTAATGATTTTAAAAAGTTCTGCTTGGCAACACTGTGCGGTGAGAGAGCACTCAGCTGACACGGCTTCACGGTAAAAATCTAAATTTCTCTGATTACACACGTACACGTCGCGCGTACCCTTCACACGTACACGTTGATGAGTTTTCATTTACATGGCGTTCTCATAAGTTTGATCGTGTCAGCTGACACGTAACGTACGTTTGCGTCGGTGACTGTGGGCACCATAATATTGCTGCATATTGCCTACTGCACTAACCTTCTGCGAATATTCGACGTAGCATATGCATTCATTTATGAAGATGAACGACAGCGCGAGCATTCGCGAATGCATCGAAGCCACTTGTAGATTCGTTTATGAACGCACGAACTTCGATTCGCGAATGCATTCGCGAACGAACAATAGCGCAATTTTTTCTACCTATCATTCTCGAATACGAACGATATGGATTTTTTTCCACGTTCTCGTTCGCGAACGTGAATGCAAAAAAAAATTTTAAATATTCACGTTCGCGTACAAACTCATAAAAGAACGTACGTGAATATTCATAAATGAATATTTCCGAACCCTTCTTACATGTCGACTCTATATTAAAAAAAATAGAGAGAGCGGGTATGCGCGTTTCTCTAGAAAAGTCAAAATTTTTTAGAGAAGAAGTCGAGTTTTTGGGTTTTGTAGTATCGCAAAAAGGCATACGGAAAGTCGAGGCGATTCTTAATTACGAAGAACCCAAATCTCTCAGATCATTGCGATCATTTTTAGGACTTTCAGGTTATTACCGAAGGTTTATTAAGGATTATGCCGAAATATTGAAACCTTTAACAAAGTATCTGAGAGGCGATAATGGCCATGTTAAAGCCAAACAGTCTAAAAGGGTTAAAATTTTCTTCGATGATAACGCAAGGCAAGCATTTGATAAATTAAAAAGAATTTGCCATCTGAAGATGTTTTGCTGCAACATCCAGATTATTCAAAACCATTTGAGATAACAACGGATGCCTCCTCTGTAGCATTGGGTGCAGTCCTATCCCAAAATGGCAAACCAATTACCATGATTTCTCGCACACTTTCCAAAGCCGAAGAAAATTATGCAACGAACGAGCGTGAATTGCTTGCAATAGTTTGGGCTTTTCAGAAACTAAGGCATTATTTATATCGTCTAAAAAACATCCACATTTACACTGATCACCAACCACTTACGTTTGCAATATCTGAGAAAAATCCTAACTCAAAAATTAAAAGATGGTCTGCTTTCATTGAATCTTATGCGCCGAGATACTTTTCCAAACCCGGTAAAGAAAATGTGGTAGCAGATGCACTCTCACGACAGTATATCCATCAGCTCGAAGACTCGGTAGAAACGGTACACAGTAAAATTTCTCTTTCTAAAATAATAAGAACTATTAAAAACCCTGTTAATCAATTTAAAAATCATCTTGTACTCTCACCATCGGAATACAATACTAAATCTACCAAAATTATTTTTAAAAAATTTATTAGACATACTATCAATTTCAATAGTGCTGAGTTTCTCCTGCAAACACTTCGAAATAGTATAAATCCAAATGTCGTAAATGGAGTCTGTTGCAATTTGGATACTCTTGGAAAAATTCAATCATTACTTATATCAAACTTCCCCGGTACGAAATTTATACACACCGAAAAACTCGTAATAGACTTAACAAACAAAAACGATCAGCTAGAAACCACAGCCACCGAACATAGCAGAGCCCACCGTTTCACCAGTGAAAACTATAAGCAACTAATAGGGGAATACTATTTTCCAGACATCAAAAAGACATTGAAAACAATAGCTAAAAACTGCAAAGTTTGTCTAGAAAATAAATATAATAGACACCCTTCAAAGCCGGTGATAGGTGAAACACCTATTCCCGAATATTCCGGACAAATTTTGCATATTGACATATTTTCAATTGACAAAAAACATTTTTTAACGTGCATCGACAAGTTTTCGAAATTAACCCAAATCATTCCCATATTATCAAGATCAATAATAGACATAAAATATTCATTAATTATGCTACTTAACCACTTTAGAAAAACAAAGCTTATAATTTCCGATAATGAAAAATCTTTTCAATCGAATACCATAGCCAATTTGTTAAGAGATAACGTCGGAATAGAGCAATTCTTCGTACCACCATTACATAGTAAAAGTAATGGTCAGATAGAAAGAGTGCATTCTACAATTACTGAAATCGCTAGGTGCATACAAACGGAACAGAACATTTCTGACATTCCTGAGCTTATTCTTTTAGCAACTTATAAGTATAACAACACAGTTCACTCAACTCTGCAAGCCAAACCAATTGACATTATTAATAATTTTTCGGAAAACGACTTAAATTCAATCAAAGCTCTGCTAACTTCAGCACAAAATAACATTTTAAAGCTTCAAAACTATTGTAAAAGAACGTTCAAAGAAGGCGACATAGTCTTTGTCCGACGCAATAAACGATTAGGCAATAAGCTAAATAAAGTTTATATACAAAATGTGGTCCAAAAAGACTTAGGAACGACTTTATTAATAAATGGTAAAAAAATACACAAGGACAATATTCGTTAAGTTAAAAAAAAAAGGAAACCATGGAAAAAATATCCTTTGTTTTTGCTATTAATATGAAACATGGTTATATCATTTGAAATTACCTGAACGCTAAAGATTTACAATTAACCAAAAATAGAATCGTAGAATATTTAATGTATTCGATACCTACTAAACTCACACCAGTTCGGGTTTCTTGGAAACCGCTAGAATAAAAAATATTCTCTTAACAAAAATCTTATATTCTGGTTAAAATATGTAAAAAAATTAAGAATGTGTAATCATTCGATATCAAAATTAGAAATACATATGGAAAATATATATAAAACACTATGCAGCAAATTAAAATTTAAGAGTTTGAATTATCACACAAATTTTATTAAAAATCGGAACATTGTACTCTTCCATGTTAAACATTATATCCAATATTAAATAATAACAGAGTTAAAAATAAAGTTTAAATAAAATAACAACGCTATACAAGAAGTATATGTGCCAATGTATTGAACCATTACATCATTTGTCTTAGAATTAAGAAAAAAAGTTGAAAATTGTTAACCCTTAAGTTAATGTAACGTCATATTTCACCGATAAAATGATTAGCAAAAATGCTTCTAAACTTTAAGCCAAACTTAATATTAGGCAATTAAACAATTATACTAATATCTACTAATTATGTCAACCTAATTTGATATTTAATATATACAAACAATAAAGGGTTGTGTGGTCCGAACCGAGGACGTTTCGAGCTAAGAAGGGGTAGTTAACATAGCTGTTAAGTTAGCAGAACATCTAGCAGAAGTAAAAGCTCTTTCCTTGGTTGTGTGTGTGCGTTATCAACTACCCTGCCAACCATGAGCCGGTAAAAACTGGATAAAAAGTGGCTCACGTTATCTTCAAAACTGGATAAAAAAGTAGATAATTTTGTGAATGCGCTGTGCGGATTTTATCCACTTTCCCCTTGTACGTGTGATCAGGCATCCCTGTCGTACGCATTAAGCACCGCCATAAAGAAAAAACTATAGCTGATCTCCTCTAATTCCCCTCACCAGCCTACGCAGGGTTGCTTTTTTCTTCAAAAGATTTCAAAATATTTTAAGAATTTTAAGCCAAAACATTTACGTTATAAATTCTTTATTTTTCAATCATTTAAATATTACAAACATGTGTACTAATCCTAACTATAACTTAAATTACAAATAAGTATTTATACAAATAATAAATAACAAATAATAAATTTGGTGTTTGGTTGGCCGCAAATCTGCAATGACAAAAATATCACTTAAAATATATCAATATTTCAGTAATTTCAATACATACCTTTAAATTGGGGTTGAGTTGCACCTATTCTGGAAACATAAAAGCTAAATTTACATTTTTAAACAAATAAAATTATAAAAACATATGCTTACCTCCAATAAGTTCGATGAATTGACAATTTTCGTCAAAACTCCCGTACATCTAACTGGCTCGCTCTAACACACAGGGTTTTTTAAAGGGTGATTTCACTGCTCTAACTTACAGAAATTTTTTGACAGCGCGAAAAAAAAGTTGGAAGTGTGTGGGTGATATGTATAAAAAGTTGTGAATGTGTTTGAAAACTTTTGATTTTCAGGGGAAACTGGATAGCCGTGGCTGGCAGGGTATCATTAAGATTACCTTCACAATCGTCCACACCGAGAGCACTTAGAAACAAACATCACTCATGCACCTATTAGAAGGCGCCACGCACCCACGCATCTGTCATTATCACCACCACTGAGAGCACTTAGAAACAAACATCACTCATGCACCTATCAGGAGGCGCCACGCACCCACGCATCTGTCAAAAAGTGCAAGAGCGCATCGCGCATCGGACTATGCCGAACGAATGCAGTAACAACAACTCCACTTGAAGCGAGCTTGATAGGCTTAGACTTAAGCTGTATCGATAATAAGACCCCAATTGTAAATTTGTAATGAAAAAGACAAGTTCATTGGCGTAAAATAAAATAAAACTTAATAAAATATAAGCATCATTAATTTATACAACCTTATTCTAAATTTTAAATTTGAGCAAGTTCTCTTTAATAGTTAGTTAAATATCTTTTTTTTATTTTTGAAAATTACCGGTAGTTGAGAGGAGGGCGTAGTTTTGGTCCGATTTTAAATATTTTTTTAAATTTCACTGACTAGGTTAAAATGTAATATGTATACCAAAGTCAGTAGAGTTCAGTCAAGTAGTTTCGGAGATATAAGTTTTTCTCCATTTTCCAAAAAAAAGTTTGCACATAAATTTCTTTTCCAAACCTATGTGTCAAATTTTACAAATTATCTGCAATAGTTACTGAAATATCGCGGTCTTTCGATTTTCTCAAAGCACCTTTTTGTGGGTGCGGGGCTTTCTCCCATTTGCAATACCAACCTACCTTGGGTTCAGGGCAATGTGTATACCAAACTCAATATTTGCTCGAGTTATCCGATGCGCAGACGGACAGACAGACAGACATGGCTTAATCAACCTCGCTATTAATTCTAAGAATTTCGGTATATACATAAGTATATATCTATTTCTATCTCGGTTGCTTTATGCTGCTACAAACAACCGTTATGTGAACAAAGTTGGTTTAAAAATCTCGTGTCACGGTGTTTGTAGACGAACTCTTCCGAAACGGCTGAACCATTTTTATGAAGTTTTCTATGTATATTTGGTGGGTATAAAAATAGGTAAAGTATATTTTGTGCTTGCAAGAGGGTTGACACCTACTTGAAAAGTCAAATTTAATTTTATTAAGGTTGCCACCTGTTTGAAAAGTTGAATTTAGTGTAATTTTACACATGTTATATGAAATAATATAATGTGGGTGTCAAACGTTTCGTTGTGGCGAGGAAAGGGGTGTTTGAAAAGTCGAATTTTGAATTATACACATGTTTATGAAATATTAAAATTTATTTGGCAAGCAGTTCGTTTCGATGAGGAGAAGGTGTAACGCTAGCCAAAATTTTATAGAAGGTTGCCACTTATTTGAATAGTCAAATTGAGTTATATTATAAACGAGTAAAATAGTAAAATATTGGTAATAATAAAGTTACAAACTATAATTCGAAAAAGTAAAAAAAAGGGATTAATTGAAGGATTTTTACAAGTTTCATCTATACGAGATCTTAGTACTAGGTAGCATGGCCATGATTTTTGATAACAGCAATACAACGTCTCTTCATAGAATGTACGAGACTCTGGCATCTTTTCAGTGGTATGCTCTGTCATGCTTGCTGCACTACGGTCCACAACTCGTTGTTGTTTTTGGGTTTATCATTCCAAACGGCTTTCTTGACGTCTGCCCAAAAGTTTTCAATGGGGGCAAAGGAGTGGTTTCGGGTCAATGGGATTGAGGTCAAGGGATTGAGCTAGCCATGGTTTGGGGCTGTTTTTCTTACAGAGGTGTAGGCCCAATTAACCAGATTGGATACGCATACGTGAATATAATGCAGAATACTAATGCTGAAGAGGACATGCCGCTGAAGTGGATATTACTGCAGGATAATGACCCGACGCACACCAGTAGGGTGGCAAAGAAGTGGTTTTGGGGCAATGGGATTGAGGTCAAAGGATTGAGCTGGCCAAACCATGGTGCTCGAACTGCTATGCTTCAAAGTTTTTGTGGTGAATCTGGGGTCGTCTCTGTATTAGGGGCGCGTCTTATATACTGACGGTACCCTTTACCGCCGTGTAGAACCACTTTCGACTCGTAGGTTCACAGATGTTGTGCAATTTCTCAATCGGCCAAGTTAAGTGTTCTTTGGCGAATTTAAGACGTCGTGCTACATGATTTTTGTTTAATAACGGTACTTTTCGAGGACTGCGGGCATATAAATTTTGTTCACGTAGAGGTTTTTTTTTTTTTTTTAAATAATTGCATTGCAAATCATTGTGGCTGAACACCCTACAAGTCTTTCCACTTCCTTATAGGTTTTACCGGTGTTTATGAGAAATTGAATCCACTTTCGTTTCTATTTACTACAGTGCTTCTCGCGGCCCACTGAAATTTGCACAGTCATATTTGTTTTGCTTTTTTCATTCAATAACAAATAAAAAAACAGGATTAATTGAAGGATTTTTACAAGTTTCATCTATACGAGATCTTAGTACTAGGTAGCATGGCCATGATTTTTGATAACAGCAATACAACGTCTCTTCATAGAATGTACGAGACTCTGGCATCTTTTCAGTGGTATGCTCTGTCATGCTTGCTGCACTACGGTCCACAACTCGTTGTTGTTTTTGGGTTTATCATTCCAAACGGCTTTCTTGACGTCTGCCCAAAAGTTTTCAATGGGGGCAAAGGAGTGGTTTCGGGTCAATGGGATTGAGGTCAAGGGATTGAGCTAGCCATGGTTTGGGGCTGTTTTTCTTACAGAGGTGTAGGCCCAATTAACCAGATTGGATACGCATACGTGAATATAATGCAGAATACTAACGCTGAAGAGGACATGCCGCTGAAGTGGATATTACTGCAGGATAATGACCCGACGCACACCAGTAGGGTGGCAAAGAAGTGGTTTTGGGGCAATGGGATTGAGGTCAAAGGATTGAGCTGGCCAAACCATGGTGCTCGAACTGCTATGCTTCAAAGTTTTTGTGGTGAATCTGGGGTCGTCTCTGTATTAGGGGCGCGTCTTATATACTGACGGTACCCTTTACCGCCGTGTAGAACCACTTTCGACTCGTAGGTTCACAGATGTTGTGCAATTTCTCAATCGGCCAAGTTAAGTGTTCTTTGGCGAATTTAAGACGTCGTGCTACATGATTTTTGTTTAATAACGGTACTTTTCGAGGACTGCGGGCATATAAATTTTGTTCACGTAGAGGTTTTTTTTTTTTTTTTAAATAATTGCATTGCAAATCATTGTGGCTGAACACCCTACAAGTCTTTCCACTTCCTTATAGGTTTTACCGGTGTTTATGAGAAATTGAATCCACTTTCGTTTCTATTTACTACAGTGCTTCTCGCGGCCCACTGAAATTTGCACAGTCATATTTGTTTTGCTTTTTTCATTCAATAACAAATAAAAAAACAGGAAACTCACTTTTTGTCTGATAAAATTAAATATTTTGTAGAAAAAATAATCTGTTTGCATCAGCTCACCGTTCACTACTATTCTATTGATCGCTCATAAAAACAGATATCGCAATATAATTAGCTGTGAAAAAGAAACGGTAAGTGTTTCACACTTGCTGATGTGTATAACAGGGCCGTTACACTTCAGAGAATATATCTAGAAGAATGATCGACGCCAATATCACTACTATTTCAATGCTCCCAACGTACATACTTATATTTATTAGTGGCGCCCTGCGAACAATGCCCGTTGAGGCAATGAATGTGATGCTAAACATACACATACACATGAGGCTGCTTATTACGTAGCGATACCAAACAGGGAGTCATAGGCCGATAAAGTTGAAGTATCTAACGGTTACTTGGGATTCTATACCGATGGATCAATGTAATATTTAATAATTTTTATTAGATTTATACCAACACTACCAATGAGCAACGAAATAGCAAAACAAATTGACAAATAATATACAAGAGGAATTTTTAGACTCATTTCTTGTCACTACAAAGGGTTTAATATCTGCCATTTGAATGCTGATAAAATTGACTACCTAAATTTTGTTCTCGATAGTTTGAACATCGATTTAAAATGTATTACAGAGACATGGTTTAAAGGGTATAATGGTGATAAAGTATATTCTATGTACGACTACAAAATAATTATAAATGGAAAAAGATTTGCAGATCAGATCATTCGCAGGAAGTCGAATATATTTGTATTAAGTTTTATGATAATAACACCAAGTGTATTGTTGTATGCATTTACCACCCTAGCAAAGGAAAAGACCACTCCGTGGTATATGATAAATAATCGGAATCGGAATCCCAAATCTTCAATGAACGTATTGTCGTGAGTGTTTAAATATATGTAGATATTCTTTCTTCCACAAGTTTGATAGATAGTTTCTAATCGCTAGGAATTTCAGTTATCAATAAATATCGGCGCCAGTGACAGAGATTAAGACAGTTACGTTAATAATCTTCCCATGCCTGGAGTTTCTGACCTTGAGTTGATATTCCTGTCCTACAACATTCAATTCAATAGGCTACCTCAATCAAAAGAATTTTTTCGAGAGATTTTAGGCATATTAAACAAGATCTCTTAAATAAAAAAAACTTCAAGCACCACAGATACCAAAATAGTCTACTTACAATATAAGCATAATGATAGTTTGCCACAAAAAACTTTTGGAAACCCTTAAATCTTTAGGGATCACAGGTGAAGATAAATGCGTGTTTAGTTTGGACCCAAACATATTAAATGTCAACTTTCTAGCATCTTACTACCCAGTTGTATCATCCGATACACCTGTAAAAGTTCCCTTCGAGAGCTTACCGGTGAGATTGAGTTCGTATTTGCAACGGCAATAGCAATAGCAAATATAATACCTGTGCCAAAAATAAATTCCCCTACCACTCCCACCACTTCAGACCAAGAAGCGTTTTACCGGCCCTATCGAAAGTATTTGAGAAATTCTTAGCACTACAAATTATCCACCAGTTGGACGAAAATGATCTTCTGAGTGATATCCAGTGGGGCTTCAGAAGTCGGTATAGCTGCTGCAAATTATTTAACAGTATTACTGCTACTTGATTTCTCAAAAGCTTTTGACACTGACCACAAACCACATTTTGGAAGCTACTTATCGATTTGACCACAAGAAGTTAAATGTGAAGATAGCCACCAATCCTGCACCAGTTACATCAGAAGTTCCGCAAGGCTCTATTTTCGATCCCATTCTATTTTGCATTTATATTAATGATATTGTTGAATATTGGTCAAAACTTATGGATTTATCTCTATGCTGATGGCACACAGATCTACTTGTCATGGCCTTTAGGTCTTGTGGACATTTAACATGCAAGCTTAATGAATATCTCAATCTTACTTCTAACTGGTACAACTTGGAATTAAATGCGCCAAAGACTGCTATTTCTCGTTCAAAATAAGAACTTAGCTCTGCCACAGATCTTGCTTAATGGCATAAATTTATATTTGATGACAAGGTAACTAACCTAGGTTTCAGAATCAATAAAATATTATCATGAGTAGAGCACAAAAACCTTGTTTTAAAGAATATGTACAATATCCCTAGGAAACTATATCGCAATGTCTACTTATTGCCACAACAAACTAAATAAGATTTGTTAGATCAGTATTTGTTCCGCATATATCGTATGCAGAGCTAGTATATTGTAGTCTTGGTAATAATTCTCAGTACAACACAGCAGGTTTGAGAAAAGAAAATATGACCATATATCTTATTTTTCAAAACATATTCTTGGTCACGATTTAAACTCATATCTAAAAATACGCACTCTTATATTCTCGCATAAATTAATATACATTCAGAAACTATTATATCTGTATAAAAACATTAAACTTGGACAGTGTATCAGAAAATTCAATTTCGTTGTTCCAACCTATTTATACCTTAATTTAGAGCGTATGTTCTTTGTTAGCGCCATAAAGCTATGAACTCTATACCACAGAAATTAAACTTGTCAACAAGTAAGTTGTTTCAAAACTTTAGTTCCTGGAATTCCCATTATCTACCCTTCTTTATCTATTTTGCACTCATAATAGTTTTAGACTATAAATATAATAATTTCAATTTTAAATTGCACTAATTATATACATATATACAAACTCTGTTATTTGAAATTACAAGAAGGTGTACTCCCAAAAGACTTAGTCTTACTATGTGCTAAAACAAAAGAAATAAATTGCAATTGAATTTGAAACAATAAGAAAAAAATAATAGTAACAAAATTTGGATCCAAGTGCAGGGAACTTATGTACGACAAGGAAGGAAACATAGTAACAAATTTAAAAAGAAAATTTAAGAACTACAATGTAACCCTTACGAAATCTAGAAAAGGCTGTAGAACAGTACTCATTGAAAAAGGATATACATAGAAAATACTGACAAGATTATTGACGAAGTCAAATCCATGAGAGTAGGTACGGACCCCACCGACGAATACCAAACATACATCATAAAAGCCATAAAAGATGCCACCACCATAATAAACTTGGGTATTGCATACACGTTAAATCAAATAAACCCTACAGCTCTACAACTGATGGCGGTACCTGAAGCTGCGAATCGAGCATACAATAACGAACGCAACGGAACTAATTGATAAACTGAAGTCCGTAAAACTCACGAAAGGCAGAAAAATGGTATCGCGTGGCACAAAAGACTTATGCCCGTCCGTCCATACCTCTACCAGAGACCGTCTTTAGGTATGGTGCACAAAACGCTACTGGGAAACACAACAAATCAAATTAAGACTAGACAGATCAGCAGTATACTAAAAACAACGCTACGCCAAAACTAGTTTAAATGTAATAATAAGATATACAGGCAAGCGAACAGGCTGGGGATGGGAAACCCAACCTCGGCCATCCTCATGAAGGTGTTCATGCAAACCCTTGAAGGGCAACATATTGAAGACCTAAACACAAAACTAGGTGTGACATTCTACGCAAGATAAGTTTATGACATTATCTGCGTAGTAACCAACAACAAACAAGAATAAATCGTAACAAACAAGATGAAAACATAAAATTTACGATGGAAACAGAAAAAGAACGAAAAATAAACTATCTGGGTGAAAAAAATTTATATAAAATGGATCTGGTGGACAAATTTGCAAGA
Organism: Anomoia purmunda; assembly: GCA_951828415.1. Taxonomy (NCBI): domain Eukaryota; kingdom Metazoa; phylum Arthropoda; class Insecta; order Diptera; family Tephritidae; genus Anomoia; species Anomoia purmunda. The sequence goes on along the minus strand of OX639998.1, from coordinate 51,553,506 downwards.
ATCATAGAGCGCAATAAAGCGGCAAAAGAAACGCGACATCCAATTCATCAAATTTTTCAAAAAATAAAACATTAACACATCATTTAAAACTGTAAATAACTAAAAGCAAATCCTACGCGCTATCACGAGGCATTAACGAGGATAAAAAGGAACACGCGAACACGAACTCATTCGTAATATTTCAGCTCTTAAAACTTTACGCAAAACCAAATAAGATACTTAGGTAGAACAACAGGTATGAAATACAAACCCTAAAAAAAATTTGAAATAAGGCCAAAACATGCCGTGAAAAGCCCCTAGATTTTTATAACATAAAAACTCGAAACCGGTTTGTCTCCAAACCAAAGTTGACGGAAAATGGTGGTAACATACATCAAGATACTTGCTTATATATGTATAACCAGCGTATTGAGTTAATTATTTGATAAACCCAATATTTTCGTGTTATGAATTTTTTATGAAAATTCAGTCAAAATTGGTACTTGGTGGGTAACGCCGATACAACGCCTGCTTAAGGTATATTATCCATTTTTATTTTGAATTGTTCTAATATCAATAGCACACCAAATTTCGATACTATTGGTGCATTTTAACTGTGATTGAAACAAAAAAGCAGGATTTGCTCTTGGGGGTGTTTTCGTTTTATTTTATAAAACAACAATACGTGTTTTGTGCGGTTAAACTATATTCAGGGGAGTTAGTGATAGCAGTTCCTCAATTTGTTGTCACAAATGGAAGATGAGTTCTTCATTTGCATAGGCTTAATACATTCTGTTAATATCCCTGAAAAAGGACCATTTTGCTTCAAACTATACGATCAAGTTTATTATAAATTACAGTCATGTAAAGGCGTAACACCCGCGTATGCTTGCTTCTTTATTTTAGAACATTATGAATCCTTTCAATATTGACTAACCAAGAGGCTAATAAGAGGTATTAATCATTTCTTATGAATCAACTATAAACAGTGCTTATACTCAACAAGTCGTACGCAAGCGTATTCAATTATGTGAAAGACTTGTTTAATAATTTTGCTGATATGCAAATACAATTTACCACGGAAAATGCTTTCCATGTCAGAGGACAAAATGCACCTACAATATGTGAAGAAAATTTGACTATACTGTTTCTTATAAGTCTAATGGTTCGCTTAGTAAAATATCATATTTAAATCCGCAGCTCTTTCCCCGTGGGGAGTGAGGATGGAAACCAGGCTTACAACATGTTGGCATGCACGCCATTTGCGAAATTTTACCGCTAAATTGCAATATTACTGTTACCGTTTAGCAATAGAAGCCATTATGACAAAGTGGCGTGATCCAAAGTTGCTAATATTACTTACTTACTTATTTAATTGGCGCTATAACGGCTTCTTAAGCGATTTTGGTCGAACTTCTCTTAGAATTTGCGGTGTGCGTCTTGATATTGTAACACAAATTGAGGGAGCTACAGTTTTACGGCGAATGTTTTTTTGTGAGAAGTGTTTTCACGGCAGAAATACACTCGGAGGTTTGCCATTGCCTGCCGAGGGGCGACCGCTAATAGAAAAAACTTTTCAATAATTTTTGATGTTACTTGCCCCGGCCAAGATTCGAACCCGGGACCAACCGGATGAAGCGCGCACACGTTACACACTCGGGTACGGCCGCAGCCGTTAGGTCACATCAAAAAGAACATAGAGTTAAACATTTAACGGTTTAATTGATTTTCTTCATGTAGCTGCTTAGCAGAGAGTGGCAGTTGGACGAATTCCTGTTACTCAGGACAAATAACATCAAAATTATATTGTATAAAGCGGTCGAACTTGCGCAGGCAAGTCACCGTGTGTATTTCTGCCATGAAGAAACTTCTCACTACAACAATTTGGCATTTGGAGTCGGCGTAAAACGGTAGGTTCCTCAATTGGTGTTACAATATCAAGACGCACACCGCAAATTGTAGGAGAACTTCTTCTAAACATCAAACTTAGTGTAGGTGCCAAATTATTATTATTATTGCAGGATTGACAAATGAACGAAGGACTACTAGAAGTGGACGAAACTTCTAAACTACTCAGCTACAAAATGTATACCTTCATGTTACTAACTTCGTTACAAACGGGCAACCCGGATCGAACGAAGAGAGCTTCGAACAATACACTAGTCGGACGAACCAACCACTGGAATAAAAGTAACGGATCAATTTGGATGCTATACATTTGCTTTTAATAAATTATTGTAATTTCTTAAAAAACCGAGTTTTATTTAGCGCGACGGCAAAATAAGATCCCACAGTTGGAGACTCAACTAGGATCGCCGTTAATACGCAAGAAAAAAAACTAATTATTTCGGTTCGGTCTTAGTAGCGCAAACTTTCGTCAACGCAAATAAAGAGAAGCAGCAGGGAATTTGATTATGAGCGTCGATACAGCGAACAGCAAAGGTTCCGTTTCTTCACCTACATTTTGTGCCAAAAGCGTAAACTTTAGCGGTAAGTGATTGGAGTCAACGTGGTGTGTGCGAAAAATTTTATAACGCAACACCAGAGCAGAGGCATGCCACCAAAAGTAACGGTACTAACGGACGGTTAGACCGCTGCAGATAGCGGTAGCGTACAGTATGAGAATGCATTAGCCGAAAAAAGGGTGCACACAATAGCAGAGAACAAACCAAACAACGGCGAAGTGCGCAGAGGCAGAGCACCGACGACAAATTTAACACAGCTTCGCCACAACAGAAAATCAAAGTGCGCAAGCGAGAAGCAGCGATTCAGCGAAATTAGCAGCAGCGAGTTGAGCAGAATATCACCACCATTAATGTCACCGTGAACAACCAATCAAGCAGCGAAGTTTATATTGGATGAAAAGGAGGGTAGTTCGAAAATTACATCAGCATAAATTAGCTTGCAACAAATGTCAATGTGTTGAAGGGCGGACATCGATCAAGTTCCAGAGTCAATTTGTGTTCCAGGTTCGAGAGTAGTTGAGTAAGAAGGAGCTGTTCAAGTTAAAGTTAAAGTTGGCTAGTTCGTAAGGAAGCAGGTTTGAAGTTCTGTAGTGCGATTCACTAACTTATTTTAACGATATTCGCATGGTTAACTCATCTTAACGAAATTTTTAACAATGCTGCTATTCAGCAACCATTTTTTAACGATTTTCGCATTCGCCAAATCAGCTGCTGTCGTTAGCTAGATGATTAGCGGAAACTAAGCGACAACAAATTTGATGTTGCTAACTCAACCAAGAAAAGAAAAACTCGTGATTTCAACTTAAATAAAAGATAAATTTAAAATGTGGTGATTTGTTTTCTTGAAAAAAGGAACATTAAATAAAGGCCTTTGAATATCTGGCTATGATTTATCACGAGGTGACGAAGAAATAAGCGTTCCAACAGTGGATTGAAGTTTGCTTCGCGAAGTCGGCAATCCCTTTCGGTTGAATGCAACAGAATTTCAGAAGCTGTGATTGTTAAATCCAGACTCGGCTGAACACCGTATTTCTCAGCTTGACAACCAAATAAGAAGGTCCATAATAACAGGAGGATTGCCGTGTGTAGAAGTCCACGCAAGTGGGGAAAGTCTCTGATCGCCATTCACCTGGGAGTGGCCAGAACGATTCTTCTGCATACGGTTCAAGCAGCTCACAACTTGCGGGTGATTTCACCCAAGTGTCCTCTGGGTAGCTCCCGAACACCCGTTTGGGAGTGAGCTAATGTGAGAAGGCGAACCTGGTGGGGCCACTCCGACGTTTTCGGTTTAAGGGCTAACCAGGGGTTTGCAGCGTCTGTTCATCAGTAGGTGCGACTGCAACCGGGCGTCTGACTTGGAGCAAGCGGCTCGCTATTTAAAGAAGTAAAAACAATAAACACTCGCACACGTTCTGCTTCAAACTTCTTTTATTTAATTAAAGTTGAATTTATTATTGAAAGTATAGTTATAAACTAATATTGGAAATTACGTGGGTAAAGTTACTGGTACGTCTTTGTTTGCGAATAATCTTACTTGAACTCAGGATGTCAAGATGGCTGTCGGGCATGTCGGAGTTGCCATATGCTTACAGTCGGCCTTTCCTGACCATTTAAGCTTCCTCGCTGTTAGTTATCGTTAATGTTGTAGTTATCGTTGTCGTCGTCATCGCTTTCAGTGTCGTCGTTTATTTGTTTATCGAGGTCTGCTAGATTGCATCAGGGTCGAAGTTTATTTGACGAGTATACGGATGTGTAATGACGTTTCTTACGCGAAGAGTCCGCAAGATCTGTAATGACATATCGGCCTCGGCCAAAAGATTTGCTTATGATGAATGGCCCTTTAAAACGTCGTTCCAACTTGCGTGATTGACCAGTGCTTGTTGGCTCGTTTTCTGCTAAAACTAAGTCACCTACACTGTATTGCGTTGGCATTCCGTGGTTTTGATCGTATCGTATTTTAGCTTTTTCTCATTGTTGATTAACTCGCTCAGCTGCAGCTTCTCGAAATTCATTCATATTGACGTTAGTATGTTTGTCGTCGTCGTGTAAAATCGTTATCAGCTTATTTCCTAGTATATCGCGTGGCTTAAAATAATACACCAGTTCGTACGGAGTTCGACCTGTCGTTTTACACCGCATCGTATTAAAAACCCATTGGATATCACGAAGTTTATCGTCCCATTTTGTGTCTGTTTGTATCATGGATCGGAGCATACTCAGCAATGTTCTATTTGTTCGTTCGGCGTGACCGTTTGCGCGTGGCGTACGTACCGCATTTTGAATATGTTTAATACCGTAGCTCTCACAGTACTTGGCAAAATCACACGACAAGGTACTCCTATGTAGCTGCTTACTTCGTCAAGAATATTTGACTGTACATTTGACAGCTCGAATTATTGTAAGTTTGGTAAAAGAATCTACTAAAACCAATATGTGCTCGTTTCTACGTGAACTCTTGGGAAAAGGACCCAGATGATCGAGATGAATCGTCTTGAATGGAATCGACTCCATGTCGTTGTAATTATACTCTCCTTCCCTTTTGCCGCTCGGAATTTTATTACAGGCACAATCGACGCAAGATTTAATATAGCTTTCACAAAATTCCGCATACGTGGAAACCAAAGGAAGCTTTCAATCCTATCGATTGTCTTATCTACGCCTAGATGACCCGCCTTGTCATGACAGTCATGAACTACCCGCCATCGAAGCAGTTTTGGAACAACCCAAAGTTTATTTTCATTGATGATTCGATATAGTCTGCTTTTTTCGACACGATACTCCTTCAACGATAAGTCGCCTGAACTAATTCCGTCAATGACCTTCTTAATACGTTCGTCGCTTAACTGCATTGCAAAAAGCCAATCGTCGTGAGTGTGATTTGTTTTCGATATGCGTAAAGATGCTGTGTCAACTTCGTCCGCGTCTTCTACTGGAGATCGACTGAGAGCGTCAACGTGCTCCATTCGTTTTCCACTGCGATGCTCAATGATGACGTCGTAATCCTGAACTTTCAACCACCACCTTGCTATACGTGGTATAAGTTCACGTTTCTGCATCACTGTGCTAACTGCATTGCAATCAGTGACCATCTTCACTCGTTTCCCATAAACATAGTACCGCATGCGTTCGAGAGCTTCTAGAATAGCTAGCGTCTCTAATTCGTAGCTATGGTACTTTCTTCCGGCATCAGTAGTTGATCTGCTATAATACAATACCGGTTTCTGACTCCCGCCTTCGTTTTGCAAAATAACTGCTGCCAATCCTACCGCGCTGGCATCGGTGTGTATCTCGTGTTCTGCATCAGCATTAAAAGATACCATTACAGGTTGTGATGAAAGCATCTCTTTGAGTTGATCAAACGACGTTGATACGACTTCTTCGTATGAGCATTTATTTTATGATAGTCCACGCACATTCTATCTTTACCGTCTTTCTTTTTTACCAAAGTTATTGGACTAGCATATACCGAATCATATTTTTCAATAATATCGTTTTCTAATAAATCTTTTATTACTTCACTTACGATCGCTTTTTTCGGCTCAGGAATTCGATATGGAGATTGCGCGATTGGGATGTCTGTATCCATTTTGATTTCCATCTCAATAGCTAGCGTTTTACCAATTTCATTTAAACCGTTGGCAAACACATCGCGATATTCGTTCACAATTTTTAGAAATCTGTTCTGATTTGTTTATCGTCTTTACATCTAATTCTTTGAATGCATTTCTTACGCGCGACCGTTCTTTAAAACCTTTTTGAAATTTAAAATTACCGTTACGTATGTATACTAACACTGGCATTTTTGAAGATTTCTTGTCCAAGAAATAAGTCAGCGTTTAATAAATCATCATCGACTACATATGCAAATATTTCGCGCTCAAGTTCATCGATTACACTGGTTTACAATATTAAACTTTTTGTCTGTTGCCGCGAATCCTGTGGTTGATATTGTTCACTCATCACTTGTTTTTGTCAAATCTACCCTCAAAATTTTTTGAGCAGCTCGAGTTACTTTGTTTTTGATTTCATCATTTATATTAATTTATATCATATATATTAATCGATAACAGGCATATTTTACTGTGTTAAAATTAGTTTCTCTAGTTTTTGCGTCATGAGTAGTTCAAGGAGACGTTGTTTAAACAATCCAGATCATTTTTGCTATATATGCGGAGAATATGTGTTTAACAATAGTAGAAAAGTTATATCAGAGTTGGTGAAAAATACCTATTTTGAGTATTTTGGGATGCTCTTGGATAAAAATGAGAAGTCTTGGGCTCCCAATTGTGTTTGTAAATCGTGTGTGGAATATTTAAGATTATGGAAAAGTGGTAAAAGAAGTGCCTTTAAATTTGGAACACCGACTATTTGGCGAGAACCACAAAATCATCTCATAGACTGTTATTTTTGTAGTGTGAACATAAACGGTTTAAACACTAAAAATCGAGCTAAATGGCAATACCCAAGTACTAGTTGTGTTCAACGTCCAGTGCAGCATTCACCTCACTCTTCAAAGCTTAAAAATATATCTGAACCATTAGAGCAAGACATTGAAGGACCAAGCTCATCACAAAATGATCCTGATTTTGAAGCTATGTCTATTACATAATGGAAATAAATATGCTGGGGTACCTATTGCCCACAGTACAAAGTTAAAGGAGGAATATTGTAACATTTCGCTAGTCTTGAACAAAATAAAATACAATGACCATAAGTGGCTAATTTGTGTCGATTTAAAAATGGTCAACATTCTTCTCGGTCAACAAAGTGGTTACACCAAGTTTCCCTGTTTTATATATCTTTGGGACAGTAGAGCTAAACAAGAACATTGGGTAAGAAAAAACTGGCCCTTGAGAGCAAATATGGAGCCTGGAAAGCACAATATAGTCCACAATTTATTAGTATCTCGTGACAAAATTATCCTTCCACCATTACACATAAAACTGGGCATCATGAAACAGTTTGTAAAATCACTAGATAAAAATGGGAACTGCTTTTCTTACATTTGCCGAAAATTTCCTCAGCTCAATATGGAAAAGATTAAAGCCGGTATCTTTGATGGCCCTCAAATTAGACAACTTACGAATGATACTCAATTTAGAAATTCTATGACTGAGTCAGAACTAAAGGCTTGGACAGCTTTCGTATCTGTGATGCAGAATTTTCTCGGAAATCGGAAATCTGAAAATTATGTTGAACTTGTAGAAGACCTTCTGCTACAATTAAGAAATATGGGATGCAATATGAGTATAAAAGTCCACTTTCTCCATAGTCACCTGGACAGGTTTCCGAAAAATTTAGGAGATATGAGCGAAGAGCAGGGAGAGCGTATGCATCAAGACTTACGCGTCATGGAAGAGCGCTATCAGGGTTTCTGGGATACAAATATGATGTCTGACTATTGTTGGTCTCTAATACGTCATTTTCCAAAGTCGACACATCGGAGAAAAGCTTTAAAACGAAGTTTTTTAGAACTCAATGATTAATTGTTTCTTTAAATAAAGTTTTTCTTGTTAAATGCATGTTTTTTTCTGTCTAATACCTACATAGCTGAAACTCAGAAACTAGAACTGATAAAAATATTCTAATTCTATTTTTGAAAATAGCATATTATATGTAGTCAGCAACAGCTAAAATTTCTTCGGCAACAAATGTACTGTAAACTAGTGTTATTACTTGTAGTTTAATTTGTTCATTGGCAATTCGCGTTCCACCACAAATTCCTTTAATTGACAAAGAGCAAGTTCGACGAGTATTTATCTGCCACCGATCTAGGTTAAATGAACCTTTCCGATGTTTATGTCAAGATTTCAACTGTCTTTCCAGCACTTTTGATATTTCGGACTCACTTTTCACCATAAAAAGAGCTGTACTGTCCTTTCTCAATAAATGATTAACGGCGGTATAATATATATTTGATTCAGCTGATGAAGTTTTTTTCTGTAGCTGAGCATGTTTGGATCTCGACGCTTAACAAACTTTTTCCTTTTAACAACTCGGCACAAAAAAAAAATTATAAAAATAAAAAAAAAGATCCGTACGTCATGCGGACTGTGCCCCTCGTGTCGGTTGGGCGGGAAAGAGGGTAACCGTTGGGCTTATTATTATTATTATTATCATGTGACACTGACTACCTGTATCTACAAAGGCAGTAAACTTCTGTCCGTTTATCAACATCGATTGAAGTTTTTCTCAAACTCATTAACCTCTGCACGTTGCACGTTCACAGTTTTCTTTTCACAGTTCTTCGGTTCACCACGGCCATGGACTTTACCACAATCAACACAACGCTGTCGCCGTTGCGGCTGCGAACACTGATTGGAAATATGACCTATCTCAGAACAATTTTAACAAACAATAGCTTTTTTGTTTTCTTTCGGATTAACACTGGGCTTAAGTTCTTCGTTTTTAATTTCAAACTTTTGCGTATAATCGTTCTGCACATTAGTTTTGTTGGTTTGTGTTCGTGAATTTAAAACATAATTTTCGATAGTTTCTCTCATATGTTCCACCGATTCAAACTTTAATGCAGCAATTGCAGTTTGCAATTCACGATGTTTAAGTCCTTCACGGGTATATTTTATAATAGCTGCGTCACTCAATTTATATCGTCGCCTTATGCATATACGAAAACAATAGTCGGTAATATTTTCACCGTTCTCTCTACTGGCGTTACACATTTTATAGTTTATGTCTGCTTCATTCATTTCGTAACTGAATTCTTCTTTCAAACATTTTGCGAATTCATTCCAATTGGAAAACAACACTGACGATGAATCTAACCACAGCCAATACAGCCAACATTATACATTTTTTGTCCCAATGGTAGGCACTTAACGAATTGTTAACACGATTTATAAACTGTTCGACATTAACTGAGTCTTCGGAATACGGATTAAAATCGGGAAGAGTTTCGGCAATCTCTTTTACTGAAGCCGTTCGCGTTATTTGAGTTCTCGAATGTTCTTGTTCACTTTCTAATTGGGAAATCGTAGTTTGTCTTTGTTGACTTGTTGTTGGTGTTTCTTGTACCGAAGTGTGTACGCTCGGTTGCTGCTGTTCGGAAGGCGTTTCACACCCATCATTGCATTCATCATTGTACGCAATTGATCAAGTTGCTGTTGAATCGACATGCTTTCTGTCTGTTCGTCAACTACAATTTCGTCGGTACCCAAACATTCACTTAGTCGCTGAATAAGTTCAGCTTTGGCCCTGTTGTGGGCAAACCACTCTGTCGCAAAACAGCCTTTAGCTGCTCCATTTCCAGGCTAACAATATTTACCTGATTTATCATATTGTGGCTTATATTAAACCCGTATATTATTGAGTTTTAGACTCTCGATATTCGTAACTAATATTTGCGTTTTTCCCCGAACACTTTAGTCCCGGACACATCACCTCCTCTTCGTTGCCGATTCGCACTTTCGTTTTTTATGCTCGCGCCACGTTACTCGCTCGCACTTATTCGTATGTACGTTTCAATTCCTCCAACAAAATTGTACTGATCAACGTTCTTGCAACAATAATTTTCAACAGCCCGCTTCTGAACTAAAATAAGTAAAAACAATAAACACTCGCACACGTTCTGCTTCAAACTTCTTTTATTTAATTAAAGTTCAATTTATTATTGAAAGTATAGCTATAAACCAATATTGGAAATTACGTGGGTAAAGTTACTGGTACGTCTTTGTTCGCGAATAATCTTACCTGAACTCAGGATGTCAAGATGGCTGTCGGGCACGTCGGAGTTGCCATATGCTTACACTATATAAATGTGTCCTAAATTAAGAAATCCCCAGAATCTGGTTATGCGCTGGGTTTGGTACCCGCTACGTAAAAACACCTGCCAATAAAAAAATTTAGCAAAAAGCCTGGGATGAGACCCCCTATTTAGATGACGACCACGGCAAGCGTTTAAAGAACCATGACTTAAGGGCTGGCACATGGAATATCCGAACCCTTAATTGAGAAGGTGCCGCTGCCCGGCTGGTGGATGTCCTCGTAAAGGCAAAGGCTGAGGTGACCGCCATCCAAAAGATGCGATGGTCGAGGCAAGGAATGAAGAGAATTGGACCTTGCGCCGTCTACTACAGCTGGCATGTAATGGAGCGCAAGTTTGGAGTTGGATTTGCGGTAGAAGAGAGACTTCGTCGCCAAGTGCTATCTTTCACCCCGGTGGACGAACGTCTCGCCACGATTCGCACCAAAGCTACGGAAGAGAAGGACGATGTTACCAAAGATAACTTCTATGAGTGCTTTGAGTGCGCGTACGAACGGTGCCCCCGCCACGATATAAAACTCGTGCTCAGCAATTTTAATGCCAAGGTAGGAAGGGAAAGAACTTTTGGTTCCACAGTCGGTAAATTCAGCTTACACGATGAAACATCCCCTAACGGACTGAGGCGGATCGACTTCGCCGGGGCCCGAAACATGGTACTATTTAGTACCAGGTTCAAGCATAAAAGGATACATCAAGCTACATGGCTATTCCCTGATTGAAAAACACGAAATAAAATTGATCATGTTGTGGTGGACGGAAGGCATGCTTCCAGTGCCTTAGACGTGCGAATTATTCGAGGAGCTAACATCAACTCGGACCATCATCTTGTCGCAGCCAAGATTCGCACTCGCCTCTGTGCAGCAAAAAGCGTGAGTTGCATCCCCACTGTAGCGCAGTTAAACTGAAGCCAATAGCTAACCGGCCGGTACATTGCATCAACGAACGACAACAACGACAAGTGCAATGAGGCGACAAAAACAACATTACCCAAAGAAGACAGCAGACAGCAGACGCAGCAGAAATAGCTGGTAGAAGAAGCTAGTTTAAGTATGTTTGTCAACGTAACTCTTTTTATCAACTATATTTCACAATCATATTAGTCAGCACATTTATTAAATTTAATTACTTTTGTCAATGTAACTTTTTTTAGCAATTAGTTCAATATATTTCACAATTACATTAGTCAGCACATTGATTTAATTCATAAGTTTCCGTTTAAACTAATTAATATTAATAAATCACTTTTATATTGGAGTTCAAATTGAAAAGAATGGCTTCTTATTTAAATCAATATTGTAACGAAAAACTGTACGTTTACAAGGACCTGGTTCATAGTAGGAAGGTTACATCTTTCTAATTTCCTAATGATATCCTGGAGGATACATAACTCGCGCGCTCAGTAGCAAGATTAAAGCTGGGCGTTCTTAAAGATGTAATCACAACAGATAGCTGACCGTTTCGCCACTCGACTTGCACTCCAGTTCTCTGATAGCAATGTTCAACAAGCGGATATCTGCGTGCAATGGGACCACATTTCTCGCTCATTACGCACGCCGCTGAAGAGGACATTGGCGAGCCCGAAAAAACGACTGGAGAAATGCGGCGTCGCCATGGAAAAGAAAGATGCGGCCTATAGGCTCACGTTGCGATCGGGCGCAACGCGAACCGTGCGAAAGAGATATCGGGAGTTGAAGAAGGAAGCGAGGCACATTTTCCGAAAAAATAAGAAAGAGGCCGAGATGCGCGAGTGCGAGGAGCTTGAAATTTTATCAGAAGCTACGGCGGCTTACAGAAGGTTTCTAGACCGGGGCGATTTCCGCTAAGAATCACAACGGCGACCTGATGACCGATATCCAGAGTACACTCAAACTGTGGAGGGAGCACTCTTCTCGCTGCTTAAAGGTAGTGGCGTGGAAAACATTGAAGATGATGAACCCGAACCCCCAATCAATGAAGACGGAATCGAAGTACCGTCACTCGACCTGGACGAAACTTGAACGGCTAAAAAATAATAAGGCCGTTGGTGCTGACGGACTGCCAGCAGAGCTATTCAAGTGCGGCGGCGAGTAGCTGGTAAAGTGCATGCACCAGCTCATTTGCAAAATATGGTCGAACGAACGCATGCCTGCTAAATGAAATTTAAGTGTTCTCTGCCCAATCCACTAAAAAGGCGATCCTGCATATGCGCCAACTACCGCGGGATCAGTCTTCTTAGCATAGCTTATAAAGTTCAGTCGAGCGTATTATGTGAACGACTGAAGTCCATCGTGAACGAACTGATTCGACCATATCAGTGGGACTTTAGACCTGGTAAATCTACTACCGACTTAATATTCACGATACTCCAAATCTTGGAGAGGACCCGAGAAAGAAGAATAGACACACACCATCATTTTGTCGACTTCAACTCTACTTTCGATAGCACAAGAACAACCTGCCTATATGTCTGAGTTTGGTATCTCAAAGAAACTAACATCAGCTCCGTTAGAATCAGGAAGGGCCTCTCCGAGCCGATTGAAACCAAACGACGTTTCAGACAAGGAGACTCTCTTTCGTGCGACTTCTTTAACCTTATGTTAGAAAATATATTTCGAGCTGCAGAGTTGAACCGTTCGGGCACTATATTTTATAAGAGCGTGCAACTTCTGGCGTATGCTGATGATATCGATATCATCGCCCTCATCATTCGCGCCGTTTCTTCTGCCATTTCCGAACTGGATAAAGAAACGAAACGCATCACTGTTGACAATTACAATTTCGACAAAGTGGAGGACTTTGTTTATCTGGGAGCCAGCATTAACACCTAATGTCAGCCTGGAAATCCAGCGTAGAATCTCTCTTGCCAACAAGTGCTCCTTTGAGCTGAGTATGCAATTGCGCAGTAAAGCTATTTCTCGACGAACCAAAACCTCACTCTACAAGTTTCTCATCATGCCCGTGCTATTGTATGGCGCTGAACCATGGGCACTGTCAGCATCGGAAGAGACGGCCCTTGGATTGTACGAGAGAAAGATTCTCCGAAAGATTTATGGACCTCTACGTCTTTGTGACGGTGAATACCGCAGACGATGGAACGTATGATCTTTACCGCGGCACAGACGTAGTCCAGCGAATTAAAATACAGCGGCTACGTTGGTTGGGACATGTCGTTCGAATGGACGAAAATGCTCCAGCCCTGAAAGTGCTCAACGCGGTACCAGCTGGTGATAGTAGAGGAAGAAGACGGCCTTCTCCGCATTGGATAGACCAAGTGGAAAAGGACTTGACGTATTTCCAATTGGCGCCAGTTAGCAGGAAGAAGGAGTGCCTGGCGCAATTTGTTAAACTCGGCCAAAATATCTTAAGAGGTTATAGCGCCAATTAAGTAAGTAAGTAAGTATAATAACAGCAAAATTGACTGAGAAACAGGTAGCTCGAGTAGTCTTTAACCCTGTATGCAATTTTAAATCTTACTTTTATATTGGTAGGTTCTAGCGGCTTTGGGGTTCTTCGCAACTGTTTCCTATCAACGACCCGCAGGTCAGCAATGGGGAATATCCATGAGCCAGTCATCCGTAAGCCGGCATTCATCGGGTAATTGATGCAATCTAGAATTCATTGTTTCCCCATGCCTCTTCATTATTAAAACTAAACTATATTTCTGTTTTTGTAGTTTGAAATAAACTAGTATCATATTTCACTTTAATGAAATGTAATAAAAATGCTCAAGTTTATATTGGGCAGCACACATTCGTTTGTTTTTTCTCTAATCCTCTTTGTGCTTTTCGCGACATTTAGTTTGACAGAGGTGCCACTCTTTATCACTTTGAATAAATACAAAGAGACAGCTGTAAAGTGTCGTTAAGAATAAGTTAAGGAATCGCTCAATCATTAGTGCAACGACAAATATTGTCGTAAAAAACTGCGATTGTCGCATCGTTTATAGTTAGTAAATCGCACTACTGAGGATCGAAGTTGGTTAAAGCAGTAGTTAGGTGTAGCGCGAAGTTGAAAACAGAGTCTCACACGAAACTGGGAAATGTCAAATGAAATGCAGAAAAGAACTTGACGTTTAGGTGTGGTTCACATTCAACATCGGCCCTTAAAATTTAACCATCCTTTATGAGGGCGTTGGAAAATCAGTTGCATTTGATATACATATGTATGTAAAGGACGGATAAATTTTAAGGGCCGATGTTGAATGTGAACCACACCTAAACGTCAAGTTTTTTTCTGCAATTCATTTGACATTTCTTAATTTCAGATTAACTCAATTTGAACATGGAAAGATACATAATCGAGTAACGTGTTAAAGTTATTCAGGCTTATTATGAAAATGGGCGTTCAAATCAAAATGCATATCGTGCACTTCGTGATTCTTTGTGCGTACAATCGGGAAAATCGTGCATAAATTTGAGCAAACCGGGTATGTAGGAGATGTGAAAACACCAGAGCATGCTCGTAGTGCTGAAAATATTGCTGCTGTTCGCGTTAGTGTGGCTGAAGAGCCGTCCACCTCAACTCGTCGTCGTGCCCAACAATTGCTCTCCTCACGCTCGTCGTTGATGAACATTATGCATAAAGACTTGCATTTACACACTTACAAGGAGCAATTAACTCAAGAACTAAAGCCTCTTGACCATTCCAAACGTCGTCAATTGTCAGAATGTTGGCAAGAAATGGCAACAGTGGTTGATCAATTTTCGAAGAAAATCATCTTCAGTGATGGGGCACATTTTCACCTCAGTGGATTCGTCAATAAGTAGAATTGCCGCATTTGGGCGAATGATAATCCAAGAGTGATGGTCGAAAAACCAATGCGGTTTATGGGCTGGCGGCATCATCGGGCCGTATTTTTTTCAAATTGAGGCCGGTCAGGCAGTTACTGTGAATGGTGTTCGCTATCGTGCGATGATAACGAACTTTTTATGGCCCGAATTGGAACATATGGATGTGGACGATATGTGGTTCCAACAGGATGGTGCCACTTGCCACACAGCCAACGAAACAATGGCTCTTTTGCGCGACAAATTCAATGGCCGTGTTATCTCACGTCGTGGCGATGTCAATTGGCCACCAAGATCATGTGATTTGACACCGTTGGACTACTTTCTTTGGGGTTATTTGAAAGAAAAGGTGTTCGTCGATAAGCCAGCAATAAGTCAAGAGCTAAAGGATGAGATAATTCGGCACATTAATGGCATAAAACCTCAATTATGCCTCAGAGTCATCGAAAATTTGGACCATCGGATGGAGGTGTGCCGCCGAGGTCGCGGCGGACATTTGGCCGATATTTTGTTCCACAGATAATTGAACCACACCATATTATCATAATAAAAAGAAATTACAATAATTTCCAAAATAATTTGTGTTTTGTTCAAAATAAACATCGGCCCTTGAAATTTAACCACCCTTTAAGTTGCACTGTTTGATATCTTTAGTTACTTACCGAGTTGTAATGAAATAAAAAAAAATTTTAAGCATGGTTAAGTTGAAGTTCGACATCGATCATGGATGTTCGGTAGAGTTCGATTTGTTAGAAATAATTAATTTGAATCTTGATGAAATTTTCTGTGCCATGGTGAAAAGATTATATATTTACTTTTCAAAAATTGAAGCATGTTCGCGAATAACGTTGTAAACGACAAATTTCAAATAGTTGAGGAAACGAAAAAAATAGTTAACATGTGGTAGATTGAATTTTTTATTAATTGTTTTTTATATTTAAGTGAAAAACAACATTTCTCGCCTTATTCTCTAAAAAAAAATATATATAAACTCAAAACACAACTACAAATACGTTCATAAGATTTTCAAAATGGAAAAACGTTTTATATCCAAAATAAAATGGATGTTAACACGTTCTTCCACTACGCATAACTTATAGTGCAATGGCGTTTAAAACATTTTTCCATAAACATTTTGCGAAGATAAAGAAAGTTTTAATATTTTCAAAAAGAATCAAGTTTTATTTCAACAAAAAAGTTAACAAAGCGATTAGTTTTTTCTTTTTAACCAACAAGTCGTAACTTTTTTCTCTTCTTACAAATATACATAAGTAAATGATATTTAATTTTTACATAAGGAACTACGAAATGTATTTAAAGTCTTATGTGTGATAAATTTATTTATTGCAAGTTCTTATAAAACTCTGCATAATTTTCTGGCAAATAGGACGCCATTGCAAGAAGATCCTTTTTTTTCTCAGAGCTTAATTCAATTGGACCATTTCTAAGCACCGGTAAAGTGTTATTAGATAAATTTTTTTTTGGTCGAATAGTGTAGCATGACCAGGATTCAGTAATGGTGTGATTTTTGCGCATTCTAAGGGTGTTTGGATCATCTCTTGAAAATTGAAGCCATCGAGCATCCGTAATTTTGCACATAGAATTTCTAGTTAAATTTTTGTTTAGAAACTCAAAGTTTTTAAATTCATCTGAAACCATTTGATTACATGAAATGGCTTCGAAGTTCTTATTGACTCAATCATATGGCACACATCTTCTGGGGTATATAATTGAGCTGTTTTTTTTTGTTTTTCAATTAGCGCAAAATCGCGATCACAGGGGAGAAAACTGTGTCCCGATGTTAAAAATTTTTGATTTATTTCAGAAAAGTATTTTGTTAAGAGACTGTGGCACAAAGCGATTATTGTCCAGTTGTTGTTCTGCCCAACGCACCTATCTGACCATATTATCAATTTTCTAACTCTATCATTTTCTAAAATACTATATTTTGAGGAAATGTGTTTCAAAATACACGATGCGATTTCTGCAGATCCTCTTTTTGCAACTGTTTCATGCCATGTATACATATGCACTGCATTGTCTGACATATTATGAATAGCAAAGTTATAATTTGAATACTGCCGCTGATAAAAGACATCGGAGTGTGTCAGGTTTGGTGTGAAAATCACTTGCTGCATGTCGACACAAATGACTACAGTACTGTGTGAATTTTTGGCGGTGTTGGTATCATTTCTAAGCTGTAAGTAAGCTTTTTCTGCCTTCTCGTGATGAGCTGCAGCTAAGTTTTGTATACTTTCGAATCGTTCTGTATTCGCGGCAGCAACCATTTCAATAAAATACTTATCGCAAACCTTACACGTATCACTTCTCGGGTAACCAAATCGTAGCTTATATTCCGTATGAAAAATATGCTTGTATGTGTCATAAGAAATTGCAGTATCAGGGTATTTAACTTTGTATAAGATATGCATTTTTTTAATACTTAAATCAGGGCTTAAACAATTTTTCTCTGATGTAGAACGACATTTTGTGTGGACGATTTTCATGTTTACCACGCTGATCAGTAACAAGTTTTCCAAATTTTAATTTTTCAACCAAAATTTGTACTCTGCGTTGCGTTATCTGAATAAAAATATGAATAAGAAGTAGGTAATAAATAAATAAATAAAAACACTCAATACCTATTTACCTGGAATGTGTGACAAAACATATTTTTACACACTCTTTCTCTTTGACCGTTAGAAGACAACAAAAAATAGCAGATTCTGGTGTTTCGCCTAGAAGTTCCCTCATTAACTCTTCGTCTTTGAGGTTCACTCAATTCAATGTAGCAACTTAAAAATGAACTTTGATCGCTGTAGTTTTTTTTATAAAAACTATCAAATAGCTCTTTTATATGTAATAAATTAAACTTATCACACTGAAAATTGCATCTGCAGCCACAAACCTATGTATAAAACACAACTCAAATATATAGTAGAAAATCTTGAACTTAAAACGTTTTTCCACTTTACCTGTTCAGGCGCGTTTTTAGCCGGCACTACTTTATTTTTTCTATTCACATATGATTGCCCACTATTTCTTAATCTTTTATTGTTTAGGTCTTTCCAATTTTCTATATTTATTTTCCTTTTTGACCCTCTGTTTGTCTTATTAAGAACACATGAATATTCATTTCATGACATTTTGCACAGATAACATAAATAACATGTAACGTTCTTCCACTGACTGCTTGCATTAGAGAGCATTTTGAGTGGGAATGCCTGCAGTAATTTGCTCAAATTTTTTTTTACAGACAGAAGAGAGTAATTATAACTTTAAAATGCAAAAAAAAAACAGTTTTGAAAAAATTGTCGTTTACAACGTTATTCGCGAACATGCTTCAATTAAAGACTAAGCGAAGTTAAGCCAACGCTGTCAATCAATTTTAATTTAAGTGGAAGAAATTTATTTTCTAATTAAAAGCTACAATATTAAATTGTCGAATACAAATCTATTTGAAAAGAATTAAATCATTTAAATACATTCCATTCAATAACGTTGGAATTTATACAATTTTGAAGAGAATTTAAACAGTTGTTTACATAAATTGTTAAACAGTCAAGCAGATGTTGGGATAGGTGGTAAATAAAAAAAAGATATTTGTAAGGACCCAGAGAGAAGTTAAAAATTGGACCTCGTTGAAGTCCATCCTTAAGAAAGAGTTTGGGGGTAAGCTTAAGGTATCCCTGACTTACCGTCGAATGAGCAGATCCTTTGCCAAGCTCTCACTATAGAGGAACTCAAGGAAAAACTGTGTGTTTATGAAAAGTGTCATGGACAACGTCAAGATATGGCGAAAAGATCCTTCGTTGCACCGCCAATGCGAGAGAAAGATATGACTAAGAAAGAAGTGTAAACCACCTGGGCGTGTTTCCAGTGTGAAAAAGTAGGGCATTTGACCAGGCAGTGTACGCAATCAGCGATTTGGTGTTTTAAATTTAGTCAAGTCGGCCACAAGGCGAACGAATGTAAACAGGCAATACCGCGAGTGGATAATAAGACGGAAAACAAAAGGGTACATGTAGTTACCGATGGTGAAGAGCAACCACGAGTGAAATCGATACCAGGTGATACGCGCCTATTCCGAGACTAAGAGGTCAATTGGCATATGTACGCTTTCGGCACTGCTAGATACGGGTGGTGATATTTGTGCTATCAGATATGACACTTTAGTTAATATAGGGTACGTTGATTTACAAATCTATATATATAAAAGAAAGTCGTGTTAGTTACACCACTTATAACTCAAGAACGGCTGAACCGATTTGGCTGAAAATTGGTGGGGAGGTAGCTTAGAAGCAGGGGCAGGTTATAAGATACTTTTTATCCCGTTACCGTGGGACGACAAAAAAACGGTAAATTTGATTTTTTTTCTTCGCCCTTCATATATTTTGCTTTTGCTTTTTTGTATGAAAACTAAAATTTACATGTACTCTGGCGGCGAAAGGTAATATCGATGTAAATTGTAGTGACATCTAGCGGAGAAGGGCAATATCCATGTAATTGGTGTGAATTGCCAATATTAACATGTATTTTGTTTACTTTTACGAATTTTGTTGGGTGAAAAATTGACAGTTAGAAATTTTGAAGTTTACCGGTTTTTGTGTTTGTTTCGAGTGTCTATAAATATTGTGCCGATATTATTATCATTAAAATGCCGCGTCCAAGACGATCAAATCTTCCCCGAAAAAGCCGTAATGCAACTAGGATGCAAAACGTTGCGAATGAAAGGACTGAAGAAGTACAAGAAATTGCACGTGAACAGCGCCGCGATAACAGCTCGGTTGGCAATGCAGAATCGTCGAACGAACAACAGAGGTCAACAAATAGATAATTTGCGACGCAGAACAAGATATTTATCGAGTGTTTCCAAATGACCTCATTTGGGGCAGACATTATCGAAGAACGAGGATTTAATCCGACATTCAAGGTTTTTATTTATTTGTTTTTTACTTACACACAATTCAATAGAAGAATACCATACTCTACTTATTCCTTTGTATTGTGTATGCTTATTCTAAAAAAATCTACATATATCTATCTATATATATAAAAGAAAGTCGTGTTAGTTACACCACTTATAACTCAAGAACGGCTGAACCGATTTGGCTGAAAATTGGTGGGGAGGTAGCTTAGAAGCAGGGGCAGGTTATAAGATACTTTTTATCCCGTTACCGTGGGACGACAAAAAAACGGTAAATTTGATTTTTTTTCTTCGCCCTTCATATATTTTGCTTTTGCTTTTTTGTATGAAAACTAAAATTTACATGTACTCTGGCGGCGAAAGGTAATATCGATGTAAATTGTAGTGACATCTAGCGGAGAAGGGCAATATCCATGTAATTGGTGTGAATTGCCAATATTAACATGTATTTTGTTTACTTTTACGAATTTTGTTGGGTGAAAAATTGACAGTTAGAAATTTTGAAGTTTACCGGTTTTTGTGTTTGTTTCGAGTGTCTATAAATATTGTGCCGATATTATTATCATTAAAATGCCGCGTCCAAGACGATCAAATCTTCCCCGAAAAAGCCGTAATGCAACTAGGATGCAAAACGTTGCGAATGAAAGGACTGAAGAAGTACAAGAAATTGCACGTGAACAGCGCCGCGATAACAGCTCGGTTGGCAATGCAGAATCGTCGAACGAACAACAGAGGTCAACAAATAGATAATTTGCGACGCAGAACAAGATATTTATCGAGTGTTTCCAAATGACCTCATTTGGGGCAGACATTATCGAAGAACGAGGATTTAATCCGACATTCAAGGTTTTTATTTATTTGTTTTTTACTTACACACAATTCAATAGAAGAATACCATACTCTACTTATTCCTTTGTATTGTGTATGCTAATTCTAAAAAAATCTATATTGTGGTGCATTAAAGTTTTCCGGAGAAACGCCTGGATTATGCTGCCTTAACGGTAAAGTGAAATTGCCATTGTTGACTCCGCCACATGAGCCATTGTATTCATTGCTTTGTGGCGAAACACAAGAATCACGCCACTTTCTTGCAAATACTCAAAAATACAATAGTTGTTTCCAAATGACCTCATTTGGGGCAGACATTATCGAAGAACGAGGATTTAATCCGACATTCAAGGTTTTTATTTATTTGTTTTTTACTTACACACAATTCAATAGAAGAATACCATTCTCTACTTATTCCTTTGTATTGTGTATGCTTATTCTAAAAAAATCTATATTGTGGTGCATTAAAGTTTTCCGGAGAAACGCCTGGATTATGCTGCCTTAACGGTAAAGTGAAATTGCCATTGTTGACTCCGCCACATGAGCCATTGTATTCATTGCTTTGTGGCGAAACACAAGAATCACGCCACTTTCTTGCAAATACTCAAAAATACAATAGTTGTTTCCAAATGACCTCATTTGGGGCAGACATTATCGAAGAACGAGGATTTAATCCGACATTCAAGGTTTTTATTTATTTGTTTTTTACTTACACACAATTCAATAGAAGAATACCATACTCTACTTATTCCTTTGTATTGTGTATGCTAATTCTAAAAAAATCTATATTGTGGTGCATTAAAGTTTTCCGGAGAAACGCCTGGATTATGCTGCCTTAACGGTAAAGTGAAATTGCCATTGTTGACTCCGCCACATGAGCCATTGTATTCATTGCTTTGTGGCGAAACACAAGAATCACGCCACTTTCTTGCAAATACTCAAAAATACAATAGTTGTTTCCAAATGACCTCATTTGGGGCAGACATTATCGAAGAACGAGGATTTAATCCGACATTCAAGGTTTTTATTTATTTGTTTTTTACTTACACACAATTCAATAGAAGAATACCATACTCTACTTATTCCTTTGTATTGTGTATGCTTATTCTAAAAAAATCTACATATATCTATCTATATATATAAAAGAAAGTCGTGTTAGTTACACCACTTATAACTCAAGAACGGCTGAACCGATTTGGCTGAAAATTGGTGGGGAGGTAGCTTAGAAGCAGGGGCAGGTTATAAGATACTTTTTATCCCGTTACCGTGGGACGACAAAAAAACGGTAAATTTGATTTTTTTTCTTCGCCCTTCATATATTTTGCTTTTGCTTTTTTGTATGAAAACTAAAATTTACATGTACTCTGGCGGCGAAAGGTAATATCGATGTAAATTGTAGTGACATCTAGCGGAGAAGGGCAATATCCATGTAATTGGTGTGAATTGCCAATATTAACATGTATTTTGTTTACTTTTACGAATTTTGTTGGGTGAAAAATTGACAGTTAGAAATTTTGAAGTTTACCGGTTTTTGTGTTTGTTTCGAGTGTCTATAAATATTGTGCCGATATTATTATCATTAAAATGCCGCGTCCAAGACGATCAAATCTTCCCCGAAAAAGCCGTAATGCAACTAGGATGCAAAACGTTGCGAATGAAAGGACTGAAGAAGTACAAGAAATTGCACGTGAAGAGCGCCGCTTTAGTAAGGCTCGACTTCGTGCTTCTCAATCACATGAGCAAAGCGAGGCAGTCCGTGCAAAGGCTCGGTTGGCTATGAGAAATCATCGAGCAAACCTAAGAGATCAACATCTTGATAATTTTCGACGCACAAGGAGAAATTTATCAAGTACTGATTTGAATCGAGCAGCGTTTCGATATGATTGCAGCACTGATTACTGCTTGCATGCTAGCGTTCGCATTGGGCCAATGGATGTGGTTTGCGAGTATTGAAGTTTTCCGGAGAAACGCCAAGATTGTGCTGCCTTAATAGGAAAGTGAAATTGCCATTATTGACTCCCCCACCTGAGCCATTGCACTCATTGCTACTACATAATTCAGAATGAGGTCATTAGTACACTACATTCGTTCAAATCTATTGACTGTGCAACAAATGCAGATGATGCCACCAACTATCCAATTGAATTTTTAAACTCCTTGGATGTGCCTGGCTTACCACCGCATAATTTACGACTAAAGGTTGGCTCCGTAATAATCATGCTTCGAAACATAAACCCACCAAAACTGTGCAACGGAACGCGTTTGGTGGTAAGTAAATTGATGAACAATGTGATTTACGCGACGATACTCAAAGGAAAATTTGAAGGTGAGGAAGTTCTCATTCCGAGGATCCCGATGATCCCAACCAACATGCCGTTTGAGTTTAAACGACTTCAATTTCCGATCCGTCTTGCATTCGCCATGACCATTAACAAATCACAAGGCCAATCCTTGAAAGTTTGTGGTCGAAATATAGAAAATCCATGTTTTTCCCATGGTCAATTATATGCGGCATGTTCAAGGGTCGGAAGACCAGCTGCGTTATTTGTTCTTGCACATAGTAATAAAACTAAAAATATCGTCTATCACAAGGTGCTTCACTGAAGAGTGCAGCCTATGCACTAAAATACATGGCCAATAAAGAATCAATACAATAATTGATTTTTGGTACTTACTTATATTTATTATCCTAATAAAAAATTTTAACTCTTAAAATCAAGAATCTGCTCATTTATTGCTTCTAAGGCGGAGCAATGTTCGCCGGGTCAGCTAGTAAAGATTAAAACGCTGTGTGCGGCATTGGTAATAAAATGATCACAATTATTGGATGTTTCACCGCACTGATGAACTTAGATGGCGTCAAGGCAAATGGATGTGATTATCGATAGTGGAGGTGTGAAGTTCCAGAAGAAAAGAACTAATCATTGGGGTCCAGAGAAACCTAAGGTGATAGATAGTATTGTAGCAAGTGATGAAGCGAATCGAATTGCTAATCTGGAAATGGAGTTTGGACAGCTTTTACCGTCTGTATGCAATGAGAGCGATGAAGGTGCAGGTTGAACTTGACCATTTATCACCCAAAGTGCAGCAAAATGTTCTTAAGCTGATAAGAAATTACAACAGTGAGAAGAAAAGGCCATCGCTAATCAAAATGAAAATAACCCTATCAGATGTGGTTCCCGTATATCAAAGACCGCGTTGACTGTCGTACGTAGATCAATGTATAGTCGAAAAACAGGTGGAAGAGGGGTTGGCTAACAACATTATCCAGATAAGCTATTCTGAGTATGCATCACCGATAATCCTAGTGGGGAAGAAAGATGGTACAAAGCGGTTCCCTCCAAACTCGACTGGACGAGACTCTCAGTACCAGCAAAGCTCTATCCTGTACAGTCGAGGGCGATCCAAACGGCGGGTAGGCACTGAACGGAGGGCCCTCTCTGATCGTCGCATGGCCTCCAAGATCTATGGACCGGTATGGCGGCCAGACGGTGTCCCAGATCTTTGAAAAATAAGCTAGGTTGCTTGAGTGGGCCAAGGGGGTGCTGAGTGAGAGCGCGAGGGCGCCTCCGAAAAGCTCAGGCAAATCCTGAGCCTTCAGGCAAAACTAAACCACACTGGCGGACGTTAGAAATCTCTGAGCTTAGGGCTTCGATTAGAAGACTTTTTAACCAAGCGAGGAAGAGTAGGAAACCCTCGGAATGGGAACTATACAGGATCGGGTAAGTCCGAAATAAGGAAAGCTATGCGAGCCTCGTGGATAAGCTTCTGCGAGAATGTAGAAAGTTGCAACGAGTTCTCTGGCCTTAGGCAGGTTCTTGCAAAGGCTCCCGTGCCCTTGGGATGCGTTAGGGGCGACTTGGGAAATTGGGCGATGAGCAGTGAGGAGTCGTTTAGGCTTCTCCTCGATTCCCACCTTCCCGGCAACCCTGAGCCGTGTGGAGCCACAGTCATGGAACCAGGTGCCATCTATGTCCCTCCTTGTGCTCCTCCAGAGCGTCGCCCGTTCTAGGTATTACACTCCGTTAGGTCGTTTAAGTCGCCGGGACCTGACGGCATCTTTCCCGCTCCGTTGCAAAACTCTGAGCGTTTGTCTTGTCAATGGTTGACGCCTATTTACGCGGGCTGCATAAGTATGAGCTATATTCCTAGGCTATGGCGGAACGCGGGAGTTACGTTTATTCCCAAGACGGACAAGAGCTCCCATGTATTCCCTTGGCACTTTAGGCCTATCAGCCTCTCTTTTTTTCTTACTCGAAGGGCAGGTTTGTGAAAACAGCCCTGCACACGGGTGTTAACGTCAATGAAGAGTCTCTTGACCGAAAGGACTTCGCAGTTGGTGCATTTCTGGATATAAAAGGTGCCTTTAATAACCTCCAGCCACAGCCAATAGTCAGATCCCTGGAGGAGCTTGGGGTCGAACCGGTGTCTTTCTGCAGGGAGCTCTCCTTCTAACAAAATTTAGGGAGGGCCTGACTTCGCTTTAGACTAATTTGGGTACCAGGCCATGCAAAATCGCAAGGACTCTCTGGCCGAGAGTGGACCGTGGGCACTCAAAGGAACTGAGGTCGCTAACTAAGCGGCAACTCTCGACCCTCGTAGGTGTTCTGACTGGTCATTGTCCGATGGGTATTCTCCGATCCTTTCTGTCGCAGCTGTATGGAGGATGATGAGGGGGAGTCATCTTTTCATTTGCTGCTCACCTGCCCTGCCCTTGCGAGACTGAGGTTCAAGTACCTAGGCTCCTACTTCTTTAATACCCCAGAAGAGCTTTCATTCGGGGTATGCAACGTTTCTCTGGTTAACCTGTCTTGATTCCGATTTACGTTACTGTTCATATAACAGGTGGTATCACAATGGGCTTCTCCACTATGTTAGTTCGTACTGCGGGGAATACCACCTAGGCTATAGTATCTGAGCAAGGACCTCGGGAGAACTGCGGAGGAAATCCTTCACAAATTATTTAAAACTAGGACTCAGTGCCAAAATCAAGCCGAACATCATCCACGCTAATTTCAAATGTGCTCATATTTTTTAATGGATGAAAAGTCAAATCTAGATACGATAAGCTGTAGTGACACACTTTTCATAAACTTTTTAAAGCGACACGTCTCCTGAGAACTGTTTGAAAATGCTTATCATACGAAAAACTTGATGGGAAACCATTTATCTCTCTCTTAGAATTACTGATCTATTTCAACAGAAATCATATATACTTTAAATAAGAGTGTTCACTGCGTTCGTTACATGGAAACCCTCACTTACCAGTTTCGTCACAACGCTCTGCTAAATACTTCGCCTTTTCCAAAGTTTAGGGAAGCCCTTGTTTCCTTCTACTGCGATCTCCCCAAGATATTGACGCGGTAAGTTAAGTTCCATGGAATATTTTCACTAAAATATATTTAAACAGATTTCCTTGTTATTTATTTCCCGTCTCTACGAAAAACCGGTATAGCGCATTACCTTCAGCAATTAAATTTAAGATAATAATAGTGATCTACTTCAGATCTGCTCGATTTGCATTTTTTAAAACACTTTACTTTTTATACTATTTAATTGAATTTTTTAGTTAAAAAATTTTAAGTTATATGGAAAGTTAGATCTTATTTGAGTTGGTAAAATACAAAAATTAGTTTTACGGAAATTTAGAACTTATTATAACTATATTAATTCTCATATGAAAAATTAATTAATTCTTATATGAAAAATTTCAACTTTTGAAAACTACTAAAATTACTGTTCACGGAGTTACGGCTTGTTTTAGTTGGTAAATCTAGTGTTAATACGAAAAGTTGATACTCGTTTGAAAAATGTCATCTTTTAAAAATTAGTAAAATAACTTCTATGCAAAAATACAGCTTGTTTTAGCTGGTAAATTTAGCATTCAATCAAGAAGTTATTTAAACATATATAAATGACAAAAATGAAATTGCAAACTTAGAAATGCTCCTATTGGGGAGATTTAGAACTTTTATTTACTTATATGAAAATAGTTAATGGTAAAAAGTAATGTACGAGCAGTTGGCAGCTAACGTTTGGTTAAATAGTTTTAGGAAACAACAGCTATTTATTTTTCTTTACTAGTTACCGCACCCACCACCATTCTTATCAGTCTTATTTATAGTATAAATCTCTCTTTATTTTTTTTAATTGGTGTGCTTGGTAGTGTGTGTTGTTTTCTGGGTTACCACATTCGGATTTTTCTTTTTGTTTGCTTCGTTATAATATATTAATAAAATTATAATCTTTAAAGAATACTTATATATAATTTGTTCAGTTAAACCTTCTTGTCTTGTGGGGTATTATTAATCATCCTTTATATAAAGAAACACACCACAGTAACACAAATTTTCGATTTTCTTATGTTTTATTCAGTAGGAAATTAAATATATATATTAAATATTTATTTATTGGAAACAGAAAACGAAATAAATATATATACTCGGAAAAATAATATTAATTTTTGTTATTATACATGTGCAGCCGCGAATTATTCCGGTTCACCGTATTTCCCGCCGGATAATTACTTTCGTTAAATTGTTCCGTTTACTTTTCTTCCAATGTAATTGCGGTTGACGGCAACCGTACATTTTTTCTAAACGTCAATTCGTCTCAGGATCTCTGAAGGAACACACGTCGACTACCACTTCACACCACAAGGTAAAGCCATCATTGTGATCACTTATCAACACATAACTCATTATATATATTTGATATATGTATGTACATCTATACATTTGATTAAATTCAACTTGAATTAACCAAACCAAATTTCTCTTTTATTTGAAAATTCCAATTGTGCGTCTGGACTGCCCCTTGGGAAACACGACACACAATTGTGCATGGTCCATCTACGCCGAGATTGAAAATACAGTCCAGATCAAAAAAATAAAATCTTTTCACAAAGCCGCATAGCCGCGAAACATTTTACACAAAACCGCAAAGCTGCAAGAAATCTTACACAAAGTCGCGAAATACACAAAGCCGCACAACTACCCACCCAGACAAGGCGTAAACATACATATCACATATACACATAATCAACTGCACATATAAATCAACTGCCATCACCGTGCACAACAACAGTCTCATCGACATACCTTGGTACGTGTTATATGTTTCAATTACACTGTTTTATAACACGTTAATTATTTTTTGTGAAACATCGCCTTACAAGGCAAGTGATTTTTGTGAAAAAGAAAGAGTGATACACTTTAGAAAACTAAATTACATAGAAACTGTGCTAATTCAGTTTGTCCGCGAGCGACAACAACAACTAACGTTCGTGCACACACACGCACAACAGTGAACTGTGATACTGTATTGCAACAGTTCGATCCATCAAATTTAAATTTAAAGTTTTTTTTTTATTTTCATTCTTATTCACTTTAAAGTTTGTATCACGTTTTTTGGTTCAATTGTGTAAACGCTATGAAAATAAGCGTATTTTAGTTAACACACAACTAAAACTATTGTTTAACTTAAGGGCTATAGAGTTTGAGTGTGTGACATCTCAAACTGGGACGCAATTGTCGTATATCCATGCTCAACGAAGCTGTCTGGCAGCACACTGGCTCTATGGTAGCAAACCATAGACCACAAATATGATATACCCAAGAGGGAAGATACGGACAAGTTCCTGTGAGATTGCCAAAGCCGCCGCAAATCACACGTCATCCTTTCGAAACCCTGACAAAAAGGGTTGGCACCTTCCAAGTAAGCGTGACCAATTTTAATTGTAAAATGTGCTATACAAATGACCACAAATTGCGCAGCTGTTCTCGTTTCCTTTAGCTAACACCTGCAAACAGAGTAAATTTTTTAAAGGAAAATAATTGTTGCATGAATTGTCTTAGTTTCGGAAATACTGTGTCAAGATGCACAAGTGCTTATAACTGCAATACGTGTCACTCGCGACATCACACGCTCCTGCATCTAATTACAATTCAGCCAAAGGCAACGACGCGTTGGACGTCTTCGAGGCGTGCCGATGATTCCCCATCTACATCGAGGCAGGCGCAAGCACAACGTGATTCCGATAAAACATGGAGACATTGATCCACAAATCAAATTAAGTGGAATAAAGAAAAACGTCTTGAGGACACTTCTAGCCCAAGAAACCGTATTCGTAAAGTCCAACATCATACATGTTGCAGGGGATGGAAGGCTGAATATCAGCAGGAAAAGCAAAAACGCACAAAATGGAAACATCCACAAAGCAACATAGAAACAGGAGATCTTGTGGTCATAAAAGAGGACAATCTACCGCCTAA
The DNA here is from genome assembly GCA_951828415.1 of Anomoia purmunda. Classification (NCBI taxonomy): domain Eukaryota; kingdom Metazoa; phylum Arthropoda; class Insecta; order Diptera; family Tephritidae; genus Anomoia; species Anomoia purmunda. The sequence goes on along the minus strand of OX639998.1, from coordinate 51,524,488 downwards.
TATGTGGAGATTGGGCAGAGTCGTCAACCTACACCCAGGCTCTGATAACCGGGTAAGCGCCGTCGACATCTATACTACAAAGGGGCAAACCAGCAGGCCAGTAACGAAATTGGTCCTGCCTCCCTTCCGCGAAAATTCCGCTACTCCCCCTACATGAAGACAAGTAAGTAAACAAAAAAACCAAAAGAAAAACCGAAACAAGATTTTGAATATATTCCTAATTTCAAAGCCCTATTCATAAAGGTTCAAACAGATTTAAAATCTACCATTAGATTTCAAAAATGAATTTATAGCACTAATGCATCAACTATGCACACTTTGCATCAATCAACAATATTTGAATAATGTGTATCCATGTGCATTAGGTATGCACAGTACGTGTAGTACAAGAAAATAAAGACTTCTGCGAATTCATTTTCATGCAAGCAAAAAGTAGTTGTCTTTTGATACCCGATACCCATACGAAACTAACCGACAAACTGACAAATAGTTTGAGTTAATTTTAAAAAGTGGTAATTTCATACCCGAAACCCGTACATAAGTAACCGAAAAACTAACCAATAGTTCGAGTTAATTTACAGGGATTTTTAACCGACAGTCAAAGATCAGCCTGGTGCCACCCTTACATTAGTTGTGTTTTCATATTCTCTAGTAAAAAACTATCCATTGACTCCCCACTAACTGAATTTCAGAGCGTAAGGAAAATTTGCTTTTAATGAAAGGAACATGCAAGAAAGTAAGAGAACGCAGAACCAATAAAAAGTTGCAAGCTTTTATCCTTTTGGTTGCATATTTAAATATTTTATCAATTTTTCCATTATTCGCAATTCATAATGGAAATAATAAATATTTTTAATAATTCTTTTCTACTTTTGTGATCAACTGAATACTTTCAATCAGCTCCTTTATCTAACTGGCAAATTCTTGCTGGTAGAAATTTATCCAGTAAAAATCCAATATAAAAATATATTAATAAATAAGAAAAACTTGCAAGTTAAGCTATCGTTTGCGCTATCTCGATTTACTCTTCTTTGCTGGTTTTTTGTTAGTTTTGGCGTATGAAAATGCTATCCGGTAAAAAATTCAGTAAAAATTATCATTGGTTATTGCTGAGATTTTACTATGTAGTGAATATGAAAACACATCTATCTTCAAATAAACATTATCTTTTCTTAAAACCTAAACAGCTTGTTTTTACCTTGAATATGATGGCAAATGCAAGTTTTACGTATATTATACCATTATTGGTTTCCTCTCTCGTGGTAATTCTCCCAAAGATTATCCAAAATGTGTAGTGAACAGCCAGATTCAGACAAAGCAGCGTGTCACACTCCATCACGTAAACTACTTTTTTGCGCCAATTGAGAAAGAATTTAAAACAAATGATTTTCAGTGTACAAAAGTGCGAATAATATTACCATTATTTCCAACGTGATCCGTGCGGAACACTGCGACTTCCGTAGATGTCTGGCTTTCCTGCAAAACTCTTGTTGATTAAAAAAAATCAAAAACACTAAAAAAAAAGAAAAAAACTAACTCCCTTTTTTGCTTCCGGTCATTATCCGCTATCTTCCGATTGCATCCCCTTCTCCCTTCGACTGTGCCCTCGCAATCGAATTCAGCACTGCACCATGTGTATGTTGATGCATATCTACATGCATATGTACCTACTTATGCACATAAAAAACTCCGAATTCATATACAAAAAAAATTATTTCCATCATTATTATTACATATCAATACCACTCGATTTATCCACAGCCGCCTGCTCCTCGTCGTCGTATGCCGGTACGGGTCTACCCTCGGCCGCGATGACACGAGCGCCAATGGCTTAGATCGAATTCCCCACCCATTGCGGGTTCTATGTAGTCACCTCGTGTTACAATTACCATTTTTGAACTTCATTGACCCATTTTTAGCGAAAAATGTGCAAAATATTTCAAATTGCGCAACTCAAACTGCCGGCTTGCGTGATAATTAATTTTTTAAGAACACTTTTTTTTAATTTTGTGCACCTTGTAAAACTATTTTCCTCACACTCGAAAATAGAGCGGTAATAAATGCGCACAATTAAAAATTAGCTGAATTTTTATAAAACACCTTTTTCATAAATCCATTTCCACGCAGTGGTTTTTAATTCACAAAACTTATTAACATTTCACTTCACCGAAATCAGTAACAACCAAATTTATAACACGTAACCCGAACGTATATATAAGCTAAACTATCCCGTTTCGCACAACTTTAACCGACGCCGGTATACGTACATACATACGTGCACATATAATTAGCATATGAAATGACATTTGCATGTCAGCAAACAGAGGCTCCACATAGTGATTGGATGTCCTAAACTATCACCAGTTTCCGTGAATCATGGTTACCCGTGAAACATGATACAATGGAAATGAATTTATGTCAATAATAAAGCAAAAAAACCATGGCGGCATGAAAGTAGGACACAGCTAAAACAAATTGTGTTGCTCCTATTGCATACACACCTCATTTCATGAAAAAAAATAAAAAAATACATCTTTTTTAACATATTAAGTAACTGACGCGCCCTGTGGTCAGCAAGTCATGCACAGTGGCATGCAAACTGCTTGTGAGTGGTAGCCCAGATTGCTGGATGCCAAACTGACCTATCTCACCACCATCAATTAACTGATGCACAAAAAACAAAAAAAAAAGAGAATGTTGAGCTATTCCATGGTGGGGGGCACTTTCCGCAAGTACAAAAATACAAGCATCTGTAGTTTATATTTGGTTTTTTAGTTGTTTTTTGATTTTTTTAACATTTTATGCAGTTAGGTGTTAGGTCACTACACTGACCAGTCCATCAGGTGTTTTTACGATACATGCAATAGTTGCCACATACGTTCTCAACTGTGGACCACAGCCAAGTCCACCACCTTTAAGTTAGGCCACATTTTCCGATGGGGGGCGCAAGCGTGCCAACACGATCACACCCAAATATCATTTTTAAAGTACGTGATGAAAGTTTATGGACACCTGGCGCATAAATACATCAAACTTGTAAAAATAGATACATCTACATATATATATAAATACATAAATACATCAAATTAAAATAAAATAGGAACATATGTATGTATATGTATATATAAAATTTTTTTGTGTAATTTCATAAACCAAAAATGTTTGTGGTTTCATTTTTTTCTTTGGTTTTTTGATGTCACTTCCCACCCAATATTCCGCCATATTAATCTATCAAACCAGAGGAAGCTTCGGTGACCCAGATTCTACCACTTTCAGCGGGTGGCGGCTTGGAAACCTGTACTTTCCGACAGTCATTGCAGCATGAACGGCGAAGGCGTGGTTCGGAAACCAGTCTTTTCCGACTGCCCAGGTAGCGCAGCTTTGGATCCCGTCCATTCCGACCGCCTGGCCAGCAAAAGAATAGGCGAACGACATGCGTGGGAACTCGTCCTTCCCGACCAGCTCAGCACCAGTGAACGGATGGCTCGGGAACGCGTTCTTTCCGACCATCTGATAACCATAAGAATTGGTGGCGAGTTGACTCGGGAACACGTCCTTCCCGATCACTACAACGAAGCGCCCCATACAATTACCCCCAACGAAGGGAAGAGACGCTCTAACTAGCGCAACAAAAACACCAACCAACATTCCGATCGGGCCGAATTAACTCCATATACATACTTAGACATACTTCTATATACTTATACTCATACAAAAATTAAATGCACTAAAGTTGCTAGAAGAAACAAAAAAAGCCCACGTATGTTCTTCTTTATTGTATGTTCTTTTCTTTTACCGTCCTTCCAAGTAGATCACAGGCGACGATGACGGAGGAACACGGAGCGGCTCAAGGAAACAACCATCAGAATCGGAAACAAACAGAAAAACATTTTTTAATTAAACATGTGATATGGGTTGAACTAGTAGTTGGAGGATGTTCACTCTTAGGATTTTGCTTACAACACGGGGGCCGGCATGTTTACGACGGCAGCGTAAACAATTTTCTAACCGCCCTTATATGTATCATATACACTTACGTATACACATAAATCCGCGAATTATTCCGGTTCACCGTATTTCCCGCCGGATAATTACTTTCGTTAAATTGTTCCGTTTACTTTTCTTCCAATGTAATTGCTGTTGACGACAACCGTGCATTTTCTCTAAACTTCACTTCGTCTCAGGATCTCTGAAGGAACACACGTCGACTACCACTTCACACCACAAGGTAAAGCCATCATTGTGATCACTTATCAACACATAACTCATTATGTATATTTTATATATGTACACTCAGAGAAAAATCATGTTGGATCAACATTATTTTGGGGTTATTGATTTTCAACACTATATTTCATGTAATTGCTACATGAGGGAAATTTTTAACAGGATTTCCCTCTCGTTGATTTAACAAGATGTCAATGTCTACTTAACAGAGAAAAAACGTTGGTTGAACACTATGTTTTACATGAAAAATTGGTTGAATTAACCAGAATTAATGTTAAATTAACCGTAATTAATATTAAATCCATCGTGTTAAAATAACATGAGCTTCTGTTGTTTTGACATTGGTTTCATGCTATTTTATAAGCCATTTTATTTAAAAGAAAAGAAGATTGAATACAGGTGTTATATTGAATTTATATTACATCCTTTGTATTTACATTTTACGTACAAAAATATATACATACATACATTCTTATCTATACTTATGCGGTACTTATATTTATGAATTATGTATTTTTTAAAATTATGTTATTTCAAATGCTTTTAAGTCGTACAGCTTGCTGATTATTTCGAATTAAATGAATATGTAAAGGTGGTGAGTTTATTTTTTTTGCACTTATAAAACTATAGTTATTGAGTTTTTCACCTAGAATGTGCGACTGAAAATGGGGACTGAAATTTACAATTTCCCATTGAGAACATATAAAGAAGGGATTTTGCAGAAAGTCCACAGCAATATCTTCGATTTCAAATAAACAAATAGGATTTTGTTTTAAAACAAAAAAGAATCCCTTCTTAAATAAGAATCCTTTGAATGTAATTTTTGAATAAAACTGATAATTGGTTAATTCGTATTTTGTTCGAAAAGCATAACTGTATTTAGAGGTTGTAGTGATAGGTAATAAATATTTAATATTAACATTTAAATCTGACTGAAAAAAACATTCGAAACTCAGGCTACAAGCGAATTTTAATGAAGCTTTAATTGCCAGGCTCCAAGAGACATTGATTCGCGAATTGATCGAATTCGCATATGTCTTAAATATTTTGTGTACAGCTTCAAACCTCATACACCATATATTCTTTAAGGGTCCACATTTTTTTATGGCGTAATGAACAAGGAAATGAAATTTTGGTTTAAGTGGTTTTTTAAACAGTGATATATAAAGGCGATGATGTTTTTCAATAAGCAACTTTAATGTATTTAAAGATATATCATCAATTTCTGTCAACATAAGAATATCGATAATTTGCAGTAAGGTCAAAAAAAAGTTCCAAACTTCATCTCCTACTGGAACTAAGTCACCGATTATCAAAGAAAGGTGATGCACAAAGCACATCATTTCTCTTGCTGACATTCGAAAATTGGACGTTTTCAAGTTATTTATACTTATAGGAGGGGAAATGTTTCCGATTTCAGTTTCTCCGTACTGAAACATTTGCTTTCGGTAATTAAGTGTCTCAATACTAAAATATTTTCTGGTTTCAATAAAATACAAAATAACTTCCGATAAATCATATCTACAAATGCCTTCAAATACATCGTGCATTATATCAAAATAAAAGTTATCTACAACATGAAAGCTTTTTATGTGGTGAAAAATACAAATTTCTTTTATTCCAGTCAATTTGTCGTTTTCTAATATACAACTAGAGGCATAGTTTTGCTTATTTCGTAAAAATTCTGCACCTTCTGTGCTATCTGATTGTAAATTTTTTTTGTGCCTCTGACAATTTCGACAATAATAATTTGAATTGAAACTTGTCGTAAAGCCTAAAATTGAATTGAGACCAAGATTGTCTCCAATAACAAAGGCTAGAACAAAGTAAATATGAAACTCACCATCTGGAGTTGTTAGGAGTATCCCATTTGTTTCTAGACTCTGAAGGACTTGTAGAAGAGGCTTAAATGCAAAGTTATTTCCATATTCTTTACGATGCCTTGATTTGAAGAATCCCGCAACAAATATATTTTCTAAAGTCGACAGATGGTGACTTGGAATTGTTGGAAAATTATAATAAATACTACAAATAGTTTGATCTGCAGCACGGGAACCCAAGGGATTATCAATTCCAAACTCGTCATAATATATTATGTACGGAATTACAAGCTTGTCTTTAAAACCAGAAATCTTTTTCTTCCAGGTCTCTCCATGAATTATATTTGAATAGCCTTGCTGATATGATTGTAATTTATCCATATTAGATAAGGTTTTCTTTAAATTATCCTTAGTTTCGAAGTATTTCTGAAATTGAAACTTTAGCGGCATTAAAACCCCTACAACTTTGTTTGAATTTAAGCCAGGATTGTTGTTAATTACTATTTCAGCAATTTCTTCATTTATAATGTATGAAGTTGGAGACTGAAAAAGTTGTTCATTTTCCAAAGATTTAAAAAAACGATATTCACTAACACTGCTGTTAAACAATGAAAACAAACTGAGAAACCCATTTTCAGCCGATGCTCTGATGTTTAAGTTTGGTATTAATAGCGAAAGCGACATCAAAACATATTCTTGTATTGGTTTCAAAATTTGTTCACTAATTTCTGTTACGATAGAAAGTACATCTTTTCTAGTGCAATTGTTTTTGTTATGCAAAGACAACACGAACTGATTCATATTCAAATTTTGTTCGCAAGTGTTACTTGAAGAAGAAATAAATGGAGCTCTTTGCGAGCTTGTACTAGGTTTATCAAGAAGCGGTGCTGAATTAGACTTAGCATGTGTATTTGGCATTGCGATATGAACTCTACGAAGATGGTTTTGGAAAGCATAAATCGATTAACAATTTTGAAGTGCTAGCACAGTAATTGCAAATAAAGCATTCAAACATTTTTTCAGTTCACTCCAAAGGATTTTCTATGCTCTTTAAGTAATTGTTAAGTAAAATAATATTAGGACTTGCGCAGCCAGAAATTTCGAAAAAGTAAGTATCTATAAAACTATAAAGGCACTTCGCTTGTGCCGGATATTCCAGGTTTAAAACGTGAAATAATTTAAATACAATGTCAAGCGATTTCAAAAATGTAGGCAACTTATATACTATACTGTCGAAAATAACATAAAAACTATCTAATTTTGTGAGCTCCTTGCCAATTACCAAAATTAATGGTTGCAAAGGCAGACTCTTCTCGCCTAATTTAAGCTTCAATTCGTTGTACGACCTTTGCCAATCATTCACATTTTCGCAGTGTAATACTGTTACCATTTGGGCGTCGCATATCGACGGTTTCCATTTAAACCGTTTTCCGCCAGAAGATTTGCCAACAGAAACCAATGGTGGCTTAAGCACTGCATGCAAAAGTAATGTTATCAAACAGTCCATTGAATCTGCATGCGGAAATATTTTTGTATTATTATTAAAGAAAATTAAAACTAGATATACAGCCTTACCATCGCTGATACCTTCAACAATTTGTTTAAGCATAATAGTTGACGATGCGTCTTTTATTTTCTCCTTCATGTAAGGAAGAACAGAAGTCTTAAATTTCGACCATTCCTTAAGTAAATTCTGAGAACTTTGCGGAAATTTCTTATCAAAATCAATATCAACCTACATATAAGTATAAAAATTATATAAATTATAGAAACTAATTTTTATATAGAGCTTTCTTATATTTTACCAATGTATATCCAAGAGTATGCTTTAATAACGGCCAATTCGTAAAAATGTTTACGCTTCCATTAAGAACTTCTTGGGATCTTAATTTTTCTGTATCTGTCCAAGTTTGTATAACGTCGCTCCAAGGCTCTATATTGTGAGATAGCCACATCTTTGTTACCAACTCATCTTCGCCTAATCATTTAAGTTAAAATATAAGTTAGTGCATTACAAAAATCTATATTTTTTAATAATTAGGTATGTTTAAGCAGAATTTGATCAACGGTCTTAAGAAAAGTACATATTGATAGCTTATAGTGAAAAGTTAACAAGCCCGTATAAAATTTATTTCAACTATTTGAGTTAGCAACTTTTCACTATAAGTGAACGATTTCTAAAATTATTGAACTTGCTATTTGACTCCGACACATTGGATTGGGTGACTTGAGATTTCGCTGCTATATTTAAAACACCTGGACGCTTGCTTATTTTCCTACGAATATTCGTTGCTTTATCATAAAGCTTGCCGGTGGGATTCTTTCCACTTCGTCGGTTGAAGTAATAGCGCTATATGAAAAACATACATATATTACCTACAAGAGTTTCGATTGCAGAGATACATACACTGGTGGAAAAAAAATATATATATATTTATTATAAAAATAAGTTTGCTATTTAAATTAAACCAATTTTTTATAAAAATATAGCTTATACTGCAACAAAAGCCTACATATAAACTTTCAAAATTTCTTACAAAATTTATACTTTTCATCCACCAGTGTATGGATATTACATATGTTAATAAAAATGTGGGTGCTTACCGCGTCTTCATTAGGAAATAGTGTAGTAATTTGCTTAGCAAAATCTATAATATCACGCATCGTCATAGACAGTGATCGCTCTGAGAAATGTTCAACAATAGAATTTACCAAAATTTCTCGTTGAGTATTGGACAACATTTCTTGCTCTTTATACCGGTTAAAGATGCTTTGACCTCTTGGAGTAGCTTTAAGAATTGCTCCTAAATTTTTAGTTGGCGCATTTTCTGTGAAGTTGTGTGACTCCCAACTAGAGTTTATCTTGCTTTTAAAAGATATTGGTATCGTGTCAGCCTATACAACATTAAACTAATTTTAGTTTATTTGTTACATGATAATTGTGAAGAAACTTATAAGTATGCACATACATATACATATGTACTTACTTCGGTATGTCTCCAGTCTGCTAGTCTTTCTTTAAATTTTATTCTTGTTCCAAGCATTGGGAGGGGAAACAGCTCGTTTATATCATCTTCCTTTATTAAATAAAGACTTTCCACATCCATTCCGCACTCTGTAAATGATTCAATTATGAATATGTGTACGACGAATTCCAAAACTCATTTATTAGAAGCATACAAACTTGAGCATGCCGGCCATTATGATCTACTGCAGTTTAGATAAGAAAAAGTTGGCGATGCTTTACATAATAGAGTTTTGGAATTCGTTCTATAATAGCAATTCACCGCAATCACTTACCGAGTATTCTTTGAAGCACTTCTTCAGTGAAGTTAATTTTTCCACAAATGATGTATTTCAAAGTTGCGTCTTTGTGTGGCGCTTCAGGCTGGCCTTGTGGCAGCGAAGTATCACTTTGATTTTCATTACTTAAATCATCATTAAGTATAAAATATATATTACTCGAGTCCTCAAAGATATTTTCAGTAGACATATTTATATATTAAACCACTTTATATTGTTTTCACCACAACACAACAGAAGAGAGACAATGCAACGAAGTGACGCGTAAGAAAATAAAACTAAACGGTAAATTTGTGATTTGCTTTTGCTTTTTAACAAGGTGTCAATGTCGAATTCACAATAGTTCATGTAGAAATTAACAGAATTCATGTTGCCGTATTTTTTCAACGCGATTTTAATGTTAATTTAACACTGAATCTGTTTAAATCAACCAAAATTCCTTCATGTTATTTTAACAGTTAGCATATTACTAAAAATATCGTGTTAATTTCTAAAATTGTTGTTGCTTTGCCTTAAAAAATTTATCATGTGAATTCAACATGAATCGTGTTGTCTAAAAATGAGCAAAATTTCTCTGGGTGTATATACATACATCTATACATTTGATTAAATTCAACTTGAATTAACCAAACCAAAGTTATCTTTTATTCAAAAATTCCAATTGTGCGTCTGGACTGCCCCCTTGGGAGATACGACACACAATTGTCCAATTTCTTTTTTAATCAAGATCATTTTTAACCTTATCCTTCAATCTACATAAATGGCAAAGATGGATTCCCGTTCTTATCCAGATAATAAGAAAAAAGAAGTGAATAACAAAAAATAAACGCCATGATGCCGTTGAAAAAATTAAATTTTATTCATTCTACAGCATTTCTATTGTCACTGAGTTCGGACGTGTTTTTCACTTGCTCCGCATTAATATATTAGTTTTATTATCTTTATAAATTACAAACGGTTAAAGTACATTATTGTTTTTTGTCCTCTGTGCTAAACAACAGCGACACAGTCTAAAAATTTTTGTTTTGCTTTTTGCGCAGATTCAACGTTTTCTACATTTTGCGAGCTTATAACAATGGCAAACGCAATGCAAACTTCACTAAAACGTCGTGCTAGCAGAGAATCGCCTTTTTTAAAGGCGGCAAAATTCGACGATAATGTCGCTCTTCCCGCTATATTGGCTGCAGTGAGAGAACTAGAAGGGCTAGTTAAGCAACAAACGGATCAGCTGCATTCTCTCTTTGAAGGGCTCTCTTCCAAAATTTCGCAGATAGAAGAGAAGCTTTCTAAACAGCTAGAAAGATAAATAACTGCACTGACAACAAAAGCAGACGTCTCAGCGGAGCGGATTGCGAAATTGGAGGCAGAGATGAAAAAGCAAGAAGGTGAGATTACATTTCTACGGACGTCTCTCGAAAGTGTGCTGTCGCAGAAGGCAACTTCTGATCACGCAGCTGATGCTGTTGCATTTGGTGTGCCACATATGGAAGGTGAAAACCTCAAGAGCACCTTTAACCAAATTTGTATTTTAATTGACTATATGGTGCCGCAAATAAAGGATATATTCCGCACCAAAAAGTCAACGGTGAACCCAAATAGCGCCATAGTCATAAAACTCTATTCTCCCTTGGATCGTAACCGTACTCTTCGCGCGTTCTCGGAATGTCGTAAAAGAATTAAATCGGCTATTCCTCTTAATGCGATGGGAATTGAGGGCAGGCTTAGCATTTTCGAAAGCCTCTCTGTTGAGAACGGAAAGTTCAGGAGGCAATCAAGATCAGACGTGCGGAAAAGGTACAGGCGGTGTTTTCGCTCAAAGGCGCTGTATATGTTCGTTCCGAAAGGAGTACGCCTGCTATTAAAATCTCCTCTGAGGAAGATTTACTGCGATTTCGCTGATGTTATGGTCTCACTTTTGTATGCATGTATGTGTTATTCTATTCTCAGCTGTTATTTATATTATATGGGAGGGTGCGATAAAGCCATGCGAGATAGCGCCATATGGCTTTATAACACAATTCGAAGAGTGATAAAGCCATATGGTCTTATTTCCATTTAAATGTGAAATGAAACCATATATTTTTTTGATCAGATGGGACATAAAGCCATATTTTTTATTTGTAAATGAGCGGTAAGGCCATACTTTTCCTTTTAAAGTAAATAGAAATAAAGCTATTAAGGCTTTATTGCACTTTTGAAAATTGCTATCTAGAAAAACTAAGGCATGGGGGAGGGGGCGGGCCGGCACGTGAACGGCGCGGAGCGGCGCGGCGGGACGCGAAGGAGAGTAATCACAGACCCGCCAAACCATCCGGATATATGTACATACTTACATTTTTTCATTTCAATATATCGAATAAATTCGAAAATGTTAAGCAAACATGTTTTTATTTTATTAGTAGTTTTGCAGTTCTTTAACAGGAAAAAAGACAACAAAAAATTAAATTCTTTAACAAAAAAACAACAAAAAAGTTATATTAGCTATGTTAACAAAAAAATGGTTGAACAAATTGGACATAACGTTTTTATGCCTATCGAATCATTTCTGTTTTTCATATGATTATAACAATCTTGGCAAACTTTGTAATGTTTGCACGGGTTGAAAAGAAGCTGCCTTTCCCTATCGCAACATATTATACATAAGAGGCTTTGTTGTGTTTGCGCATAATTATTTAAGATCCCTTCTCCACTTGCTTCATCGTTGGATTCAGTATCCTCCTCATCACTTTTTGTCAAAACAGGGTGAAGATTTTCCCTTTTACGCGGTGTTGTGATCTTGTTGGGTAAAACTTTACTATTTTTTCATAAATTACAAAATATAAAAAACGTTAAAAAATCCAATATTATTTTTCTCTAAAATCCAATTGAGATATAAGGCCATATTCAATTATGTGTTATTGTGAGATAAGGCCATGATGGCTTTATCTCAAATTCCAAAGCGAGATAAAGCCATATGGTTTTTTTTCAAAAAAATATGGCTTTATCTCTCAATACGATGGAAAATAAAGCCATATGGCGGCGTTATCTCGCATGGCTTTATCGCACCCACCCGTATTATACTCTTAAGTATGTAATTAAGGTTCTGTTCTGTTCTATTCTGTTATTTCCTCTCAATGTTTCTGTTAAACTTAAAGTTGATTTTGTTTATTATTCACATGAATATGCAATGCAGGGCTTATATCGTTACTGATAACAGCATTGCTAAGATTAATGTTTTATGTAGCCAACAGAAAGGCCTCAACATAGTTCATTTTAATGCACGTAGCTTTAATGCTGATAGGCTCGACTTTGTTAGAAATGTGTTCGAGTGTTCGTTAATTGACATTATTTGTGTATCTGAGACATGGTTTGATGATAGGGTAAGTGATACCTTTGCTGGTATATATAACTATAATATAATTCGAAATGCTAGGATCGACAAGAGAGGTGGTGGAGTTGCCATTTATTGTAGATGCCATCTTCATATGGAACTCTTATCTAAATCAGGGGCCTATTTCACTAAACTACAATTCTACAAGTTTACAAGTTACAATCACAAGTTTAATTTTCACAAGTGTTGATAAATTGCGTTTCATTAAAATTTTGACAACATTTGTAGTTTTCTGCACTTGTAAACTACAATTTGTACAATTACAAGTTCTTTTATACTTGTGATGTCAATTTAACAATTGTTATTTCTAATTATTCAAAATTCTACAATTGCTTATAAAAAACGCAATATAAAACATTTGCATAATTTAAAATTAATTTTTTAAATTAAATAAAATATTTTTATAAACTTATTTTGATAAATTAAACATTTGTGTAAATATATGTATATCGATAATTTGTTTTGATTGTTATCGCATCCCTAATTAATCAAAAAATATGTTGTGTATGTTTAGTGTTGTTTGCCCACTTGTTGTGTTTATAAAAATGTTAAAAATTGTTTATTTGTAAAAATGGCAAATGTTTGTTATGTTTGTTAGTTCATTAGTGTGGTGCGGGAGATCTTAGCTGCCAAAGACATTCTCTTTGGTAAGTTTAGCGATAGAATTTAGCGATGTATGGAAAATGGTTCTTCCGCCCGCGGGGATGCAGAAAATAAAAAATTGAAGATGGATGAAAAGGTGGAGTGGCAGATCGAAAAATTTAAGCTACAGAATAAAAATTTTAACTTGAAAAATAAAGCTCGTCAGATTCAAATTTTGGAGCAGAAATTTATGCGCCGTAAGGGGGCGTGCACCCCCTTATTTTTTTTAGTTACAACTTTTTGTGCTTTATCATTTTTTTATTAATATTTTTCTTATTTGTAAATTAATTAAAATAATTTAAAATAGTTTGTAGCCTAGCTTGGCCTCTAATGTCTGTTATGGTTTGACTGCCTTCTTCTACATTATCGGAGTAACTAGGGTTAGTAATTGTGAAGTTTTCATCTTCTTCAGTGCGTGAAAAATTGCAAAGTGTGACCGCACAACTAAAAACATCGCTAGCCATTTCTGGGCTCACCCGCAAATAATTTAAAATAGGAAATTTTTCCTTTAAAATACCAATTGTATTTTCCACAACTCTTCTGGTTGATTTATGGGCATTGAGGAATCTTCTATTACACTGTGATAGTCAAAAAAAAAGACAAGACCAAACTCGACGGTTTCCCCCTATTTCGGGTCCTACGAATCGAACTGCATCATTACTTTTTTGAGTTACAATCATGGTTTCATACAAAAATTTTTGTTGAAGTTTTTCATCAAAGTGGCCCATTGTAAGAGAAAGGCCCATTTTTCTTCGGTCTCTAACTTTTTTAATGTTGACTTTTTTGGTAAACTTTCTTTGCCAAAGCTTCTCAGAATAAGTCCGTCTTTAAGTTCTTAGATGACTGTAAACCCCAAAATCAATGTTTTTTGTGTCCTTATAGCCAATATGTCGAAAAAACTGAAATTTAATCCATTTTTTTTTATGTTTTTTCCCTCACTTTTCGTCAATATTTTAATTTACCCTTTGATACTTATACATTAAGTGACATCTTGTAATAGTAAGAAACTTAAGCAAAGACAACGTTCTGAGCAAACTAACCATTAGAAAAAAAAACTTAACAAAATTTGTATTTTTTAAAAAAGCTACACCTAACTATGTTTGTGTGCTGTTTTATTTTTTTTGTATCTTATAAGTGTTATCAATAAGTATCATAAATTTGTACACAATATTTAAATTAAATTTAATAAGACTCATCTATCAATGTCCAACACAAATCAGCAAGCAACGAGTCAAGCTTTTAACCACTGCACTGATAAGAAATAACAACAAGTAACGTTTGAATGAAACGTTAAATGCTTGCCTAAGAGTCAAAATTTAAGCATAGATTGCAGTAGTTAATTTGACTTTGACTTCGCGGAAAGAACATTGTTTTAGTGCCTTGTATATTAAGAAAATAAATTAAAATGAATAAGTGTCCAATTGGCCTATCGTTGTTCTGCTACGTATGTGGAAAATTTACAAGCCCTCGGAGTAGACGCAAAATATCTTCGGGAACTGCCGACATCTACGAGGAATATTTCAATTTGCCCGTTATAAGAGACGTAGATTGGGTGCCAAATACCATTTGCACGCAATGCAACAACAACCTGCATAACTGGTCAAAAAGACTGTGCCTAAAAATGGGGTTCGGCATCCCAATGATTTGGATAGATCCACAAGGGCATCATACTGGTAACTGCTATGCGTGCAAGAACAAATTTGCAAGACTCAACAAAAAAAACACAGTCTACAAAAGTGTTCAATCTGCACAGCTACCAGTATCTCACTCAGAAAATGTTCCGATACCAAGATGTCCAAGTCCAACTGAGAGATATATTTCGCCAACATTTTCCACCGAGCCTACAGATCTACTCTCAATGTATAACACAACCGAAGTTGAAAGCCCATGTCGTCACTTGAAGATTTCCCAAGCCCGTTTGAATACGATGGTACGACAGCTGAAATTATCGCAAAGACAAGCGATTTGCCTAGCACATCATCTTCGATCGGTAAATATATTGTCTAAAGATGTGAAGGTGTATGGATACCGCAAAAGACAGTAGGAGCTTTTAGATTTCTTTGAGGTTAATGGCGACAATACTTTTTCGTATTGTAAAAATATTCCTGGTCTTATGCAATACATGAACTGTGAGTACAAACCAGAGCAATGGCGCTTGTTTATTGACTCGTCGAAAAATAGTTTAAAAGCAGTATTGCTGTATGTGGATAACACAAAAAATCCGGTTCCAATCGCCATAAGCTCCAACACAAAGGAAACATACGAAGCAATGAAATTAATTTTGGACAGAGTTCAGTATCAGCAGCATCAATGGAAGATATGTGCGGATTTAAAAGTTATCGCCTTGCTTACTGGTTTGCAGACAGGATACACAAAAAATATGTGCTTCATTTGTCATTGGGACACAAGGTACCGCGGAAACCAATATAGAATGCGTGATTGGAAGCTTCGCACAGAATTTCATTTAAATGTGGCAAATGTTATCCATATTCCGCTGATACCAGCTAATAACATTTTGCTACCACCACTGCACATAAAATTGGGAATTGTCAAAAATTTCATAAAAGCAATAAATCGAGATGAAGAAACTTTTAAATGTTTGACAGAAATATTTCCAAGACTAAGTGTTGCGAAAATAAAAGAAGGTATTTTAAGTCTTTTAATAGAACGAATGTTATGTTGATACATTATTTTCAGGTGTTCTCAATGACCCCGATATAAGAAAACTTATGAAGAACGCAAAATTCGGAGAACTTCTAAGGCCAAATGAAAAAATTGCCTTGAACTCCGTTATGACCGTTATAAACTATTGCTTAGGAGTGCACCGGTCGGAAGATTGGAAAAAATATGTGGATGACATGGTAGACGCTTTTGAAGAAATAGGTGTGAATATGTCCTTAAAAATTCATTTCCTTCACCATCACAAGGACCATTTTGAGCAGCAAGTTCCGACTGAATCCGATGAGCATGGAGAAAGATTTCACCAAGTCGCCGCCCCCCTTGAGCATTGGTACAGCGGCAAAAAGCTTGACTCGTTGCTTGCTGATTTGTGTTGGACATTGATAGATGAGTCTTATTAAATTTAATTTAAATATTGTGTACAAATTTATGATACTTATTGATAACACTTATAAGATACAAAAAAAATAAAACAGCACACAAACATAGTTAGTGTAGCTTTTTTAAAAAATACAAATTTTGTTAAGTTTTTTTTTAATTTAAATATTGACGAAAAGTGAGGGAAAAAACATAAAAAAAAATGGATTAAATTTCAGTTTTTTCGACATATTGGCTATAAGGACACAAAAAACATTGATTTTGGGGTTTACAGTCATCTAAGAACTTAAAGACGGACTTATTCTGAGAAGCTTTGGCAAAGAAAGTTTACCAAAAAAGTCAACATTAAAAAAGTTAGAGACCGAAGAAAAATGGGCCTTTCTCTTACAATGGGCCACTTTGATGAAAAACTTCAACAAAAATTTTTGTATGAAACCATGATTGTAACTCAAAAAAGTAATGATGCAGTTCGATTCGTAGGACCCGAAATAGGGGGAAACCGTCGAGTTTGGTGTTGACTTTTTTTTTGTTTGAAAAAAGCTATCACAGTGTTATTAGATAGTGGAGGAATCAGCCAATCTTTCAGCGGATATGCTGAATCACCTAGAATGATTCCATTCTGAATTGGACGCCAGCCGTTTTCCATTCTGCGGAACAAACAACTATTCCGCAAGACGCGAGAGTCGTGAGTACTCCCAGGCCAATTTGCATAGGAGTAATAGAACTGGAGATCGGGTCTGCAAACCACCATACACGAAATGGAGTGATTACCATGCCTATCAACATAAGCTTCTTCATGCTCTTTGGGTGGATCTAATGGCGTAGAATTTAGTAACCACTTGATCCACATTTTCTGGCCATCTTACATACGTTGCAAACAAAGCGGTACATACCTATTTATTGCAGTAACTACGCTTTTTACCACTATGCACACTGTGGCTTTGCTCACACCATGCAAGTCACCTATTGCGTAATCAGCAGCTGCTGTTGCACCGTTAGAGAATGGCTTCTACTTGTCTTCCTCTCCAGTATTGGACACAACAAATTTAACAAGAAAACAAATTTTTCACGTTTTAGCCTAAAACGCTCATTATACTCCAACGTGGATTCCAGGAATTCATATTCCAGACGTGGCCTAAATAGTCTTCTCCTTTTTAATGTAATTTCATTATCGCTTTCATCACTAAAATCGTATAAAAAGTTCATTTTGCACACACAAAAAAAATATGAGCGTCTTCATGTAATATAAGTTTCACTTGCTCACTAGTGGTGTTGCCGCTTATCGATAATTTGTAATAAACCAACAATGCGATTCGATTAATGTGTGTCGTAAAATATTAAATATGTTTGATTTTGTGTTCATTTGAACTAACTTTTAAGAAAAAATTGTTATAAATCAAATTCTAAATCAATTTATCATTCACTTGTAACTTGTAAATTTTTTTCTTAGGGTCTCCGTCGACCCTAAGGTTTTTTCCACAATTCTACAAGTGTACAAGTGCAAATTTTGTTTAGTGAAACAAAATCACTTGTAAAAGTATCATTTGTAGACTTGTGACTTGTAGAATTCACTTGTAGCTGCAAACTTGTAATTGTATTTTTATGAAACACAATGATTCACAAGTTCACAATTTCACATGCAAAACCACTTGTAATTGTGAATTTGTAGTTTAGTGAAATAGGCCCCAGGTGGTAATAACACAGAATTTATACTAGTTGAGGTGTCTGGTAAGCATTTTAAAGCCCTTGTATCCTGCGTATACAATCCTCATAAATCTGTATGCCTTAACTCGTTTTTTGAGTCTTATCTGATTATATTGTTGATTATAGTAATATTGTTGTTTGTGGGGATTTTAATGTCAATATTCTTCTACGTGATTGTTGTAGCAATATTTTTCTCGATTGTGTTGCTAGCAGCGGACTTGCATTAGTAAATACTATTGTTCCAACAAGGTATGCCATGAACTGCAATCCTAGTTTACTGGACTATTTTATTGTTTCCAACTCGACCAGTGTTCTAAAATTTGACCAAATATCCTTCGTATCGGACCATGACCTAATTTTTTGCTGTTTGGATATTGATATTGACCGTTCTAATGAAGCAAGGCATCTTTCCTACAGAGACTACCGATATCTTAATTCAAGTGAGCTTTTCTCTGACTTAGGCAGTATTGCTTGGAGTGCTTTCTAGCTCTATGAATCTGTTGGTGACAAACTTGACTTTCTTGTTGATATTTTGAAATCTGCTTTTGACAAATATGTGCCTGTTCGTGTCGTTCCGGAAAGATGTTCTTCTTGTCCGTGGTACAATAGAAGGGCCCAAGTAGCTATTAAGCATCGGAATAGACTCCACTCTAGATGGAAGATAAAGCCTACCTTGGAATATTGGGAAGCTTTCAAGACTGCTAGAAATAGAGCAACACGAATTATCAGATATGAAAAACAGGCTTACTTCGGTATAAAATTAAATACGAATCTTCCAGTTAAAGTCTTGTGGCGCTATATATTTATAATCTAAAGGTACGAAGAAAGGAGGGCGTGCGTTGTTCCTTACCTCCGGACTTGGTTAATGATGCTTTCCTTGAAAGTTGTACGTCAAGTGCAGAGTTACAATCTTTTATATAGTGTAGTGATTTATGTTTAAACGGCATACCGTTTGAGTTCTCCACAGTGGCAGAATATGATGTGGGAAGATGTGTTCTTAGGATAAATTCAAACGCTGAAGGAGAAGATGGACTCCCAATAAAGTTTATAAAGGTTGTGTTGCCGCATATCCTTAGAACTCTTACTCACATCATAAATCACGTCTTCCTTCCGCACATGTGAAAAGTTGCTACAGTACTGCCTGTTGCCAAAAAGAGTTCTGCTAGTTGTATTAATGATTTTCGTCCCATCAGTATTTTGTCGGCTCTCTCCAAAGTTTTCGAGACCCTCATGGCGGAGCAGATCTCGTCGCATGTCCATAATAAAAATCTTCTTTCCCCTCTGCAATCAGGATTCCGGAAAAATCACACTTGCACCACTGCCATATTACAAATTTTAGATGACATTCGAATGCCCTTTGATAAAAAACACTTGACATTACTCTGTCTACTAGATTTCTCTAAGGCCTTCGATTCTGTTAGTCATGCACTTTTATGTAGCAAGCTGCAGTGATACTTTGGATTTGGGCACAGTGCGCTTGGTCTTATGAAAAGCTATATATCAGGCAGATTTCAACGAGTGCGAATTGGTGCGGACGTTTCAAAACTGAAAGCGGTGACTCCTGGTGTTCCCCAAGGCTCTATTCTTGGCCCGTTGCTTTTCAGTTTATTTTTAAATGATGTTTCCCACGTTTGCCGAACTGCAAATCTACATGCTTATGCATGCCGACCGTCTTTGTGCTAATGTCAATGGGGCGCTATCCACAATCTCCAGATAGGCGAGTGAAAATTGTCTTTATTTAAGTTGTACTAAATCTTGTGTGTTACCAATATATAACAAAAAAACCAAAGATATCAATTTCTTACCTCCGCTTTACATTGACAATGAGCCTATAAAGGTAGTTCGCAAAATAACAAATTTAGGTTTTGTCATAAACTCTAGTCTCTAGTCTCTAGGTTTGAACATATTTCGCCATGGAAGCACCGACTTTTAGGCTGTGAGATCTCGGAGTATCACAAGGCCAACAATTGTATATTTTTATATAAGCTTATCACTTGGAAATCTCCTAACTATCTCTATGATAAGTTGTGTTTTACCAAATCTGCCCGCATATTAGATCTTATAGTCCCTCAGTTTACCTCATTGGTCTCAGCAAGGCTGTTCTTCGTTAACGCTATCCGCATTTGGAACTCTATCCCTGCCAATATTAGAAAACAGATAAACAAAAGCAATTTTAGGGAATCTATCTATAATTACTTCAGTATTTAGCCTTTAATTGATATTCCATCTTCCATTATAGTCCTAATTTATTCATATTTTTGTAACTAATTTCTTTGTTAAAACATTGTTAACTCGATACTGCATAGGTGACTATTACCCACATGTCATTTAATTTATAAGTTTTATTGCTTATTTATATACATATATACTGATTACTAGCTTATCTTAAGATCTGTTATGTCTTATTATTGTGACTCTGAAATTTGTTGTACTATAAAAGATTTTAATATCTTATTGTACTAATTTGCCCTAATAAATAATGAATAATGAATAAAATAATGAATATTTTGATAAAATGTAATGATGTGTTGAATCGCCACGAAAATAAATTCAGTAGTTTCGGATGTTAGTGAGCTCAAACAGACATACAAATAATGGTCCAAATGTATTATGCAACACCTTCGGCTATTCTTTTTTTTAAAGAAATGTTCAATGTACTGACACGACTTTAGGAATATAGGTAGAGATAGAAGATAGCTATACCTATGGTGCTTCGTTATGCTTTAGTTTTTCAAAATCATTCTTTCCATCATCTTTCAGCCCATGTATATAAATGGCAAATTTTCATATTTTCTTCGTATATATGTACATGTACTCATATCTAGATCATATAGAAAAGTTACTTTCATTGTTATCATAATATTACATTCTTATTGTCAGTACCATGAGAAACTAGAAATATTTATAATAGGTATATTTAGGCAGATGATATACCATAGAATGAAAGTAAATACTCAGGTAGATGTACGTAAAACACCATTCTATAACTTTTCTTCAGGGAAAGAATTTGTGTATAAAGTTTTTTTGTATACAATATTTTAGGTAGTAGTATCGGGAACATGAACAAAGTTATCTGCTTCACTCGCTCTAAGGTTCCTTCCATTACATAATTTTGCTGAACTTTCACAAAGGTATAATTGGTTTGCCGGCTTTGAGAGAGATTTTATATGATGGTAGACCGAGTGCGCTAAGGGGGTTTAGCAACTCGACTGGATAATTCAGAGAGTCATTTTATTCCAAAACTCTGCTGATAGATATGTCCTTAATTTATTTTCCGTCAATACAGCTGAATATGTATACCCAAGTTAATTCTTCCAAATTGATCGTTTCGTGGGGTCAAAATAGCTCTCTCACAAAGCCAAGAGTTTTCTTGAGATGTTGCTTGATTTTGATCATCATAAATGGAAGAAATAGTTCTCCTTATGAATGTACTGTACGACAAAAATTATAAGGCAGAATAACTTTACCCTCTTCTTCAGGATATGTATCATTTCTAAATTTTAACAATACATCAGAAAACATTTGAGCACTTCTGTTACTTCCAATTCGTGCACTGTTCACTATTAAGTGCTTTCTCGTAATTTGCATCCACAAACTGGAACTACTCAACCATGCTCTTATCTATATTCCCCGGTATAACGGTATTATCTGCCGGAAATCCCCACAAAAAAGGAAAGTAACACCCTATAATTTTTAACTTTTCTGAATATCTATTAGAGTTCTATCAACAGCCTCTTGTGCTTTTCGATTACACCGGTCTGCAACAAAATCCTCCTTCAAAAAATTGTATCATAGACATGAACATTTGAATACTCTAAATTTATTCCCGTTAGCCGCTTTCTTCCATCAGGCCTAGATTTTGTGTTATGATTTTTCCCCATTTTTGCGAAACATTGTAAATAGTGTATAAACATATGTACATACGTACGAAATGGGTTTGCGCAAGGAGTAAAAGATAGAAGACAGTATTGAGCTTGCTCAATTTCGCAGTTAGTTAAGGGCTTCTCTTTTAATTGTTTACATTCGAAATCAAATAATTTGGCAACTTCTGCACATACTAAATTATATATGTATTTAATTGAAGTATTTTATGTGTAGTTAAGGTATTTTTCTAAGAGCAGAGACAGTAAATATGTACATTCATACATATATAATCGAAATTTTAAAATTGTTATTATAAAACGTCGCGAACTTGTAAGAATTCTGCAGTCGGTTTTTGCTGCATTTACGGTGGATTTACTCTAAAGGCAGAACGAAGCTTTATTTTGGATTTCTTATTGAAAATTTGCTGCCAAAATTTTGTTGTATCAGTTGCTCAAGAACGTTGATAGGCTTAATTAATAGAATGTATGTGCTTTTAATGAGAACACTTTCATAATGTAAAATTATTTTTTATTTAGCGAATCCTATAGTCAAACACGAAACACAAACAATTTAAATATGGGTATCGTCAGTTTATACTTACCGCTATTCTTTTGAGTTTCAGATTTTTCTTAGGCGGACAACTCACATTTATATTTTTCATGAAAAAATTTTCAACAACAAAAAATGATCAACGACTACGCTGACGTCATTGAAAAAAAATATGCAAAAGAAAATAATTCTAAACCATTTCGATTCAACTGATTTTTTTGTTCATTTAATATTTATATAAAACATTTTCTACAATAGTTTTTTAAAATATACCCTATGTCATGCCTAAGGTTACTGACTCCCCATTAGTTGAAGCTCCATGAAAATCCGTTCAGTAGTTTCCGGGATTACTGCGTTCAAACAGACAGACAAATATTTGGCTTTGGTATTTTCTTAAAAGGAATTTTCAATGAACAGACACGACTTTTCTACAGATTTATTATAGAACTACCTACATATATACATATATCCCGAGTGCGTCGCTACGCTTTAATTTTTTGTATCTTTTTCAACATCATTTTTAGCGTTATCCTTCAAGCTACATATTTACATACGATTCAGATGGATTCACCGTTCTTATCCAGATAGTTGGCATTAATTTTCATTTTGTTTGAAATATAAGAGACAAAGAAATGAATAACAAAAAATAAACGCTATGATGCCGTTGAAAAAAATAAAATCTTATTAAAAAATAATAATTTTACACCATTCCTATTAAAAAATTTTTTTTATTTAATATTTTGATAAAATATGCCCTATGTTGAAGCGCCGTGAAAATCCATTCAGTAGTTTCGGATGTTAGTAAGTTCAAACAGACATACAAATAATGATCCAAATGTATTATAATAGGTCCCCTGTAATAACATTTATTGATCCTGCTCTTAGAAAAATACATAAACAACACGTAAAATACTTTAAAAAAAAATACATAAATGGAATATTGACTATGGGCAAATCTTACCAAAATATTTGATTTAGATTGTAAGTAGTTAAAAAAGTTATTAAGTAACTATGAAACTGAGTACTATCATTAAAATCACTTACGGCTCTAATTTCCTTTTTACTACTAGCTGAAGCCCATTCTATATGTAAATACAATGTTACCGCAAAAAAACAAATGTAAAACATGATCAATTTCAAATACTTTTGAAAAATAATCTTAATACAAAACCTAGAAGTGCTGGAAAAAGCAACCGTGTGGCTAAATTATCAAAAAAAAAGAAGGGAACTCCGAGCTATACACAAGTAAGATCCCTGCATCTCATTTTATATATATGTATACATATATATATTTATTACTTTCAGCTAATAAATAAATAGATTGCCTACGTGCAAGAGAAATTTAAGTAAAGAAGCGGTTTGGTGGTATATTTTCTCGTTGGATAAATCTCAACGATCGGTGCCTTTACGCTTACCATTTTGTCGCTGAATTCAAGAGGAATTCCCGGCCCTCATATATTTCACACCGTCCTGAACATCGTCCTTCGAGCCGGGTCTCTTTGTGGTTTTTCGTGGTTAAACCACAAACGCTTTTTTAGTGAAAACATCAAGAAAACAAAAAAATATAAAGATGTCAAGATTTTCTCAAACTGCCAAGTTGGCTATATCATTATTGATGTTTTTTCTTCTTCATTTTTTAACTGTTTTGTTCTTTAATTGTACCAATGATATTCGTGTGTGTTTGTGTAATTTGAACACCCATCACTCACCAACAATCATTTCAACCAATAAGGTTTTTTTTCAATTTGCGAGCCCATTGTAATTGGTCTTATTTGCAGGAAACTGCTATAGCCAAAGGTGCAGCCATAACCCGCATCACCATTAAACATCAGTGGTCATGCCAGCGCTCCAGCAGCGCCAGCAGAAGCAGCACTAAGATTAAAAGCAGCAGTAGCGCTCCAGTAGCAGCGACAGAAGCGGTAAAAAGATTAGTATAGAGACCAGTGGCTTACACCGGCATTTGGTAAGTGCCATAAGATAAGGTGAAGCCACCAATATAAAAAACCAGCGAGTTTTGCACAGGCATTGGTAGTGCCAGAGGCAAGTGCATCCGCGAAGTGCAGTGAGAAAAAAAAACAAAAAAGAAGCGCCGGCTGTAATGCCACTATGTCAGGTGCGAGTGCTGAGTGCCAGCACTAAGTGCCACACGGTGAGGCATCAGTGCGAGTTCTGCAGTAAGGCCCAAACCAACGGCCCAAGGAGTTTTTTTTGCGGCAAGGCCCACAGCAACGGCCCAACGAGCTTTTTTGCGGCAAGGCCCACACCAAGGCCCAACGAATTCTGCTGCAAGGCTCATATGTAACAGGTACAAAAAAAAAGGAACCAAGGTAAGACCTTTCAAATTACCACGAATATCCGCGATTGTCGAGCTGAAAAGGTTTAGGAGTGTTGGTACGGTTGCTTAAGTATCGTATCCACACTGGCCTGTTAGCACAGTTAATTAGGTTAACGGGAAAATAGTTAACCGATTAACGGACTGAGTCCGTTAGAAGTTTTAAGCCGGTTGAACAAAGACGTCAGCAAAATATTAAACGAAATTTTTTGTGAAGGGGTTTTGGCCAAAAAGTCATTAAACTTTCTTGCAAGCATTTCAAGAAATACATTTTTTTTTTGAATTCGCTATTGTGTTTGATTGTCCTCATTTTTTGGTTTTTTCTTTTGCGTTTACATTGAATTAATTTATCGTGAAAAAATCACGCCCGAAGATGAGTTTTGTGGGGAGCTGTTCGCTAAAACGACCACGAGGAAAGAACAAGGAGGGTATGTAGTGGCGATGCCCTTTTGGAAAGAATTCCCGGAAGAAATGAACCTTGGGCACTCGTGGAGTGGCGCAACACGCCAATTCTTGCGCAACGAAGCCAGTTTCATGAGGAAACCAGAGTTTAAGACCATATGTGCTCCGTTAGAAAAACAGCTCATCGCCCGAATCCTGGACCCTACTATTTACAACACCATGTCGTCGGTAAACAGGACAGCATCACAACCAAAGTCCGGGTGGAGTTTAATGCGTCGTGACCCACGTCGAATGGAGTTTGCCTTAATGATGTACTATACCCCAGGCTTATTCTGCAAGCAGATTTGGTTTGCCCATTCTTGAAGTGGTGCTTATTCAAATATGTATTTAATGCAGACATTGCAAAAAAATACAGGCAAATTCTGCTTCGTCCGTAAAATACTCCATTTCGGAGAATTCCTTTCAGAGAATCGCCGTATAATGAACTGAAGGAATACGAGCTGAAGACCGTGACGTTTGGAGTAAACTATGCGCCATATTTTGCAATAAGGACGTTACATCAGCTCGCCGATGATGTAAGAACTAGTCTTCCATTGGCAGCAATGGTATTAAAGCATTATATGTATGTAAATGACGTTCTGGCAGGAGCTCACGACTCAACGACTGCAATAAAATGAGCGACGAAGTAATTGAAGCCCTTAACAGCGCTAGCCTTCATTTAAGGAAGTGGACTTCAAATTGCAAAAAAGGAGAACTTCTTGGAGATCGATGATATGAGCGAAACGAAGACGATAGGAATTCGGTGGAATGCAGCAAATGACATGTTCTACTTCACCGTGCAGCCGATCTCCAAGAAGCAAGAGTACACCAAGCGAGAGGTTTTATCCTGCGTAACAAAATTGTTCAACCCAGCAGGCTGGCTCAGACCGATTGTAGTGGTGGCAAGCGATCTGGCCAACCAAAATAGACTGGGATGACAGTCGACCCCGAAATTTGTTGCTACAATGGGAAACCTTTCCGCATAACTATGAGTATATCCAAAATATAAGAATTCCCCGATGGACCCATTATACTCCTTGGGACGAAGTAGAGTTCCATGGATCCTGTGATGCCTCTGAAAAGCTATATGCGGCCGCTTTATACATCAGGGTCCGCGAGCGCACCTCAGACAGGACGCTCCACATAAATTTCCTCTTTTGGTAAACTAAAGTAGCGCCAGTAAAAACGGTGTCCCTACCTCGGTTGGAGCTGTGCGGTGCGTTATTACTAACCGAGCTAAGCCCCATCAGCACTCTTAATTTATTCCTTGATTGGAAGGGAGTTATGAGAGTTGGAGGGAGATTAACGTTGGCTGGTGTGCCGTACAACGAACGAACACCCGATCGTCATTCCATACGAGTGCCAGTTTGCGAAACTCTGAAACTCTTGGTGAAATTCGTACATGCGGTTTCTCTTCACGGGGAACCCAACTTATGTTGAGAATTTTGAGGTCAGAATTTTGGATCGTGCGAATGATAAATTTAATAAAAACTAATATTTACAATTGTAAAGTTTGCAATATTTTCAGGAAGATGGCGCGGGAGCAACTAATGGCGGCTCTGCCACCAGAACGCATAGAGGTTTCCAGACCTTTTACGAACACCGGAGTTGACTTCACTGGGCCCTTTGAAATAAGGAGTTTTTCGGGTCAAGCGTGCCGCATAACCAAGGGATATGTGTGTGTTTCTGTCTGCTTCACGACAAAGGCAATACACCCGCAGGCTACCAGCAATTTGTCCACCGCTATATTCTTAGCAGCAAGACACTGAAACAGGAGTTCAAACTGTTCCTATCTGCAGCCGCCAACCAAACATGTCGAACATACGCTCACCAGAACATCACATGGCATTTTATACCTCCAGGGGCACCTCATATGGGAGGGCTTTGGGAAGCTGGTGTAAAAAGTTTTAAAATGCACTTCAGGAAGGTGGCGAAATCCCTGCGTTTTACTATTGAGGAGCTCTCTACGAATCGAATCTTGTCTCAACTCACGTCCTATCAGCCCAATGTCTAAAGATTCCGAATCAACGGAACCTCTAACTCCCGGCCATTTTTTAATTGGCACCCCATTACTTGCTATTGCAGAGCCCGAAGTCACGGAAAACCCAACTTCGATTTTCAGCAGGTGGCAAAAGGTGAAGGCGATGCATCAGACATTTTGCCAGAGATGGAAAGCAGAATACCTGAAAACCATCGCCTGCTATTCTGTCGGGAAATGCGCAGAATGGAGGTGGCCGAGAGGCTGCGTGCTGTCCTCCTGCACTACCACTGCGCCAACTGTTTATCGCCGCATTACACGGCCAAAGATTGCGTCTCGCAAAGGAACAGCGGCTATTGCGAAGGGCGGCACCACATAGGCTAGCAACCCACCTGCAAATCGTCCATACCTGTGCTGAGACTCCAACGAGCCCCCGGTACTCAGACCTTCTCTGTCGAATGTCCGGTCGGCGGTACAAAGAGCACCTACGTCAACGTTGCAGCGCCCGGACACAGGGAAGAGACCGCGATACTCCCATCCAGAACCCCAGGAACTTCCCGTAGCTCTTCAGGGCTATCTGTCCTGCGAAGGTTTCACGTGGTACGCGCAATCGTCGACCCAGGGCAGTCTAAGTCTACGATATCTCGGGGCATAGTTGGAATTTAAAATTGGAGTAAGTCTGTTGCAGCGATACTGCAAGGCGGGCGACATGTTTAAGTCAGCAACCGTGTGGCTGAGATATCAAAAAAAAAAGCCATTTGCAGATGTCGCTAATGTACAAATGGTAACAGTTACTCGTTACTTTGTCCCCTCTTTCTCGAGTCCTGTTACGTGCCTCGGATGAGGGTTCCGACTTTTGCGATCACCCAGCTCTCAGCCACTTTGGAAGAGAACTCCGAGCTATACACAAGTAAGTTCCCTGCATCTCATTTCATATATATGTATATATATATATATTTATTACTTTCAGCTAATAAATAAATAGCTTGCCCACGTGCAAGAGAAATTTAAGTAAAAAAGCGATTGGGGAATCTTTTCTCGTTGCATAAATCTCAACGATCGGCGCCTTTACGCTAACCGTTTCTATCAACAGCCTCTTTTCGACCACACTGGTCTGGAACAAAATCCTGTTATATAGTATACCATTGATTGAAGACTTGAATATTCTAAATCTAATTTTTTTAGTTTGGGCGAAACATTATAAATAGTGTATAAACATACATACATATGTACATACGAAGTGGGTCTCAGCGAGTAGTAATATATGTATAAAAGGAGAGAGTCGTAATTGATTTGTATGATAGTAATGCGGTTGCTCAGTTTCTTAGCAAGTTAAGAATTTTTCTCTTAAATGTTTACAATCTACATCAAATATTAAGTTTTACAAACAATCAATTATTTTAAGGTATTTCTCCAAGAGTAGAGTCAATAAATATACAATACAAATTTTAAAATTGGTCTTATAGAACGCCATGGCTGATGAGCTCGCTCGGGGGGGTACCCTGGAAGTTATTACTCCATGCAGGGAGAGGGTGGGTGCTCCTTTGGCTGCATATGGACTTCTGTTGGACAGATGGGCTCTCTGTCGTCTCGGCGAGTGCTGGGAAAATGTCACGACATGCAAAATTGCAAGGATCCTCTGGCCGAGAGTAGATCGTGGGCGCTCAAAGGAACTGAGGTCGCTTACTAAGGGGCAACTCTCGACCCTCGTAGGTGTTTTGACTGATCATTATTCGATGGGTATCCAAGCGGTTAGGCTGAACATAGTCTCTGACCCTTTCTGCCGCAGCTTTATGGAGGAGGATGAGGTGAATTCATCTCTTCATTTTCTGCTCAGCTGCCCTGCCTTTACGAGACTGAGGTTCAAGTACCTAGGCTCGTACTTCTTTAGGACTCCAGAAGAGCTTTCTGAAAAACTTTATTCGGGGTACGCAACGTTTCTCCGGTTAATCATACTTGGTTTTCCGATTTTAGTTACCATTCATTTAACAGGTGGTATCACAATGGACTCTTCTATGTATAAGTGAGTTCCTATTGCGGGAACAACTACATTAACCTAACCTTATAGAACGCCGCGAACTTGTAAGAATTCTGCAGTCTATTTTTTGTGCATTTGTGCAAATTTACTCTATAGGCACAATAGAAATATAAAAACATATCTCGTCAAAAAAGCTTATCAGCTTTATTTTGAATTTTCTATTGTAAATTTGCTACTAAAATTATGCTACATCAGTTGCTCAAGAACGGTGAGAGGCTGGATTGATGGTCGTAAAAACCATATCAGCTTAACTAATAGAATATTTTTTAATGTGAGCATTTTAATAATGTCAAATTTCTTTTTACGCACCGAATCCCACAGCCATGCACGAAAAAAAATATGTATATCAATTTATTCTTACCGTTATTCTTTTGAGTTACATATTTTTCCTAAACAGACAACTGACATTTATTTTTATTTCATATGAAAATTTTCAACAACAAAAAATAATCAACGGCTATGTTTTATCTTTAAAAAAAAATATTCAAACCAAAATAATTTTAAGCCATTTCTATAAAATTATTTTTATGCATTTAATATGTACTAAATAAAACATTTCTTATAATATTTTAGTAAAATATACTCTATTTTATACCCGAGGCTACTGGCTAGCTATTACATAAAGCCCCACGAAAATCCGTTTGCTAGTTTCTTGTTAGAAAATTGAATGCTTTGCTTGACAACTATAAAATCATACTAAATCTACTGTTAAAAAAACTTATTAAAGGTTTGCTTAAGCCTTTTTAAGTATTACCGATTTAATATTTATTTATTTACAACTAATTTCAAACAACCCACGCTTTTTAAAAATGATATAGATTATTTTCTGCTTTCGGGTCCTATCTACCAATAAAGCGTATTTTTTTTAGTTTTTTAAACTTTTATTTATTTTTTACGTTTTAGTTATATCTTCTCTTAAAACGTCTATTGCAATTTTCGTATTTATAGATATTTCCATCTTCCCGCTTAAGACATGCTTTTACACTTTGCATCAGAGAACTTATAAGGGGTTTGTCAATAGGGACGCTACAAAGGTAGACCGATAGTGACAGCAAACAACGCCATATTTTTCTCCGCTTTTTTTGACATTTCTCTTCAGTAAGGTTTGCCATTTTATCATGGAAAGATATACGATCCAACAACGAGTCGAAATTACTGAAATTTACTACCGAAATTCGGAGTCAATACTCAACTTTAAGAGCGCTACGTCCAATTTATGGTCGTCGTCATTTCTGGCTGAATGTCTTCGTCAATAAGCAAAATATGCGTTATTGGACAGGCAGCAATCCACACGTACTCCATGAGTCAACATTGCATCCCGAAAAAATTACGGTTTGGTGCGGTTTACGGGCCGGCGGCGTCATTGGGCCGTACTTCTTTCTTTCCAATATTTTTGGCCCGAATCGGATGATATGGACTTGGACAAAATATGGTTCCAACAGGACGGCGTCGCAAGCCACACAGCGAATGTCACAATTTATTGAAAACCAAGTTTGGTGAACGTGTTATCTCACGAAATGGCCCAGTCAATTGGCCGCCTCGGTCGTGCGATTTGACGCCGTTAGACTATTTCCTGTGGGGCCACGTCAAGTCTATGGTCTAAGCCAACAAGCCAGCGACGATTGAGAACTTCGTATGAGTATCGAACGTGAAATTACAGCAGTATCGGCCGATTTATGCTTAAAAACCGTCGAAAATTGGGTTCAGCGTCTAGACTTCTGCAAGCGTGCCCGTGGTAAGTATTACGACTATCAACTTTTCGTATGGGTACCAAATAGATCTACTGATTCAAACAGCCTGTAACTTTCAATTAAGGTAATTTTATTAATTTTAAAGAGCTGAAATTTTTCATACAAAAATTAACTTTACACAGGAGTATAAACTTCTCGTAAAAACTTCCTACACAAATAAGTGGTAAAATCCCATAATAGGTTAAACATCCAACTCAAATAAGTTGTAACTTCCCATAAATTTTTGTTTTTATTAACTTTTCATATGAGCATTAACATTTCATATGACTATCTACTATTCCATAATATATTTACCGACACCATACAAGTAATTTTAGTAATTTTAAAAAAATTTTTGGTGTAAATTATTCGTATTACCATCCAACTCATTTACTAAATTTACTAATTTTCTAACCCAAATAAGTTCTTACCTTTATTACCTTTTCATGAAAGTGTTAACTTCACATACAATTGTCAACTTTTCGCCTAAATGCCATATACAGGGTTTTTGAATAGGGACGCTACAAAAGTAGACCGATAGTGGCAGCAAACGACGCCATATTTTTTCCCGCTCTTTTGACATTTCTCTTCAGTAAGGTTTTCCATTTCATCGTGGAAAGATATACGATCCAACAACGAGTCGAAATTATTAAAATTTACTACCGAAATTCGGAGTCAATGGACTCAACTTTAAGAGCCCTACGTCCAATTTATGGTCGTCGTCATTTCTGGCTGAATGTCTTCGTCAATAAGCAAAATATGCGTTATTGGACAGGCAGCAATCCACACGTACTCCATGAGTCAACATTGCATCCCGAAAAAATTACGGTTTGGTGCGGTTTACGGGCCGGCGGCGTCAATGGGCCGTACTTCTTTCATAATGATCAAGACCGGCACGTTACTGTGAATGGTAATCGCTACCGCTCAATGATAACCCAATATTTTTGGCCCGAATCGGATGATATGGACTTGGACAAAATATGGTTCCAACAGGACGGCGTCGCAAGCCACACAGCGAATGTCACAATTTATTGAAAACCAAGTTTGGTGAACGTGTTATCTCACGAAATGGCCCAGTCAATTGGCCGCCTCGGTCGTGCGATTTGACGCCGTTAGACTATTTCCTGTGGGGCCACGTCAAGTCTATGGTCTAAGCCAACAAGCCAGCGACGATTGAGAACTTCGTATGAGTATCGAACGTGAAATTACAGCAGTATCGGCCGATTTATGCTTAAAAACCGTCGAAAATTGGGTTCAGCGTCTAGACTTCTGCAAGCGTGCCCGTGGTAAGTATTACGACTATCAACTTTTCGTATGGGTACCAAATAGATCTACTGATTCAAACAGCCTGTAACTTTCAATTAAGGTAATTTTATTAATTTTAAAGAGCTGAAATTTTTCATACAAAAATTAACTTTACACAGGAGTATAAACTTCTCGTAAAAACTTCCTACACAAATAAGTGGTAAAATCCCATAATAGGTTAAACATCCAACTCAAATAAGTTGTAACTTCCCATAAATTTTTGTTTTTATTAACTTTTCATATGAGCATTAACATTTCATATGACTATCTACTATTCGTATAAATTCCATATATATTTACCGACACCATACAAGTAATTTTAGTAATTTTAAAAAAATTTTTGGTGTAAATTAATCGTATTACCATCCAACTCATTTACTAAGTTTACTAATTTTCTAACCCAAATAAGTTCTTACCTTTACTACCTTTTCATGAAAGTGTTAACTTCACATTAAAGACGTGCACAGTTCCATCTTAACATACCAGTTTCTGTGCGATAATAGAAGTGAGTACATACAGATGAATGCTTTAGTGTTTCTGTTATAAGTTGGTAATGTCCCTGCCAGCCACGGCTATCCAGTTTCCCCTGAAAATCAAAAGTTTTCAAACACATTCACAACTTTTTATACATCTCACCCACACACTTCCAACTTTTTTTTCGCGCTGTCAAAAAATTTCTGTAAGTTAGAGCAGTGAAATCACCCTTTAAAAAACCCTGTGTGTTAGAGCGAGCCAGTTAGATGTACGGGAGTTTTGACGAAAATTGTCAATTCATCGAACATATTGGAGGTAAGCATATGTTTTTATAATTTTATTTGTTTAAAAATGTTAATTTAGCTTTTATGTTTCCAGAATAGGTGCAACTCAACCCCAATTTAAAGGTATGTATTGAAATTACTGAAATAGTGATATATTTTAAGTGATATTTTTGTCATTGCAGATTTGCGGCCAACCAAACACCAAACAAAACAAAATTCCAGGAACACAGCCTCCGTAGCAGATATTCTTCAGTAAGTACATATGTACATACATATATCTGTTGTGAAAAGTTAAATGAAATAAGGGTCATGTTTTCTGTGCAAGATTGTGCGTTTAAGCTTTGTTGAACTTGCACTGAAAATATACCCTGAGTACATTCTCGCCGGCCAGCATTTGCAGGCATCGGGCATATTGGCAATTCACTTTCACTCGGAATTGCAGGGTGAAGTGACAGAATATGACCGATAGCACGTCCCAAATCGACCAAATGCTGGCTGGCTATCTACATACATGTGTACATATATAATTAAAGAAAAAAGTGCAGTGCGAATATGTTCAAGTTGCAGTAGAATATTCCACTGACTAAAACAACGGCTGCATCTGCTTGTGCATAAATGTATACGTATGTTTGTAGATAAACAACGTTGTACAATTGTTAAATTAAATAAAGTGCAGTGGAAGTACATGTGTACATATTGCAGCTGCAACTGCCTACATACATACATATGTACACATGTTATAAACATCGAAATAAAGTGCAGTGCAAGTACATAGTGCAGCTGCAATCAGCTATAGCTAATTGTATAATATAGTTGTAATATATAATTGTACACTTTTATGGACATACATATTTAAAAATAAGAAAAGTGCAGCGTAAACATTTAACAAGTTCATTAATAGCGTTTTCTTTTCTCGAAAAAATGTTGCACTTATTCTACCCCGTGCCAGGGCTGTCAAATTTTCGTGTTCTTTTCTCAGCATGTTTTCAGGGTTGTTTGTTCTTTTCTCGAAATGTTGCCCTCTCGCCCGAGAAAAGTGCGACATTTTCTGCCCTTGTCAAATTGCAAGGGTGAGCGTTAACTGACGGATTGTTTTAAATCGTTTGTAATTTGTGTTTTTATAATGGATGTAAATCGGATAATTTTATTAAATTCTGTGAAAGAAGTGGTGAATGAGTTGGTGGATTCATCGTCGTCCTCATCTGAAAATGAAATTGAGTCGCTACTTCTTAGGAGAAATTCACGGCCTAGAGTAAAAAGGTTTTTGGAAGACGTTGTGAATTCTTATTCCATTACAGAGGTAAATATATAAATTTTAATGAAATGAAACTTCTTAAACATTGTAAATTACAGTTCAAGAAAAACTTCCGCATCAATCGTGATCTTGCTGATTATCTCGTGGCCAAATTTTCTGCAAGCACTTGGTATAAAACCAGGAATTACAAAGGAGGAAGACCGCAAATACAAGCGGAATCTCACGTACTGGCATTTTTGTGGTAGGCATATTGCAATTTTGAATTAAAATCTGGATATAAAAATAATCATATATCTTATTTAGGTTCGCCGCAAATAAAACTACTTTCAGAGAAGTTGCAAATCTATTTGACATGACTTTGTCAAGTATGTACATTACTTTCAATAAAGTTTTGAACTTTCTTGTCAAAGATTTAGCGCCGGAGGTGATAAGGTTTCCAAATACAATCGAAGAAAAAAAGTAGTCGCTAAATTATTTGAAAATGTAAATATAATTAATTGAGAAGTTGTAACACAATATAAAATTTCTGTAATTTGCAGATAGCTGGATTTCCGAATGTGTTGGGGTGCATAGATGGAAGTTTCATTACAAGTAGAAAGCCAAAACATAAAATTCGGTCCACTTATACGAACAGACACGATTGCGTATCCATCACTCTGCAAGGCATATGCGACGCGAAGTTACGTTTCTTGGACGTATTCACAGGAGTTCCAAGCAAAATCCATGACGCTAGAGTTTTGAGATTGTCCTTCATTGGAAAAGAGTTGCAGAGTACATGTGCACCTAAATATTATTTGTTGGGTGACTCAGCATATCCCCTAAGAGAATACTTACTAACACCTTACCGGAATTATGGAAATTTGACTGAAGCTGAAAAATTTTACAATATGAAATTTTGTCAAACCAGGGTAAGAATTGAAAATGCTTTTGGGATGCTGAAATCACGATTCCGTCAGCTAATGCGCTTAGATTTTCACAACGTTCAGTCGATGGCAAAGTTTGTTATATCATGCTGCGCCCTTCACAATCTTTGCATCGAAAGAGACGACATTCTCGACTGCAGTACCATGGGTGATGAGAACGAAAGTATTTTAACGGAAAGAGGAGATAGGAGAGAACAACTGCTTTCGCAGTTAGGGCATATTAAACGAAACGAAGTCAAAAATCAGCTATGCATTCAAAGAAACGTACAAATAGCTTAAATTTGTAATTCATTTATTTAGTTCACAGTTTCAGTTCATGTAGCTTCATCACAAATGCTTATCTACTAGTTTTAATAAACATACTTATTTTTATATGTATACATATGCAAAGTACTTCAAGTCTTTTCATTATAGGATTGCTTATGGGATAGTTAAAAAAAATTAGGTACTTCGTCGCTTATCTATAAAATTGTTTAATTTTGACCGTTTTGCAACAAATTCGCAAGAAGTTGTTGTATATTCCCGAGTGACTCCATTTTCTCCCTATGCCGTCTTTCTCGAGCATTTTCCTTTCTTTCTGCTATTTCGAGCAACGTCTCTTGCACTGATTTTTTTTTTTCACTTCCTTCGCCTTTGGGCTTGGTGTAGCCGATATTTTCATTGCTACTGATTGGCTGCTCATTTGTACTTCCGGCTCTATGGAGTCATCCATCGCACAAATATTTTCGAACTCTTGTGCGAATTCTATTCTTTGCCTTTTAGCGCCAGATGTGTGGTTATTTTCAACCGCTGATTTCCTTCTTTTCAAAACAGTTTTATATCTTTCTTCACACTGTTTTGCTGTTCTGCCTTCTATTTCTGTTGAGATCTTTTCCCACATTTCCTTCTTATTTCGAAGAGCCTTCATAGGTCCAATCTCCGGAAAATAGCTGGTGTATCTGTCGAGCAGAAGGCGGGTCTCACTGTCTGACCACACTACAATAAAAACAATAAAATGCTTGTATTTTCCACTGATTCCATTTATATTTAATTTGTATACTTACTTTGTATACGCTTCAAATACTGGTTTTCAATTGTTTGCTGTTCCATTTTTATATTGAAATATTATCATTAATCTTTATTTGAAAAGCAAATACTTCCACAGCACACTCGAATTAATTGTAATAGCAAAACAAAACAGTCAAACAGCTGATCAGTGGCAGGGTGACATTTTTTTTGTTCTTTTCTAATGGAGAACATGCGACATTTTCACAGGGTGTAGGGCAAAATTTTTATAATGTTGCCCCACAACTGGGCAACATTTCTTTCGAGAAAAGAAAACGCTATAATATAATGATCGGGTACGGTTTAGTTAATTGTACAATGTTTTCGGGTTATAGTGGCCAAATGCGTGTACACCCTAGGGCTATATTTTCGAATTGCGCCCACACAGAAAGGTCTTCTGCGCAAAAATACAGTGTACAAATAACTAAACATTCCCCGAATAGGCTATAAAACTGCATGCCCGACATTTTTCTAAAAATTCGAATGAAAAAGTTTGAAAATTTGGTAAATTTTTTTTTTAATTTTCACAAGCTTTGCACAAAGTAGGAAATTCTAATTTATATGACTTTTGTTACATTACGAAGTAAAATTCTATATTTACTTTATTTTACTTTATTTTTCTTTGTAGGTCTTTTAATACTAAAGGAGTTCAATTTAATACTAA
Organism: Anomoia purmunda; assembly: GCA_951828415.1. Lineage (NCBI taxonomy): Eukaryota > Metazoa > Arthropoda > Insecta > Diptera > Tephritidae > Anomoia > Anomoia purmunda. The sequence continues at coordinate 51,487,484 of OX639998.1, read as the reverse complement.
AGGAGTTCATCGAAAAAAAACATAAATTTTGTCTATTATTATAACTTTTACTATTATTAATATTGTTATTATAATTATCATTATTAATATAAATATTATTATTTACATTATTAATATTATTATTTTGTCTATTATTATAACTTTTACTATTATTACTATTATTAATATTGTTATTATAATTATCATTATTAATATAAATATTATTATTTACATTATTAATATTATTATTTTGTCTATTAATATAACTTTTACTATTATTACTATTATTAATATTGTTATTATAATTATCATTATTAATATAAATATTATTATTTACAATATTATTAATATTTATATTATTATTATTAATATAAATATTATTATTTACAATATTACTAATATTTATATTATTATTATTAGATCGTACCTTTGCACCATTTTTATTAATATAATTATTACCACTATGCATAAAAGAACGCTTTCTAACCTTATAAGTAAGGAAAAATCTTATTACAAAGCAACAGTTGAAAAGTACCGCAAAGTTAACGAATCCTCTACTAGGTTAGAAAGCGATGACATACCATCCACCAGTAGAGAAGCATTTCGTCATATGTTAGAAAATGATATACCGTCCAACAGTAAGGAAGTATTTTCTGATTTAGATGCTGAGGCATATCATAGCGATGACGAAAATTACCGATTTTTGTTTGAAGATGTTTATGGTGAAGACAGAGCGGAAGAATCTGGGAACCAAGATTTAAGAGATGAAATATGTAGGGGCTTAAAAACCTGGGCAATAAAAAATAATACTTCGCAAAATAGCCTTACGAACCTCCTACACACCTTAAATAAGGCGGGACTTCACGCTTTACCCTTAAGTGCTAGAACAATTTTAGGCACAAATAGAAAAGTAATTGAAATTCGATCTTTTCCTGAGGGTGATTTTTTGTATTTAGGAATATAATATAATTTTAATTTCAAAGACTTCGACTTTTTAGAAGAAACAGCAAGAATTTCGATAGATGTTGGCATAGATGGCTTGAAACTATATAAAAGTTCTAATAGGGCATTGTGGCCAATTTTGGGGCACGTCGTTGGTTTTCCGAATTCGAGCCCATTTACCATCGCTTGCTTCTCAGGAATGAGTAAGCCAGCCGATGTGAATAATTTCCTTGCAGAATTTTGTGAAGAGGTAAAAATTCTGACTCACAATGGTGTAAAGGTAGGATCTAAGCAGGTTTTGAAAGATTTTAGTGTAAGACTATTTACATGCGACACACCAGCTCGCGCCTTTATAACTGGTGTGAAGTCACATACAGGGAAAAATAGCTGCCCTAAATGTGTTCAACAAGGGCAGTATATTCAAAAAAGAGTGGCTTTTTCTCAAACTGTTGGAGAATTAAGAATAGATAGTTCCTTTAAAAATAGAATAGATATAACACACCATTTAGAAGTATTTAGACAGCGTGAAATATTGCTAGAATCCGTAAATATTGCCATGGTTTCTCAATTTCCGTTCGAACCCATGCATTTAGTTGACTTAGGAGTAACTAAAAAACTACTTCAGTTGCTTATTAAGAGAGGGAACGTAATCAAAATGAATGAAAAAATAGCATTTCTAAATAACTTTGTTCCCTCTGAATTTTCCAGACGCAGTCGAGATCTGGATGAACTAAGCAACTGGAAGTCGACAGAATACCGACAATTTTTATTGTATTCTGGGTTGTTTGTTTTGAAAGACTGCGTACCGGACAATCACTGTTATCACTTTCTTTTGTTGCATTCCGGTATTCGACTTCTCTCTTGTGAAAAATCTTGTCAAGTAGAATCTAATGTGGCCAATGAAATTTTAAAAGAATTTGTAAAGTTGCTTAGTAATTTGTATGGCGAACATTTAATTAGTTTCAATGTCCATGGTCTCTTGCATTTAAGTGATTGCGTTAAACAGTTCGGACCATTGGATAATTTTTCGGCTTATAAATTTGAAAATTATATGCAATATATAAAAAAACTTATTAACAATCCAAATAAAATATTACAGCAATTATATTTAAGAATAGAAGAACAACGAGATCTTACGGATTCTAGCAACATTTCAAAAGTAGATAAATTCATTATTAATTGTAAAAAAGAAAAAGATAGTTTCTTTTTCAGTAAGAAAAAGGGATCCATAAAAATTGTCAGCCAACAAACCCAAACAGATAGTTTTGGTGTTGTAGTTTTGACCAAGGTTGGAGACGTTTTTAGGGAGCCCTTGGTGTCCTCATCTGGTTTAGGTATTTAAGTAGCTCAGATTATAGATGAGGGCATTGAAATTATTAAGAAAGAAGACATAGACTTTAAGTATTTTTCTATTCCAGTAGGTAACAAATTTATTTTAATACCCTTATTACATAATTTATTTTATAATTTTACTTAGATTACATACATAATGGACTTTTCATTTTTGCTGGATCAGGAAGAGGAGCTGGAGACCGGTCAGGGAAACGGTAAGACAAAATTATAATACTTTTATTTATTATATTCTCATAATATTAACATTCACATTACACTCGTCGCAGGACAATGTGGTCGTTTTAACACTGCCCAGTCACATTCCGAGCGTATGGCCACCCAACCTGATGAAAACAGCGATGCAGGTAGATTCAATCAACAATGCGTATTTCTCTTATTTTTAATCAACACTTAATTTTTAGGAAATTCAACGGTGCTGAACCAAATTTTTGCCGCCCTTGGAAGAATGGAGTCTCGGCAGGAACAAATCTTGCAAAGGCTTTCTGTTGTAGAAAGTGCTCTTGCCGAGAAAGTATGTATTACTTTTGCTAAATGCTTTAACTTTATTAAATCGTGATTTTAATTTCAGATGCCCCAACGCGCTGAAGTACAAGCCCAGGGTCAATTGCTGCGGGAGTGTAAGGTGCTCTCTGCCCAAACCCACCGCAGCGTAAGCCGGATAACCGGTGACGTGGTGAGTGAGGAGCAAATTGCTCTGCAAGCTATGCTGCCCATTTCATCAGAGGAAACGCTGCAAAAGGTGGAGGAGCACCTTACAAACAAGGCTCACGCTGACGCTATGGTAAGTTGCAGTTCCTTTCTTTCTCTTATATATAATATATTTCTTTATTTAATATATTTAAATATAAATTTATTTAAATTGCATTACGTTTCTAGTCGGGCATTATCTTCCAACTGAAGTCTACCAAGGGGACCGTTGAAAATGTACTGCATTCGCTGTTTAGCGATCAGTTAGTATGGATGTACAACTGCGAAGGAAAGGCTGGCAAAAGGGCTTTCATAAAGCTGAAAACAGTAGAGCTAACTCTCGGTAAATATTAACACATTTTAAAACTAGTAAAGTACTAATTGTTTAACACTAATAGCTGCATTCGCAAGTATGCATTGTGACAAAATTTTAGCTATTAAGCATTTTATATCTTTAAGCCATAATAGATGTAAGCACATTAGACGTAACTTGAACAAACCGTAGACTCATATTCTTTTTTGCTTTTTATAATATTAATTTTGTATAAGTTTTTAATTCTTGCTTCTTAAATATGTTAATTTTGTATATATTTAAAATATAAGCTATTTCTCTTTTCTCTATAATAATTTTATTTTGCATGTATAATAAATGTTGTAACTATTTTAGTATGTACTTTAACTTTCCTTTTTCACTTTTACATAATAAATAACTTAATTTAATTAACAATTTTCAAAATTGGTGTTGGAATGAAATAACGAATAAATATGCGCTTAACTCAAAACCAACTCATGCTTTATTATAAAAAATATAACTGGCTTAAACATCATAATAATAATTGATTAAAATACATATTTCATTGGAGAACTAATAATTTATTACTTTCTTTTTCAGACTGAATCCAACTGAATGAATCTACGACATAAATTTTTTCTGATAAAGTATTTAAATATAAGATAATAACATATATTTCCTTTTTTAGTTATCAATCGATGGAAAAAACAGGAAATATGTATGCAGTTACACCACGCACCCGAGGCAACTGCAGCTGCACCAACTATGCAACTTTTCTAAATGTAAGCAGGAAAATGTAGTTATATTTGCAAAGTTTGTAAGAAAAGTAATTTTTTGTAATCGATTCAAAAAAGTTTTTAATTATTAATATATATCAAAAGAAAGGTAATTCGATTATCTTTCTTTTGATTATAAAATCGTTAAATTCGATAAAACTTTTTCTTATAAATTTTGCAACTTTTCAAAATGTCTAAATGTAAGCAGGACAATGTAGTTATATTTGCAAAGTTTGTAAGAAAAGTAATTTTTTGTAATCGATTCAAAAAAGTTTTTAATTATTAATATATATCAAAAGAAAGGTAATTCGATTATCTTTCTTTTGATTATAAAATCGTTAAATTCGATAAAACTTTTTCTTATAAATTTTGCAACTTTTCAAAATGTCTAAATGAAAGCAGGAAAGTGTAGTTATATTTGTAAAGTTTGTAAGAAAAGTAATTTTTTGTAATCGATTCAAAAAAGTTTTTAATTACTAATATATATCAAAAGAAAGGTAATTCGATTATCTTTCTTTTGATTATAAAATCGTTAAATTCGATAAAACTTTTTCTTATAAATTTTGCAACTTTTCAAAATGTCTAAATGTAAGCAGGAAAATGTAGTTATATTTGCAAAGTTTGTAAGAAAAGTAATTTTTTGTAATCGATTCAAAAAAGTTTTTAATTATTAATATATATCAAAAGAAAGGTAATTCGATTATCTTTCTTTTGATTATAAAATCGTTAAATTCGATAAAACTTTTTCTTATAAATTTTGCAACTTTTCAAAATGTCTAAATGTAAGCAGGAAAATGTAGTTATATTTGCAAAGTTTGTAAGAAAAGTAATTTTTTGTAATCGATTCAAAAAAGTTTTTAATTATTAATATATATCAAAAGAAAGGTAATTCGATTATCTTTCTTTTGATTATAAAATCGTTAAATTCGATAAAACTTTTTCTTATAAATTTTGCAACTTTTCAAAATGTCTAAATGTAAGCAGGAAAATGTAGTTATATTTGCAAAGTTTGTAAGAAAAGTAATTTTTTGTAATCGATTCAAAAAAGTTTTTAATTATTAATATATATCAAAAGAAAGGTAATTCGATTATCTTTCTTTTGATTATAAAATCGTTAAATTCGATAAAACTTTTTCTTATAAATTTTGCAACTTTTCAAAATGTCTAAATGTAAGCAGGAAAATGTAGTTATATTTGCAAAGTTTGTAAGAAAAGTAATTTTTTGTAATCGATTCAAAAAAGTTTTTAATTATTAATATATATCAAAAGAAAGGTAATTCGATTATCTTTCTTTTGATTATAAAATCGTTAAATTCGATAAAACTTTTTCTTATAAATTTTGCAACTTTTCAAAATGTCTAAATGTAAGCAGGAAAATGTAGTTATATTTGCAAAGTTTGTAAGAAAAGTAATTTTTTGTAATCGATTCAAAAAAGTTTTTAATTATTAATATATATCAAAAGAAAGGTAATTCGATTATCTTTCTTTTGATTATAAAATCGTTAAATTCGATAAAACTTTTTCTTATAAATTTTGCAACTTTTCAAAATGTCTAAATGTAAGCAGGACAATGTAGTTATATTTGCAAAGTTTGTAAGAAAAGTAATTTTTTGTAATCGATTCAAAAAAGTTTTTAATTATTAATATATATCAAAAGAAAGGTAATTCGATTATCTTTCTTTTGATTATAAAATCGTTTAATTCGATAAAACTTTTTCTTATAAATTTTGCAACTTTTCAAAATGTCTAAATGTAAGCAGGAAAGTGTAGTTATATTTGTAAAGTTTGTAAGAAAAGTAATTTTTTGTAATCGATTCAAAAAAGTTTTTAATTATTAATATATATCAAAAGAAAGGTAATTCGATTATCTTTCTTTTGATTATAAAATCGTTAAATTCGATAAAACTTTTTCTTATAAATTTTGCAACTTTTCAAAATGTCTAAATGTAAGCAGGAAAATGTAGTTATATTTGCAAAGTTTGTAAGAAAAGTAATTTTTTGTAATCGATTCAAAAAAGTTTTTAATTATTAATATATATCAAAAGAAAGGTAATTCGATTATCTTTCTTTTGATTATAAAATCGTTAAATTCGATAAAACTTTTTCTTATAAATTTTGCAACTTTTCAAAATGTCTAAATGTAAGCAGGAAAATGTAGTTATATTTGCAAAGTTTGTAAGAAAAGTAATTTTTTGTAATCGATTCAAAAAAGTTTTTAATTATTAATATATATCAAAAGAAAGGTAATTCGATTATCTTTCTTTTGATTATAAAATCGTTAAATTCGATAAAACTTTTTCTTATAAATTTTGCAACTTTTCAAAATGTCTAAATGTAAGCAGGAAAATGTAGTTATATTTGCAAAGTTTGTAAGAAAAGTAATTTTTTGTAATCGATTCAAAAAGTTTTTAATTATTAATATATATCAAAAGAAAGGTAATTCGATTATCTTTCTTTTGATTATAAAATCGTTAAATTCGATAAAACTTTTTCTTATAAATTTTGCAACTTTTCAAAATGTCTAAATGTAAGCAGGAAAATGTAATTATATTTGCAAAGTTTGTAAGAAAAGTAATTTTTTGTAATCGATTCAAAAAAGTTTTTAATTATTAATATATATCAAAAGAAAGGTAATTCGATTATCTTTCTTTTGATTATAAAATCGTTAAATTCGATAAAACTTTTTCTTATAAATTTTGCAACTTTTCAAAATGTCTAAATGTAAGCAGGAAAATGTAGTTATATTTGCAAAGTTTGTAAGAAAAGTAATTTTTTGTAATCGATTCAAAAAAGTTTTTAATTATTAATGTATATCAAAAGAAAGGTAATTCGATTATCTTTCTTTTGATTATAAAATCTTTAAATTCGATAAAACTTTTTCTTATAAATTTTGCAACTTTTCAAATATGATAATATTTACTTTATTTTGTAACTTCTATAAATTTCACCATTTTATTTTGATTTCAGATTCGTTGGGCACAAGAGATAATTGGAGGAATTAACAGAGGTACATCAGCGGCTTGATATCTTTAAATATATATATATTTACGTATTTATATATGTAATAGAAGTTTTTATTAATAATATAATTTTTAATGTAAAAAATTATTTATTATTTGTATAAATACTTATTTGTAATTTAAGTTATAGTTAGGATTAGTACACATGTTTGTAATATTTAAATGATTGAAAAATAAAGAATTTATAACGTAAATGTTTTGGCTTAAAATTCTTAAAATATTTTGAAATCTTTTGAAGAAAAAAGCAACGCTGCGTAGGCTGGTGAGGGGAATTAGAGGAGATCAGCTATAGTTTTTTCTTTATGGCGGTGCTTAATGCGTACGACAGGGATGCCTGATCACACGTACAAGGGGAAAGTGGATAAAATCCGCACAGCGCATTCACAAAATTATCTACTTTTTTACCCAGTTTTGAAGATAGCGTGAGCCACTTTTTATCCAGTTTTTTACCGGCTCATGGTTGGCAGGGGTTATTCTTTTTAGCAGAGTGGGTGTGAGTAGATAAAAAGAGAATGAGAGCAATATCAGAGAACTTGTAAGTAATGAGAAGGCGCAAATGTTAAAACAGCTTTTTCATCAACAAAATTTCTACGTGCCGTCGGGAGAATTCAACAATTCTACCACACCAATAAAAACCATTTTCACCATATTTTGCTATATTTAGAGCAGAGAGGCTATTGCGGAGGCGAGCGGCTGCATGTGTTCAAAAGGAAGAAGATAAGTAATAAATCAAAACAAAAACCATAGAAGAAAAATAAGTAAACAAAAAAACCAGTTTCTGGATAGCGAAACGCAAGTTGAGACGGCAGATTAGTTATGCAATAGTTGAGGATAAGAGATGGGTTGAAAGGGATAGGGGGAATCGTCAAAAGAATATTCTTTCGAGTTTTCGGCAATTTTTGTGTCAATCGCCATCAGCGCGTGCACTTGTAGGCAAATAAGTTGATGCGCGCATGAATTACTGAATAAATGCATGCTTATTGATGCAGATTATTAATTTAGAATATTTGTGTCAATCGCCATCAGCGCAAATTGCTTGCTTTTTCAGCGCGAGTGCGCAAATTATGATTATTAGATATGGATAGATATTATGGTAATATTACATACTTATGTATGTACTATGTAGATATTTTAATAATCTTAATTTTAATTCTTTATTCATATTTACATACCTACATACATATGTATGTACATATATGCACCTATCAACTAATCTTTATTTACTAATTTTCGAAGTCAAAAATAAGTTTAATAAAAACATGACAAAATTATATGCATACATATGTATTTTAAAATTTAATAAAAGTCAGAGCGGCAGCTGTTTTTGTCTGCTAAATCATTTGCTTGTCATTCATTAAATAAAATATGTATGCAAATATGTATATACAATGTGCATGTGTATAAATTCAACCTTGGCCTACGCTAAATCTTAATCATATCACAGCGCAATCGCAGCCGCAGCTGCACTTGTGCCTGCACTTGCGCCAAATATTCTGAAATATTTGAAACTACATACATATGTACGTACATACATACATGCATACATATCTACATATTTACATGTGTACATACCTACAACAACAAAAAATTCATTCATAAACGCTCGCGTGTATTTCCGAAAACAAAAGATGTTCATTCATAAGCGCAAGCATTTCATCTCCCCGCGCACGCAAATGTTCCCCGCAACAATCCTTTTCACGACGAACACAAAAATGCTAAAATCTTCAATTTTACAAACCATTGACGGTCATTGAAAAGATTCAACATCGCAATATCAGACAATAATCTAATTTGCCAACGTAGTCTGACAAATTGCTGGCATTCTAGAATATTCTGGAATATGGAAGTGCACGCGCTGATGGCGATTGACACAAAAATTGCCGAAAACTCGAAAGAATATTCTTTTGACGATTCCCCCTATCCCTTTCAACCCATCTCTTATCCTCAACTATTGCATAACTAATCTGCCGTCTCAACTTGCGTTTCGCTATCCAGAAACTGTTTTTTTTGTTTACTTATTTTTCTCCTATGGTTTTTGTTTTGATTTATTGCTTATCTTCTTCCTTTTGAACACATGCAGCCGCTCGCCTCCGCAATAGCCTCTCTGCTCTAAATATAGCAAAATATGGTGAAAATGGTTTTTATTGGTGTGGTAGAATTGTTGAATTCTCCCGACGGCACGTAGAAATTTTGTTGATGAAAAAGCTGTTTTAACATTTGCGCCTTCTCATTACTTACAAGTTCTCTGGCAATATATTTGTTTGCCTATAATTTGCTCAAATAAATAAAACAGTTACTGGTGGGAATAACATAAGTACTTATTGTATTCTGCCGAACATCTGTATAGAAATGTTTTGTGAAGTCCATATCATTTTATCTACATCAGTGGTAGCAGAGAACTTGTAAGTAATGAGAAGGCGCAAATGTTAAAACAGCCTTTTCATCAACAAAATTTCTACGTGCCGTCGGGAGAATTCAACATAGCAATTTAATTCTACCATACGAATAAAAACCATTTTCACCATGTTTTGCTATATTTAGAGCAGAGGGGCTCTTTTGCGGAGGCGAGCGGCTGCATGTGTACAAAAAGAAGATAAATAATAAATCAAAACAAAAACCATAGAAGGAAAATAAGTAAACAAAAAAACCCGTTTCTGGATAGCGAAACGCAACTTGAGACGGCAGATGAGTTATTCAACAGTTGAGGATAAGAGAAGGGTTGAAAGGGATAGGGGGAATCGTCAAAAGAATATTCTTTCGAGTTTTCGGCAATTTTTGTGTCAATCGCCATCAGCGCGTGCACATGTACGCAAATGAGTTGATACGCATTTGGACAAAAGTTCTAGAATGTTCTAGAATGTTCTAGAATGCCTCCGCAATAGCCTCTCTGCTCTAAATATAGCAAAATATGGTGAAAATGGTTTTTATTGGTGTGGTAGAATTGTTGAATTCTCCCGACGGCACGTAGAAATTTTGTTGATGAAAAAGCTGTTTTAACATTTGCGCCTTCTCATTACTTACAAGTTCTCTGATTCAACATAGCAATTTAATTCTACCATACGAATAAAAACCATTTTCACCATATTTTGCTATATTTAGAGCAGAGGGGCTCTTTTGCGGAGGCGAGCGGCTGCATGTGTACAAAAAGAAGATAAATAATAAATCAAAACAAAAACCATAGAAGGAAAATAAGTAAACAAAAAAACCAGTTTCTGGATAGCGAAACGCAACTTGAGACGGCAGATGAGTTATTCAACAGTTGAGGATAAGAGAAGGGTTGAAAGGGATAGGGGGAATCGTCAAAAGAATATTCTTTCGAGTTTTCGGCAATTTTTGTGTCAATCGCCATCAGCGCGTGCACATGTACGCAAATGAGTTGATGCGCATTTGGACAAAAGTTCTAGAATGTTCTAGAATGTTCTAGAATGTTCCAGAATATTCTAGAATGCCAGCAATTTGTCAGGATACGTTGGGAAATTAGATTATTGTCTGATATTGCGATGTTGAATCTTTTCAATAACCGTCAATGGTTTGTAAAATTGAAGATTTTAGCATTTTTGTGTTCGTCGTGAAAATGATTGTTGCGGGGAACATTTGCGTGCGCGGGGAGATGAAATGCTTGCGCTTATGAATGAACATACATACATACACATTTTTTTTTTCGGAAATACACGCGAGCGCTTATGAATGAATTTTTTGTTGTTGTAGGTATGTACATACGTAAATATGCAGATATGCATATACAATGTTTCGCTGTGCACTTGCGCTGAAAAATTGCGCATGTGAGAATGAATCTTTTCTTGATTCTACTTACATATGTATGTAAGTACATAAGTATGTATAATGAACCATAGTTGATTTTTCATTAAAAAATATAATTTTGTCATGTTTTTATTAAACTTATTTTTGACTTAGAAAATTAGTAAATAAAGATTAGTTGATAGGTGCATATACATATGTATGTATGTAAATATGTACATACAATGTGCATGTGTATAACTTCAACCTTGACCTACGCTAAATCTTAATCACATCACAGCGCATCGCAACCGCAGCTGCAATTGTGCCTGCACCAGCGCTAAATATTCTAAAATATCTGAAACTACATACATACATACATACGTACATACATACATGGATGCATTTATTAAGCAATTCATGCGCGCATCAACTCATTTGCGTACATGTGCACGCGCTGATGGCGATTGACACAAAAATTGCCGAAAACTCGAAAGAATATTCTTTTGACGATTCCCCCTATCCCTTTCAACCCATCTCTTATCCTCAACTATTGCATAACTAATCTGCCGTCTCAACTTGCGTTTCGCTATCCAGAAACTGGTTTTTTTGTTTACTTATTTTTCTTCTATGGTTTTTGTTTTGATTTATTACTTATCTTCTTCCTTTTGAACACATGCAGCCGCTCGCCTCCGCAATAGCCTCTCTGCTCTAAATATAGCAAAATATGGTGAAAATGGTTTTTATTGGTGTGGTAGAATTGTTGAATTCTCCCGACGGCACGTAGAAATTTTGTTGATGAAAAAGCTGTTTTAACATTTGCGCCTTCTCATTACTTACAAGTTCTCTGCAAAAATGTTTGTGTTATGTTGTGAATGCAGTTAATTGTAAGCAAATTAAAAAACATATGTAACAGTTGTATCTTGTGCAACAAATACCATTTATTAATTCAAGTAAAGTGATAATATTTAGGTAACAAAAACAGTTCAGTCCTTTGAACACAAACTATAATGTAAAAAAAAATCAATCTTTATAATAAAAAAATTAACATATTTACAGCAGTATTTACAGTTTTCAATTTACGTAAAGTTATAATCTTCAGGTAGCAAAAACAATTCAGTCCTTTGATATATGTACATATATAATATAAAAATAAAAAATGCAATCCTTTTGCTGTAAAAAATTTAAAGTTTAGTTTTCAAATCAAAATTAAAGTATGTATATTATTATTATTCTTTAGAATTAATATTAACAAATAAAATTTCATTAAACGACTTTTTGCTAGATCCTAGTTTTGATCTTTTATCAGTTATTAATGTTCGAGCAATCGAAAATATTCTCTCTGACGGTGCACTAGATGCCGGTATTGCAAATATTCGGCAGCACAGTTTATTTAGTAATGGAAACTCATTTTTTCTATCGTTCCACCATTTTAAAATATTAAAATCATTTTCAAGAGGCACTACGGTATTTTTATATTTGGTTATCTCATTTTCAATAATGGATTGGTTAGAAGAAGCTTGTTGTATTGGTTGCACATATTTTTCAAATAGAGAATATATTTTCGATGAGTTTGGTGCAATATCTGCATTATCAGTTATTACATCATTTGCAAAAGGAATCAAAAAAGATTTGCACTTGGTAATTAAGTACATCCGTTTGCTCTTCTAAACTAAATTGTGTAAGCTTATTTGCCGGCGGAAATAAAAATATTGCTAACTTATGATAAATTGTGATGTTGTTGTCTACTAAGGAAATTAAAGTGTCATAAATATTTTTTTTGAACTGAGTAATAAAAGTAGGGTTTTCATTATTTGTGGTATTTACTATAGCTTTTAAATTATTAACATGAGGGTGAACTAAATGAAGGGCAACATAGGAACTACCTTCAAGAGCTTTCGAAGCATCCATGAATGGCTGTAAAATTGATATTATTTGGTCCAGACTATATTCTTTTATAATGCAATATTTCTCAGACAGATTTTTCTCATTAAGTATTTTTTGAATATTAGCAAAATTAGATTTAATTGATAATAAAGTTAAATAAACAGTGTTCCACCTTGTTGGTGTATAGCTTTTTAATGAAGTATTTAAATCACAATTCAAACCTGATTTCTTAAAAAATGTTACTAGTTTAGATGACATTATAACAATTTCATCAATTTGTGGGGACGTTTTTATACATTTTTCTATCGTGTTGTGAAGTAGGTGATTAATGCAATGGATATTTTCATGTTCTTTTAATGCTGCTTTTATATTGCTTCCTCTATCGGTAACTACAACTGTTCTGTCATTTAAGGAACAATCAAACTCACCGAGTAAATTATCCAACTTATGCTTTATATTGGTGCCTGTAGATGGAGAAAAGAACGGACATGTTTAATGATACAAAATGTAAAATTTTGCTGATTTCTAAACTAAAGCCTTTGCTTAAACGGTTATTAAGGCAACATTTTTGCTAACTATTTTGTAACGATTTTTTTTTTAAATTTATGGATAACTTACCTGTATTTAAAATTCCTTTCATTGACTTTAATCCCAGCAGCTTGCTTTTATAATCTCCATCCACAATAAAATGAATCGTTAAGGCGAGGTATGAAATTTTGGAATAATTTTCTGACCAAAGGTCACACGTAAGAGCATATCCAAAGTTTCGTATTGATGAAATATCAGATTTAAGCTTCGCAAAGTGCGTAGCATAACTATTCTCAACGTTCTGTACAGTGTTGTTGGATGTGGAAGTAGAGAATCTACGTTAAGATTGACACCAAACTTACTTCCGAGGGATAACATCATTTTCGAATAGGCTTTTAATCCCTTGTCCTTTACTAATGAGTAAGGTCGAATGTCTCCGAGAACCCATTCTGTCAAAACTTCAGTGCAGGCTTTTTTAGCGTCATTGTTGGGCTCAATTAATTGACTATCTTTTTCACTTTGTACTATAGAATAACATTTATGTTTGTTTAAATTCGATAGGGAATTTCTATTGTATTTATATACATTGTTACAAGATTTGCATGCTACAAAATTTTCTATTTCCACATCATTTTCATTTTTAATAATTCCAAAACAATCCCATATTTTGCTTCGTCCTCTTTTGTCACTTATTTTGTATTCACCCGATGCAATTTTTTCTTTGATATCCAAATTATTCATTTTTAATATTGTTTTCACTTAAAAACTATTAATTACTTTAAAGCGCACGTGTCAAACTTGATACACTTGATTCGCCGCTTGTCGCCCTTGATTATCTGTTGCACCACCAATATTGCGAAAATATTTGTTGTACAACAAAGATTTGAGATTACTAACAAGTAAATCAAAGCAAAATGAAAAATAACTCTTTGGAACTGTTTCTCTTTTGAAGGGTATAGCAGAGAACTTGTAAGTAATGAGAAGGCGCAAATGTTAAAACAGCCTTTTCATCAACAAAATTTCTACGTGCCGTCGGGAGAATTCAACATAGCAATTTAATTCTACCATACGAATAAAAACCATTTTCACCATATTTTGCTATATTTAGAGCAGAGGGGCTCTTTTGCGGAGGCGAGCGGCTGCATGTGTACAAAAAGAAGATAAATAATAAATCAAAACAAAAACCATAGAAGGAAAATAAGTAAACAAAAAAACCAGTTTCTGGATAGCGAAACGCAACTTGAGACGGCAGATGAGTTATTCAACAGTTGAGGATAAGAGAAGAATTGAAAGGGATAGGGGGAATCGTCAAAAGAATATTCTTTCGAGTTTTCGGCAATTTTTGTGTCAATCGCCATCAGCGCGTGCACATGTACGCAAATGAGTTGATGCGCATTTGGACAAAAGTTCTAGAATGTTCTAGAATGTTCTAGAATGTTCCAGAATATTCTAGAATGCCAGCAATTTGTCAGGCTACGTTGGGAAATTAGATTATTGTCTGATATTGCGATGTTGAATCTTTTCAATAACCGTCAATGGTTTGTAAAATTGAAGATTTTAGCATTTTTGTGTTCGTCGTGAAAATGATTGTTGCGGGGAACATTTGCGTGCGCGGGGAGATGAAATGCTTGCGCTTATGAATGAACATACATACATACATATTTTGTTTTCGGAAATACACGCGAGCGCTTATGAATGAATTTTTTGTTGTTGTAGGTATGTACATACGTAAATATGCAGATATGCATATACAATGTTTATACAATGTTTCGCTGTGCACTTGCGCTGAAAAATTGCGCATGTGAGAATGAATCTTTTCTTGATTCTACTTACATATGTATGTAAGTACATAAGTATGTATAATGAACCATAGTTGATTTTTCATTAAAAAATATAATTTTGTCATGTTTTTATTAAACATATTTTTGACTTAGAAAATTAGTAAATAAAGATTAGTTGATAGGTGCATATACATATGTATGTATGTAAATATGTACATACAATGTGCTGTGTATAACTTCAACCTTGACCTACGCTAAATCTTAATCACATCACAGCGCATCGCAACCGCAGCTGCAATTGTGCCTGCACGAGCGCTAAATATTCTAAAATATCTGAAACTACATACATACATACATACGTACATATGTACATACATGGATGCATTTATTAAGCAATTCATGCGCGCATCAACTCATTTGCGTACATGTGCACGCGCTGATGGCGATTGACACAAAAATTGCCGAAAACTCGAAAGAATATTATTTTGACGATTCACCCTATCCCTTTCAACCCATCTCTTATCCTCAACTATTGCATAACTAATCTGCCGTCTCAACTTGCGTTTCGCTATACAGAAACTGGTTTTTTTGTTTACTTATTTTTCTTCTATGGTTTTTGTTTTGATTTATTACTTATCTTCTCCTTTTGAACACATGCAGCCGCTCGCCTCCGCAATAGCCTCTCTGCTCTAAATATAGCAAAATATGGTGAAAATGGTTTTTATTGGTGTGGTAGAATTGTTGAATTCTCCCGACGGCACGTAGAAATTTTGTTGATGAAAAAGCTGTTTTAACATTTGCGCCTTCTCATTACTTACAAGTTCTCTGGGTATAGTGAGTGCGTTTGAGCAGAGGCATAACAGAACTGTTATACTCATTCTCTCATTTATACCAATAATAACAGATAAGTATTCGGTGTATTTGTTTTTGCAATACTTTTAGCTATACGTTTGCACGTCTTTACTTCACATACAATTGTCAACTTTTCGCCTAAATGCCATATACAGGGTTTTTGAATAGGGACGCTACAAAAGTAGACCGATAGTGATAGCAAACGACGCCATATTTTTTCCCGCTCTTTTGACATTTCTCTTCAGTAAGGTTTACCATTTCATCGTGGAAAGATATACGATCCAACAACGAGTCGAAATTATTAAAATTTACTACCGAAATTCGGAGTCAATGGACTCAACTTTAAGAGCCCTACGTCCAATTTATGGTCGTCGTCATTTCTGGCTGAATGTCTTCGTCAATAAGCAAAATATGCGTTATTGGACAGGCAGCAATCCACACGTACTTCATGAGTCAACATTGCATCCCGAAAAAATTACGGTTTGGTGCGGTTTATGAGCCGGCGGCGTCATTGGGCCGTACTTCTTCCGTGATGATCAAGACCGGGACGTAACTGTGAATGGTAATCGCTACCGCTCAATGATAGCCGAAGATTTTTGGCCCGAATTGGATGATATGGACTTGGACAATAAGTGGTTCCAACAGGACGGCGCCACAAGCCACACAGCGAATGTCACAATCGATTTATTGAAAACCAAGTTTGGTGAACGTGTTATCTCACGAAATGGCCCAGTCAATTGGCCGCCTCAGTCGAGCGATTTGACGCCGTTAGACTATTTCCTGCGGGGCTACGTTAAGTCTATGGTCTATGCCAACAAGCCAGCGACGATTGATGAACTTCGTACGAATATCGAACGTGCAATTGCAGCAGTATCGGCCGATTTATGCTTGAAAACCGTCGAAAATTGGGTTCAGCGTCTGGGCTTCTGCAAGCGTGTCCGTGGTGCCCATGCAACAGAAATCGAGTTCCAATCATAATGGCATCGAATGTACTTTCACAGAAATAAAGATTTTAATTCATATCCCAAACCGTTTGCGTTTTATTAAAAAAAAACTTTTGTGCGTTCCTATTGCAAGACTCGATATTAGACAGAGATATAGCATCTCGCTTCATTCCTTGTCTCGTACCGCGTATTTGAGGGGAACTGTATTTTTTTGGCTTTTTTTGGATTTTTTTAAATGTAAAATCCGAAAATAATATATGATTACAAAGTTTTAATTTGTGAGTAAATAATTACATTACCGTCTGGATTACTGCAACTTTTATATTACTTGCATGTCTCAGAATATGACTCGGACATAAGCAAATACACAACATACATACATAGTACATACATGTGTCCGTAAAAATAATAGCAACGTGTATTGACAAGTTATGAAAATTTTGTCTTTCTTTATTTAATTTCAATAATTTAAATAATAATAAAAATAATATTATTAGCAATATGGTTGGTTATTTAACAAAAACCATGTTAGTCACAGTTGAAGTTTTTCGAAATAACACTACCAAAATTATCACTTTCTATCAAGCTTAAAATTACAATGTTCGAACCAAGTATTCCAAACGCTAAGCTAAAGTGTAGCAGGTTATCTTGGTAAAAGTCAAATAAAAATATTAAATTTTTGTGCGAAAAAACGCAGTACATTGATTTTAAAACAAATATTCTAAACCTAAATGAGACGTTTTGTCAAAACTCCACACAAGTAGTGGCTTTTGCACCCAATTCGCACGAAAAAGCTGCGTACAGACATGTACCCGACATATGTACATATATATGTTAATACATAAATGTGCCATACGCAAGTATGTACATTTTCACTTGCGCAAAATTGTAAAATCATCACGACGACGTGGTTAAAACATTCTGATAAATTGTATCATCCTGATTACGTATGTGTGCGTAAAGATAGGGAAATTGGAGTAGGTGATGGTGTTGCCATATTAGTCAAAAATACTATAAATTGCAATATCTTAAATATTAACACCAAAAAAATTGAAAATATTGGAATTATAGTGACTTCGTCAGACAATAAATCATTTAAACTTAGTACTTACTTTCCGGGCGGCGCAAATGCCCTGGAACTTCAGAACTGTTACAAAAAAGACTTAAGTAAACTTTTCAATTTGAGTGGATCATATATTTTTTGTGGTGATTTTAACAGTAAGCATCGAAATTGGGGTTGCTCGCGAGCAAATACCTGCGGAAATATACTTAATGATTTTTCCCCATAAATGTTTCCTACCCAAATGACCCAACATATATACCTTCATCTAGCAGGTTTACACCATCAAATATTGACCTGGTAGTCTCGAATGCAACCATGTATTTATCTCAACCCTTAACGATAAACAAATTTGATTCCGACCATCTACCGGTTAAGTTTTTGCTTAATTTAAATTTCAAGCTCAATGACAATTTTATAATGGACTATGAAAGGACAAATTGGAAGACATACCGTTCTTTTATAAAAAAACTCTGTATGTAACTTGCCAACCAACCTTGACTTAGTTAGTTCCCCGGAGGATATTGATAAAAACATAGACTTTTTTACTGAGAAAATAATGACCGCGGTTCGAAACTCTGCCCCTCTTAGAACTCCAAAAACCAACTTTCTTAAACTGCCTCAATTCATTTTAGATTTAATAAAAATAATAATGGAGTCGTTAAAGACAGCTCTCTGATCGCGAAGCAGTTACCTGCTACTCGGTGGAAATCCGCAAAAAGATCTTTGAGTATAGAAATGTCTGCTGGAATAAAACACTTAGTTCAATTGAAAAGAGAAGTAAGCCACTTTCGAACATTTGCAAAATCATGCAAAGAAAACACTCACAAATCCCACCTCTACGTGAGTCAAACAATACCCTTATCCTAAGTCACGAAAAAGCAAACTTGTTAGCCCATACGTTTCTAGAAAATTATAAGGTCTCAAATAATTTAGGTACGCCAATTATCTCAAATATGGTAGACGCAACAATAAACCAACTAAACTCGGAAAATGTTGACACTCCTGCTTCTGAATACGTTGATTCAGATCATGTACAATACCTTCTGCATGACGCTCCGCTGAGGAAGGCTGCTGGACACGATGACATAAAAAACATTGTGCCCAGACGCCTACCAAAAGAGGCCGTTACACATTTTACTTTCCTGATAATCTCCTGTCTTAAACTACAATATTTCCCTAACGCGTGGAAAACAGCTAAAGTCGTACCTATTTGCAAACCGGGAAAGTGTCCAAATATAGCCAATAGTTACCGCCCAATTAGTCTGCTAAGTAGTTTCAGCAAGATTTATGAAAAAATCAATAAAAACAAAATATCATTTTTCTTAACTACAAATAATATGATACCTAACGAACAGTTTGGATTTAGGCAATTCCATAGCTCTACTCATCAGATTAAGCGGATCTGTAACCACGTCAAATATAATTTCGATCACAAAAAATCTACTGGTTTAATGTTACTTGATGTTGAAAAGGCTTTTGATTCAGTCTGGCACAATGGACTAATTCACAAATTAGTTACCTTTCAATTCCCGTTGCCTCTGGTAAAAGCTATAAATACCTTTTTAAAAAATCGTTACTTTTGCGTATGTTTGAATAAGAATATTCCGACATGATTGAACTGCCCGCTGGAGTTCCCTAAGGATCGGTGCTTGGTCCTTTATTGTACAACATTTATTGCTCTGATTTTCCAAAATTTGCAGATTGTTCGTATGCTTTGTATGCAGACGACATTGGCATTTTTTATTCGCACGAGTTCGGTAATGAAATAGTACCCAAACTTTAGGGCGCACTGCAAAACATTGCTGACTACTTGTGTAGTTGGAAAATTAAATTAAACATTGGTAAAACACAAGCTATCTTTTTCACCAGAAAAAGGAGTAATTGCTTTCTACCAAGCACAGGTTTAAAAATAGATAGTTATGATATCCCGTGGACCAATACCGCGCGATACCTTGGGGTTATTCTAGATAAAAAAAATATCTTTCTGTGATCACGTCAACTACATACAGGAGAAAGTAAATGTGGCAATTAAAATATTGTATCCCTTAATCAATAGACGCTAAAGCTTAAGCGATGAAAATAAAATAGTAATTTACAAGACAATTTTTCAGTCAATAATATTATATGCCTGTCCAGCTTGGAGTAATGTTGCTAAGTCACATGTTAAAAAATTGCAAATCCGTCAAAATAAAGTTCGTAAAATGATGCTGCGACTCCCATGGGATTTCTCTACCAGAAAGCTTCACGATGAGTCAAAAATAAAAATTGTATCTGATCAAATACTACTACTACTACTTTGACTGAAAAATTTAAAATTCGTTGTAGTTTTTCAGACCACATGTTAATATCTGAACTTTTTTAGTATGCAACTGATACTGGTACTTAAATGCGTACATATTAACACTAGCTTGTAAGATTCAAAGCGGAGGTTTTTCATAGTACTTTTTTCCTTCGAGGAAATATTTATCTAAAAACTAAAATTCAGTCACCGACTAACCTCTGACGTGTGCGGACATTTACTCTCTCTCTTGTAAAGCATTCGCCTGTTGATTGCTTTCGGAACAAATCTTTCGTTGCTCTGTGACGCTCTTTCGTGCATTTGCTCATCAGTGAATAATCTTTTTTTTCAGTGATTGTGAAAAGTGCACACAATGCCCCCCGGTGCCAACAATCTAGGGGAAATAGGTTTGCCCTACTCTCCTCTAGCCCCCATTCAAAACGCAAAAAAAGCAATAAATCTCAAGACTCATTTCCTGAGCTTCCACCTATTATCTTTTCAAAAATTGATGATCCAAAATATATAGTGCTTAGATCGCAAGATGAAAAGATTCCGCTTTCCCACTTCTCATGCTTTGCTATCCACAAAAAATTTATAAATGCTAAAACCCTCTCAAGTATTTGCAAACTTTCAGCAAAATACCACGAGAACCTGAACAGAGTGAAAGGTACGATTTTCGCACCATTTCTTAACCACGTGCCAGAAAAAGAAATAGTGGAAGAGTTAGAATCTTTTGGAGTAACTACAGTGTACAAATTCCAGAGAAAAGTCGAAGGTACCCTAACTCCAACAGGTGCAATGCTACTAACATTCGAAGCCTACAAACTTCCGGAAAAAATCGATGTGGCATGGCGAAAAATTTCAGTCCGCCCTTACTTTCCCAACCCGATGCGATGCAAAAATTGCCAAAAGCTCGGGCATACATACAAACATTGCAAAGGCCTTCCAACCTGCGTTACTTGCTTACTTGCTACTTCCCTCTGCACAATAACACCGAATGCTCTAGAACCATGTGCGCCAACTGCTGAGGCGAGCTCCCTTCCTCTTCTAACATCTGTCCTAAGTTCATACAAACAAAAAAAGTTCTAAAAATAAAAACCACGGAGAAATGCAGCATGCGTGACGCCATAAACAAGTACCGAGCTCAAACCACCACCAACTCAACGTTCACATCTTTCTCAAAAATAATCTCTACACCTCTTCAAACTCGCACAAATAACAACTCCACCACAATATCAACATAATCAAAACCAGACGAAAATAATGAAGCTACAACTCTATCTCAAATATCACCAGAAACTCTTTCCACTTCATCAACATCTGCTACCTTAGCAAACACCAACCAATTTCTGGCCTCTCTTCGTGCTTCCAGCACTACCGCAAAATATCTCTATCGCCAACTCATCTCACTCTTCCTACAACTCTAATTCAACTAAAACCTACTCTCCCACTTACCCCTCTATCATGGCCCCCCAATCAAGTAATTCACTTCATCTCGAAGTGATAACTGCAGTAGTCTGCCGCTCTCTGACTTAGTACAAGCTAAGCCAACGGGCACTGACGATCATGACAGTGACTTAGAAATGTAAACGCCTCTCTCTGAATGTGACCGAAGCCTCTCTGCTTTGCAGAGCGCCAAAAGTAGATACATGCATTTATTCATGCACATATATATTCACACATGTACCTAAATATGTATTTCATAATTTTTTAAACTCCTATATTATTTTCATTTTACATTTCCTCTTTATCTCCCCTTATGATGTTATCAATTCTGCAATGGAAAATGAATGGATATTTTAATAACTACCACGAACTTGAAATACTTATGAAATACTCCTCTCCCTCCATAGTCTTTCTAAATGAAACGCACATCCCACATAATCAAACAGCTCATACTCCCAAAAATTGCATAGGTTACTTTTACAACCGCCCCACTAATAAAAAGCAAGGAATTGCTATATTAGTACAAAAGAACATAAAACACAAATCACTACCGATTCAAACAAATCTTTCAACAGTTGCGATTGAAATTAACACTACAAGTAAGCTAGTAGCTACTTGCATGTATACCCATCCCAAAGAAAAATTTTCTTCCTCTGACATTTCACAGCTTCTAAGCCAATTCAACTGTCCGTGCATCCTTGGTGGCGACTTGAATGCCTGGAGCACTACCTGGGGATCCGATCACACGAACTCAAGGGGACAAAAAGTGGAAGGTGCGTTAACCTCCTCCAACTTTATCTGCTTAAACAATGGCGCGGCCACCCACTGTACTTTTTCCGCTCTTGATGTCTTAGACTCATTACATGGAAGTGACCACTTCCCTATTTCAACACAAATAAACACTGGTAGCACCCAGTCTTCATTCAAATTCAACTCCAAGTACAACATCTCACAAGCTGACTGGACAAAATTCCGCAAATTAAGCGACGAAATCTGCTCCACCTCTCCAGTTTCCTCTAACACAAACCAAAAAGCAGCTAGGATTTTAAGAGTAATACGAACCGCAGCTCACTTTACCATCCCACAAACCAAACCGAACAAGTCAAGTAGAGCTGTCGTTTGATGGAACTCTGATCTCTCAAACCTCCGCGAAACGAACAAAGCATGTGGCATCAATACAAGTCACTCCGTTCGGCAGATAATCTCCTAAAGTACAAAAGAGCGAACGCACGGTTCAAACGCGCCTCAAAATTAGCTAAAAGGAAAGCATTTGAACTACTTACCTCGAACATTAATCCTTTAACAAAACCTAAGAAAATCTGGGACGACATCAAATTACTATCAGGCTCTCCTAGACAATCGTTATTTTTTCTTATTAATTCCATTAACGGTTCCATCTCTGACCTCAACGATATTGCCAATTATTTCGCATCTCACTTTTCGCTCGCCTCGTCAGAGTCATCGTTTCCTGACATTTTCTGACACTCAAAAACTGAACGGTTTAATCAGGAATCACCAGTCGCATACCCTCTGTCACGCTCAACGCAACAACTCGACTCAAAAATTCTTTTCACAGAACTCGAATTTGCCCTCTCCTCAGTAAAAGGAAAATCACCTGGCCTGGATAAAATCTCATATCCAATGATCCAAAACTTACCTCACATAGTAAAGAGCCGACTACTAAATTTATATAAATCCATCTTCGATAGTAGTATATATCCACAATTCTGGAAAACTTCTTGCATCGTTCCAATTCTAAAACCAAACAAGTCAATAGTTACAGGCCTATTTCGCTCTTACCATGCCTAGGAAAATTATTAGAGAAAATTGTCGCCAATCGCTTAGCGTGGTATGCAAACCTGAAAAACCTCATAAGCCCCAATCAAGTTGCATACCAAAAAGGATCCGGTACCATTGACGCACTCCTACACTTAGACTACTTTATATCTAATGCCCTATCCTCTAAAAACCACGTATCTCTACTAGCTATACACTTTCAAAAAGCTTTCGATCGAATCGGGGTTCACACTGTATTGAAACAACTTGACTCCTGGAAGGTGGGCCCAAAGATTAAAAATTTCGTAAAAAATTTTCTTCATCACAGAAAATGTAGAGTCAGAATAAATGGATTCCTCTCTAGCACATTCCCCCTAGACAATGGTACCCCTCCAAGGTCGCCCTTATCTGCATTTCTCTTCATCATAGCTTTTGATGAAATTGCTGTTCGTTCAACTCACATTCGCGGAATCGAATGCCAGCTTTATGCCGACGATGTAGTCTTCTACACGAAACGCAACAATCTGCCCGAAGTAACTCAAACTTTCGGAAATATTTTAGAAGAGTTAAAATCTTGGTCCTTTTCTGCTGGCTTGGACATATCGGTAGAAAAACAAAAATACTACACATCTGTAAAAAACAGTATTGTAATAACCCCTTTAACTTCTGTACTAACCGTAATCTTAATCTTATTAATGAACTCAAAGTCCTTGGACTAATAATTGATTCTAAGTATACCTTTAAGCCACATGTTAAATATATTAGAAACTGTCTCTTAACTAGATTAAATATAATAAAATACCTTACATGTAAGAAAAGCCATATTCATCCGTCTACGCTTATTAAAGTTACCAGAGCCTTAATGCTGTCTAAGATAGATTACGCGCTTCCTCTCTACGGAAACTGTCCTACATCCACAATGAAAATGCTAAATATGCCCCATCATGTCGCAATAAGGAGAAGCGTAAGGGCCTTTCCAACAACACCACTAAAAAATCTTTTTGCAGAAACTGGTTTACCCACTGTCGCCGACAGAACAATCGACTGCACCCGACGTTTACTTGCCAAAATACTTTTCACTCGAAATGATATCCTTGCAAAAGACGTATTCAACGCGAAAAGAAGAAAGCGGCAACCAAGAATTGTGCCCGTGATCTGCCGAACCCTGAAGTTCAAAGAAAAACTCCAGATACCGTTTATCCCAAGACGCAAACAATCAGCATCCGCTTTGTAACCCTGTCGATGTTTTGGAATGTTTTTTTGCCTTGCATCACCGACAAGTAAACGAAGTAAACAATGGCTGCGACGAAGATCTTGTGGGAGCAATTTTTCGATTTGTGCAATGGAATTGAATCTAACAGCCGAATTCCCGCAGTTATTCACATGAGAAAAAGAAGCGCCAGGCGCTTCTGATAAAGCGGAAAAAATTGTTAGAAAAATACCGAAAACGACAAATTATTGTCAAGTCATTGATGCAATGCCGGACGATATATTTTACAGTCATTTTAGAACGCAGATGTCTACTTTCGAAGTAAGTGCATTTCGTTTGAAGAAATGAAATTAATAACACCTTATTACAGCATCTACTTGGCTTACTAAAACCTATGTGGGATAATCCCTCACTTGGAATCCCGTTGAAACTGTCCCTGTACATAACGCCGTGGAAACTTGCAAACAAGAACACCTTTCGCGAAATCAGTGACCGTTTCAATATTGGAATTGGTACCTGTTATAGAGCATTTATTCGGTGTGTGGAACTAATATGTAAACAGAAGCAGCTTGTAACGTTTCCTACTACGGAGTTATCCCAAAAAAAAAGTGATGGAAGCTTTTGAGTCTAGTAGGTCTCACCCGTTCCCGTTTGTCTTGGGATGTATTGACGGCAGTCATATTAGAATAAAACAACCTGTGAGGGATAGTATTAGCTACTATAATCGTAAAGGTTTTTCTCTGTAATACCACAGGTAAAGTAATTTACTGTAAATTACAAATGCTACTATTAATAATGTTTAATATTTCTGTAATTTGTAAAGACTGTGGTTGATAGTGAGTTAAGGTTCCTCGACGTTTTTGTAGGCTATCCAGGCCGTTGCCATGACGCAGCTGTCTGGTCCGATAGTCCTTTAAAATGCGCAATAACACGTGGCATTATCAAAATTCCTCCTGAATATCGCTTACTGGGTGATGCAGCTTATCCTCTGGAGCAATTTTTAATGGTGCCATATAAAGATAATGGCTTTTTATCAGCAGCACAACATAAAAACAACACAATTTTAAGTTCAACCAGAGTATGCCGTGGACAGGCGTTTGGAATTCTAAAAGGCAAATTTAGAATATTGGACTATTTAGAAATACGTACTGTAAAATTAGCAAAGAAACTAATTTTGTCTTGTGTCATACTGCATAACCTGATAAATACCGAAGGACGTCCTGATGATGCTTCTAAGTAGTAACGATGACGGCGTGATTTTAGAAGAGCCTAACAATTTAGTTCCTTATGAAAGCCAAAGAGAAGAAGCCAGACTTAAATGAGAAAGACTTACCACTTTGTTATCAGCTTAGTGTTAAATCAAAATGCAAATTGATTTACTTGTAAACAACAAAAAATTTTAAATTCATTTTAAAAGTATTTTTAAATTCATCATAAAAGTAAGATTTATGAAAGGAGCATATGCCCTTTCCATTTCAAATCGACCGGTCGTGTCGGGACGTAATTTTGAATTTCAACAAAACCTTGACATTTTGCTTACTGGTCAATTTCATGTGATACTTATTTTTTCACCCAGAAAAAATTTTTTATCCGAGATTTTGGTGATTCCGCATTTTGGTCCAAGTCGGCTTTTTTCCAACAATTATACGAGAATTATATTTAAACAGGTATAACTTTAGTAAAAATACAGAGATTTAGCTAATTTTTTTTCAAATGCTCGTAATAGTCGACGCTTCCATATAAGACTACGGAGAATTCTTCAAAAAATTTATTTATTTATTTATATAACAATAAACAAAAAACGCGAAATTTTTTTAAACAACAATTTTTCGAAATGCATAGTTTTTTTTTGCTTCAAAATTTTTTACCCGATTTTAGATAGTTATGGCCTCAATCTGGCCAATTTTCAAGTAGCCAAAATTTATTTTATCAAAGTTACGATTTTTTATACATAAAATTTCATTTTCGGAAAAAAAGAGCATTAAAAAGCGTATAATTTGTTATTGATTTAATATTTTTAGAATAAATTTACGATACAATTTATGTTTAATAAAATGACGAGAACCTCAAGATAATAATTTTTACGTGAAATTTAATCATGCCGCCTTGTTTTGAACTAGACGCAGTACAATCAAACATTCAAGAGTCTGCTCTCACTTTCTGGCATCATTGGAGAAAGCTTGAAAATTGCGAAACTTGATAGAGTGGATTGTATTATGTTGTATTGTTATTTATCATGAAATGTGTTGAGTTTATGAGAATAATCAGTTTTTGAGTCGGTCTTTGATAACATGTAAGTACCCATTTCTTATTTTATTTCTTTCTTTTATTATTATGAATATTTCGATTGAATTCTTGAAAAGTTTCATATAAATTTACCTGTAACATTACCTCACTTTGCAGCACTTTAATGGAGATCATGTTTATTAACCATAAACTTGTTTATTAACGAAAATCTTTCTGAATCTCAGTCAGTGAATATTGATTATGCATAATCATAATATTGTTTGCAATAATAAAAAACCGTCAATTGTTTGAAATTAAAACAGCGTTTAAATTTTGAAAATTCATTCATGTAAATTTTTGATTCAAAGATCTTACTTTTCAGATTGTTGTCATTAAAAATCATCAAAATGTCAGCTAGTCGATTTGCAATCAAAATATCATGCAGGGATTTGGAGTCGATTCACACGAAAGTTCAATATAAAACAACGAAAAGACGATTCTTCAGATTGGAAGAGATTTTATAAGATTTAAAACCATTGCTTCCGGATGATATTTTACATCCTGAAGACGAAGTCTGCGAATATTGTCACTCTCGATTGTTAGACAAAATCAGACAATCTAAGGCTACTTTGTTGCAAATATCTGAAGCCTCACTGCCAACTACGTTATCAGAAAATAACAGCCCATTGCCTCTCAGCACCAACAATTCTGATTTATCATATGTACCAGAGCCAAACTCCGAGTATTTGAATGCATTGAAAGAGAAACTTGAACTCTACTCATCAGCAGTTTCACCTTTAAAACCTCTCAGCGAACTCAACTTCAGATGTCGAATCAACTATCATATCTGGATTGTCGCGTTGAAATATTTGAAACGTTTCATGAATACTGCGAGGCATATAACGTTTAACCTTTACAACTTTTTCGCCATTTTCTTTAACGTAAATTGTGTCATTTTTGTTGGGACTTTGAGTAGAGCAGTTCAAGTCATCGGATAAAAAATATTCGAGTGCCGCCTTTTGAGCGCATTCCTCTATTGGATGTCCTGAATAGGGGTCCGGAGAAGAGTAATTACCTTTTTCATCCACATTCTTCCTGGCATTACGTATCATATAATCACTCACACTGGGCCATTTTGCCAAAATTTGAGTTTTAGTCAATTGTGTAACGGGCGCTGCTGACAAGAGCTTAACTTTTTCGGAAACTGAGAAACAATTATCAAAACTCAGACGAAAAGTCTCAAATCAATATGAACATGTCTGACAATCTTAATTTGAGGTTGTCATTGATGTCATACAATTTCCTCATTTTCGAAGAAAGTTGCAAATTTTGCATCTCTTCTATGTATTTCTTTGCGTTTTCTCGCTGCGTAGTTGATTCGGCATCTGAAGTTGAAGAATTCTCCGTAGTCTTATATGGAAGCGTCGACTATTACGAGCATTTGAAAAAAAAAATTAGCTCAATCTGTGTATTCTTACTAAAGTTATACCTGTTTAAATATAAGTCTCGTATAATTGATGAAAAAAGCCGACTTGGATCAAAAAACGGGATCACGAAAATCTCGGATAAAAAATTTTATCTGGGGGAGAAAAAAATAGGTATCTCATAAAATTGACCAGTAAACAAAATGTCAAGGTTTCGTTGAAATTCAAAATTACGTCCCGACACGACCGGTCGATTTGACATGGAAAGGGCCCATTGAATTGGTATTAACTAAATTATTCGAATCAGAACTTTGAGTGCGGTATATGCAACACGTTATTTATTAACGCCTTCAATACTTCACGTAACTTTTTCATTTCTTCTAATTTCTCTCGTTCTATTAGCACTTTTTCTTTCTCAGCTTTCAGAATCTCCTCTAATATTTTTTTATCTGAATCATCAGACTTTTTCAAGAACTCAAGCACATCTTCCTTCCGGCGTTTTTATGGCGGCGGAGAACCAGCGCATATATCGGTTATTGGTTCTCCTGCATCTACGTTCTATAGTGATTGTAGTGATTAAGTCAATTGAAGAAAATAAACCACTAACAAACTTTAGTGTTTTCGCTAAAAAGAAGGCTCTGGACCTTAGATGACCTTCAAAGCCAGGGAGTGACCGGAGTATATAAATTCACTAGAAGAGTAAACGACACAGCAATACCAACGGGTTTAATTCTCTTAACACTACCAAAAAATATTGACATTGCTTGGTACAAACTAGCTGTCAGAGAATATTACCACAACCCAATGCGGTGTAAAAGCTGCCAAAAACTAGGACACACTTTAAAACGCTGCAGAAATAACCCTGCTTGCGACGGCTGCAATTTACCTCCTCACCATCCTTCAACCTGCACTCGCAAAATGTGCGCTAACTGCTTGGGTCCGCACCCCTACTCCACAACTTCATGCCCAACTTTTCAACAACAGAAAGAGGTACTAAAAATAAAAACTTAGAACAAGTGCAGCCTACTTGAAGCTAAACGCATATACAAAATTAATAATCCACTAAACAGAGAAACTACTTACGCATCTACTCTCGCATCAGTTTCCCAACTCAATACCTGAAAAACCTACAAAGAAAACCCAAAATTAGATTCCAACAATCATCATTCAACTAAAAATACCAATATACAAACAACCACGCAATCTTCTCTCAGCAGTAAAGACCCTTCAATAATCTACCAACCTTAACTAATCTCACAGAATCTTTCTTAATAAACACTCAAACCATTGTCAGTAACCAAATGACTAATCAGCATTCTTCCAATAACAACGACATTTTTCTACAAAGCCCTCAAAATTTATTTGTTACGCAAAATTTACCTTCCACATATCTCTCACGCTCAGATAATTCCTCAATCTCAGTAGAATCTTACTTAATTATCACTTAACTTATGTACATCTGACTCACCCGACACTTACTCTCAAACTCTGAATATCTCTATAGAACACCTCTCTCAACCCAAACACCAAACACACCACTCAGACCCATAATACTCATTTGTTACATTACATTCAGTGTATTGCAACTAAGTCGAGTTAGCACATTTCTTTAAGTCAGTTTGATGCTCAATATTCTCCAGTGGAATATTCACGGATATCAGAATAACTACTCAAACCTGGAAATTTTAATAAAGGAACAATCTCCCAAAATAATCTGTCTACAAGAGACTCATTGTAAATACGACTCAAGCCCGAATTCCCCTAAACAATACCACGGTCACTTTACTAATTTCAATTACAAGAATACTGCTAAACAGGGTTCCGCTTTGCTAATTCACAAATCTTTATCATACAGAATCCTTAACCTTAACACAAAGCTTTCTTTAATCGCAGCCGAAATCAAATTTAAAACACCTTTTACAGTGGTTTCAATTTACGTTCCACCACAACAAAACATAACACTGTCAGATTTTCAAAATATCATGAATGCTTCAAGCCACCCAATTCTCATATTAGGGGATCTAAATGCATGGATTCCCCTTTGGGGTTCTCCAAACACAAACGCAAAGGGAATAACCATCGAAGATCTTATCCTTTCCTGTAATCTCACAATTTTAAACGATGGAGCTCCAACACATCTTAGTACTCATAACACCCTCACACATATCGATTTAGCATTATGTTCACCACAGCTTCTCCCTGTATGCAGTTGGCATACAATCAACGACTTGCACAATAGCAACCATTTTCCGTGTATAACGACGGTAACAACTGATCGCTATACATTACACCCTAAAGTACCCCAATATAATACAAAAAAAGCCTACTGGAGTGGCTTCCAAGACAGGGCACCTCCCCTCAGCCAAAAACACAAATAACGAAGCAGCTATCATTCAAAAAATTGTTCGAAAATCAGCAAATGAGTCTATCCCCCGCACAGTATACAAGCGGGTTTCCAAAACCGTTCCTTGGTGGTCCTCAGAGCTCAAAACTCTGAGGATGCTAAACAAACAGCTTGGAGGTCTTTTCGAACAGCTCCCTCCATTGAAAACTTAATAACTTACAAAAAAGCTAATGCGCAGTTTAATAGAGCCAAGAAAAAAGCTAAGCAAAAAAGCTTCGCTGACTTCACAAGTAGAATAAATCCAAACAGCCCAACAACTATAATTTGGCAAAATATAAGAAAACTAGTAGGGACGTATAATCCAACCTCAATAAAAACAATAGCCACATCATCGTCCACTATAACAGACCCAAAAGCCATATCTGAGGCATTTGCACAAAATTGGTCTTCCGAGTCGCACGACTCAAACTTTCCTATAACATTTAATGCGTCCAAAAACTCAGCCACAAACCAACCTACCTCACCCCGCTCCAACCACAAAGCCAATATTTTAGACTCAGAGTTCACTCTCCACGAGTTTGAAAGTTGCTTAAATTCCCTTACGGGAACTACTCCAGGATACGATAAAATTTCTTATCCTATGTTAAAACACTTGCCAAACTTTTTCAAAAGATGACTTCTTAACCTCTTCAACAAAATTTTCGAAGATGGCACAATCCCACAATCATTCAAAACAGCAACAGTCTCAACTAAACTCCTACCGCCCTATATCACTTCTTCCTTGCATAAGTAAACTGCAAGAAAAAATTATCTCGAAAAGGCTAATTTGGTTTCTGGTATCATCAAAAGTGCTTTCAGCAAATCAATTCGGTTTCAAACAGGGCTCGAGCACCATGGACGCTTTATATTACATGGACCACCTAATTTCAAAAAACTTGTCTACAAAAAACCACACCTCAATTTGTTCGATAGATTTCGAAAAAGCCTTCGATAGAATAGGCATTCACGTTATTTTGGATAAACTCCACCGACTACAAATCGGACCAAAAATGTTTAATTATATCAAGTCATTCTTGACAAATCGAAAGATTCGCAGCAAAGTGAGTGACGTATTCTCGCAAATATACCCACTCTTCAACGGAATACCACAGGGATCTCCTCTATCGACAATGTTGTTTTTAATCGCAATCGATGATCTTAGCCGACTACTGTTGAACCACAGAAACATCAACCATTGCCTCTACGCGGACGACTTGTGCCTAACTTGCAACAGCAAGGACACAGAGGAAATTTCCGCGCATTTTGAAGACATTCTACAAACTATAAATAATTGGTCGCAACGCAGTGGTGCGAAAATTTCGTTAGCTAAATGTAAACATCTACACGTGTGCCGAAAACACAATTGTAATAATATCGTAATTAAGCATAATACTTACTGCATTGATAATGTACAAAATTTAAAAATTCTAGGGTTAATTTTTGACTCTAAGCATAGTTTCATTGAACACTGTAATAACTTAGCCGAGCTGCCAGATTAAATATTATTAAGTACCTGTCCTCAAATAAAAGCCAAATGCATACTAACACCCTCATCAACGTTACTAAACTGACAATCCTTTCCAAAATTGACTATGGCTTACCGATATACGGAAAATGTTCCAAATCTTCGCTAACACGACTTACCTACAGACAGAGCCTCAGAGCATTTAGAACTACACGCACAGAAAACCTCCGAGCAGAAGGAGGGTTTCCCTCCATCGAGGACAGAATACATCTAACAAGCTGCAGTCATATACTAAAAATTTACTGCCATAATAGCTCAATCCTGCAGAAAGGAGTCCAACTTCAAAAAAACCGGAACACTGAAGCAGCCTTCTGCTCTCAACAATTTATATTTATTAACAAAAGCCGAAACCAATATCAAACCAATTTCACTTCCTTAGTTGAAAAATGCACCATGGACCCTTAAGGATTGCTCCTTCGTCAATTGCCTTACAACATACAGAAAACAAACTACAGACGTGTCCACATACAGGCGACTGTTTAACGAAACAATCCAGCTATTCAAAGAGGAAAATTGGGAACTTCTCTTCACAGACGGCTCCAAATCCGAATTCGGAGTAGGCTTCGCTGTAGTGAACGCTACTGGAGCTACACAGGCCCTTGGCATTCTACCCTTATTTGCAACCACTTATGATGCTGAAGTCCAGGCGATATTATTAGCGTTACAATTAGTAAAAACACTTAAACAAAAATTCATTGTCTGCACCGATAGCTTTTCAGCATATAAATCCGCTAAAAATATGAATAACACTTCCGAGCCTATAAATACACTAAAACAACTCATCATGCAACTAGAAAGCAGAGTTAAATTGATGCGGATCCCCGGACACGCAGGAATATATGGCAATGAACAAGCAGATAACGCTGCAAAATCAACTTTACAAACCCCAGCTATGTTTAAACCTTTCTCAAGTAAATCCGTTGGAAAATTTGCCACACTCAACTTTCAACGTAAAGATCCCTAAAATGGACGAATTACAACCACTACTACAAAACTTTCAATAAAAGTAAATCGGCAATAAAACTTCCTGCTACTCTCAGGAACAAGTGCTTCGTACGTCTGAGGTTGGGCCACACAAACCTCACACATGAACACCTATTCAAAAACGAGCCTCAGCCATTATGTAAATTTTGTCGCAACTCCCATTTAACCGTCAATCACATCCTCATAGAATGTCCCCTTCTCAACCCACAAAGAACCCTCATATTTCACACCCGAAATCCCTTTGAAATCTTTGCTAATCCTACCGAACAAAATGTAAATCTCATATTCAACTTTCTAAAAATAATACACATCCACAATTTTATTTGAAATATTAAATTTTTTTTTAACGGTAGCCGAAAGCCCTGGCAGCTAGTGCTCTATTGACTTATTAATTGTAATTTTAATTGTAATTAATAAAATAATAATAATAATATGTTAGCATTAGAGTAATAATGGTAATAAAAACACAGTTCTTATTTAATATATTTTATTAATTTGTAGGAAAATATTGGCTAATGACTTAACACTTATATGTCCAAAACAAGAGTGAGTGTAAAAACTGTAAATCTTCAACGGTAAGAAAGTTACAATTCTTAGCGTTCAGAATTCTAGAGGTCACTTTAAAGTTACAGAAGAAATCCATAAAATACAGTTGATCATAAAATGAGAGAGAAACGTTATATAAAATATGTACATGTGATAAATAAAGTAATTCTAAATTAAGTGCAGTAAAGAGTAACATTAAAAATAATAGGGTAAATCAATATAATATGTAACTCGCGTAAATGGAAAGTTAGAATCACTTTCCTTAATTTTTGGCAGAACCCTTTCCCAAAGAACAATGCGCTTCTTTCTTTTTGCGCGGAAGTCTGATTCCATTGTTAATCGCACATTAAGCAGTAGAGTTTTCCATTCATGCGTTCATTTTTTTGTACTGCAATATAAATTGAACATTTCAATTAAGAGAATTCAGTAAAACTATAAAATACTTACAATTCTTCGTTTTCTGCCATATTTGCTGCAGCGAAATGCACGAACTTTATTACTGATGCACGGGTTGCTTTTCTTTGCGTATCGGTAACATCAATGATACTTTTAAGAACACAATACATTGTCATCGTTTACAGGGTTGCGTTTAGGAATATAATACTTTGTTCGTATACAAAGCAACAGGCGTTTTGGAAAACGCCCATATTACGATGTTGCGAGTTTTCAATAGCCGTCGATGGTATGTAAAATTTAGGATTTTAACATTTTTGTGATCGTCGCGAAAAATATTGTTGAGGACGGCATTTGCGTGCGCGGGGAGATGTAATGGTTGCATTATGAATGAACGGCATTTGTTCGCAGAGATATGCGCGTGCGATTATGAATGAATTGTTTGCTGTTGTATGTAGCAGTTGAAGATTTTTCAGAATGTCACGCTGGCGGAGGGATGAATTGAATGCTGGCATATATTTACATATTTATATACATATGTATGTATGTGCATACATTTGTAGTAAGTACATATATGTATATACTTCTGAGAATATGTATGTATGTACATATGTACATATGTATATGTATACGTACTTACATATTTGTGGATATTTATGTGGGATCAATATTAGAAAAAGCATCCAGTACGTGAAAGACGCACTGAAACACGTACTATAAAAGGCAACCCTAACTCGACAGAACGATAATTGAAGATGAACAACACAGAAAACGTTAGTATGTAAAGGCTAGTTTTCATTAGGGCAAAATCACTGACATCAAAAACTGTCTTAACTGACAATTATTCATTTGGTGTCAAATGCGTTTTCATTACATCATAAAAACTGACCAAATGTCGATATAGCAGTGCATGTCAAAGGCTGCCGTCAAATTTTTGCTTCATTTGATTGACATTCCGTTTTCATTATTGGTGTCAAATGTTAAGTGAAATTGTTTGACAGCTGATCAGCTAATAAGATACAAATTGTTGCAAAAAGTGCGGAAATAATTTATATGTGAAGCAATGCGCAAAAGTAAACAAATTGCTATAGCTACTGCGGCGCTATGTGTAGTAACAACACTAAGAGCATGGAAAAAGAAGAGGAGCCAACAGAGAAATCAAAAGCAATGGTGGATTAGGCCAGGTCTGAGAGATAGAGCCACCTGTGGTTTTTATGCTACAATGCGCTCAAAGCTGGTTTTGCAGGACCCAAAGTGGTTAAAGAACTTCTTGAGAATGACTACGGAGGATTTTGATTTCCTTGTGGATCGCCTTACCCCATATATTTTTGAACAAACCACAAGATTCCGAGAAGCGATTTCGGTCGGCGAAAGATTAGCAGTAACTTTACGTTACTTGGCAACAGGCGATAGCTTCTCCAGCCTGATGACTGTTTTCCTAATGGGGAAAACCACCATATGTCATGTAATACATGAGACATGTGGGGCTATTTTCGAAGCCTTAAGAGATGAATTTTTAAAGGTTAGTATTCATGTAATTTTTTTACTTAAATTTTCCGCCCCCAAGGCCACTTCCACACGAAGGTGCTGAAATGCCATTTGTCATCGTAGCTGACGACGCGTTTCCTTTAAAAACTTACATGCTGAAACCATTCAGTTATCGCGAGCAAGTTATGTCGTATAAAATTTTCAATTACAGGCTATCACGAGCAAGAAATGTAGTAGAAAATGTGTTCGGCATATGTCCATCGCGTTTCCGAATTCTCAGAAGGCCAATGGACGTGAAACCGGAACATGCAAAAGCTATTGTCCTCGCGATTTGTGTCCTACATAATTATCTAATAACACGCAAATCAGTATATATGCGAAGATCTGACGTCGACGACGATACAAATGGTGTTGCCGTGCGAGGTAATTGGCGAATGGAATTGGGGGAAAACGGAATGCTTCCATCAATTCGCCCCAGCAGCATTTTAGGTAGGCCAGCAGAAAACGCAATAAATGTGCGTGAAAATTTTATGGAGTACTTCTTGACACCCCACGGTGAAGTTGCATGGCAATACAGTAGGACGATACTGCATAACTCATTTTTGTAGTTTACTCACATATCAATCAAATCACCTGATATCCAAAAACAACAGCAACAAAAATTAAAACGTTTAAATTAAGAATGCTTTTAAGCATCGTACGGACAAAATATTGACCTCAAACGGAAAAAAGGTCTATTAACGAAATTCAAAATAAAAATTGACTCACATATTAAAATACATTTTAAATCCAGTGTGTATTTATTTAACAATATAATGGTAACAGCATATAGATATCTATGTACATACATCCGTACTTACAATACATATACATAACTATGTGAACACATATGTACAATAGGTGACCTATCAATTGCGCCCAAAGGCAAAATACTGCATGTAACAAAATTGAGCCAGTCAAAACGTTTTTGTTAAGTTCTCGTAAAATATTGGTAGTAACCAGTTCCATACTGATCGAAGTTTCAAACATTATACAAAATTTAGAAAGATTTTTAAAATGTCATAAAAACTCTGAACAAAGTTTTTAACCTTAATGTTTAAAAAAAGTTTGAGTATGTAGTTTTATAGTACACTAAATTTTATCATAACAAAATGCAAGTTTGAACGCTCTAAAAATTCGCGTAGATTTGATATGCAAATTCGTGCAGAAGAAAAACAGCTGTGCGCCCGGCAAACGAAAACAAATTGCCAACATGCTGGCAAATTCATTTTGGGTGTCAAATGCTGCCACATCTCCGGTCAAATTAAATTAGTGCCGTTTTCACTTGGCTGTCATTTTATATGACCGTGCGTGGTCATATATGACAACAAACGCATATGACACCATATGACAACCCGTTTTCATTCAACTGACAACATTTGACGTCAAATATGACATAGTGAAAACCAGCCTTAAGAAGAAAAAAAAAAAATAACACGCGCCACACTACATTTTCCGGTACAATATCAAAATGTGAACTAAACTGAATTCCAAATTAACTTAAGCATATTTATTGAATATTTAATATTAATGAAACTATTATATGAACAAAGTGTCGGGTGTTATTGTATTTATTTACTTGGAACCCACATAAATGGGGGCTCAACCGGGATAGTTAAAGATCCCTTAGACTGGGTTCAGACAGGGAAACTTTGGTTGCTTAGGGTTTTGCCCTATATATTCGGATTCTATGTTCAATTCTATAAAAAAAAATGCAATTACGAATCAAAAATATTTGGTTTTGTAAAAGTTATAGCGATTTGAAA
This sequence comes from Anomoia purmunda, assembly GCA_951828415.1. Classification (NCBI taxonomy): domain Eukaryota; kingdom Metazoa; phylum Arthropoda; class Insecta; order Diptera; family Tephritidae; genus Anomoia; species Anomoia purmunda. The sequence continues at coordinate 51,450,158 of OX639998.1, read as the reverse complement.
ATTTTGCATTTTTGCACCAGGCTAATGTAGGTCCTTTCGCGCTATTTCGGTCGATAGAGGGCGGCGGGTAGCTACCTGATGCAGCGATGCATCAAAAAAAGATCTACTTAAAGCACAACATACTCATCTTAAAAAAAAACAAAAAAATGTGGCTGAGAAACAGTAAAAAGGAGATAAAAGATCCCAGATACACATGATTTTAGGTAGATTTGGCAATTCGTTAAGTACATATTAAGAAACTCATCGAAACTTTTACTGACGGATTGGCAGGCCTAGCAATAAACCATGCCAGCTACCTGATAGCGTTTTTGTAAGTAAAATTTTTTTTAAGAAGCTGTAGTTTCTTGGGTCACTCGTTGTGGGCGACACTATGTTTTTGCATATCACAGAGGAATGATGTCTTCGAGAAGTTGTAAACGAGCGGCTAATTCGTTTTGCTGTATATGTGGCGAATGTATTAAAAGAAGACAAAAAAAGTTTGATTTCACTAAAAACACAAGGATTTGCGAGACCTACCTAGCCTACTTCGGTCTACCTGTTAAAAACCAGGACAAAAAATGGGCTCCACATGTTTCATGTAACTCTTGCAGAAGCATTCTGGAGCGTAAGTTTATTTTGTCTTCTTTATTGTACTAACTGTTTCATATATATATACATATATCTATATATAATTGCATAATAACTGAAATTGTTTTGAAATGCTTTACGTTTTATAATAGTTTGGTACCAGGGTGAGAAAAGAGCCATGAAGTTCGCAGTGCCGAGGATTTGGAGGGAACCGAGTAATCATGACACTGATTGCTATTTTTGTGTAGTGAAACCACTGAAAGGGAAACGTTTAAGGAAAACAATATATCCGGAACTACCATCGACATCCGCTCCAGTACCACATTCGGAACAAAATCTTGTACCTGATCCACCTGTGTTGGAAAAGCAACTATTCCCCCAAGGCAGGTTTGAAACACCGAGTTCATCTGCATCCGTACATTCCGAATTTGTTCCTCAAATTGAACCAGGAATACCACATCTCATCAACTCTGAAGATCTCAATGACTTAATAAGAGACTTAAATCTATCAAAAGACAAAGCAGAGTTATTAGCATCGCGGCTTAAACAACGAAATTTACTTACTTCTGATGTTCGAATATCTCGGCAAAGAAAGCGTCATGAAGAATTTTCTTGTTTCTACAGTAAGGAAGATGGACTCTGTTTTTGCTATGACGTGAAAGGTTTATTTGAAGCAATTGGTATTCCTTGTAATACAAATGAATGGCGCCTCTTTATCGACAGCTCAACAAAAAGTCTAAAAGCAGTTCTAATACTCAATGGGAACAAATTTCCATCTATTCCACTGGCACATTCCATACATCTCAAAGAAAATTATGACAGTATTAAAATGCTATTAACTGCAATCAAATATACGGAATACAAGTGGGAAGTTATTGGAGACTTCAAGATGGTTTGTTTTTTTACTGGAATGCAAGGTGGATATACCAAACACTCCTGTTATCTTTGCCTATGGGATAGCAGAAATGATGCCGCCCACTATCGCCAAAAACATTGGCCTGAACGTACTGAGTATGGAGTGGGAAGATATAATATTAAACATGAAGCAATTATCGATCCTAAAAACATATTGATGCCGCCATTGCATATTAAATTGGGCCTTATTAAACAATTTGTGAAGGCTCTTAATATTGAGTCTAAAGCTTTCAAATATTTGCAGACTTTTTTCCAAAGCTGTCAGAGGCGAAAATTAAAGATGGAGTCTTTGTTGGCCCTCAAATAAAAAAAAAATGAACTGCGATATTTTCCCGGACCTACTTAGCAATGAGGAGAAACTAGCGTGGAATAGTTTTAAGGCAGTAGTTCATGGCTTTCTTGGAAATCATAGGGATGAAAATTATGATGAGCTGATAACTGGCATGATTACGAATTTTTCCGCCATCGGATGTAGAATGTCGCTAAAGATGCATATGTTACATTCACATCTGGATAAATGCAAAGATAATATGGGAGCTTATTCAAAAGAACAGGGGGAGCGATTCCATCAAGATATAATGGAGTTTGAGAAACGCAACCAAGGCCAGTATACGGAAAGCATGATGGGGGACTATATTTGGACGTTAATAAGAGAAAATGTTACCGAATATGGCAGGAAAAGCAGGAAAAAGCATTTTTAAACATTTAAACTGTATTCTAAAACTAAATTTATAAGAATAAATCTTAAATTGATTTTTACTATACTAGAATAAATCAAATCTATGTCAAATTTTGATGAATTTTCATGTTTTTCGTTTTTCTCATTTTTTTCGAACAAAACCAAATAAAAAACTTTTTTATGTTCATATTCTTATTTCTGGGTGCAAAAGCAATAAAAAAAATATACGCACGACCCATGTACAAAAATGTTGTTGACCAGTGTTATCGGCGATTTCCCTTTTGGTGTTGCTCGTCGCGTTCACACAAGCAACTCTATTCAGGCAATTTTCTGGCATTCCATTTTATATCATTTTCGCAAATTTCTGTACGCTTCGCTTAAGCGGCATTTACACATTCTGATAAATTTTGTGAATATAAGTAAAAGGTGTTGTAAAATGAAGTTTTAACATAATTTACGTTAATATGTATGGTATATGCATACACATGTGTATATTTAATCGCAAAAAAATAAGAACAAAATTTCATTTCCCAACTTACCGTATGTATTCACTTAAAACTTAACAAAACTGCAACCTCTGAAAAAATTTATAAATGAAAAGGAATGTCAAATTTCTTAGCTGCCGACTGAGACGAATAAGAACACAAAGCGTGTCGCCCGAGCACGACCAACTCGGTGCCCTTCCCCTTTCCCCGTCCCTCTCTCTCCTACAAGTAACGAGTTGCCGCGACAAAAGTTTCCCTGTCTGAACGCCGTGCAACGAACAAAGCGAGAGATACTGCGCAGTTGCTTTTGTACACTTCTCTCGTTTGTGATTGCGCTGTGATTTGATTTAGATTTAGCGTAGGTCAAGGTTGAAGGTGCACATGCACGTTTTTTTTTTTTTTTTTTTTTTTTATTTGGTTGCGTAGGCTGGGAATCTTCATAGATACGAGAAGCCCGTGCGACTCGCATGCCCGATTTGCCTCCTGGCACCTACGGACTAAACCCAACCTCCTTCGTACGCTGGGCCTGTGGCATCCCCGCGGGACTATCAATTCCGATATTACTTCGCAGGGCAGGCACTGGACATTATTATCTATCGTCACTCAACGTGCGTTTTCGCGCCGCGCTGTTCTTTCATCTTCTCTGAGGAGCTTCATTATTTCAGCGATAATATCTGCACATTCCTTCCATTTGTCTGAATTAGACAACATCGCCTTCAGCAGGCCTTTGGGGGTTACTGCGCTTCCTATACAGCGTTCAAGTTGGTTACGCTGATTTTCGAATTTGTGGCAGTTCATAAGAATATGCTCCGCGTTTTCTAGTTGGCCATCGCAATGCAAACAATAGGGATGGTCTGCATGCGTGAACCTGTGGAGGTACTGTCGGAAACAGCCATGTCCGGTGAGGAACTGCGTGAGGTAGAAACTAGTTTCCCCGTGCTTTCTGTTGATCCATTCATCTACCCTTGGGATCAACTCTTTTGTCCATCGCCCTTTCGTAGACGATTCCCACCTTTGTTGCCACTCTTTGGTGCTACGTTGCATGATCTCTTTACGGTTGATTGGGCTGCCCTTCATTTCTGCCGCCGCCTTTGCCGCTATGTCTAGCGGGCACCTTCCAGCCAGCAGGTTTGCGGCTTCGTCTGACACTGTCACGAAAGCACAGCATACCCTCAGCGACGCTAGTCTATGCACTGAGGCTGGTGCTCTCACATATGCGGGAACAGATGTAGCAGGTGCCCAAATTGGTGCCGCATACATCAGGATCGACGAACTGACGCTCGCCAGCAGAGTTCGTATTTGTGGTCTTGGACCTCCCATATTTGGCATAAGTCTTGAAATAGCCGTACCAACTTTCCTCGCTTTGATGCCAGCATAATTCAAATGTTCCTTGAAGCTCAGCCGGCAATCAAGTACGACACCGAGATATTTTAAAGCGGGGCTCGACTCTATGGTGCAGCCACCTACTCTTATTTGAATATTCTCCAGCTTTTTTCGACTAGTCATTAGCAGCGCTTCCGTCTTATGATCCGCTAATTCTAGCCCTGCTGTTTGAAGCCAAGTTTTTGCAGTGGCTATGGTTTCACTACACATTCGCGATACGTCGACTAAGTGTTTTGCCACCACTACAATAGCTATATCATCAGCGTAGCCTACTATGGATACACCCTCCGATTTAGTTATTTTAAGGATGCCATCGTACATAATATTCCATAGGAGTGGCCCGAGGACTGACCCCTGGGGCACACCTCCTGAAATATTGTACTTCTTCGGGCCTTCATTGGTGTCGTAGAAGAGCACTCTATCATTGAAGTAGCTCATCATTATGCGGGTTAAATAGTCCGGAACGTTTAAACTAATCATTGCCTTTATTATTTGTCCCCAGTTGGCAGAGTTGAATGCGTTTTTCACATCCAGCGTGACTACGGCACAGTACTGCTTGGTACCTTCAAACCACCTTTTGCCCTCAAGTGCTTGACGCGCGATATTGTACACAGTAGTTACAGCATCCACAGTTGAGCGCTTTTTACGGAACCCGTATTGCCAAGTTGAGAGACCTCTGTCCCCTTCCGTTATCGCTTGAAGCCTCGAGCATATAATGGCCTCCAGCAGTTTCCCTGCGGTATCCAGCATACACAAGGGCCTGTGCGATGACGGTTCTTCTGGGGGCTTGTTGCCTTTAGGCAGTAGGACCAGCCGTTGCCGCTTCCATTTTTTTGGAAAAATACCTTCCTGGATGCACTTGGTGAATAACTCGCTAAAAAGTTCAGGCTTTTTTCTAACGATATATTTTAGAACGCCATTCGGAACTCCGTCCATACCAGGTGATTTGTTGGTCCTAACCTTGGCTGCAGCGGCGAGCACTTCGGCACTGCTAACCGGCGGAATCTCAGTGGCTTCAACCATCAACTCACGCGGTACACTACACATATCTTGCTGCGGAAACAACCCAGAAACGATGCGCTTCATTATTTTCGGACACACCGGCGACTTTGCGTTGCTCCCTTTCAATTTTTTTAGCACAATGTTGTACCCACTGCCCCAAGGGTTATCGTCAATATCTTTGATTAGTTCCTTGAAAGCTTCCCGCTTGCTTTGCTGGATTGCTTTTCGAAGTTCATGGCGCTTGCTTTTGTATGCGGCTTGGAGACGTAGATGTTCAGGGTTATTTCTTGCCCTTTTTCGTTGGTATTGTCGCCGCAGCCTGAGGCATTCCCCCCGCAGCTCCGCTATTTCCTGATTCCACCAGTATACTGGAGTTCTCCCGTTTCCGCTCTTTTTTCGTGGCATCGAAGCGTCACAGATGTTGGTGACCAACTTCATTAGCGAATTAGCACAGGAGTCAGTGTTGACATATTCGGTGCTATCCACGAGTGTATCCGGGAGGAGTTCTGTCATATACTCCAGCATGCTACTGTCTAGCATTTTGACTTTCCAGTCAGCTTTTTGTGACTTCCTGATTCGGTTTCCCCGAGCACAGGTCCGCAGCGGGTGGATTACAACAGAAATCGCTAAGTGGTCACTATATGTGAAATCTTCTAGGACCTCCCATTCTATTCTGCTAAATAGCGCCGGGCTGCAGAAGGTCAAGTCAATAATCGATCCCGCGCTCCCTTTCTGGTAGGTATTTTTGCCCCCTTTGTTAAGTAGCACGATGTCGAGATTAACGAAAGCTTCAAGAAGTGCCTGGCCCCGGGCAGTTGTTTTTGGGCTTCCCCATTCTACTGCCCACGCATTAAAGTCTCCAGCGATGATGGCTGGAGTTTTCCCGACAGCATCATCTGCTAGACGGCTTAACATGTTTTTATAACTTTCTATAGACTCGCTTGGTGGGGCGTAGCAGCTATAGAAGTGGATTCCGCCAATTTTTGAATAAATGAAGCCCTCTTGCTGACTATTGCCCCGTGTTTCGAAGGGAAGAGCCCCGCATGCCCAGATTGCAGATTTACCCCTCTTATCCTGCAGCCAGCTTCCCTCCACTGAGGGTGCCCTGTACTGCTCGCTGATAAGAGCAACGTCGATACTTTTCTCGACGATTGCTTGTTTTAGGAGGTTTTGCGCCGCCTCATAGTGGTTCAGATTAATTTGTAAGCACTTAATCATTGCTTTAACTGTTTTACTGCTTTTTTGTATGCTGGGCATCTGAAACTACCTGTGGGGTGGTCCTGCCCAACACCGGCCCCTATTTTGCATATGACGCATTTTGGTGCTGCCTTACATAGCTTGGCAATGTGTCCCTTTTCTCCACATCGCAAGCACGTGCCGCTACGATCCTCTGCAGATTTGCAATGCCTTGATATGTGGCCGAAATCAAGACATCGATAGCATCTGAGTGGGCTAATTACTTCTCGGATTCTGCAATTCACCCACCCTATACGGATTCGTCCCGCCTCCACCATGATTTGTGCATCTCGCACTGGAAGGTTTATGACCGCGGTTTGTGTGCCATTTCTCATTGCCTTCATGGACTTCACTGTGACAGATTCCACATTATTTAATTTTGAGAACTGATCCTGTATAGCGTTGCCAATGTCTTCTGCGGTTGTGGCTACATCTACGTCACGGATCTCTACCGTCAATGTGGGGCTTAAAACCTTTATATTTGCAGCGTTTTTCAGCAACTCGGTTGCTCGTTCCTTAAATTTGCTTGCCACTTGCCCGCTCTTATCGCGAAGTTGGACGAGTAAGTCTCCTCTCGCTGTTGTTGTGATTTTATTCACACTCTCCCCAAGTTCTTTCATATCCGGCTGCTGCTTCATCTGCTTGATGATATCCGCGTATGTGGTTGTTCCCGTTTTTGATATGATGATTGCGTCAGGCTTCGATGATTTTCTCGACATTCTGCTGACTTTTCGCTGGTTTTGGACTACTGTCCATTTATTAGACCGATCGTCTACTTCCCCAGCTTTCTTGCTTATCATCATTTCTGGATGGTTCTTCTTCGAACTCGTCTGCACTAGGCCTATGTTGCCCGTGGGCTTCCGGCCGCTCCCCTCTTTTGCGGTTTGCACGTACTGCTCTTTTGTTTTGGGCTTGACCGTTACACTTGCCTGTACCATTGCCTCGGCGTGCAGCTTGGAAATTTCTGCAACTAGATCTAGCATGGGCTGGTGGATTGACCTCCTACCACCACCCATCATACTTAGTAGCTCGTTGATTTTGATGCCTAGTTCTTTCATCGGGTTTTCAACGTTCGCTGGGGTGTTGTCAGCCATAAATGTACTTCCACGGCTGATGTCTGGTGGAGAGGAGTGTGAGCGGGCATTTTCGGGTGCCTTCCCCGCACTCGTTGGCGGATTTTGGCCCTTTGCCACAGGTGGAGAACACTGTGGGGTGACTTTATCCCCCTCGTCCCCCCTTGCACTTTTGCCACTTCCATCACTACCTGATCCACTTAATTTTCGCTTTTTGTTCTCGTTTCTTACTATTTTATCCTGTGCTCTAATTCTAGGGGGAGAGTGGAGAATGATGGATCTCCGCCTGAATGGATTTTCAGGATCTTCAGCCATTTTGGTGCAAACAAATATATAATCATTTGCCTCTCAGCCACACCAATAATACACTGCTTTTTTTGTGCTCACTGCTGTTTATAGGTGCACATGCACGTAAGTTCATACATATGTGTGTGTGTATGTATGTACATGGATGCATATGAATTTATGTATTTCGATATACATATGTGCATATGGATGTGTGCATATATGATTGTATACTTGATGACATATTAGTTATTTATGACTGTATATTTTAAATGTAGTTATGCATGGAGTATTCTCTGGAAGTATGAAAAAAGTAAAAATCTAAATCAACCCCCACTCATATTATTTCGCATCTACAGAAAAAGGAAATCAACATAGAAAACCAAATGAAATACTAAATTGGAAGCAAACTCGTAGTAATATTTATTATATTATAAAAAATCATTTTAAAGAATGACTATGCTGGATAATTTAACATTTCACTTTTTTTCAATTTTTAATAAATTCGACAAATAATTATAGTTTAAGCCAAATTTTTTTCTTTTATTTTAAGTAATTTATTTTAAGAATTTCTTAAACTTTTTCCTCTTATTTTAAATTTTATATATGTTTTCAAGCAACCCATAAAACTACACAATATGCTAATGTGAAATGCCGTCGGTAAAACAGCAAATGAGCCAAGTTGTTTCGGCATATGCGTGCTTGCATACAATCAAAATTGACTCAATGCTATCATTTACATATTTAAATAAACCAAATTTCTCGTTAAATATGAAAATATAAGTATTTCAAATTTTCCTTTAATTCATTTATATCATTGCGAAATCTAAAATTGTTACAAGAACAATCATCTTTTATTAGAATTTATTCTCTGTTAAAAGAAATATTATCTCTGCTCAGCTCTGTTAACTTGCCACTCTCAATTTTTCCCCTCTTTGCAAATTGTGGTGTATTTTCATGAGTGGGTCTATTGAAAATTTTTCGACTTTTGACAATTCACACTGAAATTCGGTAGTGAGCCTTCTCATTTAATATACGTTCTCTGGTCCTACCAAACGTATCATAACGCATGATGCAAAGATCACTTCCTGTATCAATGAATGCCAAAAAATTACACCCATTTATAAAAAGCGTCTTTAAATATTAGTCCGCCTACATCTCTTAACACATTTACGCTGCGCTCAGTCTTAACAACATTGCGTGGTGGAACTGTTTCCGTGCATTCGAAGGATCGATGCCCGATTTTATTACATTTATAGCAACGGCACTGCTTTCCAGGACAGTTTCTTGCGAAATGAGAATCATCTCCACACTTAAAACATTTATTATTTTCCCCCATATTCACATTTGGTTTTGTATCGCCACGTTTGCCTTCAGACTGTGACTGTACAGTTCTTACGGGCGTTTGTTGCGCTGGTTTAATCTTTTCATATATTTTAATCTAAGTTTTAAGGTCACTTATATCAGAGAACTTGTAAGTAATGAGAAGGCGCAAATGTTAAAACAGCCTTTTCATCAACAAAATTTCTACGTGCCGTCGGGAGAATTCAACATAGCAATTTAATTCTACCATACGAATAAAAACCATTTTCACCATATTTTGCTATATTTAGAGCAGAGGGGCTCTTTTGCGGAGGCGAGCGGCTGCATGTGTACAAAAAGAAGATAAATAATAAATCAAAACAAAAACCATAGAAGGAAAATAAGTAAACAAAAAAACCAGTTTCTGGATAGCGAAACGCAACTTGAGACGGCAGATGAGTTATTCAACAGTTGAGGATAAGAGAAGGGTTGAAAGGGATAGGGGGAATCGTCAAAAGAATATTCTTTCGAGTTTTCGGCAATTTTTGTGTCAATCGCCATCAGCGCGTGCACATGTACGCAAATGAGTTGATGCGCATTTGGACAAAAGTTCTAGAATGTTCTAGAGTGTTCTAGAATGTTCCAGAATATTCTAGAATGCCAGCAATTTGTCAGGCTACGTTGGGAAATTAGATTATTGTCTGATATTGCGATGTTGAATCTTTTCAATAACCGTCAATGGTTTGTAAAATTGAAGATTTTAGCATTTTTGTGTTCGTTGTGAAAATGATTGTTGCGGGGAACATTTGCGTGCGCGGGGAGATGAAATGCTTGCGCTTATGAATGAACATACATACATACATATTTTGTTTTCGGAAATACACGCGAGCGCTTATGAATGAATTTTTTGTTGTTGTAGGTATGTACATACGTAAATATGCAGATATGCATATACAATGTTTATACAATGTTTCGCTGTGCACTTGCGCTGAAAAATTGCGCATGTGAGAATGAATCTTTTCTTGATTCTACTTACATATGTATGTAAGTACATAAGTATGTATAATGAACCATAGTTGATTTTTCATTAAAAAATATAATTTTGTCATGTTTTTATTAAACATATTTTTGACTTAGAAAATTAGTAAATAAAGATTAGTTGATAGGTGCATATACATATGTATGTATGTAAATATGTGCATACAATGTGCTGTGTATAACTTCAACCTTGACCTACGCTAAATCTTAATCACATCACAGCGCATCGCAACCGCAGCTGCAATTGTGCCTGCACCAGCGCTAAATATTCTAAAATATCTGAACCTACATACATACATACATACGTACATACATACATGGATGCATTTATTAAGCAATTCATGCGCGCATCAACTCATTTGCGTACATGTGCACGCGCTGATGGCGATTGACACAAAAATTGCCGAAAACTCGAAAGAATATTCTTTTGACGATTCCCCCTATCCCTTTCAACCCATCTCTTATCCTCAACTATTGCATAACTAATCTGCCGTCTCAACTTGCGTTTCGCTATCCAGAAACTGGTTTTTTTGTTTACTTATTTTTCTTCTATGGTTTTTGCAGAGAACTTATATTAGACAGAGAAGTCCTATGTTAGGATGACGGTGTGAATTGTCAAAATCCATCAATATTTTTTGGCTTACCTCACCACTGCAATGGCGGCTGGGGAAATCCGAGAGTCGGAAGTTAACAGAGCTGAGCGAAGGCAAAATTTGTTTAACAGAATATGATTTCTGATAAATGTTTATTGTTTTGGCTCGAATTTTAGATTTTGCTAAGATATTAACGAATTGATATAAACATCTAAATATGTAATTTGATAAGAGTGAGCTAATTTTGGTTTTATGCATGCATTATATACTTACATATGTCAATATAATACATCTATGTATGTACTTATATTATAAGCGTAACAATCGTTATCATACTAAGTATACATATGTATGTACATAAATATGTACATATATGGATAATATGTAGTACACACATATATAAATATCCAAATATATGTACGTATGTATGTATGTATGTACCTATATATATTTACATGTTCATGCACATGTATGTACGTACATATGTACCAAAAAATGTCAACAAGTGCACATGCATTCATATGCATTATATGTGCATATCTATCATCGTCATATATTTATTTATTGTTATGTAGATACATATGTACATATATACAGCATTTGCTTCATCCCTCCGCCAGCGTGTTTGTTTTCAACCGCAGCGTAACTGCAGTACAGCAACAAAAAATTCATTCATAAACGCACGCGCATATTATTGAAACCAAATTTCCGTTCATTCATAAATGGGAAAATTTCATCTCCCTGCAAAGACATGCGCCCCTCATCCATCACATTTTTCGCGACGAAGACAAAAATCTAAAAATCATAAATTGAAGATTTTTGTAATTTTGGTCCAAATGCTCACAACTTCAAATGGGAATATAGATATTATTTTGGCCCGCTTGTGCCCGTAAAATATTTCATGAAGAAATTCATCTTTTATTAATCTATTATGTTTGCTTAGGGGTCGTGCACATATTACGTAACGCGCTAGGGGGGGCGGCGGGGGTTTGCGATTTGTGACGAAGTGTGACATGTGATTTCCCTTTGCCTAATATATAACATATATTAATTAACATTGTATTTTATTTTACGATTAATAAAAACAATTTTTCTGAAAGTGTGACATGGTGGGGGTCTGAAATGATCAAAAATTGCGTTACGTAATATATGCACGGCCCCTTATCAATATAAACGTGTTTTGCACGAAATCCTGTTATATATGTCATTTAAAGCCCTAAATATTCCAAATCGGCGCAACCAAACGCCTTACCGCTGCGCCTACTTGCATACATATGTACATTACACATATGTATGTCAATATGTAGTCTAAATTTTGGTCGCATTTGTTTCAGAGCTTTCGTCTTATCACAAATGTAGCACAAGTAGCAGAATAATATATTTAGGAGTCGAAAATCTACTACCTTTTAACATATTTTTCAACAATTGTCTAATTAAACGCAAACATTGCTATAATTAATTGTATTTTGTGAGACCTTTAATTAATTATACTACTTTTGCTTCTTCCTGAACCAACAATCTGGGTCAATGACCTATACAAAAGACTTTCAACCCGAAATTGCAAATAAATCGTACCATTTTTATTCGGAGAGGGTATAAAGTACCAGAATTTTAATTTAGAAATTTAATTCTGTGGCAAATAACTTAACATCTTATGTATGTATCTATATGTAAGTATTTTATTTCAGATATTCCTCTATTCGATCTAGTATACAAATATTTGTATTATACTCCACTTTTTTCTTCTACCTTCCTCAAATACAAATTAATTCAACTAAACCCTGATTAATGATGGCGGCTTTGCGACGCAGCTTTTTCGTGTGAATTGCGGGCAGAAGCAACTATTTCTGTGGAGTTTTGACAAAACAGCTTATTTGGCTTTCGAATTTTTATTTTCAAATCAATAAATTTCTATCTTTGACGTTCAAATTTAATATTTAAATTAAACTTTTAACACAATGGCCTGTTGAACTATTGCTTTGTTTAACTATTTGTATAAATATTTCATTAGAACATTGTTATTTTTGACATGGTAAAAATTAAAGTCCAACTGGAGATAAGATATTTTGTCAAACTTTGCGCGCAGACTTAGAGTTCGGTTGAATGTGCGCGCATGTGAACAAACATATGTACATACATAATTATTTCTATTCTATTTATGTACATATCTACACATATGCTTGTACGCGCCCTTTTGCATGGAAGTAATTCGATTAAATATGCATTTTTAAATAAATGCATGCATGTGCATACATATGATAAACAATAAATGCAATTTCTTTAGTGTTTTTGGAAGATTTTGTTTAACCACTTAAAATATTTATTGAAAGTTATGTATGGAAAATATTAGTAGAATAAAATAAAACACTAAAATTGAAATTATAGAAGAATGCATATTTTTATTATTTTTTTGAAATGTTGGAAATAGAATTGCGAAAATTCCTTATCAAAACAAAAGGAAAATGTTCGCCAAAAAACATCTGCAACCACACAATGTAGCTGATAACAGAGAACGTACATTAATTTTCTCTAAAATTGTTGTTTTCGCTCAACCGATGTTAAATTTTGCCCCTTGTAGGTGAAAAATATCGGATGGTGGGATAAGCCAAAAAATACAGTTCCCCTCAAATCCGCGGTACGAGACAGGGAATGAAGCGAGATACTGCTTCTCTGTCTAATATAAGTTCTCTGGTTTTTGTTTTGATTTATTACTTATCTTCTTCCTTTTGAACACATGCAGCCGCTCGCCTCCGCAATAGCCTCTCTGCTCTAAATATAGCAAAATATGGTGAAAATGGTTTTTATTGGTGTGGTAGAATTGTTGAATTCTCCGGACGGCACGTAGAAATTTTGTTGATGAAAAAGCTGTTTTAACATTTGCGCCTTCTCATTACTTACAAGTTCTCTGGTACGGTGTTAATTTAACATTAGTAAGTGTTAATTTAACATAAGATAGTGTTGGTTTACCAAGAAGACATGTTAACTCAACCACTGCTTTCATGTCAATTCAGCATAACTTTGGTGTTAATTCAACAGGAAGTCATGTCAATTCAAACGAATTGATCATGATAAATTCACACTGTTCCTTCATGTTGATTTAACAAGTAGGAACAGTTAAAAAGTTGCTTCATGTTCGAACAACATGAGCGATGGTGTGAAAAATAATAACCTGAAAAAGTGTTAAAAAAGTGTTGATTCAACATGAAAATTCTTCAGAAAATAATAACCTGAAAAAGTGTTAAAAAAGTGTTGATTCAACATGAAAATTCTTCTGCGTGTAAATAAATATGACGATAAGGTTCGTCTAATTTCCTGCATTTTATGAACAATAAGTGGCATTTCTTATATTGTTTTTTTTTTTTTTTACCAATGTAATGCCTTCTAGACGGGCTAACATTTATTCGGATAGTCAGGCCGCTATTAAGGCCTTAGGATCGCTAATGGTGAGATCAAAACTGGTCAGGGAGTGCCTGACTTCTCTCGCAGCCGCCTCAGAGTATCTCGACGTTAGACTAATTGGGGTACCGGGCCATAGCTACATAGCAGGGAACTGCATGGCTGATGAGCTCGCTCGGCATGGTACTCGGGAAGTCATTTCTCCGTGCAGGGAGGGGTGGGGGCTCCTTTGGCTGCGTACGGGCTTCTCCTGGACAGATGGGCACTCTGTCGTCTCAGCGAGCGCTGGGAAATCGCCACGACATGTAGAATTGCAAGCACCCTCTGGCCGAGAGTGGATCGTGGGCGCTCAAATGAACTGAGGTCGCTTGCTAAGCGGCAACTCTCGACCCTCGTAGGTGTTTTGGCTGTGCATTGCCCATTGGGTATTCATGCGGTTAGGCTGAAGATAGTCTCTGACCCTTTCTGCCGCAGTTGTATGGAGGAGGATGAGGTGGATTCATCTTTTCATTTTCTGCTCAGCTGCCCCTTTGCGAGACTGAGGATCAAGTACCTAGGCTCGTATTTCTTTAGGACTCCAGAAGAGCTTTCTGTGGTGGAGATTGGTAATTTGCTTGACTTCATTCGGGGCACGCAACGTTTCTCAGGTTAATCATTCCTGACTATTCCGATTCACGTTACCGTTCATAAAACAGGTGGTATCACAATGGACTCCTTCTATGTCTAAGTGAGTTTCCATTGCAGGAACTACCACAGTAACCTAACCTAACCTAAGTTTTTTTTTTCAAATTTCATATAGTTTTTCATACAAAATATAAAACGGCAAAACAGCAGGTGATAAAAGCTATTTATGGCATTTGTTTGCATACATACATATGTATAAGAACAATTGACTCATTCTTATCATGTGCATATTTAAGTAAACTAAATTGCACATCCAATCAATTATTTAGAAGTTTGCACCAAAATATATTTATATCTTAGCAAAATCTAAAAAGCGAGCCGAAACAATTAACATTTATCAGAAATCATATTCTGGTAAACAAATTTTTCTTCGTGGTGGTGAGTAATCCAAAAAATATTAATGGATTTCGACAATTCAGACCGTCATCCTAACTTAGACCTTCTCTGTCTAATACAAGTTCTCTGGCTTGCATATCTACTGATATCCGGTCGTTGAATGTAACGCTGCGACGTCGTGAATATGCTGTTGAATATCGATTCGTGACTATTGGGAGGAATGTAGGATTTACAAATGTATAATATGACCGATGCAGCCGTATGCATAACACTATGTAACAAGGTTTTTGTCCCTGGGTTGTAATTGTTATTTCCTAGTCAGTTAGGTCCCAAAAGTATAGAAAACAGCTATTGTCGCAAGATAACTTTGCTTTTGTGACCATGGCAGCGCTTATCTGCGTTTATTTTTATGCTTGTTTGTTGAAAACTGATACACGATACAACTTGTTTTCTCTACATTTGTGTGTGTTAAAACAACAAAGTCGTCGCAATAAATTTTGCAACATTTTTGTGATTTATTGAGAGTTGTTTCTTATTTTATTACAAATAAATTCGTTCAAACATGGCTTCACGAGGCTGCAAGTATCCTGCAGATGCATTTTGTTATGTCTGCGGATATTTTATCAAAACAAGAGCGAATACGTACTCTTTGGAAACAGGTTTTAAAATGTGCGAAGCTTACAATGCTTATTTCGGCATGCCTCAGGGTGATCAAGACAAATCCTGGGCACCTCATTTCGCGTGTGAAAACTGCAAAAGGACTTTGGAAGGTAAGACATTTTAAAACTATATTGCTTTGTTATAGGTAAAATAAATGTTTCTATTAACTTTTTTATTAGACAGTACTTTTCTTTTCTAATTTTTTTTTTCAGGATGGTACAGAGGGGAAAAGAGAGCTATGAAGTTTGCTGTGCCAAGAGTTTGGAGAGAACCCACTGACCATTCAAGCAACTGCTTTTTCTGCATGGTGGACCCTTCCAAACGTCGGACTGGCAAAAAAGCAAGTCAAATCATGTATCCTGACATTCCTTCATCCATGGCTCCAGCTCCACACAGCTCTGGCCTCCCCGTTCCTACTCCTCCAGAGAAAGAGCAGGTGTCTTCCTGTGAGAGCCCTGATTCCATGAGTGTGGAAGACAATGAAGGTGAATAATTTAATTTACTAGCTGATAACAAAAACCCATACTATCCCAACCAAAAGGACATGAATGATTTGATCAGAGATCTTGGTCTAACCAAGTCCAATGCTGAACTTTTGACGTCCAGACTGATGCAGTGGAATTTGCTGGATCCTAGTGTTAAAGTCTCATGTCAGAGGAAGCGTCACGAACTTTTTTCCAACTTCTTCATCAGCGAAGATGGGCTCTGCTTCTGCCACGACGTGACCGGTCTGTTCGAGGAAATCGGAATTGATTTCGAACCAAAAGAGTGGCGCCTCTTCATTGACAGCTCATGCAAGAGTCTCAAAGCCGTGTTGCTTCACAATGGCAAAAAGTATCCGTCTCTTCCTCTGACGCATTCAGTATCTCTTAAAGAGAACTACGACAATGTCAAGAAAGTGCTGAACGCATTGAAGTATGAGCAATATGGCTGGGAAGTGATCGGAGATTTCAAAATAGTGACATTCTTAATGGGCCTGCAAGGCGGTTACACCAAGTTTCCTTGCTTTCTATGCCTGTGGGACAGCAGAAACGACAGTGCACACTACAGTAAGCGTGAATGGCCACAACGAACTGAATTCACAGTGGGGAGGAACAACGTCAAGTGGGAGCCCTTGGTGGACCCCCAGAAGGTACTGATGCCACCACTCCACTTCAAACTGGGTCTTATAAAGCAATTCGTCAAAGCTCTCGACAAAAATTCTTCAGCGTTCAAGTACCTACAAGACTTGTTCCCTAAGCTCTCTGAGGCGAAAGTTACAGCCGGTATCTTCGTTGGACCACAAATAAAGAAAATCTTCGAGTGTGAGGAATTCCCCAAGAAGCTCACTCGTGTTGAGAAAGCTGCTTGGATGAGTTTTATGTCAGTGGTACAGGGATTCCTAGGCAATCACAAAGCCGCAAACTACGTGGAGCTGGTCGAAAGTCTGGTGGAGAACTACGGCAAAATGGGCTGCAGGGTGTCTCTCAAACTCGATATTCTGGATGCACATCTTGACAAATTCAAGGAGAACATGGGAGCATATTCAGAGGAGCAAGGCGAGCGCTTCCATCAGGATATAATGGAATTTGAGCGGCGATACCAAGGACAATACAATGAGAACATGATGGGAGATTACATTTGGGGATTGATTAGAGAAAGTGGCTCGCAGTGTAAACGCAAATGTCGAAAAGCCACCCGCTTCTAATTTACTTTTATGTTTTTGGTTTTCTGAAGTTTTAATAAAATTTAGTTTTGATTTATATGTGCTGTTCTGTATGATTTTCTCTGTAGTGAAAGACTCAAACACGTTTTTCTCATAATTTTAGCATATTTTAACGAATCACATTTTCCTGGTCACAAAAGCAAATTTTCCGAGGAATATTAGGTGGTTTCCATACTTTTAAGGCATAACAGACTAGGAAATAACAATTACATCCCAAGGACTGAGAAATTTTTTTTTTTTGTTACTTAGTGTAATTGATCCAGTAAGGAATCATTATTGTCAGGGATTGTGTGGCTCGCAAAATACGCTCAGCGGTAATCAAAACACCAAAACCTCTGCTATATGAAGTTTTTACAGCTTCTCTATCTTTCCGGAACACATCATACAAATTACAGTTAAAAAACTCCGAATCGAAGAAAGTAGGATTAAGCCAGGTTTTAATTAATACAAAGACTTCATATATCTTATTAACCTCATTTGATTTTTTTCTCATCCGACGTTTTGCAAATAAATTTTAATTTGCTTGTTAGCGTTGGGGATTGTCCTTAGCTCTACGGTTAAGTTTGTCTTATTTCCGCTTTTGGGGTAAATCGAATAGGTCGAATTCTTATCATTGGGAGCCAGAGATCAGCACTAAGAAGTTTTTGAAACATCATTGTTTTTTGTTTTATGTCATTGGAAGTTACCTTATCCACGCCTTTCTTCCCATTCAGGAACGGGAGGACAAAAGGACAAAAAGAAACGCTTGTCAGAGTTTAACAAGAACTCAACGTCAGCCGGTAGAATGGGTCTCTATCTCGAAAGAAATCAACTCGAAAAACGATGTTTTACATCAAATTTGAGCGAATTACCTTTAATATTTACTCAAGTTATCCAAACCGCGGACGGACAGACTGACAAACATGTCTAAATCAATTTATTTATTTATTGTGCTTATTTTTTTATAAACACATTACAGTTTTAAGGAGTACAAATTAATCTTAAAATAACCACCAATAATATATACAAATATCTAACAAAAAGATTCAAGAAAAACTGTCCTCGAGACTGAAAAGCGATCACAGTTGCATTATTGCTTGGATTCATTTCTCGAATGGCAAGAAAAATCAGGGCATTGCTGGCTTATTGAGTTATAACTGAACCATCATAAGACGTAGTTCTTTTGGAACCGTGTAGAGTTTGACATAGACAGGAATAATAATAATACTAACAATTAACCCAACTTTTCCCCTCCTCCCGCCTTACTGGGGCGCAGTACGCATAAGCACGGATCTCTTTTTTTTTGGTTTTTCGTTTGCGCCGAGTCGTCGAAAGAATATACGTCGAGACATAAACCTAAATCCCGTCGTTATTAATTTATTATGAAAGGGCAGTACAGCTTTTCTTATGGTGAAAAGTAAGTCCAAAATATTAAAAGTGCTGGAAAGGCAGTTAAAATCTTGACACAAACATCGAAAATATTCACTTATTCAAAATTGGTTTTCCACTGTGTTAAGTAAAGAGGTTTTAAGTGTCTTGAAACCCGAGAAGGAGCATTAAGTTCAACTTTGGCAATAAGAAATGTACTTGCAATAGATCCTGTGATCCTCTAGCCTTATTGACTGTAGCACTAATATGATTACTAAAGTTTTGTTTGGAATTAAATGCAAATCTCACGTCAGCACACTTGATCCAGAGTATAAATGTTTATTATGTAAGATGCTGGCTGAATAGTTCTTCATGAAAAACTCCTGTATTTAAATTTTTTAAGATTAAGAGGCAAAAAATGTTTGTTGCGCCAATAAACTAAACTGTTAATATCTGTTTGTAATAAAAAAGTTTTACATCATCGTCATATTCGTATACAGTATATTCGAATATTTTATTGTATTAATATCATTTGATCAGTTGATGGGTGAGTAAGGGGTGGCATACTTTGTCAAAAGCTTTACAGAAGTTAGTGTATAAAACATCTGTTGGAATATTTTCTCTAAAGCTATTTGAAGCATGGGTTGTGAACTCCAGTAGATTGATATTAGTTGATTTGCCCTTACAAAATCCGGTCTGAGAGTTTGCGATTGAGGTATCGAATATTGCAACAATTGCTTCAAATAGTTTTGGAATTGCTGATTACGGTACCATTTTATGAAGAGGGATTATAAAATATTTATCAAACGGACGGAAAAATGCATTGTTTTATAAACAGGCTAAGAGGCGTGATGAAAGGAGAAAGAAATTTATCAGAAATTTTTTTAAAAATACAGGTCGGGATTATTCCATCCCTGCCAATCCAGGGTTGTAGGACCAGCACTGTTCCCTGCTGTTTGTCTTTGCAATAACTAACAAGGTGCAGATTAATCTGCGTAACCTTAATGCTGGACACCTTCATTTAGTGGGTTTCTCTATCATCCGATGCCAGAGTATCGTCATGCGTTTCAAATTCAGCATCCGTCGCGATATTTAGCCACATGAGATAGAAAATTTACCTTTCGGGATCTCTGAATCTGTACGTGGTGGAGTATCTAACTAGATGGGTTGTCTCGCATCTCGACCCTTTTGAAGGTGAACTAGAGTGCTACCAAACCTGTATCTTATGTGATTACCGCTATGTTTTAAAGCATCCAGTGAACGGTTATCGTTCCCGATCGTTGGCAGCTTGCCTGCCCTCTCATCCTTGCCCTTGAAGATCTTCAACAGGGTTGTGTAAAGACCTTCTTTCTGATCAACAAGGAGGTCAAGGAGCTTCTTACTCTCCACATCAGAAGCCTTTAGTAGGTCGGCAGTTACCATGTGTGTGCCTAGTATGTTATCCCCATAGCATGTCTGCTGATTCTCACGAGTGAGTATTGTTTGACGGAATGATAGTGGCAGTACAGCCTTTGGTGTCTTTGGTGGCATTGGCATAGCTTACGCCTAGATTCCTGGATCCTGGGTTGGGTATCGGCGCCGCATGCGCCACCCTTTCGAATTTGCCTCGCTCCAATACTTTAAGCTTAGCCTTCTGCGCCGTTAAGCTTTGGCCAATATAGCGCAGATGCAGCTCAAACCTGTAGCCTTCAATGTCAAAATTAAAGTGCACGCATTGAAAAATATGGCTTCAAAACAGCCATTATCTTCTGCAAACAGCCAATGTGGCTAAAATATTCGCTAACAAATTGTATATGCGCTCTTTGTTACCGGAAAAACTAAACTTTAGTTTCCCAAAAATACTTTAGTTTTATATATTCGAAGGTTTAAAAACTTACTTACTTACTTTATTGGCGCTATAACCGCTTAAGCGATTTTGGCCGAACTTCTTCTACAATAAGTGGTGTGCGTCTTGATGTTGTGACACAAATTGAGAGACCTTCAGTTTTACGCCGAATCCAAACGGCAAATGTGTTTGTGTTTTTTCATGGCAGAAATTCACTCGGAGGTTTGCCGTTGACTGTCGAGGGGCGACCGCTATTAGAAGAAACTTTTTCTATAATTTTTGCATGTTACTTGCCCGAGCCGGATTCGAACCTGGTACCCACCGTATGAAGCGCGCACACGCTACACACTCGGCTAATAGTTCTTTCCCTAGAAAAGTTCAAAATTTATACACGGTTATACATTCTACTACTTGATACATGGTTATACATTCTAGGGTTAATCAAATGCAAGTGCTCTCATCATTAAGCTCGGGAAATGGCGCAGTAGCACTTGTGAAAGGCTCTGAATTAAGTTTTTTTTACTGCCAGGTGTTTTTTAAACTGCAGCGCATATTCCTTAAATTTTAATAGTCTGGTGCATATATCGCAGCGCTTTCCAGCAGGACTTCACACAATTTCACTTTGATTTTGGGAATAAGGATTACTGTAATCACTGCATCCCTAGAGTAAGGGTGCACACGGAAATATTTTTCAAACATTTTCAGTGAATATGAGTTTGGATATTTATTTCCGTAAGAAATTTGAAGTTTTTGGAAGCTAAACGACAAGTTTATTACTTTAAGGGACAGTAAATTAAATAACCATAGTACATATTTCGTTCTTTTTGAAGCAAGTTGATCGTTTTCACGGTAGGTTGCATTAATCTGACATGTTCTTCAAATTATTCAATTTTTCCCATTAAAAGAGGGAATCTCCATTTTAGAGCCTAGTTCACCAAATCTGTTTTTATGTCTATTAACTTCTGAACCGATTCGTACAGGGAGTTTCATATTGAACATCATTACTGAGTTAGAGCTGACGTTTCACTAAAAGTTTAGTTCTAGTGCAATTTTTTTCACTATCACTAAATATTTAATAACTGTAGACTCCGTCCGCCAAATGAAAGCCCTAACCTACCGCTTTCGTCAAAAAGCTCTGCTAAATACCTCGGCCTCTCCGCAGTTGAAGGAAACCGAAAAGAAATTATGATTAAAAAGTTTTAATTTGTGAGTAAATAATTACATTACCGTCTCGACTAGTGCAACTTTCATATTATTTAATACGTACCTTCTAATGTAAAAATTACTGCATATATCGGGCATGTCGCAGAATCCGACTCGAAATTTGCTTTCTTCGAACATGAGCAAATACACCACATACATTTGTATATAGTACATACATATGTATGTGCATATGCATATAAATGTACCCATAAAAACAATAGCAACGTGTATTGACAAGTTTTGAAAATTTTGTATTTCTTTATTTAATTTCAATAATTTTAATAATAAAATAATATTGTTAGCAATATAGTTGGTTATTTAATAAAAACCATGTATGTCAAAGTTGAAATTTTTTCGAAATAACACTACCAAAATTAACTCAGTTATCACTTTTTTTCCTATCAAGCTTAAAATTACAATATTCCAACCAAGTATTCCAATAGATAGCCTCGCTAAGCTATAGTTTAGAATGTTATCTTGGTAAAAGTCAAATAAAAATATTAAATTAAATATTCTAAACCTAAATAAGACGTTTTGTCAAAACTCCACACGAGTAGTGGCTTCTGCGCGCAATTCGCACGAAAAAGCTGAGTACCGACATGTACCCATCATATTTACATATATGCATACATATGTAGCGATCAGTTTCCCTACAACTTTCAACAGTTTGCTTCAACTTAACATTTTACATACTTTATATTTTTGCATCTAATATGGCAGCACCATTCACATATGTTCTTTCATTACGCTTCCCTTATTACATATGTTTTCTCTTCTACTTATTCTGCGACAGCGTGAACAGCTTATCTTCAATAAAATTGTAATTTATCCGTTTTAAATATTAATAATCTAATAAATAAGTTAATTTAAATATCGTAGTCGGTTTATCTTTTATTTATACAACGAAATAACGTTAACCGCTACATTGGTGACCCCGATCGCGAAAGATTGCAAAATATTAGATTCTCGTACACGAGGCCGCCTGGTTGCTGGCACTTTGACAATCATCATTAAATTATATAACTAAATTTTTACAGCGTATTTACCTTACGTAATAAACAATAATGACCAATGTAAGGGAAGAACCTCCTAATAATAGCAATGCGGACGTCAAGCCTTTTCAAACTACCAACGTAATTCGACAAATTCAATTTAACACAGATAAACCTGCACTGTGGTTCGCACAAATCGAAGCGCAGTTTCGTATCTTAGGGGTAGTAAAAGAAAGCGACAGGTTCTATCACGCGATCTCCATTCTCGACGCTCAACGAATGGAAGCCATTAGCCTTCTTCAGCCGAAAGTTGACACCGCCCACACAAAAGCTATCGACATATGATCGCGAGCTGCACGCCATTTATGAAGCAGTGAAATATTTCCGGCATATATTCGAAGGTCGTCACGGATCACAAACCGCTGCAACATGCATTTCAGCAACGAACGGAACGAGCCTCACCTTGGCAGTTTAGGCGATTGGATTTTATTGACCAGTTCACATCCGACATCAGGCACGTGTCAGGAAAGCACAACATTGTTGCCGACACCCTCTCACGTGTTGAGGCCATCTCTGCCAGCGTTCCAGTTTCTGAACTAGCCGACGCACAGCAAAACGACTCGGAGCTAAAACAACTGCTTGACAATAGACCTACGGGCTTGAACCTACAAAGAGTTCAACTAACCGATGATCAACCAGCTTTATATTGCGACAGGTACCACCCGCCCATACGTTCCAGGTCCATTGAGGAATCGTATATTCGACGTTCTTCACACTCTAGCACACCCAGGAGTGAAAGCCTCACAGAAACTAGTGAGCAAACGCTACGTATGGCCTTCAACAAATAAAGACTGCTGCGAATGCCAACGAAACAAGATACAGCGACATGTTTCAACTCCTATCGCAACTTTTAAACCCCCTTCACAAAGGTTTGGACATATTCACATTGACCTGATCTCATTGCCATCGTCAAAAGGTTTCAATCAATGTTTGACAATAGTTGATCGCCTTACCCGATTCCCGAAAGCAATACCATTAGAAAATGGCACTGCAGAAACTGTCGCACGCGCACTATTTGAACAATGGATAGCAAGGTATGGCGTACCAAAGAGGATCACTTCTGACCAAGGGCGCCAATTTGAATCTAGGCTGTTTCACTCGCTATCGCAAATCTTAGGCATCAAACATCTGAGAACAACACCATACCATCCATAATCTAATGGATTGGTCGAACGACTACATCGGCAACTTAAGTCGGCACTCCTATGCCATGTCGACACCTGGCACGACGCATTACCAGCCGTTCTGCTCGGCCTACGCCCAGCGTGGAAGGAGGACATTGCGACTACACCAGCCGAGCTCGTTTTTGGTGAACCAATAAGACTGGTGAGTTTTTATCTCCGTCTGATAAACATGTCACAGCTGGTGAAGTCGTTAAAACATTGAGAAGCCATTTCAACAACCTAGCACCACGCGAGATGTCACGACACGGCAAAAGCTCCGTTTTCATCTTCAAAAGCCTCAGCTCTTGCTCCCACGTTTTTGTGCGAAACGATCACATCGAAATTTCTTTTTCACCACCCTATGAAGGGCCCTTCCAAATAATATCGCGACACGACAAATATTTCATCGTCGATCTTAAAGGCAAGCCTACTGCCATATCATTGGACAGGCTGAAACCAGTTTACGTGGCCGATGACAGTACAAAAGTCCAGGAGGAAATGCGATCACACCAGACCAACTTAGTTACATTTACAAAAAAAAATCGTTCAGAATATCTCATAATCATAATTCTCATTCATATCAGATTTATTTTTTTTTTTAAACAAGGGGAGTAATGTAGCGATCGGTTTCCCTACAACTTTCAACAGTTTGCTTCAACTTAACATTTTACATACTTTATATTTTTGCATCTAATATGGCAGCACCATTCACATATGTTCTTTCATTACGCTTCCCTTATTACATATGTTTTCTCTTCTACTTATTCTGCGACCGCGTGAACAGCTTATCTTCAATAAAATTGTAATTTATCCGTTTTAAATATTAATAATCTAATAAATAAGTTAATTTAAATATCGTAGTCGGTTTATCTTTTATTTATACAACGAAATAACGTTAACCGCTACATTGGTGACCCCGATCGCGAAAGATTGCAAAATATTAGATTCTCGTACACGAGGCCGCCTGATTGCTGGCACTTTGACAATCATCATTAAATTATATAACTAAATTTTTACAGCGTATTTACCTTACGTAATAAACAATAATGACCAATGTAAGGGAAGAACCTCCTAATAATAGCAATGCGGACGTCAAGCCTTTTCAAACTACCAACGTAATTCGACAAATTCAATTTAACACAGATAAACCTGCACTGTGGTTCGCACAAATCGAAGCGCAGTTTCGTATCTTAGGGGTAGTAAAAGAAAGCGACAGGTTCTATCACGCGATCTCCATTCTCGACGCTCGTCATGCCACTGAAGTAGAAGACATCATAGTTAACCCACCAACATCGTCTGCATACAGCACATTAAAAACTACGCTTATTGCACGTTTCTCAAAATCGAAAGAAGCTAAACTTCAACAGCTCCTCGATGGCGAAGCAGTTGGTGACCGAAAACCCTCACAGTTTTTACGACACTTAAAGTCTTTGGTGCCTGGCATTGATCAAGACGTCCTTAAAGCAAAATGGCTGTCCGCCTTGCCCAAAGACACACGCACAATGTTGGCACTGCAAACAAACGCTTCGTTGGAAGAACTTGGCGCTAGTGCAGATAAACTGCATGAAATTCTGCAAAGTAGGCAGGCTGCATCCGTTTCATCTATCTCAGCCAAATCTGACAACCAGAACCTTCAAGAACAAATAGCGAGTTTAACCAAACAGGTATCAGCTTTAACCACGGCTATGAATAAACGCGAATCAAAAATATAGTTCACTTAGCAAGTCAAAAACACGTAAGCTCAACGGTGTTTTTATCATAGTAAGCTCGGGAAAAACGCAAAGCGATGTACAGAAGGCTGTACATTTTCGGGAAAAGTGCCAGAGAGTCATTAATGGCGGAGAGTGACTCTCAATGCGACCCGTGCCGCCTTTTCATCAAAGATCAACCCACTAATATCCACTATCTTGTAGACACAGGCTCTGATCTTTCTGTTTTCCCGCGCATACGGTCGAAGCCGCAAGAGAAACCGGTCGGTTATCAGCTCCAAGCTCCTAACGGATCCACAATACAAACCTACGGTACGACAACACTGAGTCTCAACCTGGGCCTGCGACGCGACTTTACCTGGAATTTCATTGTTGCCGACGTCACAAAACCAATTATTGGAGCCGACTTTTTAAGTCACTTCGATTTGATTGTCGACCTCAAGCGAAAATGCCTTCGTGACGGAATTACGGGTCTATCATCCCCGATCTATTTAGCACAAGCCACAATTCGACAAGATGGTCAAGCTCAAAATCGCTCGGCCATCTCACAGTCCATGGTCGCCCCCGCTTCACCTTCACCCAAAAAGCTCGGGCGAATGGCGGCCGTGTGGTGATTACCGCGGTTTGAACGCTCGTACTGTGCCAAATATCCGGTGCGTGGTCTCGATGACTTCACCGCGACTCTACACGGAAAACAAATTTTTTCAACTATTGACTTGGTTCGCGCATTTAACCAAATCCCGGTAGCTCCAGAAGACATCTGCAAAACAGTCATTATAACTCCCTTTGGCCTTTTCGAGTTCCCTTATATGACTTTCGGGCTACGAAATGCTGCCCAAACGTTTCAAAGATTTATTGATGAAGTCACGCGAGATTTACCATTTCTATTCGTTTACATCGATGACATATTGGTCGCTTCCGTCGATGAAGAGGAACACCTGAAGCACCTTGAAATTTTGTTCCAACGCCTTAAGGACTACGGGTTAGTCATCAATCCTAGTAAGTCTCATTTGGGTAAAACTGAAGTCGATTTCCTTGGTCATAAGGTGACCAAAGATGGTATCAAGCCATTGACCAACAAAGTCGACGCGATCCTTTCTATCAAGTTCCAAAGCAATATTAAAGAGTTACGTAGATTTCTGGGCACAATTAATTTTTACCGAAAATTCATCAGGAACGCTGCCGCCATTTTAGCACCGCTCAATAAGCTCCTGGAAGGTCCCAACGTTAAGAGCTCCCATTAAATAGGATGGAGCGAGGAACTTAAAGACTCATTTACCAAGGCGAAGGAAGCTCTTGCCCAAGCTACGTTGCTAGTTCATCCTGACACACATGACCGATGGGCTTTATTTACAGACGCTTCAGAAATCGGTATTGGCGCAGTTCTTTAGCAACTCACAAGCAACGAATGGAAGCCATTAGCCTTCTTCAGCCGAAAGTTGACACCGCCCACACAAAAGCTATCGACATATGATCGCGAGCTGCACGCCATTTATGAAGCAGTGAAATATTTCCGGCATATATTCGAAGGTCGTCACGGATCACAAACCGCTGCAACATGCATTTCAGCAACGAACGGAACGAGCCTCACCTTGGCAGTTTAGGCGATTGGATTTTATTGACCAGTTCACATCCGACATCAGGCACGTGTCAGGAAAGCACAACATTGTTGCCGACACCCTCTCACGTGTTGAGGCCATCTCTGCCAGCGTTCCAGTTTCTGAGCTAGCCGACGCACAGCAAAACGACTCGGAGCTAAAACAACTGCTTGACAATAGACCTACGGGCTTGAACCTACAAAGAGTTCAACTAACCGATGATCAACCAGCTTTATATTGCGACATAGCATCAGGTACCACCCGCCCATACGTTCCAGGTCCATTGAGGAATCGTATATTCGACGTTCTTCACACTCTAGCACACCCAGGAGTGAAAGCCTCACAGAAACTAGTGAGCAAACGCTACGTATGGCCTTCAACAAATAAAGACTGTTGCGAATGCCAACGAAACAAGATACAGCGACATGTTTCAACTCCTATCGCAACTTTTAAACCCCCTTCACAAAGGTTTGGACATATTCACATTGACCTGATCTCATTGCCATCGTCAAAAGGTTTCAATCAATGTTTGACAATAGTTGATCGCCTTACCCGATTCCCGAAAGCAATACCATTAGAAAATGGCACTGCAGAAACTGTCGCACGCGCACTATTTGAACAATGGATAGCAAGGTATGGCGTACCAAAGAGGATCACTTCTGACCAAGGGCGCCAATTTGAATCTAGGCTGTTTCACTCGCTATCGCAAATCTTAGGCATCAAACATCTGAGAACAACACCATACCATCCATAATCTAATGGATTGGTCGGTCGAACGACTACATCGGCAACTTAAGTCGGCACTCCTATGCCATGTCGACACCTGGCACGACGCATTACCAGCCGTTCTGCTCGGCCTACGCCCAGCGTGGAAGGAGTACATTGCGACTACACCAGCCGAGCTCGTTTTTGGTGAACCAATAAGACTGGTGAGTTTTTATCTCCGTCTGATAAACATGTCACAGCTGGTGAAGTCGTTAAAACATTGAGAAGCCATTTCAACAACCTAGCACCACGCGAGATGTCACGATACGGCAAAAGCTCCGTTTTCATCTTCAAAAGCCTCAGCTCTTGCTCCCACGTTTTTGTGCGAAACGATCACATCGAAATTTCTTTTTCACCACCCTATGAAGGGCCCTTCCAAATAATATCGCGACACGACAAATATTTCATCGTCGATCTTAAAGGCAAGCCTACTGCCATATCATTGGACAGGCTGAAACCAGTTTACGTGGCCGATGACAGTACAAAAGTCCAGGAGGAAATGCGATCACACCAGACCAACTTAGTTACATTTAAAAAAAAAAATCGTTCAGAATATCTCATAATCATAATTCTCATTCATATCAGATTTATTTTTTTTTTAAACAAGGGGAGTAATGTAGCGATCGGTTTCCCTACAACTTTCAACAGTTTGCTTCAACTTAACATTTTACATACTTTATATTTTTGCATCTAATATGGCAGCACCATTCACATATGTTCTTTCATTACGCTTCCCTTATTACATATGTTTTCTCTTCTACTTATTCTGCGACCGCGTGAATAGCTTATCTTCAATAAAATTGTAATTTATCCGTTTTAAATATTAATAATCTAATAAATAAGTTAATTTAAATATCGTAGTCGGTTTATCTTTTATTTATACAACGAAATAACGTTAACCGCTACATTGGTGACCCCGATCGCGAAAGATTGCAAAATATTAGAATCTCGTACACGAGGCCGCCTGATTGCTGGCACTTTGACAATCATCATTAAATTATATAACTAAATTTTTACAGCGTATTTACCTTACGTAATAAACAATAATGACCAATGTAAGGGAAGAACCTCCTAATAATAGCAATGCGGACGTCAAGCCTTTTCAAACTACCAACGTAATTCGACAAATTCAATTTAACACAGATAAACCTGCACTGTGGTTCGCACAAATCGAAGCGCAGTTTCGTATCTTAGGGGTAGTAAAAGAAAGCGACAGGTTCTATCACGCGATCTCCATTCTCGACGCTCGTCATGCCACTGAAGTAGAAGACATCATAGTTAACCCACCAACATCGTCTGCATACAGCACATTAAAAACTACGCTTATTGCACGTTTCTCAAAATCGAAAGAAGCTAAACTTCAACAGCTCCTCGATGGCGAAGCAGTTGGTGACCGAAAACCCTCACAGTTTTTACGACACTTAAAGTCTTTGGTGCCTGGCATTGATCAAGACGTCCTTAAAGCAAAATGGCTGTCCGCCTTGCCCAAAGACACACGCACAATGTTGGCACTGCAAACAAACGCTTCGTTGGAAGAACTTGGCGCTAGTGCAGATAAACTGCATGAAATTCTGCAAAGTAGGCAGGCTGCATCCGTTTCATCTATCTCAGCCAAATCTGACAACCAGAACCTTCAAGAACAAATAGCGAGTTTAACCAAACAGGTATCAGCTTTAACCACGGCTATGAATAAACGCGAATCAAAAATATAGTTCACTTAGCAAGTCAAAAACACGTAAGCTCAACGGTGTTTTTATCATAGTAAGCTCGGGCAAAACGCAAAGCGATGTACAGAAGGCTGTACATTTTCGGGAAAAGTGCCAGAGAGTCATTAATGGCGGAGAGTGACTCTCAATGCGACCCGTGCCGCCTTTTCATCAAAGATCAACCCACTAATATCCACTATCTTGTAGACACAGGCTCTGATCTTTCTGTTTTCCCGCGCATACGGTCGAAGCCGCAAGAGAAACCGGTCGGTTATCAGCTCCAAGCTCCTAACGGATCCACAATACAAACCTACGATACGACAACACTGAGTCTCAACCTGGGCCTGCGACGCGACTTTACCTGGAATTTCATTGTTGCCGACGTCACAAAACCAATTATTGGAGCCGACTTTTTAAGTCACTTCGATTTGATTGTCGACCTCAAGCGAAAATGCCTTCGTGACGGAATTACGGGTCTATCATCCCCGATCTATTTAGCACAAGCCACTGGTGCCGCGTCAATTGAAGGTAATACTATTTTTCATAAATTACTTTCTAAATATTCGGATATCACTAGGCCACATGGGGTTCTCAACACCAAGAAACACTCTACGCTCCATCATTCGAACATCAAGCGGGCCACCAGTAACAAGTAAAGCACGTCGACTCGCTCCTGGCAGACTAAAAGCAGCTCGTGAAGAATTCGACAAGATGGTCAAGCTCAAAATCGCTCGGCCATCTCACAGTCCATGGTCGTCCCCGCTTCACCTTCAACCAAAAAGCTCGGTCGAATGGCGGCCGTGTGGTGATTACCGCGGTTTGAACGCTCGTACTGTGCCAAATATCCGGTGCGTGGTCTCGATGACTTCACCGCGACTCTACACGGAAAACAAATTTTTTCAACTATTGACTTGGTTCGCGCATTTAACCAAATCCCGGTAGCTCCAGAAGACATCTGCAAAACAGTCATTATAACTCCCTTTGGCCTTTTCGAGTTCCCTTATATGACTTTCGGGCTACGAAATGCTGCCCAAACGTTTCAAAGATTTATTGATGAAGTCACGCGAGATTTACCATTTCTATTCGTTTACATCGATGACATATTGGTCGCTTCCGTCGATGAAGAGGAACACCTGAAGCACCTTGAAATTTTGTTCCAACGCCTTAAGGACTACGGGTTAGTCATCAATCCTAGTAAGTCTCATTTGGGTAAAATTGAAGTCGATTTCCTTGGTCATAAGGTGACCAAAGATGGTATCAAGCCATTGACCAACAAAGTCGACGCGATCCTTTCTATCAAGTTCCAAAGCAATATTAAAGAGTTACGTAGATTTCTGGGCACAGTTAATTTTTACCGAAAATTCATCAGGAACGCTGCCGCCATTTTAGCACCGCTCAATAAGCTCCTGGAAGGTCCCAACGTTAAGAGCTCCCATTAAATAGGATGGAGCGAGGAACTTAAAGACTCATTTACCAAGGCGAAGGAAGCTCTTGCGCAAGCTACGTTGCTAGTTCATCCTGACACACATGCACGATGGGCTTTATTTACAGACGCTTCAGAAATCGGTATTGGCGCAGTTCTTTAGCAACTCACAAGCAACGAATGGAAGCCATTAGCCTTCTTCAGCCGAAAGTTGACACCGCCCACACAAAAGCTATCGACATATGATCGCGAACTGCACGCCATTCATGAAGCAGTGAAATATTTCCGGCATATATTCGAAAGTCGTCACGGATCACAAACCGCTGCAACATGCATTTCAGCAACGAACGGAACGAGCCTCACCTTGGCAGTTTAGGCGATTGGATTTTATTGACCAGTTCACATCCGACATCAGGCACGTGTCAGGAAAGCACAACATTGTTGCCGACACCCTCTCACGTGTTGAAGCCATCTCTGCCAGCGTTCCAGTTTCTGAACTAGCCGACGCACAGCAAAACGACTCGGAGCTAAAACAACTGCTTGACAATAGACCTACGGGCTTGAACCTACAAAGAGTTCAACTAACCGATGATCAACCAGCTTTATATTGCGACATAGCATCAGGTACCACCCGCCCATACGTACCAGGTCCATTGAGGAATCGTATATTCGACGTTCTTCACACTCTAGCACACCCAGGAGTGAAAGCCTCATAGAAACTAGTGAGCAAACGCTACGTATGGCCTTCAATAAATAAAGACTGCTGCGAATGCCAACGAAACAAGATACAGCGACATGTTTCAACTCCTATCGCAACTTTTAAACCCCCTTCACAAAGGTTTGGGCATATTCACATTGACCTGATCTCATTGCCATCGTCAAAAGGTTTCAATCAATGTTTGACAATAGTTGATCGCCTTACCCGATTCCCGAAAGCAATACCATTAGAAAATGGCACTGCAGAAACTGTCGCACGCGCACTATTTGAACAATGGATAGCAAGGTATGGCGTACCAAAGAGGATCACTTCTGACCAAGGGCGCCAATTTGAATCTAGGCTGTTTCACTCGCTATCGCAAATCTTAGGCATCAAACATCTGAGAACAACACCATACCATCCATAATCTAATGGATTGGTCGAACGACTACATCGGCAACTTAAGTCGGCACTCCTATGCCATGTCGACACCTGGCACGACGCATTACCAGCCGTTCTGCTCGGCCTACGCGCAGCGTGGAAGGAGGACATTGCGACTACACCAGCCGAGCTCGTTTTTGGTGAACCAATAAGACTGGTGAGTTTTTATCTCCGTCTGATAAACATGTCACAGCTGTTGAAGTCGTTAAAACATTGAGAAGCCATTTCAACAACCTAGCACCACGCGAGATGTCACGACACGGCAAACGCTCCGTTTTCATCTTCAAAAGCCTCAGCTCTTGCTCACAAGTTTTTGTGCGAAACGATCACATCGAAATTTCTTTTTCACCACCCTATGAAGGGCCCTTCCAAATAATATCGCGACACGACAAATATTTCATCGTCGATCTTAAAGACAAGCCTACTGCCATATCATTGGACAGGCTGAAACCAGTTTACGTGGCCGATGACAGTACAAAAGTCCAGGAGGAAATGCGATCACACCAGACCAACTTAGTTACATTTAAAAAAAAAATCGTTCAGAATATCTCATAATCATAATTCTCATTCATATCAGATTTATTTTTTTTTTTAAACAAGGGGAGTAATGTAGCGATCGGTTTCCCTACAACTTTCAACAGTTTGCTTCAACTTAACATTTTACATACTTTATATTTTTGCATCTAATATGGCAGCACCATTCACATATGTTCTTTCATTACGCTTCCCTTATTACATATGTTTTCTCTTCTACTTATTCTGCGACCGCGTGAACAGCTTATCTTCAATAAAATTGTAATTTATCCGTTTTAAATATTAATAATCTAATAAATAAGTTAATTTAAATATCGTAGTCGGTTTATCTTTTATTTATACAACGAAATAACGTTAACCGCTACATTGGTGACCCCGATCGCGAAAGATTGCAAAATATTAGATTCTCGTACACGAGGCCGCCTGATTGCTGGCACTTTGACAATCATCATTAAATTATATAACTAAATTTTTACAGCGTATTTACCTTACGTAATAAACAATAATGACCAATGTAAGGGAAGAACCTCCTAATAATAGCAATGCGGACGTCAAGCCTTTTCAAACTACCAACGTAATTCGACAAATTCAATTTAACACAGATAAACCTGCACTGTGGTTCGCACAAATCGAAGCGCAGTTTCGTATCTTAGGGGTAGTAAAAGAAAGCGACAGGTTCTATCACGCGATCTCCATTCTCGACGCTCGTCATGCCACTGAAGTAGAAGACATCATAGTTAACCCACCAACATCGTCTGCATACAGCACATTAAAAACTACGCTTATTGCACGTTTCTCAAAATCGAAAGAAGCTAAACTTCAACAGCTCCTCGATGGCGAAGCAGTTGGTGACCGAAAACCCTCACAGTTTTTACGACACTTAAAGTCTTTGGTGCCTGGCATTGATCAAGACGTCCTTAAAGCAAAATGGCTGTCCGCCTTGCCCAAAGACACACGCACAATGTTGGCACTGCAAACAAACGCTTCGTTGGAAGAACTTGGCGCTAGTGCAGATAAACTGCATGAAATTCTGCAAAGTAGGCAGGCTGCATCCGTTTCATCTATCTCAGCCAAATCTGACAACCAGAACCTTCAAGAACAAATAGCGAGTTTAACCAAACAGGTATCAGCTTTAACCACGGCTATGAATAAACGCGAATCAAGACCTAAGAGTCGAACACAACAAAAATATAGTTCACTTAGCAAGTCAAAAACACGTAAGCTCAACGGTGCTGGTATTTGTTTTTATCATAGTAAGTTCGGGAAAAACGCAAAGCGATGTACAGAAGGCTGTACATTTTCGGGAAAAGTGCCAGAGAGTCATTAATGGCGGAGAGTGACTCTCAATGCGACCCGTGCCGCCTTTTCATCAAAGATCAACCCACTAATATCCACTATCTTGTAGACACAGGCTCTGATCTTTCTGTTTTCCCGCGCATACGGTCGAAGCCGCAAGAGAAACCGGTCGGTTATCAGCTCCAAGTTGCTAACGGATCCACTATACAAACCTACGGTACGACAACACTGAGTCTCAACCTGGGCCTGCGACGCGACTTTACCTGGAATTTCATTGTTGCCGACGCACATTGGGGTATTTCATTGCAATTTGTGTGATTAATAAAAAAAATCAAATCGAAGATACCCAACCATGATTGGAATCGTTCGAAAGAGAATAGAATTCTACATCACTATGTGAAAAAATAATTGAAAAAAAAATTAACGTTATCCAGCACTGCGATTGCCAATTTGACGTTTTCTTTACTTTGGTGCGCGCAAGGTAAAAAACAGAAGAGTTTTGATATTTCCAAGTGATTTTTCTTGAAAAATTAAAAAAGTATAGTTTTTTGAGCAATGGAACCTTCTACCTCAGGTATTTTTTGAACTTAAAATGAAATATATTAGTACAAAAAGTGGCTGTTTGTATTTTTAATGTTTTTCTCCGTGCAGGCTTATAAAATGTGTGTTTTTGGGTATATAGTAAGCGATATAGATGTGAATACCACTCAATTCAGTGAAAGTTTATTTTTTTTTTTGAAACAGCAATTATAAGTGATATGTTAACAAAAAAAAAGTTTGCAGATTTTCTGCGGTTTTTAAGAAAAATATATTTTTTTGTATGCCCATGCAATTGAAATATGTACATATCTGTGGCAATATGACATAAAATCTTAAGTCGAAATAAAAATTTCTACACATAGCCAGTTTTATTTAATTTTTACGTTGACTTGGTTTTCGTAAACCAGTATTTAGGTTTAAATATTGCTAGTAAATTTATTAAAGAATCACAATAAACATTTTAATAAAAAATTGGGTAAAGGGTTTAGGAGCTAGAATGATTTCAAAACCGAAATTTTATTCCTCTCTTAAGTCGACTTAAGATGTTATGTTATATTGCCACAGATATGTAAGTATGTATATATATTCAAGCAAAACAACGGAAACTTGATATGAGTACATTAGGGTGGAGTGAAAAAAGTTAATTTTTGTTTTCGGGAACGGGTACCCTTCATCTACTGTGTATGAGACTTAGTAACAATTCTGTAAAATATTTAATTTTTTCAAAATGAGTTTAGGGATAGAATTGGTTTAATTGTCGACCAGCCAAAGCCTGGCTATGGAAGCACAAATGACGGCAATACTGCAAGGAGATTTTTTGAAAACGCTGAAGTTTCATCAGAAATTACAAAAATTGATGTAGAATTAATAACAAAAATGCATATGTTGATGATTGCCGTTTCAAGTGGACATGAAATTGAAGTAGAGAAGTTTCGTCAATTTGCTTTGAGTACTGCCAGATTGTTTGTTCAAAAATATCCTTGGTATTATATGCCTCCAACGCTGCATAAATATTTTATACATGGACCGGAAATAGTCTCTCATGCATTGTTGCCAATAGGTCAATTGTCCGAAGAGGCTCAGGAGGCCCGAAACAAAGACTTCAAACGTTTCAGGGAGGATTTTGCTCGAAAAAGTAGTAGGCAGAAGGCAAATGAAGACATTTTTAATAGGTTTTTGATCACTTCAGATCCTTTAATATGTTCTAAAAGAAAGCTGCCAAAGAAAAAAATTCAAACTTTGCCTAAAGCAGTTGTAGAGCTCCTCAAACCCGCAAAAGAAGATAATGACAAAAATGATGATATCAAAGATAATGATGATTACGAAAGCAAAGAAGAAGACGATGATGATGATGTTTTTGCTAATGACTCAATGTCAGATGATTGATAACATAAAAAAATTTAAAAAAAAATTTTACAACCGCTCTATATTTCGGTATTAGATATGTATTTCATTAAAATTGATGAAAAAAAATAAAGTTCCATTAAAGTATATGGTTTTATGATGTTTTTTATAGCTTATAATTGTTTGTTAACTAAAAAAATAAAAATTCCGTTACTGAGAGGCTTGGCTGATTTAATCACACTTTTTGCTATCAATTACCCCAGTGTGCGACGTCACAAAACCAATTATTGGAGCCGACTTTTTAAGTCACTTCGATTTGATTGTCGACCTCAAGCGAAAATGCCTTCGTGACGGAATTGCGGGTCTATCATCCCCGATCTATTTAGCACAAGCCACTGGTGCCGCGTCAATTGAAGGTAATACTATTTTTCATAAATTACTTTCTAAATATTGGGATATCACTAGGCCACACGGGGTTCTCAACACCAAGAAACACTCTACGCTCCATCATTCGAACATCAAGCGGGCCACCAGTAACAAGTAAAGCACGTCGACTCGCTCCTGACAGACTAAAAGCAGCTCGTGAAGAGTTCGACAAGATGCTCAAGCTCAAAATCGCTCTGCCATCTCACAGTCCATGGTCGTCCCCGCTTCACCTTCAACCAAAGCTCGGGCGAATGGCGGCCGTGTGGTGATTACCGCGGTTTGAACGCTCGTACTGTGCCAAATATCCGGTGCGTTGTCTCGATGACTTCACCGCGACTCTACACGGAAAACAAATTTTTTCAACTATTGACTTGGTTCGCGCATTTAACCAAATCCCGGTAGCTCCAGAAGACATCTGCAAAACAGTCATTATAACTCCCTTTGGCCTTTTCGAGTTCCCTTATATGACTTTCGGGCTACGAAATGCTGCCCAAACGTTTCAAAGATTTATTGATGAAGTCACGCGAGATTTACCATTTCTATTCGTTTACATCGATGACATATTGGTCGCTTCCGTCGATGAAGAGGAACACCTGAAGCACCTTGAAATTTTGTTCCAACGCCTTAAGGACTACGGGTTAGTCATCAATCCTAGTAAGTCTCATTTGGGTAAAACTGAAGTCGATTTCCTTGGTCATAAGGTGACCAAAGATGGTATCAAGCCATTGACCAACAAAGTCGACGCGATCCTTTCTATCAAGTTCCAAAGCAATATTAAAGAGTTACGTAGATTTCTGGGCACAATTAATTTTTACCGAAAATTCATCAGGAACGCTGCCGCCATTTTAGCACCGCTCAATAAGCTCCTGGAAGGTCCCAACGTTAAGAGCTCCCATTAAATAGGATGGAGCGAGGAACTTAAAGACTCATTTCTAAAGGCGAAGGAAGCTCTTGCGCAAGCTACGTTGCTAGTTCATCCTGACACACATGCACGATGGGCTTTATTTACAGACGCTTCAGAAATCGGTATTGGCGCAGTTCTTTAGCAACTCACAAGCAACGAATGGAAGCCATTAGCCTTCTTCAGCCGAAAGTTGACACCGCCCACACAAAAGCTATCGACATATGATCGCGAACTGCACGCCATTCATGAAGCAGTGAAATATTTCCGGCATATATTCGAAAGTCGTCACGGATCACAAACCGCTGCAACATGCATTTCAGCAACGAACGGAACGAGCCTCACCTTGGCAGTTTAGGCGATTGGATTTTATTGACCAGTTCACATCCGACATCAGGCACGTGCCAGGAAAGCACAACATTGTTGCCGACACCCTCTCACGTGTTGAGCCATCTCTGCCAGCGTTCCAGTTTCTGAACTAGCCGACGCACAGCAAAACGACTCGAAGCTAAAACAACTGCTTGACAATAGATCTACGGGCTTGAACCTACAAAGAGTTCAACTAAACGATGATCAACCAGCTTTATATTGCGACATAGCATCAGGTACCACCCGCCCATACGTTCCAGGTCCATTGAGGAAACGTATATTCGACGTTCTTCACACTCTAGCACACCCAGGAGTGAAAGCCTCACAGAAACTAGTGAGCAAACGCTACGTATGGCCTTCAATAAATAAATACTGCCGCGAATGCCAACGAAACAAGATACAGCGACATGTTTCAACTCCTATCGCAACTTTTAAACCCCCTTCACAAAGGTTTGAACATATTCACATTGACCTGATCTCATTGCCATCGTCAAAAGGTTTCAATCAATGTTTGACAATAGTTGATCGCCTTACCCGATTCCCGAAAGCAATACCATTAGAAAATGGCACTGCAGAAACTGTCGCACGCGCACTATTTGAACAATGGATAGCAAGGTATGGCGTACCAAAGAGGATCACTTCTGACCAAGGGCGCCAATTTGAATCTAGGCTGTTTCACTCGCTATCGCAAATCTTAGGCATCAAACATCTGAGAACAACACCATACCATCCATAATCTAATGGATTGGTCGAACGACTACATCGGCAACTTAAGTCGGCACTCCTATGCCATGTCGAGACCTGGCACGACGCATTACCAGCCGTTCTGCTCGGCCTACGCGCAGCGTGGAAGGAGGACATTGCGACTACACCAGCCGAGCTCGTTTTTGGTGAACCAATAAGACTGGTGAGTTTTTATCTCCGTCTGATAAACATGTCACAGCTGGTGAAGTCGTTAAAACATTGAGAAGCCATTTCAACAACCTAGCACCACGCGAGATGTCACGACACGGCAAACGCTCCGTTTTCATCTTCAAAAGCCTCAGCTCTTGCTCACAAGTTTTTGTGCGAAACGATCACATCGAAATTTCTTTTTCACCACCCTATGAAGGGCCCTTCCAAATAATATCGCGACACGACAAATATTTCATCGTCGATCTTAAAGACAAGCCTACTGCCATATCATTGGACAGGCTGAAACCAGTTTACGTGGCCGATGACAGTACAAAAGTCCAGGAGGAAATGCGATCACACCAGACCAACTTAGTTACATTTAAAAAACAAATCGTTCAGAATATCTCATAATCATAATTCTCATTCATATCAGATTTATTTTTTTTTTAAACAAGGGGAGTAATGTAGCGATCAGTTTCCCTACAACTTTCAACAGTTTGCTTCAACTTAACATTTTACATACTTTATATTTTTGCATCTAATATGGCATCACCATTCACATATGTTCTTTCATTACGCTTCCCTTATTACATATGTTTTCTCTTCTACTTATTCTGCGACCGCGTGAACAGCTTATCTTCAATAAAATTGTAATTTATCCGTTTTAAATATTAATAATCTAATAAATAAGTTAATTTAAA
Source organism: Anomoia purmunda (assembly GCA_951828415.1). NCBI lineage: Eukaryota > Metazoa > Arthropoda > Insecta > Diptera > Tephritidae > Anomoia > Anomoia purmunda. The sequence goes on along the minus strand of OX639998.1, from coordinate 51,410,885 downwards.
TATCGTAGTCGGTTTATCTTTTATTTATACAACGAAATAACATTAACCGCTACATATACATAAATGTGCCATACATACATATGCACATTTGCACTTGGGCAAAAATTGTAAAATCTTCACGAAAAATGCGACAAATGTTTCTCGGCTATGGAGCCACATTGCAGTATTGTCTGGTGTGACTTTTCAATGACCGTCGATGGTATGTAAAATTTTGGAGTTTAGCATTTTTGTGATCGTCACGAAAAATATTGTTGAGGAGGGCATTTGCGAGCGCGGGGAGATGAAATGCTCGCATTTATGAATGAACTTTTTATTGTTGTATGTAGTAGTTCAAGATTTTTCAGAATGTCACCAGAGAACGTATATTAGACAGAGAAGCATTAAATTAGGATGACGGTGTGAATTGTCAAAATGCATCAATATTTCTCGCCCAGCTCACCATTCTAATGGCCGACAGGAGAAATTGTGAGAGTGGCGAGTTAACAGAGCTGAGCGAAGGCAAAATTTGTTTAACAGACTATGATTTCTGATCATTTGAATTGTTTTGGCTCGAATTTTAGATTTTGCCCATATATTAACAAATTGATATAAACGTCTAAATATTTAATTAGACGTGAAATTTGGCTTTACTTAAATATGTGCATGATAAGAGTGAGCCTATTTTGGTTATATGCATGCATTATATAGATATGTATTATAAGCGTAATAATCGTTATCATACTAAGTACACATACATATGTAAATATGTATATGGATAATATGTAGTACATACATATATAAATATCCAAATATACGTATGTATATATATTTACATGTTCATGCACATGTATGTACGTACATATGTACTAAAAAATGTCAACAAGTGCACATGCATTCATATGCATTATATCTATCATCATCATATATTTATTTATTGTTATGTAGATATATGCAGCATTTGTTTCATCCCTCCGCCAGCGTGTCTGTTTTCAACCGCAGCGCAACTGCAGTACAGCAACAAAAAATTCATTCATAAACGCACGCGCATATTATTGAAAGCAAATTTCCGCTCATTCATAAATGCGAACATTTGATCTCCCCACAAACATCCATCACATTTTTCGCGACGAAGACAAACATCTAAAAATCATAAATTGAAGATTTTTGTAATTTTGGTCCAAATGCTCACAACTTCAAATGGGAATGTAGGTATTATTTTGGTCCGCTTGTGCCCGTAAAATATTTCATGAAGAAATTCATCTATTATTAATCTATTATGTTTGCTTAGGGGTCGTGCACATATGTATTACGTAACGCGATAGGGGGCGGCGGGGGTTTGCGATTTGTGACGAAGTGTGACATGTGATTTCCCTTTGCCTAATATATAACATATATCAATTAACATTGTATTTTATTTTACGATTAATAAAAACAATTTTTCTGAAAGTGTGACATGGTGGGAGGTCTGAAATGATCAAAAATTGAGTTACGCAATATGTACGTGTTTTGCACGAAATCCTGTTATATATGTCACTTAAAGCCCTAATTATTCCAAATCGGAGCAACCAAACGCCTTACCGCTACGCCTACTTACATACATACATATGTACATTACATATATGTATGTCAATATGTAGTCTAAATTTTGGTCGCATTTATGTCAGGGCTTACGTCTTATCTCAAATGTAGCACAAGTAGCAGAATAATATATTTTGGAGTTGAAAATCTACTACTTTTTAACAAATTTTTCTACAATTGTCTAACTAATCGCAAACATTGCTATAATTAATTGTATTTTGTGAGACTTTTAATTAATCATACTACTTTTCCTACTTCCTGAACCAACAATCTGAGTCAATGACCTATGCAAAAGACTTTCAACACGAAATTACAAATAAACCGTACCATTTTTATTCTAAGAGGGTATAAAGGAGGTTGTAAATTGAATTCTGTGGTGTATAACTTAACGCCATCTTATGTATGTATGTATCTATATGTAAGTATTTTCTTTCAGATCTTCCTCTATTCGATCTAGTATATCAATATTTGTATTATACTCCACTTTTTTCTTGTGCCTATCTCAAATACAAATTAATTCAACTAAACCCTGATTAATGATGGCGGCTTTGCGACGCAGCTTTTTCGTGTGAATTGCGGGCAGAAGCAACTATTTCTGTGGAGTTTTGACAAAACAGCTTATTTGGCTTTCGAGTTTTTATTTTCAAATCAATAAATTTCTATCTTTGACGTACAAATTTAATATTTAAATTAATCTTTTACCACGATAGCCTGTTGAAATATTGCTTTGTTTAACTATTTGTATAAATATTTCATTAGAACATTGCTATTTTTGACATGGCAAAAATTGAAGTCCAACTGGAGATAAGATATTTTGTCAAACTTTGCGCGCAGACTTACAGTTCGGTTGAATGTGCGCGCATGTGAACAAACATATGTACATACATAATTATTTCTATTATATTTACATATCTACACATATGCTTGTACGCGCCCTTTTGCTTGGAAGTAATTCGATTAAATATGCATTGTTAAATAAATGCATGCATGTGCATACATATGATAAACAATAAATGCTATTTCTCTAGTGCTTTTGGAAGATTTTGTTTAACTACTTAAAATATTTATTGAAAGTTATATATGGAAAATATTAGTAGAATAAAATAAAACACTAAAATTTAAATTATAGAAGAATACATATCTTTAATATTTTTTTTAAATGTTGGAAATAGAATTGCGAAAATTCCTTATCAAAACAATAGGAAAATTTTCGCCAAAAAACATCTGCAACCACACAATGTAGCTGATAATAGAGAACGTACATTAATTTTCTCTAAAATTGTTATTTTCGCTCAACCGATGTTAAATTTTGCCCCTTGTAGGTGAAAAATTATTGAGTGGTGAGCTGGACGAGAAATAGACCTTTTCCCAAAAACGCGGAACGACAGCAGGAATGAAGCGGGATGCTACTTCTCTGTAAATATACATATGTATGTACGTTCTCTGATGTCACGCTGGCGGAGGGATGAAATGAATGCTGGCAAATATTTACTTATATATGTAAGTATGTACATATGTAGAATGCTTTTACATATGTACATACATAAATGTATATCAACAAAAATAGATACAGCTAAATTTATTTAGATGCATGTGCACTTGTTGACATTTTAGTTATTTATGATTGCACGTACAAATGCATATACATACATACATATGTATATGTAAGTGCATTTGTACGTGCATAAATGTATGTACATATGTACATATATGTATATGGACCTGTTTGTGGATATGATAATTATTATAATTATAAAATAAGAAAATTTCCTATACACGTATGTACATATGTGCAGATGTACCCTGTCGGCAACTCAAACTTTCAATGCACTTTAATCTCACAATTTCGCAACTAGAGGCGGTTAATACTTGGACTGTTTTTCATGGAGCCAACTGACTATTTTAATATTGCGATGTCCTAGGCAGTAGTCAATTAACTTAAAGTTAGCTACTTAGTAGTTGGCTATAGTATATTAACTATTAAGGGCCGTTCACATAGGACTTTTGTTTTGCTTTGCTTCAGAGTTTCGCTTTGACAGATAAGTTCAATACATGATGTTATATGAGTCCTGCTAAATACCAGAGAACGTATATTTACAGAGAAGTAGCATCCCACTTCATTCCTGTTGACGTTCCGCGTTTTTGGGAAAAGGTCTATTTTTCGTCCAGCTCACCACCCAATAATTTTTCACCTACAAGGGGCAAAATTTAACATCGGTTGAGCGAAAACAACAATTTTAGAGAAAATTAATGTACGTTCTCTGTTATCAGCTACATTGTGTGGTTGCAGATGTTTTTTGGCGAAAATTTTCCTATTGTTTTGATAAGGAATTTTCGCAATTCTATTTCCAACATTTAAAAAAAAATATTAAAAATATGTATTCTTCTATAATTTCAATTTTAGTGTTTTATTTTCTTCTACTAATATTTTCCATATATAACTTTCAATAAATATATTGAGTAGTTAAACAAAATCTTCAAAAAACACTAAAGAAATTGCATTTATTGTTTATCATATGTATGCACATGCATGCATTTATTTATCAATGCATATTTAATCGAATTACTTCCATGCAAAAGGGCGCGTATAAGCATATGTGTAGATATGTAAATAGAATAGAAATAATTATGTATGTACATATGTTTGTTCACATGCGCGCACATTCAACCGAACTCTAAGCCTGCGCGCAAAGTTTGACAAAATATCTTATCTCCAGTTGGACTTCAATTTTTACCATGTCAAAAATAACAATGTTCTAATGAAATATTTATACAAATAGTTAAACAAAGCTATAGTTCAACAGGCTATCGTGGTAAGAGTTTAATTTAAATATTAAATTTGTACGTCAAAGATAGAAATTTATTGATTTGAAAATAAAAATTCGAAAGCCAAATAAGCTCTTTTGTCAAAACTCCACAGAAATAGTTGCTTCTGCCCGCAATTCACACGAAAAAGCTGCGTCGCAAAGCCGCCATCATTAGTCAGGGTTTAGTTGAATTAATTTGTATTTGAGGAAGGTAGAAGAAAAAAGTGGAGTATAATACAAATATTGATATACTAGATCGAATAGAGGAATATATGAAATAAAATACTTACATATAGATACATACATAAGATGTTAAGTTATTTGCCACAGAATAAAATTTCTAAATTAAAATTCTGGTACTTTATACCCTCTCAGAATAAAAATGGTACGGTTTATTTGCAATTTCGGGTTGAAAGTCTTTTGTATAGGTCATTGACCCAGATTGTTGGTTCAGGAAGAAGCAAAAGTAGTATAATTAATTAAAGGTCTCACAAAATACAATTAATTATAGCAATGTTTGCGTTTAATTAGACAATTGTTGAAAAATATGTTAAAAGGTAGTAGATTTTCGACTCCTAAATATATTATTCTGCTACTTGTGCTACATTTGTGATAAGACGAAAGCTCTGAAGCAAATGCGACCAAAATATAGACTACATATTGACATACATATGTGTAATGTACATATGTATGCAAGTAGGCGTAGCGGTAAGGCGTTTGGTTGCGCCGATTTGGAATATATAGGGCTTTAAATGACATATATAACAGGACTTCGCGCAAAACACGTTTATAATGATAAGGGGTCGTGCATATATTACGTAACGCAATTTTTGATCATTTCAGACCCCTCATCATGTCACACTTTCAGAAAAATTGTATTTATTAATCGTAAAATAAAATACAATGTTAATTAATATATGTTATATATTAGGCAAAGGGAAATCACATGTTACACTTCGTCACAAATCGCAAACCCCCGCCGCCCCCCTAGCGCGTTACGTAATATGTGCACGTCCCCTAAGCAAACATAATAGATTAATAAAAGATGAATTTCTTCATGAAATATTTTACGGGCACAAGCGGGCCAAAATAATATCTATATTCCCATTTGAAGTTGTGAGCATTTGGACCAAAATTACAAAAATCTTCAATTTATGATTTTTAGATTTTTGTCTTCGTCGCGAAAAATGAGATGGATGAGGGGCGCATGTGTTTGTGGGGAGATGAAATGTTCGCATTTATGAATGAACGGAAATTTGCTTTCAATAATATGCGAGTGCGTTTATGAATGAATTTTTTGTTGCTGTACTGCAGTTGCGCTGCGGTTGAAAACAGACACGCTGGCGGAGGGATGAAACAAATGCTGCATATATTTACTTACATAACAATAAATAAATATATGATGATGATAGATATAATGCATATGAATGCATGTGCACTTGTTGACTTTTTAGTACATACATATGTATGTACATACATACATACATGTGCATGAACATGTTAATATATATACATACATACGTACGTATATTTGGATATTTATATATGTACATATGTACTACATATTATCCATATACATATGTATTTACATATGTATACTTAGTATGATAACGATTATTAGGCTTATAAAACATATCTATATAATGCATGCATATTACCAAAATATCATGCACATATTTAAGCAAAGCCAAATTTCACGTCTAATAAAATATTTAGACGTTTATATCAATTTGTTAATATATTGGCAAAATCTAAAATTCAAGCCAAAACAATTAAAATGATCAGAAATCATAGTCTGTTAAACAAATTTTGCCTTCGCTCAGCTCTGTTAACTCGCCACTCTCACAATTTCCCCTGTCGGCCATTAGAATGGTGAGCTGGACGAGAATTATTGATGCATTTTGACAATTCACACCGGCATCCTAACTTAATGCTTCTCTGTCTAATATACGTTCTCTGTAAATACAAGGCGAGAAAAGTAGAGCAAAGCAAAGCGAAGCAAAATCATGGGCAACTCTCAACTTTTGTACGCTTTGGCAATCAGCTGCTATCATTTCCATTTTATTTTTATTTTGGCGTGCGTATACACACTACAGACACTCGCGAATTTCAAACATTAGTAGCATAACTACTACTACTTCCATCATATCAGCAAAATTCATTTTTTTATTCTATCTTTAAACAAAACACTGTGAACAAACACAAATCGCAACTCATAACAAACTACTAACGCAGAAACTGTCAAAGCGTTCTATGTAGATGACCTTCTACGCCTCACGCTTTGTTGTTAAAGTTCGAACTGTCAAGCAAAGCGAGGAAAGTTCTATGTAAACGACCCTTTAGCTATTTATTTAAGTTAACTGCAAGTTGGTGACTTAGCAGTTAGTTAAAAATTAGTTATTTAGTAGTTAGATTTTTTTTAAGTTACCTACAAATCAATGACACAAGTTTAAAAAAAAGGCCAAAAAATAAAATATTAATATTGTGTTTTATTCTTCTTATTTTTGATACATTCTGCTGTCTTCAAATCCAAGCGATCCACAAGCATCTGTTTAAAATATTTAAAATATATTTGAGCTATGTTATTCGAAATATGTATACATACATATATGCTTTCAATATATGGGTTACCCATTAAAGTTTGGTAGAAAGCTTTGAAATCTTTCAAAAGCTTCTTGCCGTGGACTCCATCTATATTGACTTCTATGCACACATTTTGGGAAATCACATCTGCCAATGTTTTCGCCATGCGCCCTTTCTACAAAACCTTCATCCTGTTAACCTGTTAAGTAAGTTATAAAAACTTATAGTATAGTAATGCATTTTAGCAAGGTATTAAATTCATGGAACGCAATTTTTAAGACTTACATAGAGGTCACGATTGTCCTCACTAATGATATTGTTGAAGTAGTGTAAGTCGTTGGCACTTTTTATGGGGAAAAGTTCACGTACATTGTTGTTGGTTACCTTTTGGTGAAGAACCCTTTCCGTCAACACTTTCTGCTCAGCCAAGGACTTCATAATTATGTCATTTTGATTGGCAATAATTTCTGCATGGCATTTGGGAATGAATAATAATCATAATAAGAATTAAGATGGAGTGAAGTTATTTATATTTAATATAAATAATAATCTGTTTTAAAGGGATTAATTACCTTGAAGCTTTTGTATAGTATCTAAATATGATTTTTTTACATATAAATTAATTTAAGCTTCGGTAATTTTTTGCAATTCGAATTTCTTCCTGTTCATCTCCTTAGCTTGTTTCTTCGCTATCTCTAAACCCATTTCTATGAAGCCAAGTTATATACATTTTTATTGTAGTTAATACTTACACTGCATTGGTTGAATACTGAATGTGAAACGTTTAATATTTGGTATCGGCATCTAAACTTTTTATACTATTTTTATTAACTATAACAATTTTTTTTTTAATTATGAGCATTATTTCATGCGACACGAGCAACCCAAACCATTGTAGTTTGTTCCTTTCGCATGGAAAATACTACATGACCGCTTTAAATTTTAATTACTTGCAACCATGCAAGAGTGGCACTAAAAGAAATCGATTACCACTTGGAAATCCAGCCAACTTTAACTCAACATCTTCTATAGCAAATCTCTCTTCCTCTCTCATGTTATTCTGATCAACTAGACAAGTATCTAAAATTTTAGCTGAGTTAAATGGTTCCCGAAAAAAACTCTCGATATTTCTGAATCGGCGCTCTAATATTGATTCTGAGCCAAGTGTTGAGAAGCCTGTGATTTGTATGGGTATAAACGGTCGAATAGCGCAAAAGTTATTAAGGCAAACGGTGGAAAAAAAATGTTCTGAGGTTGCGACTTTAACAATATCCCCATTTTTTTCAATAAATTCCATTTTTCGCTGTTTTGTCACGATTTTTTCACATTGTGTGCGAATATGAATTTGTTGCAGAATCTTTGATGGCTTTTTCACGTATTTTGTTTAGCTTTTGCAGATAATCTTCAATTGGATATGAAGAAAAATTTATAAGAGGCTCGAACTTTTTCACACAGTCATTTATATGCAGAAGACCCTGAATATTGTGAGATATGCTATTTTCCCCAAAAACTACAGGAAAATTTTCTACAAATAGTTCTAATAATATTTGAGCATTTTCAACATTTCTATCACACGTTCTCGGACAGGATAACAAACGGAAAGCACAGTGAAGTAAAAGGAATTCATAATAAAAATCAACATGAACTTTGTCCTTTAAAACCAAAATGCCTGTGTATAACAGAAATTGACGGAACTCAGTGGCTTTCCAGTTGAAAATTTCATCCAATCCTCTCGGAAAGCGAGGGAATTTTCGAGGGACGTATTTTCTTAAAGATTTGAGGTGCGTGGAAATTTCTGCTTTTACTTCCTTGTTAATTTTGAAGTTAGTTTTGTCTGTATTCATTCGAAAGAGTATTTTCTTCATCACTCCGAGATCTATAAGATGCATTGGATCAAGGGGTGCTTGAGTTATCATTTTTAGACCAAGCTCTTCAAATGGAGATTATTTCGAATGAAACTCTTTCTGATGATGCTTTAAGTACTTTCTTGATGAAAAATCGGCACCAGAAATGAGTTCGTGTAACATTGCGGCATACGTGAGCACATACCCTGTTTTCTTGCTGATTTGGATACATTTTGTACAACCATGAGAAGTAGTGTGACCAGGGATACCGCAAGCAAATTCTTTTGCAGGGGCATTTTCAAACAATATTCCGTTATCAAGTAAATCTTTTAACTCTGTGACCAAGTCACCTAAGAAGCTAGCAATGTTACCGGGCTTGCTGTTTCCAACTTAAACACCAATAGGGAAAATAGAAATCTTGGGAAATTTAGCAATTTTAGCCAAAATCGGCCACAGTTGCCTTCGAGAACTTTTAAATAATGGTAATCCATCAATATTCAAATCAATCCCTATTTTGTGGCAATCGTTTACATTTCTTACGCATAAGCGTTCCCTTTTCCCAATAAATGAGTTTGCGCATCTAAATTTTCTTCAGCTAAAATATGCAACAACTCTTCAAAACACTTGCGAGATATGATATTTTTGAAGTACCAATCACTGATTTTTTCTTTTAAAGTTTTTTTTATTGCAAATTTTTGCTCGAAAGTATTGCCAATATCACTACTTTCCATATGACCTTCGTCATGACACTGAGCATTAACAGAGGAGCACGTGGCTTCTAATTGAGCTACACTATTAGATAAAAGTTGACTAGAAAACACATCTTTTTCCTTTTTGATTAACCGTCTCAAATGCCTTTTGCTTACACCCCTCATTTTACTTTGTACGAGTATACAATAATTAAAATTTAAAGCAATCAATTTCAAAATTAGTACCCTTTTTAATTTAATTAATAACTTTATATTTTAAAATTTTGAGTCACTTTTGCTTGCACACGATTCATCAACTGATTCACGACTGAGTAAGCCAAAAAATATTCATGGATTTTGACAATTCACACCGTCATCCTAATTTAGACCTTCTCTGTCTAATATAAGTCAAGGCGAATTCATATAAGGTGGTGTTATCCAAGGTGTATCCATAGAAGGTGATAGCAAGATAAATAAAGCGAATCCGCTGTGTATTTTGCTTGTGTAATTTTGCGTGTGAAATGTCAACATCTGAATTCGCTCAGTTTGCTCATGTATTTTGTTAGTGTAATTTTGCGAGTGAAATGTCAAAAACTGAATTCGGCCAGTTTGCTTATGTATTTTGTTTGTGTATACAAAACAACCTAGCGAATTCGGAGAGAAGAACAAGCATTCAGCTCATGGGATGCCATCACCTTGTATGAATTCGCCTTGGTGTTATCCAAGCAGCTAATTGCTTGTTCTTCTTCCCCAATTCGCCTGTGTTGTTTGTTTATATTTTTAATGTATATTTATGCAATCAAAATTTGTGTAAAGTTTGTGAAAAAAGTGAAATTTACACATACAATTTTGTGAATATTGTGAATATTGAAAGCTGGTAGAAAATTGAAAAATAAAATGGAAAAATGTGCTTTATGCAAAAAAAATTAAACGCGGAAATGGACCGTTTTTCAAGTTCCAAGAGAGGACGACTCCTTTGGTGTCGTCCAGGTCGTGCCAACTGCAGTTAGGAGGTAAGGATATTTTATGCGGAGTTCACTTCTTGAGTGCGGATAAGGTGTGCGGTGGAAAGAAGGCTAGATTATTAGCAAAAGCCGTTTCATTTGCAGCATCCGTGTGGGATACCAGGTCTAACTGCATGTTGGCTGCTCCCCATACCGGAATTGAAAATGTGCCTGATTCTGGGTTCTACTCACAATGTCATTTTACGCAAAAAAAAGATTGTTATGCTATTTTTTTAAATTCAGACTAACTGTCGATTTTCCAAACTAACAAGTGGTAATTACTGATTGCGAAGTACGTTAAACACCAGTCCAACAACCTGAGTGCATGAATTTCGCAATGGAGTACCCAGAATATGAACATTTTGTGTAAGTTGAATAGTTATCCTATTAAACAAAATGTTTATAGTTTTTTTTTTTGAGAATGAATGACAATGTTACCCACTCCCAAGTGGCAAATGTAACTGATTGCGAAGTATATGTGGAACCATTGAAACACTCAATGGACAAGATTAAGGATTGTCAAACGCAAACCAAAGTGTAGGTTACAGACTGCCAAACCCAAACCGAGTAAGGTCACAATCACACTTCGTGCGCTGAATGCTTTAAGATTTTAATTTTTGAACATATTTTCAGCTCTAAATTTTACGTAAATGGTTATGAGCTTGAAATTTATAATCTGAAAAAAGAGATTAAAAGATGTCAGGCTGAAATTAAAAATTTAAACAGCAACCTGGAGAAACCAAATGCTGGGGTAAACAATTTAAAAAAAAAATATTTACCGAAGGGCAGACGCGCAAATTAATTCTCCCAGGTTTCCACCACCTTTTCTTAATGTAAAGTATAGTATTAAATTATTTGTATTTTATAGATCGAAGGGTAAATTGGTCATGGAAGGACATTTCCAACGCCATATGCATACACGCAGCGGAACCACGAGCACACAACCATTTGTATGATAAAGGGCACCCGCTTCCTCACGTGTCTACGCTGCAACGTTGGTTCCGCAAAACCGATGTAAGTGAGGGTCTCCACACCGCATCCATTGATTGTATGAAACAGCAGTCAGAGCTTTGCAATGATGACAAAATCTGTGTTCTGGTTTTCGACGAAATGAAAGTCGTCCAGACATACGAATATGATCAGCCAGGAGATTACGTTCGAAAGCCCTCAAACTATGTATAAGTCGAGATGGCACGTGGGTTACGGAAATCGTGGAAGCAACCTGTTTTTTTTGATTATAATACACAGATGACAAACCCTATTTTGCTGACCATAATTTTAGCGCTCCAAAACGTTGGATTTCCGGTAGAGGCTATAGTAAGCGACATGAATCCATGCAACCGGAAGCTATGGAAAGAACTTAACATCACAATAGGTATGATAAATATTTTTAGATTTCTACTAGTTTTTGTCTGTATTAAACTAATACTACTTACATCCAACAATTTAATCCACTTCTAGACAAGCCATGGTTCCCACTACCCACATATGAGAATGCAAACATTTTTGTGTTTGCTGATGCTCCTCATCTTTTAAAACTACTGCGAAACCATTTTCTGGATAGCGGATTGCTGTGGAAGGGCCAAATATTGGCCACAAAGCCAATATACGAATTAATTCAGCTCACGTCCAAATCAGATGCCTCAATAGCATTCAAGCTCACTGATGAGCACATTTCAGTGAAGGGGATAGGTATGTTAACTATTTTATTTCAAACTCTTATTAACCTTTAGGTACGTTTTTTATAATATTAACAAAAATAAGGGAACCATTTGGTACGGCTCTTTCAACGCAGTTAGAAGTCATAAGTAAGATGAATGAGTTTATGAACATGCCTATCATTCCCAACAAAAATGGTTTGGAGTTTTTCCAAAAGGGTATATTAATGACTAATAAAGCGTTATTTTATATGAACACGTTCACAAAAATTCGAATGTGGAATATATTTTAACGGGGGGGCTGAATCAGAATGTACTACAGATGCAACCGAATGGATTAGCTTTTCAGAGACTCAGACCTCAACTGCAGTTTGCACAAATTATACTGAACAATTTACTGCTGACGACGATCTTGTTATTGCCGACGTAGCTGATGAAAAAATTGATGAAGAAGTACTCGATCACCCATATGAGTGCAACATTCTTCAAGATGACGCCTTAGAATATATCTCAGTATATATGATGAATACATCAACTCAGACAGTTCATTTACCTGGGTAGATCAGGTCTCAAAAGGATTTCTCCACAAGCCATCGTCAAGTTTTTTGGATGGCGTAAAAAAACTCGAGGCTGTATTTCACAACCTCAATGCTCTCGACATATCACACTGTATGAATATTCAGCAAAAATTTATCGATAGAAGCAAGGAAGTGGAACTCTCTGATGAAGTAAAGCAATTTTTTTCAAATGCAGAATTTTTTTCCGCATTCGTAATTTAAATAAGCGCTTATACAAAAAGCCAAACAGAGAATGGGCTATAAAAAGTTCATAAAGATAAATCTGTGTGCGTGGTAGGCAAAAGAGTAAAAATTTCTGAAGTGGCCCCCTCAATTTTCACAAAGTGGCAAATTTTGAAATAAGCATTTGCATTTTATCCCTTGAATATTCACAAATATATCAGTGAAATATTTCGCCGATATTCGATTTTTTTATAATATTTTTTGTTAATTTAATATTTATGAACTTTATTTTTGTAATAGTGATTGCAGCCAAAGTTTTCGTACGAATTTGATGAAACTTGGTGAGTATAAAAAAAAAAAAGTTTTCTAAAAGACTACAAAAACAAAATTAAAAAATTTTAATTTTTTTTAATTTTATATAACTTTCTTTTTTTTATTACATTTTTTTAAAACTTCTCATTGTGATTTTTATCGCATTTAGGTCTCAAATTGTTCCTTACAATATTGGTTAATAATGTGAGCAAAAAAATTTGTGAGCAACCATAAGGCTCCTTCGATATTTAATTTTTTTTACCCACTCCACCGACTACCTACATACCGATACAAAATATTTAAAAAATGAATGATGTTTGTTGTTGTAGTAAATTACGAAGGCAAGTGTTTATTAATATTCATCACTTTGCATTTTTTCTGTTTTTTTACAGTTGTTTTGTGTTGTTTGAAATATAATATTTATGGTAGATTTCACGTCCTCTGAAAAAATCTTACTTTCTATATTCTCTTCATCTAATGGGATATAGTGATGAAAGGCTCGTGTATTTTTAATTACAACTGACTTTTCAAATCGAGTTTCATAATGTCTGTCGTGAATATCATGTTCATTAACCGAAAAAAATTTGAAAAAAATATGTTTGAAGAAGTTTTGCGCCCAATGGTAAAGTTCTTTGGCAGAGGTAATTCTATTGCTATTGACTCACTGCAAACTGGCCCTAACTATACGCGTGTCTTTTCACGGTTCCACCGATTCCATCGCGAGCTCCTTTTCCGTGTGATGTTGCAAAAAAATCCATTCTGCCTTAATATTAAAATCACTCTCATGGAGTGCCAAATTTGCAAAGTTAAACTTGTTTTTATACTGCGACGCAGCTCTATCAGAAAAATAGTAAATTTTGTTATATTTAAATTTGGTATTTTAACTCCAATAAATTTAACATGCTTCGAGTTAAATAAGTGCACTGCGCTTGCATCATGAAAATTTTTCTCCGAAACTACCACGAAATTAAGGGGTTTTACTTGCCCATTTTCCCGATAATAAATTACGTATGGGTGCAAAGTCGCCTGATTATTAGTCCAGAGATGGGACTGGATCGCGTTTTGAATGTAAAAGGAATAGTTTTCCGCAAAATCCAAGCTAACGACTACCTCTCCTTCCTCTATTTCACCCTTCTTTCTTTTAAAGTAAGACGCTTGCGTTTTTGCCAGGAAATCATGTTTTGACAAAAGTTGCAGTTCTAGTTGAAAGCCATTTAAGAAGTCACTAACTGGTGCTCTCAGTTCCGCTATTTCACATCTGAAAAAAGAACGATCAGCAATCTTTGATAAAAAAAGTTTACTATTTTTCTGATGGAGCTGCGTCGCAGTATAAAAACAAGTTTAACTTTGCAAATTTGGCACTCCATGAGAGTGATTTTAATATTAAGGCAGAATGGATTTTTTTTGCAACATCACACGGAAAAAGAGCTTGCGATGGAATCGGTGGAACCGTGAAAAGACACGCGTATAGGGCCAGTTTGCAGCGAGTCAATAGTAATAGAATTACCTCTGCCCAAGAACTTTACCATTGGGCGCAAACCTTCTTCAAAAATATTTTTTTCGAATTTTGTTCGGTTAATGAACATGATATTCACGACAGACATTATGAAACTCGATTTGAAAAGTCAGTGGTAATTAAAAATACACGAGCCTTTCATCACTATATCCCATTAGATGAGAGAATATAGAATGTAAGATTTTTTCAGAGGACGTGAAATCTACCATAAATATTATATTTAAAACAACACAAAACAACTGCAAAAAAACAGAAAAAATGCAAAGTGATGAATATTAATAAACACTTGCCTTCGTAATTTACTACAACAAGAAACATCATTCATTTTGCCGCTTTGAAAAATATAAATATTATGTATCGGTATGTAGGTAGTCGGTGGAGTGGGTAAAAAAAATTAAATATCGAAGGAGCCTTATGGTTGCTCAAAAATTTTTTTGCTCACATTAGTAACCAATATTGTAAGGAACAATTTGAGACCTAAATGCGATAAAAATCACAATGAGAAGTTTTGAAAAAATTTAATAAAAAAAAAGAAAATTATATAAAATTTAAAAAAATTAAAATTTTTTAATTTTGTTTTTGTAGTCTTTTAGAAAACTTTTTTTTTTTTATACTCACCAAGTTTCATCGAATTCGTACGAAAGTTTTGGCTGCAATCACTATTACAAAAATAAAGTTCATAAATATTAAATTAACAAAAAATATTATAAAAAAATCGAATATCGGCGAAATATTTTACTCATATATTTGTGAATATTCAAGGGATAAAATGCAAATACTTATTTCAAAATTGCCACTTTGTGAAAATTGAGGGGGCCACTTCAGAAATTTTTACTCAAAAGTGAATAATCCAATTTTTAAAAGGTTTAAAGGTATTATTATTTAAAATTGAATAAGTGGCTTAGCACCGTTTCACCATTAGGCACCTACATATATGCACATATGTGTATAATAGAGTTTTAAGTTTAAGGTAGATAACAAATTTCGTTAAGCTTTAAACACTAAAAAAATTTGAATTATAATATCGCAAAAAACACACTGTACCGATATTTATATCACTAAGCGTATGTACTTAATTTCTTTTTTGTGTATTTTAGTGGGGCACTGGAGATGGACTTGTCGAGAGACTGTGTGCAAAAATTGGTAATTCTCAAAAAACCGAAAACCAAATGATGCAATTTGTAGTATAAGTGTTTGGCCTGCCAAACACATGAGCATATCAGCTCTATCGCCAATTTCACGAGCACAAATTTTTCCAATAAATTTACAACCAAAAAAAAATCAAATAGGAAAATGGTTTTTGTATACCTGGCAAATTTGCAGGAATTCTTGTACCCAAGAAATTGGCGATGAGCTGAACGTAAAAATGTTTACAACTTACAGCAAAGCATAATGAAACGTTCCGTTGAGTAGTATTAATGGCACACCTGTAAAGGCCTCCTCCTCGAGGGTACGATCTGTTACCAACGTAAATGACATTTTGGAATAACCATATACATATATATTAGAATTTGAGATTTGTTGGTTTCTGCACAATTTTAAATCCGGAAAAATTTTCGGGACGCGCAGGGGAGTTCAACTCCTGGAAAAAGATCGTGGACCGTATTGTAAATATATATGAACAACTTAAAGGATCTCCATATTATGGAATCTTGAATGTCATTAGAAACAAAATTACTGGTCAGGCAGATACGGCATTAGAACCGTATAATATACCACTAGACTGGCCAGCAATTACAAAATGCTTATCCATGCATTACGTGGACAGACGCGACCTGTCAACTTTGGAATATCAAATGACTACACTAGTACAAGGTGGTAAACCAATATCCGAATTCTACCAACAGGTATATAAACATCTCTCACTAATTTTAAATAAGTTGGGTTGTGAGGGTATGAGCAACGAGACCTAAATGTGGATCTGCTCCATTTGTGCCAAAAATTGGATAACCAAAACTTTAGGACGAATCATGCCAACAACATAGGGCAATCGTACCAAAACCAAAAACGTCAAATAGCTTCGAAAAAT